>OY757316.1:49343592-51761227 GCA_963583905.1 Stenurella melanura | reverse complement strand
ATCCTCATTCAATAATATTATCGCGGATTCTTTTATTTTTCTTTTTTTTTTTTTTTTTTTTTTTTTTTTTTTTTTTTTTTTTTTTTTTTTTTTTTTTTTAACTTTAAAAATAATCAAAGACAAATTGTTAAATGAAAATAATTTGGAAGCGAGAACTAAATTGAGTGTAAATACTATAATGGAACTTTTAACTATGTGTATAAAAACAACTTATTTTCAATTAGAAAATGATTTCTATCAGCAGGATTTCGGTATGGCAATGGGTTCTCCATTGTCACCGATTTTAAGCAATATATTTATGGAGGATTTTGAGACTAGGCATGTTCAAAATTGTGCATACAAACCGGTTATCTGGTGGAGATACGTAGATGATATCTTTGCAATCTGGCCTCATGGTATTGAGTTACTAGATAATTTTTTGGATCATTTAAATAATAAAGAACCTTCCATTAAATTCACTTTAGAAAAGGAAACTAGAAATGAATTACCATTTTTAGATGTTTTAATTAAAAGAGTAAATGGTACAATTGAAACAAGTGTTTATAGAAAACCAACACATACCAACAGATATTTAAATTTCAACTCAAATCAGTCGATGCACGTTAAGAGGGGTGTTGTAAAATGTTTGTATGATAGGGCCAAAATCATTTCTTCTAATGATGAGATACTAAACAATGAGAAGCGGTTTATAAAGGAAGTTCTTATTAATAACCAATACCCTGGGGGTTTTGTCGATAAAACCTTCATAAATATTGAAACTAACAATCAGGTACGACAAAAACCTGAAAAACGTTACACAGCGTTAATTCCTTATGTATGCGGATTATCCGAAAAGTTGCGCCGCATCGGTGATAGATTTGATATTAGGACGGTATTTCAAACAAGCAACACTTTAAGATCTATTCTGACAAAGACGAAACCAACAAACCACGAGCAAAATTCAAAAAACTGCATTTATAGTATTCCGTGTGAGTGCAACAAACAATACGTGGGTGAGTCATCCAGACCTTTTAGTGTAAGATTGGGCGAACATCAAAATTATATCAGAAAAAATGAAATTCAGAGGTCCAAGATCTGCGAACACGCGTGGGAGAACGGACATAGAATAAACTGGGACTCGGCAAAAATTTTAACAAAAGAGGCAGATAGCAAAAAAAGAAAAATAAAAGAATCCGCGATAATATTATTGAATGAGGATAATTGCGTGTCGAATTGTTCCGTAGATGTCTGTACAACTTGGCTGCCAATGTTAAAAGAAGAACTTCACAAACTTAACATTGTATAGAAACTAAAAAACTGTTAACTATATCAACAGTTCTATGTAAATAGTAAGTATCTATGGATATTGAATATAACAAACATTCTTAGAGCTGTGTATTTGTCATACACAGCAAAAAAGATTTTTCAAAAAAAAGCCTTGAGAAAGGAAACAGATTAGATTTCCGAAACGTCGGCGAAATATTTAATTTCAAGCTTTTATACTTATTTGTGTTGTTTAGTTATCAAAACCAACCTTTAACTGATCCTTTGACGTAAACGTCACGGGCGTAGAGGTTTTTTACCAGTAATACTGGTTAATTGTGATATATTTTGTAGATTCCCCTAGCACCGCTTAGAAAGAAAACATAATACATGTGGCAGTGAAATTCCCAAAGAATTGAAGAAGGAAAAAAAAAACGGTTTAGTATTTCCTCATTGTATACAAGTTCTTTCATCCTAGTAGTCTAGTGGCATTAAATTTGGGGACTTTGCAGGCCACAGAATAGGTCCACTATGCCTAATTCACCGACCGGAATTTGTCCTATTTAAGAATTGGCGTACCGTCAAGCAGTGGTGATTCCCAGAATCCGTCGTTTTGTAAAATGATACGGAGGCGAAGGTTCAGTGGCAAATATTCCAGGAGCGGAAGAAGATTGTTTTACAACAAGTCCAGGTAAGAGTCTCCATTCAGGTTATCTGAAAAGTAATGAGACCCAACGACATGTTCAGCAATTACACCTATCCTATCATTGGCACTAGTTAGTTTTACATTTGCGAATTGTCGCCCTTGTCCGCCTAATAATGGAGACTATGAAAACTGGTTATGCCTTTACGGGAGAATTTTTATTTATCCGTCCATAAAATGGATGGGGAGTCTTCAATATCAGCATTCAATAAAAAGCGAGAAAATTCTTCGTAAAGGGTCATCCTCATCTCGGCCCTGAATATTGGTAAGGATGTTTATTTTCTGTATTCATCACTGACCAATTTTTTTTAATTGAAAATCCGAGTTGCTGTGCAACTATTCTACGGTTGTTGTGGGATCTGCAGCAAACGCGGCTAGAATATTTTCGTCATCTTCGGGGTGATGGTGTGCTGGTTAGCATTCCCATCTGCTTTGCCATAGTAAAAGAGTATGTCAGGATACTCACGGTTACTGTAGGTAACCATTGAAATTAATTTTACTCAATATGTCAAGAAGTTAAAACAAATTTATCAGCAGGGAACGACACAACACTGAGGATAGCTAAAAACTTTGTTAAAAACACAGAAAATACAAAAGTTTGCTCGTTGATAGCTGTCAGTGATACACTAATAAACAAGTGACTAGTATTGACTTTCTCTGAAACGATAGCCTTGTTACTACATTTTGAAAAAAAATGTAGTATACGTTTAGCATTTTTCCGGTGCACCATCGAAACCCGAAAAAAACGTCGGATCGATGTGAAAGTCATATCTATCGATTCGAGAGCGAATTTAGAAAATTCCGTCCGTCGGTCAGTCGGTCTGTCGGTCTGTCTGTCGGTCTGTCTGTCGGTCTGTCTGTCTGTCTGTCTGTCTGTCTGTCACGCCCAGCCCCCCTAATCCGTTTTCGGATTGCGATGAAACTTGGGTGGTTAATAGGAGGTCTTTAGAAAACCTTAACGCCGGAAGCTCGGCTCCGTTCGGAAACCGGAAGTACCCGATATAGACGTTTCGAATTTTTCGCCAAAAATTGAATAACTCGATAACGGGTAGTCGGTTCGAGATATTTCAAAAAAGAAATGGTGCCGCTGGCAAAGCTCTACAAATAAGTATATCAGAGACTATGTCGAAAAACAAAGGAAAATTTTTTTTTTTTGCAAAAAACTGGTTTTCTCGAAATCGGGCTAGGAAGCACGATAACTGTCCAGAATATTGATCGATTTCGACGAGACTTGGTGGGATCAAAGGTACCCGGCCACAAATCAAGCCTATTGCTGGCGGCCCGAATCCGTTGACCGCAAGTATGTTTTCCAGGGCCGAGTATGATTTTTCAAAGAAATTAATAACTCCCGAACCGAAGGACCGATTTTGATGTTCAAAAATGGCAATTGTAGGGCTCGATTAGGTCTATTAGATGACGTTTGTAAGAAATTTGAGAAAACAAAAGCGAATATACAAATCCTGGAAAACTTGATTTTTTTGATAAATTCTACAAATAACGAAGAGTTTCCTAATAAAAATCGAAAATTAACTATTCCATCGATCGAACTCTATAACCAGTATAAAGCATGGACCTTTTTGGACAAAAAATCTGAAATAGAGTTTTTTCATAAAACTTAAAATAAACGAGTTATTTACGAAAATGCATTCCATAGAATTATTTAAAAAAATATTACAAATTGATAAGTCATAATGTTATATTTAAAATATCATCATTCATTTAGTTATTTTCATTTACTAAATGAAAATAGAACCGATGCCCTTTCCGTGTTTCAAAATGTAGTTAGCTTTTACTTTAGTCAATGCAAAAAAAAAAAAGAGAAATAAAACATGTCAAAGCACTGAGTCATCTTGCGACCCTCTGTTGAAAATGTAATTAATCATCCCAACAAATTGAATAAAAAGCATATCAAAATTTTTATCTTTCGTATCGTATGTTCGTTGAAAAATCCTCATTCTAGCTTCATTAACATCAGCGATGTTTGGTTCACTGTACAGATGGCAAACATACTTTTCAATGACTCGAAAAGCCTCGTCGTTGGAGATAGTCCCAAGTGAAGCAAAAGCCGTTTGGAACTCTAATGATTTTTCAAGAATTTTGAATGGACGAATTTTTCCTTTTCTATAAAATGCTGGATTTTGATCACATCCCGTAAAGGCGTGAAATGCAGCTAGTGATCGTTTTTGGATGTCCTATCAATAATTTAAAATAAATTTTGAACCGGGCGCTGTAACTTTGTCAGACCATTTTTCTATACCTACATGTTTTTTTTAAACAATGGAAATATTTCAATATCAAAAACTTCCGTTCTCTATGGATTCATGTTTTTTTGTACATTTTTAATAAGATTACATGAAGAACGGAGCAGGCGGAGTAACAAAATTACCGTTGACTTTTTTACCTACTGAAATTACTCTGACGGGTTACGGCAACGTTGTACGACTTTTTCGATCAGGAAAAACTTTCTTAGTTTTAAAAAAACTAGCGATTCATAGTTTACTCGATTCGGGCGCTATGACAGAAAAATTTAGTAACGGGCTGCCGTACTATTAGATGCCAAATGACCCCTCTACCTCACTGTTCCAGGTCGGCATCACCTTACCAAACATCCTGTATATAGAATAAGTCAAATATTACACATAACAGTTTATGTGCAACCAGTATATAAAACCGCTGTCTAAGGAATCCTACTTCCACATCTTGATTTCCCTTCCAAGTATTTTAAACCGAAAACATCTTGATACTATATTTGCACTCTAATAGGTGGAAATAATTGCTCATAGAATTTTAATAATATATTACTTGAAATCGTCGGCCGCAAGGTAGTAATGGAGGCGAGGCAATGTCAAAAATTTTTTTGAGGACTTTTGTATTCATGCACACACTAAAACACAATTTTATTTTGATAACTCCTTTAATAATGGAGTGAATGGTGTTGGATGTGGTGGTAAGGGTGGCAAATGTCATAATAGGACAGGCAAATAAAGAAAAAACAGACAGAACTTTTCGATAAATTAGTAGCCGTAATGTTTTTGCAGAATGGCTTTGGGAGAGGTAATGGAAGATGCTTCTCATTATTCATAATCATAATTCAAGTATAATAAAATAATAAGATAGAGTGAAATATAAATAGCAAAATAATGTATTTGAACGAAAGGGATATTCACATCAACGTCAAGCACTTGAACTTGTTAAGAGTTTCAGTTATTAATCATTTCATTAAAAAACACATAATTTTTAATGTTTTATAATTAAACAAAAAATTTCTAAAACTAACATTGTTTACAAAAAAACTGCGACGAGTATCCTAAAAATGTGCACCAATTATATAAAAGGTGCAGTAAATAGGTGAAGAGTATAATGGTTAGCTTGCTTATTGTTACAGTAGAATAATACAATTGACTTACATATCGGTTGGTGGAAACTGTTAACTATTTCACAGGGCGTGACAAAGTTGTATAAAGCTGATTTTTTTAAAATAATTAATTTATATTCAACAAACAACTAAAGAAGTTATAAGAAAAGCCTTAAACCCAACAAAACTAGAGGTAGGAATTACTCAAGTAAAGGAAACGAAAGAGGGAGGAGTACCTACTGTTAAAGTGTAAAAGCAAGGAGGAGGTTGAAAAAATTAAGCTAGAAGCAGAAAAGAAACTAAAAAAGAACTATGAAATAACTATACCAAAACAAAAAAATTCTCATATAAAAATAGTAGATCTGGATGACGATATGGATACAAAAGCATTAGAAGATTGCATACTAAAACAAAATTCCTTTTTAAATCATCACCACCCAGAATTACATGTCAAGATTTTTAAAAAAATGAAAACTAAATATTTGGCGATTGTTGAATGTGACCCACTTTCAGCTGATACAATTTTAAAACAAGGAAAATTAAATATTGGGTGGTCTACTTGTGTGTTTGAGTATGTACCAGTCTTTAGATGTTTCAAATGTGGCGATTATGATCACAGATCTAGTGAATGTAAAAAGGAAGAGCGTTGTCTTAAATGTGCCAGTAAGGATCACAAATCAGTAGATTGTGTAAGTGATCATTTTAAATGTTGTAACTGCATGGAAGCAAATGAGAAATTACGGCTTAATGTAAAAATAGATCATACGGTATTTGATGTAAATTGTCCGGTATATTTAAGAAAAACAGGTGCTCAAAAACGTACATGTTGATGAATAGCAATCAAAAGAAACAATGACCTCTACCACTAGTCGGAAATTTAGAATATCTCATCAAAACGTACAATGCATTAGGAACAAAATTGATCATCTGGAAATGGAATTAATTACAAAAAATGTAGATATTGCGTGCTTTTCTGAACACTGGTTGCGAAATCACGAAAAAGACATTGTTATTGATGGATTTAGTTTATGTAGTATGTTTTGCAGAACAACATATAATAATGGAGGAGTAGCTATATTTTGCAAAAACGAGATAAAACTGCATGTCAGGGAACTGAAATTTCTACAAAATATAAATAATGAAAAAATTATTGAGGTATGTGGGGTAGAAGTATCAATCTGTAAAAGTACTTTTAGAATTATAACTATATATAGGTCACCATCGGCTAGTTTTGATTTATTCAATGAAAGATTAGATACAGTTTTAAATTTAGCTTGCAGAAAAGTAAATTGCCAAGTTATTATTTGTGGTGATTTAAATATAGACTTTCTTTCGGACACAACAGCAAAAAGAGAATTAGTTGATACACTATCGTCTTATGGTATAGGAAATTTGGTAAAAGAACCCACAAGAATAGCACAAAATTCATCCACATGTATAGATTATATATGCACAAATTTTAATTCATTTGATGTGTCATGCTCAGTCGTAGAGAATGCAATATCCGATCATACTTCTCAAATATTGTCACTAAGTTTAAATTCAAAGGATCTAAAAGATAAATATATATTTACTAGGTTACTTAGTACCATGAATTATAATACGTATGTATCCTATGTCAGCAAAGAAACATGGTCAGAAGTATATAATTGTGATAATGTAAACAGAGCTTTTGAAATATTTATTAACATATTAAAATTTTATATTGATGTTTCATTTCCCGTTAAAAAGGTAAACACAAATCAGACTAAAAATAAAAAAAGCTGGGTAACTAAGGGAATACGGATTTCTTCAAAAAATTTAAAAAATCTTCACTCTAGAATGAAAATGACAAATAATGGAAATTATATAGATTTTTATAGACGTTATAAACAAGTATATCGCAATGTAATAAAGGCAGCAAAACGTTACTATAATAATTCTTATTGTAATCGAGAGGAAAATAAATCGAAAGCGGTATGGAATCTTATAAACAATAACGTAAATAGCAAAATTAACAGAAGGAATATGTCAGAAATTCACACAAAAAATAATATTCTAACAGATATGGAAGAAATTGCTAATTATTTTAATGATTACTTTGTGGATGTACCAAAACAATTAAATAGCATATTAGGCAACAATAATATAGATCCAGAATTTAAATTAAATAAAGAATACCCTACTATGTTCTTAAACCCCGTTGATGAAGAAACAGTGTATAACACAATAATTGCTCTAAAAAATTCTAATTCTGTGGGTGTAGATGACATAAGCTCAAATATTCTAAAATCGGTAGCTCATTTTGTTGTGCAGCCACTTACATATTTAATAAATCTTTCATTTGAAAATGGTGTATTTCCAGATATATTAAAGGTAGCCAAAGTAGTTCCATTGCATAAAAAAGGCGACTTCCATTTGGTTGAAAATTACAGACCTGTGTCTCTTCTATCTACCTTGTCTAAAATATTAGAAAGGATCTTATATAATAAAATAATTTGTTTTGTATCATCTTTTAACATTTTTAACCCAACACAGCACGGTTTCAGAAAAGGAAAATCTACTACATCAGCCATTTTTGACTTTCTAAATATTGTTTATGAAAATATAGATGATAATAAAAAACTTTTGGTCTGTTCATGGACTTAAGTAAGGCTTTTGATTTGGTAGATCATGCCCTTCTCTTACAAAAATTGGAAGCATGTGGACTAAGGGGTAAAGTGAAAGAGTTATTAAAGTCGTATCTGAAGGGTCGTAAGCAGTTAGTAGAAATTGATAACGTAAAATCGCATACAGTGGAAATTAATTATGGTGTACCACAAGGATCGGTACTGGGACCATTACTGTTTCTAATTTTTGTGAACGACTTACCAGATATAAGTAATAATCAATCCAATATAATTATGTTTGCGGATGACAATAGTTATTTATGTAGTGAGGATACTATTTTGAATGCTGCCAAAAATATGCAAGTTATGCTTAATAAATTTATTTTATGGTTTAACTCAAATAGACTATTTTTAAATATTAACAAAACAATATTTGTTCATTTTACACCGAGACTAAAACAGATAAATGAGAGTTACCTTTTGAAATGCAATGGTAAAAGTATTGAACAAGTCAGTGAGACAAAATGGTTGTAAATTCAAATATTCTATTACCTTATTACTACGCAGCAATGTACTCGCGATTAAAGTATGGCTTAATATTTTGGGGTCGTTCACACCATAGTACCAGATTATTTAAAATTCAAAAGAAGGCTGTGAGATGCATTGCAAATGTTTCTAATAGTACGTCATGCAGACCCATATTTAGAGAACTAAAAATACTTACCTTGCCTTGTATCTATATCATGGAAAATTTGTTATTTGTAGAACTTAATTATGAGAAATTTATGACAAATAATCATTATCATACCTATAACACCAGAAGAGGTCAGGAGTTGTGTTTACCAATTCCTAGCTTGGCTATGTATGAAAATAACCCTGCATATATTGGCATACAACTATTTAATGTTACCTAATAGCATAAAATGTATTGAAAATATATATTCTTTTAAGAAAAGACTTAGAATGTTACTGATAGAAAAAGCGTTTTATAGTGTAGCAGAATACTTAAACGATAGTGATATGCAATGATTTATTAAAGTGTTTATTATTAGTGTAAGATGTGCTTTTATACTCTTTTAATTCTTATATTGTATGTTTTATTGTGTCTTTGTTGTGTGTGCACGATGTGCATCTCTGACTTGTTTTATACCTCTATCTTATAAGGTCTCTTAAATCAATAAACATTCATTCATTCATTCATTCATTCAATCCAAAATAGTATTGGCATACATTTTTAACAGTGCTTAGTCGTGATATAGGCCTCTAAAGTCGCGAAGAAATCCATGAACTTTGTATTATTTTGTTAATTTTGATTCCATCAAGCGGACTTTTCTATTTATTTATTACGATGCAGCGATCAAATTTCAGAAAACGTAGAATGTGCTGTCTATATTCCATCAAAAAAATTTGAATACAAAATGAAATTGTCTGAAAATACATCTGTATTCGTTGGAGAAGCCATAGCGGTTCTTAAAGCCCTGGAATATATTAAAGAAAATCAAGTTAGGCATGCAACAATATATACAGACTCCTTAAGCGTCCTTGTAAGTATTGAAAGCGGGGCACTTAACTACATCCACAAAAGTGCATATATCCTCCGTATAAATCTTCTTCTATGTGAATTACATAAGAATAAATTTTTTGTTAATTTTGTTAGGGCAAAGCCCATATAGGAATCCCTCATAATGAATATGTGGACAACCTTGCTAAAGAAAGTGCCATATCTAACTTAAATTCCAACTTTAAAACATGCCTATGGGATGCTATAAATACATTCAGGCACAAAGCATTTAACAATTGGTCAAGATCTTATGAAAACTACCAATTAGATAACCCTTCGAGCCAGTACTCACAAATCGTTAGTAATATTCCCAAATCAACATGGTTTAAGGGCATTAACGCCCCTAGGAAATTTATCACCACAATTTCGGTCACGCTTGCTTTCCTAAACACCTAAATAGAATTGGTGTACTTGATTCAGATATCTGTAGTACATGTGGTGCTATGGGCGATCTGAACCATATTTTCTTTAGTTGTCAGAATCACCAAACGGCTATTAATGCAATGCTAAATAGTTTAGTGGAAATCAAAGTCCCTCTACCAACTAATATTACTCACCTATTGTCCTTAAAAAATATACAAGTCTACAACGTATTTGTTAATTTCATGAACACAGTTAAACTGCTGCTATAACATCGTTCCATGTTAGGTTAGCTTCGTATTCCTTAATTGTCTCTCCCATTGTTTTATATACCCCCTTTCCGTGGTCTACCTGTGTAATGTTATATAGGAAATGTCCTGACAGACCCCTGGACGAGAAGAGAGTGTCCTTGTGAACTATCATCCTGCGTATATCGTATGGTTGGGTCGTCGTGTTAGGTTAGTTATGAAACAGTAAATACATGATATGTATCTGGCTAATGGAGAAATCCAACGCCAAAAAAAAAAAAAATGTAGAATACATGCAGGAATCTTTTTTTTGTTCTTTTAAAACTTAAAAAGATGTCAAGGTAATTTAATTTTTATAGGTTAATAGAGTACTTAGTAGATGGTAGTAACGTGTAAGGAGTGCCTGCATCGAAGGTGACCGATCAAATTATATATAAATATGATATTATATTTAACGTATTTGTGTTTTTATAATAATATTAATAATACTTTTATTTTCATACATATTTTACATGCATCGAATAATATCAACAGAACAATAACAGTACATTAAACATATATAAAATAACGTATTGGTGCTATAAACAGTAACGAATACATATTTGTAAGATTAAAATACTACAATGCAGATAATACAAAACAGATACTGTAAACTACGCTAATAAATAAACATTTTTAGGTATAACAGGTTAGAACAGACAATATGACAAAACGAAAGTTATATAATGAATTTAATAAGCTTGCCTTCTAATATTTTCTATGTTAGATCTAAAAACTCACAGAATAGGTATTTTCCAGGAGATAATTCTTCATAACTTTTTTGAATTTAATTAAATTGCTAATTTGTCTAATGTTGTCAGGCAAGTGATTATAAATTTTTATAGGCTTTATTGTCGGCTCATATGCCGTGTGTGACAAGTGATGATTTGGCAATAACAAATTATTTTTTAAACGTAAATTATAGTTTATAGCTGATAAGTACAGTAAAAGATATTATTGATGAAGAGATTGAAATACAAATGCATTTAATTAAATAAAATATCATATTTATTTATAACATGATCAGTCACCTTCAATGCGGGCGCTTCTTACACGTTACTGCCACCTGCTAGTCTATAAACCTATAAAAATTAAATTACCTTGGCACGTTTCTTAAAGTTTAAAGTAATAAAAGGGATAAAAAAGCGACTAATGCATGTATTCTACAATTTTTAATCATTTTTCTAGACTAAAATGCAAGGCGCAGCGGGCGTTCGCTGAGAACGCTCGAGCGACCGCGCACTTTTAATAACCATCTGCCACGATTTTAGCCATCGCATTTTGTCTGCCATTTTGCATACGACTTTTTAAATATACAAACATAACAAACAATTAATCCGCATGCATGTACCTGATTAATTTTTTTTCAAAATTTTACTACAGTTTGCCGCTCTCTGCCGGTACCTTCGCCACTAGCAAACTGTCTGCCAACAATTTTCCGCATTTGTTAAAAGCTGTTTTCGTAATTAAAATTCATGTGCCTACCTTGTAAAATTTTTAGTACCAAAATTTGACATTTTTGGCCCCTGCCCCTGGCTTAAGCCACGGGATCTCGCTGGCAGACAAGACGATTTGTACTTGGCTACATTAACGGATCCTCTTCCAATGGAAATCAATCGTGTACTTGATGCAAACTTTTTTATGTAGCCAGCTCTTAGGCCATTACCAGAGGGTTGTTAAGATTTTTACGACAGACTTTGTTTTTTTCGCATCTTTAGCAACTTTTTATAAAGTCCTCAACGTCTTTAGTTAAGCCTCGTCAATTGCATTTTACTCTTATCCTCCTTATAGTTTCATTAATACCACGTGTTTTAACAATATTTTGACAGATTACTATTTTAAAATCTTTTTCTGCAAAAATAAATTATAGCATTTCGAGTATCGGAAGGTCTAGATGATTTTCTCCATACGTTTTAAAAAGATCCAAAATATCTTGTCTTTTGTACAATACCATGAATAAATAAAGGAACAATAAAGTATTTTCTATGCCTGACCGATTTGTTCGAGAGAATGTTAATCGTGTTGCTATAAAATTCGGAGTTCTTCGAAAATATCCTCAATGATTTTATGATGCAAATCTTCTAATTTATTTTGTTGAAAGAAAGTTGTAATATTTTTGTTTTCCCTGTCGAAAAGTTGTCTGTTTGAAGTTTGACTTTTAGAATAATTTATTGAGGATTTTGTCTTATACAAATTACAAAAGATATCGATTTCTTGAGAGATTTGTTCATTAGTAATTTTGCCGTTATTGTTTGGATTTTCGTCATTGTTTGGTTCGTCATCTTCTGTTTCGTCATACTCGTTTGCGGCTAGAATTTTGAATAAAATTTGGAACATTCCGAAAAGTGATTGATTTTAACTCGCGATAGCGCGTCCGCGCTTTTATTGGTTTTACCAGTTTTGTAAACGATCTCATAGTCGTATTCTTGAGTCGCCAACGTGCGAGTCTGCTTCCTGGGTCTCTTATAGAGAATAGCCAGCTAAGTGGTCGATGATCGGTTACTAGTATGAATTTTCTGTCAAGCAAATATGGCCTAAAGTGTTTTACTGACCATACTACAGCTAACAGATTGCACTCTATGGTTGAATACTAAGTCTCCGCCGCGCATAAAGTTCGGGGTGCATATACTATTGGTAAATCTCTGCCCATATTGCATTTCGAGAGCACGAAACCGATGGCAAATGCGCTAGCATCGGTAGTTAGGATGAAAACATCGTCGAAATTAGGATATATAAGAATCGGAGTTGTTGTTAACGCTGGTTTCAAATTATCGAAGGAGTTTAAGCAATCATTGTCAAAGTCAAAGATTACGTACTTTGTAAAAAAAATGTAGGTAAAACAAGTTAGGGATAAAGTGTCTATAATATCCAGCTAAGCCTAAGAATAATTTTATTTCCTTAGGGTCTCTCGGTTGAGGAAAATTTAGAATCGCGTCGACTTTAGCGGGATTTGATTTAACACCATCCTTGGTAATGAAATGACCTAAATATGCGCCTTCCTTGCGTAAAAATTCGCACTTATTCGGTTGAATTTTGAGATAAATAACAATAGAATAGAATAGAAAAAGTTCATTATGTCTTAAAAATTCATACAAAAACAGAGAAGATATTAATTACGTACAGTATAAACTGATATTTAAACCCAAACCTAACAGCAATAATATATATAAATAGAAAATTAATTAATACCTTAAAATGATAATTAAATTTTTTAATACTACAACAAAGTGATGTCAAATATAAAAATATCAAAATAGGTTCAAATTGATCCTAAGTTCATTGCTTTTAATTATATTTATTATTTTTTTGAACACTGTGTATGGCATATGAAAAAGATCAACTGGAACTGAATTGTATACATGTGGTGCCAAGTAGGAGAAGTTAGAGAAAAAAAACAGTAGTGCGATGGTATGGAAGGTCTAGTGTTTGTGGAACATGCCATGAGAACAGGTTCGTGAATTCCACTGCGTCATACAAATTTATTATCTAAATTAGCAGGTAATTTTAATTTTAAAATATTATATGCCAGACAGCAGAAATGAACGAATCTTCGTTCCTGCATTTTTAAAAGTTCAAATTGACGAATACAAGGTGTTACATGAGCGAAACTGGGATATTAGTAATGAATTTCATACTTAAATTTTGCAATTTTTGTAATTAATTTTTTCATCTGCTGTTAGACATGACCCTACTATTGTGTCACAATAATTTAGGTTTTAAATAACTAAAGATTCAATTAACATAATTTTGGTTTTAGTATCTAATTCAGATTTAAATGAAAATAAATGTTTTAACTTATAATAACCATTTATTAGACTATCATTCATATATTCAGTGAACTTTAACTTACGGTCTGTTATCAGACCAAGATCTTAGGCACTGTCTGCGAGTTTCAATTGTGAACTTCAGGCTTATTGCTAGGTGTTGGTCTTGTTTGTGAAATAGGATATATTTGCATTTACTCGGTTTTAATATTAATAAGTTCTGTTTGCACCAATCACTTACTTTTGAGTGATCAAAATTTATTTTGTGTGCGCGTCCGTAGTATCTTGGACAAAGAAACTATAGCATATCTGAATGTTGTCTGCATAGAGTTGCATATTACAGTAAATAGATATTTTTTGCAAATCTGAGGATAAACTACTGAACAGTAGGGGCCCTAGGACCGAACCTTGGGGTACCCTAGAGATAAGGCTCTTTGTTTCTGAACATATCTTGCCCGCTGGACTGTTTAAGCAGACAGCTTGCCGACGACCTTTCAGATATGATTCCATCCAACCTAGGAGGTTATTAGAAAGTCCGTAATATTTTAGTTTGGCAATCAAAACATCATTACTGATAGAATCGAAAGCCTTCGACATATCAAGCTCGAATGAAATATTTGTTATATGTGTCAGTGGAACAGAAATAAGAGGGGGCTTAACTGCAACATTTTTCCAGAAATTCCATCAGGGCCCATAGTGTACGGTTTCTGTTTTTTTATTAGTTTTGAAATAGCTTCAGCCTGAACTGGTATGTACTCGAAGCAACGATTTGGAAAATAACGTATTCCTCATGATAGTTATTATCAATTTCAGGGGTTGAGATAGAGTCTACAAAATGATCATTTATTAAGTCAGGGTTATCGAATTCATCTGGCAAATTAGTTACAGGCGGCTTATTTACAACACCTTGACTTTGTAAAAGTGCTCCATAGCTTTTTTGAATCCAAATTACATTCATTTAATTTTGTTTTGAAGTATGCTCTTTTTTCATTTTTTACGCCACGCTTAAAGTTTCTAATCTGACGGTAACATTTACTACTCGATTGTGACTGTTTTCTTTTTGTATCTACCCCAGGCATTGATTTTCATGTTTTTCATGTGTTTTAAGTTTTGAGTGAATCAGGGCATATTTGGTTTTTTATTTCGTCTAAATTGTATAATAGTTGGCTCGGTGGTGGTGGTGCTTGTCAAATAGATCTATTATAATTTTATTAAAATATTTCACCTTTTCGTCTAGCGATTCCATACGGTACATAATATTCCAATCGATTCTATTCAAGTCATTTTGAAAGGATTCGATATGAAAATTTTTACAACAACGAAATATATTTATAATGTTCGAGGTTACAAAATTGATGTTTATTTTACAAGCAATTATGTTATTATCACATAAATAAAGGTCCAAAACGTCACTTTCAAGAACCTCAAGGTGTATTCTTTGACTTGTGTAAATACTGATGTATACTTGACACCAATAAACTATCTTATCTTATCCTATCTTATCATTATTCACTAATATTACATCTATTAATGTCTCTGATTCCTCGATTATCCTTGTGGAGGATTGAATTATTTGCTTAGATGAAAACTCATTTTTTCTAATTCTTTGGGACTTCCTGCCATACGTATTTTTTCTTTTTTGTGCTCGAGAAATCTACAAAATATCACAATTAATCAGTATGTTACTGGTAAATAACCTCTACGCCTGTGACTTTTCCATCAAAGGATCAGTTAGAGGTTGCTTAGCAAAAATTTTCACAAAAGAGGCGGATAGCAAAAAAAGAAAAATGAAAAAATCAGCGATAATATTATTGAATGAGGATATATGCGTGTCGATGTTCCGTAGATGTCTGTACAACCTGATTGCCTATGTTAAAAGACGAACTTCACAAACTTAATATTGTACAAATATTTAAAAAACTGTAAACTACATCAACAGTTCTATGTAAATTGTAAGTATCTATGGATATTGTACATAACAAACATTCGTAGAGCTGTGTATTTATCATACGCAGCAAAAAAGATTTTTCAAAAATAGTCTTGAAAAAGGAAACAGATTAGATTTCCGAAACGTCGGAAAAATATTTAATTTCAAGTTTTTATACCTATTTGTGTTATTTGTTTAAAGAGAAGCAATCTCAAACTAATCCTTTGGCGTAAAAGTCACAAGTGTAGAGGTTATTTACCAGTAACATACTGGTTAATTGTAATATTTTGTAGATTCCCCGAGCACCAAAAAGAAAAAATACATGTGGCAGGAAGTCCGAAAGAATTAGACAAAATTAAGATAATGGCACAAATAACATTTAGACAATAAAAAAATTATGTAAAATAATGTTTACATAGTTCGAGTAAACATTATTTAATTTCATATTTATATTTATATCCCCTAGTACAATATAATTTAATAGATTATTTGCCATAAAATGACAAAAAATATCTCTTAACAAATCTATGTCTGTATAATGACTACTTGGAGGTCTATAAATTACAGAGATACTTATTTTATTATTAGATATGTTTGTTTTAATTACTAGATATTCACAGTTTGATTGAACAGACAAGTTGAGTACAGCAAACCTTATTTTACGATACAGATAAATGGCGACCCCACCTCCACGTGTAGGTTTGTCTTTGCGTATTAGGGGATAACCATCGAGTTGAAGTGCGTCATCAGAGTCATCAGGGGACAGCCATGTTTCACTTACGGCAATAATTTGATATTTTGTGGTAAAGAATTTCCATTACGTTTGGTTGTTTCATCACGAATTCCATATGAATTTTTATGTTTTGTTTTTTGGTTGTCCAAGAAACGCTGTCCTTTAGAAAAGTTAAACCTCTCATAAGCTACCCCTTTAGGCCAAAAGGATGCATTATATACCGACTTTTTGAATGCTAGATCAATGCCTATTAGAAAACATTTCTTGTTTTCAACTTTGTGCCAAGCGTCTAATTGTTTAACTGATAATTTTTCCTCTTCTATGTTGATTTTCTTTTTTATATATGTTATCGCGTTTTCTACACTTACAGTATCTTTTACTTTTGAGATAAAAAGATATTTTTTTGTCTTTTGTGTTAACAGCTGGTTGACCCTCAAACTCATTTTCTCGATTTCTTCATTTGTTCCAAACTGCACTGTCTTCCTCCATCTCCTTTTATTTCTTTGGAATCCGCCCTCTGTGTCAGAATTCTTGTAAATCTCCTGGCTATTACATGTAACCTGATGATCTGTCCTTTGAGTTTTTCAGTAGAGGTTGTAGCATTTGAAAAAGCTACATTAATTAATGTATTGTTGAATATAGTAAATTAACCCATTAGTTCATTTGTTCGAGCAGAGAGGTCCATACTTTAGAGGGGTATAGCAGGTCGCATATCTGCCAGTCCTATTATCCAGTAAGTAAGCGTGTTTTCTCTTAAGTATAATTTTGAGTTAGAGGTGTTAGTCATGTATTCTTGTAGTTGAGATATTACATAATTGTGTAATTCAGTCTTTTAAATGCAAAGCCCTTTGTTGGCGCATTTTTATTGGCTAGAGAAAGAGTTCTCTAGATGCTCAAGTTGGCAACACTGAGAACTGGAGAAGGAGATTTCCGTCTGGTGGTTCGTTTTTTCGACAGCGACGAGATAGCGGAATGACGGCGGTCCCGGTTTTGTATTGAAGAATTTGGGTTTTACATCGCTTACACTGAAAAGGGAGTTGATTTGATGTACCCAGTGTTTCTTTACCGTCCTGCCAGAAGCACTTTGTAAATTCCAGGAAAGAATGCTGTTGCTTGTCGTAATCTTATCGCCACGTGTCTCGTGAGGTTATGTAATACTCTCTATATGAAAGTGTTTGGAGGGACTGGCCCTTTGAAAATAAGTTATGTTTGGAGAGGCTTGTACTTGGTATAGGCATATGTTTGGAGGGGCATATATACTTTGGAGAGGTTTAGTTCTGAATGAATGATGCTGCCATTTATGGTTATGTAAGGGGGCCCAGTATTTAGAGGAGTAATAGGAGGAAGTCTATTACTCAGATATTTGGTTTTATGTGGGTCCTGCTGACATTTGGAGAAGTTTGGTTGGAGAGTTGTCCGCAGCAGTCTCCAAAAAATTTAGGCAGAGATTTAGGAGTGACGCAGAGTCGTAGTCGTAAGCAACGTCGAGAACATCTTAGTAAGTGGTGACAGGTCACGCTGCAGTCGTCAGAGAAAACGCCAGGGCTCTAACCAGGTTTTATTGTTTCATTTTAGTTATATAATTTTAAAGAAATTATTATAGTTTCATTCAGTGATTTTTTTGTGAAATATTAGAGTAAATTACACAACGATTTTGCAACTACATACATAGCATGATGAAATACCTTAAGATTTTTTACTGTAAGTAACGCATGGTACCACGTGATATTAATATACCTTCTACTATGTCACATATGAAGTATTTTTAATAGAACATAATTATTTTAGATCATTCTTTAACATTCTAGTGCACACAGCGAGCATTGTGAAAATTGGCTCATGGAATTTTGTTAGTTGCATAATATGTTAGTGATGAGCGGTAATTTTAATCCATTGTGAACCTTTAACTCGCTGTTGCAAATCTAAAACTCATTGTTGGTATCATTAAAGCCGTAGTTGCATTTCTATAGGAAAAGGTCAAATCACTGAAATAACTTTAGAAGGGGTCATTTACATAGTTTGCGTTTCTTTTGCATATATAGATTAAGTTTAGGGGATAATTGTGAAACTACTTGTTTTTATTGTTGCATCTCACGTGTGTTGTAATAAATGTCTAATGTCTACATGTTCTTATTATTTGCACTGGTACTCCTGATATTTGCTTAAGTTTTGAGATTTCATAGAGTAAAGTAAGAGTTTTGATATCACAGACATATTTTGAGAATTTCACCGCATGGTTGCTAGTAACTTAATTTTGTTCCTGGCTGGCAAAATTATTTAAATCATATTATGTAACATACAGCCGGTTGCGCCCTTTTGAGTGTCCACACAATCCTAATCCACGGCCCTATGCTCTCCAACAAAAATCGGCTGCCGTTCGCACCGATGTAACACGTTTTAATATTTAGGTATCAAAATATGTTACACCAAAAGTAGCTCTCTTCTGTAGTGGATGTTTTGCAGCGCCGTTTACTCGAAGCTTGATGAATGCGCAAGAAAAACGAATAGATATTTGGAGAGAAGTAAGGAGTGTTTAAGTGTTCAATTTGTATTTGAATAAATCCAAGAAGAAATTGATCCGGATGCTAATCCATAACCAGAACTTCATCTGGAGGTGAAAGGAGCCATGCCTGTGGTTGTCCAGCTTTACAATTTTCTGCGAGCAGTAAAAGAACCAAATGTCGGAAGATTGCAAAACTGTCATCGATGTTCGAAAGCGAGGAGCCACTTCGGCTGTAAGCAAAATACTTAGGAAGGAAGGAATAGAGGCTGTCGCAAAACTTGTCTCAGAAGCAATTTTGGACACTCCGACTCGAGCCAGTAAAATGAGGAAAGCTTAGCAATAGGGTTATAAGTCAAAAGAAATAATTTCACTTACCCCAGACGAAGCTTTGTCAGTAATGATTGAAGCGAGAGATAGCAAACACTCCTATCTTGTTCATAGGCGGATAGCAAAATTGCATCTTGCCAATATCTATCCCTACTACCACAAGTTCCAAGAAGCAAAATTACGTTGCAATCCCCGAAACGAAGGGCAAATTGTAACCGAATCGTCTGCCGAAATTTTATTACAAAATCTCCTGGATCATACAGTAAAACGGGTACTAGAATTGCAGAAACCGGTTCTTCTTTTATTATCAAGTGATCTTCTGTTAAATTTGAAATTGTTAATAAAATGGGGAAGTGATGGAAGCACAGGTCACTCACAATACAAACAAATATTCGCCGAGATTGGTCTTATTGATGGCGATTTGTTTCTAACGTCCATATTTCCATTACACCTGCATGTGGAGCAACCAAGATAAAATCGATGTGTGGCAAAATCTCCGCCCATCGTCAACTCGATTTTGTAGACCTACGCTTCCAATTCAAGAAAGAAACGAAAGAATGATATGTTAGGTAAAGAAGAAATTGCAGTTTCTCATATTTGTGTGATGACAATGGTAGACGGCAAAGTGTGTAATGCAATGAAGGAAACAGCTTCTTCACAAACATGCTATATATGTGAAGCGACTCCCAAAGCAACATATTTTATTGAGCTTAAATCATTTTTGTTAGTAATTTCTTTGTTTATAAATAGTTTATTGCTCAATAATCAAAAAGTCTAGTAAATTCAGTTAATAACCGTATACCCCCTAAAAGTTACCCCGGGGTAATTTATTTGTTTTAATTATTTTGTCCATGTAAAGTCTAGGATTTTAAAACTCTTTAGACAATTTTCAGATTTTTTGCCGCTTTTCGAATTTTCTGACCCCCAGCGGTTGATAATTTTTTTCCCTATTTCTCTAATATATGTTAAGATATTAAAAGCTCGTAAACTGAGTTTTAAAAATGGCGAAGTTTATTTATGTTTTCATCCCTTCCAACTCACCCCCAGGGGTTGACAATTTTTTTTCTTGCTTTTCTCATAGAAATTTATAGTAGGGGAGCCCACGATGCTAAATGGGGATTTACTCGAGCGTCGTAGGGAACTATTTGATTTTGAAGATTAGATGGTAGAAAGAAAAAAAGGTAATATGATGTATACCCTTTCACCGGTGGGGGAAGCGTCTACAGGCTTTCAATAATGTATAAAAAAACAATTACATGGAAATACTCGAGCGCGTGAGATATTGATAGTGTATATGCCCCACGTGTCTCCGAAGACGGAGGTATGTTAATCTGCCGGTTTGCATGGTGGGGGCGGCCGTACGGAAGTGTTAAAAATGGAAAAAATTATAATTTACTGGAGCGCGTCAGATATTCAGAGGGGAGGTTAAGTGAACCCGAACGAAGCTCCCATTCAAAAGACTGACGATTCGGATGTTACGCAAGCTCGTGGCGGCTTTTTGAAAATGCAAAGAAAAATCGCCATTTTGAAATACTCGAGCGCGTCAAATTTTCATACAGATGGTTTAGCTTGATGTCTTCATCGTGCTGATCAATAATCTGACGATTATTTGGTGGTATTTCCTTAATCTGACGGTTTGAAAAAAAATTATTTTTATGATTTTTTTTTAAACCACTGAATGTGACAAATAAAATGCACGGAAAATAGCATGCAAATAAAAAAAATACAAATTTTGTTGAAATTTGTAAAGAAAGTTTTTTATTTTATTTTCTGCACACGTAAATCTATTTATTTTAATTATAATACATATAAACACATATATTATATGTATAATATATACTTTCGGTAATTTCTTTCTCTGATAAAATTACAAATGATAAATAAATAACAGGTAAAAAAAATATGGCCGAGGTTAATAAATAACGATATTTTTAAACTTTTTGATAATTTTATTGATGGGTAATAACTTTACAGAATTCACAAAAAATTAATAAAACAAAATAAACATGTTAATTTTTTTTTATCTTCATCCGTGGAATTATCATCATACAGCAAGTCTGGTTCGATTTGATCATCAATTTCATCCACAGCTTGCATATCTGTAACAAGAAATCGTTATAATACTTGACAATATATTTTTTATTCAATGAAAAGCGTGTTATTAAAGTATTGAAATGTAAATGTACCTGAATCTGGAGTATCCCCTAGAATATCTGGTGTTATGACTACATCTTCATATACTTCTGGTAATTGATCAGCAATGGCGTGATGGCTGGCGTGTGGGGACGGTGCGAGAGAGTGAGAGACAGAGAAAGAGTGAAAGGGAGAGAGATGCGCGGAGTGGGGAATATGTGCTTCACTGCGGTGCACGCGCTAAACTTTATTGACGATTTTTGTTACTTTGGCTTGTGGAAATCGGCAGATTATATTTTTCCCATTATCCTTGAATTATTTCCTTCAAAACAAAAAAAATTCGACCGCGCTCGAGAATGTCGAGGTGACGTTTTTTTTTTGCAAGTTTGTGACCCTCCCACTCCTTTGCGTCACGCTGAAATCGTCAGATTATTGAAACGCACACTTTTCAGCAAGTAATTAACCCATCACACCTTAATCTGACGCGCTCGAGTATTTCCAACTATGAATTTTTTTTTACTATTCTGATCGGCTGCCCTACACGCGCGGCCCTATATAGATGGCTTAGATATGGTGGAGGTACTCAACAGGGTGCAAGGTATTCCCTATATGTTAATCTGCCGCGCTTGAGTAAATCCCAAAATCCCCTATTGGGCTCCCCTACTATTAGGTATCAAAAGTACGTAAACCGAGTTTAAAAAATATCGAAGGTTGATTATATTTTCGAGCCCTGTATCTCACCCGCAAAGGGTGTCAATTTTTTTAACAATTTTTCCTTAATGACCTATGCATAATAAGTACATTTGCAGAGTTTCAAAATTTTGGCTAGAAGCTTTGGATTCTGGCCACTGTGGAGTGATATGAAAATGCTTTCTCTATGAGCGATATTACCGGTTTAAAAAATGTACTGATCAAAAGCAATATACTCTTTGTTTTGTATTTGCCAAGAGTATAATAAATACGTCAGCGGGAGGGCTTTCTAATATCAATATCTAAATTGGCATTTTCGAAGCATTGTTTATTGCACGAGCGAAATCGAAAAGTCGAGTTGATAGAAGTGAACGAAAAATAGAATTTCTTGACATTTTGTGAAATCAATTGTTTCGTTCTTGGCACTTTGACATAATTACGTCCACATCCACGTAGTGGATTGGAAGTATAGTAATTGCAAAAAAAATTTCAAAATTTTTATTCGTGAAATAGGTTTAGAATGTCATGAAACGTCGAGATTTTAAATTTGAGCGGAGAAAAAAAATTCTGTCTGTCTGTCGGTCTGTCTGTCTGTCTGTAACTTTTTTTTTTTTGTCCGCACGTTTTCTCCGGAACGGTTTAAGATATTGTCTTGAAATTTTGTACACGTATATATTATAACGAGATCTGGAACTGGATTGTTTTTTGAGGATATCCGGTGAAGGGTTGGGGGTTAAATAGGGGTAAATAGGGAAAAATAAGTAAAGCAAGCTTGTAAGAGTACAGAAACTTGAAATTCGGTGTATGTACTAGAAGTTAAGGCCTCATGTTTTTTTATAATATTTTTCAACCCCCCACCACCCCTACTCCATTAATGGGGTTGATAAAATAAAGTTGAAATATATTGTAAATAGGGGAGTATAAGTAAAACAAGTTGGTAAGAGTACAGAAACTTGAAATTCGGTGTATGTACTAGAAGCCAAAGCGTCAGATTTTTTTATAATATTTTTCAACCCCCACCACCGCTACTCCAATATGAAGGCTTGGTGGGGGGTTGATAAAATAAAATTGAGATATTCATTTGAAATTTGGTTTAAAATGTTTTGAATGTTTTCTTAACCGCTTCTCAAGTCACCGAGGTAACTCCTTGAAAATCCAGAATGATTTTGTGAAAGGTAAAGAGAAACGAGGCCCTACAGTTTATAGTGGAGTCCGAACCACATCTTGGGGATAATTTTATAATTAAAATATGAGCAGGGATCGAACCTGCTTCGCTAGGTATGCCAGTATGAAAGCTAGACGCGCTAAACCACTGAGCTACCGTGGTACACGTATGTATTGTAACGACATCTGGAACGAGATTATAATTTGAGATGATTCCGTTGAAGGGTTGGGGTTAAATAGGGGTAAATAGGGGAAAATAAGTAAAGCAAGCTGGTAATACTACAGAACCTTGAAATTCGGTGTATGTACTAGAAGCCAAAGCGTCAGATTTTTTTATAATATTTTTCAACCCCCACCACCCCTACTCCAATATGAAAAGGGTTGATAAAATAAAATTGAGATATTCATTTGAAATTTGGTACACGTATGTATTATAACGACATCTGGAACTAGATTACACTTTGAGATGATTCCGTTGAAGGGTTGGGGGTTATTTAGGGGTAGATAGGGGGAAATACAGCAAAGCAAGCTGGTAAGACTACAGAAACTTGAAATTCGGTGTATGTACTAGAAGCCAAGGTCTCAGAGTATTTATAATATTTTTCAAGCCCCACCACCCCTATTTCATTACCTATTAAAAGGGTTGATAAAATAAACTTGAGACATTCATTTGAAATTTGGTACACGCATGAATTATAACGACATCTGGAACTAGATTACACTTTGAGATGATTCCGTTGAAGGGTTGGGGGTTATTTAGGGGTAGATAGGGGGAAATAAGTAAAGCAAGCTGGTATGAGTACAGAAACTTGAAATTCGGTGTATGGACTAGAAGCCAAGGCCTCAGATTTTTTAATAATATATTTCAGCCCCCCACCACCCCCCCCCCATTATTCAAGGGGTTGATAAAATGAAATTGAGATATTCACATGAAATTTAGTACGCGTATGTATTATAACGACATCTGGAACTAGATTATATTTTGAGATGATTCCGTTGAAGGGTTGGGGGTTAAATAGGAGTAAATAGGGGAAAATAAGTAAAGCAAGCTGGTAAAAGTACAGAAATTTGGGATTTGGTGTATATACTAGAAGCGAAGGTCTCAGGTTTTTTTATTAGTATTTTCCATCCCCCCACCACCCCACTCCCTTATTAAAAGGGTTGATAAAATTAAATTTAAATTTTCACTTGAAATTTGGTACATTTATGTATTATAACTATATCTAAAACTAGATTATATTTTGACATGATTGCGTTGAAGGAGTGGGGGTAAGTAGAGGTAAATAGGGAAAAATAAGTAAAGCAAGCTGGTAAGAGTACTGCAACTTGAATTTCGGTGTATGTCCTAGAAGCTAAGGCCTCAGATTTTTTAATAATACTTTTCAACCCTTCCACTACCCTTACTATATTATTAGAGGGGTTGATAAAATAAAATTGAGATATTCACTTGTAATTTGGTAGACGTATGTATTATAACGACATCTGGAACTAGATTATATTTTGGGACGATTCCGTAGCAGGGTTGGGGTTAAGAGGAGGACTAGGGGAAAATAAGTAAATCAAGCTGGTAAGAGTACAGAAATTTGGGATTCGGTGTATATACTAGAAACCAAGGCCTCAGATTTCTTTCTAATATTTTTCAAACTCCACCACCTCCGCTTCATTATTAATGGGATTGATAACATCAAATTGAGATATTCACTTGAAAGTTAGTACACGTATGTATTGTAGTGACATCTGATTGAGATGACTGCATTGAAGGGGTGAGAGGTGGTAGGTTGTGAATAGTGGAAAATAAGTAGGGTAAACTAGAAACTTCATTTTTAACGTATATGATAGAAACCAACTCCTCAATCTTTTCTATGACATCTGCCCCAAATATTAAAATTCTATGACCAATAATTTTCACATACTAGAGTGCAAATATAGTCAAGATGTTTCCTTTAAAGTGACTTGGATGAAGAATCTGGATGTGGAAGTAGTGATTCCTTAGGCAGCGGTTTTTTGCTAAATGCTCGGATGTGAGAGATAACCGCCATTGAAACGTTAATAATCGGAGAACCCGAAAGAATATCTCAACGAAAGCCGAAGCAAAGTACAATTTTGATCCGGTTGTGTCAATACAGGTACTGATGTCTTGAAAATGAGATACTGCAGGATATAAAAAAACCGCTTCCTAAAGTATCACTACTTTCATATCCAGATATTCCATCCAAGTCACATTAAAGGAAATATCTTAACTATATTTGCACTCTAGTATGTGGAAATTATTGACCACAGAATTTAAATAATATTTGGTGTAGATGCTATAGAAAAATTTGAGGCGTTAGTTTCTAGCACATACGTCAAAAATAAAGTTTCTGTGCTCTTATTAGCTTGCTTTACTTAATTTCCCGTATTCACAATCTCAATCTCAATCAGATGTTACAACAATACGTACGTATACTAACTTTCAAGTGAATATCTCAATTTTGTGTTATCAACCCCTTTAATAATGGAGTGGAGGTAATGGGGAAGGGGGGTTGAAAAATATTAGAAAGAAATCTGAGGCCTTGACTTCTAGTATATACACCAAATCCTAAAGGACCCCGCACACTCACCCCTGTAAAATGGCTTTCGGTCAAATGAAGTAATTTGACCGAAAGCCATTTTACAGGGGTGAGTGTGTTGTATATTTCAAGGTCCTGATCAAAAATCTCCAGGGACACGGCGCTCCAAATGCCTTAGTTTTAGCTCCAGAACCTTGAGATCGTTGAACATGGCCATTTTGTGTGTATATGTTTGTGTGTGTGGGTGAGTGCGTGTTTTCGCGCAAGCGTGTTTATTAATTAACCTTCAATTATTCGTGGATTGTTGAAATCTATAGGCGGGGGTTGGTGTGCTGCATCCATAATTGTATTCAATGGAAAAGACAGATCTTTTATGTTTCATAATTTTCAGTAATACTGATGAAAACATATTTCTTAATTATTTTGCCTTTTTACAATATAAAGAAAATTGTTACTGTGTACTTAAGTGGTATTCTTTTATGTTGTAACACATAATACGTTACGACAATCTTTCTCCCTGCATAAAGGTCGTCACTTGGTAAAGCCAGCGCTAATAGTTGCTTCGAATGGATATATTCTTGCTGTTCACGGACCTTACTTTTCTGTCGGAATAATGATGCTCAAATGTTCATCAATAAATTCAAGAACGATGTGAATGGTATTCGAGCATGGTTTCAGGAAGAAGACATTCTTATAGTCGATCGCGGTTATCGCGATGCAGGAGATTACCTCGAAGCATTGGATATTTCTTATAGAATGCCGCACGTACTCCTTCGAGGACGAACTCAGTTCACTACTGAAGAAGCAAATGGGACTCGTTTGATCACGAAAACAAAGTGGGTAATCGAATCCAGGAACGGTCATATAAAGAGCGTGTTCAAGTTTTTTGTTAATGTTATTAAAATGCCACATGTCAAGAATCTCAAATATTTTTACCTTATTGCGGCAACATTATTAAACAGGTTTCATCCCCCAATCTAGATAACAGGTGGCGATATGCACATAGCGAGGAGGATGCTGGATAATTCCCGTGAACCGAACGTTGTCCAAGCGAGGGTCGAGATCGACAACCTTCAGAGAAGACAAGGTCAATGGGCTAGACTAGAAGATAATAATATTGTTTTTCCCCGACTTTCTTGGATTATTTGAGAAACCTCGCATTCGGTATATATCAAATATCTTTGGCACCATCGTATGTTCAAAAAAAGTTGCAACGAGAAGAAAATGAAGAATTCCAGATCCACGAATTAATGAATTAAAAGGGATTTTTGAGAGTAAAAGTTTACTCTAGATTCAGGAACAGGTCCAAGTACGAGATATACATTTCATACAATGAATATGTAGCAGAAGATATGGATGAGAGTCTCCATAAATACCTTGGTTGATGGATATTATTGTACCTGCAAGACTGGAGCCAGGACTATCGACACATGCGCTCACGGCGCGAGTGTTCTGTGGTATCTTGGGTACGCTAGGTATGAGCAGAATGTTCATTATCCTTCAGTTTCTCCATTGAATACAATTATGGATGCAGCACACCAACCCCCGCAGATAGATCTCAACAATCCACGAATAATTGAAGGTTAATAAACACGCTTGCGCCACAACACGCACTCACCCATACACACAAACACATATACACAAAATGGTCCTTATAATAGTCTTATATATATACTTTTCAACATATGTCTCATTGATGCTGCTGAAAACGCCATGGTCAACGATCTGAAGGCTCCGGAGCTAAAAGTAAGGCATTTGGAGCGCCGTGTCCCTGGAGACCTTTGATCAAGACCGCGAAATATACAACATACTAGAATTTGAAGCAATTTGACCGAAAGCTATTTTACAGGGGTGAGTGTGCGGGGTCCTTTCTGTGCTCTTACCAGCTTGCTTTACTTGTTTTTCCCTATTTACCTCTACTTACTCCCCACTCCTTAAACGGAATCGTCTCAAATATAATCAGTTTCGGATATCGTTGTAATACATACCTACGTGTACCAAACATTAAGTGAAAATATCAATTTTATTTTATCAACCCTTTTATTAATGGAGTGGAGGTGGTGGGGGGTTAAAAAATATTATGAAAATTTGAGGCCTTCGCCTCTAGTATATACACCAAATCCCAAATTTCTGTACTCTTACCAGCTTGCTTTTCTTATTTTTCCCCATTTTGCCCCTATTTATATCCGCCCCCAACCCTTCAACGGAATAATCTCAGTTTCAAATGTCATTAAAATACATACGTAGTACCAAATTTCAGGTGAATACCTCAATTTTATTTTATCTACCCCTTTAATAATAAAGCAGTGAATTCTCTTTTCGCTCATTATTTAAAATTTCGTGACATTCTAAACTTATTTCAACAAAAAAAATGTTCGAATTTTTTTACGGTTACTATACACACTCCATTATGTGGATGTGGAAATACGGAACTTGTGACCAGGAGGGGAGGGGTGGCGGTCGAATGGAAAATATAAAAAAATCTGAAGTCATCTCTTCTGATATATACAGCAATTCCTAAATTTCTGTTCTCTTAGCAGCTTGCTTTACTTATTGTCCCCTATTTACCCCCTAATCCTTCACTGTATAATAATAATAATAATAATAATAATAAATACTTTATTGTCCAACAGAATAAAAAGTAATCCAATTACAGGACAAAATTTAAGTTGTATAAACTAAGTTTGTGTAAACTAAACTAAACTAAAGTAAGTTAAAGTTATTTAAATTAAGTTAATTAATATATTAAGACGAATTATTTAGATTCGAGAAAGATGAAGAGAAAGAAAAGAAGAGACGAAAGAGATAATAAAAATATATATGTATATTTGTAAGCGAATAAAAAGTATGACAAAAATAATAAAATAACGAAAAGTGGATCAAATTAAGTACACTAACTTAAGCTAGGTAAGAATATAAATGTAAATGAATGTCAAATGAGATTGATATGGTCCGTGATAATTTTCGTTAGCTCGCTTAAGTTATTATGATATGTATCACATTACATAGCAACGCCATTAACACTATTGCACATTGTATATACAGGTGATCGTGATAATATATTAGTTCTAGCGATAGATAAGTGAAAAGTAGTCGGGACTCTTGAGGATAATCGCAGAACTCGAAATATTATTTCGTTAAGTTCCAAATACACTCTAGTTCCGGATTTCGTTATAATACATATGTGTACAAAATTTCAAGTCAATGACCTGGATATCTATTCAATACTATTAGCTTTTCGTTTAGTTCATTTATTAATAAATAACTTTTTTAACCATGAAAATTCACATTAAAAACTCGAACACCAATCATACTTCCTATATTATGCATTTTGAATGAGAAAAGTTGAGGTTATCAAAAAAATCTGGCAATGTCGAATATATATTTAATTATAATAATTAATAACATATTTAGAAATCCTTAGAAGTAAATGTGTAAGAGTCTTCATCTTAGAATGAGCTAAAATTTCATAAATTATGATTGTACAAAATTTATTACTTGGAGACCTCAAATGGCGAACTTAGAGCAGTTTTTGAGTCTTTAAATAAATTGTTATTTTCTCGCTTCGATTTGGCACCACTACTTACTGTCTGCTAATAATACAATTATATTACTGATTCAACTATGGGCATACATTTTTTAGAAAATGGAATAAAAATACAAATGTGTCATGCCCAGTGAAATATCTTGCAGTTTAACACCGTGTGCCTTTGGAAACCCACCAACCGATACATATCGGCATACATATGCCAATCGTATTTCTCTACTCACTGATAATAATTACTCAATAAACAAAGCTATTTCAGCTTGATACAATTACTTGCACCAACCATGAAAAACTTTTCGAGTTTCAAGAGTCATCTAGTGAAGTTTCCACCACTGAAAAAATTTATCATATCACTTTCTTGTCGGCCAAGCTCTAGGAACATGATTATTAATGTCTCTAGAAATATGTTAAGTGCACGCTGGCTGCTGTACTAACAATGATGAACTCACAATGTGTTTTATTTACATGAAAATCATGACATCTAGAAAAAAATGCTTAGAACTTTTTTTCGTAAAACTTCATCCCTCGTTTCGTCCTGTACATAAATTTGATATATTTTTTGTACTTACTGAGCTATAATTTAAACATGAAATCGGGTACATAAAGTAATCCAGTTTTTAGTTATTTTTAGGATGAAGGAGCTGTCCTGTGCTGCCAAACTTTTATCATCGTATTCTGTGTTTAATATATTACATGAGCCCACAAAGTTTCCTTAGTGAGCGAATTATTTTTGGGTCAAAATGGACTAAATGTGTAATATTTTACCCTATCTCGTTTAGTTCATGAAAGAGCATAAAAAGTAACCAATGCGACCAATATTTGTTGCATTTATTGTCAATAATTTTTTTATTCCGAAAAATAAGGGGGTGGTCCACATCTCACAATAAGTCCGGTACTTTAAAATAATTCTATTTTTTATGACGGCAACTTGTAAAGACTTACACAGTTACTCCTTTCATTTAGTTAAAATACTTTGAATATCGTGATTTTGATGAAATGAGCATTTAGTAGGGAATCTAGCTTGCCGTACGATGCGTTTTAAAGGTGGGGGGGGTCAACTCATATGTATACAATAACTAAAAACAGTTTTCTTTGTAAAATTTTCTGCCGAATTCGAATTACGAGTTCACCGCTAAATTCGGAATTGCGAAACTAGAGAAAAATTTGTTTATTTCCAAAAGTAAGAAAAACACAATAAACATTAGTATTCTCAATCCCCACTCAATATCTCATTTGCTGGTAAAAGTATCGATCTGAAATTTTAGGAGAATAATCTTTTAACTTTCTTCTTGGGCTCTGTATAGAGCAAAATTATTTTGTCAATACAATTTTTTTATATAAAAAAACTATAGTCCTACATGTCGCACAAAAGTTCAAAAATGTATTGCAAAATATAGTAAGTGAGAAACTTTTTTGTAAGTAGAGATACAGCTGTAGTTAATCGACAAAAAATGATGACAAAAGACCAAAGAAGTTTTTGCATTTGAATATATTTTTATACTTTGGCTTAATAGTGAAAAAAGAAGATTATATTGGTTCAGCGATGACGCGTATGCTGATCCGGCCCGGTCAAATTGGTCTAGCTCGGTGTTTACACTTCATCGCGTGCTCTGCTAACGATCGTGTATCTATAAGATAAAAGCTTCCCCATATTAATAAGAAAATGGCTTAGGGTCTGCGATTTAATGAAGCATATTTATATTGTGTCAGTCCGATTAAAAATGTTTGTATTTTATGTATTAAATTTTTATAATTGGTTTAATTTAAAAGTGAGGAACATTTGCCTTCGCACAAACAACTTATACCACATTATTTTACTTTTGCACTTAGACATCGACAGCGACTGGTACAAGTGTACATCTTACATTTGCAATATGAATTTAAATGTATATTCTCTGGCTTTTGTGGTTTACTCATCATTATCGGTATAATGTCATTATTTAGTTTGCTCCAGCCAAAATCAAAAATATTAGGCAAATGTGGCTTAACTTCGCAGGCCTCTTTGTATACAGCTGCTTGCAAAAATGTATTTTTTACATGAAATAAAAATGCATTTTCGGTTGGAGAAATATGTCTGAAATGAAATGATAATATTAGATTCATGTAAATAAAAATAATTAAAACAATTACCTTATATCTGTCTTATATGAAGTGAATAAATGTGCTCGCAGCTCATCCAAATTTTCTCTAAATAAAGGTCTGCCATAAAGAGCCTTAAAAAATAACCTACAGGAATCTAATACACTATCAGTTAGTTTGTAAGTTCCATCTCGGTTTGCTACGCCAAAATGTGTTAATTTTTCTAACATATTTAACCTTTCACGTAATATTTTTACTACTGTCTGTTTGCCTTTCTTAAAGGGATAACTAACAGTATCATTTCCAGAGAGTCAGTAAACAGCTAGTAAAATGTTGGCCAGATTTCTTTTGTCGAAATCAAATGTACTAGATAATTATCAGTGTCCACAGTATACAGGGTGCGCCAAAGTTCTGAATTTGGTCGATTACGGCTCTATTTGAAATGGTGGAAATATATTGTTTATAGATTATTTTCTTGATTTTCAATTCTGAATAACCAGAAAATATGTACAATTATACAGGGTATTCCGTTTTCGTTGTCTGGGCAACAACTTCGTTATTTTAAATGGAACATCCTATATTTTTTTCCTTTATCGAGTTACCCATCTAATTATATTCATAACTCTATTAAGGTGGTAGGTACTTAAACTGAACCGTTTACGATATAAAAGAGATTTATTGACAAAAATTGAGGTTTGCGGATAAGTTTTTGAGTACCTCTGATTTCATAGACAAGAGAGTTATCAAAATTCTGCTTATACTGTTATGTTGGGCATATTAAGGGCTAGTAGGGTAGAAACGTTATTAACATTAATCTTATACAGAGTGCTGAAAAAATAGAGTTTATTTTTTTGCTAATAAAAAGGGCCGTAATTCAATTTTTTCAAATGGGACGTACTATTTTCAGTTCTGTCATCTAATGAAGTATTAAATTATCTTTCCACTGATATATCATAGTAGGTATTTATCTTTAAGGGTTGCATAGATATTAAGGTTAAATATCTGTCTGACTGAAATTCACATAATTTTACATCACATTACATCACATAAATGAACTTTGACAGTATGACTTGTTGTTTGTCGTGCAAACTCAACTTTTACGAGCTGGCACGACAATCTTCAAAGCATACTGCTCATGGTGGCTCATGTAGACAGAGAGGTGATACATCCGTTGATGCCACGTGTTGAGTTTGTTCGCTCCGCGTCGAGGCGATGGTGTGGACCTTCGAGCATATAGGGGAAAATAGAGTTGCCCTGCCTATCCTATTACAATGAGAATGTTTGTCTTTGAGACAGGTGGATAAGGGACGCGCTCGGTAAAGGGGTTTATTTACATCTCATCCTTTCAACAGTGGCGTGCGTTTTTATTTTGTTATATTTTAATAATTATTATATAAAAAAAGAAGCCTATTTGTATTGAAATTTAGATAGTAAGCCAGTCAAAGAACCTAGTTTTTGAAAAATATCAATCAGTAAATATTAATAAGGATATTAAACATTTTAATAAAAAAACGTTATAAGTATCGTGTAATTACACATAAAACATATTAATTTATTTTTATCAAACTGCGAAGAGTATAATGTTTACATTTAATTTTCATGTTCCAGAACATTTTCATATATTAAATTATATTCATGGTTGTGAAAATTGTAAGTGACAACAGCTTATAGTTATAAGGACGTAATATTATGGAACTAGCTATTTTACAATGCATAGAAAGAAAAATCATGTTTAAACTGTACGTTGTAGGTATAAAAGTGAATTATTATTCTGTAATAAAACATATTCTTTATAAGATTTCGCAGACAGCAGAAAAATTATCTACGAGAGTTTTTCTTTTCAGTTCTCATAGATAATTTTTACTGCTGTTTGCCAAATCCAATGTTTTATTGTATGCAGGCCCTATCATGACGCATATAAAAAATCATATATTACATTAGTGACAACTCAATATTGAAAATAAATTTCTAGCTTTATTATTCCTAAATTGATAGTATTACACATTTATGATTGAACCATTAATATAGAAAATGAGAAAAAAAAACAGTAGTAATTAATTAAACTTTATTAACATAAAACATGAAATACCACTTATTTTAGAGGAAATTTCTATAAATGAAGGAAAAACTTAACGTAGTAGGGATAATATTAACAACTTATTTTTTACTATTCAATAAAACAAAAACAGAAACTGTACCAATAATCAATTTATTGATTTTGAAATAAAATTGATTTTGTTAAAACGCTTCTAATTCTATTTCCCAAATTGGACATTTTTGACGTCTCATGTCTCATTCTTATATTAAAATATTTTTTCAAAATAAGTTTCGTAAGATTTACATGATGATTATCTATTATTTCTTGTTCCAAAATATGATTGTTAAAGTTATCATATATATTTGGAGGTAAATTGTGAAGTGTGCAGTTAACTAAATAGTCCATTTGCTATTTAGCCCGTCCATTTCTAAAGTTTTAATTAATAATTTTGCATGACTGCATACTTTAATAACATATTGTGATGCATTTGTGAGTGCACCATATTTCTTTCTTGCTTGCAATTTTGAGAAAGAAATATCAGATTCCAGTACATCACAACAATGTTTGCAAGTTATACATTTTTTTAATGACCTAACTACATATCCAGCAATATAAGAAACTACATCAGTAACATATGTTGTCAGATGCCAAATTCTAGAAGACAAATAATCATGGTCGTTAATTTCGTTTGATATATTTATATATAGACTCCATCATGTCTCCATTAAAATTTCTGGTTAAACTGCCGCTTCCTACATATAGAATACTAGTGGTATCCAAAGCTATGCAATTCCCTGTATCAGCTCCCTTAACTTCTGAATGGAGCAAAAGTCTTTTATATATGGCTTCAAACTGTCTTGCCGACGGATTATTGTTATGGCCCCCCTTGCTTCTCACAGCACTGAAGAAAATTTCTAAGTGGTCTTGAGAAAATTTATAGGTTAAAATAAATTTCAACAAAGGTGTTTCTATCTTAACATATTTTTCGTAGTATTTTTTTAGACTTTCTATACATATTAAAAATCCAAGAAAACCTGTTTTTCTTTTAGACTGTAAAATGGGCACATTATTGAATTTGAGTCCTTTTATATACTTTGAGCACTCATCTAAATAATCAAAAATGGTCTGTGCTGTTGCCGGTGACAAAGGTTTACCAAATTTTGCTTTACTCAGCCTATTTCTGACGTTGAAAATGTCAAATAAATTATTAAAATACTTGCAAAATGTTCCGGTGGCAACGGCTCCTTGAAAATCGGTATGTTTTAAATCCTGACTTAGATATATCAGAGCATCTCCCACACTATTACTAAGAGTCTGTGCCGCTAATTTCACTCTCATTTTTTCCCTTTTCCAGTTAGTATGGCGTTTTTTCAATTTAGTACCAGCAGTTAAACCTTCATCATATTGGAAGTCGTTCAATTTTTCAATATATTCCCATAAAATTTTATTTCCTTCAGAGTCCACTAAACATTTATACGATGCTAAACAATTTCTGACCAATTTGATATTGTGGCTGGGATCCAAAAATATAAATACGTCTTCGTTAGTTATGGGATGCAAAAATGAAGTTTTTAAATTGTTATAATCTGTTGTCAGCTCCTAGTTCTGTGCACATACTTAAATTTGAGCCCAGGCCATCAAATGTAAAACTAGATACTATTATGTCTTATTCATGCAGAAATGTTAATAATTTATTGACCAGATTTGTCTTTTCACTGGCATTTAGACCGTTTAAGAGGAAATATGCTACTGGTATCTTCCAATGGTCATTTAAACATACTAACATAAAAACTAGTGCTTCCTTAGCGAGAGCGACATCATCAGATTCAACTCCAGTTCCCATGTCAACATATCCTTTTATTTCTTCTCCTGTCCATTCTACCAGACTCCTAATCGACATTTCATCCATAAGCAAATTACAAATGACTTTCTTGCCTCTTTCGGAAGAAATTAAACTTTTCTGCTTTAAAGCATTGAGGGCTTCTGTGGTAAAGCCCGGAGAAGCATCTACTGCTTGATACCACTTACTTATAGTTCGTGGATGAGGGAGGGTTTTATTAAATTTCTGTCTAACATAATTATATGCCTTGTTCGAGTAAAAATGCAAGGTTAAAGCGAAGCTCCTTAATTCTGGTGTGTACTTTCGATGTGAGGGACCTTTCAGAAAGTGTGTCAAAATATTTCTTGCTTCCTTGCTCAATGAAGCCTGGAAACATAAAGGGTTCTTTATTAGATAAATAAATACTATTAAAAATGTAAATGAGAATCAATTATCTTTATTTTTGCAGGGGAGGGGGGTGAACAAGGCTTACTATGTTCGTTCATTGCTTTGTTAAGACTTTTTGCTCGAAATGTGAGATATTATCTTTCTAGACGTCGAAAGCAACACAATACATGCATGGGGGTCGTGTCGCGGTGGGCAAGGCCAATCAGCCAGCTCCTCCTTCCTAATCTAGACGTCGAAAACAATCCAAAAATACCCCTGCCAGCATTTTCTGTCGTAAGGTATGGCCCTAGGGCCAGCCGTTGACCGTTCCTCCAGGACTTCCAGAAGTTGGGCCTAGGGCCGAACGTGACGACAGAAAATGCTGGCATGATATGTTTGCATTGTTCTCAATGCCTTGAAACATACTTATATCACATTGCAAGCAAAAAGTCTCAACAAAGCATCGATGTGACATTTCAATTTGAATCAGATTACGTGACCGCTTCCACTGCCCGAACATAGTAAGCCTTGTTAACCCCCCCCCCCCAACCCGCACCTACTGAAAAATAGCAAGCAAAAAATCCAGAATGGTCACTTTCTGCAGCGACCGTTGGCTACTCCGTAGTATCTAGTATAGTTGAATTCCCCTTGAAGAATTTTTGCAATATCTGTATAAATACACAAATTGAAAGATACAGCGAAACTTTGTAAAAAGTAAATAATCCCATTGTGACCACATCATTTATACAAGATTTTTATGATAAACTTGCGTGAATAATTCCTGTCACATTATTATTTTTATCGTTTTGTTTTTTTTAAATTACTTACATTTATCATTGACTCTCCAGCGTCACTTATCATGTTATTCGTCTTGAAATAATTCATTAATGTCTGTAAATTATATATTTTATTCTTCAATCTTCTTTTCGCTACCAACAATGAATTTATCTTCTTACGTTGATCCTCTATTTTCTTTTTTGCCAAGTTCCAATTTCGTTTTGCCTTCACTGGGTCATTCATGTCATCACTTTCACAGTCTCCAATATATCTTGGATTTTGCAGTTTCTTCCTAAAATATAGTAATATTCATGTTTATTTTATTTTCATTATTCATACATTACTTACTTTTTTCTTGGTGGTGGGACCATAAAAGAACTGGACGGTGAACTGGCAGTTGATGTGTGTTCGGGTGATATCCTCGGTTGAACACTAAAGAGGCCAACGCCAGAAACAATTTCAATTGAATTGGATGGTGAACTTGCAGTTACCGTGCGTTCAGGTGATGTTTCCACATTTTCAACAGTACATTTGGGTGAACTGGCAGTTAATGTTGAACTTGAATGTTCAGATAATAATGGAGAAGATCTTTGTGCACTCTCGATTGCTGCTTTATAATCTGCCATGAGAGATTGCCTCCTAGAAATAATCAAATGGGGAAAATATAAATCTAAATACACAATGCTATTTATTTAATACTAGTTGTAAAGGAATTCATGAATAAAATTCTTGTGACCTGTGGTCTCAATCTTCATTCCTTTGTATATTTTATGGAAAGAAAATTGTGACGAGTACAACATAATAGACACAGGCTTAGTGATGTGATATACTGATATCGCATCAATATACGGCTTGTCTTGTGTTATATCAATATGTACTTTAGCGTATCAATATGACATGGCTATAAGAAAGGAGACTACTTTGTTCCTATCACTGAATTTATTGTAACATATACGTTATTTCGGTACCTTAACGTACCATTTTCAAATGTTGATTCAAATGAATGAATTTGAATCAACATTTTAAAATGATGCATTAAGGTACCGGAACTGCAGTAACATGTATATGTTACAATAAGTGATAGGAAACAAAGTAGTCTTCTTTCCTGTATCGTCATGATTAATATCACAAAGTAACGGCTTCCATAATCGACATCGATATATACTTGTCGTTAACAGAATAAGTTTCAGATTTAAAAAATAAAACCTAATTTATTGTATAATACTTGCAGTCACATGATGCATATTCTAACCCGTCATATTTCTTGGAGCCCACTTTGTGAAATTAATGTACTAGATTTTAACATCCGACATAAAAATATAGATAGTCTGACATAAATGTCCCAATACCCATAAAGTAGCTTTTGTGTTCTACATACATTAAAAATTTCAATGTTCTAAACCTCGCTACACTTGTTTCTTACAGAATGAAATAAACATTGATACACATCGATAATATTAATTAGAAACATGTTACAATTTTACGATGTTATCTAACCAATATTATAAAATTAATTTGCTGAGTCGCTTTCTAAGATAAAATGAAATACGCTGTATTTTTAAAATTCTAGACTTATTACATACCTAAAATTTAACAAAGATGGAGATTCACACAGCCTCGATGGAATCGCATCTTTTGTTAAATATTTCATCCCACTTGGTTTTGTTGTAAAATCACTTTCGACAAAGTGATCAGAACAAATATATGGATACTTTGGTAGATCCTTTGAAAGAGCCAAAGACATTATCCAAGTTTGCTGCCGTTCCAAATCTTTTGGAAATCTAGAAAAGAATATAAGTACACACTAAATTATATTATCAGTATCAAATATATATTATTAGTATTACGTAAAAAAACCAATGTTACGTCTATGGAATTTGTTACTTACGCATGAAATGTCCGATTTTGATTTTTATCCTGTTGGATATGACACACTATGCACCTCTTGCTCATTGTTTTTTATTAATAAAATATGAAAAGGTCACAAAACACAATAATCACACGAAATACACAAAAGCAAACAACACTAAAACAAGAATAAACGCCATATTGAAAATCACGATCTACGTAATACGTCATTATTTTGCGTCAACCAATGATATTCGAGGATTAATGTTTACTTGTTTACGAATGTGACTCGAACAAACAAACAGCTTTTGCACGACCTCTATTTTCCCCTATATGCTCGAAGGTGTGGACCAAGATTAGTAAACATGAGTGAGGTAGCCTACTAACTTTTCAAGGTCGAATCAAGACGCCATATTGCGCATCATAGTGCCTGCCCTGTGTTTGAACAAAGTTTTTCTGTATGATTTCATATTGAAAAGGTGTAATTTATGTAACATTCCCGTGTTTTTCTTTTCGACCTAAGTTTTAGTGTTCTATATTACTCGTATTCAAAATGAAATCATACAGAAAAACTTTGTTCAAACACAGGGCAGGCACAATGACGCGCAATATGGCATCTTGACTCGCCCTTAAAAAGTCAATAGGCAACCTCCCACTTTACTAATCTGGTGTGTGGACGCTGTTATGAACTTGACATCGCTGCAAATTATATCTATCGTTGTTTATCTTAAATCCATCGCATTCATTCACGTTGTAACCCGCTATGTAATTCTAGGTTTGCCAGGAGTGGAACGTATTAGGTATTTGCACATTCTAGCTTGTCGTTAGTTTATGTTTGTCTATTGATTTGTCCAGTGAAGAAGTGTTTCAAAATAAATATGAATTATTCGCGGGAAGAAATGGTTGACATGATTTTTATTCTGGGGGAGTGCTCAAGGAACAGCCTCTTAGCATCCCGAGTCTATAAAACCACATATCCTGAAAGGAGACACCCTTTAGAACCTGCATTTAGTAATCTTAGAGACAGATTTATCGAAACTGGTGGTGCAGTACAAACCTCATGAATTAAGTTCCAGCAAGAAAAATGACTGTCAATGGACACAATTTTCATTATTATTCAGATGTCAATCCTCATTTATTAAAAACAGTTTCCCAACAGAGGTGGTCATTAAATGTATGGGGTGCTGTAGTAGGGCCGATTGTTATTGGACCTCATTTCTTTAATGGACCCTTAAATGGAAGAATATATCACGATTTTTTGGAAAATGAATTGCCGGTTCTCCTAGAAAACGTTCCTCTTGATATACGGCAAAAAGTGTGGTTTCAACAAGATGGAGCTCCGCCTCATTTTGCAGCAAATGCCAGAGAATGGTTAGATCGCAACTTCAATGATATGTGGATAGGGCGTGGCGCAGCAATAGCATGGCCTGCAAGGTCGCCCGATCTGACAGGTATGGACTTTTTTTTACGGGGCTATGTAAAGGATATAGTTTATCGCGACACTTCTACCACTGTTGATGACATGAAAAATAGGATCAGACGTGCCTTTGCATCCATTACTCCGCAGATGCTGCAAGAAATGCGTCATTCATTTAGGAAGAGGACTCAGATGTGTCTCGATCGAAATGGTGAACATTTTGAACATTTGTTAAAATAATTGTTTTTTTATTATGAGTAAATTCTTTATTACATACGTGCTGGTATTAATTTCAATTCTTTGTCCAACAATTCGAAGTAAAAAAATAATATTTCAGAAGGCTAATAATTAATTATGGAAAACTGCTTGTACTACTACACAATTAGTCTGATTCAGACAATTAACCTTAATATCTATGCAACTTTTAAAGATAAATACCTACTATGATATATCAATGGAAAGATAATTTAACACTTCATTAGATGACAGAACTGAAAATAGTACGTCCCATTTGAAAAAATTGAATTACGGCCTTTTTTATTAGCGAAAAAATAAACTCAATTTTTTCAGCACTCTGTATAAGATTAATGTTAATAATGTTTCTGCCCTACTAGCCCTTAATATGCCCAACATAACGGTATAAGCAGAATTTTGAAAACTCTCTTGTCTATGAAATCAGAGGTACTCAAAAACTTGTCAGTAAACCTCACTTTTTGTCAAAAAATCTCTTTTATATCGTAAACGGTTAATTTTAAGTACCTACCACCTTAATAGATTTATGAATATAATTAGATGAGTAACTCGATAAAGGAAAAAAATATAGGGTGTTCCATTTAAAATAACGAAGTTGTTGCCCGGACAACGAAAACGGAATACCCTGTATAATTGTACATATTTTCTGGTTATTCAGAATTGAAAATCAAGAAAATAATCTATAGACAATATATTTCCACCATTTCATATAGAGCCGCAATCGACCATATTCAGAACTTTGGCGCACCCTGTATATGACTGTTCCAGTACATTTATTTCTAAAAAATAACAAGATAGCAAAAATTCTGGAATCTGCTTCTTCATGATCGGAAAAATATAGGGACTCCATGATTTTCACATTATTTTGATCGCATAAAAGAGTTTTGCTATTTTCTAAAAACATACCTGCAATAATAATCTGAACATTTGGGTCTATTCTGAAATGACTTTCCTCAAACTTGCAAGCAAAAAGTTCAAGAGTTCTCGTTTATTATCAGAATGAGAAATACATTTTTTTTTATTTGGTATATCTACCCCATCGTTTACCTTATACTGACAGTTACCTCTTCTTACTTTGGTCCGTCGATTCCTTTCAAAACTTTTTATGCTTTCAGGTACATCGTATCTATCTCCAACACAGACAATTAGGTTACACCCTTTTAGTCTCATGCCTATAACTAATTTCAAATACTTTTCAAAGAGTTCTTTGAAAGTTGAACAGCCATAGCTTTGATGCCTTTGAATTAAAGACATGACGTCAATCATAGAAAGTTTTTTTCGGTTCAACTGGTAACTGACAAACTTCCAGTGACACCATTTTTAAAATAAAACATACATGAACTAAATAATAAAATACCTACGTATCTTAAATAAAACCTCTGATATGACTGAATTCGGTTGCGGGTGGCTAGTAGAGAGCGCTCGCGCCGGCCGAGGAGAACGCGTAATATATCAGTCGTTACACTTTACTATTTATTTACAACATTCATAACAGCCAAATTAAGCATTCTAGAAAAAAATTCTTCAAGTAAAAAAGTTTCTATAATTCATAAGCTTTATTTTCTCTCGATCATATGCCCATGTATCTTTAATAATAAAAAAGTTTCTAGCATGTTATATTTTGCAATGCATTTTGGTGTTTTTGTGCGTCAAGCACAGATTTTTATTTTTTTTGCCAAAAAACGACGTTGCCGAAAAAAGTTTCACATTAACTGTACGTGAGGCCAATGTCCAAAGATATTGGTGTCAAAATTTGAAACAGATATATCTAACAGTTAACGAGGTATTGACTGAGAAACAAAAAAATTAATGTTTTCCGTAGTTTTTATAAATTTGCCCAAAATTGCATTTTTTCCCCATTTCGCAATTCTGGATGAAGGGGTGAACTCAAAATTCGTATCCGTCATGAAATTTTACATAGGAATCCGCTTTTGGTTTTTGTATATGTCACAGTTGACCCCCCCTTGCTGAATTGGAGGTCTTAGATTCCCTACTAATTACCACTTTATATTTTATTAGTATGGAAAACGATTCTCTTGGGATGCAAAGATACAAGGACGCATAATTGGATCATTCTTTTGGGGATTTACTGCTGTCTCATTACCTGCTGGAATGGTTGCAGAATGGGTGGGACCCTACAAAACAATTATTGGGACCAATGTAATAATGCTAATATGCAACGCTTTATGCGTACCGGCAGCTCACGCGCACTATGCACTGCTTATTTTGTGCCGAGTTTTAATTGGAGCCTCTGCCGTAAGTCTACTTATATAATATTATTTATTTTTCACCTGCATATTTGTTTATTATTCCTTGGATACGGTTACCATAAAGAAGCCCATAATGACCACGGGCATAATGAGCGGGCGTTATAGCCATAACGCCCTGATATTTGAGAAGCAGAGAAAGAGTAAATGTTTCATATTCCTTATTGTATAATGGTTTGGATTTGACCGACTTTACATTTTCTGTGGCTTCTCATGCATTGTTTTGGATATTTTGAGGTATATTCATATTAATTTTCCTTTTTCCTATAATATCAACAAACGTCAAAATATCAACAACTGTCAGCTACAGTTAATAAACGTCAAGTAAGAGCAAATGTCATAGACTACTAAACGTATTTGAAGAAGGAAAAGTCAATTTTTCATTAGAAAAATATATTTCAAAAATTTATTTTTCCTGAAAAATAAAATATTGTATGCACCACGAGCATTATTAGATTAAAACGCCCATCAGGCAACATACATCCCTCGGGCCAAAGGCCCTCGGGCTGCATCATGTTACCTTCCAGGCGTTATAATCTATACAACGCACTTGGTGCATAAAATACTATAATTTATTTGTTTTTTTTCCAATTCTTTGGGGCTTCCTGCCACATGTATTATGTATTTTTTTCTTTTTAAGCAGAGCTCCGGGGAATCTAACAAAATATTACAATTAACCAGTATGTTACCGGTAAATAACCTCTACGCCCGTGACTTTTACGTCAAAGGATCAGTTAGAGGTTGCTTTTTTAAAATAAACCTTTTTTGCTGTGTATGATAAATACGCAGCTCTAAGACTGTTTTTATATTCAATATCCATAGATATTTTCTATTTACATAGAACTGTTGATATAGTTAACAGTTTATTTAATTTTCATACAATATTAAGTTTGTGAAGTTCTTCTTTTAACAGTGGCAACCAAGTTTTACAGACATCTACGGAACAATTCGTCACGCATCTATCCTCATTCAATAATATTATCGCTGATTCTTTAATTTTTCTTTTTTTGCTATCTGCGTCTTTTATTAAAATTTTTGCCTAGTCTCATTTTATTCCATGTCCGGTCTCCCAAGCACGTTCCCAGATCTTGGACTTCGGAATTTCATTTTTTCTGATATAATTTTGATATTTGCCGTAGCGGTCTGGATGACTCACCCACGTAATGTTTGTTGCACTCACATGGAATACTATAAATGCAGTTTTTTGAATTTTGCTCGTGATTCTTCGGTTTCGTCTTTGTCAGAATAGATCTTAAAGTGTCGTTTGTTTGAAATACCGTCCTAATATCAAATCTATCACCGATACGGCGCAACTTTTCGGATAATCCGCATACATAAGGAATTAACGCTGTGGAACGTTTTTCAGGTTTTTGTTGTACCTGATTGTTATTTTCAATATTTATGAAGGTTTTATCGACAGAACCCTCAGGGTATTGGTTATTTATAAGAACTTCTTTTATAAATCGCTTCCCATTGTTTAGTACTTCATCATTAGAAGAAATGATTTTAGCCCTATCATACAAACATTTTATAACGCTCCTCTTAACGTGTCTCGACTGATTTGAGTTGAAATTTAAATATCTGTTGGTATGTGTTGGTTGTCTACAAACACTTGTTTCAATTGTACCATTTACTCTTTTAAATAAAACATCTAAAAATGGTAATTCATTTTTAGTTTCCTTTTCTAAAGTGAATTTAATAGAAGGTTCTTTATTATTTAAACAATTTTGAACATGTCTAGTCTAAAAATCCGCCATAAATATATTGCTTAAAATCGGTAACAATGGAGATCCCTATATCCTGCTGATAGAAATAATTTTCCAATTGAAAATAGGTCACGCTTTTCTTCCAACTTTATTCACAGCTGTTACTTGTGATTTTTTAATATCAGTGGCTAAATCACAGTTCGTGATATATCGCCCATCACTAGCTACGCATTCCAATCGTAGACCAGCCTAAATACTTTATAGGGTCACAACTTTGTACACGTATGGTATAAACCAAATATTCTCTTGATTTATGATGTCCTGGTTATTCAGGTATCGGCACATATAGTAATTGTGAGTGTGGGATAAATTTTATGTCTATGCTCTTTCCTCCTAATATCAGCAAATTGACCACTGTGCTACGGTTGGATTCATATTGACACGATTCAGCGTAGCAACCCGATAGCTTAGGCGGCGCGGTAGCAGGTCGAAAAGGCTCAGCGCAAGTCCGATTCACACACTAACATTTTTACAATATGAACTCACATTAAAAATCAAATTCTTACATTAATATGTAACAACTTGTCACTAATAGAATACTTGAAATATCTCTGTAAAACTATTTGTTCTTACTACTTGCAACCAGCTGGCGTCTTTTAATCTAAACTGAGAGTTGCGAATCTATGCGCATGCGACCTAGCTTCTGTTTGTTTTGTTCTCTCGTATGAACCCGGTTTAACGAACCACATCTTATTAAAGCAAGGCTTATTCATTTGGCTGCTGATGTCGTCTCAACGTCGACTAAGTAAGGAATAAGGGCCCCACCACGTTTGGTTTATTACGAAACGTTCACCAACGTTCTGTAATAATCATAAGGAGAATGACTAATTATTATCAACCAACGTCTAGCAAACGTTGATCGATTACTAAAATTAGTTTGCTAAGTTGCAACGACGTCTTCCATCGATTTTGTTATACTCACATGGTTAAGTCATCGTCCGACCACATTTTGACGTTGTAATTAGTGCAAGAACAGTCGGGCGCTGGAAATAATTATTTTATATTCTTTAAATTTGTCACCGACACTTTTGAGTTTTTTTGAAAAACCACTCTTTTCCAAGATGACCGCTCGCATCAATAATAAAATTATAATTTTCACCAGTTCTATCAATTTCTAAAGTTATGCTATTTAAAAGTGACACCCTGCGTCCATATCTATGTAATTTTAAATCATTATTTTAAGGGCCTAGTGTATCCAGCTCTTCAATGTCTGATAGCTCGATGGGCACCTCCCCAAGAAAAAGGAAAATTCGTAGCTGCTCTTTTAGGTAATAATCTTGGCACTTGCATTATGTGGTATTCTCTCGGTGCAATTACAGCAAGGTGGGGATGGAACTGGGGATTTTACTCTATCTCTATGTTTATGGGGACATTTTGCGCCATATTTGCGTTTGTAGCATCAGATGGTCCTGACACCCATCGTTGGATATCCCAAGATGAACTAAACTACATTGTAGAGTCACAGGGAGGAACTGTCAGTAAGAAGAAGGTGAGCATTATCATACCAATTAGATTTAACCAAATAGACATAACCTCATAAGTATTCGCAAAGAGCAGAAAAAGTTATCTCTAAGAAATAAAAAGAAAAACTATGTGTAAAAAAACTAATTTCCAATCTTTGCATTATATTGATTACCTGCATTCTGGTTATAATAATAATATGATTAATAATAATAATAATTTGTTTATATCCAGTAAGCCATACAAACGGATTGGAATCGTCATACATAATATACATTTTGGTACAACAGTATATGTACATATATAGATGTAACGAAATAAGCATATAGATAAAATGTCATAACGTATTACATTAAAAGATACACATAATAAAATAAATAAAATAGAATTAACAGTTACTAATTGACTAGATGGCGCAATTTAGGTATTCCTGGATGCTGTAAAAGTAATTCTGTTGTAGAACTTTTTTATCTTATATTTGAAGGCATTAATGTTTGCTAGTATCAGTTACATGCCTGGGCAACTTGTTATATAATGAAATGCCAGCGTGGGTAGGCGATCTTTCATATAGAGTCGTACTATGAGGGCTGCTTTTGAGTAGATAGTGTCTTGTAGAATAACAATGTTGTTCAGAGGTAGTTGTGAATTTGGCTATGTTTTTCCTTATGTATAATAGTGTTTTACGAATGTATACACAGGATACAGTCAATTGTTTGTATTTAACAAAATATTGGCGGCAGGATACCCTACAAGGGATATTGGCCTCATGATCCTTTTTTGCAGGACTAATACTCGATTTGCGAGTTTTCCCCTATAGTACGATGTTGTATGAGATGTGTGTATAATGCTAGCAATTAAAGAAATATAAAATTTTACAAATTTTTTATTATTTGACAATTATCATTGTAACTCTATATAGCCCCTTACGACCATGAGGAGTAAACTCACGGTCATGAAGATTAAGTTGAAAATGAGAACAGAAAGCTTATCTATTCAATAGAAAATTAAAATCTACTGAAAATAAACCTTTATATTTCTCTGATAATCTACATCTGGTTGTGCTATAGAACAAGAAAGCCCTAAACTGATTTTATTTACAAACCTTTTCAAGAAATATTTTTCGTCCAAATGAAATACGCTTCAGTGAAGGTTTGGTTATCTATTATTATTACTCCAGCCAAATTAGACGTAAAAAAATTGACTCTTCGTAATAATTCGCATAGAGCTGAAAATGGGTACAGACTTTGAATACATTATTACAAATAGAATGTCAAAAGCCCCCACCGATTCCTGCCGGCCAAAAATTTTATTCAGGGTTAAAAGTCGCAAGATCAATTTTTCGCGTATTTCTCTTATACGATGTTAGAATATAAATAGAAATAAATTCAATATTTTATTATCTTATGCTTCGAGTGATACTGTTTATACTTCAGACACGTATCACTTACTTGAGCTATAAGAATAAGCTTATATAGAGAGTAGACGAGCACCGCCTGCTGTACAAGGCGGATATGTAACAATGTTTATGTTTATGTAATCGTTTAAATAAAGTACTCATGTCAACTTTACATTGACCAAATTAATTCCACCAAACAACCCAACAGGTTATGTGTCCAGGCACAAAGGTCAAAAATCAGTAAAACAGTAAAGTGAGTACAGTAAGTGTAAAAAGTGTCAGTATTCCCGCACGAAAGTAAAAATGGCAACCGCGTCGCGAAACGATCTCGCACAGATCGTAAAATTTGATGGTTCGAACTTTCAATTGTGGAAATTCAGTGTGTCAATTGTGTTCAAAGCAGAAAAATTAATGTCTATTGTCAACGGACAAGAAAAAAAACCAGAAAACAAAGAATCACCTGAATGGACTACCTGGGATTCGAAAGACTCGAAAGCTCAAGTAATCTTCCTGACAACAATTACGCCCTAGATGATTCAGTGCCTCGTCAATTGCAAGACAGCAGCTGAAATGTGGAACAAGCTAACAATAACACATGAACAAAAAACGGAACTATCGAGAGAACTGGTATGGCAAAAATTCTACGAACTTCGCATGGCAGATGGTGAGTCAATTTCTAGCCACTTAGCAAATGTTGAATCGATAGTAAAACAGCTTCGAGACATGAAGGAATACATAAGTGACAGTGCAATACGTTCGAAAATAATCAACGGTCTACCACCAAAGTACAACAATTTCCGAACTGCATGGGATTCAGTTGCATCGACTGAACAGAATCTCGAAAATCTCACAGCGCGGCTTCTAAAAGATGAAGTAAGAATGTCAACGCAAGATGATGAAACATCACGATTAGCCCTGCAAGTTGAAGCGCTACAAGCAAAACTCGACAGTAAATCACGCCCAGAAGAAAAGAAAAACAGCAAAATTGCTGAGTTAAAAAAGAAAACAACAATTATTGCAAGAAGAAGGGTCACTGGGCACGTGAATGTAGAAAACGCATAGCAGATGCAGAAAAGAGCGACACAGAACAGAAATCAAAATCCAACAACGCTTATGTCAGCGACATTTCACAACTTTATTCAGCCAGCCTGAATAGCGACAGCAACAAATGGATTTGTGATTCAGGTGCAAGTGTTCACATGACCCATCAGCGAGATTGGTTTACAAAAATTGAAGAATTGCAGGAGCCAATTTCCGTAAAGATTGCAAACGATAAAGTAATCTCGGCCACCGGTATTGGTAACATTGAAATTGAAGCAAATGTTCAAGGTCAATGGCATGATCGAGAAATCCAGAACGTGTTGTACATTCCCGAACTGAATAGAAGTTTATTTTCAGTGGGGGCAATGACGAATAAACAATTCACATTTCGAGCCTTGAAGCATACTTGTGAATTTCGTGACACAGAAGGAAATGTGTCATGTGTGGGAAATCGTGAAAACAATCTGTGGGTGATGAAGTTTAAAATCAAGTCTAAACCAGAGTGTCATGTTGCAAAACAATCGTTAAAATTATGGCATGAACGGCTTGGTCATATCAATTTCAAAGCCACAGAAAAGGCAATCAGAAGCAGCATAAATAATCTGAAAATAACCGATGACGACGACAACTTCTGTGAAACATGTCAATTAAGCAAACAATCTGGAAAACCGCATCCAACATCTTCCAAACGAATAAATAAGATAGTTGAGATGATACACACAGATTTATGTGGTCCAATCAACGTTGAATCACCAAGAGGATCTCGCCATTTTGTTTTATTTAAAGATGACGCAAGTAGCTACCGAACTGTTTATTTCTTAAGACATAAATCTGAAGTATTCGAAAAATTCAAAGAGTACAAAACATTAGTAGAGAATCAAACAGGTAGTCAAATCAAAGTCATGAGAAGCGACAATGGTACGGAATATGTCAACAATAATTTCGAAGAATATTTGAAAAAGACAGGAATTATTCATGAATGTTCTGCTCCATATACCCCACAACAAAATGGGAGTTCAGAACGAGAATTGAGAACAATTGTAAATTCGGCTCGTTCAATGATGCTAAACAAAAATGTATCTACCGAACTATGGGCAGAAGCTGTAAACATTGCCGTTTACATACTAAACAGAGCATTACCATCTCAACAGCAAGACAAAAGTGCGTTTGAATTGTGGTTTAAACGAAAACCAGAAATTAAACACATTAAAGTTTTTGGTTGTGCAGCGTATATGTGTATTCCACCGCAATTTCGAAAGAAATATGATCCAAAAAGTAAGAAACTAATGTTTGTCGGCTACAACGAAAATTCCAATAATTATAGGTTACGAGATCCAAGAAAAAGAAGAATTGAAATTTCATGTAATGTTACTTTCAATGAAAATGAAGTTTTTGTCGACAATGAAGATAACAAAAAAACCGCAATTTTCCCAGTAAATTTTGAAAGTGCAATGCCCGACCAAGCTGAAAACAATGAGGAAATAATCGAGTCAACTTAAGAAGACGAGAATGAAGAAGAAGAAAATACTCATCAACTGAGAGATCGGAACATAATAAGAAGACCAGACTATTATGGACCAGCTGTGTATTGTACAACTATATTGCCCGAAGATTTTGAAAGTGCAATGAAAGACAAAAACGCAAAGCAGTGGAAAAATGCTATGGAAGAAGAAATGCAGGCTCTAAAAGACAATAAAACCTGGACATTAGAGTCTTTACCAAAAGGTTCCCAAGTGATAGACAATAAATGGGTATTTCGTGTCAAAACGGACGTGAGTAGCAACGTAAATCAGTTTAGAGCGCGACTCGTGACAAGAGGTTTTTCGCAACAAGAAGGCATTGATTACAAGGAAACTTTTCTCCTGTTGTCCGATATGATTCAATTCGTATATTACTTGCGATAGCGGCTCAGCACGATTTAGAAATTCGCCATTTTGATGTGAAAACAGCTTTCCTATATGGAGACTTGGAAGAAACAATTTTTATGAAACAGCCAATTGGTTTCGAAAACAAACAATCATGTGTGCAAACTTAATAAAAGCTTATGTGGATTAAAACAGACCGGACGCTGCTGGAATCAAAAATTTGTTAAATTCTTAAATGAATATAAATTCAAACAATTACAAAGTGAACAATGTGTGTTTGTCGGACAGCTAAACAACATAGTGATTTATTTAGCACTTTACGTAGACGACGGTTTAGTTCTATCCTCATCTATAAACGCAATTGAAAAACTTTTGACGAATTTAAAACTTTATTTCAAAATTACAATGGACAATGCTGAGGAATTTGTAGGTGTCCAAATAGTGCGTGAAAGAGATAAAATAAAAATGAACCAAGCGCCATACATCAAAAGGTTATTAGAAAGATTCAATATGAGTAATGCTAATCCAGTGAAAACACCGAGTGAGCCCGGTGTATGTTTACAAACTAAATCAAGTGAGCAGATTTATAAACAATCCGAATGAAAAACATTGACAAGCTGTAAAACGTATTCTCCGTTATTTAAAAGGAACAATTGATTTTGTAATTACGTATGAAAAGTCAAACAGTATTTTTGAACTAGTTGGATATACCGACTCAGATTATGCGGGTTGTATCGAAATTCGAAAATCAACTAGTGGCTACATTTTAATGTTAGGCACCCATTACTTGGTCAAGTCAAAAACAAAGTGTTGTAGCACAGTCAACAACAGAAGCTGAATATATTGCTTTAGCTATGGGAGCGAAAGAAGCAATGTGGCTAAAATCATTACTGCATGAACTAGGTTTCGACCAGCGCCCTGTAGAAATCAGCGTGGACAATCAATCAGCGATAAAACTGACAAAGAACCCAGAATTTCACAAGAGGACAAAACACATCGATATAAAATTTCATTTCGTGCGTGACATGTGCTCCGAAGGTGAAATTAAAATTGTGTATGTTGATTCTAAAAATAAAGTTGCAGATATGTTGACAAAATCGTTAACAAGTGTAATCTTAAATCGTTTATTGAGCTTAATTAATGATATTAGTGGAAGTGTTAGAATATAAATAGAAATAAATTCAATATTTTATTGTCTTATGCTTCGAGCGATATTGTTTATACTTCAGACACGTATCACTTACTTGAGCTATATCAATAAGCTTATATAGAGAGTAGTCGAGCACCGCCTGCTGTACAAGGCGGATATGTAACAATGTTTATGTTTATGTAATCGTTTAAATGAAGTACTCATTTCAACTTTACATTGACCAAATTAATTCCACCAAACAACCCAACATATAGTGTTATTGAAAAATAGGTCATACAAAGTTTGTAGTTCATGAAATTATCTACAAAAACTGTTTTAATACTTTTCTCCCTACGAATCATCAAATACGCGGCCTGTAGAAATGTATTGTATGTATCATTGGACGTTCAATATAAGTAGAAATATGGAAATATTGGTTTGTGTGTGACTCACATACTAAAATACATAGAAACTATACGGTTCTGAATATACTATTGCTTTCTAACTCTGGAGCTCCAAAAAAAAATGATTCTATAGACAAGTATAGATATTGACTGTAATTGTTTATTTGTGGCATATTCAGATTTTCTTACTTTTTATTGGGTATTTTGCCACTGAAAAATATTTAAAAATTTAAGATGGGAATTTGGCGAATAGAACTAAGTTAAGCATTGAAACTATAACGGAATTACTTACACTTTGCATTTGCATTAAAACAACATATTTTTAATTAAATAATGACTTCTATCTACAAGACTTTGGGATGGCCATGGGTTCTTCATTATCTCCAATATTAAGTTACATTTTCATGGAAAATTTCGAGGAAAGTAATATTAATAATCTAGCTTATAAACCCATTGTGTGGTGGAGATATGTAGATAACATTTTTGCTATATGGCCTTATAGTAAAGAATGTTTAAGTAATTTTTTGAATCAGATTAACGAAAAAGAACATTCAATTAAATTTACAATAGAAATAGAGAATAATAATGAATTACCTTTCTTAGATATTTTAATTAAAAAATTAGATAACACATACCAAACCAGTGTGTATAGAAAACAAACACACACAAACAGATACTTAAATTTCAATTCAAATCAACATATTAGTGTTAAGAAAGGTGTTGTTAAGTGTTTGTACGACAGGGCCAAAATTATTTCTTCAAATGATGTAATATTAAGGAACGAAAAACAATTTATAAAAACTGTCTTATTAAATAATCAATATCCTGAGAGTTTTGTTGATAGTCAGTTATTGAACATTGGTAGTGGAGAGAATATACTATCACAACCCGAGGTATTTAGGTCAATGGCAGTAATTCCATATATACATGGTTTATCGGATAAATTACGAAAAATTGGGAACAGGTTTTCCGTACGAACGGTTTTTCAAACAGGCTCCACGCTAAGATCGGTTTCATCAAGAACCAAACCTAAAAATATTGTTCAAAGTTCAAAAAATTTGAATTTATAGTGTTCCGTGTGAGTGCGGAAAACATTACGTAGGTAAATCATCTAGACCTTTCAACGTAAGGCTTGGTGAACATAGAAATTACGCTAGAAGGGGAGAATTTGAAAAATCCAAAATTTGTGAACACGCGTGGGATAATAATCATAGAATTAAATGGGACTCGGCGAAGATTTTGGAAAAAGAGAGCAACGGAACTAAAAGAAAACTTAAAGAATCCGCGATTATTTTATTAAACGAGGATAGATGCGTTTCTAATTATTCAATAGATTTTTGTACTAGTTCTTTGCCCATCCTTAGAGACGAAGTAAGTAAAAATAAGATAAATATAATTTAATGTCTCACGTGACTATGGAAATACATAAACAAAGAACTGTCATGGTTGACGACTAAAAAAGTTTTGAGAACGGAAGTATATTCTCTTCCGAAACGTTAACTACCTATAGCTTTGATTTTCAGTTTTTAGTTCATAACATTGTTCTAGTTTATATATTTTTAGGTGTGAGACTTTTTGAAACAGTCAAGTACTCAAGAACCAACCTATGTCTGATCCGTTTGGCGCAGAGGTTTTTTCATTAAAATTTTTAAATATTTTTCAGTGGCAAAATACCCAATAAAAAGTAAGAAAAACAAGTATAGATATTTGAGTTTTGTAAAGAATACAAGGAACAATAAAAGAGTACAGTAATCCTGTCTTCCCCCAACATCTGCTGCTGCTTAGCAACATGTATATCGTGTCTACTATCAAGTTCAAGCATGGCTCGGCAATGAACTGGTTCCAGAAGACTATGGGGATGGAAACTAATAGACAATAGTTTGGATCCAATTCAAACTCTTCTCCCGCCTGTTCCAGGAAACTTCTTAATACTATTTTTTGTAATTGTAAGAAGGGTTGTAGTAATAGTGTTGTAGGTTGTAGTGGCTATAAAAAAGTTGAATCGTTTTGCTCACCAGTAGCAATTGTCAAGACCAGTCTTGCTCCAATGTTGAACCAAATACAAGAGATGAGAATGCTTATAGGCGAGTCTGCCTGGGGATTTTTCCCAAAAATGTTCTATACCATTTCAGTTAGCCACGAATTGCTATAGGAAATATTCCGCTGAACAAGATTTTCTTATGAAAAATTTTCCTAAACCGCGAGCTTCGTGGTCAAATAATCATTTAAACAAAATTTCTTTCGTTTATATTTAATAAAATGAACACGGTTTGACGGATCCGAAAAAATCTTGATTAAATCGAAACATAATTTCGGTACGCGTCGTTTGGTGCTAAGCACAAGTCATTTTGTCAACCCGTTAATTTGTTATATCCAAAGTAAATTTCATAATTGACAAATTGATTACTTCGAAACTAATGAAGTCAGGATATTGCTTTTTTTCAAAATATATGCCTTTTATACCAAAGAACACACCATATTTTTTTTGGCCCAATATCTTGAATACTTTTTAATTGTTTAAACAATTGGCATAATTTGTTAATTAGCAAATAACTTTTTTTTCGATAGTTTGATCGACTTCAAACTAACTTTAAACGATAAATATTGATATCGGGCATAACCCCCATAGAAGTCTTCACGAATGCAACTGTTTGCGTTTGTTTATTTAAAGTTGAAATTAATTTTGCAAATTACCAAGTGGACTATCTCGGCTCTGGGTAATCGTATCGAAATGGGGTTTTGTGCATATAAAAGTGCTTGCAAAAGGGAAAGTTTTGAGACCAGAAAGACTTTGATCGGATAACCGGAACCGGAAATAAAAGACATTGCGTGAGATGCTCTAATTTGTTTATTAACAACTTTTTGGACAGGAGGTTCAGTGCAAATGAAAGCTAACAAGTTTTTCCATCAACCACAAAAAGTTCTGCAAAAAATATTCAATCCCTGAAGAGTTATACGCGTTTTTGACCCTTAAGAAAATCTCTTCCACAACGTGAAAATAGTAAGATTTGACGCGCAATGGGGTGGTGGGTTCGATCCTCGATGTGGGCAAATTTTTTTTTCGCCAAATTTGCTTTTTTCATGTAACCAAGTATTTTTTATGATAATGAATGTCTTTACTTTCTGAGAAATTTTTAAAAACTAAATATATTTTTTTCCAATTTTTCTTAAATAAATTGGCTAATCATATGATTGTTCTTGTCCAATGAGGATTTGTCGGTAGTTTTTGTTTTTTTAACTACTTTTTGTGAAAGAGAAGGCTTGCTTTACTCTATTTGTCGAAAAAAGACCAAAAATAAAAAAGAAAGAATTTTTTTTTACTTTTTTGTTATAATGAAAAAAAGTTCACGTCTCATGAAAAAACACACACTTTGTTATTTGTGAATGAGAAATAATCAAAAGATTCAACTATTTCAATGGCATTATTATTTTATTGTTTTAATTATAAATATTTGCAATTAATAACTATTAACGCTAATAACTATTAGAGTATTCCACCGTTCCATGATTTAGACTATAAGAAATGTAGAGCATATAAAGCAGGTGCACAGTATCAGCTCGAGAGTTACGGTTTTAATGAAGTTCTCAAGAATAAACAAGCTAACCATTATACTCTTCGCCGATTTACTACACTTGTTATATAATTGTTGCACATTCTATAGGATACTCTTCGTAGTTTTTTTGTAAATGATATTACTTTCAAATATTTTTTGCTTAATTACAAAACATTTTTCTTTTAATTTCAAAAATGTATAACTTTCTTATTTATTGATCGATTTTGTTAACAAATAGAGTTCTTCTTCTAGCTAATACTAACTTGCTGTCCAAATTTCAATACTATCGGATTTTTCGTTCTCAAGTTATAGTGCTTACAAGAAATGTGACGGACGTAAAGACAGACAGACAAACGGACAGTCGGACGGACATTTTGAAACTCGTTCAGAATTCGATGACCAACACAATGATATGGAAATTTTTTCACTACGAGCAGTATTACCGGTTTTAGAAATGTGCCGATCGAATGCAATATACTCTTCGTTTTGTATTTGCGAAGAGTATAACAATTATTTATAGCGTTTTTTACAATTTAAAAATTGTTTTATTGTAGGAAATATTTTATTGCGCAAAAAAATGAATTTGACAACAAAAAGAATTTGCCCATACCGAGGATCGAACCCGCCACCCCATTGCGCGTCAAGACTTACTATTTTCACGTGGCGGGACAGACTTTTTAAGGGTCAAAAACGCATATAACTATTCAGGGATTGAATATTTTTTGTAGAACTTTTTGTGGTTGGTGAAAGAACTTGTTAGCTTTCATTTGCACCAAACCTCCTGTCCAAAAAGTTGTTAATAAACAAATTAGAGCCTCTCACGCAATATCAGTTTTATTTCCGGTTCCGGTTAACTGATCAAAGTCTTTCTGGTCTCAAAATTTTCCTTCTTGCAAGCACTTTCATATGCACAAAACCCAATTTCGATAAGCTTACCCAGAGCCGAGATATTCCATTTGGTAATTTGCAGAATTAATTTAAACTTTAAATAAAATACGCAAAAAGTTGCATTCGTGCAGACTTCTATCGGGGTTATGCCCGACATCAATATTTATCGTTTGAAGTTGGTTTGAAGTCGATCAAATTTTCAAAAAAGAAAAATTATTTGCAAATTAACAAATTATGGCAATTGTTTAATCAATCAAAAAGTATTGAAGATATCGGGCCAAAGTATATATGGTATATTCTTTGGTATAAAAGGCATATATTTTGAAAAAAACAGTATCCTGACCTCAATAGTTTCTGAGTAATCAATTTGTTAATTATGAAATTTATTTTAGCTATAACAAGTGAACGGGTTGACAAAATGAGTTATGCCTGACGCCAAACGACGCGTATTGAAAATATCTTTCGATTGAATCAAGATGTTTTCGAGTCCATCAAACTATTTTTATTTTATTAAATAAAAACGAAAAAAAATGTGTTTAAACAATTATTTGACTATGAATCTCGCGGTTTCATAAGAAAATCTTGTTCAGCTGAATTTTTTCTATAAGAATCCGTTGCTAACTCAAATGGTATACAAAATTTGCAAAATCACCTCTTTTACCCCAGGCAGACTCGCTTATTATGACATCAATGATGATTTAACTAATTCAACTTTTTTCTTACAACAATTTACAGAAATCCAGCAAGGAGTGGAAGAAGTCGAAGAAGACGTGTCTGTTGAAGTGGAATTCGAAGATTGTTAATCATACGACGATTGTGAAAAGTCAACAATAATCCGATCCACTTTGATAATTCCCAACAGTGCCATTTTTTTAATCAACATGAAACTGTATGATCAGACTTAATCATAATCGATCGAGGATTCTACCTACTGGAGAAACCATGCTAAAAAAATGCGCCAAGTATACCACCTCATAAGTGGCGTGGAAATGTGTCCATATTAAGCAAAATACGACGTTTTCTGAAATCGCGATATCTCATAAATGATGATTCGTAGGAAAAAAAGTATTGAAACAGTTTTTGTAGATAATTGCATGATCTACAAACTTCGTATGACCTATTTTTACGATAACACTTATCGTTTACGAGATATACGCGAAGAAATGATATTTGTGACCTTTGGCCTTGAATACACTTTTTAGCCGACAAGGGATCGATGGAGACTTTTGACATTTCAATTGTAATAGTATATTCAAAGCTTGTATCAGTTTTCAGCTCTATGCGAAATATTACAATGTTGACTGTCTATTTTGACTGGGGTATATCTACTATTATCAGAAAGATAGATAACCAATCAATCCTTTATTCAAGCGTTATCCGTTTGAATCAAAATTTTTCAAATACAAGCTATGTAAGTAGATCCAGTTTATCGATTTTCTGTTCTCTAGCACAAGTAGATGTAGATTGTTAGATTTTTAGAGAAATACAAAGTTTAATTTTAACATTTAAGTAGATTTTAACTTTTTCATTGAATAGATATGTTCTTTGTTATCATTGTAAGCTTTACTATTCATGGTCACAAGGGGCTATGTGGATATTCTATTGTATCCAATGAGAATTGTCAATTAAGAAATAGATATAAGTATTCATTTTAGAAGTTTTCAATTGCTGACATAACCAGAATGCAGATCGATATAACGTAAATATTTTTATAGATAGTTTTTCTTTTTATTTTCAATAGTATAAAGTATTTTTTTAATTTGGTACGTTAATTAGAGGAAAAAATAATTTTAAAAATGTAAAATATCTTGCAAACACAGCTGGGTGCATTTTTTCTAAATTATTGGTTTTGAAGAAAAGTTAAAACTGGTCTATTGTTGCTTTTAAAGTGTTTAATATAAAATTGTACTCACCAGATTGTTTTTAAAGTACACACTAAAAAATCTGTAAAGAAAGATAAATAACACCATTTACTGTACCTTCAAAAACTATCAAGTAGGACATGAAATATTTTTGTTTCTAATTAAGGTCACTTTATTCTAAGTTACTCACACGCCTCAGTGTATTCAATAATATTTATTTATTTATTCAACTTTACTGTGGCTCATTTGTCCGACACTCACAGAATATAGGTATATTCTAATTATGATTGGATATGGCAACAAAACAAAAACTAAGAAGGAGGTTCGTGAAGTGTTTAATAATAAATACCTTGGTCACCACGTGTCACAGTCTACAGCCAGTAAAATAGTAAACAAATTTTATGAAACTGGACATGTAAGAAATATTCAAACACCAGGTATAGGCCAGGCGTCAGGTAGTTTAACATCGTTTTAAATCGGGTAAAAGATTTTACTGTTGGAACTAGTTCACTATAGGCCTCTTTTAGACATAGTAATTTTCCCCCTTATCGGCCCCCCTGAATACCCTCAATTTTGAGGCAGTATCGCTCAAAACTCATTTTTTTGCCAATATCCCGGTTCTTAATGGTAATACCAAAAAAGATGATAGTTACCAAAGTTAAATATAAGTAAATTCTGGTTTACATACGTTTTAGCATCCCAAGAAAAAAATTATGGAGGTTCTAAAATTGGTCCAAAATCGAAAATTGAGATAACATCAAATCTATAAGTTCTGAGGTCCAAGGAATCCAAAAAAGTGAATTTTAAAAAATGTCTGTGTGTGTATGTGTGTGTGCACGATAGCGGCGAAATTACTCAACGGACTTGGATGAAACTTTTCATGGGGGTTTCTTTAGTGCTCCAGAAGATTTGAAGAGATTTTAGTTGAGATCGGATTACGTTTGTGCCGTTTTGGCACAACAACCTAGCAAATGTGAAGCATAATAAGTTCCACCCAATATCGTGCAGATGAAAACGACTACGAAAAAACGTGATGCGCCCTGCGCACATAGCCACTTTCCTATCCTGAGATATGGAGAAAGACGAAGATTTGCCGGTCTGGCGACGTGTCGTGGCATCGAGATCGAATTCCCCCCATGTTAGGCTATATTTCGTTATCATATTTGTTCGAGTCGATTTTTATTACCATATTAAATTCGACTGTCTGCTTTTATTCGACGTTTACACGATTACACGCTTGTAGCGGCCTCGCGATAGAATGCTCGCCTAACGTCGCTTTCATGCCATGCAAAAATCGATAGACAAAAAATGTCATTCATTGTTCGCTCCTATCGGGCCGAATTTTCCATTTGAGCCGTGCAATTTACGATGCGGATCAGCTAGAACTTTTGTTCTTTCCATCGCGACACCATTCGGTCCCTCCGAAGGTGTATTTAAAAAAATATGAGCATTTTAAGATTTCACGTTTTCGACCTTTTTTCGCTTTCGATAACGCATCTAATTTTTGCGGTTTTGCGCCAATATCTCGGAAACCGTTGGAGTCAGCTCAAAAATAAAAAATCTCCAAGAGCGAAGTGTATGTAAGTGTCGATATACAGAGCGAATGCGATACGATGCTTGACTTCCCCCACCTACAACTCCAAGAATATTAATACTACGTTAGAACCGTTTAGAACCGAGATATTGCCCCAAAATTGCGGGTGTTCCGGGGGGTGACGGGGTGGCAAGGGGGAAAATTAATATGTCTAAAAGAGGCCGATAATGAACTGGTAATGACTTGTGTGGGTGACTCACGGGGGGGGGGGGGTTACATGTAAAGATACGATAAATCAGCTTTTCGGACATAACTCGCTTAGTTTGATTCGAATCGAAAAATTGTGTATGGTAAAAATAAAGGGCTCCCAAATGCGCGTAAACTAAATTTTGATTCGTCGAAATCAGTTGAACGGTTCTAGAGATATTGCAATTTGAATGACCGGTTTTGTTTTTGGATTTTTCGGTGCGGCGAGAAAGTACCGAGAGCCGTTCTCGCATTTTTTTTGCGGGGAAGAAAGCGACTTATTGACTTGCTATTTTTTCCCCTGTAGATAGGCGTGTCCAAAGTACTGTGCCCAAATTTCAAGTCGCTAGGTCGATTAATACGGGTAGGGGGGGAAACGAAATCCAAATTAAAGCTGCCTTATCTTCCGCAATTTTAGCCACATGTCGCCCAGCAAACGCGACATTGTGTATTGATGTTCCTACTTCAACCTTTTATCATTTGTTCATAAATTTCGGCATGAATAAACAAACTGTTGCGGAAAAACGATTTTTTTCCTTTTTTTAGAAATAGTCATTTTTCACCAGGAAGGAAAGTGGTAAGGGAAGACATTTTTTCGCCGTCGGATGCGGAATTTTTTTCTCTTTAATTTGCGGCCAGATTGCGATCGGATGATTAGAATGGAAAGGAGGGGAGCGCAAAGTTTTTAACACATAGAAGAGCAACGGAAAGGGTTAGGAACTTCGGGACGGGTTCATTTTCAAGATCAATTAATTCTCTTTCAGAATTTTCTTACCACGAAGCTCAAACCGCTTTAGCCCAAGGAGCAAAATGTGTCTGAACCTGGGCACAATATATTGTATGTCTGCACTGTGTCGACATAGAGCTTAAAATTTGAGTCAGGAAGGAAATTGTGTCCAAATGGTAATATTTTTTGGGTCATGTGTCGACACATTAACGAAATGTTATGTCAAAATAGGCACTGTGTTCAAATTGAATCATTTTGGTTTCTGTGCCCAAAATGTTTCTATCTTGAGCCTATTTGGGAACATTAGACACAATTTGGATACATCGTGTCGACACCCTTTGGGCAAAATGTATTTAAAATGTTTATATTTTAGGAACACATGTTTCTTTTCATGCCTTAAATGCGTCTACACCAACACATGTTTCCATAAGGTTGAATTTTAGATACTTTTTTCCATTTTGTGCATAAATTGTGTGTGTGTGCACTACCAGCTGTTAGAAGGTCATTTTTGACAACAGCATACTCTGGTTATTTTGTAAAAATGCCAGAAGTAGTCAAGAAGCAATCAAAAGGGTATAATACAAATTACTATATGAATGTAAAAAACCATGTACAAGAAAATCAAGGGAAGTTGTTAACTTATATGAAAGAGGTGAAGTAAAGGCCATTTTTGCCTTTGTTATCAACAGAAGTACCATCAAATAACAAGAAATCTGCTATTTACTCTGACCTGGACAGCCTCAGTACTGATAGTGGTAGTTGTGAAGTGGGAAATGCCAATTTGCAGCTACAATGCTCCAATGAAAGCGATGCTGGAAATTCCAAATTAGGTCTAAAATGTAACCTTTTTCGTATAAGTAACATTTTGGGCACAACTTGTACCAATAGTGAACACAAGAGTTCAAATTGTGTCAAATATGCGAGTATATATCGACATAGACACATTTTAGTACACATTTAATTAAATAGTCGAAATTTGAGTCTGATTATTACCTAATATGTAGCTGTGTGTCCATACAGGTAAATTTTTGGGTGAAATTCGTTCCAAATGAGAATTTGTGGTTCCATTTAGACACATTATACAAATCGGCCGAAAATAGAGAAACGGGCATCCATATTGAAAAACTGAGCTTAAAGAAAAACAGTTATTTTAAAAATTAACAATTTACATATTTTTACACAAAAATGTTATAGAAACACTTATTTTGATGTCTTGTAACATACAAAATATAGTAGAAATAATTTTATTTCCAAAAATTACAATTATATTATTTATTAATTACCTACCATCATTAATTAAATATTCAAACCCCATTTCACAATTTTTTAAAGGCTTTTATTTTTCATGAGTATCTCATCACATTTGACAGAGAAAATGGGGTTGTTTTATTTTTTTTTGGGTCATATACTTATTTATTCACATGTGAAAACTGATTACTTCTGTGTAACGTAATTTCTATAAAATCACTGCATACCAACTGTGTTTGTTTGTCCTAATATTTAGAGAGTAATGCATTGTGTCTGTTTTTAAATAATTTGGACACCATGAAGTGGTTGTAGGCACAATTTAGATTTATTTGTGTCAATTTTCTAACTGCACATAGTAAAGCACATTCACGTAACATCTTGGAAACAATAAAAACATATTAGTTACATATTAGCTTCATTACAGTAACATTTAGTAAACATTCGACGCACACAAGATACATTTTGGAAACAGTTTTGGGCACATTTTGGAATGAAGTTAGTACACATTTTCATCCCCACTTTGGGCATATGTCCCACATAGCGTGGGCTATGTTTCGACACAGTGTCGACACATTACCTGAAATGTGTCTTTCAATGGTCCTTGGGAGGGATTGCACGCACGCGTGACACATTTATAAAATATAATAAGTATGTCGGAGACGTCCCCTCCACGTTCCCCGTTCGGACGCCTTCCGATACTTTCGTAGACGCCTTTCGATAGTCTTGTGAACGCCTGCTAACTGATAATTCATTGAAGTCAAGAGAACGTTGTCAACAAGTATCGATTGCATTAATGTAAACATCTTGATATGTGATCGTGTGAACCATCAGTCTGGAGTCCCTGGAACCCTCTTCCCGGCGAGCGGAACAACATGCCTGAAAGTCCCGTAGATAAGTACCTAGTCTTAAGATAAACTTGGTAGAGAATAGTTGAAATCGCGGGACTGGCAGTGGTGGACTGCTAGCTCCAGTATTTTGGTGGTATTGTTTGTATTTTCAATCTTGAGACATTTACCTGTTTCGATAAATCATAAATCATGTTATTTTGTTATTTATGTGACTATTATTTAAGTGATTTTATTGTGTTTACCAATGTGCGGCCTAAATCTAATAGATCCGCCCTGAAACGCCCCTCTCCTTGCCGTCTTCGACATGTATATAATAGTGTGAAACATGATGAATCAGTTGAGACTGGGCCGATATATTACGGGCAAATAAATAATAGAATGTCAGGACTACGTTTCTATAAAAGTACACAAAACCATTCCTTCAAATTGCAATATCTCGAGAACCGTTGGACCGATTTCGACGAATCAAAATTCAGTTTGTGCACATTTCCGAGCCCTTTATTTTTACCCCATACAATTTTTCGATACGAATCAAACTAAGACTTATGTCCGAAAAACTGATTTCCCACATCATTACATGTAAATCTTAAACAAGATTATTTTTTTCTGATGAGGCCACATTTCAATTAAACGGAGCGAAAACTGTCGTCAATACTGGAGATATCACACACAAGTTCCTCAAGTAGTGAACGTTTGTTATCATTAATAATCTAATTATTGGACCTTATTTTTTTGAAGGCATACTTAATAGTGAAGTTTGTCTAGATTTTTGTTAAATTTTTAGTTCCTATATTAAAATTATTTTTCCTGATGCTAATTATCCAAATGAAAAATAGACAATTGTATTTGATACCAATAAGATGGAGCCGCACCGCATTATTTAGGTACAGTAAAACATTTTTTTTTCTATTTTTTAATACTAGGGTGCATCTGTTCTATGAATTTACACAACAAATAACCAAAGTGAACTAAACAAGTAATGAATCTCATTTAATGTTAAAAGGGGTCCGAGCATGTATTAGGAACAATGATTTTTTACTCTTTGAACATGAAAATAGACATGTTTGATTAGTACTTTTTTTCTTCTTTATGTTTAAGATTTTAATTTATTTGTGTCAATTTTTGAAAGTATTCTAAGATCTGAGACAACTCCCATTGTTAATTGATATTTCATTGTAAATGCAATTTGCTATTTTACGACAAAGTTTTTTAACATTAAATGTGATTCTTTACTTGTTACTACATTTTGAAAAAAAATGTTATATAGGTTCTGTATTTTTCCGGTGGACCATCGAAACCCAAAGAAACGTCAGATCGAAATGAAAGTCATGTCTAACGACTCGAGAGCGAATTTAGAAAATTTCGTCCGTCCGTCTGTCTGTCCGTCTGTCTGTCTGTCTGAATAACTCGATAACGGGCAGTCGGATCGAGATATTTCAAAAATGAAATGGTGCCGCTGGCAACGCTCTACAAATAAGTATACCAGAGACTATGTCGAAAAGCAAATGAAAATTGATTTTTTTTGCAAAAAACTGGTTTTCTCGAAATCGGGCTAGGAAGCACGTTAACTGTCCAGGATATTGATCAATTTCGATGAAACTTGATGGGATCAAAGGTAGACGACCACAAATGAAGCCTATTGCTAGTGGCCCGAATCCGTTGAGCGCAAGTATTTCTTCCAGGGCCGAGTATGATTTTCCAAAGAAATTAATAACTGAAGAACCGAAGGTCCGATTTTGTTTTTCAAAAATGGCCATTTTAGGGCTCGATTGGGTCTATTAGGTGACGTTTGTGAGAAATTTGACAAAACAAAAGCGAATCTACAAATCCTGGTAAACTTGATTTTTTTGATAAATTCTACAAATACCGAATAAAAATCGAAAATTAAGTTATTCCTTCGATCAATCTCTGTAACTAGTATAAGGCACGGACCTTCTTGGATAAAAAATGTGAAATAGAGTTTTTTAGAAAAATTTAAAATAAACGAGTTATTTACGAAGATGCACTCTATAGAATTATTTTAAAAATATTACAAATTGATAAATTCTCCGTGCGATATAGGTGCAAAAAAATAATGTAATATTATATTTAAAACATCATCATTCATTTCCTTATTTTGTTAAGTAATGGTGTTTTTGGGGTGGCGCATGGCGCGAAGTAGGCTTTAGGCTTCAATTATTGTAGCTAAAATAATTCTAACTTTATAAAGTAGAAAAACTGATTATGCTAAATTTGTATCTTTTGTAAAGTTTTGATATTTTAAAAAAGTTTAATCAGAAAAAAATAAATTTCATTACCTGCGTTGTACCCATTGTAAAAGAAACATACGAATGCAAAACAAAACAGATTTTACTATGAAACAGATTTTGATATCGTGTCTTCTCGAAAAATTATCTATTTTAGTTATACACAAAATTATCTATAGGTGTCCAAAACAAAAAAAATTAAGATCATGCCGGAGAAAATTATCTATAAATATTTGATCGATTTTCATTCACAAAATAAAAATAGAACCGATGCCCTTTCTGTAACTTAACATGTAGTTAGCCTTTACTTTAGTCAATGCAAAACGGAAAAAAAAGAAAAATGTGAAAACATGTGAAAATGTACTGAGTCATCTTACGACCCTCTGCTGAAAATGTACTGAATCATCCCAACACGGATAAAAAGCATATCATTTTTTTAGCTTGTTTAGTCATTTTGGTTATTTGTTGTGTAAATTCGCAGAACAGATACGCACTCTGGTATTTAAAAAAATTAAAATAGCCAAGGTGTAATGTTCCACTGGTGTATTATAAGAGAGAAAATGTAAAAAAACTGGATAAAAAAAACACGGAAATCTCGAGAATCTCAACTACCGTAAGTCTTTGTACTAATAAATAGGCTATTGACTATACAAAAAAAAACGGGTAAAAGGAACTAACTCGTTAAAGGTATTTTATTGTTACACATGATCAATTGTACCCGACTGGTGATAATTCCTCAAAGTTCTATTAAATTTAGGCTTGGATTTTTAAGAACGAAGTAAATTTGTCCACTTTTTAGTTTTTTAACTATAACTCAAAAACTTATACATTTTTAGTATATATACATAATACGGTTTTTGTAGAGAATCAAATTAATTTCCTATCGGAATGGCACTTTACAAAGTCAAAAACATTTTTTTAAACAAAATAAATTAAAAGAACTGTTTTAAAAGAACCAAAAAATTATACTGTTTTTTTTTTAATTTTGCATATAACTTTTTTCTGAATGGATTTTGGTATAGACATTGATGAACAAAAAAAATATGACCTAATTCGCGTCAAAATAGTGACCAACAAAAGCATTTTTGGTAAAAATTGGCTGAGATACAGTCGTTCAAAGTTACCTACTTTTTACGATTTTACCAATGATAACGATAAAAGCATTTGTTTAAAATTTTGATATTCATATGATCTTAGACATAAAAAAAATAATTCTCTACTAATGAAATATTAAGCCAACTGAAGTTTTATGTCCCACGGATTAATTCTCGTCATTCTCATAGCTTTTATTTATCCACTCCTAGACAGGGCCGCCGAGAGAAAATCGGGGCCCGGTGGTAGTGACATGCGGGCCCCCCACTCCCAGCTCTTGGATATAATTTTGAAGAGCGGGCCTGGCATTTATTGCAATCGAATATTTACCTATCTCTTATTGCAATTTCGAAGAGCGAGGGGGAATAATCCTTGCGATACAAGTTTTTTTTACCTCAGTTGAAACTTCGAAGAGCGGAAGATGATTCCTTGCAATACAATTTTTTTCCTTCGATTGCAATTTCCAAGAGCGGGAGGTGGTATTCTTTACAATGCAAATTTTATGTGGATTTTGAAAAGCGGGAGGTAGTGCTTCTCCGCATCAAAAATTTATATATTTCTTATTACAATTTACAAAGAAGAGTACCTTCTCTTGCTTTCACTAATACAAATACAATCGAAATTTGCATATGCATCTCGATCTCCTAAAATCCGGGCCGGGGGGAAACACCCACGACCCCCCCCCCCGCTCGATGGGCCTGCTTCTAGATCTAACGTAATAAAGTTCTCTACTCTGTATAATATTTGTACCAATTATGCTGTTATAAGACTCATTGCAATGAATTGGACATATTTGCCTAGCAGCCAGAAATTTTATTTACTGTCGTACAGTCGAAGCGCCTCCATAATTTCTACTTGTACTTCTTATTTAGGTTAGGTTAGGTTAAATTAGTCTAGATTTCCATCCTGTAAATGGTTCTGTACTGTTGCATGTTGTATGATAAATAAAATAAATAAACAAATAAATAAATAAAATGAATAGTTTATAGCTGTTATTCTTTTTTTGAAAATTACATATCCATTACTTGTTTATTATTTGTTCCTATGTATTATTTATTAATTCACATTATGCAATTATCAAGAAGTATTCGTTCAAAGTTTTGATAATTAGATGATCTTTATTATGAAAAAGAATGATGAAATTTATTTTTTGACATATGCATACATATTCATAAAATATTAAATTTTATAAATAAGTTTTAAATTTATCATAAAAAAATTATGAAATTTGTCAATAAAAATATTTTATCTTTGAAAAAGTATTTGGGAGTATTTTTAAATAATAATGCAAGTACTGAAGTTTCGTATCTAAACACATCGTAATTTCTCTGTACGGCATTAAGAGTGATCTATACCTAAGATTGGTGAGGAAGGGGGATAACGCACCATATGAAGAGATATCTCCTTCATAATCAAATTTTAGCCAAAAATATTTTTCATCAACCCTGTGGTATTTATTTATGAATAATTTACACTTATTTTCAGTTAAATGCAAAAAACATAATTTTAATAATTTATACGAATAGGAAATTTGATTCTCTACACTAATAGTCCTGTCGGTAAAGTAAAAAATACACCAGAAGTTCGCAAGAAATGTGATCTGAGAATTTCCTTCCGTAACTGTTAATGCCAGGATTAAACATTATGAGACCACAAAAATCTGTTTGGGGGTGCCGCGCGATCCCCCAAAAAACCTCCCCTTCGGTGAAAAAAGCCTTATTTTACTGATAACTCGTTAACCGTTGAAGATATAAAAAAATTGCTCCATAAATAAGAAAACTTGAATAATTGCCTAAAAAAGTCCTCTTGTAATTTTCTTGGTTTTCGAGAAAATCGATATTGATTGATTGATGGATTGATTTGCCAGCGTAAGGTGGGCATTGCTGCCGATTCCGGTGCATGGAGATTTGTTCCACCACGCAGCCCAATCGCCCGCCAAACGTCCATCTTGAGAAACATTGCAAAATTTGTATTTTTAATGCGCGCGAATATTCGTTTATTTCAAATTTCTTGCAAGCGGCCTATAGAAAAAATTGAATTGCTCGAGAACCAAAGAAGCTAGGATGGAAAATCGAAATAGGTTTTAAAGGGGATATAAAATACTCTCTTGCGTTGCCATTTTTGAGGGCTACTAATATTTATTAGTATATAAAAATAACAATATAATATAGTTATCTCTTGATTTTTTGTGCATCTAACTATTCACAGACCTATAAAAAATAGCTGCCTATAGTATAATTTATAAATGCGTTATCTATTGGTTCAAGGTAGTACTTCAATGCAAAAAAAGTTAGGAATAAAAATATTCACATTTACAAATTTGTTAAAGTTGGCCAAAAAGAAATCCAAAAATCGATGGATATTCAATTTTTTGATGGTACCCTTTTAATACAATTTTTAACTGTTAAGTGATTAGAAACAATAGTTATACGATACATAAACTCAGAAAAAAAAATTAGCTAAATTTTCAAGATGTTTGGGTCTTTTTTTTAATTTTTAGGAAACAATAGAAAATTGGCCAAAATTTGGCTAACTTCAACATGCTGGTAATTTTGTAAATGTGAATATTTTTATTCCTAACTTTTTCTGCATTATAGTACTTCCTTGATCTAAGAGATAATGCATTTATAACTTATATTAAAGTCAGTTATTTTTTATGCGCCCGTGAATAGTTAAAAGTGCAAAAATCAAGAGGTAACTAGATTATATTGTTATTTTTATATACTAATAGATAGCAATAGCCATCAAAAATGAAAACGTAAAAGAGTATTTTATATCATGTTTGGTTTTCGAGCAATTCAATTTTTTCTTTAGGCCGCGCGATCAATCAATCAAAATCAAAACAAATTTATTTTGAATTTATAATACATAATTGTCCTACCTAAGCACTCGTCCGGAGCCAGCCAAACATCCACAGCACTAATCGCCATGGTAATTGGAAGGATGGACAGAGCAAGGCTAGGTTGGATTAAAAGTAAACTTAAATAATAATCACTATCTCCTTTCGCGGGATCGGCGAATTAAAAAGTGTATAAGATAGAACATGTAAAAAAAAATTTAAACTTAAAACAATTGATATATGCAATGCAAAAGATGCTGGTGTAGATAAAATATCACAGATATATATGATAGTTCGGCACGGGAAAATTACTATCCAAAAAACCCGTTCCAAGCAATGCAGCAAGAGCGAGCGGCTATATCAGACCGCATAATTTATAATTTAAAATGTTTGCTTTCTAAAGAATTTAATAATAATAATAATAATAAAGGAATAAATATTGTTTGGAAGAAATAATTTAGAGCGACAAAACAAACAAAAAATACAAAAAGGAAACGAAGAGAAAAGGTAAATATCGGAAATTGTGTTTGAGAATTTTTGTAATTGAATAGAGAAAGTGGGTGTGGCTAGATATGTTGCCGAAAGATGGGCAACGCCTGGTATGGTAATTTGTGTTTGATGCGAAAAGGTGCATTATGCTCTCTGATTCGCGTGATGTTGTTTGTTAGTGGACTATTACCAAGTTTAAATTGATAGAATTTTTCCGATGTAACTTTGATGTAGTGGCGTTATGTCGTGGCAACGTGCATAAAGGTCTCTTAAGGAGATGTATCGTGAAGAATTTGAAATGAGGCGCATAAATTTATGTTCCAGAACTCTTAGTTTATTCATTGTCGTGTCCGGTATACTGCACCATACCGGAGCCGCATATGTTAGGGCCGGTCTCACAATAACAGTGTAAATTAATTTTTTATTCTGTCTGCTGAGTCTACTATTCCTGGCTAGGAGCGGATACAGACTCCTGGAAATGGAATAGACTGTCCGTACAGTTTCGTTAATATGTCGGTTGAACGTCAGTCGCTTGTCCAGTCGTATGCCCAAATACTTCACGCACTCCCTTTCTGGAATTTTGTTTCCCCTTATCAAAATTGGTGTTAAAATCTTATTTTCTGTAAATCTGCGCGTGAAGACTATAGATTCTGACTTCTCCGCATTTACCCGAATCTTCCACTTGTCGTAATATTCTGTGGCACGAGCCATGTAGGCTTTTAGAAGCATGTTAGCCACTTGTGCATTATGACTATGTGCGTACATGGCTGTGTCATCAGCGTACTTAGCAAGTTTAGTATTAGGGAAAACGGGGAAGTCGGATACGTACAAGTTGTACAGTTTTGGACCAAGGACCGACCCCTGAGGAACACCCGCGCGAATGTCCCGCAATGTTGACAGTTTGTTATTCACTCGCACCTGGAGCCTTCTGCCAGTCAGATACGAGTGAATGAGTTAACGATGTGTTGTGGACAGCGGTAATTGATCATCTTTGAAATTAACCCCGGGATCCAGACGGTATCGAAGGCTTTCTCAATATCTAAAAGTACCATGGTAGTATTCTTACCAAGGTTATATTGCACTTTCACGTCGTTAACGATTCTGACAACTTGTTGCACTGTGCTTCTTCCCTGAACCCGAACTAACAGTTACTGAAGGACCATCTATGATAACATTTTTTGTTATGGAAATCTTTATAATTATTGGACTATAAAAATGTACAGTTTTTGAGTTATAGTAAAAAAAACTAAAAGGGGGACAAATTTACTCCGTTCTCAAAAATACAAGCTAAAATTTAATAGCACTTTGAGGAGTTATCACCTTTCGGGTACAATTGAACATATGGAACAATAAAATACCTTTAACGAATTAGTTCCTTATTCAATAGCCCATAAGGCATGTTTAGCTTAATACAGTCTAAATGATCTCTCCTGTCACCTCCGCAAAGCGTTGCATCGACCCTGTATTATAAAAAATACATTTCAGCAGCCTTATCTTATATTTAAAAATACATACATAAACTATGATTAAATAGTACAATAATTCAAATTTGAAAACAATTAATTGATAATGTTCCCAGGTAAAAGTGCTTCGTTACAGGTTCAAAATAATTGAATGTTTTAGTCTGTACCGCCATATAAAGCTATCCTTACCTCCGGTCCATTTTGGATATTGGCAATTTTACATTTTGGCAATTTGTGGGGACTATATCTTCAAATGACTGGCGTTCCCAAGTTCTTAACCGAAGGGATAGGATTCGACATAAAAGATTCCGGTGCCGTTTCAGCTATACCCCAGCTAGTACGAGTATTTATGGGATTTGGATTTGGAATAATAGGTGACCTCCTGAGAAAAAGGGGAGTTCCTCTCAAACTTATAAGAAAAGGTGGCGTCGTGTTCTGTAAGTAATTATTGGATATTCGTAAATATGGCAATTACATTTTATAATAATAATAATAAAATAACAATAATAATAATAATAATAATAATAATAATAATAATAATAATAATAAGTTGGTGGTACTGATAATAGGAGCCCTAGGTGGAACAAGGCACACACTGCTTACGGAACTGAAGATCATACCGGCATGCCGAAACTCGGCAGAGATCTTAGCCGGTAGGATGCAGAAGGCCGTCATCCTCGGTTCGCTGCGTCTATTCAGGGCACACGATTCCCGGACCCAGTAGTCACTTACCCCACGGTGTGGGGAGTGGCAACCGGTACTACGAGCTCCCCTCGGTGAGGATCGGAGCCACAGAGAAGGGTGACTGGTTTTTAACAAAAAAAAAAAAATAGTATAGATGCCTACTCCGATTTGGTCATCCGAACTTTCGGGGAAAAACAAGGTGTCTGCGACTAATATGCTTGCTGTTCCTGTTCTGCTCTACTCCTTTGGGGTAGTTAAATGGACAGTGGATGAGCTGCGCCAGTTAGACAGAGGTACCCGCAAGATGATCAATATCCATAGGAGTATTCATCCTAGATCGTCCGTTCCTCGTGTGTACCTCCCACGTCAACGGGGGGGCCGAGGACTCTTGAAGTTGGAGTGTATGCATGGCAGAGTAGCACTGAGTATGGCATGCAATGTCCTAAGGAGCTCAGACCCGCTTCTGCAATTAGTGAGAGATCACGAAAATGCAGGGGTGGGTGCAGGATTGTTTAAGGCGGCAAAAATAGTCGCAGATGAACTTGGTCTCGTATTCGACGACAGGCGAGGAGGCCGGCGCGGTGCTGACCCAGAGTCAGTCACTGAACTTCTGCCACCTCGCCTGAAGGCCCAAATAAAAGCTGCCGAACAGGAACATCTGTTTAGGCAGCATGTCGATAAACCCATGCACGGTGTATTCTATAAGAACCTAGAAACACTGGGTTTATCGACAAGGCTGACATTTGCCTTTTTAAGGTCAACTGGGCTAAAGTCGGAGACCGAGGGATTCATTCTGGCCTGCCAAGATGGTATAATTAACACGTTGGTCTACCGAAGCCGCGTAATGGGTGTAAAGGTTCCTGATATTAACTGCAGGACCTGCCGTCAGGCACCGGAATCGCTCATGCATTTACTGTCTGCATGCCCAGTATATGCGATTTCGGCCTATATCCATTGCCATAACGCGGCGTTACGGGTGCTGTACTATCATCTACGACACTCGTACGGAGTAGACCAGACACCAGTGCTGCCTTACGTCCCCGGAGACATTGAGTCCGTTGTCGAAAACGAGAGGTGCCGAATTTATTGGAACTTCTCGTTTCCGGCAATCAGGCTAATCCAAGCCAACAAGCCTGATATAGTCCTCCTCGACCATCAAAACAAGGTGATGTTTGTGATCGAGTTCTCAGCACCTGCTGAGCCAAACATCGCTTTGAAAGAGGAGGAAAAACGGACCAAATACCGTGATCTCCAGTACGAGCTCCAAGTGCTGTACCCGGGCTACTCGGCTAAGATGGTCGTCCTAATAATCGGTGTACTCGGAGGTATGAAGTCTACGCTGCTCTCAGAACTGAAGACAATACCAGCCTGTCAGAAATCAGCCGAATGGCTTGCGGGCCAGATGCAGAAGGCGGTTGTCTTGGGGTCCCTTCGTCTACTTAGGGCACACGATTCAGGAATATACCGTCACTACCGTACCCCACAGGTCGTGGGGAGTGGCCGTAATTATTGCCGGTGCGGCTACCGTGTGGTATCGGTCGGAAAACACGGAAGCCCCGTCCGGTAACGGATTAACCGACAAAAAATAATAATAATAATAATATGATGATGCCTACGCTGCTCTCAGCATTGAAGACCATACCGGCCTGCCAAAAATCAGCCGAATGGTTGGCAGGCCAAATGCAGAAGGCAGTCGTCTTGGGGTCCCTGCGTCTACTTAGGGCACACGATTCTGGAATCTACAACGACTAACCCTGCGGGATGTGGGGAGTGGTTGTAGATAATTCGCTGGCGCTTTCCCCGTGAGAATATCGGAGACACGGGAGAACTGTCCAGCATCGCTAACGCATAAAAAAATTAATAATAATAAGGAACTGAAGGAACTGAAGATCATACCAAGTGTGTGTATGCGCGTATATAGGTATATATGTCTGTATGTGTAAACCGGAATACATAATTACATAAGTATGTATTTATCATTTGATTTTTGCTTGCCATAATGTCATGTTATAATGTCATAATGTTCTTGTCTTTTACCTGAAATGTACGTACCCTACTTTAATGGAAATTATATTAGAATGTAATTATAAGTATTATATGTTACACTTTGCCTATCCTGTAATTGGTTCTTGACTGTTGGATAGTTGTAAACAAATAAATAAATAAATAAATAAATAAATAAATACCAGCCTGTCGGAAATCAGCCGAATGGCTGGCAGGCCAAATGCAGAAAGCGGTCATCTTGGGGTCCCTTCGCCTACTTAGGGCACACGAATCTGGAATGTACAGTCACTAACTCCACAGGTCGTAGGGAGTGGCTGTTATTATCACCGGCGCGGCTACCGTGTGGTATCGGTCGGAAAGCACGGAAGCCCTGTCCGGCAACGGTGACACCGAAAAAAAAAAAAAGTAATAATAACGGAAGTGTGGAAGCAGAAACAGGTTTCTATAATCCCGATAGTCATATTGGCAACGGCCGTCACCTGGGGAAACTACATGAAAGTCTCCTCAAGCTGCAGCTGCAACCACCCACTTACATCCAACTAAAAAAGTCAGTTGTCCTCAATACCACAGCAATAGTCCGTTCCCACCTCAACCTTTCCTAATAGAATTGGTAGTACCTATTACTTGACGTGCGAAATAAATAGTAATAATAATAATAATAATAATAGTAATAATAATAAGTTACAAAGTACATGGATCTTGCCATTGAAATCCAGCAACAGTGGCAGCAAGATAACGTCCGAGTGGTGCCCATAATCATCTCGTCCACTGGAGTTATTCCAAATAATTTAAAAGACAGCTTGACCGCATTAAATATAAATCCTAGTGTCGTGAGGGATATTCAAAAATCAGTGATCTTGAACACCTGTAGCATCGTCCGCAAGTTTCTCGCGTAGATATGACTGACTTATTGCACACTCTTGCCATCAGGCCGATGTGCATGAGATAAAGTACCGCTCAGTGCGAGAGAAAGGGGATAATAATACTAATAATAATAATAATACAAATGTGGCAGATGAATCAAGTAGAGGTAATACCGATCATCGTATCATCTACAGGGCTTATACCAAAAACCTTAGAAGACAGCCTCATCATGATGAACACTTTTATCGATATCCAGAAGGCAGTTATTCTTGGTACATGTCACTTGGTCAGAAAATTTTTCTCAGGATAATTCTAAAAGCTTTGAAGTGTATCGGGTGGATTATGTGGTTTTCAGACTTTGATCACCTAATCCTTTTGATGTCTTATGTCCGGAATGAGTGAAAATTACCAGCAAGTGTTGAGATATATGGATAATAATAATAATAATAATAATGATAATGGGTACGGAAAGCGGACCGGCAGCCTCCACGCGGTGTACCTGGACACGCAGAGGTAACTCTGCCTGACAGATGTCGGACGTGGGTCTCAGGGCTAACCACTCTGTGACCCATATCTCTGGTTCCAACGGGCAGAGAAAGGGCTCCTCACAACCGACCCCATACGGATGGGGGTCAGAGACAAGTTGGAGGGGCCATACCGGATGGTCTCAATGGTAACAACCCACGCAATGGACATGGACGCTTTAAGTGGACGAGGGAACTTCGGGATGACTTGCTGACCTGCTACGAGAGCAGCGAACCTGAGCGCAGGGGGTACATGGCGCGATTGCGCGAGGTCTGGTGTCAGATGCACCCAGAGCATCGCGCCTTCTCTGAACAACAACTCAGAGATCAGGTATCCTTCCTGCGCAGATCAGGTTATGTAAGGGCACCCCGGCAGCAGGAGAAAGCACCAGTCGCACTTCCACCGCGGCAAATACCGGCTGTCGGGGAACAACCCAGAAGGTACTCCGATGTTGAATTAAGAACGAGGGTTAGCCTTAACAGCAGGGCTACCCTGAAGCCACAAGACCTGGCACGGATGGACGCTGCCATCGATGAGGAGCTACCAGAAGACGCCGACATTTGGCAGATCAACACTGCCGTGTACAACGCTGCTGGCCAACTCGTTCCCCGCGAAAGGGCAACCAGGGCCCCAAGCGGTATCGATAAGGCTAAGCGGCGTGTACAAAAGATCGAAGGCAAAATACAGTTGGCCAGACAACACGCTTCTCGAATCCAAAGTGTGGTGGAACACGTCACAGCTGGAAAGGCATTCACGCCTAAAGTCCGGCGAATAGCAGCCGGCCTAAGACGCCAGCACCACACACTAAATCTAACAGTGATGCTTACCATTAAGCAACACTGTTTAGATCGGATTCGAGCGCTCATGGCTGTGAAGAAAAATCTAATAAGGCGGGTAAGGAGTATGGAACAAAATACATTGTTCCGTACGAATCCTTCCCGCCTATTTCAAGAGCCACAGCGTGTTGTCGACAATCCGCCAGTTGTAGCCGATGTCGAAATCTTCTGGAAGGGAATCTACGAAACGACACGTCCATTCGATAGCGACCCTCCAGCAATCGCACACTTCGAGGCTCTCTGCCGCAGAACCTTTGTAGAGCCAGAAGAAGTGTGCCCGGCAATCAGTTCGGAGGAAGTTCAACAAGCTCTTGTTGGTACTAAGAACTTCGCTGCTCCGGGTCCATACGGCATAAACGGCAAACGGTGGTGGAAAAAATTCCCTTGCACCCACCGTCGTCTGGCTCGAGTTTTCAACTCGTGGTTGAACGAGGAGCAGCAGATTCCGGACTGGTTTGTTGAGGGACGTACCGTGCTAATCCCCAAGAAGGGAGATTTGTCCGATCCAAGGAATTATAGGCCAATCATCTGTCTGAACTCCTGCTACAAGATATTTACACGTATCTTGTATGCTAGGACACTAAGGCAGGTTGATCCGGTCTTCCAGCAGATTTACGAGCAGCGTGGCGCCAAGAAGGGCATGGCAGGTTGCAAAGACAGCCTGCTGATAGACCGCTGTATTACGCAGGATTCTGTGCAGTACAAGCGGAACCTATCTATGGCCTGGATTGACTATCGTAAGGCATTTGACACTACATCGCACCAACTACTAGTGCATTTGCTCAAGTGTCTTGCAGTAGCAGAGCCACTAGTGAGATGCATAGAACAACTGCTGCCGCTCTGGAGGACTCGCTTCACCATAACATCTGGTGCACAGCGGGTTACAACAGAGCAGGTGGTATTCAGAAGAGGAGTTTTCCAGGAAGACTCTCTGAGTCCCCTCCTCTTTTGCATCTCACTGCTGCCGTTATCTGTTGAACTCCGCCAAACTCGCGGGTACCATTGTGGACCACCCAGCAACCGGAGGCATAAGGTCACTCATCTATTCTATATGGATGACCTCAAACTGTATGCCTCCGGAGAGCACGAACTTCAGAATGCTCTAAGGATGGTCGAAGAGTACATGCGGGCCATTGGCATGGAGTTCGGGTTGGACAAGTGTGCGGTCGTCCATCTCAAGAGAGGACGATGCGGGGACTTTGCTGAAGACACGCAACTCGCAGACGGAAGCATCCTAAGACATCTGGATGCCGGAGAGACCCACACATACCTGGGTGTGCAACAACATCACATCCAGGATGTGCAGCAAGTTAAAGAATCTCTCCGCGGCAAGTACAGACGCCTACTCCGAAAGATTTGGTCATCAGAACTTTCGGGGAAGAACAAGGTGTCTGCGACTAATATGCTTGCCGTTCCTGTCCTGCTCTACTCCTTTGGGGGTAGTCAAATGGACTGTAGATGAGCTGCGCCAATTAGATAGAAGTACCCGCAAGAGGATGAATATCAATAGGAGTATTCATCCTAGATCGTCCGTTCCTCGTGTCTACCTCTCACGTCAACGGGGGGCCGAGGACTCTTAGGTCTGGAGTGTCTGCATGGCAGAGTAGCACTAAGTATGGCATGCAACATCTTAAGGAGCTCAGACCCGCTTCTGCAATTAGTGAGAGATCACGAAAATGTAGGAGTAGGTGCAGGACTGTTTAAGGCGGCAAAACGAGCCGCAGATGAACTTGGTCTCGTATTCGACAACAGACGAGGAGGCCGGCGCGGTGCTGACCCAGAGTCAGTCACTGAACTGCAGCCACCTCGCCTGAAGGTCCAAATAAAAGCTGCCGAACAGGAATATCTGCTTAGGCAGCATGTCGATAAACCCATGCACGGGGTGTTCTATAAGAACCTAGAAACACTGGGTTTATCAACTAAGCTGACATTCGACTTTTTAAGGTCAGCTGGGCTAAAGTCGGAGACCGAGGGATTCATTGTGGCCTGCCAAGATGGTGTAATCAATACTTTGGTTTACCGAAGCCGCGTAATGGGTGTAGAGGTTCCTGATATTAACTGCAGGACCTGTCGTCAGGCGCCGGAATCACTCATGCATTTACTATCTGCATGCCCGGTATATGCAATTTCGACCTACATCCATCGCCATAATGCGGCGTTACGGGTGCTGTATTACCATCTACGGCACTCGTACGGAGTAGACCAGACACCAGTGCTGTCTTACGTCCCCGGAGACATCGAGTCCGTTGTCGACAATGAGAGGTGCCCAATTTACTGGAACTTCTCGTTTCCGACAATCAGGCTAATTCAAGAAAACAAGCCTGATATAGTCCTCCTCGACCATCAAAACAAGGTGATGTTTGCGATCGAGTTCTCAGCACCTGCTGAGCCAAACATCGCTTTGAAAGAGGAGAAAAAACGGACCAAATATCGTGATCTCCGGTACGAGCTCCAACTGCTGTACCCAGGCTACTCGGTCAAGATGGTCGTTCTAATAATCGGTGTACTCGGAGGTATGAAGCCTACGCTGCTCTCGGAACTGAAGACCATACCAGCCTGTCGGAAATCAGCCGAATGGCTAGCAGGCCAAATGCAGAAAACGGTCATCTTGGGGTCCCTTCGCCTACTTAGGGCACATGAATCTGGAATATACAATCACTAACCCCACAGGTCGTGGGGAGTGGCTGTTATTATCGCCGGCGCGGCTACCGTGTGGTATCGGTCGGAAAGGACGGAAGCCCTGTCCGGCAACGGTGAAACCGAAAAAAAAAAAAAACAAAAAAAAAATAATGATAATAATAATAATAATTCCGATAGTCATACCGGCAACGGCAGTCATCCCGCGGAAACTGCATGAAAGTCTCCTTAAGCTACAGCTGCATCCACTCACTTACATTCAACTCCAAAAGTCAGTTGTCCTCAATACCACAGCAATAGTCCGGTCCCACAATATTTCTTAATAGAATTGATAGTTACTTGTTTGTAAAAACCGTACCTATCACTTTCCGTCGAAAGACGTGCGAAACAAAATAACAATAACAATAATAATAATAATAACCGGACCCAGTAGTCACTTACCCCACGGTGTGGGGAGTGGCTGCCGGTACTACCAGCTCCCCTCGGTGAGAATCGGAGCCACAGAGAAGGGTGACTGGTCTTTAACAAAAAAAATAAATAATAATAATAATAATAATAATAATAACGAACCAAGATACAGCCTTATGTAGTGCTACGAAATCAGTGAGACCGTGCCGAGGGGATACATGACGCGGATGCTTGCTTTGTGGTGTGATATTCATCCAGAGCATTCGTGACTATGTGTCTCACCTCTGTAGCAGATGCTACGTCAGAATCGCTCTGAGGTCTGGTGAAGAGGTAGTCGATAGACCGCCAGATCAACTGGCCGAAGAGGTAGTTTTTGACGTTCTGCCCATACTAGAGGGTATCAGAACCAGAAGGGGGCTACACCACCAAAAGCGCCCTCGGTCAGAAGATCTGGCCAGAGTGGACGCAGAACTTAGTGAAGCTATTCCGGAAGAGGCCGACATCTGGCACGTTAACTGTACCGTTTATGGCGCTGCGATGCGACTCTCTCCGACGGAGAGGCGGAATAATACTGCCTCACCGCAGGAGAGAGCTGTTCGGTGCATAAGAAAGATGGAGGCCAAGATCCGGCCGGTGAGACAATACGCTTCCCGTATTTGGTATGTGATGAATTATATCGCGAATAACAGACCATTTACGTCAAGAGTGCGGCGAATCGCCGCCAACTTAAGGCGATTCCGTCATACGCTTAACGTGACAGTGTGAAAACTTCTAGAAGACGCTATAGACGCTAACAGAGGCGTTCGCTAGACCAAGTTATTCCGGCCCTGGTACACTTCGTAGTTTTTTGCGAAGAGCTTCAGCACTTTCAGCAGTCTCAAGCAGTGTGCCAACCGATAACGACGGAAGAGGTTCGAGGACCTCTTGAAGGCTCCAAGAACTTTGCTGCTCATGGTTCTGATGGGATCAATAACTTTTGTGAAAAAAACTATCAGGCACACACCGCCATTTAGCCAGAATTTTTACCTTGTGGCTAATTGGAGAGCAGCAAATTCCTTCTTGGATTGTCGAGAGGCGAACCGTGCTACTCCCTAAAAGCGGAGATTTGTCCGACCCAAAGAACTACAGACAGATAACCTGTTTAAACACATGCTACAAAATATTCAAACGTATTTTCTACATGCGCGTACTTCAAGCAATTGGCCAGGTATACAAGCAACGTAAGTCTAAGAGGGGTGTCGTTGGCTGCAAGGAGAACTTGCTTATTGACAGATCTGTCATGCAGGATACCGTGTAGTATAAACGGAACCTTTCTATGGCGTGGATCGATTACCGCAAGGCATTCGGTATGACATCATATGAGCTAATTATCCACATGCTCCAATATCTTGCGGTGCCGAGTCCCGTAGTGAGGTGCATAGAACAACTCATGTCGCTCTGGAGAACTCGCTTACTGTTACTGTTATCTTCATAGGAATGATATTTATCTCCGTTGTTATTAGGTTTTAAATATGCAGTTTGAAAAAAGATGGCAAAGGCGTTGACAATATCCTGGGAATTTGTATATTGGATATATTATATGCAATATTATGGGGAATTGAACCGTTTTCCTTTTACCGTTAACATAAGTCCAGAATTTCTTTGGATCATTTTACTTCCCCATCCACGTAGTGGATTGGAAGTATAGTAATTGTAAAAAAAAATTCAAAAATTTTTATTCTTAAAATAGGTTTAGAATGTCATGAAACGTCTAGATTTTATACTTAAAAAAATTTCTATCTGTCTGTCGGTCTGTCGGTCTGTCTGCCTGTAACTTTTTTTGTCCGCACGTTTTAACCGCAACGATTTAAGATATTGACTTGAAACTTTATACATGTATATACTATACCGAGATCTGGAACTGGATTGTTTTTTGAAGATATCCGATGAAGGGATGGTGGTAAATATGGGTAAATGTGGGAAAATATGTAAAGCAAGCTGGTAAAAGTAAAGAAACTTGAAATTTGATATATGAACCACAAGCCAAGTCCTCAATTTTCTTTACAATATTTTTCATCCCCCCACCACCACCATTGTTAATGGGGTTAATCAAATACAATTGAGATGTTCACTTGAAATTTGGTACTTGTATATATCATAATGACATCAGAAGCTAGATTATATTTTGAGATTATTCTGATGAAGGGTTGGGGATCAAATAAGGGAAAATGACCAAAACAGACTGGTAAGAGTACAGAAACTTGAAATTCGGTGTATGTACCAGAAGCCAAAGCCTTAAATTTTTTATAATGTTTTTCAACCCCTAACCACTCCTACTTCATTATTGAAGTGGTTGGTAAAATAAAATTGAGATATTCACTTGAAATCTGGTACAAGTATGTATTATAACGACATCTGGAATTAGATTATATTTTGAGATGATTCCGTTGAAGGGTTGGGGCTTCAAGAGGGGTAAATAGGGAAAAAATGAATAAAGAAAGCTGGTAAGAGTACAGTAACTTGAAATTCAGTATATGTACTAGAAGCCAAAGCCTCAGATTCTTTTATAATATTCTTTAACCCCCCACCGCCCCTACTCCATTATTGAAAGGGCTGATCAAATAAAATTGAGATATTTGGTATTTGATACACGTATGTATTATAACGACATCTGGAACTAGATCAAATTTTGAGATGATTCCGTTGAAGGGTTGGGTGTTATTTAGGGATAAATAGTGGAATATAAGTAAAGCAAGTTGGCAAGAGTACAGAAACTTGAAATTCGGTGTAGGTACTAGAAGCCAAGGTCTCAGATTATTTATAATATTTTTCAACCTCCCACCACCCCTACTCCATTATTAAAGAAGTTGTTAAAATAAAATTGAGATATTCACTTGAAATTTGGTACACGTATGTATTATAACGACATCTGGAACTTTGAGGCCTTGGATTCTACCATGTACGTTAAAAGTGAAGTTTCTAGTTTACCCTACTTATTTTCCCCTATTCACAACCTACCACCTCCCACCCTTTCAATGGAATCATCTCAATCAAATGTCATTACAATACATACGTGTACTAACTTTCAAGTGAATATATCAATTTTTTATTATCAATCCGATTAATAATGGAGCGGAGGTGGTGAGGTTGGAAAAATATTAGAAAGGAATCTGAGGCTTTGGTTTCTAGTATATAACCAAATCAAATTTCTCTTACCAGCTTGATTTACTTATTTTCCCATGTTTACTCCTATTTAACCCCAACCCTTCAACGGAATCATCTGAAAACATCTAGTTCCAGATGTCGTTATAATACACACGTCTACCAAATTTCAAGTGAATATCTCAATTTTATTTTATCAACCCTTTTATTAATGAAGTGGGGATTGTGGGGGGTTAACATATATTATGAAAATTTGAGGCCTTCGCTTCTAGTACATACACCAAATCCCAAATTTCTGTACTCTTACCAGCTTGCTTTATTTATTTTTCCCTATTTACCTGTACTTACTCCCACTCCATCAACGCAATCATGTCAAAACATAATACACAGTTTCAGATATCATAGCTTCAGATATCGTTATAATACGAATACCAAATTTCAAGTAAAATCTAAATTTAATTTAATCAACTCTTTTAATAAGGGAGTGGGGGTGGTGGGGGGATGGCAAATATTGTGAAGAAACCAGAGGCCTTCGCTTCTAGTATATACGGCAAATCCCAAACTTATGTCCTCTTACCACCTTGCTTTACTTATTTTCCCCTATCTACCTCTATTTAACCCCCAACGCTTCAAAGGAATCATCTCAAAATATAATCTAGTTCCAGATGTCCCTATAATACATACGTGGACCAAATTTCAAGTGAATCTCAATTTTGTTTTATCAACCTCTTTAAAAATGGAGTAGGGGTACTGGGGGGTTGAAAAATATTATAAAAAATCTGAGACTTTGACTTCTAGTACATACACAGAATTTCAAGTTTATGTACTCTTACTAGCTTGTTTTACTTATTTTGCCCTATTTACCCTCTATTTAACCCCAACCCTTCAACGGAATCATCTCAAAATATAATCTAGTTCCAGATGTCATTATAATACATACGTGTACCACATTTCAAGTGAATAAATATCTCGATTTTATTTTATCAACCCCTTTAATATTGGAGTAGGGGTGGTGGGGGTTGAAAAATAGTACAAATAATCTGAGACCTTGGCTTCTTGCACATACACCGAATTTCAAGTTTCTGTACCTTTACCACTTTGCTTTATTTATTTTCCCCTATTTACCCCTATTTAACCCTCAACCCTTCAACGGAATCATCTCAAAATATAATTCAGTTCCATATGTCGTTATAATACCTACGTGTACCACATTTCAAATGAATATCTCAATTTTAGTTTATCAACCCCTCTAATAATGGAGTATGGGTGGTTGGGGGTTAAGAAATATTTTAAAGAAAGCGGAGGCTTTGGCTTCTAGTACATACACCTAATTTCAACTTTCTGTACTCTTACCAACTTGCTTTACTTGTAGTTCCCTATTTACCCCTAAATAACCACCAACCCTTCAACGGAATCATCTCAAAACATGATCTAGTTCCAGATGCATCACGATTTGCACTTGGTAAATAAATTATTGGAAAATCCATTTCGCTCAGTAATTCAGGCTGCTGAAGAAACGGATTTTTACTGGATCGAGTAGTAGGTACTGGTCGCCGCGCCAACGAGTAAGAGAATCAGAGCTACGCTGTCATCCAGCAACACAGAAATACCTACTTAAAGCTGAACATAAACAAGCTCGATTGGGATTTGAGCTTGAATTTTTAGTGCATGATGTAAATTTTTGGAACAACGTAATCTTTACAGATGAAAAAACTTTCCAGTCTACAAGCACACAGCGGTCGTATTCGGCATTACCGACCTCCGAATACTCGATTCGATGAGAAGTATCTATATCTAACAATGACAAAAGTAGTAGATTTTCCGTTAACATGTAGGCTGGGATATCGGCACGTGGTCCTGGTGTTTTGTGGCATATTGAGAAACAATTTAATAGTGAAACGGATATTAGGATTTTAGACAATATTGTGCTCTCTTCTGTGTTACAATTATTCGCTAATAATGAATTCATATTTCAACAAAATAGTTGTTCAGTTCATACTGCTCATACCGTGACTAACTGGTTTCAAGATAACAACAGTAATGTTCTTAACTGGCCCGCTCATAGTCCAGACCTTAACCCTGTGGAAAACGTATAGGGTCTACTCGTAAGATGTATCCAAAAACGAAATATGAGACCACGGAATGCCCAAGAATTACTGGAAGTAGTAAACAATGCATGGGAAAATATTATACGTTGTATACGTTTATTTAGTTCTGTGCCAAACAGACTTATAGAAGTTATAAATAGACATAGTGCAATAACAAAATATTAATAGTTAGTTTCTTGTCAAGTTGGATATCCTTTGTTGCCCTGATCCAGGATTTCTACTCATCGTACCGTTTATTCCCCACTTTTTTAAAATGCTATACACAGAATTTTTGTTAATGTTATAACGCAGTGCAATATGTCTCATTGACAATCCATCTTCTGCTTTAGCAGTATCTACAGCATTACAATAAAAATATAATAAAAGTGCTAACTGTTTTATTTCAGCTACTCATTACATATTCAAATAGTAACAGATTTACATTAGAAAAAAATTATCGTTCTATTTTTACATGTATGTATTATAACGACATTTGGAACTAGATTATATGTTGAGACCATACGTAAATAGGAGTATATCGAGTATATCGAGGAAAACCTGTAAAGCAAGCTGGTATGAGTGCAGAAACTTGGGATTTGGTGTATATACTAAAGGCCAACGCTTCGGATTTCTGTATATTATTTTTCAAACCCCCCCCCCCCCCTTCACCTTCACTCCATTATTAAATACTAAATAAAATTGAGACACCCACTTGAAATTTGATACACGTATGTTTTATAACGGCATCTGGAAGTAGATTATATTTTGTGATGATTCCGTTGAAGGGTTGGGGGTTAAATAGGAGGAAGCAAGTAAAGCAAGCTAAGAAGAGTACAGAAACTTAGGACTTGGTGTATACACTAGAAGCCAAGACCTCAGACTTTTTTATTATATTTTGCAACCACCGACACCACATTATTAAGAGGGTTGATACAGTAAAATTCAGATATTCATTTGAAATTGTATTGTAATGACATGTGATTGAGATGATTCAGTTGAAGGGGTGAAGGAGGTAAATAGGAAAAAATAAGTAAAACAAGTTAATTATTATATTATATTATTAAAATTCTGCGACCAATTATTTTCACATACTAGAGTGCAATTATAGTCGAAATGTTTTCCTTTAGAGAGACTTGGATGGAAAATCTGGATGTGGAAGTAGTGATTCCTTGGCAGCGACTTTTTTTTTATTTACACACCCACGCCTCCATCACTGTTCAACGCACCGCTACCAGCTTGACTGACTAAACGGCGGTATTCAATGGATCATCGACAACCTATTAAGGTACGCTCTGTCCACTTACAAATAGTACTCATTTTGTGACGCTATCTCTCGAACTATTATGCCCGAAAATTATCAAGTGTCTTAAAATACGGAAGTAGGCAGTGCGCGATATTGAAACGTTAAACTTTCTTAAGGGAAAATAAAACTAATCATTGAATTTAATTACTTTAATAGTTTACTGAAAAAATACACAAACAAAGATAGAGCAATTAACATCAGGGTGTGGGTAAACTTTGCAAAAACTTTCGTCAGAATAATCATATAAACAAATCAGTAAAAATCCTTCTGACATATAGCAAAATACAAAGCAAAATGGTACACAATTAAAATCCGTATACAGTACATAATTAAACTAAACTAAACACGATCTGGCTAGAGCGGTGAAACAAAGAATTCTTACGTTAACATAAAAAAGGCTCAATTAAATTACATGAGATCAGACAAAAGGAAGTACTACAGGCTGTACGTAAAATTAATAACAAAAAAAGGGCCCGACGATTAATAATTTCGACATAAACTGGATCGGCAGTTGAACACTATGTTTTTAAGGCCAAAACACACGGGAGATGTCAAAATTACGGTACGGTATAGCTACGCCACCAAAACGAAGATATTCACGCATTATAAACTTCTCATGGGGTACGAGAAGTCTTTTTCGAACACTGGATACAATAGGAAATATTACTGGCCAAACGTGGAATGAAGTATTGAAGCCATCAATAATTCTGCATTGTCGCAATCAGCTTCAAAGAGCAATATTAGCATCACGAGTGGCATACATAATATAGATATAGAAGTCTGTTGTACTTACAGTTGATTCGGCGAAAACATTGCCCTGCTGTAGCCATGGGAAATGGTACACAATAACACAGAACATATAAACTAAAATAATGAAAACTTTACTGATTCTATTTGCAGTTATTAATCACTATATGCAGATATTTACAAACATATTGCGGTTTTTTAATTCTTACAGCCTACACGGCCAGCCGCATCTACGCTTTATTTTTCAGCGTCTCCTCGGCCAGAGTCGGCGCGTATATCGTCTACTATTTGCTAAACTTGGTCGTACAAGCTACTACGCTATTGGTCAAGCATTTCTCATGATTAACCGATCAGATTTGAACGCGTATAATTTAAATTTAAATAATAAATAGAATAATCGCGCGCTGTATCGTATTGGCACGCATAATTGAAATTTGTAAATTAACCTATAGTGTATTTCAAAACGTGAGCGTTACACTCCCTCTTTCCTTCATAAGGAGGCAGCCCCAGCCCGACATCTAACAAAACGTGCAAGTACTAACTAAAGTTGCAAGGAAGCCATAAGGAGCTTAAAGGAAGCGGTAAGTACGGTAAAAGATAAAACGTAGTTTCGTAGGAGAAATAGAAAAGAAAAGGTGAGAAACTAGAGTCGTTGAAGGCCAGAAATGTAAGGTATAACATCGAGATACTAAAATGCATACGAATACGTAAACGTATATTTCGCAAAACGACAAAAAAATTACCGACTAATTCACTATCATCCGAAAAGGGACAGTAATATTAGCATAACAAGACAGTAATAACTTAAAGGCAAAAGAAATAAGATCTAAAAGTATAACACTCCATGTTATTTGTTTTATAATTTGGTAAGTTAACTTATACAAATTCGTTACTTTGTGTTTAACTTTATGCAACCAGCAATGCTTCACATGTGCAGTGAGTTGCGGAACTAAATTAACACGCTAATATTAATCCATCAGTTTGCAAAGTTGGCATTTTACAGTAAATTACACAGGTTATGACGTTGTCAGGCACGTTCATTAGGCACTTACTTAAAATTCTTCAATAGGTTTCTCTAATAAATTTCAAGTTCTATCTTCTCATATTGTTTACAAAATTTATAAATACATTTAATTGAAATAGGTTCAGTAGTAACCTGAAGTTTCATCTCTTCTTCTTCTTTGTGTCCAAGTAACTCAAGTATGTTGGCACCTTTTAGTTTAGTAAACTTTTGGGAGAGGAAGAAGTTTAATTTTTTATATATTAAAAATGATAAGTGGGAAAAGAGAAGCCACAAAAGCGTCCTTTTCAATTTTAAGAGCTTGGCAGAGCAGACGTGTGTCGAGTTGCTTAATTAATTTTTTGTCAGCCATGCTGCATTAAGGCGTAAGCCATAAGCTTCGGCTTATTTTTAAGAGGCTGAATGCACCCCTAGAGGTTTTTTGGGGTAAGTTATTCTAAAGAAAATGTGCTTTAAAGTTGCTAAGGGTTATTTTTTAATTCCTTAGGGTTGCAAGTCTCCCTCGTAAGAGGCCCATTTTTTTAAACATTTTTTCTATTGGTGTGGACTCGAGGACTTCATGATTAAACACTATGTTTCCTGAGAGTTTCCTATATAGATAACAAGTCTGGACGCTTTTCGATGGTGAATGGTCTGGAAGTTGCAGGTTATAAGGACGAACAAAGTTTTTCTTATGGACATGTAGAGACCGTTATGAAATGAAACTGTAACGAGCTGTTGTATGCCAACAGGTATTTAGAGGGTTACTACGGTAATGCCTCTCAAATAAACATATTAAATTTTAACTTATATTGTAAAAAGTGGTACCATTTTATAAAATTTTCATTCATATATTTCTGGCTATGCATATAATTAAATTTCATAATATTCTTTAAATTAAACCATTGGTTATTAAATTCTTAAATATTTCAACTACGCTTATAGCACGATAGTGTATAATTATCATATGGTTATTTTAAATCTGTAATTACCAAATTGATGGGAATCTCCATTTTATAACATTTTCTTTTACATATTTCTGGCTATACATATAACTAAATTTTATAACATTCTTTAAAGTGAACCATTGGTTATTAAATCCTTAAAAATTTCAACTAATCTTAAGGCAACATTAAAATTTACGTAATTATCACACGATTATTTTGAATCTGTAATTATCAAATTGTTAGTGGGAATATCCGCTACAGTAAAGTTGTGACTAATTAATATTGTGTTTATTTTCTCCCATTTATGACATTTCAATAGATTACTGGTGAGCTATAACTATATTTTAACGTATGTATTGTTTTCCGTAGCTTTCACAATGCAGAATAACTTTTAGGCAAGCTATGGTGGCGCCCTGAATATCTTTTTAGCAAATTAGTTTAAAACTTGTATTTATATACTTGTATTTATATCTTTAAATTTCTTTTAAAAATTATTGAGCAAATCGGTAAGTATCAACCCACGACTCTGCTCTCCCACAACCCAAAGGCTGCCGTCCGCAAATTGAGGTACCTGTCTGGTTTTAATCAAATAGGTGTCACAAAAGATCCTCCGCACTAAAACAATTAGCCGGGACGATTGTATGCAACGCTGATTCCGTAACATAACGAAGATATGTACTAAGTAATTTGCTATCAACCGAACAGGGACAGCAATATTAGCGTATAAAACGGTAATTACATTAAAAACAAAAAGATAAGATCATAGGATCCTCCGCACTAAATAATTAGCCGGGACGATAAGGTAGAAACATATGAAACGCAAATTTCATAACAACGAAAAAACGTACTAACTAACCCGATCTTAGCCTAACAGAACCGGTAACAAACAGAACGAGACAATAAAAAGCTTACTAACAAAACGGTAAGGTAAAACGGACGAAACGATAATTTCGGTAACACACGCAACGATATACATGCTAAAGTTAAAGTTAGCCAACCAAAGAAAAGGTCGGACACCAAGTCATAACTCAACATAATAAAATACGCAGATACGTATAGACGCAAATTCCGTTACACAACGTAAATATCTCAGCATCGACCAATCTTAAGTTAACCGAACATACACGATAAAAACAACAAAACCTCCGCACTAATATTATTATTAGCCGGAACAATAAGGTAAACATACAGCCCGAAAATGACGAAACCGAACGAAAAGATATGCCTACTAAAACTTAGCCGAAAAGAAAGGTAGGTAAACATGAAACGAACTGGGACAGTATGATAAACATAACAGGACTAAACGTAGATAGACAAGAACATATCCTTACTTAACTAGATCAGCCCGAAAGACGAAAGGTGGACTTAAAGCTAAAACTAAACATACGGAAAACATGCAATACGGAAACTAACGTAACTTGACAAGAAAATGGTAGTATCCTGCGCTAATATAATTATTAGCCAGGGAAAGAAAAGATAAGCTTGATTTTTCACAAGCTAGACCCATCTTGCACCAACCTCTATGTTAGCCAAGACTTATGTGGTCCGACACACTTATGACAATGAGCCAGAAAAAGGATAATTTACAAAAATACTTCTGCGCTAAGTTTCACCGTAGCCAGAAAAAAACAACACGCAGAAAGATAACCCTGCACTAAACGACAGCTTAGTCAGGGAAAAGCTACTCTAAACTAAAACTCTAAATTGTACACAGCAAGCCAAGAAAATTTTATAGAACAAAAATTGGACAAAAAGAGGTAACGACAGACAAAAAATTGACAAAAAGGTAACAAAAAGATAACAAAGTAGACAAATGGTAACGTAGAAAAAAATGTATAAAAGTAAAGTTAGCTAACAAAAGAAAAGATAATTGAAATGCATTAAAAAACACAAGGAACACAGAAAACTCAGAAAAGATAGTTGGACGCCAGTTATTTTAAGGAGAAATAACAACCACTAACAATAGGATAATATTCCCATAAAAAGAAAGGAAAAAGACAAAATTTGACAGATCAACTACAAACCGTAAAGAAAAAAACGATAAAATGTAAACGGTAATAATAAACTCTAAAGAGATAAACTCTAAAAAATATACCTACAGTATAAACGGTAAAATGTACACCAAAGATAAACAACAAAAAGATACAAAATATTAAAATAATACTGCCTAGTAAACTTTCATGAAGGTACGGCTATGTGTTCTTAACATTTCAAAACTAAACGAACCAAAAGTGAAAAGAAACACACACACACGCTAATATGAACAAATTCTTCTCACTAACGCAACGCGTTTCGTATTTCCACAGTTATATTATAAAGGCCAATTTTAAATTAGAATAAGTTCATGCACCTCATTACTAACACAACGCGATACATCCCCCTCAGGGATCTATATGCCTTATGTCACGACATTACTCCAATAGCGAACTACGTTTCTGAAATTTCACAAAAGTTTTATGCTTTCAAACTAAACGATAGTCCGCTAACAAACAACATAACGCGAATAAGACAGCATAATGCACCTTTTAGAATAAAAAACAAATTACCATATCAGACGCTGCCCATCTTTCGGCAGCCACTTTAGCCACAATATCTGGACATTCTTGCATTACAAAATTGTATAATTCTATCTTTCCCTTCTTCTCTTTTTGTACATTTTTGTTTTAAATTCATTTATTTCTCAAAATCCTTTTCAGAAAATCCTATTTTAACCAGAACTTTATTAATTCAAAAATGTATCCAAACATACATTATTTTAAACCAAAAACTCTGCGGCATCGTCGACTGTTAGCAATGTAAGTCTTGAACGAATTGCATGGAGCAGGTGAGACGCCTTAGCACTCACCTGTATATGTCTACCACCAACGACTGAGCTTGTCTTTTTAACCATATTTATATACATATTTTACAAATTATTTTAAATATACACTTTTATATGTTCAATTTTGCCATCAGCTTTTGTAAATCTTTTATTTTAGAGATAGGAGTTAGTTTCATTGTTAATTATTTTAAGTTTTATATTCACTCAGTCATCCAACCATTCAAATGCCACGGCGCTTCGCACCGCGCATGTCTGGCTGGCTCTGAGTACGTACGTATAATATGTTATTACTAAATTGAATAAAAGAAATTTAAATTGAATTGAAATTGAATTGTGTTTCAAAACGTGAGCGTTACAATATTTCCGTTGCGCTCGACACTATGCATTATTGTTCAAGTTATCAAATGCTGTTTAATAATGGCTTCTCTCAAATGTTTTTATGTTTTGCAACGACAAATTGATCACAAAGTTCGGATAAATCTAGTTTCCTTGACAACTTCGTTGTGAAGAATTTGCTTCTTTTTTACTGCAATACAGATGATACAATCAGAGATATTTCAAAAAACTGAGAAAAAAAAATATTTTCAATATTCTTTTGTTTAAGCAAAAGCTTTCCACTACACGGATTTAATCCAATACTTTTTATTACACTTCATCAAATGTTTAGTACAAGTTTCAGCAAAAAAAAATTCTATTGTGAGACAATTCCTTTTTAAGCAATATATATTATTGTATATCCTTAGTTTTATACCACTATAACTGAATGTTAATAATTTTGTTTATTTTCAGCGCATCTTATACCAGGGGTGGTGTTGGGATTTATCCCTGTAGCTAAGTGTGATAAAGTGGCTGTTGCAGTCTTACTAACAATGAGCCAGGCTATAAATGGTGCTGCGGCGATCACTAATTTGGCAGGCCCTCAAGATCTGGCACCAAATTATGCCGGCACACTATTCGGCATACTAACTCTCATCGGTGGAACAACTGGATTTATAACACCTGAGATAACCGCAGCACTGACAAAGGATAGTGTAAGTTTTCGTTTTATATATCCTACCTGTATCCCTACACAAGGTATAGTAAGTAGTATAACCTCGATTTTAACCTCGATTTTAACTATGAAAAAATTTGTAAAAACGGGGAATTTGGTATAGACTGTAATTTTTTAAATTTATTTACATACAACCACCCAACAGGTAATCAACTACAGGGTGGGTAATTAATTGCTCTAGTAATAAATTTACAGTAATATTTTATGTAGTAAGCATCCAGTTCCTCACAAAATATGCAGTACCAAAGGAATACAAAATGTGAATGTTCAATCAGAAAATCTCGATGACCTCATGCAAGGCAATTCTGAGAAAAGTTTTAAAATACTGCATACAAATATACGTAGTGTAACCAAAAATATTGATGAATTAAATATTTTTTTAAGTCAATACAAAACTCAGTTTCCATGCATTGTGTTATCAGAGACTTGGCGCGTACAAGATCCGGGACAATATCACATAAATAATTTTGACACAATATATAACGAGGGAGACATTAATCAAAATGATGGAGTCATTATATTTATAAAAAAAGATATAAATTACTCATCTAAAATTGTGAATATTAATGAATGTAAAGTGATTCAATTGAAATTTAAATATCATAATAAAAGTTTTCTAATAACATCAGTATATAAACCACCATCAACAAGTACCATAGAATTCTTAAATGATTTAAAAGATTACTTAAATACATACGGAAAAGAAAATGTTGACTATAACTTAATTATAGGAGACATCAATATAAACATAAAACTGGACAATGACATAACAAATGAATACTTAAATATAATGAGTGAATATAATTTTAGTTCAACAGTAAACAGTTACACCAGAGTAAATGAAAATACCAAATCCTGTATAGACCATATATTCCTAAAAACAAAACAAGATATTTCGGAATACGTTCCTTTTGTCCTAAAAACTAATATAACCGATCATTACCTAATTGGTATCAAAATTATAGTGAACAAGGAGTTAAAAAATAATCCTACCTCAGGGGGGAATTATGTTAAAGTAACAAATTTCAAAAAATTAAAGAAGATAATGGAGGATACAAATTGGTCAGACTTTTATAATTGTGAAACCATTGATGAAGCTACAGATTTACTAGTAGGCGTAATAACAAATGCAGTTGATAGTAGTACATTTCGTAAAAAAATTAAGCACAAAGAAAGAAAACTAAAACCGTGGATCACGCAAGGTTTAATAAATTCCATTAATAAAAGAGATAGGTTGTACAAAAATGTAAAGAAATTTCCGAATAATATTGAAATTAAAACGGATTACTTAAATTATAGAAATAGACTAAATTAATTGATTAAAACCACCAAAAACAACTACTATAGATCAAAACTTTGTAACAACAAGAAGGACAGTAAAAATCTATGGAATGTAGTAAAGGAAATTAGCAATTCCAATAATAAAAAATCTACTATCAAAGAAGTAAAAAATGATTCCGGAACAACATCCAACAAAGCTGAAATGGCAAATTTATTTAATAATTATTTTGTAAATGTAGGAAAAAATCTCGCAGAAAAAATTACAATACCTGATGATGTTCCCACCAGAACATCGACGCAATTTTCCCTTTTCTTACGACCTACATATAAAAATGAAATTGAAAGTATAATAAAAGAACTAAAGAACAATAAAACACCAGGTATTGATGGGCTAAAAGCAGAAGTTATAAAAGAAATTGCAGAGTATATTTCACCCCAACTAACATTTCTTATAAATAAAATAATAGAAACCGGAATATGTCCTTCTGCATTCAAGACTACAATTGTAAAACCATTATTAAAGAGCGGCGATAAAACCGAATTGTCGAACTACAGACCGATCTCAATAATAACAAATTTTACGAAAATATTTGAAAAATTAATGAAACTCAGAATTAATGAATATCTAAAAAAACAAAATAATTTCGTACAGACAATTCGGTTTTCAAGAACAAAAATCCACTCAAGATGCCATTTCATTTATTACCTCAAAAATTTATAAAGCATTAGATTCAGGCAGACCAACTCTGGGTGTATTTCTAGATCTAGCAAAGGCATTCGACACTGTGAGTCATACACAGCTGTTAGATGCATTGGAGGATATTGGTTTTCGGGGAATTACCCTAAATCTCATGAAGAGTTATTTATTAGAGCGTAAACAACTCGTTGAAATAGATAAAACAATGAGTAGCGAATGTACAATAACTTATGGAGTGCCACAAGGAACGGTCTTGGGCCCCTTATTATTCATTATATACATAAACAGTCTATTCACACTAGAATCCAAGGGCACAATCATTAGTTTCGCGGATGATACGGCAATAATATACCAAGGCGAAAATTGGCAGGACTTAAAAGACACCTCTGAAAGTGATCTAAAAAATATAAAAAATTGGATGGACCATAAATTACTTACAATTAACTTTCAAAAAACAAAATACCTACCATTTACATGCTACAATAGGAATATGCCATTATACACGTCCTTAAATATCGATGAAAACACACAAATATCGCAAACGGGTACAATAAAATATTTAGGTGTTACTATGGACCAGCATCTTAGATGGAATCATCATATACAAAATGTTACCCAAACACTGAGAGGTCTACTATATAGATTTAAATACCTGAAAAACATATTAGACGTAGAAAATTTAAAAACCATTTATTATGCCTTGATTGAATCTCGATTCCGCTATGGTTTTATAGGATGGGGAGGAGTCGTCAACGAATATTTAAAGAAACTAAATGTTATTCAAAAAAGATTCCTAAAAATAATCTTTGGTAAACCAAGTACTTACCCCTCAGATGATATTTATAAAGAATCCAAAATTTTTGATTTGCGTCAATTGTATTTTACAGCAATAATCAATTTACAACACAATAATAAGGACAATTTAGTAGAAATAGATCATAACTATCACACTCGACATAAACTCACATCTTATAGAACGCCATTCTCCTCTAAGTCAATAGGACAACGTCATGCCACTTATCTTGGTCCGAGACTATATAATATATTACCGAATGAATTAAAAGCATGTCGCTCCCTATTCGGCTTTAAAAAAAACTAAAAAAAATTGTATTGAACTTTAATAGAACCGAATTACAGAAATTAATAGAAATGAGACCCTGAATATACGCTACCGAGACGCTACTATATTTTCAGTTAGAAATCGCATTTTGTAGTCGTAGGTCATCTATTTTATAATATATACATGTCTAATTATTTTTTAACGTTATGGAATGTTAATATTTTTAGCTGTAGGAAAAATTACATAGTTACCTATTTCATTATATACCTATTATATTACCTATTTAATTATGTGTGTAAGAGTATATCGTACGTATATGTAATGTACTGCTTGTATAGAAGTTAGTTATATTATAAGTACATGTATTAAATATAAATGTATTTTACAATATTTCTGTAATGTAAAAAATTATTGGTAATTCAACCGCGGACAGCCCTGGCTTTGCGGGTTACCTTAGTTTATTTGCTTGTTAATTGAATTTGTTGTGTACTATTCTGTTCTCTGTACAAATACTTATTAGATAATAAACAATTATTATTATTATTATTATTATTATTATAGAAGAATAAAATAATGTCGCGGATTTTCCACCTTTTAGGAAACACCCTGTATGAATCCGTGGGTTCTAAATAATTTCAACAAGAGATAAACCACTACTAACACTTTATTTAACAATTTACTGACTGTACAATACTTGTTTACTATTTAACCTCACTTTTCACTTTTCAACTTGTTCACTTTTATAAACTGCCTTCTTAATAAAACTTCTCCTTCCGCGCTGGTAATCGCGCCTTATATACTCCGAATTTGACTCTCTAGATCCATCTAGAAACATTCAAGAATCTTCTCCAACAATATTCCAGAAAAGTCCATTTTATTCTGTTGGCTTCCAGTTACAATTAGTAGGCATAGGCGTATCATCTCCAGTTCCAAGGGGGTGTAATTCATAACACTGCCCCCTCCTTAAGCCTGATCGTCCCGATCAGGCAACTCAGAATCATCGATTTATTTCGCCAGTCTGTCCAAATGCACGATCTTCATCTTGGACTTTTTGCTTCGTTGAATCCGGTAGACGACGTCATTAATTCGGGTAATAACAGTGTACGGTCCGTCCCAAGGCCGTTGAAGTTTCGGTGACCGATTCTTCCGCTGTGGGTTGTACAGCCAAACCAGGTCTCCTGCCTTGAACCCCTCTGAACTACCCTTACGGTCATATCGAGCCTTCATTCTGTCACTGGCTATGGTGATTTGGTCTCTAACTAACTCATGGACATTCCTTAGCCGTTCACTCACTTCATCTACATAGCTGTTCTCAGGAAGCCGTTCTCCACCTGGTGTTCCAAACATCAAATCACACGGCAGTCTGATCTCATGTCCAACTACTACACGAACCGGAGTGTGTTTTGTAGTCTCGTGGATAGCAGCCCTATATGCCATGAGGAAAAACGGTATGTGGAGATCCCAGTCACGTTGATTTTTATGAACGACTTTAGAGAGATGTTCTTTCATAGTCTTATTATGTCGCTCCACCATTCCATCTGATTGCGGGTGAAGGACTGTCGTCCGTGTTTTGTGTATTCCTAATAACTTGCAGATTTGCTGAAATACCCCCGACTCAAAATTTCTCCCTTGATCTGTATGCAGCTCCAGGGGTACATCAAACCGACATATCAAGTTATCTACCAAGACTTTGGCGACAGTAACCGCTTCCTGGTTCGGAATTGCGTAGGCTTCAGGCCATTTACTAAAATAGTCCATGGCAACCAGTATGTACTTGTTACCGTCCTTGGTTACTGGGAATGGTCTGGCTATATCGATCGCAATCCTCTCAAAAGGAGCCCCGACGTTATATTGCTTCATTGCACCCCTACTTCTAGTCTGAGGTCCTTTACTGGCTGCACAAATTTTACAATTACGACACCAAGCTTCAACATCTTGACGACTATTTACCCAGTAAAATCGTTCACGTACTTTATTCAGGGTCTTGTTAACGCCGAAGTGTCCACCGGATGCTCCATTACGCACTTCTTGAAGTACTTTCGGTACTCGGCACCTGGGAATCACTAGACGAATAACAACTTGCTTCCCATCCGGGCTCTCCCATGCTCTTTTTAACAGCCCGTTCATAACTCTAAGTGAGTCCCACTATGCCCACAAAGCCTTGAATCCAACTGCTTTGCCCGAAACATCCTTCCACTCAGGTCGAGTTCCTTTTTCCTTTGCTCAATATAGCTCCAATCTCTGCATCATCCGGAACGTCTATTTTAATAGTGTTGACTACTCCCGTGCCCTGGTGTTGTTTTTTTTTTGCCACGCTTGCAGTCGTCCTTGCATGGTCTTCTAGATAATGCGTCTGCGTTCTTATGAGATCTTCCTGGTCGATGCTCGATTTTAAAGTCGTACTGTTGCAGCCGTTCTATCCAACGAGCTAGTTGACCTTCCGGAGTTTTCAATTGCAACAGCCATTTCAACGCAGCATGGTCGGTCTTGATTTTGAAATGTCGCACGTATAGAGATACTTATGAAAATGGTCCACTGATTTGACGATGGACAATAACTCTTTCCTGGTTACACAATAGTTTAGTTCTGGTTTGGAGAGCACCTTGCTGAAGTACTCGATCACTCTTTCCTCTCCGTTCTGAATTTGGGACAGCACACAACCAATCGAAGAATTACTGGCATCTGTATCTAAAATAAAAAGTCCATTCTGTTGTGGGTATGCTAGTACAGGACCAGTGCATAGAGCTGCCTTCAATTTTCTCCATGCCGTTTCACACTCTGGTGTCCACTGGTACTGAACTTTCTCCTCTGTTAGCCGGTGTAATGGCTTCGCAATGTCTGCAAACCCTTCCACAACGCGTCTATAATAAGTGCAAAGGCCAAGGAAGCTTCGTACTTCATGAACGTTAGATGGCCTTGGCCAATCTCGTACAGCAGAAATTTTGTCGGGATCCGTTTGTATTCCCTCCGAAGACACTACGTGACCAAGGAATTTAACTTCTTTCTGAAATAAAAGGCACTTCTTCGGGTTCAATTTCAGGTGTGCATTTCTGACTCGTCCAAATACTTCTTGAAGATTTTTCAAATGTTCTGTATAGTCTCGTCCCATAACCAGCACGTCGTCAAGGTAAACCAGGCACGTCTTCCAGGTTAGCCCTCGTAGTACAAATTCCATCAATCGTTCAAACGTGGCTGGAGTATTGCAAAGTCCAAAAGGCATCACCGTAAATTGGTAAAGACCACTTCCTGCTGAAAACGCTGTCTTTTCCTTATCATCAGGATGAAGCCCAACTTGCCAATAACCGCTCCTAAGGTCTAACGTCGAAAACCACCGTGAGCCTGCCAATGTACTTAACGTGTCATCAATCCGCTGTAATGGGTAACTGTCTTTCTTCGTCACATCGTTCAATTTTCGATAATCGACACAAAATCTTAACGTTCCGTCCTTTTTGGCAACCAAAACTACTGGCGATGACCAGGGACTCGTTGACTCCTCAATGACTCCATCTTGTAGCATCTTATCTATCATTGCCGAGGCTTCTTCTTGTTTTGTTAGCGGAAGCCTCCTAGGTTGTTGTCGAATAGCGGGTGAGTCACCAGTATTTATCCGATGCTGGACTATATCTGTTTTTGTAAGGGCCTCCGTATTTTTGGCAAATACTGAACTTTCCTTTTTCAGGAACTTGATTGCTTCCCCTCGTTTATCCTTAGATAAATGCTAGAACTGGGACCTCACCAAGGTCAAAACTTCCTGGTCTATATTCGTAGATGAATTTCCCTCCGTTTGTTCTTCGCACCTTGCTACCCATGTGACCGGTTCATAGGAGCCAATCGGTTTGCCTTCTTTGATTGTTACTGCATGGGAATTTAAATTGACGACTCTAATTGGGATTTTATCTTTAGTCCGGGTTAAAGTTCTTGCCACAACAATATTGGTTAGGGACTTAATCGATTCGTCACCTTCCACCAGGCCAACACGGTAGCCTCCATGATTTCCTTCCAAGGCAGCATCGATGATCTGTTCCGAATGAGCAGGAATCTTAATCGTCTTTGTTGTCAATAGCCTTGCTTTACGGAATTGGTCATCTGCGGTTGCCAGGATAAATTCCTCATTTCCAATTTTCAAGACTCGCTCCCCTACGTCAACAATAAACCTCTTCTCTTCCATGATGTCCAGTCCCAAAATGAAATTATCTGTAATGTCAGCCACAATGACCTTGTAATTGAATCTCAATCGTCCAACCTGCAGTTCCAAATTGACCTCTCCATGGACCGCAGCCCTGTCTCCCGTGGCTGTCCGAATAATTACTTCATTTTGCTTCTTCTTAATCTGCAAGCCTGATATAAACCCTGGCCGCACTATTGACGACGTAGCGCCTGTGTCAACAGTAAACACACACTTTCTTCCATTCACATATCCTTCCAACAGCAGACTACTTGGAATTCTTCGCAGCTGGGAAATCTTTATTTCTCTGGGGGCACCGTGTTCCCTAGCCAGCATAGCCCCCTTGGTGCTGGCTATCTTTAGTTTTCCTGCTGCTCTTCTACATTTACAGTATTTACTCGTCTGTCCGAGTTCTGCTGTCGACAGTCTCGTTTCATATGTCCCATCCTCCCGCAGTTGTAGCATCTAATACCTCCACTTGGCCTTTCTCTGTTTTGTTGGTTTTCCTGTCTTCTTGGAGGATTCGATTAAGCCAGTAATTGACCGATCATTTTATTCGTTTTGAGAATCGCGTTCAAGATAGGGTTTTGGTCTCTCACTTCTGGCTGCGATTCTTCAAGCGTCATAGCCCGCACTCTTGACTTTGGAGTATCCCTATAGACGGCTTCTACCTCTAGTGCATGCACCAAGGCTTCACTACTACTTTTATGTCGGGATAGCCTGAGGACTCGCCTGATCTCCTCGTCCCTTATCCAGTCTAGGAATGCTCCTACTGCCAATTGCTCTTTAAATTCTCTTGGGGCATTAGGATATGCTAAATGGACCAGTCTTTCCACCGCAGCTTCAAATTCTTGCAGACTCTCTCCAGCTTTCTGAACGCGCAATTTCAGCTGGGTCTGGTATACTTGAGCAAGATGTTGATCGCCATATTGTAGATCTAAGGCAGCTTCTAAAACTCTAAAGTTCCGTTGTTGGTCTACCGGAATTGTCTGGAGCAATTCCAATGCTTGGCCTCTTAAAGCTACGATTAATGCCTTAGCCTTCTCTTCGTCGTTCCAGTTGTTTGCACTCGCTGCTGCCTCAAACTGTGTCTTGTAAGTCATCCAGGAGCTTTGACCATCAAAGGAGGGAATTTTTAATCGCTGGCCTGATGATACCACTTGCTGGTTTCCTCTATCCCTCAACTGTTGTTTAAGTTGGTCTATTTCTCCCTCTACCTGGTGCATTTTCTCTTTGACTTCATTTACTTCTCCTTTGACTTCGCTTACCTCTTATTTGACTCCACTAACTTCTTCCGCTACCTTATTTTTGAGTTCTTCAGTAACGGCAAATATGGCACTCTGTTGGCCTTCTATAATTTTCCTTAGTTCATCTCTTTCTTCTTGTTGTTTAATGTCCAAGTCTTGCATGATTTTTCTCAATTCTTCCTGACGTCGGTTCTCTTCTTCTTGATGTCGTTTCTCTTGCTTTTGTTGTTCTTCTTGACGTCATATCTCTTCTTCTTGATGCCTTCGTTCTTTTTCTTGTCGTCTTCTTTTCCGTTCCTCTTTCTTTTCCTGGCGCTTTCTTTCCTGTTCTTCTTTCTCTTCCTGACGCTTCCTTTCCTGATCCATCATCATCTTTTGCTTTTTTGCCATAAAGTCCTGCATTTGTTTTTCGGATGCCATGCTTCTGGTTGTTATCGTCATATAATTATCGACAAAATTTAATAATTACGTCACTATCGGTAATGGGACTGTCCAGAAAAACCTCAAAACGGCACAAAAAAAAAGTCTTATCTAGAGTCTTTGTCACTTAACCACTAATGTCCAACAAAAATGTTCTACAATGTCTAAAAACACACTTGACACTATTTTCCTGTTCGAAATTAATCCTCGAACAATGTCCAGTAAATTAGTCCTCCCTGTGTTAGCACAAACTCCGAGAATACTGTCCCAGTTTTCTCAACACTTCCGGAAAATCCTCTTGTTAAAATTCCGCGTCTGACACCAATCTCGCGGATTTTCCACCTTTTAGGAAACACCCTGTATGAATCCGTGGGTTCTAAATAATTTCAACAAGAGATAAACCACTACTAACACTTTATTTAACAATTTACTGACTGTACAATACTTGTTTACTATTTAACCTCACTTTTCAACTTGTTCACTTTTATAAACTGCCTTCTTAATAAAACTTCTCCTTCCGCGCTGGTAATCGCGCCTTATATACTCCGGATTTGACTCTCTAGATCCATCTAGAAACATTCAAGAATCTTCTCCAACAATATTCCAGAAAAGTCCATTTTATTCTGTTGGCTTCCAGTCACAATTAGTAGGCATAGGCGTATCATCTCCAGTTCCAAGGGGGTGTAATTCATAACAATAATTAGAAGTTGCTGCCGGGCATATCAGAGTGTTAATAACTATTTAATTAACACTTTAACTTTAACACTGAGAAAATACACAGTCAATATTTCCTACTGTTCAAATAGGTATTCGATGCTGGCAATGCCTTGTTGTAACTCTTACTTGTTTCGAATAGTATTATTAAAAACATATTCTAACACCATTTTAGAATGAAACTAGTGATGACCTTATCTACGTAAAGTTCTAAATGTTACTTATAAAAGTATATTACAATTTTTATTTGATACACCCTGTACATTTTAATGCCTGACTAGTTTTAATATAATTATGTGTTTCCACCATTATTATAATTTCAAAGTTGAATCAATCAAACTTGCGCGTTATTTTCTCTGTGTGTATATTTGTAAATTGGTTTTCTAGTTATTTTTTTATAATAAACTTAGGTGTACCAATTGATATTTGCATTTTTTTGTTCGTGCCATATGCCTCAGTTTCTTCATTAAAGACAAAAATAAAAAAACAAGTCGCCATTTCGAGGTTTGTGGAGGGGTGATATCTACCTAACTGAGCATCTTTACCCGTCATTACATTTATCACTATCTGGTAGAGCGAATGTTGTTTCTTTTGTTTTTAATATATTTGAGTTGGTACTCGCTAGTAACATATAATTTTTTCTTAAGTTTAGTTTTTCTAAATTTGAGTTAGTGATTCTAGTAGGCGCGACAATGTTAAAGATTTTGATAATATACCAAAAACAAAAGTTTCTGATTTATTTTTATATCGCCGGCCTGGAAATCATGCAAACTTTAGATGATCTGATTAAGGTCGGGATCGAAATGTCAATAAGTGTATATGTGGTTGCCTAATAATCATTAAAATTCCATCAAATCGACACTTGGTATTTCATAAATAACTTTTTTACAAGTAATTCAAACGGAGTTTTAAAGTGGGCAGTATTATAACAGAAGTCGGCCAAATACGACTGACCTGTTTGTTTCTTTTTTAAGTGCACGATAAATTCGGAATAAATTTTTAAAATTGCCTAATTATCAGACGATACATTTGTAGCTATATTAGATAATCAGAGTTATTTAAGTACATTTAATTAGGTCGTATTGATGCGTATTACAGTCATTATCTTTTATCTGTGTAAAAATTTGCATAAAATTGCTTTTGTAAATTATGATGTATGAAATCAATTTTTAACACAAATCGATGAGTCATCAGAATAATTGTAAAGAATATTTAGAATAAGTTCAGCATGTAACTAAAAGATGGCGCCAATAGCCTTATGAATGAAAGGGGGTAATGATTTTGATTTATGAATGAAATGAAAAGTGACACTTTTAAATTTGTTAAATAAACTAAACAATGAAAGTATTATTAAATGGTCAATAGTTTGCAACTGTATTCAAGCACTAAAATGGCACTATATCCCAAGTATATACAAGTATATACAATAGTATAATATATAGGTACAATAAATTCTGTTAATTTTGGTCAAAAATTGGGTGAATTTTCAATTAATGTAAATATATAAATTAGGTTCGAACCCTGAATATGGTTCATGGCATTGGTGTTTTAATCAACTGTCCATAACTTTATCTCGTTTATGCTTCCGCAGAAAGGAGTATCTTATATTTCAATGTGTGACTGCTTCACCGAAAGGAAACAACGTGTAACCTAAACCCTGAAGTTACGGGTTCATTCATTCCGTTTTGGTAAATTTTTATTGTGTAAGAATGATTAACCCAGTATACTTACTCAGATATTGGTTATGTTCTTTTCTTAGATATATGCAGAAGTATGTTAATTTTTTTGGAAAATAGGATAATGAAACACTATATCTAGAGGTCAGGAAAAGATTAGAGACCTAACAAGATAGGACAGTCAGACGAGGAAGACGAAATAGACGAAGACAGTGGTGTACTCCAATTTCAAGGGACACGACATCCAGCGGAAACGGTTTCGGGATTTGTCAGTTACGCATTAAACGAATTTGACCAAGCTTACTAAAAGATAGGTTGGCTCATCAAAATCGACCAGTGCTACGTCACGTATAGACCTCGATGACAGCTGCGTGTGGCTGTTTTTTCCTCATTTTATAGAAAAAAGTTTCAAAATTATTCTTACAATGTACAATTCTATCCTAACCAAATAGATACCTTACATATAAACAGAAATACTTCGTGTGACATATATTACTAAGCAACCTGTCTTTTAGTGTCCTGACAGTCAGCTGAGTTCGGTCGTTCTATGAGGAGACAGTGTTGTCCAATTTTCACTATTGGCCTATCTTTCTAATGTTACCTTCTCCGTCTGATTGTCACATTGTGGCAACTGCGCGAAAACTCAAATTTAAATGTCGAGGTCAATGGCGCCATTGCTAAAAGATACAAGGTTTACCGCTGGCTGTCCTATCTTGTTAATTCCCTAATCTTTGCCGAAAGTTCGGAGCTTCAAGCATGCGCATTACCTTGCAAATGAGTAATAAATTCTGCAAGTCGAGAAATTGAAGCATTTCGTGTTATTTTGTGAAAAAAGGGCGGGGGTACTCCCCCGCACCCCCCATTTCTTTATCCGCGACGATTATACTGCCTGCGGCGCTAATAATTATTATTATAACAATTAGATATCAGAATAAAAACCTACTAATCCAACCTAAAGAAATTACACGAAGAATGAAATTATTTTAAGCAGAATAAAAACCTCTAACCTAACGTAAAAAAATCATAGAAAAGAATTAGTGTAAAAATATATTAATCATTACAAAATTAAAGAAAAAAAAAATTCAGCGGACGTAGGAGTTTGAAGCCGGGACCTTCGATACATAATTTTATCTACGCGCTAGCCACTCGGCTGACGGTGAACGCTAGAACAAGGAATAAATATTAAAGAGTCAGATAAATGATATCTCGTTTTGCGCAAGGTCGCTTGTCACACACACTACGTTCAAGGACATATTTACAACTGTTAGGTAGAATAAAAATTAGGTGATGAACAGTTGCCAAATTTAAATACATATTGTCTTTGCCATTTTCAATAATTAAAACTGATGTGTTCCCATAATTTGGATAAAAGGTTCTTGCTGTTTAATTCGAAATTAATAATGTGGTTAACTATTTCGTTTTAAAATTTAAACAATATCCCTATATGATATTAGATGTACATGGCATAAATTATGCAAAACTACATTTTAGAATTTACCTAACCACATACTAGCTATTTTACGACTATTTATGTAATTGAGTAATATTTATAATTATAATTTGTAACATTAATTGTATCTTATACTAAAGAAATTTTTGTACATGTGGCAATGCGGACAACATTCCGACAAATATTGAAACTTGCCAATAAAATAAGATAAGATACACACTGTGCCATCTAGGATTAACATAAGTACTAGCTTACGAGTTTTTGACATTTCGATCCTGTCCTTAATTACACTTCAGATAACTCATAAAAAAAATTATCTTCTGCCTCCGAACATGTTTGAGATTTATAAACAAAATTAGCTACCCCGCCTTGGGCTAAATTACCATTTTGATTTAAAAAGCAAATAATGCCTAATGACGAATAATATGTAATGAATAATAAAAATTTACGTTTTACATATAACTTTGTTTTTCTTTTATTACAATTATCGTTTATCATATATCCACAATATCCATTCATCCTCTCTTTCTCATACGGCCACTATACCGGGTGGCCACGAGTCAATGTACGCCTCCAATATTTTGGTTGTTTTTGTATTTAAAAATTTGGTTTTTGATACAAATAAATTAGGGAATAATAGGCTACTTTTAGACTAACAGGAATGAAAATATCACTTCCGGTTGAACCGGCTGTGACATCAACTTTTTTTTATTAAATGGACTGACTGTATTTTTTTTATGGTTTCTCATTTTTAAGTGCAACAGTTTTTTCAGATGTAAAAAATTCCAAAAAATAAGTGAGACGAAGAATTTTTAAATTTTTTCAAAATGGCCGCGTTAGATGAATTCGATGTAAGAAAATTACTAAGTTACTATGGAAATTATTAGTAAGGTTGTAGACTTGTCTGTAAAGCAGAAAACAGTTGTTTGAATTACTGATAGGTACCAGTATTTTAGTTTTTTTTTTCAAAAAAACGGAATTTCATTTCATTTTCATTTCCATAGGGGTCCTATGAAATTTTTTTTAATGGGACTGTGCTATTTCTTTTATTAATCAGAAATAATGATTCATAAACTATAATTTTTTCGCCATTAATCATTTCTTAACGATATCCTTCGTTATAATAGAAGTATTTTTAAAAAGTAAACACAATTAAACAAGAAATAATTTTAATATGTATAACGTTAAATGACTAAATTACCAAGAATAACAAAACTATTTAAAACCTAAATTATAATAAACTATTATAAAAATTGTTCAAAATGTTCACCGTTACGATTAATACACCGAGTAGCGCGAATTATTGTTGCACGTCTAACATTCTGTAATTGTTGAGGTGAGGTGCAATTTCGTGTCGAACTCTTTCTTCCAGATCTTGCCTTGTGGTTGGAGTAGTCATGTTGACTCTATTTTTCAAATGCGTCCAAATAAAAAAATCGAGTGGGGTTAAGTTAGGCGACCTTGCAGGCCATCTGATTGGACCATGGGTCCCAATCCAACGATCTGAAAATAATTGATTTAAGTAATCCCTAACGATAATAGCATTGTGTGGCCCAGCCCCGTCTTGTTGGAAGTAAACCTCGTCAATATTGGTATTGGGAATTTGATTAATCTCTGGAACTATTATATTTTGGAGAAATTCTTGGTCCAGTTAGATTTTCGTTAAAAATTATTAGACCTATGACATGGTCGCCCAGTATGCCTAACCAAACATTGAAGCCAAACTGCTCTTGAAACCGCCCCTATCTCATATTATTCTTCAACATTTTCATCAATGACATTGCAGAGGAATTAGGTGTCAATTGTCTTTTATATGCAGATGATATGAAATTATACAATAAAATAAATGATGTGAGTGACTGGGTGGTATTACAAAGTGCCCTTGATAAAATTACTGAATGGTGTGATTTAAACAAATTACAGTTGAGTATAAGAAAGTGTAATGTCCTAACTTTTACTAATAAACACCAATATGTAGAATTTAATTACCGTATAGAAGATTCAGTGCTTACACGTCCATCAACATTCCGCGACCTAGGTGTAACATTTGACACCAAACTATCATTTAATTGTCATATAAATACCATCACTAATGAAAGTTTCAGAACGCTGGGATTCATAATACGATGTTCTCGCGATTTTGACGACATTAACACACTGAAACTACTATATCAATCGTTTCTTCGATCCAAATTGGAATATTCGTCAATTATTTGGTCGCCCCATTATAACACACATATACAGAGCATAGAGAGAATTCAGAGGCGTTTTTTAAAAACTTTGAGTCATAAGGAAGATGGTGTCTATCCTGCTATTGGCTTTCCTCAGACTGAACTGTTAAATAGATTCTCACTCTCGAGTCTGGAGGCTCGTAGAACTATTTCACAGCAAATTTTCCTTTTTAAAATAATACATAATATAACTGATTGCAGCGCTATCTTAAACTTACTAAATTTTCGAACTCCTAGACCTGGCTCTAGGCATAATTCATTGTTCTATTTACCAACTCCCCGAACCAACAACGTCCAGAAATTTTCGCCGCTATACAAAATGTGTGAAAATTATAATAAACTGCAAAATCAGTTTGATATATTCCACTGCAATGTAGCTGCAATAAAAAGATTAGCTGCATAACTTAAATTTTTTTTGTTTTGTTTTATCTTTGTTTTTATTTGTTTACTTTGTAATCTACACTTATACGTTATATGTTTGTAAATACTTATTATTTCCTACCCTGTAATTGGAATTTTCTGTTGGGTATTGTATTGTTAAATAAATAAATAAATAAATAAATGTGAGGATTATCAATTGCCCAATATCGAGTGTTGTTTCGATTAAATAACCCAAGGTTTGTAAATCTCGATTCATCAGCGAACAAAATGTTTTTGATAAAATTCTCATTTCTTAATTGGCGTAACTGTAACCAATTACAAAAAGGTTCAACTGTAACCAATTACAAAAGCTTCAGAAAATTAGTGAGTAAGTCAAGACTAATTCAATTGTTGCAAATGTCTGTCATTTTCATGGCTATCTGCAATTTTGGATTTAAATGTAGATAGGAACCTTATTAAAATGATTTGTTGGCGCTTACTTTTAAAAAATACTTCTATTATTACGAAGGATATCGTTAAGAAATGAACAACGGCGAAAAAAATATAGTTTATGAATCATCATTTCTGATTAATAAAAGAAATAGCACAGTTCCATTAAAAGAAATTCCATGGACCTCTACGGAAATGAAAATGAAAATGAAATTCCGTGTTTTTGAAAAATAACTAAAAATACTGGTACCTATCAGTAATTCAAACGACTATTTTCTTCTTTATAGACAAGTCTACAACCTTACTAATAATTTCCATAGCCTACTGAGTAATTTTCTTACATCGCATTCATCTGACCCGGCCATTTTGAAAAAATTTAAAAAAAATTTGTATCTCACTTATTTTTTGGAATTTTTTACATCTGAAAAAACTGTTGCACTTAGAAATTTATGATTAATGAGAAACCATCAAAGAAATATAGTCATTCCATTTAAGAAGAAAAAGTTGATGTCACTCCCGGTTCAACCGGAAGTGATATTTTCATTCCTGTTTAAAAGTAGCTTATTATTGTCTAATTTATGTGTACCAAAAACCAAATTTTTAAATACAAAAACAACCAAAATATTGGGGGCGTACATTGACTCGTGGCCACCCGGTATATATACTCAACTGGCGGGCACTAGCAACCGTCAGAATCGCCTAGCTCTTAATGTACATTCCTAAAATAGTTTGCAAGATGTTCCCTCAAAATTACAGTCCTGTAGAAGCATGTTAAGAATCGCTCTCCCCATGACAACTTTACCATGATATGGCACGTACTTGCAACCTATAAAACCACCTGGCAATATTTTGTTACATTTAAATATATGTAAATTGAAACATACTGAAAATGTAGTTTTGTAGAAGTACATTTATTGTATTACTGTTTTAACATTTTCAAACATTTAGGAGACGATGTCGCAACCACGGGACGCCTTCCAGATCATTGTTAATTAACTAGTACTAAAACATTAATTTACAAGTTCTTAGCCATGTGCTAAGCACGTTACTCGGACCGTCCGGTAACTCTCCTACTATTACCAATATTTAAAATACCTTAACAGTTTTCTTATTTGTAACTTCTGATATTAATTAATTATTATTTTTGCCTAGGTTGGAACAGATCGGTATGGAATAGCTTTTATAATCGGAGGTATTATGTACGCCGGCTGCGGTGTAGTCTATATAATTTTTGGACGTCCTGAGCTGCAACCCTGGAATGAAAAGAAACAGGACCAAGAGGCTTAATTTTCCAAATAGACTTCTGTACGCTTAAAGATCTCTGTCATGTTGTGATTGTATACCCATATATTAATACATCCAAAATTTTTAAATTGACGTTCTTACTAGCTTAAGCATAGCCGAACACTGCCGGTTCCTTTTAATTTTATCTATCTCCTGCTGAAAGCCCTGCGTGTGAGTGCTCCGCGTTCATTTCATTTGATTAGGGCCAAAAATGTAAACCATATGCATTACTGTCGCATGTGCTAGTATCTCAGAAACTATTCATAATAAGTTTGTATATAATGGCCTTAATGCATTCTGGAGGAGGGTAATGTGTGGATTATTAGAACCATACAACAATCAGAGAGAACATCAAAGCACTGCAGATCATATCATCGTAATATGATCTATCGTCTTACCTTTATCAAAACGGTAGTCACAATCCGGTAATAGATGCAATAATAGTAATATTGTGGTTGGCAGTCAGGGCCGCGCCAACCGAGTGTCTGAGGTGTGCGTCGTATAAGGGCGGCCAAATGTGAGGGTGGTCGCGGAAGCATAATTAACACAGAACACAGAAATTCGAATTCAGTCCACCTAAGCAAGATGGAATATAGACATAAATGCTAATAAAATAGTCAAATCTGCATTAAATTTCTACATCTAATAAATAAACTTTTTTTAAAGATATGGCATGTTTGGATTTTTATATAATATTTATGAAGTATCCGATGAAGAAATTTTGAAAACCTCTAAAGATCTGCATTTAAAACCTGAAAATGTGTCACATGAAGAGTAAGATTATAATGACATAGATTTATGGGATGAGATTAAGACATTTTTTACAGTATATACTTGAAAACCAACTCGGTACATTTCCAAATATTTCTATAGCTCTCAGAATATTATTAACATTACTTGTATCTGTTACTTCTGGAGAGAGAACTTTTTCTAAATTAAAAATTATAAATAATTATTTACGATCCACTATAATCCAGTAAATCAAGGATTTTACCTATAAAATTTAACAGCAAACCAAGGTATGTAAAAAATCGGAAATTGTCCATAGATTTCAATGAGCTATTTTCAAAAGAAATGACGAACATGCGTCCTCTTCAAAATGGCAGCCAAAGTTTGCGAAAACTAATTTTTTACGTTACAAAAAAAAAGTTGAATAGAAGAGTTGTGTACCTGTATCTCCGTGAAAAAAAGATATTTTTTAACGAAACTCGGTGTAAGCGTAGTCCAAGATAAGTCGAATAAGAGCATTTTCACATATTTGCAAAATATTGCAAATTTTGTGGAAACATCGATTTATTCGAATAAAGCGCGTTCTTTTCAATATCCAATAGCTCATACAGGCCATAATATTTTTATACGGGACTTGTCCGAATAGTTTCTTTAACAGTTGTGCTAATACGTGCAATTAGTGCGCATATCACGAAATTATCCCTAATATGCGTAAAATCGGTCAAAAACGATTTCTTTTACCTCAAAGAACCTTGAATATATTTGATATTTTAAATTATATTGAAATGCCATCATTGACAATCGATAGCGGGCATTTTTCTACAAATTTATAAAAACAAATTTTGCTCGTCGACCTTCTGGAGCCGAGGTAATTTTCTTTTTTAAAGAAATTCGTGTGGCGCCCATCTTTTAAGATAAAGGACTGAAATGTGCAGGGGTTATTGTTAAATACTTATGTCTTCTATAAAAAAAAAATCGATACTTGATCGACCGTTGTGACCATTGCAAAATCAGTTAAACTCGAAGCTCGATGCTGCGGTGCACGTTATCTAGTGGTGAAGTAGGGGGAGAGCCAGCTCTCAGTGAAGCCTTGCGTAAAACTGATCTCGGGCGTTTAAAATCGATTGCGCTTGAAAAACCTTCATTATGTTGTCTTCTACTCAACCGATTACTTTAATTGTAACATTGGAAATGTTTGTGTTTTCGTATATGGGGTAGAGTTACCAGTTTTTTAGACCAAGCAAATGGGTGGGTTAAGTCGCAAGATGTGTCCGGAGGGAGATCTCTACCGGAAAAGTTGTATTGAGCTGAGATGTAAAAAAAAGCCTAATACACTACTAGCCCCACCCTTTCCTTAAGGGCAGAAAAAGGATGAAACAGTTTATTTTTGCGTATAAATCGAAATCGATGGTAGATATGGAAAAAGGTTTCAGATAAAAATTGTAGAGCTTAAAATTCTGCTTAAAAAAGGCCATATGCATTTATACCGTATTTCTGATGGTTTGGCTGTAAAACCTGTATGACGCTTAGGGGCTGAATGGAATGTTAAAAAAAATCGTAAAAAATCGAAAAGTTGATATTTTTAATTATTTTCTTTTTGAATCTCCTTAGAAAAATCCCCAACTTTCTTTCCAGAGATAAAGTATCCTTGTCTACTTGTTTATATAAAAGTTATGAATATCTGAATTTTTAAATTCACGATTAATCAGGGTTGAACGTAGCGAAAAATAATTTTTTAAGCAACACTGTCTTCTTCGTGAAATTTCCTTTCAAAAAGTCCTTTACAGTTTTTTTTTATCTCACATACCAACGTTGATATCTAAATAAAATTACTATAATTCGTACAATTTTTATTTCACTCGACGCCACTGGAATATAGTCTAAGAGCTACTTGCCTCGACAACATACCCATTTTCACAAGGCTGGAAATATGCCAAGATGTTAGTTTAAGGTTTCCCAAAGAAGGAATGGCCGGTGTGGCGAAAGGATGTCGATGGAGTGAGCAGTGAGCACTCTTGCATTTTTTGAAATTGGTTGCCGTTTAAGTTGATGTTTATTTTTTACTTCTACAAAGTTTGCATTTTCAGATATCACATAGGAAGCCAGCGTGCAATCACCCAACATATTTGTAAAAGCTAGAGACATTATTAATCCTGTTCCTTAGAGCTTGTCAGACAAAATAGTGATAAGAGAAATTTCTTTGGTGGTGGGAACTTCACTAGATGACTGCTGAAAGTCTACATGCTTTTCATGGTTGGTGGAAGTTTTTGTATGGAGCTGATATTTTTTATCGATTACTTGTGTCACAATGAGTACAAAAATATGATTGACATGCATATCTGTTGGTGGGTTTCCAGAAGCAGAAACTGTTAACCTGCGAGATATTTCACTGTGGATGGCAGATGTATAACAAGCTGATTTTTTCTGTATCGATTAATTACCATTCGGTAATTACGAAAATACGATTAGCATACATATCGGTTATTGGTGCCTATCTAGAGGCAAAAACTGTTCATCTGCATGACAGATTTGTAACAAGCTGTTTTTTTTTATTAATTCATTTATATTCTACAAGTAGAAAAATAATGGTGTCGAATATATGATATACGCCTCTGAAGTGGTGAACAAATTCATTAACTTAGACATGGATTATTTCTATTTTTTTTATAGTTTTTAAACGTCAATCGCATAAATGCGATGAATATAGGATAATAAATATCCGCCAAAAAGTTCAACATAAATTTTAAAAAGTTCAAAACAAATTTAACAAGTACACCTGTACAGGATTCGAACCGAGAAATCCGCTATGAAAGTCGTCGCTTAACGCGATTTGCTACGGCCGGAATGGATTTGAAATTTCAAATAGTCTCGTTGGAGAATGCAAAACATGAAATTTTTAAATGGACATAACTAAGTAAATGCACCAGCAGGAAGGCTCCAGAATGTCGATATCGATACAGGTTAGGTGATGTCTTGAAAATGAGATAATGCAAGATAAGAACTGTGTTAAGTGACCTGGATATCTATTCAGAAATAGGCTTGTGAAAAAACGCTATTAGCTTTTTCATCCAAAATTTATTGAAAAATATATTTTTTAACTATAAAAATTCATATTGAAAGCACGAACAGGATGTAATTCATACTTTAATTATATAAACGGAAATGTTTTGAATGAGAAAAGTTGAACTTTACAAAAAAATCTTACAATGTCAAATATGTTTTAAATTACAATAATTGATTATATATTTAGAGATCATTTTAGAAGCAAATGTATAACAGTATCTTGGAATGAGGAAGAATTCTATAAAATAGAATTCCACAAAGTTTATTACCTGGAGACCTCAAATGGTGAACTTAAAGCAGATCTCATAATGTTTAAAAAATGTTTTTTTTCTGCCTTCGTTTAGGCACCACTATTTTTGTCTGCCAATACAGTTACATTACTAAAACAACTGTGCATACATTTTTAAACAAATTTTGAGCTGACTTAAAGGGTTGAAGGGTATTCATTCGGTCCAAAAATATTTATTTCATGTCCCCGGGCCCAAAATCAAACCACTACATTATTTATTTATAATAAATAATGTTAGTTTATTGAACTCCATAACTGGAACATTTCCATCTATTTTAAAGATAGCCAAAATTTTTTCTCTACACAAAAAATTAGATAACACATTACCTGAGAATCACAGGCCCGTGGCTTTTGTCAACTATTTCTAAAATAGTAGAACGTGTTATTTTTAACAGAATTGTACATTTTTCAGCAAAAAATTAAATATTGTCAAAATGCTCAATATGGTCTTCGTAAAAAAAATTCAACAGAGGACTGTTTAAGCGCCTGCGTCGGAATGCTTCCATTTTGGAGTAGCGTGATGCCCTTAATATTTTGTATTAGTGAAAGAAAGTGTTTCTGATTAAAATGAAGTATTCTTAAAATCTGTAATTATTCATTGCAAAAGGTTTAAGAAAATTTCAAATATTATTTTCATTTTACGTTCCTTCGCATTCAAAAAAAATTAAATATTCAACCAAGGATCTTCAAAAACTTGACATATTTACACATATCACTTTAAAATTTTGGCAGTAGATGGTATACAAAATTATAGAGTTTTTTTTTTAAGTTAACTCGCTCTATGGTTCTTCATATTGAGAAAAAATTAAATATTCAAAAAAATTAATTCAATATCTGAAACAATAAAAATATAAACGAAGATTTGATTTCGGTATGAAGTACCGTACTACGAGTTGATTCTTTAACGCAAACTCTTTATAATTGTGTGTACTATCGAGTTCAAAAATTTGAAAGTGATAACATGTCCAGTTTTTGAAAAATCCTAGTTGTCTTTTAGTGTTTCAGTTTATGAATTCATTTTATTGAGTATTTGATATTCTTTATACGAAGAAACGTAGCGCAAGTTGACTTTTTAGGGACAACTCTAGATAGTTTTGTATAAACTATCGACAAAAAGGCGGAGCTTACTGCTAGCGGTCGCGGCGGTCTAGTCAATAATTCATGCTTATCGCAAATGTCAAAAAGAGCCGTTTTTGATTCACTCGTGCCGAACTGAATTTCTGATTTCGCTGACGCAATTTATGATGCCGACAAAACGTCAATCACCAATCATATTTTTTCCATAGAGGCATTATACGAACTCCACTCGACGTATCTTTTTAGATATTAAGGTTTGAAAATGTGATGTTTGTGAGTTTTTACCTTTTCCGCCGAGATTACATTTAATATATTTTGTGCCATTATTTCGAAAATGGATCATTTTGTTTCAAATGTAGATCTCGATGCCACCTTTCCGATGACATTAAACATTTATCTTTAAAGTCATATTGGCCACTTTCTTGAAATTTTTATATAAACAAAATAACAACAAATTGATTTTTTGGGCCATTTTGAACTTGAGATATTTTACTTTTAGTATTTTGGCCAATTATTGTTAATTAACAAATGGCTAGTATTTGAACTGTATCATTTTGAAACATATTTATACTTCATATGAAACGTCCAAAAACATTTTAAACTTATAAAAACTGTTTTTCAAACATTTACATTTCATTGCTGTTAGTTAGCGTGAATAGCTTTTTTCAAATTTATATATCGAGATTACCTCTTGTTTTGTTGCACTGTGCTCAATTGTTTCCGGCTTACTTAAGTTAATAGTTAGTAGTTAACGTATGTATTTAGGGGAATTTAATATTCTGCTAACTTATCTTTATAAAATTATAACCTTATTTTTCTTGGCTAATGTCAAATATTTGTTCTGTTCAGAGAAAACTCTGTTTTAGCCCGGGAGGCAGCGACAGATTTTTCGCGTTAATATCAATAAAGCTATATTTTTTTCCAAAGAGAGTTTAGATAGTATCTATAATGAAAGTGCAATTCTACCAAACTCTTAATGGTGCATAAAAGAGTAAAGAATTAAACATGTTGCAAAAAAATTAATGTACGAAAATATCGTTTTTCGAATTGTCAAAAAATGACAATTCGCCTTCGCTTCTGCCGGCCCCAATTTTCGATTTTCACCTCGCGATTCATGTTGTACGGTCATTGCCGACCTTCTCCTCGTCATCGAGACATAGACCGGGTCTCCAATATCACCGTATTTGTTCAGTTCTTATGTTTGAAAAATTGACTTGCGGTCGTGCTAATCGGTGACTATTTTTAAGTGGTTTCCCGAGTTCGAATCCCGCCCGGGGATACTTTTTTTTTTTTCGTTTTCAATTTTTTGGCGGATATTTTTGATTCTCTAATTGCCATTCGCTCCGTTCTATTGCATTTCTCGGAGAAGTTTTGCATTTTCCGCCGCGGAATATTAATCTGCATTATTTCGATTAAGAATCACATTCTACCCCCGCTATAGGGTGGTTAAATCTTTGGTAGACGTTGCAAAAACGACAATTCGTAGTCAAATCATGCCAATTATATTCCTCATTAGTATTAATGAACAGACAGTATTTTTACAGATCTGTTAATAAGCTTTCATTACATGTTTCGGCAAGGAAATTTCTGATCTTTAATTGAAATAGTGCAAATTAATATTCCGCGGCGGAAAATGCAAATCTTTTCCGAAAAATGCAATAGAACGGAGCGAATGGCAATTATAGAATCAAAAATATCCGCCAAAAAATTGAAAACGAAAAAAAAACAGTATATCCGGACGGGATTCGAACTCGGGAAACCACTTAAAAATAGTCGCCGATTAGCACGAACGCAAGTCAATTTTTCAAACGTCAGAACTGAATAAATACGGCGATCGGAGACCCGTTCTATGTCTCTAGGGCGAGGAGAAGGTCGACAATGACCGTACAACGTGAGTCGCGAGGTGAAAATCGAAAATTGAGGCCGGCAGGAGCGAAGGCGAATCGTAATTTTTTGACAATTCGTGACAATTCGAAAAACGAAATTTACATCCGTCTGTTTTTTTACAACATGTTTAATTTTTTACTCATTTATGCACCTCTAAGAGTTTGGTAGAATTGAACATTCATTATAGATACTATCTAAACACTCTTTGGAAAAAAATTTGCTTTATAGAAATGATTTCACGAAAACGGTCGCTGCCTCCCAGGCTATTTCTATGTGTATGAGTGTGTGTATTTATTGCTATTTATCTTTTTACAAGATGCTAAAAGTTAACTATCTCGAGTTCATATAGACGAAAATTAACTTTATTTTAAATCAAAGTTCTCGCAATTCTCTTTCTTTTTTGATAAAAAAATTTCGAAATGGCCGAAAAAATTTGTTGTTTTCAAGAAAAGGTATATTTTCTGAAAGTTTGAAGCCGATCGTAATTCTTGACGTCCCTGGGCATTAAAATGAAAAAATGGCTTTTTAGCCAGTTTATTTAATTTTGCATGATATATGCATACTTAAATGACCCAAAACTAACGCAGATTTCTTGAAATTTTAATTGCGAAGATTTTGATTTTTTGTTTGTCCCAATCGGACCTCTAGAACCGGAGATATTCACCTCTTTACCTAAATAAACGCTGTTCGAAAAACAAAATTGTTTATAAAAAAAACGCAATAGGCTTTGGAAGTCCAAAACTCAAATATATACTCCTGGTGATACCCCAGAAGGTATGATATAATTTTGGTGTTACAAAACTATATACATCAATGTCCTTTTTCGCTCCACTATGTGACTATTGGATTATTATATTTTCAAATAAAAAATGAATGTATGTAGGAATGGTACATGTATATTGACGTCGGAGCATAAAGAGATTTCCGATGAAATCGGTATAAGCTCTACGATTTCTACAATTTTTAAGATAAGAACCTGGAACTTTCACATATTACTCTTGAAGTAATGTATAAGAAATCGCTGTAATTAGGTATGCTAAATAATTTTTTTTAAAGTTATTAATGTTTATCTTATCCCTAATTTCACGAATTTTAGAACAAAAAAATACTTTTTTTATTCTCTTAAAACTAAGAGGGTTAATATAATTTCTAAGGTAAATTACTTTGAAGCATCGTAATGGACATATTTCAAGCTTTAAAAATCGCCTACAGAAATCGAATAACGTAATTGAAACCAGAGTAATCGATGGTTGAAGTTGGTTATACATATCAAATTTTATCATTTTCTCAAAATTTTGAAATTTTGGAAGTGTAGGTACATCTTCAAAAATAAATTTTTGGAATTTTTTTCACTCACCGGATCTTTTTATACATTACTTCAAGAGTAATATGAGATAGTTCTAGGTTCTTATCTTAAACAATGTAGAAATGGTTGACCTTCTAAGTACAGATTTCATCGGAAATCTCTTTATGTTCCGATTTCATATATGTACTATTCCTACATACATTCAATTTTTTAATTATAAGTATAATATGTTTCTTCTTTCAATTAGATCTTGTTGAGCTCAATTAGTTCAAAAGTTACAACAAATTTGGTGTAACGCGCCCAAGACACCGCTCGCTTCGCGCGCCTTACGCATCGCCACGTTCTGCGATCTGAAGCCTACATTTTTCATTGTAAAAAATAACTTAAACATTTTTATGTAAAATTTCCCGTACTTTCGAACGGCGCTATTAGTTTTTATAAGAAAAACATATTTTAAGAGATATTTGACAATAACTGGTATTTGGCAACTATTTTGTTCAATAACAAATGACGCTCAAGGACTATTGTTGGTAACTTTTGGTATGTTGTTCCCGACATGTCAGAGATGTATTCTCAAAAGTTACCGCTTCCCGGAATTATTAAGTAATGCATATTTTCAGCCTCATTGACTCCACTAGGCATGATATGTCAATATGTTGAGTTTTTGAAAAATCCTGGTTTCATTTTTGATTATTTGAGATATTGAATTTATTTTATTATACATTTAATTTTTTTTCAGTGTGAGAAAACGTAAAATGAAAATAATGTATGAACTTTTCTTACCGTTTTCAATGTATAATTGTAGATTTCAAAAATACTTCATTAATCGAAAACACTTTCTGTCACTAATACAAAATATTATGACCAAGAAACATTTATAGACGTGAACTATAGGTAACACAATATTCGAGCAAGAGATTTGGGTCGAAAAATAAAAAAAAAAAAAGCAAAAAAATATTTTTGGCGCTACATAGGATTTGAACTCTTGACCTCTAGCGTGTTAAGTATTTCTGTTGCCGCTACTCTATTTGAGGTCTGTAACTCAAAAGTTTGTAGAAGTGAATAAATAAATATCGGTTGAGACCTAACCTAACATTTTAACATATTTCCAGCATTGTGACAATGGATTGCCGAGGCCAGTAGCTCTTAGACTATATAGCAGTGGCGTCGAGTGAAATAAAAATTGTAGGAATTATAGTAATTTTATTTAGATATCAACGTTGGTAGGTGAGATAAAAAAACTGTAAAGGACTTTTTGTAAGGAAATTTCACGAAGAAGACAGTGTTGCTTAAAAAAATATTTTTCGCTACGTTCAACCCTGATTAATCGTGAATTTAAAAATTCAGATATTCATAACTTTTATATAAACAAGTAGACAAGGATACTTTATCTCTGGAAAGAAAGTTGGGGATTTTTCTAAGGAGATTCAAAAAGAAAATAATTAAAAATATCAACTTTTCGATTTTTTACGATTTTTTTTAACATTCCATTCAGTCCCTAAGCGTCATACAGGTTTTACAGCCAAACCATCAGTAATACGGTATAAATGCATATGGCCTGTTTTAAGCAGAATTTTAAGCTCTACAATTTTTATCTGAAACCTTTTTCCATATCTACCATCGTTATCGATTTATACGCAAAAATAAACTATTTCATCCTTTTTCTGCCCTTAAGGAAAGGGTGGGGCTAGTAGTGTATTAAGCTTTTTTTTACATCTCAGCTCAATACAACTTTTCCCGTAGAGATCTCCCTCCGGACACATTATTTTTGCGACTTAACCTACCCATTTGCTTGGTTTATTTTGTTCAAAGTCAAAAGACAGCGGTGTCGCGGCACAGTAGAGAGAATACCAGTAGGTTCACTTACTCTTGAGATTTGTTGTAATCGATTTTATTTTTTATGATTCCACTACGCATCCGATATTTGTACGCTTATCTAGAAAATGCTAATAAACTGGCCAACACTTACAATGACACTGAATTATTTTTGTTCGAAGATATCCTTGGCAGATGATTTATTTTGCGATTAAATTTAATGTTTACTGATTAATCAATAAGTAGCGAATTAAAATTTGACCTGCCTTTACTTAAATTTATTGCCTCACATCCGCGTCTGACGTTACAGACTGAAAATGTATGACTTTATATTATTCAATCAAAAATTTGTACTAGGCTGCTGCGCTTGCCAATTACATTACCTACCGTGTCTGGACATTACCTAAAAGTTGTACAGCGATGCTGACGGTAGAACACAAAAGTGTACAGCTTGTTACAAATAGGTGCCTGCTTGCAAATACTTGATGTGTTAGAATTGCAACTAACTGATATAGGTTCTCTGTTGTACAAATTGATTGACAATAATAATATCTCTTTATTTCAAAGTAATGTGTCGCGGTTGACTGAGACTATCATATGCAACCGCTGATTACGCAAATGTAATATGGGTTGCATATTTCACAGGGGATTAAATTGCCAGTTTTCATTTAAGGTGGAAATACAGCGGTGTCGCAGTCGAGTGAGACTGCGTATATGCAACAGCTGATATACGCAAATGTAACACGGGTTGCATATATCACAGGGGTTAAGTTAAGTTACCAGTTTTCATTTAAGGTGGAAATACAGCGGTGTAGTGGATCGTGCTATGAAAAACTTTATGTTTTATGTATGGTGTTATCATTCTTAATGTCCCGATGATTGCAAGGATTGCGAAATCTCTGAATTTTTTTCTTATTGGGATAGTTCAACGAGATAGGAATTAACGACGGTGCGGTGGTAAGGTTAATAAATACAAAAAACATATACCAAAAAAAACATTAAAATTTTATTATTTCACATTTATGTATTCAAATTATTTTTGTAGAATACTTTGCAATACATAATGTATTTTTTTTTTTTTTTTGCTTTTTAATAGGAGACTCGTCTTCATTACCACTACTACTGTCATTGTAAATGTTTTCAATATTATGTCTGATGTGTCTGCATTATCACAGTCATCATTATCGTTATCATCATTTAAACATTCATCTCTTTCTAGCACAGTCTCTGTGATATTGGGCTCGTCTATTTCTTCGTCGATATCATCAGCAATGACTCTCTTCTCCTCAATATTTGAGCAGCTTTCATCGTCACACGTTGAATACACGTTTGAACATTTTATGCCGTGTTCTCACCAACTGCAGGTGTTTGTTTTGCAACCGCTTACACACTTACACGCTATTTATAATCATAACATCGTCCGGAATCATTGGATGAGAACTCAATTTTGGCAGCAAATTGTTGCCGTCAATTTTACAACCCCATATTTCGGGGTCCAATGAATTTTCAAGCCAGGCTTGCAATTGTAAATAAGTTCTATACGAATGTTTAGCTGAAGCATCCTTTGTAGGTAGGAGACTTGTCAACTGAAAAGATGACCTTGACGTGAACTTCTTAAATTATAAATATCTTAAATCTTTTACAGTACCAGTGGATTTCTTCGTAGAGTACAAAGCAGCAATTATTTCACAGCCGACTTTCTAATATCTTTGTTGTTACATTTTTATCGTAAAAAACTTATAATTTCGAAAGTCCTGTTTTTCGCTCGTTGAGTACTTTTAATATTTTATTTTTACCTTGTTTAAAAAAACACGACGTTGTGTGACACCCCTATATTATATTGTATAATAATCCGAAGAATCTCTTTAAATTCAGATAAGTATCTAAAACTGTCACAGTTATAAACTTTATCGATTTCCTTACCTCTTCCAGGCCTACAAAAATATGTAGTTTTATTAGATGGAGCTAACTGCGTTAACAGTACCAAAAGGCAAAAGATCGGTGTCCTCGTCAAATGTCTTTACAATCTTATCATTTTCTTGTCGCTCTACGGCAGTAGTAATTATAACTCTAGCAGCATCTTTGTCAGCAATTTTTGTTAAATAGTTGTTTTAATGCAACTCTGTACGTAATAAAGATATGAATTTTTTTAAATTTTTTTCATTTCAAAGAAATTTTTCTTTCAGATTGAATGTTTTGTTTTTAAGTCAAATTTTATTTCGAGAGCAGCATGTTTCATTTGCCTTCGTAAACGTTCTACTGATTTGGTACTTACATCATCCGGATAACCATCAAAAATGAAAACAGATGTTTCAGGAAAACGTTGTTGCGCATACCTAATATATAATGCTTAAACGTCTTGCACTGTTTTGTTAGACGTCCAAACAACTCTGTGTAGAGAAAAAGCACCATCGATAACGATTGCGGCAATTTCATTGTTTAAAGGATTTAGGCCAGTAAAATTAGAAAAACCGCTGGATGAAATTCCTTACAGGTAACCACATGGTTTAGTCGATGTGTTTTTTGATAAGGAACATACCTGTGAATTTCCTCCCATTTTAAAGTGTGGGAACATTTCTTAATTGACGCTTTCTTGCGCAAAAATGACGAAAGATCGAGTTTTTTAAACGTAGCTCTAAGCCGATTAACAATAGCCATATTTGATGTTTTACGTTTCGTAGGTGATATAAAGACAGTTGATTGGCCTCCCGCATCACTTAAATCGGTTAATACCTTTTTTAAATAATCGAAAAAAACTGTCGAAAAAATTGAAAATTTCAATAATTTTTAATTCCTTGAAATAATTTCCTTAATCCTCAATACTCGGTAGAAACATGCCTCGTGTAATCCTGAAGCTACCATAATATTTTCATCAGAAAATGTTTATAACTTATCCATAAAATGCATTTGTTTATAAAAATGGTCTCAAATGTTTAATTCAATCTGACCCAGTTCCCGTCATCAAAAATGACTCATTCGGAGTCCATTTTTTTTGTTGTGACATCTAGTTTACGAATACATTGTTGGCATAACTATTTTTCAATATTCTCATAAACAAAATGGCGTTTGAAAAAGTACGACTTTTTCGGACATCATTTTTTGCGAATATCTTAATAACAAATTAATATATTGGCATAAAACTTTCATATTCTGGTGGCTGGTATTTTTACACGAATTTGAAAACAGATTGATTGTTGTAAGATGTTTAGAAGCCGAGATAATTCTTTTACTTGTTGTACACAAATATTTGGAATTTACATAGTGACTAGTTCAAGATTTGAATTTTGTAATTCAGTGAATTGCCATGTATGATGTTATGTTTAAAGGGACGTAATGTCAGTTATTTTACACCACAGTCTGAATGAATCTTCGTGTCCCGCTCTCAGCTGTCCACCTTAACGTTTTCGGTCAAGCGACGTCAAATTCCTGCGGTAAAAAAAATCGATGTATCTCCGTCATTTATGATGTGATTTCGACGTTTTTTTTTTAATTTGGGGTAGCACGATGAAATATTAACTACCATATCAACATTGTTGAAAAATTGTTAATTGATTTGTTATAAAAAATGTAATGTAATAATAAATTAATGAAACAGCATGACTGTGGTTTATAACATACGTTTAAAAATACTTTTACCTTGGTCTATACACTACACTATATAAATTTGATTTGTATTGTACGTGTCTTTTATTGGGTTTCTGCGGGTTTATAAAAGGGTGAGGTGTATGCGTGATTGATGTTCAAATAAATTATTGAATAATACATAGTATATTGATACAAAAGTTATTATTTATTCAGTAATGCTTTCAGTAACGTCAAAAATTTCAGATTATATAAAAAAAATTAATTAACATTTACTTATGAGTATGCAGATATCGGTATCTTCGGACTCCATCGCAGAGTGCGATGAGGCACCGTCGTCTGTCGCCATTGCTTCCTCTGGCTCCATCGAAAATCTGCGAACGTGCACAGAAGAATGAATACAAAGTGTCGATACAACAAGTTCTTTGTAAACAAAAATAGTAACATAATTTGTAAATTATATTCATTATTATTGTACGCGTAAGATAAAAATTATAAAAATCAATAATTGCTTGAAATTGGTATACAAAACCGTATTTTGTTGTATAAAGATTATCGTATCAATACCTAGCAGTGAACATTATTATAACAACTTATATGCAACTGGAACGCTAATACAAATAATGGTATACTTACAGTTTATTAATCTCATGGGAAAGAATCACTGTGGAAGCAGGTTAATAGTCCTTGAATAAGTCACACTTTACTAACTCGTTGTAAAAAGTTACTTTTGGACACAGATATAATAACCACGTTGCTACTTTTATCTACTTAGCTGAAATAGTAATAAACAGTACGAACAGTATCAATACGTGCACGTCACATATTTCGTACTGAGCTAACCACAAACTTTCACCAGAACAGAAACGTCAAACTGTGGTGTAAAAAAAATGAGATTACGTCCCTTAAAACATAACATTATACGTGGCAGTTCACTGAATTACAAAATTCAAGTCTCCAAAGAGTTACTGTAAATTTCAAATGTTTATGTTAATAAATAAGCAAATGGCGCAATTAACAACTAAAAAAATTATGTCGGCATCTAAACACCTCACAACAATCAATTCTTTTTTTAAATTCGTGTAAAAATACCAGCCACCAGAATATGACAGTTTTATGGCGATATATTAATTTGTTATTAAGATATTCGCAAAAAACGTTGTCCGAAAAAGTCGTACCTACTTTTTCAAACGCCATTTTGTTTATGAAAATATTAAAAATCGTTATGCCAACAATGTATTTGTGAACTAGACGTTACAACGAAAAAGAAGAACTCCGGATGAGTCATTTTTGATGACGGGAACTGGATCAGATTGAATTAAACATCTGAGACCTTTTTTTTATAAACAAATGCATTTTATGAAAAACGTATAAATATTTTTTGATGAAAGTTTTATGGTAGCTTCAGGGTTATATGAGACATGTTTTCACCCAATTTTGAGATATAGGAAAATTTTTCACCGAATTAAGGCATTATTGAAATTTTCGATTTTTTCGATAGTTTCTTTCGATTATTTAAAAAAAATTATTAACCGATTTAAATGATTCGGACGGCAAATTAACTGTCTTTATATCACCTACGAAATATAACATCAAATATGGCTTTTGTCAATCGGCTTAGAGCTACCCTTAAAAAACCCGATTTTTCGTGATTTTTGCGCAAATTAAAAAATTGTTAATTAAAAAATGTTCCCCCACTTTAAAATGGGAGGAAATTCGCATGTATGTGGCTTATCAATAAATACATCGACTAAACCATGTGGTTACCTGTAAGGAATTTCATCCAAGATTAGCCTTCCCATGAGTTAATTCTACTGGCTTAATTTTATATGTTACAGAAGCTGTCATAAAACGATGATTTTTGCGTTCTTCTCATTCCTTACTCATCAAACATTGAAAAAGGAACAGGGGCAAGTTCATATTTCAAATCATTTTCCATGTCACCCTTTGACTCGATATATAAACTGATTCTTTGAAATATAAGCAAGGGGTTAACGGGTATCTTTTCATTATTAAGCTTGACATACAAATGAGTAGAACGAAGCAAAAAAAAAACAAAATTATGTAATGCAATGCATTCTACAATTTGAATGCATAAAAATGTGAAATAATAAAATTTTAATGTTACTTTGGTATATATTTATTAACCTTACCAACGTCGTTAATTCCTATCTCGTCGAGCTACCCCAATAAGAAAAAAATATGAAAGCAATCGGTTGAGTAGAAGTCAACATAATGAAGATTTTTCAAGCGCAATTGATTTTAAACGCCCGAGATCAGTTTTACGCAAAGCTTCACTGAGAGCTGGCTCTCCCCCCACTCCACCGCGCTAGATAACGCGCGCCGCAGCATCGAGCTCTAAGTTTAATTGAGTTTGCAATGCTCACAATGGTCAATAAAGTTACGAAAATTATTTATTGAAAATATAAGTATTCAACAATAACCCCTGCAAATTTTAGCCCTTTATCTTAAAAGATGGCCCCACAACGATTTAAAAAAAATTACCTCGGCTCCAGAAGGTCGACCTTGGTTTGCTGTTAACAATTTTTGCAAAAAGAAACTCGATATTTTCGACAGATTTATTGGACTACTATGCTACCAGATACATTAACTGACTTAGACATAATTGCCAGTTTAAACATTGAACAAAATGTATCTCAATTTATCTAAAATAAATCCAAAATAATAAATTTTTTGTAAAAATGTGTATATTTGATTATTATTATTATTATTTATGCTATTTAGTTTTTCTATGTCAGTTCAGAATTTTGTGTTTTTTCTGCAATTAAAGAAATATTTTTTGTATTTTTTTTTTGTTCTATTTCACGGGGCGTCAATGAGATCTCTGTTTACTGGCGTATCAATATACCAATATTCATTAATCTGTCAGTATGAAACATTGCAATATGTTTTTAGCTACTAGCATTTTTTGTTTACGATTACTATTCATCCCAATGTATGAAATAGTATTTATTTGAGTTTGGAATTGTTAATTGTAGTTATAAGTAGATTTTAAAGAGTACATGTAATATGTCAATATATTTCGAGTAATTACAATTATTATTCACTTAATGATGAAAAGTAGAATAAGAAATTTATCAGGAAAATTAAAGAATTAGAAACAGTATTCAAATAATATAAAGAACAAACAAAACTGAATAGTTTAAAAATTCAATTAAAATTTAATTTTGAAACAGAAGATCAAAATAGAAAAAACAATTGAAACATTGGAAATTAATTCAATTACACGCTTTATATTACAAATCAGTTGATCATCGACCGCTGAACAGTTAACAGCAAAAATATTCAGCCAAGATTAATAAAAGAAATTATAATAAAACAAAAAGAAGTGAAATCATTTGAAGGTTAGAATAATATTACTATCCAGATATATTAATATCAAATAAATATTTGTCCAAGTATATTAAATATAAGAAGTGAGTAAACTTTGGAAGTATTACGAAGAATATTATCCTGAAATCAGATTTAGAAGCGGGAAGTATTTGTTAATCCAGTTATCCATAATTGATGGTGGAGAAATTCAAACGTCTATCAAGTGACAAAAATATTTCAATGAAATTTTGAAAATAATTTGGAGGTTATAAACAAACGTTAATCCCGTGACATAAGAAGAAGTAGAAGAAACCTTCACAGGTTATAAAAATCAGTCAAGTGACATAGTATTTCAAGGAAATTATCGTAACCAGTTAGAGGTTATAATTAAACGTCACTCGAGTTATAAGAAACCTAGACAAGGTAAAGCTTTATATTACAAACCCATGGTACATATTTTTGTTTTAAATAAATTATTTAAATGCAAGGCCATATTTATTAGTTTTTTATTAAGTTAGATATTGTTACTTAAATTTCATAGTTACATTCCAAATTGAAATTTATTAATAAATTAATACTTTGTTCGCTCAATATTGAGTTTGATTTATTTTGATTGGTATCTTGATGAGCATAATTGAACCGACTTCGTTGAACCTTGAGTAAGAGTCATTCTATATAGTATAGATAATCATTCTAATGATGTTATATTGTCTGTAATTTTTAATAGTTTCTTAAAGCTATTTGGCATCCAATAATTTCATTTCATTTACATTTTCATTGTATTAAATGTATATCTCGTACTTGGACCTGTTCCAGAATCTAGAGTAAACTCTTATTCTCAAAAATCTCCTTTCATTCATTCATTAATTCATCTATCTGGAATTTTTCATTTTCTTCTCGTTGCAACTTTTCTTGAACATACGATGGCGCCAAAGATATTTGATATATATCGAATGTGAGATTTCTCAAATAATCCAAGGAGAGTCGGGGAAAAGCAATAATATTATCTTCTAGTCTAGCCCATTGACCTCGTCTTCTCTGAAGGTTATCGATTTCGACCCTCTCTTGGACAAAGTTCGGTTCACAGGATTTATCCAGCATTCTCCTCGCCATGTGAACATCGGCATCTATCACCTGGATTGGGGGATGAAACCTGTTTAATAATGCTGCCACTATAAGGTAAAAATATTTGAGATTCTTGTCATGTGGCATTTCAATAACATTATCAAAAAACTTGAACACGCTCTTTATATGACAGTTCCTGGATTCGGTTACCCACCTTGTATTCGTAATCAAACAGGTGTCATTTGCTTCTTCAGTAGTGAACTGCCTTAAGGTAATCTCCTGCATCGCGATAACCGCGATCGACTATAAGAATATCTCCTTCCTGAAACCATGCTCGAATACCATTCACTTCGTTCTCGAATTAATTGATCAACATTTGAGCATCATTATTCCTGCTGTCAGAAAAGTAAGGTCCGTGAACAGCAAGAATATATCCATCCGGAGTAACTATTACTACTGGATTTACCAAGTGACGACCTTTATGCAGGGAGAAAGATTGTCGTAACGTGCGAAAGTTTGATCTCTTGTTGATATAAGGATATGTACCATCCACGCAACAATCGCTTTTGAAATTTCAGGATTGGGACTATATAATTCAATCGCAAAGGAAGTAACATGTCTGGCAATATAGTATTCCCTAGTTATAGCCTGATGTCCTACATTTTCAGTGGCAAATCTCTGCATCAACGTCTTTCGTACGTTGGCATTTGCCAAGCTGATCGCTTACCGGGATGAATAGCCGAACATAACTTTGATGAATTCATCTGATATTTCTTGGAGCATTTTACATAGAAATGTTAGAAGATTTTCTTATAAACATGTCTCATTTTACCATTTTGTGGGGCTGGATCACAATAAGTTAACAATAGATTGAACTGATCCTTTGTCAGCAATGTTAAGCAGTTGAAATCAGCATCATTCAAGTTACTTTCATCCGAGAAATCAGGGATTTTAGTGGATGCCTGACGGAGACCTTACAGACAGGATTGCAATTCGGGGCCTTTAATGACATAAACTCTATTTACAAATCTCAAACCTGGTAGCAAAGCATTAGTTACACAGGCTTCATCATCTAAATGCTGCTAACAAGATCTCACTCCCTTGGAAATGTAGATATCTCGATCCACAAAGATTTTACTCTTGCTTTTAAAGTCCATTTCCGCAGATCAGCAATAACACCGCAAATAAAACATGTATCGCTAGACGTTTGTGTCAGTACATTCAAACGCATACAGGCAGGATCCAATTCAATAGCTCTGATCTCTTCGATTATTAATCATTTACAATTAATGCACAGTCTCGCTAAATCATCCATCTCGAGAGTGGGTAAATCTATTACATTCCGTCTTGCTATGAGGATTTCTCTTTTATTTATGTTGGCGTCGCCGTCGAGCTGACTTAACTGTCGTTGAGGTAAAGCTAGATTGCAAACAAAACAAGGACGCATATTTTGATATACCATATTTCCGCCAGTTGACGGTCAAAAAAAATATTTTGAGGCCTAAGGTAGCCAACTATAATTAATCCATCAATAATGACAGATGATAAAGAAAAGCAAAATATGATAAAAAGAGAATATTTAAGTGCTGGATAAAGGGAGTAATTTTTAAACTGTTCGATTAGTGAATTGTGCTTTTAATCATGTATTACAACATAAAAGAGCAGCACTTAACTACAGAGTAACAATTTTCTTCATATTGTAAAGAGGCAAAATAATTAAGAAACATGTTTTCAGTAGTATCACTGAAAAGTATAAAACATCTATTGAATACAATTATGGATGCAGCACATCGACCTCCGCAGATACATCTCAACAATCCACGAATAATTGAAGGTTAATAAACACGCTTGCGCGACAACACGCACTCATCCACACACAAACGCATACACACAAAATGGTCCTTATATATAGTTCTCAACATATGTCTCATTGATACTGCTGAAAACGCCATACGGAACGATCTCAAGGCTCTGGAGCTAAAAGTAAGGCATTTGGAGCGCCGTCTCCCTGGAGACTTTTGATCAGGACCTCGAAATATACAACATACTAGAATTTGAAGCAATTTGACCGAAAGCCATTTTACAGGGGAGAGTGTGCGGGGTTCTTTACGGCTTATTCCCTCCCATTTCGACATTGAATCCTTAGTTTCCTGGAGAATTATAGTTTTAGCGCGATAACACCGAAATTGCTGAACGGATTTAGATAAAAGTTTGCAAGAAGGTTGGTTTCTTTAGTGCTCCAGAAGATCTGAAAATTTTATAGTTGAGATCGGATTACGTTTAGTGCCGTTATAGCACACAATTTGGTGCTCTTTTCGGCTTCAAAGATCCACCGGGTGGGGAGGTTCCAGCCACTTCCAGTAACTGTCGATTTTCTTAAATAACGTTGTTACTAATATTCATCTAAACTGACAGAATTTTTGTGTTCCTAAAAATTATCCTCTAGAAGCGTATGTCTCGCATGTGGGTTACTGTATTGCGATTTTTATGAGAATTCACAGCACGATATACAAAAGAGACCATTGGAGAAATAGGTACAATCTCACAGGTACACAAACCATAATCTTCATTAATTCAGGAGGAGCCTTGAGAATAACACCAACGACAAGATCTGCTTTTCAAATTCTAAACCTTTTTGCTACTTATTTATTACGACAAATGTTTCTAATGCATTTATAAAATCCCTATTATTTGTTGGTAAATAATAAATATGCTAATTGTTATTATTTGATTATGCTTTCGCCTTACAGTAGGAAAATGTGGTTTAAGAGTTCATCTCATTATATCTTTACATGTGAATAAGAAAAAACTCAAATAGTGCACCCTAATACTCCATAATCCATAGAAAAATAATAGACATACCTTAGTGCAGGGTTACCTAGTATGGGGAAGACAGACGTAGACGTATCGGGAAATCCTACACTTATGAACATTTGTAATATTGATAAGGATTTATGTGACATCTTATCACTTTTGGAAATAATATTTTACATGAATTTAAAAATTAAGCTAAGAGACTGAGGTCAATAGCCCTTTGGGAAACCAATAAATATTGTTGCTACTACTAAAAAACCGCTGCCTAAGGAATCACTACTTCCACATCCAGATTTTTCATCCAAGTCACTTTAAAGGAAACATCTTGATTAGATTTGCACTCTAGTATGTGGGAATTATTGGTCATAGAATTTTAATAATATTTGGAGCAGATATCATAGAAAAGTTTGAGGTGTTGGTTTCTACCATATACGTATCTAAAATAAAAAGTCCATTCCGTTGTGGGTATGCTAGCACAAGACCAGTACATAGAGCTGCCTTCAACTTTCTCCATAACGTTTCACACTCCAGTGTCCACTGGTACTGCACTTTCTCCTCTGTCAGCCGGTTAATGACTTCGCATTTTCTGCAAATCTTTCCACAAAGCGTCTATAATAAGTGCAGAGGCCAAGGAAACTTCGTACTTCATGAACGTTAGATGGTCTTGGCCAATCTCGTACGGCAGAAATTTTGTCGGAGTTCATTTGTATTCCCTCCGAAGACGCTATGTGATCAAGGAATTTGACTTCTTTCTGAAATAGAAGGCACTTCTTCGGGTTCAATTTCAGATGTGCGTTCCTAACTCGCCCAATCTCTTGAACATTTTTCAAATGTTCTGTAAAGTCTCCTCCCATAACCAGCACGTCATCAAGGTAAACCAGGCACGTCTTCCAGGTTAGCCCTCTTAGTACGAATTCCATCAACCTTTCAAAAGTGTCTTGGGCATTGTAAAGTCTAAAAGGCATCACAGTAAATTGGTAAAGACCACTGCCTGCTGAAAACGCTGTCCTTTCCTTATCATCATGATAAAGTCCCACTTGCCAGTATCCGCTCCTAAGGTCTAACGTGGAAAACCATCGTGAGCCTGCTAACGTACTTGTTACGTGTCATCAATTAGTGGTAATGGATAACTGTCTTTCTTCGTGACATCGTTCAATTTTCTGTAATCGACACAAAATCTTAACGTTCCGTCCTTCTTGGCAACCAAAACTACTGGCGATGACCAGGGACTCCATCTTGTAGCATCTAATCTATCATTGCCGTGGCATCTTCTTGTTTTGCTAGCGGAAGCCTCCTAGGGTGTTGTCGAATAGTGAATGAGTTACCAGAATTTAGCCAATGCTGGAGTATGTCTGTTTTTGTAAGGGCCTCTGTATTCTTTTCAAACACTGAACTTCCCTTTTCCAGGAACTTGATTGCCCCCCCTCGTTCATCCTTAGATAAATGTCCCAACTGGAAACTCAGGAAGGTCAAGACTTCCTGGTCTATATCCGTAGATTTATTTCCCTATGTTTGTTCCTCACACCTTGCTACCCATGTGACCGGTTCGTAGGAGCCAATCGGTTTGCCTTCTTTGATTTCCATTGCGTGGGAATTTAAATTAACGACTCTAATTGGGATTTTGTCTTTAGTCCGGGTTAAAGTTCTTGCCACAATAATATTGGTTAGAGACTTAATCGACTCATCACCTTCAACCATGCCAACACGGTAACCTCCAGGATTTTCTTCCAAGGCAGCATCGATTATCTGTTCCGAATGAGCTAGAATCTTAATCGTCTGTGTTGTCAATAGCCTTGCTTTATGGAATTGGTCGTCTGTGGTTGCCAGGGTAAATTTCTCATTTCCAATTTTCAAGATTCGCTCCCCTACGTCAACAATAAATCTCTGTTCTCCCATGACGTCCAGTCCCAAAATGAAATCATCTGTAATGTCAGCCACAATAACCTTGTCCAACCTGCGGTTCCAAATTGACCTCTCCATGGACCGCAGCCCTGTCTCCCGTGGCTGTCCTAATAAATTACTTCATTTTGCTTCTTCCTAATCTGCAAGCTCGATATAAACCCTGGCCGTACTATTGATGACCTAGCACCAGTGTCAATAGTAAACATACATTTTCTTGCATTCACATATCCTTGCAACAACAGACTACTTGGAATTCTTTGAAGCTGGGAAGTCTTTATTTCTCTGGGGGCACCGTGTTTCCTAGCCAGCGCAGCCCTTTTGGTGCTGCCTATATCTAGTTTTCCTGTTTCTCTTCAGAATTGACAGCATTTACTCGTCGCTCCGAGTTCTGCCGTTGACAGTCTCGTTTCATGTGACCAACCTTGCCGCAGTTGTAATATTTAATACCCCCACTTGGCTTTCCTTGTCTTCCTGGTGTATCCAAATTAGTCAGTATTTGAGTAAACATTTTCTTCATCTTAGTCAACGTAGGGCTTTGGTTCTCATTTTCTGGCCCAGATTCTTCGAGAGTTATAGCTCGCAGTCTCGACTTTGGAGTATCCCTATAGACGGCTTCTACTTCTAGTGCACGCACCAAGGCTTCACTACTACTGTTATATCGGAATAGACTGAGGACTCGCTTGATCTCCTCGTCCCTTATCCCATCTAAGAATGCCCCCACTGTCAATTGCTCCTTAAATTCTCTTGGCGCATTAGGATACGCTAAGTGTGCCAGTCTTTCCACCGCAGCTTCAAATTCTTGCAGGCTCTCTTCAGCTTTCTGAACGCGAAATTTCAGCTGGGCCTGGCATCCTTGAGCAAGATGTTGATCGCAATATCTAAGGCAGCTTCTAAAACCCTAAAGTTCCGAGAAGAATATTATAAAAAAATTTGAGTCTTTAGCTTCTAGTATATACACCGAATTTCAAGTTTCTGTACTCTTGCCAACTTACTTTACTTATTTTCCTCTATTTACCCCTATTTAACCCCCAACCCTTCAACGGAGTCAACTCAAAATATAATCTAGTTCCAGATGCCGTTATAGTACATACTTGTACCAAATTTCAAATGAGTATCTCAATATTGTTTTATGAACCCCTTTAATAATGGACTAGGGGTGGTGAGGCGTTGAGAAATATTATAAAAAAATCTGAGGCCTTGGCTTGTAGTACATACATCAAATTTCAAGTTTCTGTACTCTCACTTATTTACCCCCCAACCCTTGACCGGATATCTTCAAAAAACAATCCAGTTCCAGATCTCGTTATAATATATACGTACACAAAATTTCAAGTCAATATCTTGAACCCTTCCGGAGAAAGCGTGCGGACAAAAAAAGTTACAGACCGACAGACCGATATACCTACAGACCGACAGATCTACAGACCGACAGACAGACAGAAATTTGTTTCTCTTACATTGAAAATCTCGACGTTTCATGACATTCTAAACCTATTTCAAGAAAAAAAAAATTGAAATTTTTTACTATACTTCCAATCCACTACGTGGACGTGAAAGTAATTAATATACAAATTAAATGTATATTTTTCAAACAAATATATTATTTATAGATGTTTTAAAAGGTCAATTGTAGTGGGTGTATTGGTTTTGTATCATAAGCAGTATTAAAATGTATTTGGTTTTTAGGACAAGCGTCTAGGTACATCGAAAGTCCGGAGCTTCGAGCATGCGCATTACCTTGTAAATGTATAATAAATTCCGCGCGAGTAGAAAAATTGAAATATTTCGTGTTATTTTGTGAAAAGAAGGCGGGGGGGAGGAGGTGTAGATACCTAGTATCGTAGGGTCTGATGGACACGACAAGGATTTTACATAATTTAGGCCAGAGCCGTGTCGCCGCTACGATATCTACCAACTCTACTGACAAGGGGGATTCAAGTTACCCTTCAGACTCCCCAAGACGAAAATAGACAAAATTATACTTACTGTGATTGCTACAGTCTACTCTCTCCGTCGAAATATGATATCGAGTGGTGGACTTCTAATGAATATATCTTTTAATTAGCACTTTCTCAGAAACACTTCTTAATAAGTACCCAACCAGCAAATTTGTTTTATAATTTAAATGTAATACAATTATTTTGTTTATTATTATTTTATTAATGCTTCTAAATGCCGATTGATTATATTAGAGTCCCAGAAAATACTATTTTGTGGTCTGCAACTGAATTATTTTATAAATTTATCATTAAAACGTTGCTACATCAAAGTTATAAAACATCTTATGATGGAGTTAAGAAATTATTTTATAAATGTTTTCGTGACAAAGTTATAAAATATTTCAGCTTATAAAACTAAATCGTTTTATAACGATTTTTTAATATCGTTCAGCAGCATTTTTAGCACCGTTATAAATATACATTCGAATTATTTTATAGTGATTTCTTTTCATCTTACAAAACAGTTATATTAATGATCTATTTGTGACAATTTTGATTTTAAGAATAAATGTTGTTCCAGAGCATGTTATATAATTATTATATAGCATTGTATTTGCTGTAATATGGAAACTGCAACAAAGTCAGTACAAAACAAAATTGTTTACTTGAGCATAAAAATGGTGGCTAACAATACAATAAAACATATTTGAGAAAATTGATTTCCCGCATTAGCTGTGTATTTATATTTAGTCATAATTAAAGTATGTCTTTTAATGAAAATTTGTCATAATTATAGTACAAAAGTTTATAAAAAAATTCTTCTCCCAAAATTTTGGTTACCAACATTGACAAGAGCGGTGCAGATCTTAACAGATCATATAACGGCCAAACTAAAAACATCAGATTTAGGAAAACGAAGAAAAGTAAAAAGTGGTTGTAAAAATATTAGACATGTATTAACAGCGTACTTACTGGTTTTGGCAAGACAGACTTTCTACTGTTGTAAAATGAAACGACCCATTTCACTTAAATCTACTGCACTGTTAACATATCAGGTCATAAAGTATGGTTGCTTCTACTAAGGAAAGTAACTACGTGTTTTTGGCAATAAAAAACCATAAATAAACAGCTCTGTAAATAAGGTGATTTACTGCTACTAATTTCTAGGTTATATTTATGCAAATTGAAGTAATTCTGTTTCCATGGTTGCATTTACAACTCAGTCCTAACAGATTTATCATAAAAGCTACAAAAGTATCGCGAAAGTGAATGATCTGTTTTATGCGATTCGCGAAAAAGTTACACTAAGGCGCATTATTTTATAGATGTTTTATAGGAATCGTCTAATAGTTTAAATATCGTGAAATGCTTGGTACTAACACAAAAGTATTTTATAAAGGAAGGCCAACTTGAAAGGCCAGCATTCGTGATGGTAAATATGACAAGATATGAAAATTTAAAATATTAAATGTTTAAAATGTATGGAGTCAGAAACGTGCTAACTATATAATTATGACTACTAAAACAAATTGGTGTAAGTTACATTGCAAAAGAACTCAAATTCATAAAATCGATATTTATAAAATTTCCAAAATTATTAGAAATCATCAATAAACGTGAGGCCCGTTAAAAATATATAAAAATATGGCCATAGTTCACAGTAAAATTTTCTCCACATCAAAAATTGCAGTCGTTGTAAGCCAGAACAAGTCTCTTAAATAATTATTATATTTATTTGGTACTTAGTATTAAATCACAATGCTATATGCTTTTAGTGTCAGAAATACTTCTTAAACTTTTAGGATACATTTTAGAAATGATTTTATTTTATTAGTGAGTGTAAGGCAGCAATTTTTTTTAAATAATGACTATATAAAAACAGTTCTTTAGTTGTTTTATAGCAATAATTTAACAAACAGTGAAGTATGTTTTATAGTACAATTAAATGAAGGTTTAATAAAACTGCTATATAGTGATGGTTCTAAATTTTCATAAGACTTCTGGAAATGTTTATACAATTATTTTCTAACGGTTCCAATAGGCGTTACAAAATATCAACAGCGACTGAAATATTTTATAAGATGGTGCCAATTTTGCATTTGTAGCTGCTGTGAAAACGTTATGAAAGTGTTTCTCAGGGTAACGTTGTTTTATAAAATTTGTGTTAGAAACATTCCTACAACTTTTTAAAAATATCAAATTGCTAGTTGGGTAAGATCGTCAATGGATTCTATGAGTATTCGGATAGGTACAACAACGTGACGAGATCAAAGGCGACCTGTAGTAAGTAGTTATCCGATTCACGCCACAGAATCGCACGTCGCGTCGGTCGCCAATCTTATAATTAGTGGATCAATAAGAAATCGAATTCAAAATATATTTTCATTTATTGAAATAATTCATACAATTTAAAAACTATAAATATACAACACTTAACTAATGTATATAAGGCAAACATCAGAAAGCCCTACCACTCGGCAAGCCTACTTCTCGTAGGATCGTAACTTATCCAGCGTCGAGAGAACTATGACAATCGACTGTAGAAAAAGATTCAGACTACCAGTTAGTTATGATTGTAAAATGTATGCGGAACTTTTTGAAAATTATCCACTTTTAATTTTGCACTGATATCGAAATGCTTGAAATCCTTGTCAGGATGCTTAAAGAAGCTATCTATATGAGTTCGATGGTTCTCCTGCTTGCATAAACGTACTAATGGCATTGAACCCAAGTATACTTTTTTTCCGTCGACTCACCTTCGAACGACTATTATGTCGGTGTCCGCCTGAGCCTGGATTAGAGATATTTTAGGTTCGTCGGAATCGACTCTCGGACTTTGAATTTTGTGCTAATTTAATGTACGTTCTTGTGATTATGCTCGCTCACTTTGAGGATATTTAACTGAAGATTTTGGTTTTTATTGGAAAAACCGTCCGAAAATTAAATTCGTGGTACTTTCGAAAAATTTGTCGGACGGAACAGTTTCCACCCTATGCAATTCTCTTCGTGGTACTTTCGAAGAACCAAATTCGTGGTACTCTCGAAAAATGAAATTCGTGGTACTTTCTAAAAGTTTGTCGGCCGGAGCGGTTTTCCGCTACGTGCGTCAATTTTTTGAGTACTTTTGAAAATTTGAACGACGCAACCCAAAGGCGATTGATCGTCGTCCTCGAGATGAGATGAAAAATTTTTTGGTCATTTTTAGTGAAATAATTTTTTACGCAGACTTCGATGAAAGTTGATGCCAGAGGTGGTTATAGGTCTTTTGTAAAGTGATAATGTTTAAAAACTGTTTCTTTCACGGGATTTTTTATCTTAATTTAATTTCTTAGTAAGTTGGGCATTTTCTAAAGGGATTGTTTTACTGGGTTCAATAACAATCCCACTACGTGCTATTGCTTTAACTACAGTCTATGTAACGAAGGCAGAAAGAGTGTAAATATGTCGGGCAAAGACGAGATTGCCCCCCCTCCACGTTTTCGAAGGTGCTAAACACGATGCAACGCCCTGAAACGGATAAAATCACCCCTTTTATGAATGATCCCTGTATGTTTGCGTATATAAACGGGTTTGGGGAGTGATTTATCGATTTGATATAATATGAAAGGGGATTACAGAGTAAGTGGAATCCAGACGCAGGCCTTAGGGGGTTGATTAAACCCTCCCAAGGGGTGGAGTTTCTATTTTTTTCAACTGATTCGGTTCAAACGCGTATCCCTCAGTTCTCGGAGTCCCTGATCACGGGAAAAATATTCATTTGTAGCTCCAATCCCTGCACATCTCTCAAATGGGCAGAAACCACCCCTTACTCACCAGAAAGCATGCTATCCAGGACTTACAGGTTTTTCGGCAAATGATAATTATTCTTGTGCAAATCCCTTCAGCTTTCATGGAAAAGAAGATGGTAGCGACCTCGGGTGTTGCTTCAACTCTTCATTAGTTATAGTTTGGAATGTCAATACACCCAGTCTTGCTGAGCAGGGTTTATTGATTTCTTCATCGAGGAGTAATGAATAATAAATTAAAATAAACATCATCATCGTCATCGTTATCGTCATCGCCATATGCTCTCTCTTCTGTACATACGTCTTTATCATTTGGCGTATAATTTTCACACATTCCGTTATTTTTATCGTGATGAGCGCCTCCAAAAACGGAGGATGGCGTAATTAATGAATTTTACACCAGTCGGAAGGGTTGCAGCAAACGCTGAGGTCGCTACCTTCTCTTCTGTGAAAATTTAAGGGATATGCACAGGCATAACGAGCATGTGCCGAGAAACCTGTATATCCTGGATAGCATGCTTTCTGGTAAGTGAGAGGGGTTTCTGCCCGTTTGAGTAATGAGAGGAGTTTGAGTTACAGATGAATATTTTTCCGTGATCAGCGACCACGAAAACGGAGGAATACGCGTTTGAACCGAATCATTTGAAATAGAAATGATTTTCCCCCCTTCGCGAGGATGCAATAGAAACCCCTTAGGCCTGCTGTCTGGATTCCACTTACTTTACAATCCCCTTTCATATTATTTCAAATATAATCCATCGATAAATCACTCCCCAGATACGTTTATATATGAAAACATACAGGGTCCATCAATAAAAGGGATGATTTTTGGCCGTTTCAGGGGGTTGCGGCGGTCAAAAACTTTATCCACCCCTTGCATCATATTCAGCACCCTCGCAAACATAGGGTGGAAGTAATCTCGACTCTGCAGGAAATATTTACAAAAAAATGCTTCATTATATAGACTACTATATGTTGGAGGTGCTTTGAACTCAGCTACTCTGCGTTTAACCAAATCGGGACCCCCTGTATTGTATACGCATTCTTAGTATATACTAGGTCCTAAATATTGTGATTTTTCTATACTGAAACTCAGGTAACCCAGATTGTTATTAATCGATAACATTTTCATTAAATTTGAACTTGATTAGTATTTTAAATATCTAATTAGTTTGGCCTATGTACTACAAACTCTTAAGTGTAAGCTGGTGCCTAGAAGCGTCCAATTCTTGGATGACATGGTACATGAAAGAGTTTTCAGAAGAACTTTAATACAAAAGTGTTACCAAAGTATATACCCATTTCTGAAACTGAAACAGAAACATTAATTACATGCTCTAATAATAAATCTTTCAAATTCCTTGTTACTTACCGTTAACAATAATTGAAAGTTTAATTCTACAGAAGCATAGGATGAAAATTTAATAGGTTTAGAAGAAGCCAGAAGCAACAGTACCAATGCATTTCGGTTTTGTCTGTTCCAGTAGACCCACGGACAGTTGTAAACTGCATCGAATATCTTTGAGTTCTGAAAATTATGTATATTTAATATTCTTGGGAGATTTACTGCTATAATAAAGTACCGAGGGAACAATTTTCAGTAGAATAGAAATATTGAAAATGTCAGGCATAGTCCAATTTTTTAAACAAACAGAATATAAAAGAACTGTTCTAAACAAGTTAAATTTATTTTAAAATTTACATATTATAGAAAAACATCAAATGAAGACATACATTTTTTTATCTACAAGTCATCTGTAAAGAAATGGAGTTACATACTGATCGCAATAACAACAAAGACCTTTTCCACAAAAGAAGGGTGATTACACGTAAACTTGGATCCACTTGGCATACTAAGATGCTGAGTAGTCCCTTACAAACTTATTTAATAGGGTGGGTCGTTTTTTATATATATTTAAATTATAAAAGTGATTGAAGTTGTATAATAGTCTCAAATTTACCTGATTTTTATGTTTCTTTTTCAAAAAATATTCAGACCCTTGAAAATAACAAAAAATCAAATTTTCCTTTCCTGTACTGCGAAATGTTTCTAAATTATTATTTAATCTATTATAGAGAACATTTATTTAGACCTCTTCGCCAGCATGTATGCATGTATAGTTAGCATCAAAGTGTGCTATTGGACCCCCACCAGCATGTAAAACTATCTTTTATTTTTTATTTTACCCAGGTAATTGTTTTAAAAAGTTTTGATAACAGACTATTTATCTCTTTCTAGTTTACTACTCACTAGTAATAATTCTCTGGTGTCACATATCCAATATATTTACTTTTTATTTTCTATAGTAACATTATATGTAAAAATTGAGTGAATATAAAACTTGTAAGACGATACCTGTAGTGAGGACTGTGGATCTGTAGAGAGTACGGAGGCTACGTGGAGTTTCAAAGAAGATAGCCATGACTTTAGATGTCAGACAGATGTCTTTAGCTAGTTTTGTTCAACCGTTTACTTTAATGTCCAATTATAATTATTTATCCTATATATCTGTTTAATAAATATAGTGTGTGAATCATTTCACCCTAAATTGGCAGCCCAACGCGTCGCCCGGATAAGTTTGAAAACCCGTGTGTAAAAGACTCAGAGTTAGCAAAGGAACAGTTTCTTTTAGGAACTCAGTGTTTAGTGATTTTGCTTGCATCGCTTGTGAATTCTGCAATCAAGGTATAATATATTTACACTACGGAAACAAGGTAAGCTTTCATTGCAGTACGCGATCAGTCACTAAGAGACTTTATGCAGGACATTGGTAAATAAGGACAACTGATAATAAACGTTGTGTATCATTTTGATCTAACACTGTGTACGGATGTACTAAGGACAAGGACAGTTTGTACGTATTCAAATAATACATAGACTTTTGACATTTGTGGTGCATTTTGAAGTTTGGCGTCGGTTACAATTTCAGTTATTGTTTGGCTTGGTTCACAAGTTTAATTGCAGCGTTGCCAGCTTGTTACGAAAATCAGGACTTTACAGATAAAACTTCGTACAGTGTAGCCAGACTGTAGATAAATCTAATTTCTGCTACATTACAAAGTAACCATTTATCAGTATAATTAACTTTTGCTGTCATACTCAATATGTCACCGAAAAGACAAAACGTTGACGATGCTCAAACTGCAACTTCTTTAACAGCAATTACGATGTCTAATGAGCAGTTTAACATGTTGATTGCTACGGTTCGAGAATCGACCGTGCATACAAATTCAGAAGTGCTGGAACAGTTTAATCATGCGATACGTTAGTCGACACCACAATCTGGAGGATCTTTACAGAATATGGGTAGTTTTGCTAGATGTACAGCACGTTTTAATGGCTTGAAATCATCGGATGTTGATACATTTTTGGATAATGTCCTCACTTATAAAGACATTTGTAATGTAACCGATGAAAATGCTCTACATGGTATATCGATGTTTTGGAAGGTCAAGCAAGTATGTGGTGGATAGGCATAAAAACTACAATGGATACTTGGGACAATGTTGTAAGAACATTCCGTGAGGCATTCTTTAGAAAACTCCCTCCACATCTAATATTTCGAGAAATATTTTCAAGAAACCAAGAGGCAAACGAGACCACAGAATCTTTTGTGTGTCGTATACGTGCTCTGTTATCTCAGTTATCTTATGAACTTCCTGTCGAAGCGCAACTTGACATGGTATTTGGACTGTTATATCGTAAAATTCGGAAAAGACTTTTAAGAGGTGAGTTAAAAACATTTAAAGATTTGTTGACGCGTGCGCGAGATGTGGAACGGTCGACACTAGAGACCGGAAACGAGTTTAGTTATAAAACAGAGCGTAAGGAGGTTGCGATAAACTCTGAACCTAGTCACAAAGCTAAACCACGTTGCACATATTGCAAAAACTTTGGTCATAATAAGGATGAATGTCAGAAGTTAAAGAAAAAGGAGAAACCTTAAGAAACGAATATATTTGAAGAGAGTGCTGTAACAAGACCGAAGCTAGCATGTTATGGATGCGGTGCCCCTGGAGTTATTAGATCCTAATGTCCAACATGCAAAAATAAGAGCTCTTCAGCTTCTGCTGTTTTACAGACAAATTCTCTCAATTATTACCAGACAGCTCTTGATATCAACCCTGGTAATCGGCCATTGCTTCCAATCACCATAGATGGTTTCAGTGGTGCAGGCTACGCAGACTCAGGTGCTCAAGCCAGCATTGCCGTTGCAAAACTATATAGTATTTTACAAGATTTGGGTTATAAATTTGAAAGCACAGTCTCTCCGCTCTCATATGCAGATGGTGAACGTCATAGTGTCAATATTCTCAGAACAGAGGTGAATATTTCCGTTGGTGATAGACAAGTACCAATTACACTTAACATCCTGCCACATTTGTCTCAGAACAACACACTACTAGGTTGTGACGTTTTACAAAAAGCTAAAATTGTATTGAATATTTCTCAAAGAAATTGGTATTTTTGTGACGATTTAGAGAATCGTTTCGAGTTTGTTCAAGAACCAAGTGACCATTCCAATGTTCAGGTATTAGAAGTTAACACCTTCACCTTACGGCCAGAAGAGGGCGTGCACTTAAACAATGACCAGCGCCAGATTGAAGAACAGCTGTTAACTGAGAATGCTGATATCTTTGCGCCAGGGGGAGATTCTACGTCACTGATTGGTCATCATATTAATACTACTAATCAACAGACGGACCCTGATAAAATTGCCGCAATTAAGCAGATGCGTCCACTCCGATGTAGGAAACATGTACAGAGTTTTGTAAAATCGTGTTCTTGGTGTAGGAAAAACCCTGACCGATGAGCTCCAGATCATCCCAGATGAGCAGTTCGCCTACCGAACAGAACATTCCATCGAGCTCCAAGTACTCCGTCTAACGGAGTACATCACGGAGGATTTCAACCACCGTCAAGTCACAGGAGCGATCTTCTTAGATGTAGCCAAGGCCTTCGACAGGGTTTGGCATGAAGGTCTCCTGGCGAAGATGTTGTCGATGGGTTATCCTGTCGGCATAGTGAAGCTTGTGAGATCCTACCTTCATCGGAGGCAACTCCGTGTGAAGATTGCCGACAAGCTGTCAAACTACAGGCCCATGGAAGCAGGTGTACCGCGGGGATCGGTACTCTCTCCCCACCTGTTCACCATCTACACCTCCGACATGAAAAGAACCGCAAGGACCTCTTTGGTGCTCTACGCAGATGACACGGCCATAATCGCAAGATCATGGAGTGCAAGACTTGCCACCCGCAACCACCAGGAAGCAGCATCCCTTCTGGAAGAGTGGTGCAACAAGTGGAAAGTCAAAATCAACGCGGAGAAGAGCAAAGCCATCCTCTTCAAGAGAGTCAGGAAGCAATTTCCCACAGGACACGTCTCCTTGAACGGCGAGAACATTCAATGGCACGATACCATCAAGTACCTTGGCGTTATCATGGATCGAAGCCTGACGTGTGGACAGAACACGGAAGCGACAATACAGAAAGCGAGGACGAGGAGAACTCTACTTTACCCTATAATAGGTAGACAGAGCCAACTCAACCTGAGGAACAAGCTCACGCTTATCAGGACCCTCACTGCACCTATTCTGACCTACGCCTCCGTTGCCTGGGGATACCAAGCAGCCACCCATCTGAAGAGGATACAAGCCGTGGAAAACGTCGCACGTCGGTGCGCCGTGGATGCACCATGGTTTGTCAGAAACGCCGACATCTTCAGAGATCTGGAATACACCCCAGTAACTGAAGTCATCCGGGACAGAGCGAAAAACCTATACGCCCGTGCAGCAGAGCATGGGAATCCGCTGGTCAGACAGGCGACTGACTATGACCCCAACGACGCTCCGAGGCACAAGAGGCCGAAGCTCCAGATCCTGAATAATGGGTAAGTATAACTAACCCTTTATCTGTTTCAGCCCGATCTGCAAGCCACACCATAAGGAGACAATGACCAAAAACATCCAATTGCCCGATCCCGGGGGTACCAAGCAAACAACCAGCTCGGTGCCCTTACCCTAGCCCGTGCCGGCCTCTGACGCTAAGAAAGCATCTCTGGCCGAACACAAACCCGAACTACACAGTTCACACTTCCTTCCGACGAAATCGGAGCACATGATGCCAATTGGCACCCTGGGCTTCCGACTAGTCAACACCCCCCCAAATCCCTTTCAAACTCCGAGAGGGCTCGGTAACAGCCGTTCCTTCTCACGACAGACGAAAGACGCTCCCGGGAGCCTATACATGCCAGCGAAGAGAGAAGACCAAGACAGAAGAGCGCCAGAAGAAACGACCCAGCTGGCAGGCTCCAACAGCCAGGACCAGGGGAGGTTTGCTAACATCTAGAAGTGGTGGCGAGACCAGGATTGATAATTATACAATTGAAGTCTTTCACCATTATATGCGGGTACTGTTCCCCGAACTCGACAATAGAGAGATTCGAAGAATTCCTAGAAGATATAAATAACGAAATTCGGCGAAGACAGAGCGAGGTATTACTCCTAGGCGATTTTAATGCCAAAGCTCGTGAGTGGGGTTCCCAAAGTACAGACGCTCGGGGAAACCGGCTCTGCGACCTAGTCCACACCCACAACATGACGGTGCACAATGACGGCATCTCACCCACGTGCATTAGGCACAAGGGATCATCTTTTGTGGACGTCACCTTCTCCACCCAACACCTTGCGGGCAAGCTCGAGGGGTGGAGGGTACTAGAGGAGGTTACGTTAAGCGACCACAGACACATCCTCTTCAACATCAGGAATGCTCTCCCCCAAAAAAACAAGCGGGATATGAACCACAAAGAATGCGTAGATAAAGCCCGACTCAAACTCGCCCTAAGTGAACGCCACCACAGAACGAGAAACTTAAACACACAACCCACCGCAGCAGCTTGGGTGGGAGAGATCAGGGCGGCACAAAGACAGTGCACTCAGAGGACAGGGAATAGACTGAGGAAAGTGCCATATTGGTGGAATGACGGCATTCACGACGCATGGTCCAGATGCACTGCCGCAAAAAGGAAACTACAACATGCCCGACGTAGGGGCACAATGAATCAGAACATAATCCATGATCTCAGTGAAGATCTAAAGACCAAAAAAGCCGATCTAAGGAAACTCATCAGAACCTCAAAAAGAGAACATTGGAGGACACTGTGTGATCGCCTAGAACTCGACATATGGGGCGATGGATATAAAATAGCCATGAAACACCTCAAAGGACTAACCCCAAACTACGAAATTACGCCCGAGAGACGGAACGAGGTGATAAGGGAACTCTTCCCGACACGAAACGATACCTGGGTTGAGGCTGGCATCGATCCGGAGGCGCCAGAGTTCTCGGTAGAAGAGCTGATGGAGGCAGGGAGGAAGCTTAGAAATGGGACGGCACCGGGCCCTGATTGCATCACCCCAGAAACTATGAAGGTATGCCTGGAAGTGGCGACGGATGTGACACTGGAGGTCCTTAACGAACTACTCCGCACACAAGTTTTCCCGGAGGAGTGGAAAACCGCCAGATTAATTTTAATCCTCAAACCTGGTAAATCACAAAACGACGTGGGATCCCATAGGCCCATCTGCACACTAGGCGTCATGAGCAAGTTATACGAGATCCTGATAAGGGACAGGATAGTCCGGGAACTGGACAGAAGCCAGGGTATAGCGGAAAACCAATATGGTTTCAGGAAAGGGAAGTCCACGGTACAGGCAGCGTTGAGAGTGTCGGAGTTATCAAAGGCCCCAGGAAAGATCTGGTGCCTCCTTATTACGTTTGACGTTAGAAATGCTTTTAACTCGGCCAGTTGGGGCCTTATCATTGCCGCGCTCAGGAGAAAACACATCCCCGGATACCTTGTGAACATCATCTCGGACTACTTCAAACACCGGAAGATTAGGATCGGCGGGGTGACGCATGACATCACCGCAGGGGTCCCACAGGGCTCGGTTCTCGGCCCAACCCTGTGGAACATTATGTACGATGAGGTGCTACGAATCCAGCTGCCCAGAGGGGCCCACCTTATCGGATATGCAGATGACCTGGCCTTGATTATAACAGCCGACAACATCCCAGAACTCAATAGGAACACGAGCAGAGCGACGGAAAAAATATGCGAGTGGTTGGAAGAAAATTTTCTGACTCTGGCACCACAAAAAACTGAGGCGGTGATCCTGAAGGGCCCTCGAAAAAGAGAGGATATAAAGATCAGGATAATGGACACTGATATCGCCCCGCGAAGATCAATAAAGTATCTGGGGATTGTTTTCGATACGAGAAGATCGTTCGGACCACACACTCTACACGCAGTAGAAAAGGCTGAGGGCCGGATCACCGCCTTGACAAAGGTCCTACCCAACATAGGCGGCCCCAGCATGGAGAAGAGGCTGGTCTTGGCAGGGGTGGTACATTCCACCCTTTTATACGGAGCCCCGGTGTGGCACAAGGCACTACGCTTTGCAAGATATAAAAAAAAACTGGTGAGCACGCAGAGAAAAATTTTGCTAAGAGTTGCCAGAGCGTATCGCACGGTGTCCGCGACAGCCTTACAGGTCATCACAGGATCCCTCCCCATTGATCTAATGGTGGAAGAGAGATGTAGACTCCACGGTGTGGCCCAAGATCGGGTAGCCCAAGTTAGAGAAGAAGTAAGAACCGCCATGGTGAGGAAATGGGAAGTGGCCTGGAGGGACCACACAGAGACGGCACAATGGACAAAACGTCTAATTCCCAGAGTGGGAGAGTGGGTGGCCTGCAAGCACCGCAGGTTGGATTACTTCCTGACCCAGGCCCTGACAGGACATGGCTCCTTTAGGGCATATACGAAAAAAATCGGAAAGCACGAAGATGATGCCTGCATCTACTGCGGACAGCCCGATACCGCCGAGCATACTCTCTTCGTCTGTGGAAGATGGGAGGCCACGAGACAGGAGACCTGGCGGACCCTAGGAACGAGCCTACTCCCAGAAGATATCATACAATACATGGTAAGCAGCAAGGAGTCGTGGAAGATGATAGAAAAAATGCTCTCTGACATAATGACCCGCAAGGAGGCGGAGGAAAGAGCCGGACAAAGAGCCCAGAACGGACGCTAGAAACCATCGGTCTGCCACCTGCGATGAATATCCCTACGGGATGATACCAGGGTGGAGGCCCAGGAAGAGGAGGAGGGGTTTTAGTTGGTAGGTTTTCCCTAGGAACGGAAAGAATCCAACACTCCCCGCCGACCAACAACAGGCGGGCGTCTTTTGAAGATTTCCCCTCCCCCGCAAAAAAAAAAAAAAAAAAAGGTTTGCTAACATCGCCAATACCGTCCGCATTTGCGGGGGGGGGGTAGGCGAAAAAAGCAGGCCCACCCCTTACGAGGCCGGTCCAGGTCTATGATTGGGGCAAAGGGCTCAAGCTCGACCCCTAATCATCCGAGACCGTCATCATTAGTCAAGAATATTGACGCGCGGTGTAGGAAACTTATGCCGAACTTTTCTGATCTTGCACAACTATTAACCGATTTACTTAAAAAGAATCGTGACTTCCACTTTGGCGAAAAGGAATTGCAATCATCTGAGTAGCTCAAACAAGCTTTAATCAGTGCCCCGATTTATATTCAAGCTGATCCGACAATGCCGTACATGCTACGTACTGATGCTAGTGATTTTGCGCTAGGAGCTGTTTTACTGCAGGGGGGGCGTAAATGAGAAGCCCATAGAATTTGTAAGTCGCCTCGTCAGTCCAGCCGAACGGAACTACAGTTGTGTTGAGAGGGACGCCTTGTCCGCAGTTTGGAGTAGCATTGAGAAATTTCGGACATATTTAGAATGGTTTAGACTACCAATCGCTACCTCTGAGGCCTGTACTAAAAATGTAGTTAGTGATATCATTCTTAGATTTGGGACACCAAGGAAGATAATTTATGATAACGGAGTCCAATCTATCAGTGCTATTATGCAAAAGATAACATATTGGTTTGGAATTTGGAAGAAGAAATGAGGTCACCTGAAAATGACTCATTTCTACCAGTCTTCAGTCATTTCTACTAGTTTGCCCTGCACTCCGCCGGAGGATCGTATGCGAAGTGCAGAGGGTTAGAGTGTAAGACGATGCCTGTAGTGGGGAGTGTGGATCGGTAGAGAGTACGGAGGCTACGTGGAGTTTCAAGAAGATAGCCATGATTTTAGATGTCAGATAGATGTCTTTAGCTAGTTTTGTTCAACCGTTTACTTGAATGTCCAATTAGGTGTTTGCACTATGTGCAAATTTGCTTTTTTAATATTATGAAAACGAAGTACTTGTTATATTAAAGCACTTATTGATATTTAAACAGCATTCTATCGTCCATCAAATTAAAATTTCAACAAATAAATAACATAAAGTTTTAGTAATCGAACGAGTACGCAAAACATGCGGTGACGTCATCTGTTATATTAGTTTCTTAAATCGCGTTTAAAAATGGTTAAACACAACATTTTATTCACTTTATTTACGTTTTACATGTGATTAAATAAGTAACGCCTACCTAATACGGGATTTATAAAAGCTACTTTAGGAAATTTATCTGCAAAATAACGTGTTTATAACACAAAATGACACTGACAGTATAACTGATGGCGTCATGAGTGCGTAGTGAATTGATGTAGTGTTTTTGGCGAAAAAATTTCAATATAAAATTAAAATGGCTTATTTTAAGGCATTATTCGACTGTTTCTCAAAATTCAAGTGTTTTTAACTATAATAAAGCATTATCTTCACAGTGAAAGTGAATTTAAAATTTGTGAAAACACCCAATTATAATTATTTATCCTATATATCTGTTTAATGAATATAGTGTGTGAATCATTTCACCCTAAAAACTTTGTTTATAGTAGAGCCAATAGTGGCTGAAAATATGCATTATTTTGGAATAATTACGGGAAGCTTCGATTTTCTTAAAACATTTTACTTCCCTCGCATACCGAAGGGAAGTATTGTATTCGAGAAAAAATCACTCTCCGAGATTTTTTCGGATTCTGACGTTTCAGAACACGTAGATTCCGAAAATATAGGTTTTTCAATTCCGTCAGTCTGTCTGTCTGTCTGTCTGTCTGTCTGTTGGTGCATTAACTAAAAAACTACTTGACGGAGAGCAGTCAAATTTGGTAGGTAGTTAACCCTACTATCAGCGAAGAACTGGTAGAATTTTCACTGAAATATATACAGGGTGGACCGTCTAACTGAATAAATAGTGAAAAAAATTTTGTTTTGCTCAAATTTAAAATTTCCACATTTCATGACGCGCTAAACCTATTTCAGAAAAAAAAAATTTTGAAAATTTTTTTCAATCATTTTTGAAAAAAATTTTACCACTAAAAAAAATGTTTTTCTTTGTTCAAATTTAAAATTTCCACGTTTCATGGCATTCTAAACCTATTTAAAAGAAAAAAAAAATTGAAAATTTTTTACCAGCATTTTTGAAAAAAATTTTACCACCAAAATAGATGAATTTTTTTTTTCTCAAAATTTAAAATTTCCACGTTTCATAGCGTTCTAAATCTATTTAAAGAAAAATTTAAAAAAAAATTAAAAATTTTTGAAAACATTTTACCACAAATGGATGGAATTGTTTTTTCCGATTTAAAATTTCCACGTTTCCATGGCATTCCAAATTTATTAAAACAAATTTAAAAATGTTTTAGAAAAATAAAAAGAAAAATGAAAACATGTTTTAGTAATCTATTTATCACCATTATAGAATAGGCGAAATATTTTTTTGCTCAAATTTAAAATCCACGTTTCATAACATTCTAAACCTATTTCGGAAAAAAAAATTTGCAACATATTTTCACCAATTTGGAAAAAAATTTAACACTAGAATAGACAGAAAACATTTTTGAAAATTTGTTCTATATTTTAATCACCACTATACTTCCACTCCATTACGTGAATGTGGGATTGAAAACGTGAGAGATGGCAATAATATTTGGCATATCCTATTATATACTTTTATTGAATAATGGCATCCCAAGAAATAATTGAGTCATGGTGGACATTTATAAAGGTATTTGCGCAAGCCTTCAATATTTGGCACCTGTTATTTAGTATATTGAACTTTTGCTGTTGGATGAACACTCTGTATATTTTTTTGACCAAAAGTTATCAGGTTTTCTTTGTAATAATACCAATAATTATATTCCGATTATTATTCCCAATGTCATTTCGTAATTAATAATTTTTTTGAGTGACTGTCATGCACAAATAACGAGGGAAGTTCTGTGTAAATAACTTTACCGATTTTTTATATTACTTTTACACAGCTTAAAGTAAAAAATTACAAATGTGTAATTGTGAGAAAATTGTTTATTAATTATTTGAACAAGCGTAAACTTTTTTTAAACAAAATTATTAAAAGTTGAGAAATTTGAATTAAATTTTGGACAAATTTCACTCGGCTTGACACTGTGGGTGTTTTTTAGGTCGCTGAAATAGATTGTGATGTCAAAAAGTAATAATACAAAATTTTAGCCAAAAATTTCAAATATAAACCGTTAAACATTTTTTTTTTAATTCTGGAAATGGTGGAGAATACTCTGAGTCACAACCACAAAAACGTTCAATAAAATTAGTCTCAAAATTCAAAATCGTGGAACTGATTCCGACGGACCCAAAGTATCTCATAGATAGATAATTTATTTAACTACTTTACATACACAAGAGTACATTTGTAGCAAGTCAGAAAAACAAAAATTAAATTAAATATGAAATTTAGTTACTGTAAAAGGGTAACTATAAAAAAAGAAGAAAAAAACATATATAAATATAAAGTATCACATAAGCCTAAATATAGAAGGATCACATAAATATATAAAAAACAATAAATATGTTTTGTCATGACAAAGTATAATAAAAAAAAACAACAAAAACTATAATATCTAATACTACATTAAAATCAAAATTATTTAAACACCTCGTGTGCCTGCTTCATATCAACATTAATGTATTAATTATCTGTCATTAATTTATTTCAGTCTGAACTGAGTTTGTCATAAAGTCATCCACAGAATAGTAGCATTGTTTAATTAAAATTGCTTTCAGGGCCTTTTTAAAAGAGTTTGTATTTAATGATTTTATACTATTTGGCAAGACATTGTACATGTTTAAATTTAAAGAGTTATTCTCAGATTTTTTCAGTCTAAAACGGGGAGTTCTCAATAGATTTACGGATCTAGTATTGTAATTATGAATGTCAGAGTGCGTGTTGAAAGTACTGATATTTATGTGTATTTCAATTAAAGAATAATATGTAAATAAAGATGGTAACGTCATTATACCAAACTTCACAAACAGTGGCTTACAATGTACTCTATTATCATTAATTCCAGCCAGCACTCTGACAGCTTTTTTTTGAAGCCGAAAAATTTTTATGGCGTGCATTGAATTTCCCCATAAAATCACACCATAAGTAATTCGGGAATGAAAAAGGGCAAAATATACTGAGAGCAATGTGTTGCTTCCTATAATTAGCCTCAACTGGCGTAATAAGTAAATTGTACTCGAAAGTGACTTCAACAAAAATTCAACATGACCCAACCAACTCAATCTATCATCTAATACAACGCCCAGTAGCTTTACACTCTCACCCTTACTGATTCTATAGTTTGATGATATAACAAGTGTTTGTGATTTATCACTGTTAAGTTTAAGTTTGTTTGTAATGAACCATTGATTATTGTCTTTAAACATTTCAATAATTTTTTGAAAGACAAATTTAATAAAACGAAGTGTATTTATTGAAAAAAATACAAAACGTAAGGGAAAACAAAATCGTAATGTAGCGTAAACTATTTCTCTCTTTCTGATGAACTATTGTATTTTCATGATATTGAGATAAATACATTAATCAAAAGATTGTGTAAAATAAGGATCTAATCTTATTAGAATACCATCAAATAACATAAAATTTAATTTAATGACATTACCATTTATTGTATAAACTTTCCCCCCATGCAATAACCCCATTGCTGCAACTTAGTGTAAATTTTCGATATTATCTCCATCTACTTTTATACCTTTTCTAATTCCTTTCACAAAAGAATTTCTTACAATAAAAAATACATTTTCCTGTCCTCTAATAAAATTGGTTGCATTTTGCATTTTTCTTTCCTTCTTCAATTCTTTGGGATTTCCTGCCGCATGTATGTTTTCTTTTTTAGCGGTGCTCGGGGATAATGCCACAAATAACATAGACAATATTTTGTATTTTATCCCACAGTTCTTCTCTTGAATTGATAGTATTTGCATAGACTAAGGACTTCATATGTTAATCAGGTTAATTTAATGTTTAAAGTAAATCCCCTTGAAGCATCTTAAAGTACACATTTCAATCTTTAAAAGTCGCACCTACAGAAATCTAATAAAGCGATTTAAACCAGAGTAATAGGTGGTTAAAGTTAGTAATACATATCAAATTTTATCACTTTCTCAAAATTTTGAAATTTTGGAAGTGTAAATTTTCAAAAATAAATATTTTTGATCTTTCTCACTCATAAAATCTTTTTATATATTACTTCAAGAGTTAAAAACTGTAGAAATAGTACAGCTTTTACCGATTACATCGGAAATCTCTTTATGTTTCGACTTCATTTATATACTATTCCTACATACATTCATTTCTTTATTAGAAAATATAATAATTGAATAGCCACGTGTTTCTTCTTTCATGTACGCTTTGTTAAGTTCAATTTCATTACTTAGTTCAAAAGTTACAACAAATTTGGTGTAGCGCTTCCGCACCGCGTACTTACGTCTCGCCGCGTTCCATATTTGTGCGTTGAATAAAAAAATCTGGAGCATACATTTTTGATCGTACAAAAAACGGACACATTTTTTATGTGAAATTTCACGTAATTTCGAATGGCATAATTTGTTGTTTTTTTTTTTTTTAGTTACTTTAAGAAATATTTGACAAAAACTGTCAACTTGTAACTAATTTGTTTAATTACAAATGACGCTCAAAGAATTGTTGATAATTTTTGGCATATTGTTCCTGACATCTTCAGAAATGTATTCTCAAAAGTTACCGCTTCTCAGAATTTTTGCGAAATGAAAACCTCTATTGACCCCACTATTAGTTTAATAATAATACAATGAATAATGAATGAACAATAAATAATGAATGACTAACTGATACAAATAATGCATAAGTAAAGTTTACTAACATTTCTTATACATTATTTGTGTGAGTTATTCATTATTCATTACATTATTGAAACTAATAGTCCAGTCATTGAAGGTAAAATACGGCGATACTGTATAATTTTGCCCAACAGCGCCGTTTTGCACAAAAGTTTGGATCTAGGTTCTACTTACCGCCTACTTCAAAAGTTGGCCGGGGATTGCTTTTTATTTTTTAGGGGTGAAGACTACCCGTATTCGAAAATAATTTTAGAATTGTAGATTCGAGCGTGTGATCGATTGAAATCATCTTTAAATAAGTTGAATGAACGTCAAATTACATTTAGGGACATAATTTGTGATTTAGTAAACAGTTTCGTCCCTAAAAGCCACCCCCTAGAATAGTTATAATTAAAAAAAATATCTTCAAAATGATCTTTAGCAACTTGGAATGGTGAAATATCACCGATTTGCATGAAAACAATTTTTTTATTTTTATATGGATTTTAATTTTTTTAATTTTTATTACGTTTTCTTTTTATGACAAAAAAACATATAAATAATCAAAAATCCTCTTCACTATCGTCTTCTTTTTCCTCTTCGTCCTCATTCCTTTCCACGTCTACCTCATCCTCGTCTTTCTCCTTGTCCTCCTCTTGGTCCATAATTGGAGCCCAATTTTAACAATTGTCTCTGCTGCATGTTATACATGTCGAACTCCAGAAATGTCCTAGTCTTTGGCAACCGCACGCTGAACCGCATTTTTTACAGCTACAAAAAATCATGTTCAATGGCTCTTCAGGTGCAGGTTGATTCGGAATTTTGATTGGATTTAATACTGCTTCAATATTAACCCAACCACAATCAAGTGGATTCATATTTTTATTTCCCAGCCATAACTGGGTTTGCAAGTAAACCCTTTTTATGCGCTCATTTAAAGTACCAATTGCTGGAACGAGCGAGGACAACTTATTTGCTTTTTTTTCTGCAACAATATGTGACTGGTTTTTTACCCATAACTCGCTTAGTTTTTAAGCTATCAAGTCTTTTAAAAAATTATTTTGTGGGTTCTTTCGAGAGCTATAAGCTCATATAAATTTAAGTTTCTTTCAGCTGTTATTTTTGAAAGGATTTGAGCTGAAAGGGCTTGAACAAGTTACTATTTACGAACATATCCAAATTTTAAACGGCCATATCCTACTTAAGTTTTATTCTACAGAAAAAAAAGCGAAAATTTTCAGGAAAGCAAAAGATACAATTCTGTACTTTACAAAATTTTGCGTATCATTAATAGTTTTTGAATCAATTTGAAGAAAAGGCAACTTCTTGCAAAATTACAAAAATGCTCTTTTCACTTCAAACTCAATTTTTTTCAAAACTAAGCAATCTAAACCAGTCAAACTTCTAGAGCATGTTACAACTACATAAAAAAATGAATTGTAAAGTGGTAACGATTATTTTCAATTAGGGTAGTGATTAGGGGGTGATTTTCACATTTTTTTGAAGTCCGAAGAAAATAGGGACCAACATTATTTTCGTCATAACTCGCTTAGTTTTGATGCTAGGGACTTTTGTAAAATAAAAATAAAGGCTTTTTCCAACACTTCAAAAAAGTTCCCATGAGTTTCCCCCGAAAAATGCATTGTTTCTTGATAACTTCACGTTGAATCTTTAAATTTTGGCGTTTGACGAATAAGAATCAACCTTCAGCAAGCTATTACTCCGTTTGTATTGGGTTTACAGACACCACTCTTTTTGTTTTTTTTATAAACTACAATTTTACTAAGAATGATTTTTTCGATAAAATACTTACTTTTTGAGTTATTCGCGAAAAATCGTCTGAAAACGTTGGTTTATTGGTTGAAAAATTGACACTTTCACTCGCGAATAAGTCGAAAAGTATTGACATTCAGAAAAAACTTTATAAAACAAAAGTTGCTTAGAGTTAGTCAATCTATCCATTTCCGGGATTATTTTCAAAGACACATTTTTCACCCTCGAGATGGGGTGGTATCCACCCCCAGGGTAAAATCAACCCCTAGTACGGGGTCAACTTTGAAGTAGAGGGTAAGTAGAACCTAAATCCAAATTTTTATGAAAATCGGTGCTGTTTGGCAAAATTATACAGGAAAAAGGTCGTTGACTGGACTATGAGTAAAGTTTCATTTTTCAGTCAAATTTTACATATAGCATTACTATTTTATATACTGTTTATTTTTATAGCATTAATATTTTCAATTTTCTTAATTATGATTAACTTAAACGTATCTAGTTCAAAATATCTTTTAAAACTGCTTAAACACATTTCAGATAAATATTAATTTAATATGTAGCACCGGATCCTTCGCCATTTCTTTGAACAAAACGTCCATTACACTGGATATTTAACAATGAAACCTGAAATTCTTGGAAACTAATACTCCACACTTTTGAAAAAAAACCTTTGAAATTGGTTCAGCAGTTTTCGAGCTAGGATGCCACAAACAAACACACACAAAGGCTTCAAACTTGTTACACCCCTCCTTTTTGTGTCGGGGGTTTAAAAGTAATCATTCAGAGCCACACCCACTTCGAATTGTTGTATCATCATGGAACTTGGCAATTTGCGTAGCTCCAATGACAATACAGTACAGCATACTCAATTTTATAATATGTTGAAAATGGCCGCCGCCCCAAGATGGCGGATTATCATTTTCGTTACAACCCCCTTGATATGGTATCAAAGGAAAGGGCTTGACAAGTAGAAAGCAAATATGTCATTAAAACTTAAAAATTCAAAATGGCGGCGTCAACATGGCGGATAGGTTTTATCAATTATCGTCGGATTTGACTGAAAATCGGTATGTGTGGGTTGTCGAGGTTCCAGATTAGAATTATCTGATCCAAATTTTTAAGACTAAAAAATAAATAATAGTTAAAAAAACTAAAAAACCACGCTTTAATAGCAAACCGAACTAAAAAGTAAAAAATAATAGAATACAATACAAAAAAGCATGGGCTGTTCGATATCAACTGGTATAAATATTTCATAGTAATAAGCACCCCACACTTTTTTGTATTTTATTATATTATTTTTTACTTTTTAATTCGGTCTGCTATTAAAGCCTGTTTTTTTAGTTGTTTTTTAACTATTATTTTACAGGTACACTTAACTATGGCTTCGCACGTCTCTAAGACTACAGGCTTTGCACCACACGGGAAACACTGTCACATTTTTTCCATCCAAAATCTAATGGATCTGGAAGGTGCTGTTGAATCGACTGTCTCTATATTTGGCTTTGAAAGGAATTGCGCCTGGCATGCTGTTCTAGAGCATACCTCGTTGGTGGAATGGATTCCAGCTGACAATCGTTTTTGGTAAATACCACTCGCTGGTATTCGTTCACAGTGTCACAACACACGGTTCTGGAAAAATAAAACACTATCTCATTTGATGTGATTTATAATTTGTAGTTTATAAAATTTCAATTACCTGCTGTACGTTGAAACGACAAGTTTTTCCAGAGTTTCCATTGCTTTTTCAAGATATTTAGTCCATTTTGCTCCGATAGCTACAAAGAGTTCTGACTCCCTCATCCAGAGCCGAAACATTTATGTCCAATGGCACTCGCCCAAGTTTCTCATATTCGTCTAAACTTTCAGCCAATTTCGAGTATCCAACATACTTGTCAGCTTTGAGTCTCCTTCCCGAATAAGTCAGTTCCTCCTGTGTCTCCTTCTGGCATAGTATGCACAGTTCCCAATTAATCTCCTTCGAATTATGGTCTTCCACCAAACTAACGTCACACAGTTCCAATTTTTCAACATTCTAAAAACGCACCTATAATACTGCTGGGGTAACAGTTGCTGTTTCGTCAACCTAACCAATTTCACTAATATACGGTTATAACTGATGTTGCCAAACAAAACTTACCGAAAAGTCGATGCAAACTGCATCACACGTCACTACACTTGACTTCAAACACAAACCCAACAACACTATATTCGCACGGCAATCGCTTGAAACGCTTCCCAGAATTATCTTGTCGCAACTGGTTGCAACCCTCTTCTACGAGGGAAGCGTCAGGTGAGCAGGCGCCTGCTAGGAACTCGGCCGGCCCGACGGCCCGCCACGCGGGCCTTCGCTGCGCGGCGGGTGTATCTCAGCCTAGCGGAAAGACGATGCGCGCGCGGAAATTCGAATCGCGACTGAACACCCACAGCGCAGTATTATCGACAGCACGTACTCAAAACATGGTTTTTCGAAATCAGTGACGCATAAAACGCATGAAAAAAGATCTCACTCGTAAAAATGCGGTAAACTTTTTCGGCAGATAACGTCATTGTATGCATTTTCCCCGCCGTCATTTTGAAAAAAAGGCCGTGGGTCTCGGGACACTTGCTTGTGACCTTAAACATCCCAAATGCCGAATGTGTACCAAATTTCTACAACACTTTTTAGCTCCAGAAAAAGCAAATATGCGGATTTGCCCCTGAAGCTAAGCAACCCCGCTATAACAGGGCCCCCGCGGGGGCCCCACCGTGGCAACATTTCTTATATCAAAGGATAGAGTCTAACAAACAAGTGTGCCAGATTTCAACGCTTGAGCATACAATGCAAGGTGGGATCCATTCATGCAGGTTACCGTCCAGGCTATATAGATCGTAGTGATTAATGTAAATTGTATATTTGTTGTCACTTACATTATCGTTAAATCGCTGACCAAAAGTACATAGGGATCCCACTATCATACAAAAGAGTATCAGAACTAGTATCATTCTAAAATTACTTCGAGGGCTGATCCCCTGAAAAAAAATATTATAGTCTCTACAGTCTGTCTGAAATTGAGGCTGCATGTATTGCTGAGTTATTATAAAGATAGAAAGTCGGTCAAATATATAAAGTTTTAGATAATATTTTGTGCATTTCAACGGCTCTTTACGATTTGAACTGACTTTCTATTTTTCTAAATAATTGAGAAAAACGACAATGGCGAATTTTTTAAGGGTAACTCACTTTTTCGTCGGAAACCTCAGTCCATGTCAAGAGCTGCCAGTCAAATTAGAATTTATCGAGGAATTAATTTCCAGTAAATTGGAAATCGAAGGCATTATAGTTTGGTCGTAAATGCGTGTAATCTGAGTTTGTACCATCCCAGGAGGTGAACATAACTTTTGGGAGCCAAGAAACTGCAAAAATTTTTGCACTTTTTTCAATTTTTGCTTTAGCTCCAAAACGATGCGTCGAACGGAAAATGTCATCCCGTTCAATATTATAGGGGGTTAAATTCTGCGTCGAATGAATATCCAAAACTTTAAATTCGGTTCAGTGGTATAGCCGAAATAAAAAATGAGAGACTGGAAAAATTTCTCATTTCGGTGCAAACTTACGTCTTGCGACTTTCCAAGACCACATATCTTTGAAAGAGATACGCCTGATCCCGAGGACCTCATTTCAGCAGGTCAACTCTTTCTGGCAGCACTCTATTCACTTAAGGCCCATGAGACCTCCTTGGACAAAATCCGCCACGAGATATTCTCAAAATCCCTCATAAAGCTAACTTTCAATCTAGGCTCTCTATCCCCAACAAATACAGCCGCCGCCCAACATATTCTGCGAGTGTACTTCCAAATCCAGGGCTGGTGTGATAAACCAAAGGATCCTCTCAGCTGGGGTTGGAGAAGGACGAACCTTGGCCCGCTCCCCACCATGAACACCAAGGATCCAGCTCCAGCTGAAATTGTCAACACAGTGTTCTGCGGATGTACGACGGGGCGTACAGGGAAGTGCAGCTGCCGGAAAGTAGGCATAAAATGTTCAACAATTTGCCTCAGCTGCCACGCCCAATCATGCTGGAATTCAGCATTGTTCGAAGATGAGGGTGTGTCCGACATGCCGATTGCCGTAGAAGCAGAACTAGGTGAGGATAGTCCCTATGGAGATGATATCAATGAAGAGGGCCTCGACGTGCCACCGCAGCTTGATAGCTTCATAGATGAAGGGCCATCGACATCTAAGAAAATGCGAAGATGAATGCTGCGTCATTTTGTGCTGCATGCCTATTAATTTCTATAACATATTTTATTCATATTTTATCAATGTCATGTCAATTTTAAATGTTTTTGGTTACTTCATTGTACCTAAATTATTAACAACTATAAGTAATTACTAATTAATATTAATAACACTTATCAATTAAAGATTTAATGGCAATATACAACTTTGTTAAAATTAAAAATGTTTTTCATTCGTACTACCTGGAATCTCTACTCATGATGTGTATATTACCTCCACATTGGAAAGCAATGGAAGGTGTTGCTTTGGTGAAAATTTTCTAAAAATTATTTTTTGGCTTAAGTGACTTAAAATGTCGAAATTCCCGATTTTGAACTAATGACAAATTAAGTCTCTCAAAATGACTGGATTTGAAAATTGAGGTGTCTGTATAGCGTGAAATTTTATTCTCTACAATTTTTGGTTTTTTAATAGGAGTATCTGTCAAAGATATGTCGTCCTGGTAAGTCGCAATACGTAAGTTTGCACCGAAATGAGAAATTTTCCCGGCTCCTAACTTTTGATTTCGGCTATACCACTGAACCGAATTTGAAGTTTTAGATATTCATTCGACGCAGAATTTAACCCTCTTTAATATTGAATGGGATGACATTTTCCGTCCAACGCACCGTTTTCGAGCTACAAGAAAAAACTTAAAAAATGTGCAAAAATTCACGGTTTTTTGCTCCCAAAAGCAAAGCTGGATAAAGTACTCTGGTAAAGTGCTTTGAGTAGTACTTGAAGCGCTTTTAGGGCTTTAAGCACTGTGCTTCAATTACTTTTAAGAGAGAGTATTTGGTACTTGACATTTGAATTACTTCGCATAAGTACTTGGGGCTTTAAAGCCCTTTCAGAGGGCTTCAATTACATCCGAAAGTGCTTCAATTACTTTTAAAGTCATTGAAGTCCTTTTTAGTACTTCAGTTACTTTGGAAAGTAATTGAAGTCCTCTTGAAGTGCTTGAAGTATTTCTAAAGTACTTGCAAGCTCTTTATAAAATTCATTCAAACCCCTTCTAGACAAATCCCATCATGAATTATTAGGAACACGGGAAATAATATAAAAACAAAGCAGCTTGTGTTCAGTGTTTACTTATCTATAGTCATAGCTGGTAAGGTGCTGCAAGTGTGATTACCGTTGGTGTTATTGTCACTGTGTGTCTTTACATATGATGTTTTCAATAGAAGTAAACCGGTGTTGTACATTGGAAAAGTGTAATTTGGCGTTACTTAACTTTGGGCGAAACGGTGGCACATTCATAATCATATTCATATAAGACCAAATAATAGTATTAGTCGAGGAAACGAAGCATTTAACTCCAACATGAGACTCCTCCCCATCTGATTTTTATGTGAGATGGTGCAAAATGTTCCTAAAGATGTATAGAACAAAGTCAGGGTCACGGGAATTGGTGCTTTTTCGATTTCCGAATGTAAACTGGGACAGAAGTTCGCTATTTCCGATCACCGACATTTTTTTAACATTGGAAATGTTCATGTTTTCGTATATGGGGTAAAGTTGCCAGTTTTTGTTTAAGGTCAAAAATACAGCGGTGTCGCGACACAGTAGAGAGAAGACCAGTAGACTCACTCACTCTTGAGATTTGCTGTAATCGATTTTTATTTTTTATCAATCCACTGCGCATCCGATATTTGTACGCTCATCTACATATACACTGCTCGAGCTAGAAAATGCTAATAAACTGGCCAACACTTACAATGACACTAAATTATTTTTGTTCGAAGATATCCTTGGCAGATGATTTGTTTTGCGATTGAATTTAATGTTTACTGATTAATCAATAAGTAGCGAATTAAAATTTGACCTGCCTCTACTTAAATTTATTACATAACATCTGCGTCTGACGTCACAGACTGAAAATGTATGACTTTATATTATTCAAACAAAAATTTGTACACGGCTGCCGAAAAGGCCGCGCTACTATCGGTTAGGCTGCTGCGCTTGCCAATTACATTACCTACCATGTCGGGAGATTACCTAAAACTTAAAAGTTGCACAGCGATGCTGGCGGTAGAATACATAAGTGTACACCTTGCTACAAATAGGTGCATGCTTGCAAATAAATGATGTGTTAGAATTGCAACTAACCAATATAAGTTGTGACAATAATAATATCTCTTTATTGCAAAGTAATGTGTCGCGGTCGACTGAGACTATCATATGCAACGGCTGATATACGCAAATGTAACATGGGTTGATATGTCACAGGGGGTTATGTTACCAGTTTTCATTTAAGGTGGAAATAAAGCGGTGTAGTGAATCGTGCTATTTCGGAAAAAGTTGAAAAAGTTGAAAAACTTTTTATGTATGGTGTTATCATTTCCAATGTCCTGATAATTGCAAGGATTGCGAAATCTGTGAATTTTTTAAGTTGAAGAGGAACTATTGGATTTTATATTTTGGACAGTTCTGAGTATTTTTTGACTCGACATTTTTTTTCTAACCTCACTCTTCTCTAGATATAAGCGTTTGAAAATAACAACGTTTATTTAGGCTTTTTTCTCAAAAAACTAGTATTTACGATTATTTCTTGGCGTTTATTATGCATTAAAATATGTCGACATTATATTTTGGACATAGCGTTAAAAATAAATGGTTAGGTAATAAATGTAAAGAGATAAAGAATGCTTAGAATTGTTAAAATTATAAAGTCAAATAATCTAATTGATAACACAGCCCTACAAAAAATTATTTCAGACCCAGAAACCAGACTTACCAATCTTTACGTATTTTAACCTCCTGAATTCGATGCCGCTCTCAGAATTTAACTTTATCGTTGGGTTTTTTCAATCTTAGATTTTATCTAATATAAAAGTGCTATTTCAAAGATAAAATCTGAGATAAAAAAACCCAATGATAAAAAGAAATTCTAATGGCGGCATTGAGGTCAAAATACATAAAGATTGGTAGGTCTAGTTTCTGGGTCTGAACTTTTTTTTTGCAGGGCTGTGTAATCAAAGACCAAAAATAATCGTAAATACTAGTTTTTTGAAAAGAAAAGCTTAAATACACGTTTTTTTAAATGCTTTTATCTCCAGAAGCGTGAGGTTAGGTAAAAAATGTCAAGGGACAAAACATGCTTAGGATTCTCTAAAATAAGAAGTTAACTTAGAAAAAATTGTTGGTGGCCGGAAATAGCGCACTTTTGTCCCGGTTTACGACCAGAAATCGAAAAAGCACCAGTTTCCATGACCCTGACTTTATTCCATACTTCTTTAGGAACATTTTGCACCTTCTCACATAAGAATCAGGTGGGGCAGAGTCTCATGTTGGGGTCGGCGCCTTTTTCCTGCTTCATTTCCCCGACTAATATAACTTGGTTATTCATTTCCAGCAGTTACCTTTTAAATATCATCATTACGTTTTGAGAAATCATTGATAGAGTACAGTATCGATCCAGTCTACCGACAAAACTATCCATAATCCAGTTTTGTCAAAGGAAGTTTTTGTTCAAAATGATTTGAACTACAAACTACAACATATTAAAAACTCGGCTAATATGATGGAAATAGTTTTTTTCATGTAATGCGTGTCCTCCCCAAACGCTTTTTAAGAAACATATTTTTACTTCACACTCCACTATTACTATTAATATAGTATCGGTATTACTTTTGTACCTACAGTACTTAGTATTCTAAGTAATAAATACATAAATAATTTTCTTTTAGAGCGTTTATTTTCCCTGAATTTTTCATGATCGTTATATCATATGTGATGGTGTTGGTGTGAAAATAATATTGCCTTTGTTTTTTAATCTCATGTTACCGCTTATTCATAGATACTGTATTTCCTATTTCAATAAACGAGGGCTTGGTACTTGGTACTTTACTTTTTCAAGTACTCTACTTGGTAATTGAAGCACTTTTATAAACAAAAGTACTTGATACTTCATGCTTTAAAGCACTTTAGCTAAGTGCTTGGTGCTTGGTACTTGAAGCACTTTGTCAGAGTACTTTACCCAGCTCTGTCCAAAAGTTATGCTCACTTCCTGGAATGGTGCAAATTCACATTGCACGCATTTAGGACCAAATGCAGGTATTAAAATGATTTCCAGCTTACTGGAAATTAATTCCTCAAAACGCTTTTTGGATCTAATTCACCTAGCGAATAAACAGAAACGAAGGGCTGATAACTTTACCATTACCATTAAAATATTCTTTAATTTTTCTTATCTATGGGTGAACATGTCAAATAGGTATTTACTTCATTTCATTTATTTCATTTTTACAATAATAAATAATAATTCGACCCGTTACATAATAAATATGTACACGACTCGAGGTGCCGATGGTAAGCTGGAGAAAATAAATGATCCCTTATATGTTTTAATTGTAGCAGTCATAACACATTCTTCAAGGTATCAGTGTGCTTTTGTTTATTTCTTTTCATAAATAACGAAGGATGTCGTGTGCTCCACGATTACCGAGATATCAGCGGAGGGAAGTGGTCCAGGAGGTGACTACAAATTTGTGCGGGGAACGAGTGGAGGGGATTTAGCAGTTTAGAATACTGCAATAGTATGCCCTAAACTCATAACCGCTGGTCGGCCGATCACGGTCCCTGGCGGTAATGAGTAATTACGGTAATTGTTTATTGGGGCAATGGGGCGATTGTAGTGACAAAGTGGACGGTTTTTTTTAACTAATTTGTTAACTATGATCCAAAGAATGTAATATGCTCGGTCGGCCGATCCCCACCCCTGGCGATAGCCTTGGCCGACCATTAACAACAATGCAATTTTTAATGCCTAACCTCCCCCAAGGAGTGACCAGGTCGGCCTTGGTCTATTCGAAAGAACAAAATTTTTCCTTTCATAAAACCCTGGTCGGCCGATCTCGGTCCCTGGCTTTATTGAGTAATTACACTAATTGTCGTGGGGGCACAGGGGGGATTGTGGTGACAGAGTGGACGATTTTTTGTTTAAACTTTTTTTTTATTGTAATCTCGAGTCTAAAATGCTCGGTCGGCTGACCCCCACCCCTGGTGATGTACTTGGCCGACCATTTGCAACATTGTAAATGCCTTTTCTCACGCACGAATTTAGCAGATCGGTCTTGGAATATTCGAAAGGGTGAATTATCAAAAGAATTGTTATTACCTCACTGTTTTCACTTTTATAACTTCTTCCCCCCCTTATGAGGAGGGAGGGGGGGTGATAAATGTTGTAGTAACTGCACTCAGAGAAAAAGTGTACTATAGTTTTAGGTAAATTTCTATAGTTTTAAGAAAACGTTCTAATTTAAATATGAACCTGTGAAATGTTTCTTTGTTTTAAGTAAATCATTTATTTAATTGTATAAAATTTTACTTAATTCAAGTAATTTATTTATTTCATTTTAGGATTTTTTAAATTGTTTTTAAGATATTAAATTACGTAATATCAAATAAATCAATTTTCTTGAAGTAAATAAAGAATTGTTTGTTTTAGAGGAAAAAAAAACTTTGATTCAATAAAATCTGATTCAAATACATGGATTTACTTAAAACCAGTAAATTTTTTCTGACTGTATGATCGGAATTCGTCGCGTGTTTATGATGGCATTTTGCTTTTATAAAATAACATTTGAAAAAAAATATCTACGATGTTAATTAAAAAAAATTCATATACCATTTATTGAAATAAATATACGTGTTTCATTTTGAAGTTACACTTGGAATAACTTTAAAGGATCGAAGAAAAAAATTGTCCGAATGAAAGTTGTTTGTTTTGAAAGGGCACATATGATGACATTTATCAAGGGCCTATTAAGGCCACCCTATGTAAGATATGGCCACCAACTTTGGTTTTTTAAGAAACCCCTTTAGTGACTTTTACGATTCTCACCGAGGAAAATCTTGTCCTATTAATTTTTTTTTGTTTATAAAGGGACATGTTATGGCACTAACCAGGGGCCTGTCAAGGCCACATTTGGTAAAATCTGGACACCAACAACACACTGAAGGAATACGTGCTTCCTTATTATAATCTCATAAACGTAGATATTTTTCAATTCGAAATTCTGTAGAAAACAAATTATACATATTTTGAGTAAAAAATTTTTAAAATTCCCTGTTTTATTCTGTTGTTGGAATAATACCCCCTTAAGGTGGCCATTCCCTAGAAAGAGATATCCGATAGGGAAATATTTACTATTTTTGGCCATAACTTTTTTCTCTTAGTACGTATATTTAAAAAAATTATAGACTACCTAATTAGAACCTTAACAAGAATATTACTATTAATTTTCACTCAATAATTTCAGTGGATTGCAAAATAGTTAGATTTAAATTTAAAAATTATGCCAATTTTCCTAGTTCGTACTTTTAAATGAAACTGTTTTACAACTAAGGACATCACCAGGGGTGGGGGTCGGCCGACCGAGCATTTTAGACTCAGGATTACAATTAAAAAAAGTTTAAACAAAAAATCGTCCACTCTGTCACCACAATCCCCCCTGTGCCCCCACGACAATTAGTGTAATTACTCATTAAAGCCAGGGATCGAGATCGGCCGACCAGGGTTTTATGAGAGGAAACATTTTGTTCTTTCGAATAGACCAAGGCCGACCTGGTCACTTCTTGGGGGAGGCTAGGCATTAAAAATTGCATTGTTGTTAATGTTCGGGCAAGGCTATCGCCAGGGGTGGGGATCGGCCGACCGAGCATTTTACATTCTTTGGATCATAATTAACAAATTAGTTAAAAAAAAAACCGTCCACTTTGTCACCACAATCGCCCCATTGCCCCAATAAACAATTACCGTAATTACTTATTACCGCCAGGGACCGTGATCGGCCGACCAGCGGTTATGAGTTTAGGGCATACTATTGCAGTATTCTAAACTGCTAAATCCCATCCACTCGTTCCCCTCACAAATTTGCAGTCGCCTCCTGGACCAAGGTAGGAAGGCTGGTTGGGGTTGTGTGTTCTGTCTGTATCGTAGGTTGTTCGTGTCTCAATTAGGTCATCATCTTTCCATAAAGATAGGGAGTCTCTAATGTAAGAGTTTGTGAGTTTGTCTGGGGTCGTTGATCCGCACCTCGGTCAAGTTACTAATCATTGCCGATAGTTGAATTTTAGTGGTGAAAAATTTTTGTGCTGTATCGTCTATGACCTCCCTGATGTAGGGTACATCCGTAGCTCTATGTAATTCAACTGTCATGATAACTTTACCAAGGAGCTCCTTATTAACTGAATCGATGTCTAGTAAGGACCATGTCTAGATAAGGAGCCCTAAGATAGAAAAAAAGGAGTACTACAATAGACCTACACTGGTCGCAGTAGGCAAGGCCAATCGCTAGGTCATCTAGCTAAAATATAAAAATTAAAAAATCTATGGAGACGCCATATTGAATTCTTACTATATTCGATGGTACTTAATTCTCTTTCCAATAACGTATTGCGATATAGCATTTAGTTTCCTAATTAGATTAAAAACAGATGAAACCATGTATTTATTATTTTAATATATTCAACTTAATAACTGATATATAGAGTCCCTCGGCATCAAATGGATTATAATTTAAACATAATAGATAATATACAGGGCGATCAAGTATCGATTAGAAAAACAAAGGTGTGTTTCTTAAATGAGACCCTGTATACTCTTGCGCATATTTGAATTTCTTCAGATTTTATAAGACTGATAAAATTTGTTTTTGAAATATCTTTGAAAGAATGGATATGACCCATCAAACCTTATATTAGTTTACTTGTAATTTTATGAAAAATTGAGTCTCATTAAAAAAAAACAACATTCAGCTTAGATGCTTCTCTGCTTATTTAACCTTAAGCCAAAAACATTAATGTTAAAGAAAATTTCAAAATACATTAAGTGTAATATCTTTTCGATAATGCATCCATCACGATCAAACAAATTTTAGTGTATGCATAATAGTTAGGCCTAAACAAAAAACATGATTTCGGTTTTTTTTTCAATTTGGAATGTGCTGAAATCAAAAAAACGGGCAGTTGTTTATATAAGAATTCAAGAGTGTGGCGTCTTCGGGGCTACGTTCAAATGCACCTATCATTACCTGTATCTCGGAAATGATGACCCTAAACAAATGATTACTTGATAGATTATCTTTGTCATTTCAAAAGCTGACTTTCTTGTTATGGGAAACTTTTTTGAAGATGTGATCCTCTTTGAGTAATTTGCTTAAAGAACCTTTGAAAAATCAGTGTTAAAAAATAACGTTTTCAACCCCCAGTAACTCGGCGAGCATTAAAGAAAAAATAACGTTTAAGGGGTTTCTTGGGGGAAGAATTCGATGATCTACACGTTCCAATAGTCTTTTTTCCGAAACCCCTTAGCTGGGGCGAAGCTCAATCCCTACGAAAAAGCACCCTTATTATAATCTTCGCAAATGCAAAACGAAGAGTATATTGCATTCGATCGGCACATTTCTAAAAGCGGTAATATTGCTAGTAAGATAAAATTCTTATATCACAGTGTTGGTGATCGAATTCTGAACTTCTTTCAAAAGGTCCGCCCGTCTGTCTGTCTGTCCGCCTGTTCGCCTGTCCGCCTGTCCGTCTGTCCGTTTGTCTGTCCGTCCGTCCGTTTGTAGGTCCATCTCTCCGACTATTCGTCTGTCCGTCCATCCGTTCGTCCATCACGTTTTGATAACTTAAGAACGAAAAGTCAGCATGTATTGAAATTTCGCAATAAGTTAGTGTTAGCTAGTTAGCTAATTATCTAGTATTGTGCCATTGTGTAGGCCTTACTAGATTCTAATAACTTGGTGAGGAAAAAACAAGTGCTAATAGCAAACCAAGGGGCCCTTATTGCGGCTGTGGAGTTTGATACAAAGGACAAAGCGGGATAAGGAGCTCTAAGGCAAATAAACAGGAGCACCGCAATCGATCCATGGAGGTCGTGGTGGTCAAGGCCTCCTTCCTAATCTAATCTGATCTAATCTAGTGTTAGCTAGAGGAACAACCCTATTGTTCTTGAACAAATTGATAAAACGTTATTAATTTTTTAAATAAAAAAAATGTTTTGTAATAATTAAACAAAAAATGTCTAAAACTATTGTTATTTACAAAAAAACTGCGAAAAGTATCCCACAGAATGTGCAACGATTATATAAAAAGTGCGGTGAATCGGCGAAGAGTATAACGGTTGTTTTGAATATAATATAAACATATTCTTGAAGCTGTATTTAATGTACACAACATATAAAAGATTTTCTAATAAAGTTTTGAGAATAGAAGCAGAGCTGGTTACCGAATCGTCAGCAAGATTTGCTACTTTTATTCTTAGTCACTTCATTTGTCAAAAGCAACATCTGACTGTTTCTTTAACGTAAAAATCGCCGGTGCGGCGTAGAGATTTTTTTTTTTAATGTTTCATATTTGACCCATTTCGCATCAAACTATCCAAGAATATTTGAATTTAAAGCGGCTATATATAGAATTAGTCCAAAGTGAAATCACCAAATGAGTGGTGCTAATGTTACGTTGTGATTTTGTTGGAACATATTGAATTATTGTAGCTGAAGAAAAACTTACATATATTATGAAATAACAAGCAGCTACAGGTCCCAATGAACCAAGCGGAATGTATAGCATTGCAAATTTACAGCATCTCACGTACAGCACCGTTAATCTAAAAATTAAAAAGTGTTACATTTTTGTCCTGTTTGAAATTAAATATGTATAATAAGTGTAAGGTACCGTGCGATCGAAAGAATGAATGAACGTCGGGTGATAAAGAAAAGTCACTAAAATTATAAAAATTGATTTCCATTCTACCTACGCATATTATTAAAACTAATTTCGTGTGTTACTCGTTTAGGGAATACTGAAGAAATGCAAATGGCTTCCACTTTGTGTTTTGAGGTCAGCTGTTCGAACGCCTTGTTTTAACTGCATATTTTGCAGATTTTGTGACGTGTTAAAACTTAATTTTGGATTATTTAACATCAACAATTATCCGCAATCAATTCATGTGGCGAACTTTGTTTGTTAAGATGGAGACGCGTTTATATTTTACTTATGAATTATGATGTACAGGATAGGTGTATAAAAAACAGTTGGTGCTATTAGTTTAAATCCCTATATTATATTAAATAAAGACATCAGTACAGATGCCGATGTATTTCCGAATATTAGACATACATATATTGTGATGATATGACTTATAAAAGAAGTAAAAGAAAAAGAATGCGTGCAAGGCATTCAAAAGTCCAACCTTACAGCAATTTGTTAGTGGTTGGGTGAAGGCAGTCTCTCCAAGAAATTTATAGGATAACAGCTTATTATCGCAAAGGCAAGGATTATAAAAAAATGTAAATTATTTTGGCCATGTGCTTGCAGAATTAAATATTGTTTTATGCATAATTACTAACACACAGCTCCATTTTTCAGGTTACGGGTTTTCAATTGTCAATAAAAGCCTCATTACTTGGATTATTGCGGATCTAGGTGATTTCTTAGTACTCATTCTGATTGTGCTGCAGGTACAGGCAGAACACGTTCGCCATCTTGATTTCCAATGTATAATAGGGTGGTGTGTCATTTTTGATTTTGGAAATTTAAAAAGCCTGTTCTTGAAAAAGTTGTGTTTTAATAAAAGAGGGCTGATAGTTAAAAAAAAAAAATTATTTGATAACCCCTTCCACCCCCCCAACACCCTCAAATGTGAAAAAATCTGTTTTTACGAAATTTGACAAGCCTGTAGGCATTAACTGTGTATGTTGAAGAAAGAAGCCAGCCATTTTTTTTTTAGAATTTTAAGTTAACCCCTTCCACCTCCCCGGCACCCTTAAATATTGTGATTTTTAATTAATTAATTTTAATTTAAGTAGTTAAAGATTCCATGTCAAAATTTAAGTAAGCAGTAAACTTTAAGGATATACAAGATTTTATTTATTGTTTTTGTGCACAAATAATAAAAGAAAATTTATAATAATAAACTCTATACTTACTTAAATTAGGTAATAACAAAGTGTAAAAAAAATGTATTAGGCAAGAACTTATTTGTGGTTGAAATCTCTCTTGGTTTCAAATTTTGGCATTGTAGTTCTGGATTCAAGTGTACTTCTGATTACACCATCTCTTCTGTTTTTGTCACACAATGTGTTCGAAACTTGAGTGACTAGCTTCACGGCCCTTTCAACAGCTTGTGTGTGACAAGGGTAATTTTTAGTGTGAGAAATTATAGAAGACTGGGGCTCCTCTACAATTTGCCATAACTGGTCTTTGGTAACGGGAGGTTCCGTGTAATTAATATTTTGCCAGTCAATAAGTTCATAATACTCTGTAGCGGAAAAGTTAAATTTCGGGACGGTAAAACTTCGAACGTGCATGTTATTATCAAAAAGAGACTCATTTCTTCGTGCTTTTAAAATTTTGAGACAAGCAAGTTTCCTAATATGAATGCAATTATCCCATAACATACTTAATAGTAGATTTTCGGGGTGTCCAAAATATCCGTTTCTTTGAATTACAGGATAAATAATAATTTTTAGTTCCTCTGATAAGTATTGACACAACTGGATAGTTTCAGAAAGATGCCTCGCTCCGTAAATGCAGGAAGACTGTGACTTGATGTTAAACCACATCGGTGCGTAAACTTTTATAATAAATGTGGTTAATATTATCAATTCTTTTAATGGCTTTGCACTGGCAATATATAAACGAAGAATCCTATTTGCCGTAGTTAACCAACGGGAATGATTAAGTCTTCCTGGGTCGCGTTTAGACATGCCTTCGGAGCATATACCAGTTATGATTACTTGGCAGATATCAAACAAATATTTTTGATCTGTACCTAAATGGCTTCTAGAGATTTTAGGAAATGTAGAATTAATTACTTGAAACTTGTCAACAGGAAGCTTCTCGCACTGTGTTAAAGCTCATCCAATAGGTCCCTGAAAACCACGAGGACCAGTTGTGTTGCCATCTAAATTCTCTAGTAAATGACGTAAAGGCAATTCGTTTGCATGCAGTTGGCAAATAAACCATTGCAAGGGTCTTTTTAAGTGATTTTCCAAGAGCGTAATGACTCCACCTTTATGTCCCGGATTGAAGTTAGTTCCGTCACAACCGACTGCTTCTAAAGCTTCTATTGAAATGGAAGACGACTGAAAGAAATCTGTCATACTTTTTACAATATTCCGTGCAGATCCAGTTAGAGGTGAAATGTGTCCAAGATATTTGGAATCCGGTTCCTGTATTAGAACTGTATGTTCTTCCACGGTTGTTCTTTTCTGTTGTCACAAAACGTTAATGTTTTGTCTTTCCGACCATCAAAATAGAGGCTCTGTAAAACTATAGCTTTACTCTGTTCTATTTGGAGTTTTTGACGTTCGTTATCGCGGGCTCTTCTAAACTACAAACTGCTGTGATCTAATTACACACAAAGGGAGGGGTTGGCGGTGGGGGTGGTGGTCAGTACATCCGCTTCTCGCACCATCTAAGAACGTTAGTAGGTACTTTCTACTCTACTTAGCGTGTTATATTGTTAATAAACAGATTTTTCATATAATATGATAATATGAGACAATATGAGCGAATAATTAAATTTTATAGTATTGGGGAGGTGGAAAACGTTAATAAAAAAATCTAAAAAAAAAACAGGTTTCTATTTTCGCCAAGAGAAAATGTTTATTTATACAGGCATTTCATTAAAAATATATATATATATATATTTTTATTTTTGGACCTATTGGGGGGGTGGAAGGAGTGGGAAAAAAAATCCAAAAAAAAGTGACCTTCACTTTCTTATCAAGACACAACTTTTCTACGTACAGGCAATTTAAATTTCCACAAAAAAAATAAATGCGTATACGGACGCACCACCCTAAATTGTATAAGGCACAGAGTGAGGTGATGAGACGTCATTCCTTTTAGTTTTTAGCAGTGAAAAGGCTATGGCTAGGCAGTTAACCATTGTGCAATAGGTACAATGTATAAATGTTGTGAAATAGATACTCACAAGAAGAAACAAATTAAACAAGGGACTTAAAGTTATAGTAAGGTAAACATAATTAATCTAGCGGTCGACGTCTTCTTCGATTTAAAAATAGTTTTTTTGCATATTTGGAACATATTTGAAATTATGAGAATCTATAATGTATTTGTTGTCTAATAAGAAATTAAACGAGAAATGGCATTTGGTTATAAAATACCCAACAGCAATAAGTGAAAAAACAAACATGTTATTCAAAACAAACGTTTCAGGTGCGAACATGTCGCAATTAACAATTGGGACATAGAACAATACAGTAGCCATATGACGACCAACGTGAAAACAGCAGCTAAAGACAACAGCAATTTACACAATCATGCACGAGCAATACTATCGATGTATAAAATATGAACTTAAATAAACTTCGTTTTTTAATTTAAATTAATAGCTAGCCTGCAAAATATCGTTTATCAATAAATATAATTCCTTGCAGCCCTCATATAAGGATAAGCCACCCTTAAATATATATATAAAAAAACTACTAAACCAATGATGAAAAAATCACTGTGAAAATAATTACCCATCATACACTCAAGGGTTCAAGCCACCCTTAACATGAAAAAAATTAATAGCTAACAAACGCCATGAGGTTTGAATATTTTAATTACTCAGAAAAATGTTACTTATTAATACGAACATTACATTGCAAAAATATTTTCTCGCAAATCACAAGCAAGAGCACAAGTCACCATTTAATATTAAGAACATCAATTATTATTAAACGACATGAAGATCCAAGTTACCAATACATAGTGATTTAACTTTTATTAATACTCATTTCTCTGTAGAAGTAATTCCTTTCAAGACATACACAAGGCTGCAGACCAACCCCAAATAACAAAAAAAAAGATCACTAAACGGCATGAAATTTGAACTTACCAAGTACTTAGAAAAATACTCTTTATTAACAGCAACATTCTCCTGGGAAAATAATTTCATCCAACCCACATGCAAGGGTCCAAACCTCCGCCTTTAATAATGAGAACATTAATTGTCATTAAACGGCATGAAGTATAAAGTTATCAGCTATACAGAAAATAGTGTGTACTAATACGTACCTTTCCTGAATGTTTTTTTTTCCAAACCAAACGCAAGGGTGCAAACCAACTCCTAACGATAAGGAAATTAATTGCCACTAAACGGCATGAAGTTTGAAGTTAGTAACTATATATAAAAATAGTGTTTACTAATGCAAACATGGACCCGTCAAAATAATTTCTGCCAACCAGCACGCAAGCGCATAAACCACCACCTTGTCACTAATCGGCATTGAGTACGAAGTTACAAATACATATAACAATAGCATTTACTAATGCGTACATCACCTTCTAAATATAATTTGTTCCAACCCAAGTGCAAGGGTGCAAACCAACCCCTATTATAAAGAAATTAATTGCCACTAAACGGCATGAAATTCAAAGTGAGTAACTATATAGAAAAATAGTGTTTACTAATGCGAACATTAATCCGTCAAAATAATTTCTACCAATCCACACACAAGGGCACAAACCACCTCCTCTAATAATGAGAAAATTAATTGTCACTAATCGAAGTTAAGTACAAAGTTACCAGCTACATAGAATAATAGTGTTTACTAATACGAACATTACCCTGTAAATACAATTTCTTCAAAATCAAACGCAAGGGTGCAAACCGACCTCCAATTATAAGTAAATTAATTTCCAATAAACGGCGTGAAGTTCAAGGAACATTATTCTGCAAAAATAATTTCTTCCAACCTAAACGCAAGGGTGCAACCAGCCCCCAATTATAAAAAAAATAATTGCCACTAAACGGCATGAAGATCGAAATTAATAATTACGTAGAAAGACAGTCCTTACTAATACGAATACTACTATATAAAAACGGTTTTTTCCAAACCAAACCCAAGGGTGCAAATCAACCCCCAATTACAAGAAAATTAGTTGCCACTGAACGGCATGAAGTTCGAAGTTAGTAACTACTAATGCGAACATTACTTTTTACGTTTAGTGACAATTAATTTTCTTATAATTGGTGGTTGGTTTGTATCCTTACGTTTGGGTTGGAAAAAATTATATTTAAAGGCTAATGTTGGCATTAGTAAACACTATTTTTCTATGTAGTTAATAACTTCATGCCGTTTAGTGGGAATGAAATTTCACATTATTAGAGGTGGCTGTGTATGCCCTTACGTGTGGGTTGGAAGAAATTGTTTGGATGGGTTAATGATTGCATTAGTAAACACTGTTTTTTATATAGTTACTAACCTCGAACTTCATGCCGTTTAGTGGCAATTAATTTTCTTATCATTGAGGGTTGATTTGCATGCTTTTGTTTGGTTTGGAAGAAATTGTTCTTATAGGATAGTATTCGTACTAGTAGACACGATTTTTCTACGTAGTTAATAACTTCGATCTTCATGCCGTTTAGTGGCAATTAATTTATTTATAATTGGGGGTTGGTTTGCACCCTTACGTCTGGGTTGGAAGAAATTATATTTACAGAGCAATGTTTGTATTAGTAAACACTATTTTTCTATGTCGCTCGTAACTTCGTACTTGCCGTTCAGTGACAATTAATTTTCTCATTATTAGAGGTAGTGGTTTGTGCCCTTGCGTGCGAGTTGGAAGAAATTCTTTTGACGAATTAATGTTCGCATTAGTAAACACTAATTTTCTATGTAGTTACTGACTTCATCCCGTTTAGTGGCAATTAATTTTCTTATTACTGGGGGGTTGATTTGCACCCTTGCGTTTGGTTTGGAATAAATTATATTTACAGAGTAATGTTCATATTAATAAACACTATTTTTCTATGTAGTTAACTTGCGTTTGGGTTGGAAGGAATTATATTTACAGAGCAATGTTTGTATTAGTAAACACTATTTTTCTATGTCGCTCGTAACTTCGTACTTCATGCCGTTCAGTGACAATTAATTTTCTCATTATTAGAGGTGGTGGTTTGTACCCTTGCGTGCGAGTTGGAAGAAATTCTTTTGACGAGTTAATGTCCGCATTAGTAAACACTATTTTTCTATGTAGTTACTAACTTCATCCCGTTTAATGGCAATTAATTTTCTTATTATTGGGGGGTTGATTTGCACCCTTGCGTTTGGTTTGGAATACATTATATTTACAGAGTAATGTTCGTATTAATAAACACTATTCTATGTAGTTAATAACTTGCGTTTGGGTTGGAAGAAATTATATTTACAGAGCAATGTTTGTATTAGTAAACACTATTTTTCTATGTCGCTCGTAACTTCGTACTTCAGGCCGTTCAGTGACAATTAATTTTCTCATTATTAGAGGTGGTGGTTTGTGCCCTTGCGTGCAAGTTGGAAGAAATTCTTTTGACGAGTTTGTGTTCGCATTAGTAAACACTATTTTTCTATGTAGTTACTAACTTTGAACTTCATCCCGTTTAGTGGTAATTAATTTTCTTATTATTGGGGGTTGATTTGCACCCTTGCGTTTGGTTTGGAACAAATTATATTTACAGAGTAATGTTCGTATTAGTAAATACTATTTTTCTATGTAGTTAATAACTTAGATCTTAAAGCCGTTTAGTGGAAATTATTTTTTTTATAATTGGGGGTTGGTTTGCACCCTTGCATTTGAGTTGAAAGAAATTATATATACAGAGTAATGTTTGCATAAGTAAACGCTACTATTCTATAGAGTGGTAACTTCGTACTTATTGCCGTTTAGTGACAATTAATTTTCTGATTTATTAGAGGTGGTAGTTTGTGTCCTTGCGCTTGGTTTGGAAGAAGTTATAGGGCAATGTGTGCATTAGTAAACACTATTTTTCTATATAGTTGTTGTAGTAGTATAGATGCTAACTTCAAACTTCAAGCCGTTTGGTGGCAATTAATGTTCATATCGTTGGGGGTTGATTTGCACCCTTTGGTTTGGAAGGAATTATGTTTGCAGGATAATGCTCGTATTAGTACACACTATTTTTCTATTTTGCTAGTAACTTCGTAATTTACGCCGTTTAATGACGATTACTTTTCTCATTACTAGAGGTGGAGGTTTATGCCCTTGCGTGTGGTTGGAAGAAATTATTTTCACAGGAGAATGTTGCTGTTAATAAACAGTATTTTTCTATGTACTTGGTACGATCGAATCTAATGCCGTTAGTGGTAATTATTTTTTTTATTATTTGGGGTTGGTTTGCACCCTTGCGTATGTCTTGAGGGGAATTATTTCTACAGCGAAATGTTAGAATTAATAAAGTTAATTCTTTATGTATTGGTAACTTGGATCTTCATGTCATTTAACAATAACTAACTTTCTTCATATTTAAGGGTGGCTTGTGCTCTTGCTTGTGACTTGCGAGAAAATATTTTTACAGTGTAATGTTGGTATTAATAAGTAACATTTTTCTGAATAATTAAAATATTCAAAGCTCATGGCGTTTGTTAGCTTTTAATTTTTTTATGTTAAGGGTGGCTTGAACCCCTGAGTGTATGGTATGGTGGGAAATTATTTTCACAATATAACACATAATTTTTTCATAATTGGTAAATTTTGTATTCATGCCGTTTACAATTTTTTTTATATTGAAGGGTGGCTTACCCTTACATGTGGGTTCCAAGGAATTATGTTTATTGATAAACAATATTTTGCAGCCTAGTTACTACATTTTGAAAAAAAAATGTAGTATACGTTTAGCATTTTTCCGGTGGACCGTCGAAACCCGAAAAAAACGTCGGATCGATGTGAAAGTCATATCTATCGATTCGAGAGCGAATTTAGAAAATTCCGTCCGTCGGTCAGTCGGTCTGTCTGTCTGTCTGTCTCTCTGTCTGTCTGTCTGTCTGTCTGTCTGTCTGCCTGCCTGTCTGTCTGTCTGTCTGTCTGTCTGTCTGTCTGTCTGTCTGTCTGTCTGTCTGTCTGTCTGTCACGCCCAGACCCTTAATCCGTTTTCGGATTGCGATGAAACTTGGGCGGTTCATAGGAGGTCTTTAGAAAACCTTAACGCCGGAAGCTCGGCTCCGTTCGGAAACCGGAAGTACCCGATATAGACGTTTCGAGTTTTTCGGGAGAAATTGAATAACTCGATAACGGGTAGTCGGATCGAGATATTTCAAAAAAGAAATAGTGCCGCTGGCAAAGCTCTACAAATAAGTATACCAGAGACTATGTCGAAAAACATACGAAAATTTTTTTTTTGCAAAAAACTGGTTTTCTCGAAATCGGGCTAGGAAGCACGATAACTGTCCAGAATATTGATCGATTTCGATGAGACTTGGTGGGATCAAAGATACCGGCCACAAATCAAGCCTATTGCTGGCGGCCCGAATCCGTTGACCGCAAGTATGCTTTCCAGGGCCGAGTATGATTTTTCAAAGAAATTGATAACTCCCGAACCGAAGGTCCGATTTTGATTTTCTAAAATGGCATTTGTAGGGCTCAAATAGTTCTATTAGTTAACGTTTATGAGAAATTTGACAAAACAAAAGCGAATCTACAAATCCTGGAAAACTTGATTTTTTTGATAAATTCTACAAATTCCGAACAGTTTCCTAATAAAAATCGAAAATTAACTATTCCGTCGATCGATCTCTATAACCAGTATAAGACATGGACCTTTTTGGACAAAAAATCTAAAATGGAGTTTTTTCGAAAAACTTAAAATAAACGAGTTATTTACGAAAATGCATTCCATAGAATTATTTAAAAAAATATTACAAATGATAAGTGATAATGTTATATTTAAAATATCATCATTAATTTCCTTATTTTCATTTACTAAATAAAAATTGAACCGATGCCCTTTCCGTGTTTCAAAATGTAGTTAGCTTTTACTTTAGTCAATGCAAAAAAAAAGAACAACAAAACATGTCAAAGCACTGAGGCATCTTGCGACCCTCTGCTGAAAATGTGAATCATCCCAACAAATTGAATAAAAAGCATATCAAAATGTAGTTTTTTTAACTTGTTATTAATTTAAATTTGAAAATGACGTTTATTTATGTTCACATTTCATACATCGATGGCATCGCTCATGCTCGATCGTGTAAATTGGCTGTTATATTTAGCTGCTGTTTTCACGTTGGTCGTTTGTTTTAGGTGGCTTCATTGCCATTGTGTTGACTATTTCTACAATATAGTGGATTCCCACAAAAGTTATACACTGTAAAATGCTCCATTCCAAATTATATAAAAAATTAAGAAAAATTAATTTAAAATTAAAGATATTTATATTCAAAATTTATTTAAAAAATTTCTCACTTTGTGAAAGACAGGAAAATGCTCTTCGGCGCTGTCTTCCGTCGAAAACACGAAAATAATAATTTCATTAAAAATTCACTTGAAAATAACTAAATTTTACAAATCACGAACCGTTTTTGGGCACCGTAGTTCGAAAATAATTTTCGAAAACACCCTAAATGAATTTCGGAAGTACCCTAAAAAAAATCGCTGCCTAAGGAATCACTACTTCGACATTCAGATTTTTCATCCAAGTCACTTTAAAGGAAACATCTTGACCGCGTAGATTGCGAGTAATTCGCGGTATTTATTGCCAAAACAGTATTTTGGCAATAAAAATCGCGATGTACTCGAAATCTACGAGGTAGAAAATTTTTTAAATTGAAAATTCGGATTTAGCACACAAAAATATATAGGAAATGATAGGTTTAGTCCTTGGAGCCGAACTTTTTTTTGTGTAGTTCTGTGTCTGTGCATAGATCTACACACAAAAAAATTCGGCTCCAAGGACTAAACCTATCATTCCTTATGTATTTTTGTGTGCTGAATCCGAATTTTCAATTTAATAAATTTTCTACCCTGTAGATTTCGAGTAAATCGCGATTTTTATTGCCAAAATGCTGTTTTGGCAATAAAACCGCGAACTACTCGAAATCTGTTGAGGGGTTGAAAAATATTATAAACAATCTGAGACCTTGGCTTCTAGTACGTACACCGAATTTTAAGTTTCTGTACTCTTACCAGCTTGCTTTACTTATTTTGCCCTATTTACCCCTATTTAACCCACAACCCTTCAATGGAATCATCTCAAAATATAATCTAGTTCCAGATGTCGTTATAATACATACGTGTACCAAATTTCAAGTCAATATCTCAATTTTATTTTATCAATCCCTTTAATAAAGGAAGGGATGGTGGGGGGGTTAAGAAATATTATAAATAATCTGAGACCTTGGTATAGTAAATACACCGATAAAGTTTCTGTACTCTTACCAGCTTGCATTACTTATTTTCCCCTATTTATCACTATTTAACCCACAACCCTTCAAGGGAATCATCTCAAAATATAATCCGGTTTCATATGTCGTTATAATACATACGTGTGCCAAATTTCAAATGAATATCTCAATTTTATTTCATCAACCCCTTTAATAATGGAGTAGGGGTGGTGGAGGGGTTGAAAATTATTATAAAAATATCTGAGGCTTTAGATTCTAGTACATACAGCGAATTTCAAGTTACTGTACTCTTACCAACTTGCTTATTTCCCCTATTTACCCCCCAACCCTTCAACGGAATCATCTCAAAATATAATCTAGTTCCAAATGTCGTTATAACACATACGTGTACCAAATTTCAAATGAATATCTCAATTCTATTTTACCAACCCCTTCAATAATGGGGTAGGGGTGGTGGGGGTTGAAGAATATTATAAAAAAACCTGAGGCTTTGGCTTCTACTACATACACTGAATTTCAAGTTTCTGTACTCTTACTAGCTTGCTTTACTTATTTACCCCAATTTACCCCCATTTAACCCCCAACCCTTCATCAGAATAGTCCCAAAATATAATCTAGTTCCTTATGTCATTATAATATATACGTGTACCAAGTTTCAAGAGAATATCTCAATTTTATTTTATCAACCCCTTTAATAATGGAGTGGGGGGTGGCGAGGGGATGAAAAATATCATAAAAAATTTCGAGGCCTTGGCTTGTAGTGCATACATCAAATTTCAAGTTTCTGTACTCTTATCAGCTTGCTTTACCAAATTTCAAGTCAATATCTTAAACCGTTCCCGAGAAAACGTGCGGAAAAAAAAAAAAACAGACAGACCGACAGACAGACAGACAGAAACATGTTTTTTTTTTTTTTTGCTCAAATTTAAAATCTCGACGTTTTATGACATTCTAAACCTATTTGAAGAAAAAAAAATTGGAGATTTTTTTTACGATTACTGTACTTCCAATCCACTACGTGGATGTGGAAGTAATAAATTTCGAAAGTTGAAAGTACCCTAAAGTATGATCCTGTATGTGTCTGGAAATTACAGTCAGGAAGTAGCAAGTAGCCATTTCAAAAGGCAAATTTTAGGAAAAAATTCATGGGGCTATTTTTCCAATAAAGACCGTTACCAATTCTTTTAGTTCTGAAAGTGGAGGAGGATACTCCGAGACCGAACCACTGTAGAATTTATAAAATTAATCACAAAATTGATGACATTCAATGCAAGAAAATACACCAGAAATCGAGTTCTAGTTCGCGATTAGTGAAAGACGCGATTTGGAAGTGGTTTTTGGTCGATAGGGGTGAATCCTGAGGGGTGAGGATTTCGGCACCCATCGCAATCGATTAAGCGACCCAGAAACAGGTAGTTCATGCTAGAAGCAGCACTTGTATATTCTTCTGCTTCTGCTGTTGGTCTATAGGTTCAGGAGATAGTAGCGATTATGAAAACCATGCTGCCAAAGGGAAACCTAGTCTGATATTGTTTAAAACAATTTTGCTTGTGACAAAGAGAAATATTACATTTTTTTAATCAAACTAATTTTTTAAATATTTTTTGACCGATTTCCAACAAGATATGTTCAATAACTTTTATTCGTAAAGTTGATATTTTCAATGTTATTGATTTTTAAAATTGAAAAACCGCCAATTTCTCGATTGACTATTTAGCCGTTTTTGGTAACATGAATGAATTTTCAAAAGAACTGAATTCTAAATGTATTCGAAACTCATGCCCCGTACCACCTGGTCTAAATGAGCGAATTGTCCGAAGGAAATAATAGACCAGGGAAATTAGATCAAATTTGCCCAGAATAACTAAATTTTGACATACAACTCGGATCAATATGCTGTTTTCGGCATCGTTTTCGGAAAAATATTAGGAAAAAAGTCTACATATAGTGGATAAGCCGTTCGAAGAAAATTGCATAGGGGGTGCATAAAATGCATCAAAAGTGCATAATTTTTTGAAACATTCTAGAGATTGATAGAAAGCTGTGCAAATCTCGTGTAAATCGCTTCTCGGGGGTTTTAAGGTAACTGAGTACAAATCTGACATCGAAACTTACCAGCGATGCTCGGGGGTGGCTCTACGGGGACATGTCTAATGCAATTAAACAGAAAACACTATAAAGTTTTTGACAAAATGCACGAATGGAGATTTTTGCCAATTTGGAAGGGAAACATAGGTAGAGTCTAAAGCTAAAAAGTCGAGACTGTACCTGCTGGCTTCCGGTCGCCATCTTGGATAACATGGATTACGTTGTATTTCCAATCCTGTTCGTTTTCTCGGAGAATTTATGAGAACCAAAGTTGTGTGTCCAGTTGTTTGTCCTTCATTTTTAATTTAACATTTTTTGTAAGATTGATATTGCAAAAGTTATAGGTGCTTGAAAAAACATTTTTTTCTTATGAATTTTTCAACTACTAAATAAAATTTTCGGGTGTGAAATTCTAAATAAAAATTATAGGAGACATAATTACCTTAGTTTAAATGCACAGCGAAGTTTCTGTGACTAATAGTTCTAAAGCTGTCTAAAGATATACAAATAATAATTTACACAGGAATTTAACTTTTTATGCATTTTAAGAAAAAATGACGTTCGAAAATCATTCAGGAGCAGGTGAAACTGGGGGGGGGGGGCTAGGTATAATTAAGCCCCAACATTATTGTGTGACACTTTTAAATTAATTTATGAGCAGAACTTAAAAATTTGTTTTCTACACAAAAAAAAGTCTCTTATGTTTTTTCCCTAAAATTATCAGTTTTTGAGTAAATCTTATCTGAACTTTATTAATTAGTAACAATTATCACCAGCATTCCTGGTATGCAGGAGTGTGCCGTGATTGTAATGTTTGTAAAAAATGAAAAATATTACATTGTTGTTATTTGGTTTTCTGTAGTTCATTGTTCTGTAGTTTTATTATTTCCTTTTGGAAAAAGTGTTCTATTGAAAAATAAAAAATTGTCATGTTTAGTAATGTGGAGTACAGGGATATTCATTTTATTTATGGATATTGTAATGGAAACGCGAATGCCGCGGTACGCGAATATCGCAGATAATTTCCTAATAGAAGGAAATAATCTAAAGACGTGTTTATTCGATTCCACCAAGAATTTAGAAATGTTCGACTTAAAAGAGGTCCAAGAAATGAAAAACAGCGAAGTGAGCGATTTAAAAACATAGTTTTGGCCAAATTTAACAATAATAATAAATTAAGTATTAGAAGAGCGGTCCAACAGCTGCGTGCGCAAGCTGTGCATGTTTCCAAAAACAGAGTTTTTCGGATTCTGAAAAAAGACAACAGAAAATCTTTTCGAATGCAGTCAGTCCAAAGCCTTCAACCAGGTGATCCCGAAAGGAGTATCAATTTTTGTAATTGGTTGTTCCATGGCATTTATAATGCCATGGAACAAGATCCCGATTTCGGATGTAAAATTATTTGGACTGATGAAGCTACCTTTAACCATAATGGATCGGTTAATTTTAATAATTTAAAAACTGGGCTCATCAGAATCCTCATATAATTCGCCCTAGGGCATTTCAGCAGGAACTTAGCGTTTAGTGTATGGTGTGGTGTTATAAACGGGACTTTTGTGGGCCCCACATCCTTCCTCCCTGTTTAAATGCACCATTATTTAATGATTTTTTAAATAATCATTTTTTCAATATCTCGAGGATATTCCTCTTAATTTAAGAAATTAATGCTGGTTTCAAATGGACGGAGCACCTGCACATTTTGCTGTTGAGAACCGTTTGTGGCTCAACAATAATTATCCTAAACGGTGGATCGGTCGATTAGGTTCAAGAGCCTGGTCATACCGTTCACCTGATTTAACTCCAGGTGATTTTCGTGTCTGGGGTTATTTAAAGGACAAGGTCTACGCAATCCCTGTAAACACGAGATAAGAGTTAATAGAAAGAATTCTCAAGGATTGTGAAAATTTGCGTGCTAATCCTGATTTCATTCGTAAAGCTACACACTCTGTACGGCGCAGATGTCAGAAATGTGTTGAATCTGGCGGAATGCACTTTGAACAACTCTTGTAATTTGTGATTTACCTTACTTTAATCTAATTCATTGCTATCTAATAAAAGATAATGTAATCAAATTTTGTTTTACTGTCATTGTTTTTTCTGTTCTGCTAAAATTATTAATAAAAAAACTATTCACGAATAAAGTTCAGATAATATTTACTCAAAAACTGATAAATTTAGAGAAAAAACACAAGAGACTTTTTTTGTGTAGAAAACTTTGAATTTTTAAGTTCTGCTCATAAATTAATTTAAGTGTCACACAATAAAGTGGCTAAATTATACCTAGGCTCCCCCAGTTACTGCCGCTCCTGAATGATTTTCGTACAAAGTTGTCATTATTTCTTAAAAAGCATAAAAAGTTAAACTGCTGTGTAAATTATCATTTGTTTATCTTTAGACCTTTCGAAAATATTCATAAAAAAACATTTTCAGGAGAATTACTTGAACACCCTGTATCTCGGAAACTAATCACTTCCCGTCCCATGTTTATAGTAACTTTTTTTCTTATTTTGAAAAGTTGTATTACTTACAGCCGGTTTTACAATATATGGTTAACTTCCAGTCAGAGTTAACTTTCAGGTTATTATAGAAATTGTGTTTTACAATAGCTGGTTATTTTCAATGTTGTAGTTATCTAGTAGTTAACTTTACTAGCAGATGAGGTGTGGGTAAACTACAAGTTGGCAGTTTACTGGCAATTTATAACCTATAAAATAAGTGTCGCAAAATAATTTTTTGACATTTCGCTTGAAAATGGATATATATGAAGGAAGTTCATATATCAGTGATGAGGAGCCAAGGTAATCCGGTATAGACTTAACTTTTTCGAAGAATATGATGAAAGAGATTTTTTTAATAGATCGAGACTAAATACTACTTACGTACTTAATAATAGACCACTAACTCATAAATTGCTTGTGACATTTATATTTGATAGAAGGTGGCGTGACTTTGGCTAAAATTTATACATTTTACGTATATTACCCATTTTTCCAGTACCAACATTATAAATTTTATTCCCAACCTCTCGTTTACAAACCATCACTTAACTTTATATTGAAAAACGCAAGTGTCGGTAAAGTTGTAGTTAACCTGCAAGTAAGAGTCAACTAACATGAAAGTTAACTTGCGATTGTAAAACCGGCTGTTAGTGAAGTTTGGCCTATGCAATTCGGGACATCCGGTGTTTAATATATATGAGGATACATCATGTACCTATATTAAACATATCGTATGTTCATGAAATATGTCATATTATATATGTATGGCATATACATTATATTTATATTTCCCGCCCTTCTACTGCATGATCTCATTGGTAGTACCTCTATTTCCCACTCGAGTGTAGCACGTGTATTGAAAGCCAGCACAAAAACCGCGATGTCATTATGTTGGGTATAGGTGGTACCGACTGTGCGTTTGTAATGTCATTCCTTTTCTCGTGCTCGAGTCAGCGTGTTCTAATAGTTTGGGATCAACGAAGTTGTGCCTTTTTTGTGCGATGGATCGACGTAAAAATCCCGCAACGCTTACCAAAAAACTGCGACATTTCAAGAGGCAACTAAAGCAGTACAGAAGAGAAAATAATTTCTCCCAGTCACGCTCAAACAATGCGCTCGCATGCTAGTCGCCGCCATTCTTCAACAGAATCCAGATCAAATCATTACGTTCTGCATAACCTAGTCCAATTGGCGCTAGTGTTACATGATTATTATAATCATGTGGATTTAGCTTGAGTGCTGCATTAGTTAGATGCACACTCGTCAGATGAGCCACACAATTTTATACAAAACCATGTTATTCAGTGCGTAAACCATATTCAGCTAAATTCAAAAGCAATTTATATATGACTGATCTACCTAGACCAACTGGTACAAGTGTACAATGCCTGTAACGGCTGTAACCACGATTATTTGCCTTGAGTACTGCCCGAGTTAGGCGCATACTTATATGAGTCACACACATTAGACGGAGTTAGCGAATGGTATTCAGTTGAATTCATAGGCAATTCGTTAGAGTTACATGCGTAGTATAATACATCTCAGTACAGAATATTAAAATTGGCAATTTTCGAGTTGAAACTGAGTTCACGTGTTACCGTGAGCAATCATACATGGAACAGGTGGAGCTAGGTACGAGGCACGCGCGAGCGCTGAAGTCTGTGTGGCCGAATTCGCGCGTTCACAGCTTTAAAACTATTAGTCACAGAATCTTCGCTCTGCATTTAAATTAAGAGTAATTACGTCTTCTATAATTTTTATTTAGAGTTTTACACCCGAAAGTTTCATTTAGTAGTTGAAAAATTGATAAGGGAAAAAAATATTTTCGAGCCATTGTAACTTCTGCAATATCAATCTTAAAGTTAAATTGAAAATGAAAGATAAACAACTAGATATACAACTTTGGTTCTCGTAAATTTTCCGAGAAAACGAACAGGAACGGAAATACAACGTCATTCACGTTATCCAAGATGGCGGCCGGAAGCCAGCAGGTATAGTCCCGACTTTTTGGTTTTAGTCTCTACCCATGTTCCCCTTCCATATTTGCAAAAATCTCGATTCGTGCATTTTATTGTTCTGTCTAAATGCATTAGACTAACCCCCGTAGAGCCACCCACGAGCATCCCTGGTAAGTTTCGATGTCAGATTTGAACTGAGCGACCTTGGACGCCTCCGGGAAGCGATTTCCACGAGATTTTCACTTCTTTTTAATTTCTAGAATTTCTCAAAAAATTATACACTATACAGCATGTTGTAATTTTGGTTTTAACTATAAAGCCTTAATCTAAGTAGTCACTACTTCCACATCCAGATTTTCTTCCAAGTTTCTTTAAACGAAAGCATCTTGATATTATATTTGCACTCCAGTATGTGGAAATAATTGTACACGGAATTTTAATAATATAATATTTGAAATCGTCTAACCCAAAAACACATAAAACTATGTGCCACTTTCATATCTCTTCGACTGACCGACGTTTTATGGGGGGTAAGAGTGGCTGATGCCAAAAAATTTTTTTGACAACTCTTGCTCTCGTACACACTAAATCACAATTTTATTTCGGTACTCCCTAATAATGGAGTGGGTGGGGATGGTGGTGATGGTGGTAGATGCCATAAAAAAATTTAAGGCCTTGGTTTTTAGTAAATACACGTTATCTCAAGTTTCTGAACTTTAACTAGTTTACTTTACTTATATATATATATCCCTATTTATCCCGCGACCCTTCAACAGAATAAGCTCAAAATATAATCGAATTCCAGATCTCTTTACAATATATACGTGTACCAAATTTGAAGTCAATATCTTAATTCTCTTTTGCTAACCCTTTTAATAACAAAGTGGTGGGGGCGGAAAAAGTCATGAAAAACTTTGAGGTCCTGATTTCTAATATAAACACCAAGTCCCAAATTGCTGGACCTCTATTAGCTTGCTTTTATTATTTACCACTATATCACCCCTAATCCTTGAACGAAGTAAATTCAAAATACAATTTATTTTTTAAAATGTAAAAAAAATGAGTCCTTGGTTTCTTGTACATATAGGCCAGTCATCGAATTAAAATACGGCAATACTGTATAATTTTACCAAGGAGCACCGATTTGCACAAAAATTTGGATTTAGGTTCTACTTACCCTCTACTTCAAAGTTAACCCTGTGCCGGGGGTTGCTTTTTATATTTTAGAGGTGAAAACTACCACTATTTGAAAATAATTTTAGAATTGTTGATTTGAGCGTGCAATCGATTAAAATCAGCTTTAAATAAGTTCAATGAACGTCAATTTACATTAAGGGACATAATTTATGATTTATTAAACAGTTTCGTCCCTAAAAGCCACCCCCTTGAATAGTTATAATTAAAAAGAATATCTTCAAAGTGTTCTTTAGCAACTTGGAATGATGAAATATCACCGGTTTGCATGAAGATAAACATTTTATTTTTATATGGATTTTTTTTTTTAATTTTTATTACATTTTCTTTTTATTAGAAAAGACATATAAATAATCAAAAATCCTCTTTACTATAGTCTTCCTTTTCCTCTTCGTCCTCATTACTTTCCACGTCCGCATCATCCTCGTCTTCCTCCTCGCCCTCCTCTTGGTCCATAATTATAATATTTTGACAATTGTCTCCGCTGCATGTTATACATGTCGAACTGCAGAAAAGTCATAATCTTCGGCAATCGCACGCTGAACCACACCCTTTTTTTACAGCTACAAAAAATCATTTTCAACAGCTCTTCAGGTGCAGGTTGATTCGGAGTTTTGATTGGATTTAATACTCCTTCAATATTAACCCAACCCCAATCAAGTGGATTAATATTTTTATTTCCCAGCCATAACTGGGTAAACTGTGCCTAAATATAGCTGTAACGTGTATTCATCAATGCTCCAATATACGTGTTCTGATATTTGCAAAAATCTGTGATTGGTTGTTTACCCATAACTCGCTTAGTTTTTAAGTTATCAAGTCCTCCAAAAAACCATAGGTTATGAGGGATAAGCTCATATAAATTTAATTTTCTTTCAGCCTTTATTTCTGAAAGGGTTTGAGCTGAAAGGGCTTGAGCAAGTTACTATTTACGAACATATGCAAACTTTAAACGGACATATCTTACCCAAGTTTTATCCTACAGAAAAACAAAAAACGAGCATTTTCAGAAAATCAAAACCTACAATTTTGTACTCTATAAAATTTTGCGTATCATTAATAGTTTTTCAGTTATTTTTAAGAAAATGCAATTTCTTGCAAAATTACAAAAATGCTCTTTTCACTTCAAGCTCAATTTTTTTCAAAATTAAGCGCTTTAAACCGGTCAAATTCTAGAGCATGTTACAAGTATACGAATAAAGTGAATTGTACAGTGGTAACGATTGTTTTCAATTGGGTGGTAATTAGGGGATGATTTTCACATTTCTTTGACGCCGAAAAAAATAGGGACCAACATTATTTTCGTCATAACCCGCTTAGTTTTGATGCTATATTATAAAAAAAAATAAAGAAAAGGCAAATAAAGGTTTTTTCAAGCACTTTAAAAAAGGTTCCACGAATTTCCCCCGAAAAATGCATTGCACGTTAAAACTTTCAATTTTGGCGTTTGACGAATAAGAGCCAACTTTCAACAAGCTATTACTCTGTTTGTATTGGGTCTACAGACACCATAAACACTCCATTCTTTTTGTTTTTTTAAATAAGCTACATTTTTACTAAGAATGATTTTTTCGATAAAATAGTTATTTTTTTGAGTTATTCGCGAGAAGCCATCTGAAAACGTGGGTTTATTGGTTGAAAAATTGACACTTTCACTCGCGAATAAGTCGAAAAGTATTGACTTTCAGAAAAAACTTTATAGAACAAAAGTTGCTTAGAAGTATTATTTTCAATGAAACATTTTTCACCCCCGAAAAGGGGTGGCATCCACCCCCAGGGTAAAAGCGACCCCCGGTACAGGATCAACTTTGAAGTAGAGGATAAGTAGAACCTAAATCCAAATTTTTATGAAATTCGGTGTTGTTTGGCAAAATTATACGGGAGAAAGGTCATTGACTGGACTAATACACTAAATTCCAAGTTTCTGAACTCTTACCAGATTACAAATCAAGTCAAATCAATCATAGTATATTATTCAACGAGCATATAATAATGGCTATTATTCACGAGGGTGAAGTTTAACACACGAGCCGCAGGCGAATATCGTAAATCACCAGAGTGAATAGTAGCCATTATATGTGAGTAGAATACTATAATTTGTCCACGACTATTAAATATTTAATATTTATTTAATTCATCTTCATTTCATTTCTCCTATTTAAGAAAGATTAATATGTCATCACATATAATTTTTTCGAGTTTTCGGGCAACAAGTTTAATGAGGCGATTTCTGCAGCTTTCTTTATCTCTGGCGGTGTCAAAGACATCTCGTTTTCATTTTCAGTATCCATTTGTTTAATTATATTACTCTTTTTGAGTATCTAATATGTAAAATTATTGAAAATAACGTTGGCGTTGAAGTCGCATAAATTTTGACGTTTTAAATCAATTACAGAATTACGTTTTGACACATTGTCATGGCTTACTATTAAAAAAAATAAAGTTTGCAGGCACGTAGGTTAATGATTTCAAAAACAATGTTGGGGATTGCCACGTGTTGATAAATAGATGATGCTTTGAAAAAACTTACTAATGTACTTTTTGAGTGTTCATTAAAGTACCTCCTCGGCATGTACCATTTCAGTGCTTCCTAGAAAACTTAGAAAAACAACACTTGTCTTTTGGTTGCTACAATTTTGACATTTTAAATTTTGAGTAAAAAGTCACTAATATCATTTCTTATAAACAACAGCCTGTCCTCATTATTCACTGCAACCAGTGAATAATGAAATCATTATTCACTGTAGGGAATAATGGATAGCATTATCCTTGAAGAAATACATACATAATAAGTACTTTATTTAATAGTGGCGGACAAAATATTTCATGTTTTTTTTTCTCGTGTATATGATATAAGACAGGTCATTTAAACACTATTTTAGGTTACACAATATAAAAGCTTACACTAATAGCCAAGTATAGTATAATACATAAGACGCATAATTGTATGATACAAGAACACTGAGGAGAAACATACAGTACAATGTATAATTTGAAAAAAAAGCAAAAGTTTAGAGAAAAACAAAACTTATGAGTACATATTAATTTGTTGTTAGACCTAACATTATATAAAAAAAAAATTCTGATACAGAATAGGCAATTTAAATTCAAATTCAAAATTCAAAATTCTTAAAGACATATATTTGTATAACAAAGTCACAGTTTTAAACTTCCCGTTAAAATAAAAACAAGCAATGAGAGATGTATAAAAATATGAATAAATTACATAACCTATGCACCTTTAAATGCCAAAGAAACTAAAAACCTCTGCCTAAGGAATCACTACTTCCACATCCAGATTTTCCATCCAAGTCTCTTTAAAGGAAAACATTTTGACTATAATTGCATTGTATGTGGAAATTATTGGTCATAGAATTTTAATAATACCTGAGGCAGATGTCATAAAAAAATTTGAGGCGTTGGTTCTTAGCATATACGCCAAAAATTTATTTTCTGGAATCTTATTAGCTTGCTCTACTCATTTTCCCCAGTTTACACAACACCTCACCCACCCCCTTAACTGAATCATCTCAATCAGATGTCATTATAATACATACGTATACCAAATTTCAAGTGAATATCTTAATTTTATTTTGCCAACTCCTTTAATAATGGAATGGAGGTGGTGGGGCTTTGAAAAATTTGTTATAGAAATCTGAGTTCCTGTTCTGTCTCCTAGTATAAGTATACACCAAATCTCAAGTTTTTATATTCTTACCAGCTTAATTTAGTCATTTTCCTCTACTTACCACCCACCCCTTCAACGGAATCATCTCTAGTTCCAAATATCATTATAATACATACGTGTACCAAATTTTAAGTAAATATCTCAATTTAATTTTATCAGCCCCTTTAATAATGGAGTTGAGGTGGCGAAGCTGCTGAAATATTTAAAAAAAAAATATGAGGCTTTGGCTTCTAGTATTTGCACCAAATCCAATTTTCTGTACTCTTACCAGTTTGCTTTACTTATATTCCCCTATTTACCCCTACTTACCCCCGAACTCTTCTCCTGAATCATCCGAGACTATAATCTAGTTTCAGATGTGGCTATAATACATCCATGTACCAAGTTTCAAGTTAGTGTCTCAATTTTATTTTACCAATGCCTTTAATAATGGTATGACGATGGTGGGCGGATGGAAAATATTATTAAAACATCTGAGACCTTTACTTCTAGCATGTACAACAAATCCTAAATTTTTGGACTCTTGCCAGCTTGCTTTACTCATTTTCCCCCATTATAACTTACCCCCCCATCCCTTCAACGGAATCGTTTCAAGATATAATCAAGTTCCAGATGTCGTTATAGTACATACGCTTACCAAATTTCAAGTGAATATCTCAATTTTAGTTTATCACCCTTAAAAAATATAGTGGGTGTGGTAGTACTATACTTCCAGCCCACTACGTGGATGTGAAAGTAATTAAACAAAGTAGAGTAATACATCAATTAAAATATTCCGTGGTGTTGTATAGACATTTATCAAGCAAGAATAATTTTTTTTTATAAATGCATTACCGTAAAACGGGGCTACTTGATAAAACTTTTTGGAAACTTGACTCTGCCAGCACTACAGCATATAACTTTTTTCAAAATCAAAAATACTGTATTTCATGCCTAAGGTTGCTCCTACAGCATTTGAAAACAATCTGGAGGCCTTCACTTTAAGAAAAAAATATATAAAGGGGTTATTTTCAAGTCGCCCCGCATTGGGGTGACTTGAAAATTACCTAAAAATTACTGTTGTTTTCATGTGTGTGTAGTGCTGGGGTGAAATGAAAGTAGAATATTGTAAAAAAAATTTCCTGTGCTCTTGGCGTGGTATAAATTAGTTAAAGAAATACATTTTTGGATGAGTATTTCTTTACTGTTTTTATATTTTACATTATTTAGACAAAAAGTTCCTTAAATTGCATTTGACCTCTTCTTAAAACCTTCATGGTCAGTTTTTTTTTAATTTCAGTTTTTTCAACAAGGGCAACGTCTTCAGAAGCTGGATAAATAAAACTATTTCTTACTTTTAATGATGGTCTTAAAAATGTGCATAAATAGCAGTCATTCTCTTCAGGGGAAATTATTTTACCTACAAACTCTTTAAATGCTCCATTTTCTGTTTTCACATTTACAAGAATATAATCATCACATTTCAGTTCTTCAACTATGTTGCAATTTTCAGCAATGTCGGATTCTTTAACCACATTCCTGTGTTCAGGAATATTGGAAACAACGTTTTCATCATCATCATTAGTTTGCAAATCAGAAAATGTTTCGAGGTCACCGTCACCATCATCTGAAGCATGCCAAACATTTTTGGTTGATCTTAAATTAGGTGGTAATGTATCTTTATCACTATCAGAGCTTGACTGTGATACTTCTGCTGCCTTTCTTTTTAGTTTTCTTTTTGTTTTTTCCTTTGATTTTTTCTTTGGAGTTTCTGTGGGCACCTTAAGCAACTTTTGAATATCTTCTTCACAAATACTTTTACCTGGTTCTACTGACAATTTCTTTTTCCGTCCTTTACTAGATGGTCCTGCTTTTCCAAATCTAGCCTGTTCAAATATTCCTTTTAGAGACTGCGCCATCATATTTTCTGCTTCTGCAGCCGCTGCAACAGTTTCTACTTTGGGTAGTTTATTAGGAATTTTTTGGCGGTTCTGCGGTTGAATGCCAGTTGCTTCGAACACCGATTTAATATTTTTTTCGGTATGTGCATGAATACTCTCCAAAGACTGCCTTAACAGACTAGGAAATACATCCTTGCGTATAACACCCTTATTGTGTTTCTGCAGTTTCTTAGAACTTGCCTCCATTTAATTTTAATTGGCCTAAAAACACTAACGTCCAATGGTTGCGTTAGGTGCGTGCTGTTAGGCGGTAGCAATATGAAGCATATACTGTTCACTTCACATTTTCTGATGACTTCAAGAGAAATGTGGCCCGCTAAATTGTCTCCAATTAAGACTTTCTCACCAGGAGGCAGGGAACGAAAATAGGGCAATGCAATTTGTGAGAACCAGTTCTCGAATAGATTGGTATCAAACCATCCGGACCGACTTCTATTATATCTTGCTTTAGAAGGTCCTCTTTCCTTCCAGGTATTCCATAGGTGATCCGCTTTATATACGATATATGGAGGTAGCATAATCCCTGAGGCGGAACAGGAAAACATGCTGGAAGTTGCAGATTTTGATGTGTCCATAATTTTCTCTGCCCTTTTTGACTGACTTCGGACTACAACTTTATTGCGCCCCGGATCATCTGTAAAGTTAGTCTCGTCATAATTTATGATCCCTTCGGGGGGCACATTTTTAAGAACTTTTGACAAATTGTCGAAGTAGGCGTTAATCTTCTGGTGGTCAACCTTAGCTCTAGATTCTTTAATAGACTGATATGTTCGTTTGGATAGTTCTTTATGTCTTTTTAAAAACTTTTCCATCCAACCTTCCCCAGGTCGGTTATTTTTAAATTGCTTAATTTGCGTTCCTTTTCTAGCTATATAGTTCTCAACAATATCCTTGATATCTGCGGATTCAAAAGGAAAGCCCCAGTCAGACGCTGTAGAAATTGCTTTTACCAGAGCCCTTTCATCATTCTCTGACAATGCAGTAATACCTCCAGGTTTATTCGTGTGCATTTTATTAATTTTTCTATATAAAGTCACGCAGGGAATATTGTATTCCTCGCTTAACTTCATTAAATTACCCTTTTGATATCTTTTTAATAAGGTCTGCTTCCCATCTTCCTTTTATATGTCCGTACCATTTTCAAGTGGCCCCTGAAATGGCATGGAAAATAAATTTGGCATCAAAACATGCAACAGGCGTAATTTGAGGTTATATTATTCTTTACCAGTTAACTAAATATAAGAAAAAAAAATCAGCGGCTTGCTAACACTTATCAGAGCCATTGTAACACAAGAAGTATTCAGACCTCAAAAATTTTTCTTTTCTTACCTGATATTCACTAAATTTTAAAATCGAAATAAAGCGCAGAATAATAATCAAACTACCCGGGATATATTAGCCATTGCATACTGGAACTAAGTTCGAGAATGGATAATCCTACTACCAACCGATAAGCGGCAGCACCTGTTTATGACAGAGGCTGCCAAAATTTTCAAGCCACCCCGCTATTTTCAAGTGGCCCCGTTTTACGGTACCCTTGTGTATAGATTTGATTTTATATCATTTGGAAGGTAATTAAATATTTTAGCACCTATGCGGCTGGGGGCTTTAAATGTGATATTTAGTCTAAAAAATTGTAGATGTAAATCATTTATTTGGCGAGTATTTACCTGGTGACAATTACCATTAGTCAAACGTTTATTATATTTATTATCGAAGACAAACAAACAAATTTTCAGATAATTAAAGATATATTTGGATGTATAATTACTGGATACGCCAACAATACATAGTAAAATTCGTTTTTGGGCCACAAATACGTCATGTGAAAGGGCAGAGTCCCCCCAATAGCAGATTCCATATCTTAATCTTTCTACCTTTCTTCCTGAGCAATTGAACATAGTATAATGTAATTAATTGATCGTTTGTAAAAATAGATTTTAGGTTTGTAAATAAAAAATAAATGGAGGATAATTTCGAAGTTAAAAGTTTACATTGTGTTTTCTGGTTTAAACGGAGTTCAGTGTACAGCCCTAAAAGTTGTTTTCGTTAGTTTGAGTGCAAAATGTGTCTCTGTTATTAATAGATAAATTGATGTTAGATATCTTGTTTTGATATGAATGTAATCTGCTCAATTTTGTTTTGTCCTTGTTGAAATAGGGAAATACCGTTGAATCAGTTTATTGTGTTCAAGAGTGTTTTCGCATTTCTTCTTTAAGGTAATGTCACATTTGTCTGATACGATGATAGAGGCATCGTCTGCGTACAATGTAAAGCATATATCATTAAATAGTGTAATAATATCATTGATATTGTCGCGTATTTTCCCCCTGAAACCACCTTTCAGGATTCGTGGATCCAACTAATTTTAACAGGGGGTAACCACTTTATTTAACAATTTACTGATAACTACCTAATATTTTCTATTAAATAAAATATGCTTTTAATATAACCATTACAATGTTACTATGTTGTGGGCTACAGAAAACCCAGAGTGAGTCATTATTTGTAAAAGATAATATTCCCAAAAAGTTAATGTTTGGTGGGGTCTACTCAATGAGACAATCATTAGGTCCTTCTGTTTGAAGGTAATATGAATAGCATGCAGTTTTTACAGTTCCTAAGAAACGAATTTTGGAATATGCTACATGAACTTTCAATACAAGAAAGAGTAAATCTACACTTTCAATTAGATGGCAGCCCTGTCCATAATACCAGAGTGGTTACCAGATGGCTTAATGCTAACTTTCCTAATCGATGGATAGATCAAGGTAGCCCGTTAATTGGATGGCCACCCCGATCCCCGGACTTAACACCGATGTACTTCCTTTTATCGGGTTTAATAAAATCTAAATTTTACAGGTCACGCCCGAGTAATAGAGAAGATTTGTGTGCAACAATAAGACAAGCTTGTGTAGAAGTTACCCGGCAACAATTACAGAATGTCGTAAAGGAATTAAACACGATTCGATAAGGGCATCGAAATAAATGGCGGCCTTGTAGCGGCTACAAAAATTTAAGATGAATTGTATTATCATGTTTTAGTTTTAGTGTAATGTTGTAATGTGTTGATATTTTGTTTATTAAATACCTAATTATTATTACTTTCAATTGTTCATACGTGTTTTTAGGTCAAATATGATTAAGTTTATTTAAATGACAATATTTATTAGAACTATCCACTTAATTTATCTTTCTATTGTTTATTTTTCATGGGCTACTTCGATTTTCAGAAATAATCATGTAAAAGTTATTAAAAAATATTACCTACATTAATTTTGTCATAAATCTGTCATTGTTTAATATTTTTTTACGAAATTTTGGATTTACCCATTTGAGATGTTTCTAAATCCAGTGTCAAATTTGTCCATTTTTTACATTGAAAGTAAATCATAGGAGGTCTTGAAAATTGAAATTTATCTCTAAATTTTTGTCATAAAGTAGAGCTTTCGATGACCTATCTTTTAAAAAAATCCCCGTTAAAATCAGATAATAGACACATTTTTTACAGGGGTGTTTCCATTCAAAATGGGTCACACTGTAGATAGACAACTCTCTTTTATTGATAAATTTAATATTCTTACGAAATACCGACATGGATTCCGTCGCGGAGGATCTACAGCTACAGCCATTCACAGTTTCTATGAGACATTGATTAAATATATCGACGCGGGCGAATGCCTGGTTGGTATCTTTTGCGATTTCAGCACGGCATTCGATTGCGTCGACCACGATATTCTAATAACTAAATTAGATACATGTGGAATAAGAGGAGCGCCACTAAATTGGGTTTCATCATTTCTAGATTCATATACACAATATGTAAGTATAAATCACGTAAATCAAAATGAAATACGTAATTACACGTCAGTTTTAAAACAAAGAAACATGGGCGTAGTCCAAGGGTCCGTAATAGGTCCTATTCTCTATATTATATATATTTTTATGCACTACACCCCCTAAGAAGTGGCTACTGTTACGCCCATTACTATTACTAGCTGAAATAAAGTAGAAATGGTTAGGCAACCAGTAATACACGTCATCACTTCTGGAAGCCTGTAGATGGCTCTAGAGTTATACATTGTTCTAGATGTATATTCTCGAAAAGGTTAAAGTTCACGCTAGATTTTTCTGGTTGTCATTCTGTTGAATATATAAGGCGCGATTCACGGCGGAAAAGTTGAAAAGTGACAAGTGAGAGGTTAGAAATCCGAAATAAATAGAAGAGTAAAAATAACCCATGTAGCAACATATACTGGCAGTTTATTGGTAAAATATTGGTGTAATATTTGTCTATTGGGTCAATATTAGCAATTTTAAGCCAATATTGAAGTAGTATTTATTTTTGGTGTATAATAAATATTGAATTCATTATATTGCTCTAATATTACAGAAATATTGATGATCATTTACTATTTTTTGAATATATTGATGCAATATTGGAAACAACATTAGTTAATATTACTGCACAATATTCCATGTAAGCAGATGATAGGCATATATATAATGATAATAACTTAATCGTTGGTGCAATTTGGCCAAATAATTTCGTCTGTTAATTGTTCCAATTTAACAGTTTTTAGCCAATATTGAAGGAATATTACTTTTTGGTATATAATAAATATTGAATTAATTGTATTGCTCTAATATTAGAGAAATATTGATGATCATTTACTATTTTCTGAACATATGAATGCAATATTGGAAACAACATTAATTAATATTACTGCACAATATTCTATATGTAAACACATTAATAATTTTAAACCAGTAATAAACAATAATTATTTTGCCACATAATAACAAATACTGAATTCAATATATTACTCCAACATTGGAAAAATATTGGTGACCATACAACATACATTTTTTATATTACTTTGCGATATTTTTCGAAGACAAAAAGACATATGATCTCTGTAATCTATTGAGCAAAGTTGTTTTGTAATTTATTAATTAATTTGGCTTGTTTAGCCCTTTTTATTTTATTTGTATTATTTATTATATAATATAATATTTGATTCTTTTTATCTGATTTATGAAATAATGTTGGATTTCCGATTTTAAAACAAAGACTTTTTATTCTATTATCGTTTATTTAATTTCTAGGTGTTTTCATTATATTTAAAGAATAGATTCATCTATATAGTTTATTTTTATTTAGTTTTACTTTAACATCTTTAGTAAAATAATTACTTACATTCTTAAACAAAACTTATTCTTCACACTAGGAATTTAGATAGTGATATCACTCCCGCGCAGACATTTTATTGGCTCCGAGTTACCAGCAACGGTTTGGCATGACGCGTGCGCTTGCTCTCCGCATAACGGAGACGGAGACGCCATTATGGTAAATTTACAAGTACCTAGCTGGATCATAGGAGAACAGAAATTGGGCTGTGTTCGATTATTAGCAACAATTATTGTGACCTGTGTGTGTGTTATCTTGTGCACAATGTAAGTACATAATACTATATTATACTTTTTATCTGTTGATTGTTTGACAGTGTTCTGTAAATGTGAATTTGCTGCCATGCACATTTTCTATCTGTAAAAGTACGATAATAATGTATTGGGAAACAATAAAATTATTCATTCACATTGTGTAAGTACGTGAGCTGTGCCCAGATAACACCTTGACTAGGTACCCGTCGTTATCTTTATTTGGTAATTTGAAAATATAGGTACTACATACTGGTACCTACCAATAATCAACCAATACTGAACCAATATTGCAATATTATAGTTATAGATATAATGTAATTATTACCATTATTTAACTTTTGTTTTATACTGCTACATACTTATTTTATTGCCTCAAGCAAGAAGTATTGAAATGTGCAAAAATAGACTTTCCGAAATAATAAATAACAATTTTGAAAAATATTCAAGTTTACATGTTGTAGAATGTTTGTAATATGCAGGGTGTACAGAATCGCATGGTAATACTTACGGGCCGTAATTCTTAGGTAATTTTAAGAAAAAAGTTTATACGTATCAACACAAGCTCGCAACTGTTTTATTTTTGAGATACAGAGGGTGTTAAAATTTTTTTTTAAATGTTTAAAAGAAAAACTTCTATCAGTATGCGCGTAGGTTTTGCACTTGACCGTTTTTTATTTCTAGTTTTTATATACCTAGCTCCTTTTTGTGTATCTAATGGTATGTAATTTGGTATACCTACATTTAACTTCCTGTTTAACTGGAAATTGGTTTTATTAAAGTTTTTCATTTAATTAGATATATGTTTTAACGTATACACATGATAAAGAGTACCGAGTACCATTAATTAATGAAAACCAAACTTTCAGATTACTTCAGAATGAGTTCATCAGTACTGTCTAAAAAATCCATGTTTATAAAAAGGCAGCTGAACAAGGATTCAAACGATGAAAATAACTGCAATTATTTTCAGGGTGGTAACCACGAATTCAATTTAAGTTTGTCTTCCGACGAAGATAATGATGGAATAAATGAGTGCCAAGATGTGTCAATGGGGTGTCAAGAAATTTGCTAGAGAACCATTATGATGTGACATCCAGTTTACTTATGAAGTTCGTGGTTTGCAATTAAATTCAAGTACATTTATTTTACGACTCATCTTTTTGATAACTTTGGTATTTAGAAAGCATATTGTAAGTTACCCTTTTGCTTAAAATTATATTAATATTTATTATATAGTATACTTGTTATTTTATCTTGTTTGATTTATATTATTTTTGACTGACTCATTATTTGTAAATTTAAAATTGTTGCAAATTTTAAATGTATTGTTAATGCTATAAATAAATATTTTATTTTTGCAACATATTTACAATTTATTGTAATATACACGGTGTTCGGCGCATGGACAATCAATTTTTTTTTGTGGATCGGCGGGGTCATTTGGAAGTTTTAACATAAATGTCCCAGGTCCTGACTGTTGTAGTTATTGAGATTTTTTTTCATTTTTACATTTTGCTCAAAATTTCCCAAAATTCCCCACTAAAACTTTTCATTGTTTAAGACCGTTAGAAAGGGCATCAACGGTAGAACTTTGAAATTGAATTGAAGAAAATGCTCTCGGTTGCTGTTAGTTTTTTTAAATGATTTTAGAAGTTCAGAATTTTTATTTCTTTCATTTACATTTAGGAATTTGGAGCCTTGTAACTAACTCTCGTATTAAAAATGATTTATTTTGAACAAAAATACATTACAGAATAAAATTTAAAAAAACACCTACGAATACTAAAGTTTAAGTGGGGAATTTTGGGAAATTTTGAGTGAAATCTAAAAAAAATATATTTATTAGTACTACAACAGTTAGGACCTGAGTCATTTGGGATTAAAACCTCCAAATGACCCCACCAATCCATAAAAATATTTTGACGGTACATGCGCCGAAGACCCTGTATTTTATATTGATTTCTAATATTGACTATCAATCCAAAGGAAATATTGTAACAATTTAAATACAATATTAGGTAAATATTATGCTAGTTGTCAAAATAAATATTGGAAATAGATATTGGAGCAATAATGTAGAACAATATTCAGTCAAGATTGATTACAATATTTTGCCAATAAATAAAAATGTTCACATTTCGATATTGGGCAAATATTGCATTTCAACATTTAGCCATTATTTATAACATAAATACCCAATATTGTACTAATATTGCCTGCTACATGGGAAGTAGTAACATTGTTAATGGTTATATTAAAAGTGTATTTTATTTAATAGAAAATATTATGTAGGTATCAGTAAATTATTAAATAAAGTGGTTACCTCTTGTTACAATTATTTGAATCCACGGATCCTGAAACCGCCTTTCAGGATCCGTGGATCCAAATAATTTTAAAACCTAGCATGGAGTCTAACATTTTCGAGAATATACATCTAGATGTTCTGATCAGTATTTACCCAATTTTTACGATTATGTTTTATATTATAGCATCGCAGTGGAAAACAAGCATTGGAGTGAAATAAAAAACCGCTGCCTAAGGAATCACTACTTCCACATCCAGATTCTTCATCCAAGTCACTTTAAAGGAAACATCTTGACTATATTTGCACTCTAGTATGTGGAAATTATTGGTCATAGAATTTTAATATTTGGGACAGATGTCATAGAAAAGTTTGAGGAGTTGGTTTCTATCATATACGTTAAAAATGAAGTTTCTAGTTTACCCTACTTATTTTCCACTATTCACAACCTACCACCTACCACCCCTTCAATGCAGTCATCTCAATCAGATGTCACTACAATACATACGTGTACTAACTTTCAAGTGAATATCTCAATTTGATGTTTTCAATCCCATTAATAATGAAGCGGAGGTGGTGGAGTTTGAAAAATTTTAGAAAGAAATCTGAGACCTTGGTTTCTAGTATATACACCGAATTCCAAATTTCTGTACTCTTACCAGCTTGATTTACTTATTTTCTCCTAGTCCTTCTCTTAACCCCAACCCTTCTACGGAATCATCCCAAAATATGATCTAGTTCCAAATGTCGTTATAATACATACGTCTACCAAATTGCAAGTGAATATCTCAATTTTATTTTATCACCCCTCTAATAATGTAGTAAGGGTAGTGGAAGGGTTAAAAAATATTATTAAAAAATCTGAGGCCTTAGCTTCTAGGACATACACCACAAAGAGTTGACAAAATCTGGATTTTTCGATTTCGCGTAAGTCACGGGAGATCGGCGTATTTTGTCGTTACTATTCACATCGGCGCAGGCAATGTGGTGTTTTTTGTATATACATATTTAAGTTTATGTAAAATATATGTTTGTGCTCCGCTCTCGGCCTTGCCCAAGATCAACGAGCAAATATTATTTTCAAGGAATCATCTGATACCCCTTGCTGTATTTTACACAAAACCCAGAATTAGCAGAGATGTTAAAAAATACACATTCCCCACATAATTCATTTCTGGTATCATTCGACGTTAAAAACATGTTTTCAAATATCCCCCCAGATGAATGTTTAAAACTTATTCAAAATTTACTAGATGAAAGTAAATTAAATAGCATTATATCAACAGAACTTTTACTAGCTTTCGACACATGCATCAGTCAAAATTACTTTCAATTCAATAATCAATTTTATATTCAAAACAGCGGTCTACCGATGGGATCACCTATAAGCCCTTTATTAGCGGATATTTTTATGTCTAATTTAGAGGAAAGTATACTAAATTCGCAACCAGGCAAGAATCACATTCATTTTTGGTATAGATATGTCGACGACGTTTTAGCATGCTTTAAGGGTACTACTAGACAATTACACACTTTTCTAGATTCTATTAACAACATACACCCAAAAATTAAATTTACATTAGAACGAGAAACAAATCATACAATAAATTTTCTAGACCTAACTATCACACACAAAAATAACCAATTCAAATTTAATATTTTTAGAAAACCTACATATACTGATATAACTATCCCCTTTGATTCTTGCCATCCATACGCACATAAACTAGCAGCTTATAATTCAATGCTACATAGAGTTTTTTTATTGCCTTTATCAGAAACGCAAATAAAAACAGAGCTCTCAATAATTCAAAAAATAGCCAAGAACAATGGCTTCCCCACAGAAGCTATCGCCAAATTAATAAACAAGAAACAAAACCAGTATACTTTTAAAGCAATTTATCCCATAGTCAGAGAAGAAAAACAAACACCTCACGCTGCACTCACATACTGTGATACACTGACAGAGAAAATATCAAATATTCTCAAAGCACATAATATCAAGATAGCATTTAAACTGAAAGAAAAATTATGAAATTTAATTTACAACGCCAAGGATAAAACAAATAAATACGAAAAATCTGGAGTCTATAGGTTAAATTGCTCAGAGTGCAATAACATATATATATAGAACAGACCGGACGTAATTTTAGAACAAGATACCTCTATCATAATAGGTCCTTCAGACTACAAAAAACAGATTCTGCTTTTTCTAATCACATATTAGAGAGTGGACATAACTTCCCAGATATCAATAATATGGAAATCCTGCACTATGCCAGCAAAGGTTTTAAACTTAATTTGTTAGAAGCATTGGAAATATACAAATACAATAATAAGGATGATTTAATTTTGTTAAATGATCAATTAGATATTATGTACTCAACTTTTTTTACTGCTACCAAGATGTAATTAAAATTTCTGAGAAACCCCACCCTTAGATAGTTAGGGTATCATAAACTACCTGTATACTTTCATAATTTTCTAATTTGTTTTATTCTAGAAACATATTTAAATAGGGACCAAATCTTTTGTATTTCATTCTTAGTTGAATCATTGTTTGAAAATGACCTAAAAAGGGTTGAAACTGCAGTCACGTTTTTGTGCAAATATGGTGGTAAAAAACATAGTAGTGTTTTACTCAATTGCGTTATAATCGCTTTACGTTAGCGAAATCAACTAAATAATCCACCAATTGATATCAACAATAATACACGCGTATGTATCAACTGCGATGAATTGTTGAGGACAGACTTAGCAAATGCTGATGATCCTGAATGTATCCAGCTCAGGGTTTTAAAACATAAATTGTCTGATATTTGTTGTATTTGTAACATCAGGACCCCTGCTTTAAGTCGCATTTCTGTTAAAGCAAGAGTCCAAATATTTTAATAGGTACTAACATTTATTTTCCTCAGTCTCTTCGTCTATGTAACCTCCACTTAGATAATGATCAAAATCTTCTAAGATTATTTTACGATGGCATGAAATTCCTAAACAGACCTATAAAATTACAAAGAGCAGAAGTTTTGAATGTCTTTACTGAACTTCATAATAAGGCGTTGATTAAGAGGGATGAGCAATTTACTGGTCCAAATATTTTCTCGGACGATGACTTTTGAACAATAACTTCATTATCAAAACCTCAATTTGAGGATCTGTATAACCACTGCGATCCTGTGAATAAGGCAAATAATCGACAACAGCGTGTTAAAAGAAGGATCTCCTGGCGATTTTGTGTAAATTACGGCAAGGCATATCAGATGATTTCTTGAAAGTAACATTTGCTTATTCTACTCGCCAAGCTGCCAGCATGCCTATAGGCGTTGTAATAAAATCATTAATAATGCGTTTTGTATATGAAAACATAGGACTCAATGCCTTAACTCGCGAACAGTTTATTGAAAGATATGTAACAGGTTTTGCTAACGTTTTGTATAATGCTGATCCTAACAATCGCAAAGTTATCGCCATTGTTGATGGTACCTACAGCTATATTGAAAAATTAGGCAACTACCGGACATTGCAACAATCGTATTCCATACATAAAGATCGGCACTTGGTGAAACCTGCACTACTACATGTAACGAACAGTTATATTTTAGATATTCAAGGACCCTACCCTATTTTGCCGAAGGCAAAAATAATGATGCCGCAATGCTTCGGACAGAACTACAAGAGAACAGTGGCGGTATCAGAAATTGGTTTCGAGAGGAGGATATATTCCTTGTCGATCGAGGATACTATGATAATAATCATGTTCTCGATGAACTTAACTTTGACTATAAAAGGCTCCCGAGTATACAACCAGGAGAGCGCCTATTAACAACAAGAAGCCAATAAAGCAAGAATCGTGACAATTCAGAGATGGATTGTCGAAGCTCGAAACGGACACATCAAATCAATATTTCGCTTTCTCGATGGTATTATTCCAAGAGCTCATGTCCTTCACCTGAGAGGCTTTTATTTAATAGCTGGCGCAATGATCGAAGCATCGCGAATAAATTTTCATGGAAGGAAAGACTGCCGAATTGGTTGAAACGGTGAAATAAAAAATAGGTGATCTAAATATACTTCAAATATACATTGAAGTCGAAAACTTGGAACAAAGACGTGCAATTTGGACCAGGCTTGGTGAAAACCTTCTGCAAGGCTTCCCACGATTAGATTTAGAGTACCTACAACGTTTACAACAGGAACATATCAGTTAAGTTTGGCACCATCTTACGTTCTAGACAAAAAACATCTCGACGGGTCGGAAATATTTGAATTTGAGGAAAATAGGGATGATCCAGAACTGTTTCGGATAAAAATATATTCCCGATTTAGAAACGCTGCGAAGTACCAATTGTGGATCTTATTTATCCGAAATATTGACGAACATGAAATGGATCAACACCAAGAGGGCCCAATCGCAGGATACTGTTGCACCTGTAAGTGCGGAGCCAGAACACTGGGGTCCTGTGCCCACATAACTAGTGTTCTACGGTATTTGGGATATGGTAGGCACCAACAAGTTGTAAAATATCCCGATCGTGCCCTTCTAAATTATATTAAAAGTGCAGGTAACAGATGGAATGCAAATAACGACCAGTTAATAGTTAATGTTGAGGACTAGAACCGTAAGATAGTAATCAGAATACAGTCACACAAATGCATCCACCCACTCACATAGCCACTTACACACACATACACAACACTGACAAACTACCCATAGGAGCGGAGCACAACCCTATATTTTACATAAACTTAAATATGTATATACAAAAAACACCACATTGCCTGCGCCAACGTGAATAGTAACGACAAAATACGCCGATCTCCCGTGATCTATGCGAAATCGAAAAATCTCGATTTTGTCAACTCTTTGCGGTCCAGTTTAAAAACGAGAGCTTTTTGGGCGCCAATGTTACTAAAAATTTGTATAGGTATGGATGACTCAACATCATATCAAAAATTCGGCCAATTTGACGGAAGTCGTTTTTCCCTTATAATGCGTGCGGGGTCCTTTCTGTGCATGTGTTGTGTTGGTCTAACGTGCGTCAAGTGGCGTGTTAATGTTAAGGACAGGATCGAAATGTCAAAAACTCGTAAGCTAGTACTTATGTTAATCCTAGATGGCACAGTGTGTATCTTATCTTATTTTATTGGCAAGTTTCAATATTTGTCGGAATGTTGTCCGCATTGCCACATGTACAAAAATTTCTTTAGTATAAGATATAATTAATGTTACAAATTATAATTATATTACTCAATTACATAAATAGTCGTAAAATAGCTAGTATGTGGTTAGGTAAATTCTAAAATGTAGTTGTGCATAATTTATGCCATGTACATTGTACAACTAATATCATATAGGGATATTGTTTAAATTTTAAAACGAAATAGTTAACCACATTATTAATTTCGAATTAAACAGCAAGAACCTTTTATCCAAATTATGGGAACACATCAGTTTTAATTATTGAAAATGGCAAAGACAATATGTATTTAAATTTGGCAACTGTTCATCACCTAATTTTTATTCTACCTAACAGTTGTAAATATGTCCTTGAACGTAGTGTGTGTGAGAAGCGCTATTTAATATTTATTCCTTGTTCTAGCGTTCACCGTCAGCCGAGTGGCTAGCGCGTAAATAAAATCATGGAAGGTCCCGGGTTCAAACTCCTACGTCCGCTGATTTTTTTTCTTCTTTAATTTTGTAATGATTAATATATTTTTTCACTAATTCTTTTCTGTGATTTTTTTACGTTAGGTTAGAGGTTTTTATTCCGCTTAAAATAATTTCATTCTTCGTGTGATTTCTTTATGTTGCATTAGTAGGTTTTTATTCTGATATCTAATTGTTATAATAATAATTATTAGCGCCGTAGGCAGCATAATCGTCGCGGGTAAAGAAATGGGGGGTGCGGGGGAGTACCCCCGCCTTTTTTTCATAAAATAACACGAAATACTTCAATTTCCCGACTAGCAGAATTTATTGCACATTTACAAGGCAATGCGCATGCTTGAAGCTCCGAACTTTCGGCAAAGATTAGGGAATTAACAAGATAGGACAGCCAGCGGTAAACCTTGTATCTTTTAGCAATGGCGCCATTGACCTCGACATTTAAATTTGAGTTTTCGCGCAGTTGCCACAATGTGACAATCAGACGGAGAAGGTAACATTAGAAAGAGGGGCCAATAGTGAAAATTGGACAACACTGTCTCCTCATAGAACGACCGAACTCAGGTGACTGTCAGTAGCCAAGGTCACTAAAAAACAGGTTGCTTAGTAATATATGTCACACGAAGTATTTCTGTTTATATGTAAGGTATCTATTTGGTTAGGATAGAATTGTACATTGAAAGAATAATTTTGAAACTTTTTTCTATAAAATGAGGAAAAAACAGCCACACGCAGCTGTCATCGAGGTCTATACGTGACGTAGCACTTGTCGATTTTGATGAGCCAACCTATCTTTTAGTAAGCTTGGTCAAATTCGTGTAATGCGTAACCGACAAATCCAGAAACCGTTTCCGCTGGATGTCGTGTCGCTTTAAATTGGAGTACACCACTGTCTTCGTCTATTTCGTCTTCTCCGTCTGACTGTCCTATCTTGTTAGGTCTCTAATCTTTTCCTGACCTCTCGATATAGTGTTTCATTATCCTATTTTCCAAAAAAATTAACATACTTTTGCATATATCTAAGAAAAGAACATAACCAATATCTGAGTAAGTATACTGGGTTAATCATTGTTACACAATAAAAATTTGCCAAAACTGGATGATTGAACCCGTAACTTCAGGGTTTAGGTTACACGTTGTTTCCTCTCGGTGAAGCAGTCACACATTGAAATATAAGATACTCTTTTCTGCGGAAGCATAAACGAGATAAAGTTATGGAGAGTTGATTAAAACACCAATGCCATGAACCATATTCAGGGTTCGAACCTAATATATATATTTTAGTGCTTGAATACAGTTGCAAACTATTGACCATTTAATAATACTTTCATTGTTTAGTTTATTTAACAAATTTAAATGTGTCACTTCTCATTTCATTCATCAATCAAAATCATTACCTCCTTTCATTCATAAGGCTATTGGCGCCATCTTCTAGTTACATGCTGAACTTATTCTAAATATTTACAATTATTCTGATGACTCATCGATTTGTGTTAAAAATTGATTTCATACATTACAATTTACAAAAGCAATTTTATGCAAATTTTTACACAGACAAAAGATAATGACTGTAATACGCATAAATACGACCTAATTAAATGTACTTAAATAACTCTGATTATCTAATCTACAAATGTATCGTCTGATAATTAGGCAATTTTAAAAATTTATTCCGAATTTATCGTGCACTCAAAAAAGAAACAAACAGGTCAGTCGTATTTGGCCGACTTCTGTTATAATACTGCCCACTTTAAAACTCCGTTTGAATTACTTATAAAAAAGTTATTTATGAAATACCAAGTGTCGATTTGATGGAATTTTAATGATTATTAGGCAACCACATATACACTTTTTGACATTTCGATCCCGACCTTAAAGCTTTTCTCTCGAGAAAGGAGCCCGCACAAACCTTATAAGAATTGGGTTTCGGTAGAATCGTGTGAATTTTTGGTGGTTTTTGTGATCCTGAATAAAGGTCTCCATGGCCACAATGCTCCATTTTCAGTATTTTGGCTCATATGGAGTACCAAAGCTCCATCCTAAGTTACTACTTTGAGTAGCTTTACAACATTTTTATATCGCATATTTTATTATTAAAATACCTAACTTTAAGTTTTTGGCGTTACCGAATTCAAATCTAATGTCAAATAGGCGATGTTGCCAGTTGGCAGCTGTCAATCAGCTGTCAATTAGCAACGAACTGTTTTGAGATTTATTTGACATGAAACTTTTAAATATCTCTAGTAATAAGCACTCTACATCCAATGTCCAATGCCCTTTACAGAAACGAGCTTCGTGGAGTTTTCAAGTGCATCAAAAAGAACATTGGACAATTCCGAAAAAAGTTGAGAATATTCTTGGGTGACTCTTAACTCTTTTTGCTTCTTGCAATTTTTCTCCAAACTTCTTCATTTTCGAGTAAAGAAACCGCAAAGTTCTAAAATTTTTATATTTCTCGCCAGATAACTAATAATTCAGTAATATTACGGTCCAAATTGCGATATATCCGACAAAATTCATAAAGTTTTGAAAATTGGTGGGAATAATCAGGACAGCATATGTAATAATAAACCGAAAAGTTCCCACCCCTAAATTGTGTGCTTCATCCCCTACGACATAGTATTCACCCCAATTTTCGCTTTTTTAAAATTATCCATGAAATGGTGCATTTTACGACAAAAATACCTATGTACAAAAGTGTTCTACAAGAAATTCTCTACAAAAAAGGTTTTTAGACCATTTCTCCTCAAACGAATAGTACGTTGGTAAATCAGGGCCGTAATTAGCACGTCATATAATTCGTTCTTTATTTACCATCACCGAAATGTTCGGTGTTACTATGCAGCACATCATTCCGCACTTCCATAGGTCATTGCCCTTTGTGAATGCAATCAATGTATTTAATAAAAGAAGTGATTTACAACAAATTGTACAAACTTTCAACAATGAGGAAGCTACTCATGAAGAAATTGCAAACATGGGAGAGCGATTTATTTTAGCTTTATACAACTGTACCTCGGCAGAAAAAAGTCTAGATGAATACAGATTTATGTCTTTTAACAGACTAGTTGGTAAAGCCAGCAACACTGTTATGTTGTCAAAACTTCTTCGATAACTTCTGCTGCCGCTCGGCAACATTGTTATCGTGTTTTTCACCAAATTCAAACATGGAAAAACGTGACGCTCAAAGCTACCGATTGGGGGTGGAAAGAAGTTGGCGGTATATTAATCCCAATAATGACTAAAAGAACCAGCTCCCGAATCTGTTTTAACGCTTATTTCATGTTCATGTAAATTAGGGTGCGAATACAGGTGTAGTTGCAGAAGAGCAGGCTTGCGTTGCTCTACAATGTGTTATCATTGCCATGGACAATCATGCTTGAATGTTGAATCTGTGGAAGACGACCAAGATTTATAATTAACATTTGATAATTAGTGGATTAGGTCTACAGGGGATACCACTTAAAAAAAAAAACGCGCCAAGTACTTTACTTCTAGGGTGGTGTGGAAATAAGTACAACACGGTCTTTTTATAGAGGTGAGGGGGTGGAAGTTGTATATTTATTAAAATTCTAAATAAATTTTAGTGCCTACTGCTATTTTAAGCGTTAAACGTTAAACTTTAAGGTAGATCGTACTGTAGAGGGTGCTAGTCGGAACCAACCCTTATGTTTGCGCCATATTTCCCACGTTATTATTAATTTTAGGAAAAAAGTGGCAAAAACCTTTTTGATAGAGAATTTTCCAAGGAACAATTTTGTATATAGGTACTTTTGTCGAAAATTACACCGTTGCCGAGATAATCTAGAAAAACTCAAAATGGGGGTAGAAAGGACGTCCTGGGGGATGAAGCACACTATTTAGGGATGGGAACTTTTTGGTTGAATAATCCTTATGCTATTCCCAACATACCCACCAATTTTCAAAGCTTTATGAATTTTGTCGGAATAAAAACGTAATATTCCTGAACTATAAGAAAAATGGCAAATTTCGGAAAAAATGCTTCAATCAAAAGTAGCCTATTCTTAGTCAGACAATCTGGATTTGAAATAAAAGATAGGGGTTTCCCATTTAAAAAAACAAATTTGACCGTGAATAACCTTAACCCTTCCACCTAAAGTCAAAGTGACATATAGCGCCGAACTACGCCCGTCCAATTATACAACTTTTGTTGGAAACATTTTTTCGAAAAGTGCTTATTACTCGAGACATTTGAAGGTTTCAGGTAAAAAAAATCACCTAGTAGTTCCTTGCTAATTGACAGCTGCCACCTATTAATATCGTCTATTTGACCTTAGATTTGAATTCGGCAACCTCAAAAACATAAAGTTAGGTACTTCAATAATCAGAATATGTGATATAAAAATATTATAGAACTACTCAAAGTAGAACGGATGATGGAGCTATGCACTTTTGGTGCTCGATAGGAGCCAAAATACTGAATATAGAGCATCGTGAACATGGAGATTTTTGTTCAGAATGACAAAAGCTATAATATGCCAAAGATTCAGACGATTCTACCGAAACCCAGTTTCCATAAGGTTTGTGCGGGGTCCTTTGTGGCAGGCCTTGACACTAATGTCTTTATCCATTGGCATCTTATTTAGCCTATGTACCTCAGCAATCGTTTCCATTGATCACTAGATGTAGTTTTTATTCTGGGTTGCTTGCAACTACTTGTCTGAAATTATATTCCTAAACACATAGGCATACGTCCGTAACCATTAAAAATTTGTATTATAGAGCACTCATTTGTTATTTCTAGATAGTATACCATGTCTATTGATCAAGAGGTAGAGCTTGATTAATACTATATAGGCTGTGTTATTGGTTCTCGTGATATGTGATACGAAGCACAGCTTCATGTTGAAGGTGACTCCGCTGCTTTCGCTACCTTGTGTAGTTTCACTGTCATGAGTTTTCAGTTTGGTAATAGTGTGAATGTTAGTGAATTTTCTACTGAAAGTAGTGGTCCTGGTATATATCCTCGTTTATTTTTACTTTGCCTGTTTTGGAATAGTTCGTTAATTTGTCCAAGTGATATCTTACTTTCTGAGTTGCCATCTGTGCGTAAAATAATTGCCTATTGACAATCGTATCATTTGCGTAAACTAAAGGTTTATCTTTGGGTTTGTCAGTATGTTCAATGTGAGTAGTAGTAACGGAGAGAAGATGGAACCAAGAAAAGCTCCCGCTGATAACAGTTTTGACGTGACAGTTCATTGCCCACACTCGTCAATATATATCATTCAAATATGTAACTCTCGATGAATTGCACTATGTAATCTGGGATTCTCTAACACGGTCTCGAAAGTCATCTCGATATTGATCCGCTATGTAACGGTACACTGTTTATTATTATAACCTTGGAAGATGTCTTGTACTACCTTGCATAATGATAATGATACAATGACCACTTCTGAAGCCAAATTGATGGACAGAGATGAGATTCCTTTTGCCCACGAATGTGAGATTCTCTACCACTTGGAGCCGGTTTATCCATGCGAGAATAAGTGTTATCCCATAATTAAATCACAGTTTAATAATGCACTTGCCCTACTGAGTGTAGTCCACGCGACGATAGTCTTACTCCTGCTATCGACGCGTAAACTACACTCAGTAGGGGTGAAGTAATCTTACTATTATTAAACTATAGGATAACACTTATCCTCGCATTGATAAACCGGTACTTAGCCACCCTGCCTAGTGCGCTTTTAACCTAATACGCCACGTATTTAGACTAGTAGTAACAGGCAGTCATCTTTCCACTCTCTGTATCTTACTAGACGGTAAAACTTTGAATTAAGTAAAGTATTGCAAATACCTCCTCATCCACGTAGTGAAGTAGGACTATAATAGGTAATCGTAAAAAAAAATTCAGTGTTTTTTGTTTTTAAATAGACTTAAAATATGACAAAACGTCGAAATTTTAATTTTGAGCGGAAAAAAATTCTGTCTGTTTGTCTGTCGGTCTGTAACTTTCTTTTTTTTTATTCGCACGCTTTTTCTGGAGCGGTTTAAAGATATTGACTTGAAATTTGGTACGCATGTGTATCATGACGAGACCTGGAACTAGATTATATTTTGCGCTAGTTCTGGTGAAGGGTTGGGGGTTAAATAGGAACAAATAAGGGAAAATAAGTAAAGCAAGCTGGTAAGGGTACAAAAATTTGGAATTTGGTGCATATACTAGGAGCCAAGACCTTAAATTATTTTAAATATTTGTCACTCAATTATTAAAGGGGTTGATAAAATAAAATTGATATACTCACTTGAAATTTGGTACAAGTATGTATTGTACTATTTGTACTGACATCTGATTGAGATGATTCCGTTGAAGGGAGGGGTAAATAGGGGAAAATAAGTAAAGCAAGCTAAATAGTCCAGAGTTCAGAAACTTCACTTTTGGCGTATATGCGCGAAGCCACCTCAATTTATTTATGACATCTGCCTCAAATATGTTATTAAATTTATATCACCAATTAACTCCACATACTAGAGGGCAAACATAGTCTAGATGTTTTCCTTTAAAGATACTTGAATGGTTAATCTGAATGTGGAGGTAATGATTCCTTAGGCAGCGATTTCTTACCCATTTGATGAAACTAGTTATCGGTATATTGTGCAGGCCACTTACTGTCTAATTTTATTTTGATGTGTAATGCAAAGGGATAATCTTTCATGTATACATATTTGATAATTGGCATCATAAATAATATTAGAATCCTCATAATTGTAATCCTCTGCTATTCTTTCTATATGTTCATTTAATATTTCCAGTTGAAAATTCAAGTGCTGTAATATATATGCTCCATATATGATAGGGTACACCATTCCATAACCAAATATAAGAGATCCAACGTAGTAGATGGCGCACAAGATTCCTTTCAAAAATGGAATATTTTTATTTATTACGAATAATGTAGCGTTAAAGTCTTCTTCATCTCCTACCAATGGTAATACCATTAAAAAATGTGCCAGAAAAGATACAATGAGCATAACACTTGTATATATTTTAATAAATTTGCATTGATGTAGTATTTTATTTCTTAATCTTTCACCAGCGGCATCAATGGACCAAAAATTCTCTAACGTTAGGTTTTGAACTTTTTTCATTATTGTAGAGAACTCAATAGTGGCAAGCAATGCGACAAATGCCTAAAAATACAAAATTGATTAAAACTTCAAATATTACTTTATGTTATTCGTATACATCATCCGCCAGTACAAGACCATTTGTAGGATGAAATTGTGCACTAAACCTAAACAAATTATTACAAGCAGAAATTATGAGGGCGGCTAGACTATAATGGACTAATTCAGTAAATTCACTTCATAACTAGTATAAGTATTGTATAAAGGGGAAAATCCTGTCAATTTTGATATTGCAAAAGGTATGGAAAATTACGAGAACTAATAACGGAACATGAAAGTTCAGTTGTTCACTGTAGTCTATATTATTATTATTCATAATTTTATCCAAAAATCGCAAGGCAAGGGTCTAACGCCCTTTGGCAAAACTGGTAATCTCTAATTGTTTAAGTAATCGAGTTTGAGGAATTCCAAGTTTTAGCGTTACAAAATCACTTCTTAAAACACAAATTAAAAGTTACGCAAAAGGAATATGCAAGAAAACTTTTAATGAAAAGGTTGGAATTCCGGCCGGACCCGCAGTAAGTTTAAGTTTAACGCCATACTCCCTCCGCCATACTTCAGCTTCAAAAAAACGTTTAATGTTCAAACAGTCAAAAGTAAGATTATTAAGCTTGATTACTAAGGCGTTCGAAATATTAAAGAAATACCTACTTATTGAAGAAACTTGGAAAGACATCGACGATGTCACTCCGGCTTCCAAGAGATTCTTTCTTATAAAACATGTTTCTTAGTATATTAGTTTCTTCTTTTTACCGTAGATATAAGCCGAGAATTTATGAAGTCTTTATAATTTTGAAACTCAATTTTAATGTCACACTTGGTTTGTGATCTAAGTTTATGAAATTATATTATAGTGGTCAAATGGGAAAATAAGTAAAGTAAGCTGATAAGAGTACAGAAACTTAAGATTCGGTGTATGTACTAGAAGTCAAGTCCTCAAATTTCTTTATAATATATTTCAACTCTACACCACCCCTACTCCATTATTAAAGGGGTTGATAAAATAAAATTGAGATGTTTACTTGAAACTTGACACACGTATGTATTATAACGACATCTGAAACTAGATTATATTTTGAGATGATTCCGTTAAAGGGTTGGGGTTTAATAGGGGTGAATATGGGAAAATAAGTAAAGCAAACTGGTAAGTACAGAAATTTGGGATTTGGTGTATATACTAGAAGAGAAGGCCTCAGTTTTTTTACGTAATATTTTCCAACCCTCCACCACCCCCCCATACCCTTACTAAAAGAGTTGATAAAATTAAACTGAGATTTTCACTTGAAATTTGGTACACGTATGTATTATAACAACATCTGAAACTAGATTACATTTTGACAAGATTTCGTTGAAGGAGTGAAGATTAAATAAAGGTAAATAGGGAAAATAAGTAAATCAAGCTGATAAGAGCACAGAAACTTAGGATTTGGTGTATATACTAGAAACCAAGGCCCCAGATTTCTTTCTAATATTTTTCAATCCCCACTCTCACCACCTCCACTCCATTATTAATGGGATTGATAACATAAAATTGAGATATTCACTTGGAAGTTAGTACATGTATGTATTGTAATTACATCTAATTGAAATGATTCCGTTGAAGGGGTGGGAGATGGGGAGGGTTGTCAATAGGGGAAAATAAGTAGAGCAAGCTAGAAACTTCATTTTTAACGTATGTGGTAAAAACCAAAGCCTCAAATTTTTCGATAACATCTACCCCAAATATTATTAAAATTCTGTGATAAATAATTTCCACATACTAGAGTGCAAATATAGTCAAGATGTTTCCTTTAAAGCAACTTGGATGGAAAATGTGGATGTGGAAGTAGTGATTCCTTGGGCAGCGGTTTTTCTATACATACCTATTTTGTTCTGGTTCTGTTAAAAATAAACAAATAATGGCTTTCATGAAAACCTGGAGGAATTGACGGATCATGAAGCGTTCATTGAAATTTTGCAAGTGTTGAGAAATGCTTGCCGACGATCACAAAAGCATACGGAAATATTTAGTCATTTTTAAATTCTAATAAAGACGAATTTATCTGCGTACTCAAAATCTCCAAGGAGGGAGTTCGGTTCATAATCAATCAGATTCAAGACCAATTACGTTCTCGAACGCAGCAGTAAGTAATTTACGATGGGCTTTATAGTGACACTACTATTTGTTTAATCTCTGTTTAGTCTATGTAAACAAAGAGCATAGTGTAGGTAGTCGTAGTATGTTGTCTTTCATATTTGGATTATTACTGCCACTGTTTGTGCAAAGATTATACTTATACTACTAGTACTATGTTTATAAAATAATTGACTCTTTTGTCCAATGAAAGGTTGCAGATCTTTTTGTATATGACAACATTGTCTAGAATATTAAAATTAGCGTACTAAACTTGGCTAAAAAAATACAGTTGTATAATATTTAACTTACAATATGTAACATACACACTGATGAACGGTAACTTATTTTTTTCTTCTTTTTTTTAATTATTACTAAAATTAAAAGTATCGAAATAAACAAACTATTTGGGGTTAAATTAACACGTCAAACTTCAAAACATACCATTTGGCAGAACTAGCCATTTTGCGCATGTGCGAATGCTACGAAGCTAACAACTTTTTCATTGAACTCAATTCTATTGAACCGAGTTCAAATATTGTGTATACAACGAAATATCAAATTTGAGCCGAGTTCATCGTTGAACGTGGTTTAGTTGAATACGGCGTTAAGCCGTGTTTGTATAATCGGGTCTTAATGTAGCAATAATATATGACCATTTCCTACCGGTTCTCCTAACAAAGCTGCGGGAAAATATGTTCTAAACTGATGTCTTGTTGATATAATCCACATTGAACCAATATTTAAGATTTGAAAATATGCAAGTATCATAATTATAATGACTCTCAAATATCCAAAAATGTGTTGCAAAGGAAACCCCAGTATTTGCATTATGAAGTTCAAGGGATCTTCTAAAACAGAGAAAATTAAGATGAATGAACTGAACAGTTTATTTGAAGTATTGCTAGGGCACGCATAGATATACAGAGTGACCCATTTAAAAGCGGGACACCTCAAATCTGACTACGCCACTGGATTTAGAATACCTTCAAATGGGTGTGACCGAAATTTAACAAAAAAATAATTATTCTTAATACGGAGCATGTTTAAATGGAACAAAATTTTGTCAATATTGAATAAACTGATGGTTATAAATTTTTAAATTTAACTGATAAAAATCTAATGGAGCATAGCAAACGATATTATTTAAACAATTGTGAATTACAAGACGAATATTTCAAATATTTCGAGAACATAAATAAACATAACATAAATTTTAATTGTGCTATATTTCTGTTAGAAACCAATATATTTTTGTTAAATTTCGGCTTTATCCATTTGAAGGTATTCTAAATCCAGTGGCGTAGTCAGATTTGAGATTAAAAAAAATTGTTAACACTTTTTTTGGATTTTTTGCCTTGAAAAAAAAAATCGAAATAGGCCTTGAAATTTTTAATTTCGATTTGAAATTTTGCACCACAGTAGAGTCATTGAAGCTGTATAATTAAAAAAAATCAATTAAATCGGTCTACAAATAAAAATTTTAGAAAGGTGCCCAACTTTTAAATGGATCACTCCGCATGTATATTTTAGCACAACATTTTTGTTAATAAAAATAATTAAAAGATTTTTTAATATGAAGAAATAATGGTTAGAATACATTAACAGCGGATTTAATGAAAAGGGCCTGGTCAGCTTTTGGTATAAAGGAGTCTTAATAGTCGACGTAATTTATAAAAAGAAAATTGTAACTAGTTCTGAAAAATAAAGAAAAATTTTTAATGCAAGATTAGCAAATCGAACTTTAAATGAATTTTTGTATTGGAAAGAATTTTAATGCGAAGTTCAAAAGGCCCTACAAATTTCGTTCAAATACTTTGCTCAGGGGCACCTAGTCAGCATATGCTGAATGCTGACCTGTGAAAAATACCACTGGAATGCTTGTTAAAATTAAAACTTACCCTTCATGTGCGTATATTTATTCTGAAACAGCGACTCTCCTCTTTTCATAATGCTGATTTTGTATGAAGAAGTTTTCTCACTAACAGTTAATATAACTAACGCGAATGAAATAAATTATGTGAACTAAATATAAACTGATATTATTTATGAGTAATACAAATGATTATTAAAAGTGCAACATTAAAATAGGGTAAACGAGAAATCTATAATAGTCTATTTAATCTATAATAGTCTATTTAATATTCTTTTTAAGAACTGTCTAACTTCGGGAAATTTCTACTAAGTATAATTAATATCTAGGCAATCGAGGATATCAATTTAACAACAAATATTTTTAACCAAGCTATTATGTCACTGTTTGACGTTCATGCTCCTGTATGTGCTATAAAAATTTTAAAAAGTCATAAACTTTATATTATGAAAAAACGATTAAAACGAAAGAAGGGGCTCATGAAAAATATTTAAAAACAATAACAGCAAGACATAGAGAAACCTATGTGACATTAAGAAATTTTACTAAGGAAGTCATTGTTGGGGAAAAAAAGCATACGTGCAATTTGTAGTTAACAAAAATTTTTAAAAAAATGCCAAACTATTATGGAAAAATCTTTCCCATTGAGCGTGTGCACTAAATCAAACAATAAACCTAATATTTCACCTGTTGAGTTTTCAGATCCTAATCAATTAAACGATTATTTTCTAAATGTAACAGGGCAGTCTAAGAGATAGAGTTACTCCGGCTTATTTTAATAATTGTTATTTGAATCTGGAAATTAAATTTACTTTTTCAATAATAAGTCATAACGATATTTACTCAGCTATAAATCAGATTAAATCTGAAGCTATAGGCAGCGACAACATTAATATAAAAATGATTAACTTGATTGTTCCTCATTGTATTGATGTGCTGAAGAATATATACAATGAATGGAAATTGGGATATTACTTGATACGTGGAAATCTGCAAATGTCCTACCAATCCTCAAAATCTCCATTCCTGTAACCTTAAATGATTTGCGCCCCATTTCAATATTACCATCATTTTCTGAAATATTCGGAAAAATCATTTCTATAGATCTGAAAAGTTATTTAAACTCTTTTACCTGTTATTCCTTCAGGATTCAGAGAAAAGTATAGTGATTCTACAGCTCTTTTATAAGTGATAACGGACATATCTTGGAGTTACAGAAAGAAGGGCATTTCTTGTCGTGAACTGTGCCATTGCAATTGCTTGAGGAAAACTTGAAATGTGAATCTGCCATTAGTTTGTACTAATAATTGAAATGTGATGAATTGAATATCTTTGTGATTTCTTAAATTTAAATGTGATTTTTACGTGCAATAGCTTTACGGAGCTAGTCAATAGTACATGAATTCAATTTAGTCATTATTGTGATTCCACAGCAATTGTTTCTTTTCAATAGTGCTACAGATACAAGTATTATATAAACTGCTGTGAGGAAAAATTGTATACGTACACTTTAAAATATTTGTGTTTTAAAATGTATCCAGCTATGTATTTACAATATAGATGGCAATGACAAGGAGCACATAGCGTTAAATCTAATAACAATAATAATAATAATAATATTATTAATAATAATAATAATAATAATATTCCGTTCACATTGTACCTATTATAATATCAGCAACTGGCCTAATTCCTAAAACACTCCATGAGAGCTTAGCACGTCTCCAAATAGATCCACATGTATACATTGAAGCACAGAAGAACATCATAATAGATACAACAAGCATAGTTAGGAAGTTCATGCAAACCACATAAAGATAATAGTAGTTACTAACCAACATACAGATAAGATAATGGTTACTATGTTAGTGTTTGGCTAAAGGAAAGCCCGCATTAACATAAAAGAAACCGACGGCAAAGTCGAGAGAATTTAAAAAAAAAATAATAATAATAATAATAATAATTCCTGACTGGTTTGTCGAGGGACCTACCGTGCTAATCCCCAAAAAGGGAGATCTGTCCGACCCAAGGAATTATAGGCCGATCACTTGTCTGAACTCCTGCTACAAGATATTTACACGTATCTTGTATGCTAGGACGTTACGGCAGGTTGATCCGGTCTTCCAACAGATTTACGAGCAGCGTGGTGCCAAGAAGGGCATGGCGGGCTGTAAAGACAGCCTGCTGATAGACCGCTGTATTACGCAGGATTCTGTGCAGTACAAGCGGAATCTATCGATGGCCTGGATTGACTATCGCAAGGCATTTGACACAACATCGCACGAACTATTGTTGCATTTGCTCAAGTGTCTTGCGGTAGCAGAACCACTAGTGAGATGCATAGAACAACTGCTGCCTCTCTGGAAAACTCGCTTCACCATAACATCCGGTGCACAGCGGGTTACAACAGAGCAGGTGGCATTCCGAAGAGGAGTTTTCCAAGGAGACTCTCTGAGTCCCCTCCTCTTTTGCATCTCACTGCTGCCGTTATCTGTTGAGCTCCGCCAAACTCGCGGGTATCACTGTGGACCACCCAGCAACCGGAGGCATAAGGTCACTCATTTATTCTACATGGATGACCTTAAACTGTATGCCTCCGGAGAGCATGAACTCCAAAATGCTCTAAGGGTGGTCGAGCAGTACACGCGGGCCATTAGTATGGAGTTCGGGTTGGACAAGTGCGCGGTCGTTCAACTCAAGAGAGGACGATGCGGGGACTTTGCTGAAGACGCGCAACTCGCAGACGGAAGCATCCTGAGACATCTGGATGCCGGAGAGACCTACACATACCTGGGTGTGGAGCAGCATCACATCCAGGATGTGCAACAAGTGAAAGAATCTCTCCGCGGCAAGTACAGAAGCCTACTCCGAAAGATTTGGTCATCTGAACTTTCGGGAAAAAACAAGGTATCTGCCACTAATATGCTTGCCGTTCCTGTTCTGCTCTACTCCTTTGGAGTAGTCAAATGGACTGTAGATGAGCTGCGCCAATTGGACAGAGGTACCCGCAAGATGATGAATATCCATAGGAGCATTCATCCTAGATCGTCCGTCCCTCGTGTGTACCTCCCACGAAATTGGGGGGGCAGAGGGCTCTTGGGGTTGGAGTGTATGCATGGCAGAGTGGCACTGAGCATGGCATGTAATGTCCTTAGGAGCTCAGACCCGCTCCTGCAATTAGTGAGAGATCACGAAAACGCAGGTGTGGGTGCAGGATTGTTTAAGGCAGCAAAAAGAGCCGCAGATGAACTTGGTCTCGTATTCGACGATAGGCGAGGTGGCCGGCGCGGTGCTCATCCATAGTCAGTCACTGAACTACAGCCAACTCGTCTGAAGGCCCAAATAAAAGCTACCCAGCAGGAACTTCTCTTTAGGCAGCACGTCGATAAACCCATGCACGGTGTATACTATAAGAACGTAGAAACACTGGGTTTGTCGACCAGGCTGACATTTGCCTTTTTAAGGTCAGCCGGGCTAAAGTTGGAGACCGAGGGATTCATTGTGGCCTGCCAAGATGGTGTAATTAACACGTTGGTCTACCGAAGCCGCGTAATAGGTGTAGAGGTTCCTGATATAAACTGTAGGACCTGCCATCAGGCGCCGGAGTCGCTCATGCATTTACTTTCTGCATGTCCGATATATGCGATCTCGGCCTACATCCAACGCCATAACGCGGCGTTACGGGTGCTGTACTATCATCTACGGCACTCGTACGGGATAGACCAAACACCAGTGCTGCCTTACGTCCCCGGAGATATTGAATCCGTTGCCGAAAACGAGAGGTGCCGAATTTATTGGAACTACTCGTTTCCGACAGTCAGGCTAATTCAGGCCAACAAGCCTGACATAGTCCTCTCGACCATCAAAACAAGGTGATGTTTGTGATCGAGTTCTCGGCACCCGCTGAGCCAAACATCGCTTTGAAAGAGGAGGAAAAACGGACCAAATACCGTGATCTCCGGTACGAGCTCCAAGTGCTGTACCCAGGCTACTCGGTCAAGATGGTCGTCCTCATAATCGGTGTACTCGGAGGTATGAAGCCTACGCTGCTCTCAGCATTGAAGACCATACCGGCCTGTCAGAAATCTGCTGATTGGTTGGCAGGCCAAATGCAGAAGGCAGTCATCTTGGGGTCCCTTCGCCTACTTAGAGCACATGATTCTGGAATCTACAGTCACTAACCCTGCGGGATGTAGGGAGTGGCTGTGGAGATATTGCTGGCGCTCTTTCCGTGTGATGTCGGAGGCCACGGAAGACTGTCCAGTGTCGGGAACCCGCAAAAAAAAAAAAATAATAATAATAATAATGCTTTTATTGATGAGCGATTACAGTGACAACTAGCTAGTTAACAATGGTATAATATGAATATTCATCAAAAGGCAGAGTTCAAAATTTCAGTTCGAAAACAGAATTTTGCTCTTCCACTCAATCAAGAAATATCAGCACTCATAAGCAGTAACATAATAGTAACTTACAAAAGTCCTGCGTATTGACACTACATAACGTAGCATGATAAATCATACACTATTCACTAACACTAAAATATAAGAAAGTATTAATTATTCAATATAACAGTGCCTAAAAACAAATATTTTTTTAGTTTTACTTTGAAATAAGATGCTGGTAACTTTTTATGAGATTCGGGTATCTTGTTGTACAGCCAAGTAACGTAATATGAAAATGAGCCCTTATACAAGGATGTTCTGTGTTGCGGTGTAGTCAACTGTGTCTTAAAACGAATGTTTACATTATGCACGTCCGTGCGATATCGAATTTTATTGTAAAGATAGGCTGGTTTGTGAGAAGTTTTAATTTTATGAAAGAGAGTAGCAGCGTGAACTATACGCCTCTTTTCCATATTCAACCATCCGATATTTTTTAATTTCACAATAATATGATCACGTCGCCGAGGTCCGCAAATAAGTCGAACACACAAATTTTGAATACGTTGGAGTCTCTCGGAATCTTTTTTCAACAAACTAGGGCCATATACAACGTCCGCATAATTTAAATGCGATAGAACTAAACTATTACAAAGCATAGTTTTACATTTTCTGTCTAGTAAATGACGGCTCGCGTATATTAACTTTAAATCACAAAATGCTCTACGAATGACAGCAGTAACATGTGAGGAGAATCTAAGGGAGCAATCTAAATAGAGACCAAGATTTTTACAACTATCTTCTAAGGATAATAATTCATCATCGACTAAAATTCTAACTCGATCCTTACACCGATTACGCGCAAAAGTCCTTCCAAACAGAATAACATTAGATTTAGTTGTGTTGATAGACAGACAGAAATTCTTAGATAACGTTACAAGTGCACTCAAATCATTATTTATATTTTCGCAGGCTTGGTCAATACAATTTTCCTCGAAAGTGTAGTACAGTTGAGCATCATCGGCATAATAATGAGAGTTGCAAAACTTTAAGCAATTATGGAATTCACATGTATGTAATAAAAATAAGAGAGGTCTTAATATTGAACCCTGAGGTACCCCATTCTCAACACGGACAAAATCAGATGCACTATCATTGACAACTACAGACTGATATCGCCTATATAAATAAGATTTCATCAAATTGACAACATTGTTTTAAAATCCTAAGTAATGTAAGAGCGCTAGAAGTAGCTTATGGTTGATTTTATCGAACGCTTTACTGTAGTCAAGAAGAACAAGTATGCAAAGTTTATTATTATCTATGGACTCGTGAATATCGTCCGTAACTTTTAGGAGAGCAGTTATGCAGCTATGCGCACTACGAAATCCTGATTGTTGTACTGGCAAGATATTAAAATTGTCGGTATAGGTACGAATCTGTTTATTGATTAATTTTTCCTTTTCGCAAAACCACAGGCATTTTACTGTACCGAGCTGACGATTGTATTAAAATGTTATTTACTATCGCTTACACTTCAATATGACCTTTCTAGATCCCATTGAGGTCAAAATAATGAACAAGAAGCTGATCGGGGAAGTTAAAAATTCACGATTTTGTATTTCCTACTCCTTGAAGGTAGGATACCCGCATTGTTCCGCAACTCCCGACCTTTCCACATGACGAACGTCGTTTCTTACCCAGCTAGAGCTACTAGCAGAAAAAACGGTACTAGAATACGTCAAATACGCGATTTTTTGAAAATTGCCCATGATTGGAACGCAACCATCCGCTACACCTTCTTACAGGGGGTGCCACCTGGGCAACATATCTTAAATCGAAGGTATGAGTGTTTACAATATTCGTGAAAATCGGCATCGCGGTATCATCAAGTGCAAGGTGGCTATTGCTTACCGACCGGACTATGAGACATTGACATCATTGTGTGCAGTGCACGGCTAGTCTGCTCATGATCTCCACCAACTTGAAGATCGCCGATAGTAGCACTGCTCAAATTGCCGGCATCCAAACCAGTGACCGTAGAAGGCGCTGTAAGAAAGAGGAAAGAGATAGTGTAAGTCTATTATTCATTAGATACAAATCATATACTTACATATGTTTAAACCGTCTTTACTTAAAACGCACTAGTGGGTAAAACGTCCGATTTGCGTTCGAGAGATCGAGGTTTAAGCCCGTTATAAGACTCATCTACCAACCTGATATCGGTATCTTTCAAAAACAACCTCCAACATATTACTTCCATTTCAAATACCTACATACAATTTGTCAGTCGTACATTATTCTAATATATATTTCTTGTTTTTAGTACAATTTTTAACAATTTCAGAGTGCTTTAAAAAGCGTGTTTTTTAATTATTTTTAATTATTTATTATTCATAACTTTGATTTGACACTAAGAAATTCTCTTGGCTAATGTAGACAAAATAAATTGCTGAGTTTATTTAAAGTAAATATTGTCGAGCCCGGAGGGCGCGCCCCTTTTTATTGGGGTACTCGTTTGGTACTCGGAGTTATTTGCAAGAGGTCGAGTCGGTTTACTTAAAATCGCAGAGAGGGGTGCTAGGGCTACACACACACGAGAAAGGAATACCCAAATTAACGATAAATAAATGTATTAAAAAATTAGAAATAAGAAAACAAAGTACTTACATTAATACACCCCTCATCCCTGGAGAGCAGCTGAACTCTGAGATCGGCTGAAGAAAGGCAACTAATTACTTCGCCCTTTCGGGAATTTTTTCTTCTTTTCTGCTTTTCTCAAAACAACCCTTCCGGTAAGAACTTAACTTTTATCACGACATCTCCTTGTGGAGCCTAACTAACAATTATTGATTTCCGTCTACTTTTTTCCATCAATATTTATCCGCGGTATTCCTGTTTCAGCAATGTGTTGTTTCGTTGCCGGCGTAATACCTTCTAGAAAAACGCCAATAGATATGTGATGGATTGCACAGGCAACGAAAATCTTATGTTACATTCGGTGCCTGTACACTTTGCAATCTCATTACCTTTCACGCGATACATATTTTCAAAGCTTAACATTAGGTTTATAACTTAAATTCAAATATATTACGATAGTATTTTATATTGGCAATGATATTTTACAAATTAATTAAAACATCTGATTATTTAATAAAACACAGAATATCAAAGATAAACTATTTTAGAAATTTACAATAATTATATATTAGATATACAATACATCTATTGCCAGAAAGTAACATTAATTAATTCAGCTTTTACAAAAAACCTTAACAAAGTTTTGTGTTTTTATAAGGTTCATTATTTCCATTTCCAAGTAGTAGAGGGGACGTATAGTAATCGTAAAAAATATAAAATTTTCTTGTTGGAATTGATTCAAAATTTCATGAAACGTCGAAATTTTAAATTTGAGCCAAGAAAATTTCTGTCCGTCGATCGGGGTCTGTCTGTAACTTTTTTTTGCGTACACGTTTTCTTTGAAACGGTTTAAGATATTGACTTTAATTTGATACGTGTATGTACTATAATGAGATCTGGAACTAGATTACCCTTTGAGCTTGCTCCTGCGAAGGGTTGTGCGGTAAATGGGGAAAAATAAATAATGCAAGCTGGTAAAAGTCCATAAATTTGGGATTTGGTTATATACTAGAAACTGAGACTCCATATTGTTTTAATATATTTACCACCCCACACCACCACAGTCATTCCATTATTAAACGGATTAATACTGTCATAACCGGGGTTATAATCCCTTAATCACATGACAAATTAGACATTACCATTGATATAGTACAAAGTGTCTCAATTAATTTGCAGACTCCGTCGATATTAAAGTACATTCATCAAGATTGTTACGGCTTCGATAGCCGAATCATGGTATAAGAAAAGTAGATTGTATTAAGGTGTAATCACTTACAGGATCTTTGCTTCCTTGTCGACTCCTGCTGGATCGATCTAGCTTCTTCTCGGAGCTCCTGGGGGCAGATTCCTTCTTGTACCATTCAATTAGGGGACTGTGCAAGATCACAGTGATGCGAAGACACTTAAAACAATTTTTAAGGTACCCGGAAAACAATTTATTTTAAAGGCAATTGCGGCGCGTTCGCGTGCTCTGAACCGAATGTTATCTTCTTCGTGTTTTTTGATATAAGCAAAACCATCAATTTTTAGAGGCCTTGACCTTGAGTCAAAACGCGCTATTTAAATGGAATAAAGTTACAATAATGATAAAGAAATTTAATATTTTAAACTAACAACCCCAACAATTAATTGAAACCCGAACATTCTCCCCCGCGAAAATGCGTATAAAAACAAGCATTTTACAAAATTGAAAAAGCTTTAAACAATTTAAAAGAAAGAAAAATAAACAAACAAAACTGTGATGAATAACTAACCTAAATAATCAAATTATATCTATTACTCCACCGGAAGTGGACATAACTTAACTAAAGGGAGTTTAAAAGTCCCCGTGACAGCTCTTACTGTGGTACTGTATATAATTCCCTGTATGAGATGAGTTGTGGCAGCTGCTTCCATCGTCAGCAGCAGCATCAACAAAGTTAGTGCCATAATCGTAGTAAATGTGCGCAGGACTGCTAAAAAGGCGTCACTTGACAAGTTTGAACCCAGTTCAATGTGAACAACTTTAGTCGCGCACCAAACAAAAAGACAAATATAAGCTTTAATGGACTTAGATCCGCGTTGGCGACTCATTGTTATTAAAATTGGGCCAGCGTAATCGACCACTGAATGTGAAAATGATTTTACTTCAGAAATGCGACTGAAGGGTAAATTTCCCATTAGGGGTTGAAAAGGTTTAGGCTGGGCGCGGAAACATTTAACACATTTAGGCAGAACAGATCGAATAGCTCGTCTTGGAGACAAGATCCAAAATTTTTGAGACAATAAAAATTGTGTCGTGTGAAGACCAGCGTGAAGAAATTTTTTATGATAATAATCTATTAACAGCTCGGTTAGCCTTGATGAACGGGGTAATAAAATGGGATGTTTTTTATCATATGATAAATGCGAGTAATTTAGGCGTCCTCCAACCCACAAAACTCCGTCGTCGACAAAGGCGTTTAGTTTCTTCAAAGGTTTTGAAAATAATTTATTGTCTAATTCATTAGAAAATGTCTGGGCTTGTGTGTGTCTGACAAGCACTACTAAAGCGGCGGAAAATTTCGAAGAAAATAGAGGTTCTATGCGTTTGGCAGTAGGATTATATATGTTAAATTTGAATCGTAGCATATAAGCCAGCACACGTTGTAGGAGGGAAAAAGACGAATAATGATTTAGAAGATCATCCATAATATTATTTTCTACAAAAGCTACAAGAGAAGAGATGCGTTCTTCTTCGTGAAGACTTTCAAAAGGCATGAATTTTGTGGAGATAGGCCACAGGGTGTCGGGTGATCGTAGAAATGCGGGTCCTTGAAACCAAAGCTGATGGTTGACAAGTTCTGATGGGAAAAGTCCTCGTGATGCGGGATCGGCAGGATTATTTTGTGACTCAACATAATGCCAACAAGAAGGAGGTACTTTGTCTTGAATTAACGCCACTCTATTAGCAACAAACGTCTTCCAACGATGAGGAGATGACTTTATCCAAGACAATGTTATTTGTGAATCCGACCAGGCAACAATATTATTAAATTCAAGCTTGGACTTGTAGATTTTAGAGACAAAAGCAATCATCTTTGACAACAACAGAGCGGCGCAAAGTTCCAGGCGAGGAATAGAAATGCATTTTAGAGGTGCGACCTTAGACTTCGCACACACAAAATAAGTAGAGAAATTACCCAGCTCGTCAGAAACTCGAAAATATACTACCCCGGCATATCCGCCGCACGCGGCATCGGCAAAACCATGTATTTCCAGGGAAACAAAATTATCATTTATTAGGCGACGTGGTAAACCAATTTGAGACAAGAGTGGTAACTCGGCTTTATATTGATTCCACGACCTTAAAATATCATCACTAGGAGGTTCATCCCAGTCAAGCCCTAAAATCCACATGCGCTGAATGAGACACTTAGTAAAAAAAGTCACTGGTGCGATAATCCCTAGTGGATCATAAACTCTCGCCAATTCTGACAGAATAGGACGTTTCGTACAACTGCGATCTAACGGTTCTATGCGAAAAAGGAAATTATCTTGGAGAGGATTCCATTGCAAACCTAAAACCATTAACGAGTCAGATTCTTGATTGAAAGATAAGGGATGCATGGAAAGATGCGATTCTGGAAAAATAGATAATAAGGAGGGATCATTAGACGACCATTTGCGTAATTCGAAACATCCTCTTTGGAGCAACGAAATCAATTCATCCCGTAAATGAATCGCTTCTGAAAGAGAGGAACTTCCTGTAACAATGTCATCAATGTAAGTGTCGTTCTGAATTACTAGGGCAGCTGCTGGAAAATCCCTACCATCTTCATGAGAAAGTTGATGCAAAGTGCGAATGGCGAGGAATGGAGAAGGAGCCAGGCCATAAGTAACAGTACATAATTTAAAATCCTGTATAGGCTGTAGAGGCGAAAATCTCCAAATAATTCTTTGGTAATCCTTATCGCGAGGAGAAATCAGAATTTGGCGATACATTTGGCGAATGTCGGCCGTGAAACACACTTTGTGAACCCGAAAATTCAATAAAATGGTTAAAATGTCATTCTGTAATTTAGGACCAACATATAAACAGTCATTTAGCGAAGGTTGGTTGGGCATGCGAGCTGAAGCGTTAAAAACCACCCTCAGTTTAGTAGAAATACTATTCGGTTTAACGACACAGTGATGTGGAATATAATAGTGACAATTAGGAAGGCGAGTGTCGCTCACAACTTCCATATGTCTTAAATCTAAATATTCTTGCATGAAGTTGCAATATTCTTCATGCAGGCGCGGTTCTCTCAACAAGCGACGTTCTAGTGCAAAAAATCGTTTTATTGCAAGTGAGCGTATTTCGGGAAAAGTGGGAGATGAGTCGCGAAAAGGGAGCGAAAGAATAAATCGCCCGGTATCATCTCTTTGACACGATTCTACGAAAATATTTTCACATAACTGATCTTCAGGAGATAATGAATGCATTTCTGGCACACTTTCGATTTCCCAAAATTTTTTTATGGAAGATTCCAAACGATCTTCCTCATATGTAGTAAGAAAAGAAATATTGATATTTGCAGATGGTGAACATTCAATTTTTCCTAATAGAACATAACCTAAAACAGTATTAATAGCATATGGCTCACCAAATTTACCTGAAACATGACCATCCAATAAAAGTTGAGGATATATATCTGCCCCCAACAAAATATCAATTTCTCCTGGACAGCGAAAATCAGAATCCGCCAATTTTAAACCATGCAAATGGGACCAATCAGTTGCTTTCAGAGGCGTAGAAGGTAACTTGTCACAAATTGTTGGCAAGATTAAAGCGTCACACATAAAAACCGGAGACTCTTGCCCAGCAGGCTTCAAATGCAACGTGACTGCACCAGCGTTACGAATAGGAACTGTTTGTCCCAAGCCCTTAACGGAAAATGATGGACGGAATTTTTTCAAACCTAAGAGGTGGTGACAATTTTGGGAAATTATAGAAATCTGAGATCCCGAATCTAAAAGAGCCTTACACTGATGGTAAATGCCATACCGGTCACGAATTTCTACAAGGGCAGTAGACAATAACACTCCCGAAAAGGGGGTGGTTGCGCTACTTGTCATACTCATGCGAGACGTAGAGGGTTGATTTTCATCCTGAGGTGGATGTGATATTGTGGGCGTATTTAAATTATTATTGCTCCCCCCTGCAGAATTGGATTTGCCCAGATGCAGCAATGTATGATGGCGCAAGCCACATTTTTTACAAGTCACGACAGAATTACAAGTTTTCAAATCATGAATGTGGCTCAAACAATTGAAACATAAATGTAATCTTTTGCAAAAATTAAATCGTTCAGACGGCGATTTATTTATAAAAGCGGGACAATTAAATAATAAATGGTTAGCGTCGCACATATTGCATTTTAAATGACTATTCTCCGTGCGTGATAAAAATGATTGGTTGAAGCTATTGCGATTTACATTTGTAGGCGATTTTGAAGTATTATTATTATTATTAAGGCGTTTAAATTTATTAGTTTGCGACGAAAAGGAAACTGTGTTTAAGGCGACATAATGTTTATCTAAAAATTCAAAAAGAGCTGTATATTGCGGCACTTCAGTAGAGTCATGCGTTACTTCAAACTTTTGTGCGGTTTCAGAGTCAATTTTTTTAATCAACATATTAACTAAAATAAAATTCCAGCTATCAACAGGAAAGCCAATGTTGGTTAAAGCGGACAAGTTTTCTGCAAATGTATCTAATAATTTTCTTAAATCTTGAGCGTTAGAACAATCTATTTTGCGACAATTTTCAATTTCTGACCAATAAGAATTGGCTAATAAGCGAACGTTAGTATAACGTTTTACTAAAGTATCATAAGTCGTCTGGTAATTTTCAGCGACCATAGGTAAACGCTTTGCTAGCGAAAGCGGCGGTCCCTGTAGGGCCGAAAGTAAATAACTAAATTTTTCGATATCTTTTAGCGAACTTCTGTTATGAACCAAAGCATCAAACATATCTTTAAAAGTAGGAAAGCATATTAAATCACCACTAAATTTTATTAAATCTATCTTGGGTAACTTTGCGTGTGACAGTATAGACGGATTTGGATCCGGTTGGACTGCAGGTGGAGTGCGCTCAGATTCAAAAAGTTCTGTATATATTGCTTTTGCTGAATAATACGACTGATTAAAAGTTTCTTTGGTTTTATCCTCCGCATTAATATCCGCGTTCTGATCACTAGAAAGTATAAGTAAAATATTTGAATGTTGTTTGGTGAATTCATCGCGAACATTTTCAGCGTCGTCAAAGCGAATTTTAAATAAAGTTCTCTGGGATGTGTCAGTTTGCGCTTTCACAGCCAAATTATTTAGTGTTTGAATTTCATTAATACAACTCTGTCTGATAGCTTGGTAGCGTCTTAATTTGTCAGCCATACTAAGTAAAATTTTAATAATAAAATAAGCGTAAAGTACAAGCGAAAGAAAACAAAACAATGCTTAATTACGACTAAATTAAACGTCGACCCCACCAAGCGCCCAAGATGTCAATTAACCTAGTCACTGTGCTTACCCTTCTCCTACTAGATGGTGGTATCCCTTTACCTGTACACCGTAAACAGAACAGTATATTTCACAATGGAACCTTTCTGAATTTTAGAATGAACTTCTCTACGTATTGAGTAATAAAACACATGATATCTCAACACACTTAACCACTATGTTTACAGAAATAATAAAAACAAATGAAAATAAAGAAACACAAACACTTAACGATGAAATAAGTTAACAAACAATAATTACGCAATATAAGAATGTGAAGTGGTTCGCAGCAATTTCAAATCTTGAGGTGAATATTCCTAGGTTAATTACATCATATAAATTTACGTTAAAATCGACAAAATACCATTACCATTACCATTAAAATATTTCTTTACTTTGTTTAAATACGGTCACACTCCAAAAATGTATTTCATTATCTAAATATACATACATCATTTAACAATGCATATACAGATTCGGAAAGTGCAGTTTAGGGTATAGAAATAACGATGTAATTGACCACGCCCCGCTAGTTCCACAAATCGTGAAAGCAGAAGCACACAATGAATTGAATTTAGTACGGCATGAACTAAGAATAGGTGCAGATGTAGGTAATTATTTCTAATATGAAACGAGACAATATCTCTTCGTCAAAAGCGAAGAAGTTATTTGTCACATTTTTGACAAATAATTTCTTCTATTGAAAGCATCTTTTTTAGCCGTAAATTCCATGGGAATAAAATAATATTTTTTGTTAAAACCGAAATTAAAATAGAACATTAAAATAAAATTAAATAACTCGGAAACTAAAATCAACTAATTATAATTATCAAAAAATAAATTATTCCTATTAAATTACAAAAATAGAACATTAAAATAAAATTAAATAACCCTCAGAAACTAAAATGAACTAATAATTATCAAATAATAAATTAATGAAGTAAGGATTCAAACAAACCACCTTCTAGTGTCAGACAATAGCCAAATCGGTTATACAATGAAACTTTCATGTCATTGAGTTGATTTGGAGTAATGCTTGCACAAAGTTGGATAAGTTTTTCCCGTAATTCAACTAAATTATTGGCTCGTTCAAACGCATGTTTGTACGCGGTTTCCTTTAAAAAGTCCCACAGAAACAAATCATGGGGTGCTAGATCAGGTGACCTTGGGGGCCATTTTATCATTCCCCTCGTAGCTATTAAGCGATTGGGAAATGTACTTTCCAGAAAATTAATAATAGTTAGGTATTGTGACTTGGGCAGTCGTCTTGTTGAAACCAAATGTCGTCAAAGTTGACAGGAAGATTTTGAACTGCAGGAATTATTTGGTTTTGTAAAAGCTATAAATATTTATTGCCATTTAAATTGCCATCGATTAGCAGTGGGCCTATAATATGACTGTCTAATATTCCCGTCCAAACGTTCATCACTCAAATGTTTATTTTTCCGAGACCAATATCGTACTACGGATGGATTGTGTTTCCTATGTAATGAAAAGGATAATTCATCTGTAAGCAATATATTCTTTAAGAAGTTTTCATTCTCATTCACTTTATTTATCATGATTTCACAAAATTCCATCCATTTGAAATTGTCCTCGGGGAAATATTTCTTGCGTTGTTTGAACTTTAAAACAACTGTAGGTACCCATTTCTTTTCAACATATTTCTTACAGTTCTTTCGTTCATGTCAACTTCATCAGCAATTTGCCTGCTAGAACAAGTTTCACTAGTTTCAACAAGTGCACAGACCTTAGTTTAGCGAATTTCACGTTCTTCGCTTATTCGTAGATGACGGGGTTCGAGTTGACAGCATTTTTTACAATAATTCACGACACACCCAAAATCCTCAAATTTTTGAATGTATAAAATTATGCTAGCTGAGGGGATTGGTCTGTCTTGATATGCCACAGTAAATAAATTTATTATCTTCAGTGGAATGCCCTGGAAGTACCACTTCACAATTTGCACTTTTTCTGCAGTTGTATAAACACACGGCATTTTATTAACGAAATTGAGATTAATTTATTTCATTCCCACACGTCTAAACAGCTACGCTATTAAAAGCAGAATGGGTGCGCTGGTCTCATCTCGACGCGGTCAAGCGACGGTGCTATTGTTTTATATATGCCCTGCATTGTTCTACGACAAGGCGTGGTTTATCTGCGCAGAAACAAGTTTACGTACCTTTAACTAAATTTGCTGAATCTGTATATTACCCTAACCATTATACTGGGAAAGTATATATGGGTCGGGGTGCCGATGGTAGATGTAGGATAATCCCTTTTTGTTACAGTTATAAACGCCATTACACATCCTTCGAACTACCGGTGCATTTTATTTATATTTCTTGTGGAGATTAAATAGTAATTAAATTTCATTATGAGTACGTGGTTTCTATATCACAAATATATAGGGAAAGCAAAACAAAACCCTACTGGAAATAATGACAATCGAGTGAGTAAGTACTACCACAGACCTACAGGCAGCCACTTTTCGTATAAGTATTGCCCGCGTCATGGAATTTTACCGGAAGTGACGTCAAAATAGGAGGATGCGGGCAAATAAGAAGAGGCAGCCTATTTTTGTAATAACTAGAAGGCTTGTACTTTAACTTAAAAAAAAATCATGTATTCGATGATTTAAGAAAACACAAAAAAAAATGCTTTAATTGAGGGTGTCTCAGGGTTGCGGGAAAATTAAGCCTGGCACCCCTCTACAATCTCATTCTATACCTCAAAACCCACATTTTGACGTAAGTTTTATTCATGTATTCGATGACACAAAAAATTGTGACTGAAAGTGACGTCAGAATTCCATGACGCGAGCAAAATTTGCAAAAATGATGTGGCTCCCTGTATGTCTGCGGTAGTACTTACTCACTAACATACAGATTTTCATGTATCTTATTCGTAGGAAATCTACACAGCCGGCTCTCCACCTATAAGTGTGTCGTGTGCTCCACGACACGATGATAGAGATGCCAGCGGGGCAAGAGGATTTTGGATGATAGGAGGGTTGGAGGGGGATGCGTTGTCTCTCTGTCTCGTGAATTGTAGTAGAATTGTCAGTTAGGTCACCTTCGTTCTCTGAAAACTTGGAGCCTCTGATGAAGGAATTTATGAGTTTAGTTGAATTTTCGTAACTAGAAATTTTTGCGCTGTTTCATAAATGAAATGCCTAATATAGGGCATCTCCGTAGCACTATGTAATTCAACTGTCGGCGTGTAGCGGTCCACGTTAGAGTCGAAGTAATTTATTTTGCGTTACCTGCAGACGCCGGCACTGCGTGTCGGATATAACGTTCCAGGACACACAGGCATACGTCAGCAGAGGACGAAGAATAGTTTTGTAGAGTCAGTTTGTTGTCGATAGTAAGTTTGCTTCGTCTGTTTATACGTGGATACAGTTTGCTCAATGTGGCGTATGTCCTGTTAGTTGCCATTAATAATAATAATAATAATAATAATAATAAATCGTCTTTATTTTTGTAAGTGAAATACAAAGAAAATGTATTTACAATATGCTCGGCGAAGTTTAGCCAAAGGCTACTCTTACACTTAACCGAGAGATGTGAGGGGCTAAACTCAGCGTTTTATCCAGGGTTACCCCTAGATATTTGACAGAGTTACGCTCCTCAATTACCATGTAGAGGATTTTGAGTTTAGTTATGGTCCTTATGTTCGTGAATTTTCTGTTGAAAGTGATAGTCTCTGTCTTGTTTTGGTTCATTTTTATTTTCCATTTTTGGAAATAGTCAGATGATATCGTACTTTCTGAGCATCAGTTTGTGCGTAAAAAGACTGCCCATAAAGTACGGTATCATACGCGTATAAGAGTAGGTTTATGGTAGGATGGGAATGGATGTCAGAGGAGAAAAGGTTGTAAAGGAGTGATGAAAGTATGGCCCCTTGGGAGATGCCCGCTAACATTCCTTTGTGACTAGATAGTGAACCATAACCGAGACAGTTATGTATCGTGCGAAAATGTAGTTTTTCAGTAGGTAGACGATATATGGTGGGAGATTCAATATATTATTTAATTTAAAAATAAGCCCACTATGCCAAAGTGTATCATAGGCTTTTTCAATATCCAGAAGCAACAGTACGCTACACTGCTTCTTGTTATTGGAGTTGTAGATGTCTTGCACCACCCTGCAAAGTTCATGGGTGGTGCTGTGCCCAGCTCTAAAGCCAAATTGTTGCGCTGGTATCAGCTTCTTCTTACTAAAAAGCCTATTTAATGTACGTAGTATTACCCTCTCTGCTAACTTAGAGAGAGTGTTCGAGAGGCTAATAGGCCTGTAGCTCGAAGGACCGTGCGGCGGCCTATTCGGCTTAGGATTCCACGCATTTGGAAAATATTTTAATTTTATTATGGCATTAATGATGTGTACAATTTGACAGATTGTTTTTAGCGGCAGGTTCTTGAGGTACATATTCGGTATTGTGTCCGGGCCTGGGGCTTTTAAGATTTTGCCTATTTCTGTGGGGGAGGTAAGGAGTTTAGGTTGTTTGTTTGGAGAGATAGGAACTCGGTCTGGTATTGTTCTTGTGGTGTCCGTCACGTGATCGTGAAACGGCAAGGACTTTGGTGTCGTTGTATTTGTCTGTTGTAGGTGGTCAGCAAGTATGTTGGCCTTATCCTCATCAGATGTATATGTTACGCTATCTTTTATAATAGTTGGGATGGGCGAGTGTGGTTTCCTTAATAGCCGGGATCTTCCACAGGGAATTGTCCTGTCTTGACAGGGCCTGAATCCTGACATTCCAGGACTCCTCCCTGTGTTTGGCGAGCTTGTCTCGGATAGTTTGTTGGAGTTCTCGTATCCAGTATCTGTCGATGTCCCGTCTATTAAGTTGCCACCTATGTTTTAGTCTGTTTAGTATACCTACCTAGTAATGGTAAAAAAAAATAAAAATTTTTTTTGAAATAGGTTTAGAATGTCATGGAACGTCGAGATTTTAAATTTGAGCAAAAAAAATTTTCTGTCTGTCTGTCGTGCGACGTCGTAAATTAGATAACTATAGGTGGGTCATATTACAATAATACATTTGATTTAAAGGCATGTCATGACGGCTGATTTGAATTGACTGACAGATCCTTACATAAACTATAGGTACTATAAATTATCATGTTTCACTTTTTGGAAACAAAGGATAAAATGTGTTATAGGTTTATTGGAATTTTACTTGCAATATTAGTGTCAATATAATTACTGTGATCGCGGTAGGCCATAGATAAATAAACCAATCTTCGTTAACAAAGTGTGTTGTGGCAGTCGGCCGGCGACCGGCCGTCATCACCCTTATCAAAAACGGATTATCTTAGGGCCGACGCTGCTTGTGTTGCTGTATGGGAGCGTTGGCATATTCAGCAAGTAATTTCAACCTGCTATAAAAATAGCAGCTACTTACCAGAGCTCGTAACAGTTGCTACTGCTACGAACCAAATTACATTTAAAAAGTAGCAGGCTGTTTAGCAGCCCATCACTAATTTCAATCCAGTGGGGAGGATCCAGCCGCTTCCAGTAAGTGCCGATTTTTTTTTTTTTGTTAAAATCGGCTTCAAACGTCATAAAAGATTTAGATTTTATGTTTGAGCGAAAAAAAATTTCCGTCTGTATGTCGATCGATCTGTAACGTTTTTGTGCGCATGCTTTCTCTGGAACGGTATAAGATTTTGACTTGTAACTTGGTACACATGTGTATAATGATGATATCTGAAACTGGATTATATTTTGCGCTAATTCCGGTGAAGGGTTGGGGGTTAAATAGGGGCAAATAAGAGAAAATAAGTAAAGCAAGCTGATAAGAGTACAGAAATTTGGAATTTGGTGCATATATCAGGAGCCAATACTTCCTATTTTTTATAATATTTGTCACCCCCCCCCCCCCAGCTTCAATCCGTTATTAAAAGGGTTGATAAAATAAAACTGAGATATTCACTTGAAATTTGATACACGTGTGTAATAAAACGACAGATGAACCCGTTGAAGGGTTGGCGGTTAAATAGGGGTAAACAGAGGAAAATAAATAAAGCAAAATGGTAAGAGTACAGAAACTTGGGATTTGTTATATATACTGGAGGCAAAGGCCTCTTTTTATAACATTTCTTATTTATAGCATTTGACAAGCAGAAGAAACTATCCATGAGAACTAAATAGAAAACTATTAATTTTCAATCTTTGCATTCTTTCGATCATCTGAATTCTGGTTATACTAGCAATTAAAATCCTAAAATGAATTTGTCTATTTCTTATTCGACAATTCTCATTGTAACACTAGTATCCATATAGTTCCCTACGGCCATGCAGAGTAAACTAATATCTACATAACCCCCTACGGTCATGAAGAAATAGGCAAATTTATTTTAGGACTTTAATTGCTAGCATAACCAGAATTCAGGTTATCGAAAGAATGCCAAGATTTAATATTAATAATTTTACAGATAGTTTTTTTTGTTCTCATAGATAGTTTTTTTTGTTGTTTGCCAAATCCTATGGAGAATATGTTCCATTACAATTACAAGCAAATAAAAAATGATTTATTTTTAAGTAAAGCAAGTTGTAAGAGAGTACACACACTTGGAATTTGGTGTATATATTAGAAGCCGAGGCCTCAGATTATAACATTTTTCAAAAATCTGCCTCGAATAGATTATTAAATTTCTTTGACCAATTATTTTCACTTAATAGAGTGCAAATTTAATATAGTCTAGATGTTTTCCTTTAAAGAAACTTGAATTGTAAATTTGGATGTGGAAGTAGTGATTCCTTAGGCAGCGAATTTTTACCCATTTAATTAAAGCTAGATATCGGTATATTGAGGTGACCACTTACTGTCTAATTTTGTTTTGATGTGTAATGCAAAGGGATAATCTTTCATGTATAGATGTTTGATAACTTGCGTCATAAATAATATTAGGATCCTCATAATTGTAATCCTCAGCTATTCTTTCTATATGTTCATTTAATAAATCCAGTTGGAAATTCAAGTGAAATAATAGATATACTCCATATATGATAGGGTAAACCATTCCATAGCCAAATATAAGAGATCCAACGTAGTAGATGGCGCACAAGATTCCTTTCAATAATGGAATATTTTTATTTATTACAAATAATGTAGAATTAAAATCTTCTTCATCTCCTACCAATGGTAACACCCCTAAGAAATGTGTCAGAAGAGATACAATGAGCATGACACTTGTATATATTTTAATAAATTTGCATTGTTGTAGTATTTTATTTCTTATTCTTTCACCAGCGGTGTCAATGGACCAACAATTCTCTAACGTTACGTTTTGAATTTTCTGCATTTTTGTAGAGAACTCAATAGTGGCAAGCAATGCGACAAATGCCTAAAAATATAAAATTGGTTAAAACTTCAAATGTTACTTTATATTATTCGTATACGTCATCCGCCATTTATAGGATGAAATTGTTCACTAAACTAAAAAAAAACAGTTCTAAGCAGAAATTATGAGGGCGTCTAGTCTATAATGGAATAAGTTAAATTCATTTCGATAAGTTTCATAGCTAGGAATTTCACCGATTTCGACAAACATTTATTGTTTGAACTTGTAACGGAAGAAAAAGACATTCTTGAAAATAAGAAAACCGATGGCACAAGTATTCTAATACGAAAATTTCGAAGAACGTCTATCTCCTCAAGTTTTTCAAATACTTCGTCGTTTGAAGAATCAGAAGTGCTTGAATAATCCATTCTAAAATATTTAGAGCTCTAATATTTTTTTAATTTGCACTTGCATTGGTCCTTACCTACTATCTCAAATGATAACAAATGTACTAAAGTATAGCATAAGTGTTTCATACTAATAATAATTTAATTTTTAACCTAACATTTAAAAGTCAAAACATGTCTGCATCAAAATACAATATTTGTACTGCGCACGCGCCAGATAGTTATTGAATGGATGTCCCACCCATATTGATGAGATATCTGTTCCTTGGGTTTATCAAAGCCATAGCACTTGTTTAACGTTTTGGAAACGCAATTTGTCTACTTATCGGTTTGTTAAGACTATCGGATACATATCTGACGTTTCAGAAACTGGCAGTAAGTGAAACATATTATTCCAAAGAGTCTTAGCGATTACAAAATAATCAAATAAAGTTAACTAAATATAATAATAATATACGATCATTTCCTACCGGTTCTCCTAACAAAGCTGCGGGAATATATATCCTAAACTGATGTCTTGTTGATATAATGCAGATTGAACCAATATTGAAGATTTGAAAATATGCAAGTATCATAATTATAATGACTCTCAAATATCCAAAATAGTGTTGCAAAGGTAACCCCAGTATCTTCAATATAAAGTTCAAGGGATCTTCTAAAACAGAGAAAATTAAAGTGAATAAACTCAAATTTTATTTGAAGAGATATCCATTATATCTTTATTTTTAACTACGAAACATTTTGTGATACTAATTAATAAATTCAAAACCATTGAGAAAATGTGAATTTTTACTGAGAAGAATATTTGATAAAAAATTGTTAATAATTTCTGAAACGGTAGCTTCGTATATTAAAGAAAAGGATACAGTAGTGTGCAAATAGGATATTTATAAATATTATTTCTTAATTTGGATTTACCCCTCATGTGCTTATTTTCAAACAATGCGTTCTCTTTTTTCATTTTGTTGACACTAGCTAGAGAGAATTTATATAGACTTAATGTTATTTGATATTACTAGTCGTAGTATAAGGTAATTAATACAACTGATTATTTATTAATACATAGAACATTAAAAATAAATTATATCTATTATAATATATAACTATTCATTTCATACGCATTTATAACATTAGCATTAAGAAAACATCGAACTGTACGTCTCGATTGACGCCAAAGTGATACTCAAGGAGACTTAGAAAGAACAAAGATCATCAAATAGATATTAGCAGAATGTGGTATATAAAAACCACGATCATGCCATTGATTGTAGAAGCCCTTGAAACTCTTAAGAAGGGCCACAGCCGGAGGCATGTACAGATTCCGTATTTAGTATCAATGCCATTTCTATTGATCAGTTTAATATCTAGAATCAATCAGTAACTAAGTGTGTATACTGTGTACGAAATATGAATTGGTGCCAAATGTAGGTATGGAATATCCGTTAAAAGCCGCAACTTTAACAAAATCACAAATAAGATAACAATTAATTTTACCTCCTGCTAACTCTCAAAAAAGGAAAACCTACCGAACCTGAACTCGACTTATGTTCATATAAACAGATTTTCAAAACTTTATCTAATTGCACTTCGCCGCAAAATTAACGCACATTCATGAAACTCGTAGATACATTATTTTAAGTTTTTTTCGACGACACACAGTAAAAAAATATTGGGATATAAAAATTAATAAAGTTTTATTTCCAAATTACTCTAAATAAAGTGCATACAACAAAACAAATACGAAACATTGTTTTAAATTTAAGTGCTTTCTGTTAGTATCGTGTTTTTTCCTCCGCGTGCGTTGATGACTACTTGTCACTGACGCCTCATACTCAGAAGAGTTCTTATTTGGTATTGATCAATATCCTCCCAAATTTCGACAAATTTCTCTTTCAGCTCATTACGAGTAACTGGAGGCTGCTGCGGCGCTCGAATCTATCTCCTTATATTGTCCCATAGATGCTGAATGGGATTTAAGTCAAGGCTTTTAGGCCAGTTCATAACGTTAAGTTCCACTTCCTGCAAGTACTGGCGGACAATCCGAGCACTGTGCGGTCTTGCATTATCGTGCATAGAAATGAAGTCTTCACCAACAAATGGAGCAAATGGCACAGTGTGGGGTTCAATGATGGTTCTTATAGACCTATCCGTCGTTAAGCTCCCTTCATCAATGACTATCAGTTCAGTACGTGCCACCAAAGTGATGACACCCCAAACCATGACTGATCCTCCGCCAAAATTAACAGTTCTCACGATGTTGCACTGTGAATATTGCTCACTTGGACGTCTGTAGACCATCATTCGTCTATCGTTGTTAATCAGACGATCTCTAGACTTATATGTGAATAGCACACGCCTCCATTCAGCTTTCCCCCATTCAGCATGTTCTCGAGCAACCTGAAGTCGAGCTCTGCGAAGGGCTGCAGTCAACAGAGGACCTGTAGCTGCCCTGTATGGTAAGAAATTGTGTATCCTTAACCTTCGTCGAACGGTATCTTGACTAATTTGCACATTATACACCTGTAAAAACTCGTGTCGAAGGGATGTGCTTGTTACAAATCTCTGCCTAAGCGTTTGCAACCTCAGAAAACGATCTTGAAGTGGTGTGGTTATTCTCCTGCGCCCCTGTCTTGATCTTGTAGCGTGGTTACCCGTTTCATAAAATTACTGTAGCACTCTGCAAATTGTCGGTTGTGTCACATTAAGGTGTTGAGCGATGTACACTTGGGATCTTCCATCCTCGTGGAGAGTTGCAGCAACTGCAAATTCTTTCTCGGAGAGAGTGCGATACGGTCTTCTTTCAACATTCATGATATCAAAAAATTACACTGACTTTTCACTGAGAGACTACCGGACAACCTAAAATAATAAACTAAAAGGATATCAAATCATGATAATGCCATGCTTTGTTTTATTTTATTTTAATCTGCAAAAAAACGAATACTTTTTTAGATATTCTTACAAGAAACTCTTGATAAGGCATTGGTACAAGTCTTTATGTATGTAAGTGCGAACACATATTTTTCGATTAAGAATAATTGAATTTTAATAATTATGCGTTAATTTTATGGCGAAGCGTATATTCGTAAACAGGAAATCAACTTAATTTGAACAACTGATCTTAAGTTCATATTCACATATTTTTAAAATGTTTAGCAGAAATGAAATAAAAAATTAGGTGCCGTCATCTGAATTTGAACCAGAAATATCTGATTGTCTTACATACTGCGAACCCTAATGCGTAAAGTGTAAAATTCCATACCTCCTTCATTTGGCACCGAATCACACTGGGTATTCCTATCTTGCACCGTGTTGTTGATTGGCTAGAAATATGAAACCAACCAATAGAAAATGCCTTGGTTCCAAATACATATACGGAATGTTTATGTAGGGAGGTCCCTATGTTCTTTTGTTGAGATCTGCTGAAGGGGCATCATCCAGAACTGGGACAAATCCTTTGAAAAATGGATTTGAATCACGAATCCGAATCACTGAAAATTATTCGAATTACAGATATCAAGTTCGGCTCCTTTTGGTATAGAAAAATTATTCGAATCGCAGGATTCGAATCCACTTTTTCGGATCACGGATGTGAATCTTCAAGTTAACTTCAGAATTATTGTTACCTACAGTTCCAGTTATTATTTTCTATTTTAATATTACGGTGACTAGATTAACACTTTGGCTTAATTATGCAATATGGTAGTGATTTATTGATTAAAGAAAACAAATTGTATAAATTCCGCTCTATTATAGCATAAAGTCTACACTACACAAAATTAAAGAAATAAAAACAGTGTTAATAATAATTATTATCAAGTAAAAATTTGTATCTTTTGTTTGCTTTTGACGTAAACAATATTCTTTTTACTCAATAACTTAAAGCAAAAATGTTTTTCAAGTTTATGCATTTTTTCTATTATATACCACTTTTAGAAGGAGATAAAAAGATCACCCCACCCCCCAACAGAAACGGATCAACCCCCACGGATTGTCTTAAAACTTCCGAAGCTTCGTTTTGATTCCACTTGTATCATATTTCGAGCAACCCCACTCTAAATGAGCATTGTCGGGCATTACTGAAAGGATGGGCTGGAATGGGGTAGCTTTTATCCGTTTATGGGGATAGGAAGGGTTAAATTAATCTCAAAGTATTTTCTTTTTCGTCATCAGCATTCTCAAAAACGGGTGGGGAGTAATAGTGTAAAATCAAATTCCCACTCCTGGGATGGTAGAATCCACCCTTAAGAGTTGACCCAAACTTCCTGACCGTCATCTTTCCTGTATAGTTCGACTACTATTAATTTACATCAATTTCCCTCTAAATATTGCTGAGCACTAATGAAACATATACACGCGAAAGGGGAGAGTTTTGGTCATTTGAAGAGGTAGGAAAAGTCGAAGTCACCTAAAAGTATTTTATTCGTAATTAGCATCCTCGAAAATGGGGATAAAAGCTTCAGCGAAAAGAGATATATTTTATCATTTGCCCACCCCCTGGGAGGGGGTGGCCACGGTCCCCAAGGGTGGTCACGGTCGTATCTCTGACACTAGTCTTCACCTTTTATCACGCCCTGGTCAAATCTGCAAAATTCGCATTAGAAGCCTTGCTGTGGCGCATCTGTGCACGAAAACCGACAAAAGAGGTAGTTTCTGATCGTTCGATTTACAGAATATTATTCGTGAAAAACTAAGATAGGACAGGGTGGAGTCCTGGAACGGCAGAATCGAGGCTCTGCCGCGAAAGGACAACTCCCTGTGGAAAATATCTCGTCTGTTGAAAACACCACTCGCTGTGGTACCGACGCTAACAGAAGATAATACTACGTATAATAAAGACAGAGAAAAAGCGGAAATTCTGGCCACCCACCTCCAAATGTCTAATACTACAGTGCCGAATAACTCACCGTTTCACGATGAAGTGACGAACGTGACGAAGACGATCCCCTCTAATAAAATACCTAAACTTTTCACCAATCCCACTGAAATTAAAAACATATTGAAAACCTTTAGACGAATGTAAACATAAATTTTATTGTAAAATGTTGTTGTGTACATGAATAAAGTTCTATTCTATTCTATTCCATTCTATTCTATTCTATTCCCTGTATAGTAGAGCGAGGTGCCGCTTAACCCTTTCGTGGGCACAAAGCTAGGAATAAGGTTTTCGACATAATTTTAATAGAGAAATTTTAAGTTGGGCCTCAATGTACTGGACAATTTCGGACATTGGCTCTTACAAGGGTGGAAATTAACCCCTAAATTTCCCCGGGATCATATCTTCCCAGCGCCCACGTGGGAAAATAAATAAAACAATATTTTTCCTAATTTTTTAATATTAGACGGAAAATATTACATACGATTTATACTTTATTCATTGTATCCTTTTACTTACGTCCCATGAAATTTTTTAAAACAAGGATCTAGACGAAATAATCAATCTCTCTAGGTCGGCTTCCTAGATCGATTTGACAGCTTGCCTCCTTGCTAAAGTCAATCATAAGTCTGTCAAGAATTGTTGTATCATAAGTCCATTCCAAACGTGTGTCATATTTTATTGCATCAGCAGCTGCTTTTTCAGCTTTCTTAGTTGGGACATCAGTCCTTCTCCTCTGGTCTTCTCTGCTATATGATAACTTAGATGACACAGCTCTACTATTTCCATATGTTCTCATTCCTCACTGCTTGCCATGGTTTCATCTTGAAATGAATTGTCGCCGATATGTAGCTTTTGTAGCTCCTGCAACTCCTCTACTGCATCAACGTCTTCTTGTTCGGAGATAGTTTCATCATTCAGAAAGCTATATAAATAAGCCAAGGCACCTTCTGCCTCTTTCGGGACATCTAGGTCCCAGTTATCTATTGATTCTTACAATATTCTGTTAAACACTAATTCAATAAAATATGTTACATAATTCAATAAAATATATTACACATTTTTCTTGTTTAACAATTTTCTTATAATAACTATAAAACATCCCCCATAAAATACTGGACAGACACTATGCACAGTGGGTAATGGGAATTATGCTTCCCAAAACAACAAGCCCCCATTATACAACTCCCTGAGACATTCACGAACTTCTTCTTAATTAGAGACGTGAAAAGAACCACAAACTACTTATTGTATAAAAAAACGGGCTTAGCTCTTACCTTTTTCAAAAACTATAATTTTTATTCTCTGGAAACACCTGTTGTACGTGCAAAAGTGGTTTTACTGCATTAACTAATTTATGACGCACTGCAAGTATCTTACCTGCCATGAAAAGCTTTTGAATTATTCCTTAAAGTTTGGCTACTTAATACTAGATGGTGCACTACAAATTTGTGGGATAAATTTATACCAGTGCCTATGAAAGGGTTAAGTATTACATAACAGTTACCATCCTTTGACGAGAATGCCGCTGATTTTTTGCTCTGCTGACTACTCTTTTCGGATGGACTGTAGTATTTGATAAAAACTAACGTTTGTAAACCACATCGAACTTGCTGTCACTAAAAGTTATAGAATGCTGGGTTTTGTTATTAGAAACTCCGCACATTTTGAAAATGTACGCACATTAAAGCCACTCTACACTACTTTGGTCAGACCTCATCTGAATATGCTTCAATAATATGGTGTCCAACCTATAATGTACACATAAAAAATTTGGAAAAAATTCAACGCCGTTTCCTAAAACATGCAACTTTCAAGGCTGACGGGACTTATCCAGCTATTGGTTATCCACATGAAGAATTGCTCTCTAAGTTTTGGCTAGATAGTCTAGAGATCCGTAGACACCGATCGCAATTAACTTTTTTATATAATATTTTACACAATAACATCGACAGTGGAGATATTTTAAGTATGCTTAATTTTCAAATTCCTAGACTGGCATCTAGACACAACAATTTATTTCACTTGCCTTTCTCAAGGACAAACGTAACAAAAAAATTTTGTATTTACTTCCTTTTTGTTGACGCACGTAGCCTCACCGTATACTATACTTCTTGCATAAGCTGTATATTTTTTATGTATGTATATTGTATATGTATATTTATTCTAAAATGTATTATATACGTTGAGTTTAGTTAGTTGTCTTTTAGATTAATTAACATGAATTCATGTATATATGTGTGTACATGTATATCTTTTTGTATTTTTCACAAGTTGCTATTTTTGATTTTAGTTTTTATTTCCTATTCTGTAATTGGGTTTTTTTAACCTGTTGAATAGTGTATCAAATTAATAAATAAATAAATCAGATACTCTCATAATTTGTAAAACTTTGTAACAAATTTTCGGAAAATCCTTATTTTTAATCATTTAAAGACATATAAAATTCAATTATATTTAACACACACTAATGATAAATCACAGACCTCATCTATGGTCAATCAAAAGTTAACGTTTTTCGATTACAGTTTTGGTTTTTTTTAATCAAATATTATTGCTTATACTAAATTCTCAAAAAAATAGTCACTTTTGATTTAATACCATCGGGAAGGAAGAATTGTTTATATAATTTTTCTTACAATTGTTTAAACAATATAAATATTTAAGACCGATAACTGGAATATTTCTAATTTTAAATAATGCAATATAATAAACATTTTGCACAAGTTTCATCAAAATCGAAAATTCTCTGTAAATCTCTAAATATCAATTTCGGTTTTTGCAAAAGACATCTTTACAAAATTTTTCTCCAAACTTTTTATGTTAGTATGTATAAAGTGTCTACTTTTGTATATGGAGTAGCGCAAAAAATCATTATTATTCAACAATCAGTTAATAAGGAATTAACAAATAAGTATTAACCACTCCACAGCCAACACACTCGAACTAAGATTTTACTCAAAAATAAAACAAATTAGGAATAATGAAATTATATTTCATGTAATAACGTGTGTTAAATAGTTATTGATAATATTTTTTTGCATTATGTACAATTTAAACGAGCGCTACATATTACTTTTAGTAGATTTAATAGTTAGAAATGAGGAAAACAAAAACAAGATATAAATATTATTATGTAATTAAACTAACGCTAACATTAAAGGCACAAGACGAGAATTACTTCCTATAATTTCGCACTTCAATGACAACTGGATTTCCAGAACTGTTGTACCTTCTGTCATCATAATACGTCTTCGGTTCACTGCAACCTCTGTAATGACTTTTTGTAACGGATTTAGTCTCACTAGACTCAATAGTTTCCATAGCTCTACCATTCTTTGACGGTATTGTCTTTTTACTAAAGCTCTTTGTGGTATTAGTAACACTTGGACGAAGAGGATCATCATTCCTTGTAGTTGTATGATACGTTTCAGAGAAATCTGTGCTAGAAGTACTACCTCTACGTAACAACGAGTGATTTGGAGTAGAACTAACAACATGAGTCTCCCTTAATCTTGTGGGTGGTTCGTAAATATCACCATTATAATTCCTTGTGGTTTTCAAGGGGGTGCTATAACTGTTAGGTTTCCAGGTATCATCAGGATCGTTTTCCTCCAATGTCTTGAAAAGTTCTGGAGCTCGATCTTTTAAAGTTGACAGAAACACTCTTTTATTGTCTACCGAGTCACTGGTACCGTTTCTGGCAAAACGGGCGGAGTAGACCTCTTCATTTACATCTTTTTGGCTTCTATTAAGACTTGAAATTAATCCAGGACTTTTGAGCCCAATGGGGTTTTCTTCCAGTCTATGCATGTGCGGGTTGCTTGTATACATACTGGGCCTAGTCGAATCCAAACCAGCGTGGACGTTCAAACTTTTACTTCTGGATAAATTTGACTTGTAAGTCCTTGCAGGTTTCGCGGGTCCCTCAATTTTCCTTGGGGTCGATACGGTATTTATGATAGAAACATTGATGGTGCTGTTAGATCTGTTGCCCTTTTCTAATCTTGTTAATGGCTCCTGTCTGGATAAATGTCTAGGAAGGGTTTGCGAGTTTCTCTCTTCTTCAACTGAACTGTTCACTAGCCGGCTTGTTGACTTACTGAATCTACCCAGGGTACTTTGGGACCTGTAACATTGAATAGGAAAGGTATTTAGCTAATATGGGAGGTTGTTATATATACTAACCCACACTGCGTGTGGCTTTGTCCATAAATAATAAATTGAACTAGTAAGTAGCTCCATTTATGTATGCGTTAGAAAAAATGTGGGTTGCATAACGACAATTTTGAAAAAAGTGGGTGTTAGAATGAAAAATACAATGGTTGCTTCATTTTATTTACTGTCTAAAGATAGTCGCATTTAGTTAAAAATTAATGATTATTTCATTAGTTAATTTTAGTCTCATCTGAAATGTTAAATTTAATTTTTACGCTGTATTAAGCCAAATTGGTTTTTAATTAGGGATGTCAAATGTTTGTAAATAACTTTGTGTAATAAAAAATAATGAATATTTAATAAAAACCCACACAACCTGAATCATTCCTTATATCTATAGCATGTTATACACAAAAGGAATGTTAATAACTTCGTAATAAATAATATACACCGTGAGCCAAATTCTTATAGTTTACTTTAAATAATATTTAAATAAATCGTTTTAAAAAAATACAAACAAATGTTATAAGAAAATTAAATGTTCTCTGGATTTACGTGACATATATTAAGATTTTAAATGTTTATTTTTTAAACTACCATCGAATTTAAAACAATTCCCAGCTTTCTATTTTATTACAAAAATAGCATCGTGTTATTCTTTGGGCCTACCCAATAAAAATCAATGTAAAGGGGAAAATTCGGGACCATTGAACCTTTGGATAGATGTACAATTTTAATCATCTCCCGATGATGCCAATGAGGTTTGTGAAACGCTCCATCTTATTACCTAATATTAGTATTAGGTAATAAGTAAAGATGGTCATATTTTATTTCATAATATTTAGTGACCATGTTCCTAATCGTGAATCAATTTTTCTTAAGGTTTATTATCAATGTTATATACAATCTGTCCACGGAAAAGCGTCTTTTATGTATTGTGCTCTTGCTTGAGCCAAAACCCATTTTCAGTACGTTAGAATTTCAGAAATGTATAGAGGGCGCTGGTGGCAGCTTAAAAATAAAAGTCACTTCAGGTAACTGCCATTTCTGCGGTAGATATTAAAAAAATTCATAAGAAAAACTTGCTCATAATAAAAAATATGACGTTGTACCGAAATTTAAAAAAATAATTACAATAATATGCATATAGCTAGCATATTATTGTATTTATTTTTTTTTTAATCAGTCTGTCATGGAACCTAAAGTGAAACGAGAATCACCCTGTGTAGTTATCAAATTCGATACAACGTCATATTTTTTCATTCAGAGCAAGTTTTTTTAATAAAATGTTTCAATATTTGCCACAAAAATAGCGGTTTACTTGGAGCGAATTTTATTCTTCGGCTGTCACCAGCGCCCTCTATTCATTTTTGAAATTCTAACTTACAGAAAATGGGATTTGGGTTAGGCAAAAGCAGAATACATAAAATTGAGTTCATAGTAAAAAAAAAAGCAAATTTCATTTTTAAGCTGCCACCCTCTGTACGTTTTTGAAATTCTAACGTACTGAAAAGAGGTTTTGGGTCAAGCAAGAGCAGAATACAGAAAATTGTGTTCATAGCTAAAAAAAAAACAATTATTTACACCTATAATATCGCTTTCGCGTAAACACATTGTTTATCTGTAAAAGTCTTGCAATTATGGTAGCCCTACTGAATTTTCCGTTTTTAACTTTTGTCGTCAGGTTCAGTGTCAGCTGCCTCAAAAATACCTAACTACCAATTTTAAGGCAGTTTCAGCAAAGAAAATAAAATTTATTCCTTTAGCGCATCCGTAAGATTTTTGAATGATAGAAACTCTTTTCTATTTTTACTCATCTTATCCCTAAAATTACTTCATGAATCGATAACCACCGAGTCATACTCTATAGATTGCAAAATATTTCGTAAATATCGCCTAAATCAATTCAAAGTAATCACTAAACAAATATAAAAAAAACCTACAGACAGACGGATCCAATTGAGGACCTTCTCCTTTTTAAAAAAGTGTCGGTTAAAAACTAAAGCATGCTTTTTTTATGAAGAATTTTGTGGCACATTCGTTTCAAAACATATATATTAGGGTGGAGCGAAAAAAACAATGTTTGTATTTTTTGTTCTAATAGTGAAAAGAAGTTATTACTATAGTTCAGTTATTTTTTTCTGAAAAATCCGATAATATCTTCTGCCCTCTACGTACCTCAAAATATAGGTGAAACTGAGAAACATTAATTGGAACCAACAGAAACGAGATTACACCGCAGCCCTTTGCTTTAATTATCAGGTAAATAATCAACCCAGAATTCACCACGAAAAGGTGTCTTCTAAGTGAGTCACATCGCATCAATTATTATTATTAATTTAGTATCTTGCCAGTCGATAAAGTCGATATAATCGCTTCCTTGAAAAATTTCTTTTTACAATGATGGATATTCTCTTCGGAGTTCTCTTCGTGTATCAATCAGGTAATTCTGGCCTTTAGAATACATCTTAATACCAGTTCTTGGACATGTATTCTGTCATTTAGAAGCATGCCTATTGATAGATTTTTGGGGTGAATGAAAAAGTCAATGTGTTGTATTACTGGATCAACAACAGTTTTCTGTTCTGGTATGAAGTATCGATTTAACTGAATTGTTTTTCAGACATGATTGGCACCATGTTTGCACGATAAGTTAAACTTTATCCCAAACAACATTCGTGCGTAGACCATTTGAATAAACTGTCAAGCCTTTGAAATTGGAAGCCAGATTCTTTATGCCAATATAAAGTCGGTTAACCACTTGGAATAAGCAAGTTTGTCAGGATCCATTTTAGATAAATCTAAGGAGCAGTTACCATTAGAGATTGCAGAACACATTTGGTACATATATTTTTTACCTGTATTTAACTCAGAAACAACTACATGTCGGACAAACTACAAACAGTTGTTTCAAAGTCTGTAACTGGAAAATTATGGCATGTTTCCAATTCTGTATTTACAGGTTCCACGAATCTACGAGGTCCAGTTGTGTCACCGCCAATAAAGTGGAGAAGTTGTCTTAAAGGAAGCTCGTAACCATGCAGCAGACAAAAAAAACTACTGCAAACTTCGTGTTAACTGTACCTTCATTTGAGACGTGGCTCCACTTTTTCTATTCAATATTTACCACTGTCCCATCGGATCTGCTAACTGCTAACGAACCGTGTAAGTTATAATTATTTGATTGCTTTTGTAACGTCCTCAGTGTTGCCTCAACATGCGCATTGTTGAGTACATGAACCTTTTAATAAGCCGGCAGAGGGCTAGCTAAAGTTGTTAATACATTTCAAGAATATTTTATGGTGTTACTTTTTACATATAATAACAACTACTTTTCACTATTGCGGATCAATAATAATTATTACAAATTTCTTCCCCTTTGAGGGATGGTAGAGGTTTTGAAGTAATATCTACAATCTACTATAGCACCTTTTTTTAATACTTCAATTTTCAATAGTAAAAACAAAAATTCCCTCCTATAGTAGCGATCCACCCTAATATATATTCTGTATAGAAAGAAAATAGTATATTGTTTTATTAGGAGTAAAAGTGATACTTTTGTGACGTTTTGTTCTTAATGTTTTCTATTTTGTCGAAATAATATTGGATCTTTAAATCTTAAGTTACTTGTATAAGTATTAAAAATAAGTATGTACATTGAACTTAAGTGTAATTTGTGCAAAAGGTTTTAGTTCCTATCTTGCCAATTTAGAAGAATTATTGAAAGTGTGCAAAAAGCTTTTAGTAATGTTTTAGTTGATTTATATTCTGGTTGAAGTCTGACTAAAAATATTTTATGTTTTTGTTTGAATGTTCATCTTACATTACAACAATCTTAATGGTCGTAACTTTTTTTTTGGTCAAAAATTTAGAACGGCAATTTTATTGACTATTCTTATGGGAAAAATTGCGCTGAACACGATGGTGACATTAAAAATATTATAAAGCACATACTTCATTGTTAAAGGTTTTTAGCGAAAATTCTCATATTTTGATGTTTTTTGACTTTGTAACGGAAACGGTGCGTCGCACAAAAAAAGTTCAAATATAAAAAATGAAGATTTTATCAATACGTGTCATTTGAGACTTGTAGCCGATCTTTTATCTTTGACTGTTCAATTGTTATAAACAAATTAAAAGTCTTAAATTAACAATTATTTTTCTGTTCAACGGAAGGTCATACGGATATTTAACTGTGGTCAAAATGTTGCATTTCGTTCACAAAATTTAAAGTTTTTTTTTGTGTGTCGATATCTCGCGCATTTTGTAATTGTTTAAACAAATAAGCTAATTTGTTTATTAAGGGTTTGTGGCTTTCCATGGCATTTTTTGCACTCTCCATCCGGCAATCGATTAATATTGATAACATTTCTGTGTAGTCTTGCCCCTTTTTTATTTATTTTTACCCCCCGCCAACGTTTTTTAAAAAAATGCTTAGTAAACAAATTAAATATCTCAGCTCAAGAACGTCGTATCGAAGTACAATGTCAGAAAATGAAAGATAATAAAAAAAAAGGGAAAATTTTGAGCCTAGATAGACCTCGATCCGTTAACTAGAACCGGAGATATAGACCATTTTGCGTTTACAACTGTCAATTGTTTATTAATTAATTTTTAGAAAAAAAAATTGTGATAACATAAAATTAATATATTAAACTAACTAGTATTCAATTATCACACAAATCCATTGGTTTTTCATGCATTTTATGCTTTTATAACAATTAATTTATGAACGCCGTACAACGTTTTTTGGTGTTTACGCTCCGAGTGACTTGCGCAATAACGACTTATATACATAAAATTCAAAGCGCGCTCGGTTTTAAATGTGCTGTAAGTGATTTAAATTGGTTTAAAGAGTCATTGAAAGATATTTTTATCTCATTTTTTAATTTTTTTAAGTTTAACTATTTTTTGTACAGGGTGTTCCTTAATGACGTGCTAATATTTCAGCATATGATTCCTTAGGTCATTTATGAAGAAAAGTTCACATGAACATATCTTCGTCTATCTCACGAATTGTCGTATCTCAGTTTTCTGGATTTAGTGCTAGAGCTGTTTTAAGTTTTGGTGGTTTTTAAAATGAATGATAAATATATAAAACTTGTATTTTCGCTGTTTTTTTGCATACGTTGTGTACTGGAATATGCAGTTGCCGGGATGATGTCTATATTAAGAGTGCGTATTTTCAAATTTTCAGAAAGAATAATTGAATAATAAAAATAAAATAAAATAATAAATTAATATACTCCAACGTCTACATGTACCCATTCTTGCGTAGTATACGCGCTTGACTGATGATAGTTCGTGAGATGCAAGAAATTGTCAAATGAAGTATATCTGCCGACTTACCTCTAATTTCGATTTTTTTGAGATACGACAGTTCGTGAGATAGAGATATGTCCGCAATGGCTTAAATTTCTTGCCACGGGATGTTGAAAAATTTGTCTTTTTAATCGTTATTTTTTAATATCTTAGAAAGTAGCTCAGATTGCCGGGGGGTGGAGAGTGCAAAAGATGCCATGGAAAGTCAAAAATCCTTAATAAACAAATTAGTTGTTTAAACAATTATAAAATGCGCGAAATATCGACGCACAAAAAGAACTATAAATTCTATGAACAAAATTCATCATTTTGACTACAATAAAATATCCGTACAGCCTCTCGTTGAACAGGAAAAAAATTGTTAATTTAGGACCCTCAATTTGTTTATAACAATTGAACGGTTAAAGATAAAAGGTTGTTACAAGTCTCAATCGACGCGTATTGATAAAATCTTCATTTTTTTATATTTGAGCTTTCTTGTCCGACGCACCATTTTCGTTAAATTTTAATTATCGGTAAAAACCATTGTTTTTAACAGTGAAGCATGTGTTTTATAATTTTTGTAATGTCACCATCGTGCTCAGCGCATTTTTTCCTATAAGAATAGTCAATAAAATTGCAGTTTTAAATTTTGACCAAAATCGATGATTTTGACTTTACAACGACCGGCCTATAATACTTCTACCAAAATACAATTTTCACAACAATTATGTGCAGAAGCTTTTTTTATATTTACCTTTTCTTTTTTGCCTTGCACGTATCATTTTTCATTTTTGTAATAAAATTGCAAAAATAGTGTATTAGATGTTTATTTAAAAATTTCCTTAAAATTATACAAGTATAATTGACAATGGCCTATAAATTGCTAAAATTATATTAGTAATTCTTAAATGTACATCGGATTATTTACATTACGAGTATTATACTAAATTACAAAATATGGGTATATCGTGTAATTTATTTTGATAGAAATAAAAAGGTGGACATCGACATACCCTATTTTGTTTAGCAAAAATGTTAGTTCTATTGAGGTACATTTGTAAAAAGCGAGTCATATTTATGAAAATCCATTATAACAATAAGATAACGATGCGCCCCCTATTACGTGCAACTCACCATCGAGTTCCTATTCTATGCTGTATTTGAAAATGAAGAGTGAACGAAACTCATTAGAAATGAAAATTCTATAAAAACATAGTTAACTCATAAAATTACGGCTCACCAGCATAATAATGTGATACATATAGAGCAATAAAATAAGGAATCGGCTTCGAAATCCTTTGTAACAGGGCGGACTTTCCGATCGACTCTTTTAAATTGTACCCATAATATATGATAAAAAGTCTTCTTCCTTAAGAAGTGCCTCTGTAATAGTTATTAAACAAAATAGGTGTAATATTACGGTTTTTAGAGATAACATTTAAAATTTAATTTTATCGAAAAAAACTGCTTACGCCAATCGAAAGTACGAGAAATTTCACATCAAGAACGTATATGAAGTTTTTTTGTACGATTAAAAATGTAGGATCTTGATCTTCTTGTCTAACATACGAAAATGGAACTCAGCGAGACGTAAGTACAGCGCGCGACGTGTGTGTGCGCGATCTCGGACGCGCTATACTAAATTTGTTATAACTTTTATACTAATTAATGAAATAGAGCTCAACAAAGCTTAAATGAAAGAGGAAACATGTGACCATTGGATTATTATATTTTCAAATATAAAAATGAATGTATGTAGAAATAGGATATATATAATGTAGGAACCTACAGGTATTTCCGAAGAAATCGGTAAAAGCTCTACCATTTCTATAATTTTTAAGATAAAAACCTGGAACTTTATTACTTTTGAAGTAGAGTATAAAAGAATATGATGAGTGAGTAAAATCTTAAAAATTTGCTTTTGAAGATATATCCTTTCAAAATTTTAAAATGTTTAGAAAGTGATAAAATTTGATATGTATAACTAACTTTAACCACCTATTACTCTAGTTTAAATCGCGTTAATAGATGTTTATCGGTGCGATTCTTAAAGCTTGAAATGTTTACATTAATATGCTTTAAGGTGATTTAATTTAAAAATTAAATTTACCTTCTTTATTTTACGAAAATAAAAGAAATATTTTTCTTTACTCCAAAATTCGTGAAACTAGGGGTAACATAAACGTTAATAACTTATATAAAAAAAATATTTTGGTTGTTTTTACACATCACTTCAAGAGTAATATGTGAAAGTTCCAGGTTTTTGTCTTAAAAATTGTAGAAATGGTAGAACTTTTACCGAATTCCTCGGAAGTCTTCTATGTATCGACTTCATATATGTACTATTCCTACATACATTCATGTTTGTATTTGAAAATATAATAATCCAATAGCCACATGTTTGTTGTTTCATTTAAGCTCTGTTGAGCTCAGTTTCATTAATTAATTCATAAGTTATAACAAATTTAGTGTAGCACGTCCGAGATCGCGCACGCTTCGCGCGCCTTAGCGTCGCTGCGTTCCATTTTCGTAATCGTAATCTGGAGCCTACATTTTTGATCGTACAAAAAAACTTTATATACGTTTTTTATGTGAAATTTCCCGTACCTTCGATTGTAAGAAGTTTTTTCCGTTTTTGTCTTATTTTACTGCACTAATAATAGAAAGAAATTACTATTAAGCTGGCTGATTATTCTTAGTCCCTTCAAATTAGGAAAACTGAGGGAAATTTTTCCTACAGCTAAGCCACCCGTATAGAAAGTTGCCTTGGGGTTGTGTTAACAAATTTTTCACCAAGCACATGAAATAAAAAGGGCTGTTTTTTAGATATAGATACATATATATGTTTTTTTGGCCATTTTGGCGGTTATTTGCGTTTTGCTGCAAAACTATGCATTTTTGAGAAAATATGACCTGATTTGAAATTGTAGACCTAGTGAGAGCTAGAGCGCGCTGAAGTTTATGTATATGTATAAATTTTTTTGGTGTTTGATTTTAAGCCAAAATTATGCATTTTGTAAAAAAATATCAAGATATCAAAGTTGTAGATAAAAAAATGTTCGACAAATTTTGTTCTCTGTTTTTGTTTTCAAAGTCGCGTAGTTTTGCCGCTAGAGGGCGAAAAACATTTTTTCAATACTCTTGAGCGGATAAAAAAATTAGCATCGTGAAGAGCTGTAGTATATTAGATGCACCGTTCTATGCGCAGCTGTGTAAGAAATGGTTTAAAACAAATATTTTTTTTTTTGCTCTCCAAATTTTTATATAATTGACGAGTACTCTAAAAAATTGCATGGTTTTGCCTGTATATCAAAAACATATGCGCTATTTTTTTTCCGCTCAAGAGTATTGAAAAAATGTTTTTCTACAATTTTGATAGCTTGGTATTTTTTATAAAATTCATAGTTTTGGCTTAAAAGCAAACACCAAAAAAATGTATACATTTACATAAACTTCAGCGCGCTCTAGCGTAACTAAGCGGAATTTCAAAAAAACAAAACGAAAATAGGGAATCGCTAGATCTACAATATCAAATCAGGTCATGTTTTCTCAAAAATGCATAGTTTTGCAGCAATACGCAAAAAAACGCCAAAATGCCCAATAAAACATATATATGTCTCTATGTCTAAAAAACAACCCTTCTTTTTTCATGCGCTTGGTGAAAAATATGTTAACACAAACCTAAGGCAACTTTCTATATGGCTGGCTTAGCTGTAGAAAACATTTTCCAAAATCAGTGATTTTTCTTCTAATTTTAAGGGACTATCTTATACTATTTGCATTTATTCATTTCCAAATAGACTATAGTAGTGGGAACTGGCTTTAAAACTTTCTTCTTGAATTATTTTTTGATAAATGCATATTTTCGGAATTATATGGATATTAAAATACAAGAATCGTTACATTCGTGACATTTTTCAGGTATTTTACCTATAATCCAACCGTAGGGGATGTTGAACCCTATATTAGCTTAGACAGGGTAAGACCAATTTCAATGGGTTCGTTTTGTGTTCCAATTATCACGGCAAAACAGTTGGAAAAAGATATTGGTACTAACAAAGCTAATGAAAACAAATTTGCAAAAAATGATTTTCTCTAAAATTTTTCGGAATATTTCAAAAACTATGCAACAAACTATACACATCATTTTTATAGAACGTAAAACTTCCTACAGAAATTATTTTATATACTGTGGCCCTAAAATTATTCATTCATAATATTGTCAATTAAAAATTTGTGCCCTTGAATGATATATACTATCGGCACAAAGGCAGAGCTTATAGATTCGTGACTATTGGCGTTCGCGGCCGCCTAGGCAATAACTAAGTGCGGTACCTTTTACAAATATCAGAAAAAGCCGTTTTTGACTCGCTTGTGCCGAGGCGAATTTCCAATTTTGCTGGCGCAATTTACGATTCCGCCAAGATGCCAATCTTCATTTTTCCATAGAGACATCGTACGACCTCCCAGTCAACGTTTTCATTTAGATATTGTGGAGTAAATCTAAAATTTCAGGGAGATAGTTTTACTATAGCAATTTTCTTGCTGAAACTTGTTAGTTCAACAAATGTAGTAAAAGAAATTAGATTAAATCCAAGTGGTGGAATGCTTTTGCATAAACAAAAGAATGTTCAAAATTGCGTTTTTGAGGTTTTTCTTAAATATCTCTGGATATACGGGGTGATTTATCATAATATGCGGAAAATAAAATGGTGTACTAATTTTCTATGTAGAAAACTTCCTGCAAAATTTTAGAGTGATCCGAAATAATTAAGTACATTTTTTTGCATTAAAACTTGTAATGATACGCTACTGAACCATGGAATTTGGCTACCCTTAATGAGTCAATTGTTTACGCGTATTTACGCGTACGCCGCTTCGTGTCTCATTCAAGCGATCAGAAGTTGTTTACGTATGGTCAGTTTATTTCCGCTTCCGTTTGGATTTTTACGTTTTGAAAATTGTATTCGTAGATCGATACCGGTCAATATGCCTTGAATGTACCTACATAAAATAAGATGTTCTTATTAGAACCGTGGATTTAAGCTTAATGCAATGTGACATTTAAAAACAATAAACGTATTTAAATGGAAAAAGGGGTCGATATTCCAGCGTGTACATTGCATGTATATTGCGATATGATTTTAACTTATAGTGCAGTGAATGAAAATCTTGCAGCCGCTGTATGAGAATATGAGAGAAAATTTCCCGGCAGGCGTGTGCCAAATGAAAGAACAAGGAGCCCAGGTATCACCTCTATGGATTTTTTTGTGGGGTTACATGAAGACTTTGGTGTACGCTAAGTCAATAGACCCCTTAGAACAGTTACAACAGGCCATTGACAATGCCTCGAATCTAATTCGAAAATTATTTTCTTCGAGTTTTCGTTACTTTTAAGTTTTTTGATGTGCTGTATTCTACAAAAATTATTTTAATTTTTACTAATTTTGTTGTGAGATTAAATCCAAAAAGTCACTACTACAGCTTCACTGTCAGTCCCAAGTCTGATAAAGGGGCAGGGTAAGTGATATGGTTGCACCGCGTTGCCGTCAGATTGGTTAAAGTCATAAGCAGCGCATTTCTACAAAAAATTAGGACATTTTTTTTATCATATTTTTTTAATTTTTCATTTTTTTAAACTCCTTTCGGTGGGGACAACTTATAAATTTTCCACATGTTGTGGTAAATCACCCTGTATAACTCGTATGGAAATAGAAAGAGAGAAACTAATTGTACACAACGAATTTGCGAAGAAAACTCTTTCTCCGAAACTTTTTGGTCAATTTGTCAAATTGTAAAACACAAAAGCATTTGAAGCAGGCCATTTTTAAACAACGGATGATAACTTGAAGAATAATGCACATATTTTCACAAAACTTTAGAAGAGTATGTGGAGCTAATCCATCAAGCCAAGTTTTAAAAACCAATTGCAAAGTCGAAAATTGATTCGTCGATTGTTTAATGGCATCAAGTCGTATAACAAAATGTTTTATTTCGAATTATAGTTTTTAATGTTTTTCTCGGGGATATAAAGAAAAATAAATTTAAAATTTTTAGAACCAGTTTTTTATAAATTTTTCTAATTAAAATAAAAATGCAATGTCCTCCTAAATATTTTGCCCAAATAAAAATTATTGGTCCGCATAATTTAAAAATTGAGCTAATCTTCCTATTTCTTAATTTTAAATCTAACTATTTTGGACACGACTGGAATTACTGAGTAAAAATTGATAATAATAGTGTTGTTATGGTTCTATTTAGTTAGTCTTAAAGTTTTTTAAAATATACGTACATACTATGAAAAAAAAGTTATGGCCTAAAATAATAAATTTTCCTCTATTCGATGTCTCTAGGAAATGGTCACCTTAATAGGCCGGTCGTCGTAAAGTCAAAATCATCGATTTTGATCAGAAATTCAAAACTATTCTTATAGGAACATAATGGTGACATTTAAAAAATTATAAAACACTGTTAAAAACAATGGTTTTTAGCGAAAATTCTCATTTTTTTATGTTTCTTGACTTTTGACAAAAAGGGTGCATCGGATAAAAAAAGTTCTGATATAAAAATATGAATATTTTATCAATACGCGTCGTTTGAGACTTGTAGTAACCTTTTATCTTTGGCCATTCAATTGTTATAAACAAACTAAAGGTCCTAAATTAACAATTTTTTTCCTGTTCAACGAAAGGGCATACGGATATTTTATTGTAATCAAGATGTTGCATTTTGTTCATAAAATTTTTATTTTTTGTGTGTAGACATCTCGCGCATTTTGTAATTGTTTAAACAAATCGTCTAATTTGTTTATTAAGGACTTGCGACTATCCATGGCATTTTTTGTACTCTCCACCCCCAGCAATCGATAAATATTGATAAAAACTACCATTTCTGTGTGGTCTTCCCCTTTTCTTTTTTTACCGCCCCCGCCAACGTTTTTAAAAAAATTGCTTAGTAAACAAATGAAATATCTCAGCTCGGCAACATCGTATCGAAGTGCAATTGTCGGAAAATGAAAGATAATAAAAAAGGAAAACTTTGAGCCTTGATAGACCTCAATCCGTTAACTAGAACCGGAGTTATAGACCATTTTGCGTTCACGACTGTTAGTTGTTTATTAATTAATTTTTTGAAAAAATCTTGTAACAACATAGGGTTATGAAACATGTTTACAGGATTTTGCAAACAGCGCAAAGAAAAACTATCTTTGTCCAATTTCTTATTTGACATTCTCATTATAACACTAGCATCCAACATAGTCCCCTATGGCTAAGCAGATTAAACTGGTATCTACATGACCCCCTACGGTATGTAAATTCAGTTGAAAATGAGAACAAAGGCCTGAAGTTAATTTATTTACCTACCCTGTCTTTAAATTTTTTTGGATATTGCCTTGGTTTTGCATGGAACATCGTTATGAGTGGCTTTGTGCTTTTCTGATAAGCTCAGAATAAGGGCGAAAAACGATGCAAAGGCTAAGCATTTCCAAGAAACTGAATTAGAGATTTTATGAAAATGTAATCCATTAGAATGCAAAAAAAAGACAAGGTAGGTAAATTAATTAATTTCAGGCTTTTGCTCTCATTTTTAACTGAATTTACATACCGTAGGGGGTCTTGTAGATACAGTAGTGTCGCGATAATCCGGATCAATTAAAACCAGGCTAATCCGGATTATCAAATAATCCGGATTATCAAAACATTTTAAATTCAGCTTTTAAAATTGCAAAAAAATAAATAAAAGGCTGTATTTAACAAAAGTAAGCACTGTACTTATATAAAAAAAACAAGACAAATAAAAAAGGGGATCCTATATCAAGAAAACGAAATATTAAAAATATGTAACTACATATGTATGTACATACATAATTAACATTTTCATCACTTTCCTGTACATTAATTTCATCGGCTTCATTAGAATTGTGTGGTATCCTCTTTTACAGTTTTCGGCACCGACTAAAAAGAATGGTTTTACTCTGATGACTTATGTGCTGTTATTTTTCAAAAGCAATTTCCTTGAGATCTTGTAGCATCATAATCTTTTAAAGGAATGTCATTTTCTGTAGCCCACTGTAAAGCAGGATTTAGGATTTTGACAGCATCTTCATTTTTACTTCTGACGGGAGTGGCAATTTCCATCACATCATCAGTCAGCACTATCATTTGCATGAATTAAATTTTCTTGTTCAATCAATCCACATTAATTTCTTCTGCTAGTATCTTTTGTTGCATAGCACTTAAAGGGATCAAATCCTTGGGGTCATCTTCTAAGTCATTCTCATTTTTTGGTTTTAAAATCGTTTTCCAGCATTTTTCTAAGGAACTGGCTGGTACATTTTCTCGAGCATCGTGAAGCAAACATACAGCATGTTGTAAGTTCTTAAGACACTTTACAAGATCAAAAAGAGTTACCTGAATGAATTCGGATTACAAAATCAAGTAAAATCCGGATTACAGAGTACTTCAAGAGAACAAGAAGGCAATCCGGATTATAGAAGCATCCGGATTAACGCGGGATCGGATTATCGCGACACTACTGTACTAGTTTAATCTGCTTAGCCGTAGGGGACCATGTTGGATGCTAGTGTTATAATGAGAATGTCAAATAAGAAATTGGACAAATTTCCTTCAGAATTTTAACTTGCTAGCGTAACCAGAAGTCAGGTTATCGAAAGAATGCAAAGATTTCATTAATAATTTTACACATAGTTTTTCTTTTATTTGTCATAGATAGTTTTTCTTTCTGCTGTTTGCAAAATCCTATAATGAATATGTTTCATTACTGTAAGTAAACAAATAATAAATAATTCATTTTTAAACATAAGGTTAATAATATATGAAACCAACTAGTTTTCAATTGTCACACAAATCCATTGGTTTTTAATTTTATGCTTTTATAACACTTTATGCTTTTATAACAATTAATTTATGAACGCCGTACAACGTTTTTAAGTGTTTACGCTCCGGGTGTGCCTGTGTAGTTAGTTTCAATTTGAAAAAAAAGAAGAAAGGGCAGGACCACACAGAAATGGTAGTTTTTATCAATATTTATCTATTACCGAGGATGAAGAGTGTAAAATATACCATAGAAAGTCGCAAATGCTTAATAAACAAATTAGCTTATTTGTTTAAACAATTACAAAATGCGCGAGACATCGACACGCAAAAAAAAAACTATAAATTCTATGAATAAAACTCAACATTTTGACTTCAATAAGATGTCTCACGCATATTGATAAAAATCTTCATTTTTTTTATATGTGAACTTTCTTTGTCCGACGCACCGTTTTCGTAAAAATTCAAAAAACATAAAAAAATGAGAAATTTCTCTAAAAGCCATTGTTTTTAACAATGAAGCCTGTGTTTTATAATTTTTTTAATGCACTATCGTGTTCAGTGGAATTTTTCCTATAACAATAGTCAATAAAATTGCTGTTTTAAATTTCTGGCCGAAAAAAGAGTTACGACGGCCAGCCTATAAGTCCATAATTTAGTCATAGTTTTTTTTTATATATGTATTTCAGATTCTAGTAAAAAATCCTCTTCAAACAACATTTTAACCAAAAATATTTTACTCAACCCCGTATAAAATGACATTTCCATAGAAACTTTTTACTTAGATTCTATTGCCAATTCTGGCATTAATTTTTTTAAAACTTTTGTCAACATCTTGAAGTATATAAAAAACTCCTGCTTTGATCCTCTAATAGTTTTACACATTTTTAAATAAAATTTATTTTTATTATTGCTCTATAAACGAGTTACAATCCAAATTTGACTAAAAAACGGATGAATTTTTAAAAATTACATCTGTTGGGAGGGGTTCAGTCATGCATACATTTTAATTTTAATTGAATTAATAGCAATTGCAAAAGGTAACACGAGAAATTGTTTGATTCTCTTATATGAAAATAACCAGTGTAAATAAAGTAGTATAAGGCACGATATAGGAAGTAGTAGAACAAATTAATTGATAAAAAACACGCATTTCCATATTTGTATACAAAAGTGTAAATAATTAACCTCGCTCTTTACACGACCTCACTTAACATTGATGACTACTTAATATAGAAACACGGACAATCCGTGAAGGTCAGATCTAACTATACTACATTAATCCACCCAAATCTACATTGACATTTACTTTGTTTACATGATAAGAATTCATATAGCATGCATTCTATATATTTAAAGCAAAATTGCGTTACCGTATAAACAAAATACTTAGATCCCCTTACCTTCTCTCATCTTGTATATCCCTAGGCCGTCTAGAGGATCTCGCTGGCTTGACACCATCATACTTATTCTCTCTCCCGTAAATGCTCCCCGCAAATGGGTCTTCCCCAAGGTAATACCGCTGGACTGGTGGTTGTCTATCCATATTATGACCTATATTGTTGTCTATGACATGGCCCTGTTGATAAGACGGACTGGGAGATCGCTTTGCACGCTGTCTAGCTTTTCGCTCAGCACTAGCTGACCGAATCTTGCCTACTAACTTGCGGATAGATTGGCCTGAGGAAAGAAATTCATGCATAAACATACGGTGACATTATGTCGTGCTTTGCTGTGTGTTTCTACTAAGTGAGCAAACATTTTGTAGCGATGTTATATGCGCAGTTCTTATTTGCATACAAATCGTCAGAATTCCACCACGTCTTATGGTTATATTCTATTGTAATATATATTTAAACATACCTATAATTATTTAAAAAGTTCATGTATATTACAGATGCTATCAATTGGTAGATAAAACCCGATATAAGAGAGATATACAAGGTGTTAACGAAGCTTATTAGTAAAAATTAATGGCAGAATCTACAACTGAAGGCTTGAAAGTAAGGAAGTGTTTAACATAATAAGAGTTCAGTTTTAGGGATCAGTACTTAAGAGCGAGAACTGGAGCCCTTGTAGTATGACTCATTCGTTCGTTCATCTGTCTGTCTTTTTATATATTTGTCAGCTACAGTATTTTATCTCTGAAATTAACATAACTAGAAACATGTGATTAAAGTTTGATGCTCGGCAAGCAGCTCAGGAATCGATGAAATTAAGATACATTCTTGTGGTTCAAAATGTGGAACTTAAAAAAAAATTTATTCAAGCAAGTGGCATATCGTTTAATAGGTCTAATTGTTAATACTATAAAAGGGATCGGCACAGAATTTGTGGGAAATCCTCCAAGCAATAGGTAGCGTTTACCTTACAAAAGATAAAGGGATTTGACCTCAAGGCGTTGTCGCTTCCGTCATCATATTGGAAAATGAGAAAATAATCACCTTTCTGCCCTAATCTCGTTCTGGACGCAAGTTACATGGAAAATAGCTGTTATCAAAAGTATAGAATTCTCTAGATTTTCTAAAATTTTAGTTTATTATACTCTTGTCCGTCCGTCTGTCCGTCTGTGTGTCTGTCACATTCCTTCTTGTAAGCACGATGACTTAAGAACGAAAAGTTCGATTATATTGAAACTTCGACAGTAAGTTAATATTAGCTAGAGGAAGAACCCAACGATTTTGAACAAAATCGATCAACAAATGAAAAAGTTATTAATTTTTTAAATTTGAAAACATTTTTTTTATGTTTTGTAATTAAACAAAAAAATTAATATCATTTACAAAAAAAAAAATAAATTGCGAAGAGTATGCTATGGAATGTGAAACAATTGTATATTCAGTTATTACATATTTTTTGTTTTCTGTTTATTTCCACCCCACCACGGAGGTAGAGTAAAAGGCGCATTTTTTCTCATGTGGTTTCCTAGTGGGCTTAACTGATAATGCTCCGTCCCAAGGAAATTCTGTCTCTCGATCAGGATAAACATCTTACTGAGAATTTTCCTCTTCCTCCTCAGTCATCTCTTTGACATTATCTTTTATTTAGTGAGAAATTTATTGATATAGTAGTATAAGTAGTTTCCCCATCTTTGTCATCGAAGTCTGATAACACTTCTGGAACATTTACACATGGATTCTCCGTTACAACCACATATAGTGAAGCTCGTTAATCCCATTTTTCTACATCCGCATGCCCGACCTTATGCTTTGTTACTTTGCACGAAATAAATTTTCATAGTTCCTCAGGAGCGGGGTCTTCTAAAGCTGCTATTGAAGTAAGGTGAATTCTGACCTGGGGACTGGCCAGTGGCCATGTTCACTATATGTTTTTGGGGCCGCTGAATCCGTATCCGAGGTCTATTTAACCGCATCACATCAGGATTTTGCCATAACCTCAAAAATCCATAATTTCGACATCTTGTCACATAAATCGCTGTAACTTCTTCTAAACAAAAATCTGCCCCCCTTCGTTACACTAGATCGATTGGAAATTAAATTTCCAATCCGATGGTGTAAGGCACGATATTTTTTCGGCTCATCTTAAGTGAGATATCGGCCGCGCCAAAGTGAGAGGTCCGAGGATTTCACTTCTCGCGTGACGCGGCCAAGCTTAGAGGGCCATTTCTGCCAAACGAAAGCTAGAAGAAATCTACAAAAATTCAGAGATATGTAGAAAGATGTGAGAAATCTATTGGCGCTAATCGTAGGTAGGTGCGTGCTTTGGTTTTCGAGATAAGTTTGCTCGAAGTTACCGGAAGGTGAAAATCGATTATTTTTACCGCTTCCCGAGGCTGTATCTCGCAAACGAAATGAGATACAGAGCTGCGGTTTACTCCACTCGATTTCTCTCTCTTTCTTACATACCCTTGAATTTTTTAGATGCTTTACCTTAGATATTTTGCAAAACAATGAAAGTGCCGGAAAAAACCTGAAAAAATTCAGAGGTATGTAAGTAGGCTAGAGAAATCGAGTGGCGTAAACGGCAGCTCTGTATGTCATTTCTTTATCAAGATATAGCCTCGGGGAACCCGAGAAGCGAAATCCTCGAACCTCTCATTTTAGCGGCCGATATCTCACTAAAAAGTGCCGAAAGAATATCGTGCCCCGCATAATCGGATTGGAAATTTAATTCGCAATTGATCTAGCACAAACAAGAGCAGGGTCATTCTTGTCTAGAAAAAATTACAGCGATTTGTGTTAAGAGATGTCGAAATCGCTTAAATTATGGGTTTTTTGAGGTTATGACAAAATCCTTATGTGATGGTGTTGAGTAGACCTTGGATTCGGATTCAGTGACCCCAAAAACATATAGTAAACATGGTCAATCGCCCAGGTCAGAAGATTTTTTTTGTATGGCTGTGTAATTGTATCAGCATTTTCTTCGGCCTACATCACTACATTGAATGTTTTCTGTAGCATAGAAATCAAACGCATTTTGTTTACTTCTTTTGACAAAAATTTTCAAAATCATAATCGCAGCCCTGTATCCTTATTTTATCTCAATACTTATTTGAAATGAGTAGAAAACAAAAAAATATGATAATTAACTAAATTTCAATAGAAAAATGTAATATTTTGACAAATTGGAAAAGAACTTCACTTTACTCCCTTGTATCTAGGAAACTGTTCGTATAAAAGAAAGAAGTTTAATATACGACATACAAGAAATTGTCTTATATTTTTATGATATTTCAAATAACAGAATATTAATTAGTATGTCAACCTTATACCCCGAGGGCTAGCGTCACAGAAATTTGTACTATTTGTAAATGGACAGAATGTGCCCTAATAGGTTGTCGACGAACCATTGAATGACCGCCCATCAGTCTGTCGGGCTGGGAGCGCTGCGTTTGGCGGCGAGAGGCGGTTAAGTCAATAACTTGACAGCGATACTGTCGCAAATGTCAAAAAAGCCATTTTAGATTAACTCGTGCCGAGCTGAATTTCCGATTTTGCTATCGCAATTTCCGTCACCGACAAAATGCCAGTCTTTCTTTTTCCGTAGAGACATCACACGATCCTCCACCCGACGTATTTATTTAGTTCTTAACGTTTGAAAAATTGATGTTTTTGTAATTTTGCCTTTTCCTACGAGATTACAGTCAATTTTAAGCTTGGATCCACCGTAGCCGATCGTGCTAAGCGGCAACTACTTTTAAGTGGATTCCCGACTTCGAATCCCGCACATGGCTACTTTTTTATTTATTTTCTTTTTTTTTGCTTTTTGGCAGAAATTTATTTATTCTATAATTGATCTTCGCTTATTTCTATGCGACTAACATGTTAAAATTATACATTTTTACAACTGTTTCTAATTTTTTGGCGATACATAAGAAAATAACATTTCTAGTTTATCGTCCTCTGTTGAGTAGCTGTGGTGGCGCAATGACTAGAAGTCCTGATTCTCAAACAGGCTGGCTCCGGACGAGTGCTTAGGGAGGACAATTATGTATTATTAATTTAAAATAAATTTGTTTTGATTGATTGATTGATTGATTCTCAAACAGGAAATCCGGATTTTTTTTTTACATTTTCGGTCATAATCTAATGCTGAAATATTACCTATATATTACATGAGTAAATGAAAATAGGTATCTATAATGATCTTCAGATATCAATTTTCCGTAAGTGATAAAATTTGTCCGCCATGTTGACGCCGCCATTTTGAATTGTTAAATTTCTACCGAAAAATTGTGATAATCGGTGACCTTGATTACATTTAGATGCCGATTTTTGGTTGAGTCATTTGATAAATAATAAAACTTAAGCACTAGTTGACGCCGCCATTTTGAACATTTCATTTAAGTTTCGATCCTATATTTGTAATCTGCGATATCGATGATGCTCACATAAATCAGAACGATTATTTCCTTATGTATTGGCAAAAAATCAGAAAAAATTGTAAAAATTTATAATTTTAACACGTTAGTCGCATAAAAATAAGCGAAGAGCAATGGACTCAATTAGTGTGACGTCACATAATTATGCAACCTCTATATACTAACTAGTGTCATGACACACGGGTTGCCTGCCATGCATACCGAACTTTGACCCTTAATACATATGTTTATAAGGCTAGAAACATAGCATATAATTTTATTTTATTTCTCCCGTGTAAAAAATATTTAAGAGATTTCAGTTATCATTTATTGCATGGACAAGGTATCGGTAAATATACACAAGTATAAAGTATTACAAAAACTGTAAACAAAAACTAAAATAAAGTTTTTATAACTCATACATGGATATATACATTTTAAGGTATTTTTTTAATGTGAAATAGGTATTATAAGTCCTTAAATATTTCTTCTACAGGAGAAATAAAATAAAGTTATGCTATGTTTCTATCCTCGAAAATGTCGCCTTATAAACATATGCAATGCATTAAGGCTCAAGTTCCAGTGTGCTTGGCAGGCAACCCGTGTGTCGTGACAGTCAGTATATAGAGGTTGCCTAACTTGTGACGTCACAACTAATCGAGTCCATTATAGAATCAAAAATATCTGCTAAAAAGCAAAAAATAAATAAATAAAAAAGTAGCCCTCTGCGGGATTCGAAGTCGGGAATCCACTTAAAAGTAGTGGCCGCTTAGCACGATCGGCTACGGCGGATCCCAAGCTTAAAATTGACTATATTCTCGTCGGAGAATGCAAAACTTAAAAAACATCAAGTTTTCAAACGTTAAGAACTAAATAAATACGCCAAGTGGAGGATCGTATGATGTCACTACGGAAAAAGGAAAGTTACTATTTTGTCGGTGTCGTAAATTGCGACGGCAAAATCGAAAATTCGGCTAAACACGAGATAATCAAAAACGGCTTTTTTGACATTTGTGACAGTACCGCTGTCAGGTCATTGCCTAACCTAAAATTCTATGCTATATTTCTATCCTCGAAAATGTCGCCTTATAAACATATGCATTAAGGGTCAAGTTTCAGTACGCTTGGCAGGCAACCCGTGTGTCATGACAGTAGTATATAGGGGTTGCATAATTATGTGACGCCACAATAATTGAGTCCATTGCAAAGTCGAAAATCGAATCGTCGATTGTTTAGGGGCATCAAGTCGTCCATCAAAAAATTGTACTTCAGATTGTAGTTGTTTTTACGTTCTTTGTGATGGTATAAACAAAAATAAATATTAAAATTTCTAAAACCGAAAAAATGTTCAAGGCATTATGTCTGTTAGCTTGCTTAGAAATGGCCATAATACAAAACATGGCATATTTGGAGTCCCCATTGGTGTAGATAAAACTAGTTTCTCAATGGTTTTCTTTAGCTCAAAGTCTTGTGTGTGTATGTATGTTCAAATCTGGTGATCGAATTTTTTACCACTTCCCGATATTCGATCATGCTGAAATTTTGCACACAACTTTGGTTCTGAAGACAATACAATATGGTATATTCAATATTATGGTAGATCCAATATGGCCGCCACCACAAAATGGCGTGTTACCTTTTTCTTGGCAACCCCCTCGCCAAGGGTATCAAATCAAAGGCTATATAAAGTAGAATATAATGAGCTGTGTGACGTTATCTTAAATTCAATATGGCGGCCGGTACAAAATGGCGGATTACCTTTTTTTTGACAACCCCCGCGGCATGGGTATCAAATGAAAGGGTAGAATACAATGAACTAGTTGACGAAATGAAAGACTTTGACAAGAGTAAACGAAGTGATGGCGTTTGAATAAAGAAACTGAGGCAATTATTAAAAAAAATTAAACAATGGTTTTCTTTTACAATTGAATAGCACTAAAAAGTAGAAAATAACTTGTATTCAGTGATTAACTTACAAAATGATGATGAAAAAGAAAACCATTGGGTGCTCACAAAGTATTGTTGTTGCTATTATATTACGACATACTCATACTTCATAATGTTTTATCACAATTCTGATTGTTGATAACGGTAGTATATTATATTTTAAAAGCGTGCAATGGGTTTCTTTTTCATCATCATCTAGTAATTTAATCACTGAATAAAAATTATTTTCTAGTTTTTAGTGCAATTCAGTTTTAAAACAAAACCATTTATTTATTTCTTTAAATAGTTATTTTTTATGTACTTTTAATTTATACCAAAAATTTTTGTTTTTGGGGAAAATATTAATAAGTAAAATTAATTTGTTTAAAAAAGAAAATAGAAGAACGGAATAAAATTGGTTTTAAAACATTTAAATTTATTTTTGTTTATACCACCACAAAGAACATTAGAACAACTATAATCTGAAATACAAATGTTTGATGTACAATTTGACGCCCCTAATCAATCGACTATTCGATTTTCGACTTTGCAATTGTTTTTTAAGAGTTGTTGTAAACACTTTAACTTAAAACTTGGCTTGATGGTTTAACCCCACAAAGGTTATATTCTTCTAAAGTTTCGTTAGAATATGTGCATTATTGTTCAAGTTATATTAGAACATTGAAACTGACTATCCTAGTTATTACTTTCACTGCACGTCATGTAGGTACAAATGAAGTAGCGTCCTTGACGGCAAGTTACCATAACTTTTTTCAAAATTGAACAGCTGCTCGATTTAGGAAGGACCCACTCAGGATTTCATTATAATGTATTCAAAGAATAGGTAGGCATTAATGTTCCACGTGCCACATTCTCTATTTAAGTGAAGTCTCTCTATAAAAAAATGCGAACAATGTTCCTGGCGATGACTGGAACTTTTGAGGCGACGGTTCCTCTGAGATCCTTTAATGCTTCCTGAAATGATATAAATCATTTCTCCCTGCTTACCCTTATTTATACATTCCCAAGTATATAAATTTATAGCATGAATTTCTGCTTGGAAGTTGGTTAGGGATGCACCTAACACTTGGAATAGCATACATTTAGGCCCCACTACGTCCACTTTAAAACTTAGAATTTTAAAAATATTTTTCCCATTGTAAACTGAATTAATAAAATATCGTTCTATTTTGTTGATATAATTCTTTCTGCCCTTTACAACCTACCCCCTATAAAATTTGATTTTTAAAACAATATTTAAATAAACTTGAGCTTATTTTGCTCATTTGCTAAATTTCAGAATGCTTGCCAACTTTAGCTAATTTTGATCCCACTGTGATAGATTCTGCCACTAAATACAATTTACAAAAACGAAGCAGAAATTTTGGAAACCCGGTATTCCTACAATCCGGTTCTGCTTTCTCTTCTCTCTGGGCCAAAGTACGTTTGAACTTTTTATTGGGAATAAAATTATTGTCCACTTGCTATACTTGAAGCAAAATCAAGGTAGGTGTGAGAATCAACTGCGTATTGATTCACCGTGTAAGTTTCTACGCGCATACCAATCTAGCAAATGTTTTACATGTAAATTGTAAGACTTGTTGATTTTGTATGATAATGTATGCGGAAACTGTTACAAAGGAGGTTTGCCAGGTGTACAACACGTTACTTGTTAACAAGAATGTATTGGGAAAATTAGTTGACAAGTTTTCAGAATTATAATTAGGAACAATCGCTTAATTAATTTGCAATAAAGATATTTTATCAATTAGTATGCCAAGATAGTTAATATTCCTCAACAATAACTGTATAATTTACATATTTCAATGAGTTTTGTGAGGTGCAGTATTAACTATAAGAACGACTTACTTGCATTATTGTTTCATAGTAAATAGCACTTTCCGAAAGATAATATTCATATATCTTAAATTGGAAGAATAGAATGTCATAAATTGTCAATATTTCTTTACTTTCAAAATATTTAAAATATGTACAGTGTGTCACACTTAAGAATAAAATACAGAAGTCACCAAGGTCTATCTGTTTTAAGACCACAAAATCATTTTCCATCTGTAAATGCAAGGCCATCTACGATACTAAATTGCCTCAATCAAGAAAATTTGTTCGAAATCATACAAAAACCCTGAAAATCCTGAAATCCTGAAGTTTAGTTAAATTCTAAATAAATGATGCCTTGATGAAAAAAATCCTTTTGAGGTATTTAAATAGAAATTATTTCTAAATTTATTTTTTGAAACAATTTACACAAATGAATAATAAATACAACCAAAAGACCTAAATATTACATTCTATCAAACCCCTATCAGCCCTAAATTTGAAACTGGAATTATTTTCATCAGCACCTCATTTTTTTTACTTTAACTAAACTTCAGATTCAGGGTTTTTGAATAATTTCGAACAAGCTTTGTTAAGAAAATTTTTTGATTAAAACATGCCTACTATGATTTTTCGATCTTTTTCATACACTTTAGCGTCATAGATGGCCTTGCATTTAAAGCTGGAAAATGATTTTGTCATCTTAAATGGACCTTGGATTGACTGGCTAGTTGGATTTACCAGTGCCATCGAGACATACACACAAACACACACAAATAGACCTGGTGACCTCTGTCTTTTAAGGTTAGTTTGATCTTTGATTTTATACTTAAAATCAAAGGTTTGATTCAAATCAAACAAAAACAAAAAAATTATTATCCTGTTACACTCTTAAGTGAGACACACTGTGTGTGAATAATTTGAATAAGAAGACGTAGATATTGTTTATATATAATACATGGGGGTCACTCTATTATTATAGATCATACATAAATGATTTTAAATGAGAATTTTGGCTAATAGAATGAAAAGAGGGATCCTAAGATTGATCCCTGAGAAACACCGCAGCAAATACTTCAGTTGAATTACAATTCCAAAGTATATGCTGAATCTTATCTGAAAAATATTCTTTATAAATGTCAAGGAGTCGCAAGAAAAACAAAAAAAAATTGATAATTATTTTACGATTACTATACATCCATTCTACTACGTGGATGTGAAAGCAATTAAAGCAAGTAGAACGTTTAGGAACTCACTTTAGGAAAATTTTATCTAAGGCCTATCTGAAAGAAGATGTCCATCGCCCTATTATAGAAGGAGGCCTGTAAGGGGTCCAAAGCATTAAAAATTGAAATGACCCATTCCAACAAGGTAAATAAGTTTTGAGCTCGCATGTCGAAAGAGGGTCCTAATGGGCATCAGAAATGGCTTGTTGGACTTTTGTTGAGGATTGCACAACTTCTCCACAAGAAAAAAAGATGGCGGAATGTTATTTCAAGAATTCGTGTTTTTAAACTTATACCTCTCGCTAGAAAATTAATTACGTGCGATATTGATCTGATTTTTTATACTTATATACCACTGACATGAGCGCATATGTCTGTACTAGTAGAGTTTCAAAGTCACTTACGGTTTTTTTCTAATTAAATCCTAAATCACAGGAACGAAATTTGTGTGTTTGAAATTTCGACGTGCGGACAACTACATTAAATGTTTAATTTTCTTATATATTATATGTGAATGAAATATGGTCTAAGGATCAACAAAGTTTTTGCAAAAAAAATTAATTCGATATCTCATACAGTTTTCGAGTTACAGATTTTTTAATTCGATCGTAATAATGTCTTGTTATGATAACGCGCAACGTGACAGCTGCGGCAGGATTCGGTCTGTGTAATTGTGGATAGACATTAGTCTAATAACTAATTTGATTAAGGTATTATATTACTATTAATCAGTAGGTCACCAATTGTCTAAAAATTAGACAATCATTTATGTGTTATGTCACAACTACGTGATTTTAAAATAGAGTCTGTTAAAATATGGATGCAGAAATAATGGTTTAATGATTACTGAAAAAAGGAAACTTTGAAGTACGTCCAATTTGCTTAGGAAATTTTCAGTTACGTCATTTTGGCTTAGAAGGACTGTATATATCGAAAGGTGCAAATACAGTATGAAATCGTCAATAAATTATACACATGTGAGATTAAAAAACAAAATAGTTCGAAATTTCATATTTAAGAAAATGTATGACTTAAAAACCCATCAGAATTATATGAATTCACCATAACAGACTCAATTCTTGTTCTAAACTGTAATTACTTTATAAATAGTAAAAAATATAAAGCGAATAATCTAAAACACATTTTAGAATACTGGTGTAAATAATGACATACCTACGTTGCCCAATAATGTGAACTTGCAATCATGAAGAAGGGAACACAATAATATTTGCGCAAGGTATGTTTAATTTTTGCAAAATAGAAAACCTACAAAAATTGTGTGGGTACATGACAACAAAGGGTATCTTAGGATACTCACGAAATCAGTAAATAATTAAGTGAAAAATATGAAGAAGAAAATATTTTAAAACGTTATTGGCAGTCGGTGTATTGTGTGACCTGTCAGTTATCCTTTCCGAAGAGGATAAATGAGCAATTATTGTTGCCTTAAAATGAACACGCCAACTATATATTTTGATTAATTTTGGAGATAACTGCGATGCAATTGATGATCGTGTAATTTAAGATGCTCGTAAGTCCTATGTGAATCTATCCATACAGATTCACATAGGACTTACGGATTAAGGATTTAAATTCACTACGGCCATCTGTAGTGAATTTAAATCTTTAGATTTGCTAAGGCAGTATTTATTTTTCCTTAAGGTTATTAGACTTACGTTAGCTACGTCCGCGTCCTACACAAGACACTTCCTTACTGTATTTAAAACGAGCATTACAGGGGACGGTAGTCCAGTGGTTTAGTGTACTTAGCTTAGCTAGCAACTGAAGAACCTAGCGAAGTAGGTTAAAACCCTGCTTACTGCGAAATACTTTTAATTGTAAAAATTATCCACAAAAAGTGGTTTAGATCCTTACCTAACACAAAATCCTGGATTTATAACAAATTTTCTTGACTTGAGAAGCAGTTAACAGAGCACATAAAATTTTAGTGTCCAAGCGATTTTCCGATCTCCTTCCCAATTTACCCTTTCCCAGAAAATTTGGATATCTGATAGAGAATAACCTAATAAAATCACAAATGATGACAAAAAATCACAACTGGTTCTAATGAAAACAAATAGTGGAATTGTAAAGTAAACTGTGATTAAAAATGCGCGTCCACTTGGTGTTCTGTTGTATGTGCAGCCTTTCCTAACAATTGTTTTAAGGGCAGAAATAATACAGAGCAGTTTTTAGCAGACAGTGCTTCTTAATATTAATGCCTATGTAATGGTTTGTCAATGCTTACTGAGCTGGGTATACTTATTATACATTATGATTATTATTATTATTATTATTACTTATGTATATATTACAAATTTTGTGTACGTTTTTATATTTTCATATTTGTAAAATGCTGTATCATTTGTACCACAATAATGATATACTTAATAAATAATATCTCTATACAACACCTTCATAATTAATAGATCGAGTAAATCATCTGCCAAATGAGTTTCTTTTACCTGTTCATATTTTTGCAAAATTGTAAAAATGTAAATAATAGCACAATTTCAAAAATGTATTGGCTTACTATCTTAATGCATTACACTTAGCCAGAAAACAGCCGCATGCTAACAGGAATACCACGAATCTAATTATGGTTTATTTTAAAAAGTCGTTAACTCAAAAACTGTATAAGATATCGAGCTAATTTTTTTTGCAAAAACTCTGTTGATCTTTAGGCCATATTTCATTCGTATATAGTATATAAAAAAATTGAATATTTAATATAGTTGCACGCACGTCGAAATTTCAAACACACAAATTTCGTTACTGTGATTTAGGATTTATTTAGAAAAAAACCGTAAGCGAATTTGAAATTTAATTAGTACAGATAGATGCGCTCATGTCAGTAGTATATAAATAAAAAAAATCAAATCAATATCGCATGTGGTTCACTCTCTAGCGAGAGGTATACGTTTAAAAACACGAATTCTTGAAATAACATTTCGCCATCTTTTTTTCTTGTGGAGAAGTTGTGCAATCGTCAACAAAAGTCCAACAAGCCATTTCTGATGCCCATTAGGACCCTCTTTCGATATCCGAGCTCAAAAATTATTTACCTTGCTGGAATGGGTTACTTGGCGATTTAGACGGCTTTCGAAGGCGTGGACCCTCTACTACTACTTGGTCAAACTTTTACCCTTATCAGCATTAATTGAGCTGTTCTACTTTTTTTGCCATGCCCGATATAGCATTAATAATATCATTCCATGCCTAAGAGGCCCATTAAAAGCAAACTACTTGCTTGGCTATATTTCCCAAGCTTGAACAGAATTTAAGTTGGCGTTCATTTCAATAGCAGATGGTTGTTCATCACATCAACTTAAATCATGTCGCCCCATTAGCTTATCCTCTTTTCTCTTAAAAATAAAGGGAACAATATTATCTCAAAGAATGTGTCGGTCAACTTGGCAAATCAACAATGATAGTTGATGATCTCCACATCAAATAATTCTGGCGTTGCTGTGGCAGTAAGTAGCAAACATGAGGTTACAACCTCAGACTCATATAAATTGCCTTAAAGAGAATATATGTTACTTGTCAAAAGAGCCTAGGATCCATCCAATTAAGATAGTAGTTATTATTCCATTTACCGAAAAGAGAAAGCTGAATAGAGAGCTCCCATGTTGAATGGAAAATTACTATTAAATATTCCTGGCATAAAGAAATTAGCTAGAAGTCACATCTAGGAAAACACCACTGCAGTTATTTGAAGTCACCGCAAGCTGAATGATGATGAAATGATGAAATGATATACTGGTTCTATCATCTGGTTGGTAGACCTGCTTATCATTCAGATAACAAGCAAAAATTTAAAAATAATCAACACAAGAAAAGTTGAAGAAATTGAAGCTCATTGCTTGTTTAGTGATTTCAGCAGCAAGTCTTGAAACAATGCCCTGACCTGCTCCATCTACATGTCTTCAGTTCAATTTTTAAGTTATTTCAACTAGATAAGTCAATAATCAAACTCAATGCCAACAAAATTGATTTTTGACTCTTCCTACGATATTTTGATGGAAAGCCGCCAGACGAGTAGGATAGAGATAGTGCGGTTGGAGAGAAAGTGATTTATCTGGTATACAGATGGATCCATGCCAACACAGAAATTTAGGTTATAGATATTTATCTCCAAGAATGCATAAATAATGGCTTAGGAGGCCAGAACTGATATACTTTGAGAATAGCGAGCCAGCATTAATGCCTGTCAGGTTTTATACCATTGAATTCAAATTGTCTGGAAGCCCAAGTAATCAATAAAGGTATCAGCAAAAACAAAAGCGAGCTACTTCTGTATAGGTCTCAGAACAGTAGGCAAAAAAATGTAATGAAATAACTAATCGCCTTGCAAAAGAAAGTGCTCCAGCACCATTTTACTGCGATATTATTCACGTAGTCGAATAGGAGTATAATAATCAAAAAATAACAATTAATTTTCACTTCTCTCACTAAGAAAATAACAAATTAACGATGGGATATGCATAGTCTTATAACAGCAATATTATGATTTTATACCTTCAGGGGTATCATTGAACCCAGTAAAACGATCCCCTAGAAAAATATCCAGTTTACTACGGAATTAAATTCAGACAAAAAATCCCATGAAAGAATCATCTTTGAAACATTAAAAAAGACTTATAACAACCTTTGGCATCATCTTTCATCGAAATCTGCGTAAAAAATTATTTTACTAAACATGACCAAAAAATTGACTAAATTTTTCATCTCGAGGACGACGGTCTTTGGGCTCCGTCGTTCAAATTTTCAAAAATTGACTTTTCGAATGTACCACGAATCTCATTTTTTCGAAAGTACTACAAATTCGGGTTTTTGAAAGTACCACGAATTTGATTTTTCGAAAGTACCACGAACAAAATTGCACATGGCGGAAAGCTGGTCCGTCCAACAAATTTTTCGAAAGTGTAACGAATTTAATTTTTTGAAAGTACCAAATATTTAGTTTTTCGAAAATACAATAAAGAGACTTGCACCTGGCGGAAAACCGCTCCTCTAGACAAATTTTTCGAAAGTACCACGAATTTAGTGATTGACAGGGCGAAATCCTCAGTCAGGATGTAACGAGTAGCTATTTTAAACGTCAAAATTTAGGAAAAAATCAATGGGATAAAAACCAAAATCCTCATTTAATTATCCTCAAAGTGGGAGAGCATAATCCTTGTCCAACTACTAGAACGCACATAAAATTAGTCAAAAAAATCGGTAAAGGTATTTACACAAAACTTTCCTCTTTATTTGTACATGGCGGTCACTCTAAAAAATTAATAATTACTAAGTGACATTGAAAATAATAATCGGAATATAGTTATCACTATTATTACAAAGAACACCTGACAAGTTTTGGTCAAAAAAATATACAGGGTGCTCATCCAACAGCAAAAGTTCAATACTAAATAACAGGTGCCAAATATGGAAGGCTTGGGCAAATACCTTTATAAATGTCCACCATGACTGAATTATTTCTTGGGATGACCACCCTGTACATTTTTCAATAATAGTGTAATGGGTGCATATGCCTAATATTATTGCCATCTGTCACATTTTCAATTCCACATACACGTAGTGGAGTGGAAGTATAGTGGTGGTTAAAACATATCATTTTTTTTTTAATTTTTCAAAAAATTTTTAAAACAATTTTCAAATTTTTTTTCTTCTGAAATAGGTTTAGAATGCCATGACACGTGGAACTTTTAAATTTGAGTAAAAAGGAAAGTTTCCTTCTATTCTACAGTGGTATTTTTTTTTAAATTGGTTTAGAATGCCATGAAACGTGAAAATTTTAAATCTGAGAAAAGAAAAAAAAATTTCCATCTATTTTAGTGGTAAAATTGTTTTCAAAAATGTTGGTGAAAAAAATTTTCAAATTGTTTTTTTCTCAAATAAAGAATGTCAGTCATGTCAAAATTTTAAATTAGAGGAAAAAAATTCCATCTATTCTAGTGGTAAATTTTTTTCCAAAATGGTAAAAAAAATGTTGCAAATTTTCTTTTCCGAAATATGTTTGGAATGTCATGAAACGTGGAAATTTTGAATTTGAGCAAAAAAAAAATGTTTTCATCTATTCTATATCCAGTGATACACAGATTTTTTTTTTAATCTTTAATCAAAGCAATTTTTAAATTTGTTTCAATAGGTTTAGAATGCCATGAAAACGTGAAAATTTTAAATTTGAACAGAGAAAAAAAAATCAGTCTGCATTAGTGGTAAAATTTTTTCAAAAATAGTCAAAAAATTTCAATTTTTGTTTTTAATAGGTTTAAAACGCTATGAAACGTGGAAATTTTAAATTTGAACAAAGACAAAAAAATTTTTTAGTGGCAAAAAATTTTTCAAAAATGTTGGTAATTTATTTTTTTTTTAAATAGGTTTAGAATGCCATGAAACGTGGAAATTTGAACAAAGACAGACAGACAGACAGACTGACGGAATTGAAAACCTATATTTTCGTAATCTCCGTGATGTGAAACGTCAGAATCCGAAAAAATCTCGGAGGGTGATTTTTTCTCGAATACAATACTTCCCTTCGATATACGAGGGAAGTAAAATTCAAAGTCGGAGAGTCGATTCGGACGAACCCAAAATACTTTTAATCTAGGCTCAGGCGGACATCGCCATAGTAGTTGCTCGAATGCGAGTCAACGGAAAAAAGTATATTTGGGTTCGATGCCGTTAGTACGTTTATAAAAGCAGAAAAACCATCGAACTCATATAGATAACTTCTTTAAGCATCCTGACAAGGACTTCAAGCATTTCGATCGTTTCAGTGCAAAATTAAAAGTGAATAATTTTCAAAAATCTCCGCATACATCTTACAATCATTACTAACTGGGAGTCTGAATCTTTTTCTACAGTCGATTGTCATAGTTCTCTCGACGCTGGATGAGTTACGATCCTACGGGAAGTAACGGCTTGCCGAGTGGTAGTGCTCTCTGATGTTTGCCTTATGTACATTAGATAAGTATTGAATAAATGAAAATATATGTTGAAATTGATTTCTTATTGATCCATGAATTATAAGATTGGCGACTGACGTGCTATTCTGTGGCGTGAGTCGGACAACTACTTACTACGGGTCACCTTTGATCCCCTCACGTTTGTGTACTTGTCCGAGTACTCATGGAATCCATCGACGGTCTTACTTATTAAGAAGTGTTTCTGAGAGAGTGCTAATTATAAGATATATTCATTAGAAGTGCACCGCCCGACATAAGATTTCGACGGAGAGAACAGACTGTAGCAAATACAGTAAGTATCATTTTGCTATTTTCGTCTTGGGGAGTCTGAAAGGTAACTTCAATCCCCCTTGTAAGTAGAGTGGATAGATATCGTAGAGGCGACACGTCTCCGGCCTAAATTGTATAAAATCCTTGTGGTGTCCATCAGACCCTACGATACTAGGTACATCTACAGTATCACCAGGAGTATATATCTGAGTTTTGAACTTCCAAAGCATATTACATTTCTTTTATGAACAATTAAATTTTTTGAACAGCGCTTTTTTTTAGGTAGAAAGGTGAATATCTCCGGTTCTAGAGGTCCGATTTTAATTGCGGAAGTTTTTGGTTGTTAGTTTATTCCGATCAGACCTCTAGAGCCGGAGATATTCACCTTTTACTTCCACATAGTGGTAGTAACTTTTATTGATAGGTTTAGAATGTCATGAAACGTCGAGATTTTAAATTTGAGCAAAAAGAATTTCTGTCTGTCGGTCTGTCTGTAACTTTTTTTTCTCCGTGTTCTCCGGGACGGTTTAAATTATTGACTTGAAATTTTTTACACGTATATGCTATAACGAGATCTGGAACTGAATTGTTTTTTGAATATTACAAACTGTACTTATGCCTCCGGAGAGCGTGAACATCAGAATGCTCTAAGGGTTGTCGAGGAGTGCACGCGGGCACGACAGGCATGGAATTCGGGTTGGACAAGTGCGCGGTCGTCCATCTCAAGAGAGGACGATGCGGGGACTTTGCTGAAGACGCGCAGCTCGCAGACGGATGCATCCTAAGACATCTGGATGCCGAAGAGACTTACACATACTTGGGTATGCAACATCACATCCAGGATGTGCAGCAAGTTAAAGAATCTCTCCGCGGCAAGTACAGATGCCTACTCCGAAAGATTTGATCATCCGAACTTTCGGGGAAAAACAAAAACACTAATATACTTGCCGATGCTGTTCTGTTCTACTCCTTCGGAGTAGTCAAATGGACTGTAGATGAGCTGCGCCAATTGGACAGAGAGATGATGAATATCGATAGAAGCATTCATCCTAGATTGTCCGTCCCTAGTGTGTATCTCTCACGAAGTCGGGGGGGCCGAGGGCTTTTGGGACTAGAATGTATGCATGGCAGAGTAGCACTGAGTATGGCATGTAATATTATTAGGAGCTCAGACCCGCTCCTACAATTAGTGAGAGAAGAATGCAGGGGTGGGTTCAGGGTTGTTTAAGGCGGCAAAGAGGGCCGCAGATGAACTTGGTCTCGTATTCGATAACAAGAGGGAAGGCCGGCGCGGTGCTGACCCAGAGTCGCTCATTAAAGTTGAGCCACCTCTCCTGAAGGCCCAGATAAAAGCTGCTGAATAGGAATGACTTTAGGCAGCATGTCGATAGACCCACGCACGGGGTGTTCTACAAGGACCTAGACACACTGGGTTTATCGGCAAGGCTGACATTCGCCTTTTTAAGGTCAGCTGGGCTATAGTCGGAGACCGAGAGATTCATTGTGGCCTGCCAAGATGGTGTAATTAACACTTTGATTTACCGAAGCCGCGGAATGGGTGTAGAGGTGTAGACGCCGGAGGCAATTTCGGCCTACATCCATCGCCGTAACGCGGCGTTACTAGTGGTACTCGTACGGAGTAGACCAGACACCAATGCTGCCTTAAGTTCCCGAAGACATCGAGTCCGTTGTCGAGAACGAGAGGTGCCGAATTTATTGGAACTTCTAGTTCCCGACAGTCAGGCTGATTCAAGCCAACAAGCCTGATATAGTCGTTCTCGACCATCAAAACAAGGTGATGTTTGTGATCGAGTTCTTGGCACCTGCTGAGCCAAACATCACTTTGAAAGAGGAGGAAAAACGGATCAAATACTGTTATCTCCGATACGAGCTCCAAGTGCTGTACCCAGGCTACTCGGTCAAGATAGTCGTCCTAATAATCGGGGTACTCGGAGATGTGAAGCCTACCCTGCTCTCAGAACTGAAGACAATACCAGCCTGTCAGAAATCAGCCCAATGGCTGGCAAGTCAAATGCAGAAGGCGGTTTTCTTTGGGTCCCTTCGTCTACTTAGGGTACATGATTCAGGAATTTACCGTCACTAACTCCACAGGTCGTGAGGAGTATCTGTAATTATTTCCGGCACGGCTACCGTGTGGTATCGGTCGGGAAGCACGGAAGCCCTGCCCGGCAACGGGTAAACCGAAAAAAAAAATGATAATGATTATAAATGGACTTTATTTTTTAACATAATTACATAAAATTTACAATTCAATTATAAGGGCGAAGTTCAGCATATGATTCTGTTACCTAGGAGTAATTTAATAAATTATTTATCACTGATGATATGTTTCAGTACAAATTACGTTTACAGTTCAAGGAATACTTTTTCTTGTAATCTATGTTAATGGTGATCTAATTATTTATGTAATCTTTTAGATCATTAACATTCGATACTATTGCCGTTGCTGAGAGTGAGTACGTTATATGAGCTGTACGTGTAACACCATCCAAAACGATCGTTTAAATTAAGTGTGTCGGCTTTTAGATGTTTTTAAGAAGTATAGTGTTTAACTGGGAGGAAAAGCAATACGTTCCTGGGCGATGATGGCGACGTCCAGCTGATTAGTGATGTTAAAACAATGATATAAATTTCAAAACTGGATACTGGATGCATTCGCTCCTAGCCAGCTGGTCTAAAACTAGCCTTTAATAGAGTATATGTCATTACAGAATTCGCTAGTGGTAGGAATTTTGCAAATAACTACCGCTCAGACCTTAGTGAGGTTAGAAGACTAATATTTAATAAGAGTACTGTCTGTTGCAAGAACTTTAAGTATTGAAATAACATAAAACGTTACAATATCGTTTTTATATAAAATAGTATGTCATGAGTTTTTACTAACAGTACCTTTTTATCATAGATTTGTCTCAAAAATTTCATTCTAATGTAAAAAATTGAGAAAACTTCAAATAGACATGTCTATGTAAAGTAGAATAAAGAGTTAAAATAAAATAGCAGTATTTCGCTTCTTTTTAATCAGTTTTTATTACTTACCAATGATATTGCCACTCTTGGCTTTAGGTGGTGGAGGAGTATCAGGTGCAAATCGTGTTTTTTGCATCTGTTTCTTCTCAGACGGCATGGGTGGAGGACTGGGGGGAGAGTAATCAGGCGGTGGCTCCTCCACTCTTTCCATTCTTTGCTCCCTACTATCGTCCATTCGAACGCTTCTATAACCACTATCATACCTGCAAGTAAAATATATATTTAGTAAAATATTAATTCGATTTTAAGCTAATTTTTCATTCAATAATTCATTGTGGTACACAATAACTCTCCTCCTAATGGAGGCTATTATACCATGCGCAAATACGAAAATGAAAATTATATTGCATTATAAGATAAATTCATATCGTTATGTTATTAATCCAATTCTCAGCAACTTTCAAAGTGTCCGCCTGCCCGTCCGTCCATCCGTTACGTTTCTTATCTTGTAAGCACGATAACTTTAGGAATAAAAATTCCATTGTATTGGAATTTTGACAGCAAGTTAGTGTTGGCTAGAGAAAAAACCATATTGTTTTTGGAGTCGAGCAATAAATAAAAAAGTTACTTGTCATTTAAATTTAATACAATTGGTCTTCTGATTTCAATGTTTTGAAATTGAGTAGTTTTCTGAATTGTTATTTCCTGTTATTTATTTAAGTATATCACATAACACAATATTCAACTGTCGAAATATGATATTTAGCTAGGCACATTATGTTTAAAAATTAATGCTTCCTTATGTAACGAATGATGTTCATTTTTTCATCTTTCACTCTTCTTTCCATTTTCTTTGTTCTTGGTTTTTTGTTTCTAAAAATTTCTTAATTTTTATCTCCAATTATCTTCAAAATTCGGCCATAATTATTTCATAAATTAATAAAATTTGATGAAAATGAATTAAGTGGTCTGACACTGCCGCTTGCTTTTCTTGAATTTCCTGTAGTAGGTTTTTTTACTAACAATTTTCCATCAACAGCATACTTATAACATCCCGGTGATGTTTATTTATACACACATTCTTATTTATATACAATTGTTTCGAATTCCATTTCAAGTATTTTAAACAACCGACGAGCGTGCACCAATAGAGCACTAGCAGTGACGTCACAGTGTTGCCAGCTGTCAGTTGCGTGGGTGGTAAATTCAGAAATTTGACATTTGAGTTGGGGTCAATTTTCGTTCAATATAAATTAAAGTGGAGGATTTCTTAACATCAGATAGATGTAGTGATGTTTATAAATATATATTTTTTAAATCTACTGTGAGAGAAAATTTTATATATACCCATAAATTAGTGAAAATAAAGGCTATATTGGATTTTTAACATTTTTTTGTACATATATAATATCAAGACATATTTTAGTAAATGTTTAATTAATATACGCTCAGTTACAGCTAGGCAGTGACATAGGTTAGGTAGTATTATTACACTAGGTTAAAAGTTATCAAAATACTCATTGATTTATGCCAATATATCAATCACATATTAATGATTTTATAAACCTATTGTAAAATCTACGTTTTTTGACGATTTAAAATATTTCCGTTCAACTTTTTATTGATTTATATCTTACTTTTGTTAGGCTCAAAAGTTTGTAACGAGTTTAAGTGTTTATCACATTAATAGCAACAATCAGGGTTTGTATTGTGAAATGCAGGAGTAATAGTAAATCTAATAAAAAGATAGAACTGTGAGATCATTTCAGTTTCCATTTAATTTAAATTGCGAGGAGATATGCAACATAATACGCTCCGAATACTTTATATAGCTATATACCTACTTTGGCGTCTGTTCTGATTCTTACAATTATAATTACAGAGGTTCAAAATATTGATAATGTACACAAATAAAATACCAGTGAAGGTAAGTGAGCTAATACACAATAGAATTTAAAAAATAACACACTTTTAACAGCATCGTCTACCATCATTGAATGTTTCAAATTATACATATTATACATAATTATAAGGGTAAGTATGAATAATAATAGTCTTATAGTTTAGATATAAATTTTATTTACAAGAAGGGTTCATTAATTCAATGCTATATTATATTTTTGAAAAATCATCCAACGATATAGTTTCAATCTCTCACTTTTAAATCATATAGGTTGGCTCCATTAATACATTTCAGCTCAGAAATGTAATGAGGGGACTTCTAAAATGTAGAATATAAATAAAATTATAATAAATTCACTGAAATTCACTTACCGTATCGAAAATTAATAACTTTTGACAGGTACGCAAGATAACACGCCGGTTGAAAAACACAAATAAAACACTGAATTAAAGTCAGATCAATAAATCGCGAAATGTATAATAGACGAAAAACACCCAAAATTAATGTGACATGAAAAAAACGTTTAAAAAAGCACTACAAATTCTTTAAAAACTCAAATTAATCAGAAAGCACATGCAAAACTAGGTTATTACCACCCAGGCAACTTTGGCGGCCATGTTGCGACGTCAGCTGCTACTGCTCTATTACGTTGTCATCATAAAATGTTATAAACAAAAATTGAGACTGTGTCTAGTACATACAGCAAATTCCAAGTTTCTGAACTTTTTCTAGCTTGCTTTACTTATCTACCCCTATTCCACCCCCAATCTTCCAACGGAATTATCTCAAAATATAATCTAGTTCCATATGTCGTAATAATAATGCATACGTGTAACAATTTCAAGTAAATGTCAATTTTATTAACCCCTTTAATAATGGAGTGGGGATGGCAAATATTATAAAAAATTTGAGGCCTGGTTTCTGGTATATTCACCAAATCCCAAATTTCTGAACTCTCGCCAGCGTATATTACTTTTTTCCCCTATTTACCTCACAACCCTTTACATGAGTAAGCTCAAAATATAATCTAGTTCCAAATCTCGAAATAATACATAAAGTGCACCTTACAAGTCAATACCTTAAACCGTTTCAGATAAAACGTGCGCACAAATAAGTTACAGACCGCCAGACGGACAGCCAGACAAGCAGAATATTTTTTTTTCCTTTAAATTTAAAATCTCGGCGTTTCAGGTCGATCCAAACCCATTTCAACAAAACAAAATTTTGAAAATTCTTTAACGATTACTATACTTTAATTCCACTACGCTGATATGGAAATAATTTACAGGGCGCCCCGTTCAAAAGTAAATAATAATGTTATTTCAAATCAGAAGTTGAAGTAAGTTCATTTCATTACTATCTAAATCAGTTTTACCATGAAAAATACTCCACAGGATTTATTATATAAAATTTATTTTAAACAAGTTATGGCATATTTGTTAGTTAAGGTCATTTCCAATAAAGAGACAGCTGATAGAGAAATATTTATTATCTCTGGCCAAAACTTTTTTTTCTTAGTATGTGTAATTAAACAACTATAAGACTACCTAAGTAGAACCATAACAAAACTATTGCTATGAATTTTCACTAAGTAATTTCAGCGGTTTGCAAAATAGTTGGATTTAAATTTAAAGATTATGCTAATCTTCCTATTTCGTAGTTTTAAATCCAGCTATTTTGGAAACTACGAATTATTGAGTGAAAGTTCATAGTAATAGTCTTGTTATGGTTCTAGTTAGGTAGTTTTAAAGTTTTGTTTCAACATACGTACTAAGAAAAAAAATTATGGTCAAAAATAATAAATATTTTCGGCTGTCTCTCTCTTTGAAATGGCCACCTTAAAAAAAACATACTGAAGGTCAGATATCTCGAAAACTAGTAATTATAGTGATTTTTCGGAAAATTGCTTGTATTTTATAAGTTATTTAGAATACAACAGTCCATGCCATTCACGTTTTTTCGAAATTCTTTGGATCAAAACATTTCTTTCCGTCGAAACATGATCTATACCCCATCTTGCAGAAAGGAAGTTTTTACTCAGAACTAAAATCATATATATAGCAAGTGCCTATTTTTAAATGGATGATGTCAACTTCTTCAATAATGTTTTAGTCACTGATGAGGCAACTTTTCATAAAAATGGATTTGTTAATAGGTACAATTTCCATTATTATGCTTCGGAAAATCCTCATTGTTTTATGCATGTTGATAACCAACACATATGGTATATAAACGTTTGGGGAGGAATTATTGGAGAACATGTAATAGGGCTACATTTCTTTGATGGTGCATTAACTGGAGCTATTTATCTTCATATTTTGGAAAACTGTCACAATTATTGGTAAATCTGCCTGAAAGAATTCGAAATGAGATGTGGTTTCAGCAAGATGGTGCTCCACCACATTATTTAAATGCAGTTAGAGCCCGCTTAAATAATACCTACCCTCATCAATGGATTGGAAGAAATGGACCCTACTAAATGGCCAGCTAGATCCCAGATCTTACAAAAATAGATTTCTTTTTATGGGGATACGTGAAGGAAATTGTTTATAGAAACACACCAACAACACTACAAAATATGAAGTAAAGAATAATAACTGCCTTTAGATCCTTCACACCGGCAGTTTTAGAAACAGTGGGAACCTCATTTCAAAAGCGCATAGAGATGTGTGTCAATCAAAATGAGTAACATGTGGAACATTCATTATAATTTTTTCTACTGAATTATTTGAAGAAACCTCTTTTTATAAGTTTATTTTCGAATTTTGTAATTATTTCTCAATGAGACTAAATTGGTTGCAATTATCCCTAGGAAAGTACTTACGAAAAAATGTTCGTTTTTCATTTCTACATCACATCGTTGAAAAATATATAGTGTTCCATTTGAAAAAATTGAGAAAATTCAATTTAAAAAGTTCTTAATTGAAAAATAATTTTGGCCACCCTGTACCGTTTCAGGAAATAGAAATGATTCAAAATCATTAATTAGATGTCTCGTAACTGGTATTCACAAAAGTTTTTCTAAAAATCCATAATTGTGACTGTGGAGATTTTTTTAATATCTGCAGATTGCATTATTTCAACAAAAAAATTCATTACATCCAAATGGTTGGGAAATATTCAATGCTAATAGAGCCTAGAAAGAGGCTTCAAGAAATGTACTGATATACATAGCATTTCATTTAAAAAAATGGCACTTGGTCCTGTAATTTCATCTTGGCTCGCCCTGTATGTTCGAAAATAATTTCCAGTTATAGAATTTTTTATCTAGTTTACTTGCAATTTTCTTTTAAATTTCTAGCTATCGTAGAACTCGAACTAGATATCGAGGTCCGACGCACTACTGCCCCACCCTGTATATTCTAGTGGATACCTTTTACAGGAATCAAATATCTTTCTCGGTAATCCAAAGAATAACCCCGGTAGTTTTAGGTGGAACATCATTTTTACGTAATTATTTGAAATATTAGTCATCATTTTAAATTGTTTGCTTTCTACCATCAAGTTTCGATTATCACATTTTCTCGTCTAATTAGTAATGAAGTAAGTAATGAAAGCCATACCTAGATCTTTCTTCTACTACTCTTTGCCTTTGGCGGTCCGACGTTTTCTTCCTTTGTGGAGGTGTGGGTGTGATATTAACCTCCCTCTTGGGCGAAATTCGAGAGGGGCGAGTATAATCTGGAGTAGGTGAATGATGAGGGCGATAATCCGGTATGGGAGATCGAGATGGGCGGTAATCTGGAATAGGTGATTGTCGACGAGGGTGCTCTATGGGGTATGATGGGGTATGGTATGGCAGCGGTGAGTGTTGTTCGTGACGGCGTTCGGACCATTCAGTTATTCCTGAAACAAAAGGTAAATTGTAATAAAATTTGTGAAATTTTCTATTAAGAAAATCCAATATTAATTAATTCAACTGAAATGAATGTATACCCTTCAATATTGTTTCCTGAACTGAAATTAATAATATCTACCGACGAGCAAATCAAGTTCGAAACTAATTTTACCACATTTTTTACCCATAGCTTTACTCTCATTGGCATAGGCACTCGCCTCATTGAGGAAACAAGGTAATAGTGTATTTGACGAAATTGGCCTAAATAAGTAATTTAGGGAATGCAGAATAATGTTCACACTCCGGGAAGGCAGACAGAAAAGCATGCAGATCGGCATATTTATTTCACTGCACTTAGATAAGAAAAATCACTGTTTCAGAATAGGTGAGTCTCTAGAGACAAATAATCAGATTTAATAAGAATTTTGTGTTTAAATTTGACGTCGTTAATTTTTCGAATGCGGATTTTGACCTAAACACAACTTTATTCAAGGGCAGATTAGGAGTGTAAATAGAGTAAGTTATCCCCTATGAATTGCTAGAACGTTTAAGAATTGATCAATGTCGTTTCTTTATCCAAAAGAATAGCATAGAACTGTAGCTTTGTTGTAAAATTTGTTGAGAAAAGTCTCTAATAATTTGTAGTTATGCGGATTCTAAATGAAGATAACTATAATATCTTTTTTAAATGAATAACTCAATCTATCAGTAGTCAAAACTATCGTATTGTTGTATTGCAGGTTAAAACACAGCGTGCATATTTTGATGTAGGCAATCTAACACTAAAACATGTAATAACGGCTCATTTTATAATAATCCCGCCCTCTTATCACTCAAAGGTAAATCCGCCATTACCGTTATTTAGGACAATAGGTATATTTTTTCACTGTATGTGATGTATCTTTAAAAGTATTGGCAATATCACAAAATATATACAACACTGAAAAAAAGATGAAGTAGAACAACTCTCTGCTCTGAATACTAAAACCATGTCAAAATGCCACAATTTCAAATACTGTATTCAGAAACATTCTTATTTTCCGGACAACAAAAATCCATAGGGAATGAGTTGAAGTAAATTATGCAATGAAAGTAATGAATAAGATTACGAAGAGGTCACTACGCCCAACAGGACTAGATATTAGAGGCTGTGAACTGGTAGTAGAGTTTGTTATTTTCACTGTAGACATTTTTACTCTGAATATCGCAGTTTTTTACACATTTATATTTCTTTTTTAAAATGGTGTTTAAACTATTTAAATAAAAATAAAAAAATAGTTTGTTAAATACAAGTGACAATATGCATTTATACAAAGGAATGTTCAAAGTAACGACAGATTTCGATCATGTTAGCACAAACACTAAACACTTTTGTATTCAATTACTTTGCCTATAATATTACAGATATGAATGTGGTTTTATAACAATAAAGTGAATATCTAAGCAAAAAAATGTAATTTGAGAAAATTAAATGCCTTTAATAATAGTGGGATCGATCAATCTGGCACGCAAAATCATCAGAAGTGACAACGTTATTCTTTTAACTTTATTTTTGTAATATTATAAAGTCGGACGTCCCGAAACTTGTGGTGATTAGTGTGGGCCACTCACGGATGGTCGAGGTGGGAAAATTTACATGTAAGGATACGGAAAATCAGTTTTCCGGACATAACTCGCTTAGTTTGATTCGGGTCGAAAAATTGCATGAGGTAAAAAGGGCTCGCAAATGTGCAGAAACTGAATTTTGGTTCGTCGAAATCGATCCAACGTTTCTAGAGATATTGCAATTTGAATGTCCGGTTTTGTCTACGGATTTCTCGCTGCGGCAAGAACGTACCAAGAGCCGTTTTCGAGATTTTTGAGGGGAAGAGAGCGACATAGCGACTTGCTATTTTTCCCCCAATAGAGAGTTGGATTCAAAGTACCGTGTCCAAATTTTAGGTCGCTTGGTCGGTTAGGAGGGGTGGGGGAGGGGAAAAGGAAAATCAAATTTAAACTGCTGTAACTTCCGCAATTTTGGCCACATATCGCCCAGCAAACGTGACATTGTGTATTGATGTTCCTACTTCAACGTTTTATCATTTGTTTATAATTTTCGGCATAAATAAACAAATGGTTGCGGAAAAACCGATATTTTTTTTAAGTAATTTTTCACCAGGAAGGGAAGGGGTGGGGAAGAATTTTTTTCGCCATCGGATGCGGATTTTTTTTCTCATTGATTTGAGCCCGGCCAGATTGTGATCGGATGATTAGAAGGGGAGGGGGGGGGGGGGAGCGCAAGGTTTTAAACCATAGAGGCAAGGGAAAAGGTTCGGGACTTCGGGCCGTGCTCATTTTCAAGGGCAATCAATTCTCTTTCAGAACTCTTTCTACCACGAAGCTCTAACTGCATTTGGGCCTATACACGCGCGTGATACATTTACAAAAATGTAGTCCTGACATTCTATTATTTATTTGCCCATAATATATCGGCCCAGTCTCAGTTGATTCGTCCCACACTATTATATACATTATTATATTTTATAAATAACAACATAGTCCGTAGCATGGCGCCGGAAGACGAACGCTCGCTATGTAATGCTTTAGCCCTGTTAATACGCCGTAGGAGAGGAGGCGAACAACTTTTTCAAATACCTTCTTGTTCTTCGTTCAGGCGTTTTCCGGTAAACGAAGTTTGAAATTTCATGTGGTCCAACCGAAAGCATTTTTTGCATCAGTACCAAAATATGTTTTCTCATGAACCAAAGATTGAAAAAATACTTTCTAATACATTTTTGGCCGCAACGGTTTCGTTTCCGGTCATTTTCAGAATATTTTGAAAAAAAAGATTTTACTGCCATGACCGACTGAAGGCAACTTTTATTCTAACAAGATGCAAATAATTTAAGGTGTCCTATTTATACACGATATAACATTTAATACATTTTTTACGGCGCGGCGGCTAAAAGTTTAGATATGCAAAAATATTTTGCCAACCCCGTCAAAAATGATGCTTTTCTTCAAAATTACATATTTTCTAAACCAAATGGAATTTGGGAGTCTCTAAATAAACGTATGAATGCGTAGTGCAATTTCGAACCGGTGGACTTACCGCATTCGCCCTTTAAATTCACCCCCATATTTAACTCATACTTTCACGCAATATTTCAATAGAACTCAATTTTGAGATGTCTAGTGGTTCATAACATCCCGAAATAACATAATTTATCAATGATTTAATAAAAAAATCACCAAACTCCTTACTCTCAACCACCCCCACCCCAAAATAAAGAACTGAATTGCTTTATCTTTGCGCTAACTATTCTTGAATATTTGGCGGCTAGTTAGTCCAGTGTTTCAAGCTTCTTCGCTCAGAATTCTTTCGTATAACGCCGATTGACGTGAGACTTGGACAGTAAGTAGAAAATAGCTCAAGAAACCAAAGTTATATAGTGCCGATGTGCGTTATTGCCCTGGGGGTGGATGCCACCCCCCTATCGGGGGTGGAAATTACTACACTCATAATAAATGCACAAATCGATAGGGGGATGAATTTTAAGCAGATAATTTTCTATGAATTCTATTAAATAAATCAATATTTTTCGAGTTATTCGCAATTGAAAATGTTGATTTTTCATCTAAAAAATGCATGTTTTAGAGAGATTTTTCACGAATAATTCAAAAACCTTACGTTTTGTCAAAAAAATCATCATAGGCAAAAATGAGGCTTATAAAATAAAACGACTGCTTTTCTTTTATTTCTGTAAATGCAATACGAGCCGAGTTATGGCTCGCTGAAGGTGACTGTTCACCGATATCTGAATTCGAACCTTTCAACATTAAATAACAGAAAAACGACGAATTTCTGGAGGGAAAACTTGTCAGACCTCTTTTAAAGTATTTGGAAAGACCTTTATAATCAGCTTTAGTAAAAGTCATTAGCTTAAAAACTTACGGAGTTTTAATGAAAGTAAAATGGTTATCTCGTTCTTTCGGAGTAAAAATCAGCGACGAAACCAATGGCTTAACTTCCTTAAATTTTAGGAAATCCAATCGCTCTAAAAATTATTTTGCAGGGAATTTCAAGGGCTACAGAACCTGCAAAGTTGAACTTGCTGTTGAACTTGCTTGTACCCTTCCTTCCCGTTTTTGAGAATTTTGAGTTTAAAGAGCTCGGGAAAGACGGTCCTCGCACTCAAATGCGACCTTAAGAAACCTACGTTTTTGTACTCTGGCATTTTTTACGTATCCTCTTTCGTTTTTGAGTTATTGTATAAAAAGGAAAGTTTTCCAAAAATTTCAAAAATCATTTCAAAATTGAATCAAACTTTCTTTCAAACTTCTAGAACATATTGTTGGTATTAAATAAAGTCAATTGTAAATGGATTATGTCTTTAATTTCAATTCTTGTGGTTAAGACATTGGTTTCATTGCTGATTTTCCTCCGAGAGAACGACACAGCCATTTTATTCTCATCATAACTCCGTCAGTTTTCATGCTAACGACTTATTCTAAAGTTAACTTTAAAGGACCTTTCAAGTACATTAAAAAAGATCTATCAAGTTCTCCTCCAAAAATTCGCCGGTTGTCCTTTATTTAACGTTGAAAGGTTCAAATTTAGTTTTCGGCAAACAGTCACTTTCAACGTGCCATAACTGGTTTGTATTGGATCTACAGAAATAAAAGAAAATCGATCGATTTGTTATTCTTTAAGCTTCATTTTTGTCCCTGATGATTGTTTTGATGAAACGTAACGTTTTCGAGTTATTCGTGAAAAATCGCTCTAAAACATGCATTTTGTAGATGAAAAATCAACATTTTCAATCGCGAATAACTCAAAATATATCGATTCCTTGCTTAACATTCATCCTCTTGTCGATATCTATGGTTATTTTGAGTGTACCGATTTCCACCCCCGAGAAGGGGTGACAACTACCCCTGGGGTAAAAGCGCACATCGGCACTATATAACCGTTATTTCTTTAGCCATTCACTACTTGCTGTCCAAGTGTCACGTCAATCGGTGTTATCCTAAAGAATTCTGAAGTAATAACCTATTTTTACCGTCAAAGACTAGACTAAATGTGTATGAGAGGCACAAGTTCAAATATTTTGAAACATGTTTAACAAATTGGCCGCATTTATCAACCCTTCAAACCCACCCCTGCATCAAACTACCCCTCAAAATGTTTTTCAAAATTTAGGGAACAAGTTTCAACGAGATTTGTCAATGATGTTTTTCATTTTCTGGCGCAATGCGCCATCGAAATTGAAATTGGCCGATTTAAAGTCATTGATAAAAATCACAGTCGCTTACTATAAATAACTAAAAATTACAGTGTACAAATATAAAAACTTTTTATTTTAATTATTGCAGTAAAAATATATACACAATTAATTTATTTCCTAATAGAAATTGGTATCTTCTTCCTTGGCGATGTCGAATACAATTTAGGCAACTCTAGCAGCTGTAACCGATGCAAGCAGGTGAGCAGAGGGGCACTTTTCAGTAGCTGTAGGCAACTTTGTACCGTTTCTGCAATCGTGCAATACATTTTTCGGAGTTTGGTGCTGATTTTTAATACTTGCAGTTAATAATCTAAACTTTCTCACATCAAATTTTTCGGTGATATATTATCGCCCATCCAGACATGAATTTGAAGGCATAATGTTCTGTGACTGCATCAGCTGTAAGGATTAAGTTGAAGTAACTTCGATCAAGCTAGCAGATTGGTGATATAAGTTAGCGCTACATGTTCGTGACTTCAACGTGTAAGTGGCTCATATAGAAAACATAAAAAAACAAACCGAGAATACATTGTGAAGAACTTCAGCTATAAGATCCTTGTATTGAAAAATAAAAAAATATTTATTTACACATTATAGCTATTTAAAAAATGACTGAAATGATGTTGCACAAACAATTTACCAATTCGACTTTTATCTAGTCAATGAAGAAGATGTAGAGGACATGGTCAGAAACAGATTATTTTACTTCAGGGTTGTATTTGGAGTAGTTAGGAGGTGAACATACTAAAAGTCTCCAGACCTACGAGGTGAGCGGGGTGTAGCGGGGCACGTAGGAGGTCACTATTCTTGTTTTTTCACTTATATCTACAAAACAGTGCATCGCAGCGAAAAGATTATTATGTTTAAAATGAAATCTGATAAATTTCCAACAATATTGCTGCTATTCATTTTTTCCTATTCCTAATAGCTTTCGAGATATTCGCTATCGAAAATTGCAAATTTTCGAAAACCGCTTTTCTCTCATCAGCCCTTAGTTTTACAACAATGTCTTCACAGTAATAGTTGTAGAGGATTAATGTTCCTTTAAAATGTGTTATTATTTGTCATTTCATCTTCAAATGATCAAAAGTTAGAGCAATTTGTAATGTTCTAGCAAATTTCAATATTCCGAAAGAAAACCGTATCTTGCACTTGCTTGAATCATTTTTTACGATTACTATACTTGCATTTCACTATGTGGATGTGGAAGTAAAAATGTGACAGATGGCAATAATATTTGTCATATAGTTAACATAATTGGCAAGGAAGACAACTGTTATAGTTTTATTGAAAAATATACAGGGTGGTCATCGTAAGAAAGCATTCAACTATGGTAGAAATTTGAAAAGGTATTTAAGCAAACCTTCCTTATTTGGCACCTTTTATTTAATATTTATTTTTTGCTGTCGGATGACCACTCCATTTACTTTTTTTTACCAAAGGCTATCAGGCTTTCTTTGTAATAATAGTGATAACTGCATTCCGACTATTATTCTCATATGTCGTTTCTTAATTCGAAAGTTTTTTAAAATGACCGCCCTGTATAAATGAAGAGGGAAGTTCTGTGTAAATACGTTTGCCGATTTTCTTCTACGTAATTTTTTCTCCCCATATATCTTATAAGAGAGGGTTTAAGGATTTCGGTATAGGATAACTGATAATGGGAGGGTAAGCTACATAATACTACCAATCTACATCTCCTGTTAATCTACAGACACTTATCCTAGAAACTGTCATAAGTCCCTCAATTTAAAAATTGTTTCAGATAAAGTATTCACTAGAACACGGTATATAGTATATAGCTTATACTACAGTTTGATGATAGCCAGAACTTTGCATCTAAGCATCAATAAGCGGAAAATAAAATAAAATGCATACAAAAGCATAGTATTTAAAGCAAGGCATCTTAAATCAAAAGCGAATACTTGAATTCCAAAATGTACCTTTATAATAACCACCAGTTTGGTGATTCCGATCTCTCTCCGGTTCTACTGGACTGTACACTCTAGGAGTATTATTAACGGTTGAAACATAAGTTTTTTGTGGAATGGGTTCAGTTCTGGTTGGTTGAGATTTAATGGTGACATTAAAGAAACTTGTTTTGGGAGACTGCTCTTCGTCGTCGATAGTGGAATTATTCGATGAGCGTGAATCGCTGCCAAAATGATGTTCCAACCACTTGGAAGTTTCGACTTTCCTCGTTTCTTCTTCTTGATCAAAGTCTAGTGGTCTCCGAGTTAATGCATCCTTTCTATCTAATGGAGAGGCAGTTACCCCGTTTTCTAAACCTAAAAATAATTATTAATGTTGTTAATTACTATTTTAGCAGTGTGACTACTGCTCTTGCGATCTTTGTGATTTTTACACTTATATTTTATAGTTTAGTTCTAATAAACGGGACATTCAGTAAAATAAATCAACCGCACGATGCTCAAATTACATTAAAACTGACATCTAATATACTTGTTTTAAGGACAGTAACAATAGTCAATTATATAAAGGGTGAACAGGATGGTCCATAATAGCAGAGGTGATATGAAGCTAATTTGGTTAGTACACTGCAACTTTTAAACATGAATTACCGCCCTCTTCAATTATAGTTGAAATCTAAGGGAACATTTTAGACAATATTTGGAATTTTTTTAAATATTCCAGAGGGTGGCTATTTTCCAAGATGGCGTACTAATACCAATTATTTTCTTAATCATAAGGCAACAAAATGAAGCAAAATGAGATCATTTAATTGTATAAACCAAAACAAGTTTTCTTTATTTCTCTTCTTATTCAGTATTTTGACATATGTCTTGTTATTCATGCAATGTTCCGCTTGGACTCCCTTTGATGTAGAGCATGTCCCACAAGGTTCCACCATCTATCGAGGATGTCTGTTAGTCGCATGGCATCACCAAAATTCCTTCCCTGCAAGTTTTTGGAGACATCAGCTCTCAATTGACATTCTAGTCATCTCTAGATGATGGTTAGCGCATCGCCCAGAGAGTGTTGGTGTTCTGGTGGCTACGTCATACCGATGGCTCCAGACCCCTTCAAGACAACGGTTCTATATTGTATTTTCTCAGGTTAATGTGGACAAAAGATTCAGATTGCAAAATGGCGAAAACGTTTGTAAAAATACAATAAATACTACTTGATTTTAATACAAGATGTCGGCATTTTCTTCTACAAATGGAGCACATCAGTGTACGTGGGACACCATTGGCGTAGTTTGATAACGCATGACAACAGAGCGTTCTAAAAGTTGTGTAACGCAAAACTCTGGTTGCTGCGTGATGAACCTTCTACGTTTTACAGGTAGAGTATTTACCTTCACAACAGAAATCCGAGCGTGTCACAAGTAATAAACACATGGATACTAGTCCAGTAAGTCAGGGATTTTACCTACAAAAATTATTAACAGCAAACCGAGGTATGTGAAAAATCGGAAATTTTCCGTAGAATTCAATGAACTACTTTTAAAACAAATGACGAACTTGCGTCCTCTTCAAAATGGCGGCCAAAGTTTGCGAAAAACAGTTTTTTGCGTTAAAAAAGAAAAGTTGGCGTTGCACAAAAAAAAATTTAACAGCACAGTTGTGTAACTTTTTAATACGGATCGAGCCGGCCCAGTCCGATCTCAGAAAATTGCAAAATTAATTAGTTATTACAAAAAAGACGTTAAAAATCGCATTTTTTTGAAATACCTGTATTTCCGTGAAGAGAAGATATTCTTTAACAAAACTCGGTGAAAGCGTAGTACAAGATATGTCGAATAAGACCATTTTTGCAGATTTACAAAATATTGCAAATTTCCTGCAAAAATCGATTTTTTCGAAAAAAACGCGTTTTTTTCAATGTCCAGTAGCTCATACAGGCCATCATATTTCTATACCGCACCAGTCCGAAAAGTTTCTCTAACAGGTGCGCTAACCTGTGCAATTATTGAGCATATCACGAAACGATCCCTAATATGCAAAAGATCGATTAAAAAATCGAAAATTTTTTTTACCCCAAAAAAACCTTGAATATTTTTGAGATTTTAAATTATATTGGAATACTATTATTGCCAATAGATAGCTGGCATCTTTCTACAAATTCGCAAAAAACATAATTGCTCTCCGACCTTCTATAGCCGAGATAATTTTTTTTAAATATATTCTTGTGGCGCCATTTTTTAAAGTAAAGAGCTGATATTTCCAGTGGTTATTGTACAATATTTACATTTTCGATAAAAAAATTTCGGCACTTGATCGGCCGTTGCTGAGCATTGCAAAATCAGTTAAACTCGGAGCTCGATGCTGCGGCGCGTGTTATCTAGCGCTAGCGGTGAAATGGGGGGGAGAACCAGCACTCAGTGAAGCCTTACGTAAAACTGATCTCTATCCTGTTTACACTACTTTGGGGGGTTATTATGTTTATTGATTATATCCGTGAAAAGTAATGTACCCCTTTCAAATGAGCCCAATTTACAATATGTGCGACTACCAAGGAATACTCATGCATCAACATCAGGCCTATCTTTACGTCTATACTCACATTACCAATGCACAGTGAGCCTAGACCGTTTTATACGGGGACCGTTCTCAGAGATATGTGTACATTTAAAAGAGTATAGCTCAAAATTTACCCCTGTTTTCCCTTGTCAAGTCTGTTGCTTCACTCCGATTATCTAACCTTGATGACTCGAGTTTCCACTAATAAGCAAGTAAATGAAACACGCATTTTCAACAAAACTTAAACTATATCTTACAAAAGAACACGTTACAAAAGAACAATCAGTTTGGAAAATAGAACAACAATAATTAATACTTAAATTAAAACAAAAGAAATGCAACTTAAAAGATAAACAAATAAGAAAATTGGACCGTAGTCTCGAACTTAAGCAAGAAAAATTACTTTGTTAAAGGAAAAAATCATTTACACTCAAATTCAAACTGTGAGTCAGAAGGGCCAAAAATACAATAGCCTTAACTAGCATGAATAAGTTACTTATTTCTGAAAACTATACTTTATAAACTAGTGCAGAAACGCCAGTTGCTAGTGACAATCTGAATGAGGTAACGTTTAATTTGAGAAATCTGATGACATGAAGTTAAATTTTATAACAGAAGCTCAAAAATACAACATATGCCAACACTAAAATTATCACGATAAAAGTAGGCCGATGTCACACCACCAGTAGATGATCGAAAAGTGTCTTTCTTTCCGGACGGGATTATCCTGGTCAATTTTTAGTTAGTGGTCCTTATACACCCCAAAGCAATCTAGATCAATGAATGAAAGTCCGCCTCTTTTTAGAGACCTCAAGTCATCCATAAGGTTGCATCCTCTATAGTAGAAATTATGTACCGAAATAGTACTCGCCTGGCAAGTGGCGTTCTCTTTAGTAACTATGGCCAAAATGGCTTCCCTTAAATATAACACGTTCATTTAAACAACTTAAAATATTCTACATGTAAGCTAGCTAATTATACCTAGTCGGTGAAAAAACCTATTTGTTTTACGAGTGGACTTAGAAAAGGAAAAACCAACTAGTTCCTACCTAATGTGCAGTTTGGGGAATTCTTGTAATCAATTACCCCATTTATGATTAGATTATTTTACACATTCACCTCGTTTAATTACCTGAGCATTTGTTAAATTTCTTATAAAAAGCAATTTGACGATGACATCGATCGTAACGGATTTTTATTAGTTTATAAGGGGTATTTTACTGGTAACAATATTTCCGATTTAGCAAATTTACTACAGATTACTTCATAGCTATTGCTGAAAAAGTCTAATAGTACATCGCCCGCCTCGATAACATTTTAGGGTTTGTCAAATATCGTCCTAAACTATCTACGAAATCGTGCTATTGTATGGCAAGTAATTTTAATTCCTTTACGCTTTATTACATTTGTTACCTTACCAAAGAAACATCAAAATTTTATTATGTCTCATTTGTGTATTCGAATTGTTTTTGTAGAATACGTTGCATTAATATATTTTTTTTTGCTATTTAATAGGGGACTCGTCTTTATTACCACTACTAATGTCACTGTAAACGTTATTTAATATTATTTCGGCATTTTCGTCATCACAGTCATCATTATCGTTATCACCATTTGAGCATTCATCTCTTTCTAGCTCAGTCTCTGGTGATATTTGGGTCGTCTATTTCTTCGTCGATATCATCAGTGACGACTCTGTTCTCCTCAATATTTGAGCAAATTTCATCGTCACACATTGAACACACATTTGAACATTTTATCTCCTGTTTTCGGCAGCTGCAGGCGTACGCCACAGCATCGAGCTCCGAGTTTCATTGAATTTGCAATGCTCAGCAACGGCCGATCAAGTTCCGAAGATTTTTTGTTGAAAATATAAGTATTATACAATAACCACTGCAAATTTCAGTCCTTTACCTTAAAAAATGGCGCCACAATAATTTCTTAAAAAAAAAAAATTATCTCGACTCCAGAGCCCGAGAGCAATTTTTTTTTTTTGTAAATTTGTAGAAAAATGCCAGATATCTATTGGCAATAATGGTATTCCAATACAATTTAAAATGTCAAAAATATTCAAAGTTTTTTGGGATATAAAAAATTATCGATTTTTTGACCGATTTTTCGCATATTAGGGATCGTTTCGTGATATGCGCAATAACTGCACAGGTTAGCGCAACTGTTGAAAAAACTTTTCGGACTAGTCCGATATAAAAATATGACGACCTGTATGAGCTATTGGACATTGAAAAAAACGTGTTTTTTCGAAAAAATCGATTTCTGCAAGAAATTTGCAATATTTTGCAAATCTGTAAGAGTGCTTGTATTCGATATATCTTGGACTAGGCTTTCACCGAGTTTCGTTAAAGAATATCTTTTTTTCACGGAGATACAGGTATTTCAAAAAAATGCGATTTTTAACGTCTTTTTTGCAATAACTAAATAATTTTGCAATTTTCTGAGATCGGACCGGGCTGGCTGGATCCATATTAAAAAGTTGCACAACTCTGCTATTAAACTTTTTTTTGTGCAACGCCAACTTTTTTTTTAACGCAAAAAAACTGTTTTTCGCAAACTTTGGCCGCCATTTTGAAGAGGACGCAAGTTCGTCATTTGTTTTAAAAATAGTTCATTAAATTCTACGAAAAATTTCCGATTTTTTACATACCTTGGTTTGCTGTTAATAATTTTTGCAAAAAAACGCGATATATTCGACAGATTTATTGGACTATACCACGAATTTGATGCACGCTGATACACGCTGACGAAGAGTTCCAGAAAAAATAAGAAAGAACATTTCATCCTGCTTGAAAATTTGGCTCTGCATAATTTATATTATTAAACCAAAGATCCACAAATAGGTAATGAAATTGGAGAAGAAAAATCCATTGTCCTGCATGATTTTCACGAGTATCCATTACAACAGAGTTTCGGCGTGTAGTTGCAATAGTAAATGCGCTGCTTGGAAGACGTGGAAGAATTACGACCAATCAGAGCTTTCACTGCCACTTCGAATTCACTATCTGCACTGCAGCCTAATATTAGACAATTCTCTTAGAACGCCTTGTGGTCATTCTATATGGTGTTATAGCAGTTGAACTTCAGACTGTTAACGTAGCACGAAAAGACCTGTTCGCGATCAAAGTTAAACCATTGTCAAGTCTTCCTCTTACATCTGTTGCATTAGCCCTATGCACTATCCGAGCCGTATACCTAAGTGGGCATTTATAGGGTCAGGCAGACAGCAACCATCTCTAGTTTGTTGGGATTGGACATATGAAGTGAAGTATGGATTTCACAGAGGACCACACAACTAACAGTTTGGCAGGCTTGCAAAGAACTAGTAAAATGTGGGTGCATGTCCAGTAAATGCTGTTGCAAATATGTCTCATTTACACCGATGTACTCCAACTATAGAGAAAAGTGCAGATATCTAAGGTATCCCAATGATGCAAACTTAGTGAATGAGTATAAGAGATATAGGAATAAGTTAAATGAACTAATCAAAATAACAAAAATAAACCACTACAAAAAAATAATAAGCCAAAATGGTGACTCTCCCGCAAGGATGTGGAAATGTATTAAAGACATTCAGGGACTAACAAACAATAAAACAAATATTGCGAGTGTAAAAAACGAAAACGGAGATATTATTCGGGATAATACCGAAATAGCGGATTATTACAATCGTTACTTCAGTGATATAGGAAAAAAATTAGCGGAAAATATTAAATTAACAAATAACCGAAATCTACCAAGGTAACACTTAGTAAATTCGTTTTTAATTTCGCATGCCGACGTACAGGAGGTAACAAAAGTAATAAGTGAGTTGAAACTAAAAAAAGCTCCTGGTGTGGATATGATAAAAACAGAAACACTAAAAGAGATATATGAGCAAATCGTAGAACCCCTAACTTATATAATAAATAAGTCTTTGGAATCGGGTACATATCCGGCTGCTTTTAAATTGGCAATCATTAAACCTCTCTACAAATCTGGCGATAAACAAGAAGTGTCAAATTATAGACCAATTTCACTTATTTCGAATTTAGCTAAAATCTATGAGAAAATACTAAAAACCCGGATTTGTAGTTTTTTAAAGAAATACAATATTATATCGGACAAGCAGTATGGATTTAGGGAGGCCAGATCTACGAATGATGCCATAGCAGACTTGACAGCAAAACTATATAACAGTATGGATGCTGCTGAGCCGTCATTGTGCATATTTGTAGATCTGGCCAAAGCATTCGATACAGTAAGTCACCCAGATTTATTGAAAACACTCGAAAATCTTGGATTTAGGGGAAAAATTAATGACTTGCTAAAGAGCTACCTAACAGACCGGAAACAATCTGTAAATATAGATGATTGTATGAGCTCCACGAGAAATGTTACCTTTGGAGTCCCACAAGGTACCGTATTGGGGCCAATTCTATTCTCTATATATGTCAATGATCTTTTCAGGGTCCCTATCGACGCTGAAATAATAAGCTTCGCCGATATTCTTTAAAGACAGCACATGGGAATCATTAAGAAGCAAGGTAGAGAAGGATTTTAAAACGGTCATTGACTTCTTTAACAGTAGGCTATTAACAATAAATATCAACAAAACATTTTACTTGCCCTTCTCAAGTTATGTCAGTGGGCTGCCAAAATTTAATTGTATCACCATAAAACATGATAATCTTGAATTTACAATAAAGTCTGCAACAACCATAAAGTACCTGGGTATTACTATTGACTCCCATCTAAAATGGGATACACATATAAATAATTTAGTTAGAAAATTGAGGAGTCTGTTACCAAAATTTAAATATTTCAAAAATATTTTTGAAGAAAAACACCTTAAAATCATGTATTATGCCTTGGCTCAATCACATATTACATATGGAATTATTGGATGGGGTGGTGCAACCAATCGATATTTAAAACATGTAGAAACTGCACAAAAATGGATCCTAAAAATAATATATAGCAAGAGATGTACATACCCATCTGATAATATTTATTTGGAAAGCAAATTATTTGACCCAAGACAACTTTATTGTCAAAATGTATTATTGCAAATGTACAAGAACAGAAATAACATAGGGAAAGTTAAACACGTATACAGCACCAGACAAAACGAAAAATCATTGCTAGTACCAAAAATGAGTAAAACTATAGGACAAAGGTGCTATTCGTATATAGGTCCTAAATTATATAACATCTTACCAGATTATATAACAAGTCTGAACTCCTTCAAAATTTTTAAAACTAAAATCAAGCATTGGATAATTGGCCAAGCAAGGAGCAATATACACCAACTTATAGATCTAAAAAATAATTAAATCATGTATCTACTATATTTTATTATTGTTTTATTATTTTCTTAGTTTTTCATTTATTTATATTACTTAATTATGTTACTTATTTTATCAATTTACCAATTTAATCAATTTTATTTATCTATCTCAGAATAGTTATATTGTTATACTTATTATGTACACCCGACATAGAATGTCTCTTACAACTTTGTTTTTATATCCGTATGCACGAGCGTGAGAGGGAAGTACTACTTAGTTTAAAATTCTCTCTAAACAATAAAAAGTCTTACTATAGCTAAAATAAGGTAATCCCAGTCCACGCAAAAGGTTCAACCTTCTGTGGACTTAATGTTTGTTGAGTCTCAAACTTGTACGTAAACTAAGCACTCACTGTAATCTTATATTTTCAATAAACTTTATTATTATTATTATTATTATTATTATTATTATCTATTTTGTAATAAAATGAATCTATTTTTCTTTATTTTGATGTTGATTTTGATCTTTCATAATATAAACATAGATGTAAGCGATAAAAAACACGATTTGGCTTGCCAATTTTTGAGAATTTGCGGCCACATCAAGCAAAAAAGGGACAATACAAAACGGTTGACAATTCAATGAAACCAGAGAGCATGAGGCGTAGAAGGCGACCTTAGAAATTTTGAACTGATTACAAAAGAAAATACGTCACAACAGACCCTCTGAAAAATTGTTTTGGTGAGACCCTGCGTGTGACAGGCATCTACGACAGATGGTGGGACCCTATTATACCTGCTACACAACAAAATAAGGTCAACTAGAATATTTTGTTAAGGCGTAAATAAGAAGAGTAATAAAAATTATTTATTTTAATTATTACAGTAAAATTATCTTATTTCGCTTCATTTCAATGTCTTTTGTTAATTTCTGCATTAAATACGTGTTACTTGAACCAAAAACTTATCTAAACGACACCAAAAATGATAGATTTGAGGACTAGTGAGAATTTTCTGTCCCAGGACGTGATTTTGCAAAATAACCACGATTGAAGAAATTAAAACAACACAATTCCCGCTGTTTCTTTGTCATAAAGAATTTTTAAATATTTCAGACATACCGTATAATGGGATATTCATAATTTTTCAGAGAATTTTGACATTTTTTTGCAAACGTCTTTTGCCAGGTTATAATATTCCTATTTAAATAAATACAATGGGAATATCAATGTTGTTCCAGCAGTACTCCTTTATCATCATCAATAAAGTGTTAAGAAAGGTCGTCCAATAAATTAAAAAGCAAATAGCAAATATCTTTAACCTTTACACGTTATGAAATAATGATGCAACTACAATAAGCAAATATTATTATCCATACAAAATGCTATTTACGTCCAACATACAATGAAGTTATTACGTAAAGAATTATATAACACAAGTACCTGTTATATTGTTGGTATTTATATTTTCATTCGCCCCATACATGAAATGACAATATTTAAGGCATTTACAATTAAATGATCAATGCAATATTTATCTTCCAGTACCATTCTAACGTGCCGCGATATTTATTTATACTTTGAACATCGCTTTGTTCGAATCCTGCAACGATGAATTGTTAAGTATAGATTCTAGCATCTGCAGAACGGAGGCCGGCATCGCATAGTTCAGCGATATCAAACCCGGTCATTAGTTATTACTATTTTTTGTGGTATATTCAAATTTATTTGTTATTTAAATTAAAGAATTTTCGCAAACATTTGATAAGGAGGTTCCAGCCACTTCCAGTAGCTACCCATTTTTCATCTTTACTTCTAATATGATAATCATAAAGTAGGGATAAGCCACTCTCTTGTCTGTTTTGTATTTAAGCATTTATTTGATTTGATATTAAAGCCTTGCAATAATAGTCCATAAAAAGTTGCAAAAAAGGGGTAAACTTGAAAGTGCTGTGACCCGAACGAGACCTGGGTTTGTCCCGTTTTCGAGGGTGTTGAATACGATGGTGATATTTTTAGGCCTCCCATCCTTCGGAAACTACCCCTAAACGCGAAGAACCACCCCCTTTTCGCACTTTCTCATTCTAGACATCCCTAGTAGCCAGAAATGTAAAAAGGGAGTGGTTTCGGGGATTTGAGGGTCGTTAGTGGAGGGTAGGGGAGAAATGTATCATGTCTATCGTGTTGATCACCCTTGAAAACGAATACAAGCAATTTTTTACCAATTTTAATATTTTTGAGAGATTTTAGTATTTGGGTAGGGGTACTCTCAACTCTGGGGTTTGATTATACTAAAAATACCACAGTCTTATTCAACACGCTTAAAAACGGAGGGGGGCGGGTTAATAAATATGAATACTTATATACTTAATATATCTATCAAATAAAAACTAATCTGTTTCAAAGTTATTTTTATCAACTTTTTTGCAATTTCTTTAGGTATGGATTTGGTTTCTGTCTCACCATAGGCTAAGATTCGGTAGCGTAATTGAGTTATATTGTATAAGTATATAATACACAGTTTTTAATTGTTATTTGGTTAATATGTTTCTTGATCTATGAATTTATAGATAATTAATTACTTTAGTTGATTAGATGCGATTCTACATGAAAGTTTTAGTGACCACAGCAAACGTCAATTATGGTGTGATTTCAAGGCGCATACTGGCAATGACTCCCTCAACTGTTATTGGAACAATACGATCACAGAACGTGATGTGCATATTTTAATATTTGCAAACTAATGTATTTAAGGATGTAAATATTATCGGCAAAAAGGCGGAGCTTACTACTATCGCTCGCAGCGGCCTAGTCAATAACATACGTGTAATATCTATCACAAATATCAGAGAATGCCGTATTTGATTCACTCGTTCGGTTCCGAATTTCCGATTTTGCCGGAACAATTTACGATGACGACCAAATGTAAATCCGTAGCCGATCACGTTAAGCGACGACCAACTAAGAGGTTTTCTGGTTTTCTGGTTACCGAAGTACTTGTTTTAATTTTCTTTTTAACCTTTTGACAGATATTTTTTATTATAAAATTACCTTTTGCTTATTTTTACACAACTTTTATAAGCTTTATAATAGTGCAGTCAACGAAGCCCAAAAAAGGCCAAATAGTGGAAAGAATTTGTGTAGTTGCCAATTTCAGTATAGTTGTCGGGAGGAGTGCCCAGAGCAAAATACTAAAAGTCCTGGCCAGTGGATTGTCTGCGGGGGGGGGGGGGGGTTACTTTAAATGTCCCCTTTTAGTATTTTTCTTGAATGACTTGAAAGCCACGCCCTCTAGCGAAAAAGTGTCTATATACAATATTAAACTACATGAAATTTCCTACAAACAAGTTCCTGTTCGTTTTTTTCTAGGATCAATTCTATTCTACAGCAGTGGTTTAAAATTTAATTTTTTTTTTAAATACAGAATGTCGCGAAACGCGAAAATTTTAAATTTGAATGGGATTTTTTTTTCATTATCTATTCCCTTTAGACGGCCCACCCAGTACATTTTCCAGCGAAAGTCTAACCGTTTCTTCGGTGGCAGTAGCGTCAGCTATTTACCAAATTTAACTGTTCTCTGTCAAGTAGTTTTTTAGTTAATGCAACAATAAACAGACCGACAGACAGACAGATAAACAGACAGACAAATAAACAGACAAGCAGACTGACGAAATTGAAAATCCTATATTTTCCTAATCTACATGATCTGAAACATGAAAACTCGGATAAAATACTTCCCTTCGGTACGCGATTTCCCCACCCTGTGTATCTCGTAAAGTATGGATCCTAGAAAAAAAATAATAGGGACTTATTTGTTCGAAATTTCATTTATTGTAATATACTGTATATAAATACTTTTTCGCTAAAGGGCGTTACTTCAGAAAACCTGAAACGAGGACGTTTAAACTACCCCCTCCCCCCGCGGGCCATCCACTGGTCAGGAGTATTAATATGTTGTTCTGGGCACTCCCCCCAACACCTATACAGAAATTGGCAACTACACGAAGTATTTTCCCTATTTTTCCTTCGTTGATTGGACTATAATTATGCCTCTTTTTTTCAGCAATAATTTCGAGAATACTTTTTAAATTTATTTTCAACTTTTCTGCAGATTAACGTTTAACAACTGAAAATTGTAAAATCTGAACGACTAGTCTCTTTTTTCAGCGATAATTGGTCAAATCCGTACTCAAAAATGTTAATGTCTTAGCAAAGTAGCCTCAAACAATAACCTATAAAAAATTTAATAATTTCAACGGCTTCAACACAATAAATAAATATATGGCTTATGAAAATTTTATTTGCTTTATTAGAAATTTTATGTACTCACGATTAATAGCAATTGCAAAAAAACAATGGGTTTTTTATTCAAGGCACATAAAAAAACAAATCCACGCATAGAACACAATATTACGAGGAAAAATTCCGCGCCGCGGGCTAGCAGACATTCTGTCGATAGTTATAATAATGCCCACAAAACGGATTCTCTGTAAAACAAAATAGAGAAAGGTAGACTCTATCCCAAAAATAATCTTTAGTCTCTATAAAAGCGTTCAATGAGAAAATGTGATCTCTCCAAAAATATTTTAAATCCATTACAATCGTCCATGTTTCCGCAAATTCTGTACATGTTGATAATCGGAAGTAATATATAATATTGGAGTCGGAGGTTTCGTCCACTTGACGGGACAATTTGGATAACACTGACTGAGTGACACTGGTGAATCCAAACACCCTTTTGCATCTTAGTGAAAAGCGACAAGTCTTTCTGTATTTGGAAAAAAAATCATGTTAAGCATCTTTTTAAATAAAATCCTATGCTTTAAAGCGCAAGGGACACATGGCTACGTGTTGCCATGCACGTATCCTTTAATAATATGTAATTAATATCACTGATTCTGGTCTCAATTGATAGGAAATTATCGATTTACATAGTGTAACTAAGCACATTCTTAGTTAAATTCGTAAATTTTTTAAGAAATTTTAACGTAAAAATTAGACGGTGGTGGAAGTAGATATTATTCCCCTAAAGATAAACAGGTGCTTGCTTATTATTTCTGTGAGCGTGGAGGGTGTTAGAATGAACTTAGCGCGAGACACTATCGTATCTTGATATATTACATTTTTCTCTCTTAAAATTTTCTAAATATGTCTTTTCTGTGTTAACCGTAAGGTAATTATCGAACCATTCTTTTATCGTTCTGAGGTTTTTATTTTCGGAGCTTTTAACTTAACACGTGACAAAACCACCGCTGTGCCGCGTAATTGTGGTATCGGTGCGCGAACTAATGTAAAAAATGAAATAATTGTCACGCCACAAGAATGTTTGCCACAATAATTATGACATGCATCTTTGCTATGCGTCTGGCCACACATGAAAGTCACCGTCTTACAAAGTAATAAATTATTACATTACTTGATAACAACCCATAACCAGATATTCGAACCACATCTATGCTCAATTTTTAGATCAATAATTCGCTACGGTTGAGTATAAAACAGAATTATCAAATCATTGAAATATTCAAAGAATTAAATTCATTATTAGACCAGTGCCAAACCGGTCTTCAGAGGTCAAAAATCTGAACAATTCTTAGCAGTATATGGGTGGTGGGAAAATTTAGGATCAATGGTACGTAAATGGGGAAAATCGATTGGACCGCAACAGATAACCGGAAGTGGAAAGGGGGTGCGAAAAGCTGTGTTTCTAGGGGTAAACGTGATTTCTTACGATTTCTGGCAAAAGTGGACTTCCTATCGAAAAAAGTTTAATATAGAAGTTGTAGATAGTAGAGAGATCTCCAACTTTAATTTGAATCACTTTTTTACATAACCTCAAAAATATTGAGGAAGGCGCCAAAAACCAATTTTTTGGTTATTTATTTTTATCTTCCACAAAAATAATTCTATTTTAATGAAATTCGGTGAAAATGTACATTTTTATGCCTCAAAAATGATGTAATTTTTTGAAGTGTAATATACATTTTTTAATTTTTTGCGAATTTAATTTGAAAAAAAGGCCTAATTTTCTATAAAAAAGTTGATTAACAAAGTTTTGATTTTTGAAAATTTCAGGACGGTATTTTTTTCGTTGTAACCTCTACTTTAAGATGATGCAAAAAATCATACTGTTACTGTAGAAGAACATTGTCGAAAATGGGAAAAACTAAAAAAAAAAACACTTTTTTCAAGATAGATTTTTCCGTGAATGTCACTAATTCTTCACTGTTCATTTAAATAAATAAAAATTATAAAAATGATACAATTGATGAAGTCGTTAATAAGTATTTGCATTACGTACAGAGACACTACGCAGCAAACAGTTACGTTGTATTTGTTGGGTATCCCGAAGCTGATGTAACTACTATAAAGACAGCATCAACATTAACCGCTTCAACAGCAAGTTCAATGAGTACGAAGAAAGGCGATCGCAGAAACACTGGAGGAAGTATCCCTACATTTGAGTTTTCTAGCCATACAAAAATTCCATTTACTCCAGAGAAATTTTTCTCTAATGAACAAAATAAAAAAAATTGACAGAAACTCAATCGGAATGATTTTTATGTAAACAAACAGAGGAAGATGCCCTAATTATTAATACAGTCATTGAATTAGCTGAAGATCCTACAAAAATCGTACTAATTGTCGTACTAAGCATAATGATCTTCTAATTCTGTTAAACCAGTTAAATTCACATCATTCCGATATTTGTTATCAGAAACCAGGTTCAGATAATACAAAAGATACATTTTACACCTCAAACAGGAATCAAAAAAGAACATTGTTGCGTTCCTCCACTCTTTTTCTGGATGTGACGCAACTTCCAGTTTCCTGGCTAACCAAAATATATCAAAGCTCACAGAATTTTTTTTATCGAAGAAATGCAGACAAACAAACATAAGCCGAAATTGGATTGAAACTAATAGCGTCTATTTATAAATACAAGAAAAAATATATCACTACTACAGGGCTTATTTTCAAATTCAAACTTGGCTTGGTAACAAACTTACAGAATTGGGGATGGAAACACCATCTAACCAGAATAATGCCTAAATTGACAGAAAAGGAATTAATTTGTGAAAGTTTGCTGAAATCTATCTGCCGCAGCTGTGAAACTGGTTGTGATAGTAAAACATGCGGCTGTTGAAAGCATGGAGTAAAATGCTCCATTCAATGCTCGAATAGGCTTGTTCCATGATGTTCCTTTTATATGGTTTTTATACTTTTTCATGTAGTACTCGATATTCTCATTATGCACTTGAACTTTTGTATTATTAACCTTTTCCGTTCTTGAGATATAAGGAATTGAAATTAGTAATAGTGGCAAAAACCGAGCGTCCATTTGTGACGTCACTATACGCAAGTGACGTAAGAAAAGTGGCTTTCTAGAACCTTTCAAATTTAACCCGAAAGGTCGAAAAACATGAAATTTTCAAGCGCTGGTAACTAAATAAACACGTCGAGTGGAATTTCGTTCTATGTCTCTACGGAAAGAAGAAGGTCGGCGATGAATCCTAATCGTAAATTGCAGGATCAAAATCGAAAATTCGTCCCGACAGGAGCGAGAGAAAATTGTAATTTTTTGACATTTCTCCAAATCGTACTACCCTACTGTCAAGAAGTAAGCAAAACAAACAATACTTCGAAAACACTTATAATTATAACAACTAAGGAGCAACAAGTCTATTGAGATCGCCGAGTCTATGCGTATAGCGATGTAGCGCCTGGCCACGCCCCATTTTCACGAGATGGAGATTTGTAATAGTTTTTAAGATACTAAACGTGCGAATAAGATTCTGATTTTTTGCAGATCTATTATTTTATACTTGCACTTTCGATTTATGAAATAAAAAAAGTGCCTTTTGGGTTTTTTCCATTTTTGACAATGTTTTTCCACAGTAACAGTATGATTTCTTTACACCATCATAAAGTAGAGGCTTCAACGAAAGAAACACCGCCCTGAAATTTTCAAAAATCAAAACTTTGTTAATCAAATTTTTTGATCGAAAATTATGCCTTTTCTTCAAATTAAATTCGCAAAAAAATCAAAAAACGAATATTACGCTTCAAAAACTTACAGCATTTTTAGGCATAAAAATGTACATTTTCGGCTAATTTCATCAAAATCGAATTAATTTTGTGATAGATAAAAATAAATAACTAGAAAATTGGTTTTTGGCGTTTTTCTCAATATTTTTCAGGTTATGTAAAAAAATGATTTAATTAAAATTTGTAGATCTCTCAATTATCTACGACTTTTATATTAAACTTTTTTTTGATAGGTCTACTTTTGTCAGAAATCGTAGAAAACCACGTTTCACCCCTAAGAACACACCTTCTCGCACCCCCACCCCACTTCCTGTTATCTGTTGTGGTCCAATCGATTTTTCTCCATTTATATACCATTAATCCTAAATTTTTTCACCACCCATCGTATACTGTTAAGAATTTTGTTTTTCAAAAATTATTAGCACTGGTCTATATCCGATGTTATTGTTTTAGTTCATTTGATTTGATGTGAAATTTTCACGTATTTTTTAATTTGTAGAAGTTTCTTAACTTTCGAATTCTACTAAAAATGTACTAAAAATGATACACCCTTTATGGGCATGCTAATCCGCACCGTTCAACATTTCAATTTATCCCTTGAAACTCAATCGAAATTGTTGTATGACAAATTTCTCCAGATATAGCACATTAAAGCAGAATGTCAAAATGATTCCGTAAAACTTGGTTGGCATCATTCACAGATACAGATCGCATCGAGTATGAGACCCTTTAGTTATCGGCTTACTTATATTATAATTCTGACTTTCTCATTACTTTATGATAGCAATTTATCGGTGTACTTTACTAAATTTATTACAAAAACTTTCTACTTTATGTTGTCTTTAACCTATTTAATCTTGCATATTGCAAACTATGCAATCAAACTGTTAAAGAAACTGTCTATTGATTTTAGATGTTATCATTGTTTGAAAATTATCGTATATTAGAATCTCTTATGTAATAGATACTTGTCTTCATTAGACAATAACGTATTACACTTGTTTATTCCAAGACAATTAATTATTCGTTAAATTTGAATTATCCAAACAGTTTTGAGTAGTTTCTTACAGAAATAACTCAGCGACACACAAAAATATGTTCTGTACAGCGAACCAAAATATATGAATTTGGTGTACATTTCGACGATGAATTCGAATTCGCAGTCCAAAAAATAATCTATTACCTATGTTAATTTTTTTATTTTTTTATTTTTTTTTAGTCAAAAACATATCCCTTAAAATAGTGTAAAATTATAGAAATTATGTAATAACTCTTAATGAAGTGTGAAAAATGGTAAATGTTTTGTAGAGTTAGAGAATATAAATTCGAACCATAATAAGCTATTTCTGTAAATTAAACCGAAATCCGCCTTTATGAAGATGAAAACTGCACGTAAAATTCGATAGACGCAGGTGACTGAATAACGTGCAAAATATCTGACTGCGACAACCAGCCATTACTATCAAAGGGTTGAAGCTCGCCCCTATAGAGGGTTAAAACTACCCCCCACTGACGAAGGAATCTCATAAGATTCAAAACGGGGAATAAATTCATGCTTTTGTAGTTTTAGGCAGGGGTGGATAAATATGGAGTGAATTCGTTCCAACCACCGATACAGGACTACAGGCTACTCTTAAAGGGTGATAAGAGCTACCCCTATGCTCAAATGATGCATATGGGTGCTCTGGAAATTCAGAAAAGCTCAAATACTTGCGGCTCATTGTGTCAAATATATAAATCTAGTTTTTAAAATGTGAATAAAATCACAAATTCGTGGAATATTCGGTTCCATTGCATCCTAAATTAAGTATGTGCTACTTTTTACTTCCACATTCACGTATTGGATTGGAAGCATAGTAATCGTAAAAGAAATTTCAATTTTCTTTTCTTGAAATAGGTTTAAAATGTCATGAAACATCGAGATTTTACATTTGAGCGGAAAATATTTTCTGTCTGTCTGTAACTTTTTTTTTGTCCGCATGTTTTCTCCGGAACGGTTTAAGATATTGACTTGAAATTTTGTGTACGTATACATTATAACAAGATCTGGAACTGGATTGTTTTTTGGACATATCCGGTGACGGGTTGGGGGTAAATAGGGGAAAATATGGAGAAATAAATAAAGCAAGCTGGTAAGAGTACAGAAACTTGAAATTCGGTGAATGTACTAGAAGCGAAGGCCTCAGATTTTTTTATAATATTTTTCAACTCCTTGACCAGCCCTACTACATTATTAAAGGGGTTGATAAAATAGGATTGAGATATTCGCTTGAAACTTGGTACAAGTATGTATTATAACGACATCTGGAACTAGATTATATTTTTAGATGATTATATTGAAGGCTTGGTGGTTAAATAGGGCTAAATAGGGAAAAATAAGTAAAGCAAGCTGGTAAAAGTACAGAAACTTGAAATTCGGTGAATGTACTAGAAGCGAAGGCCTCAGATTTTTTTATAATATTTTTCAACTCCTTGACCAGCCCTACTACATTATTAAAGGGGTTGATAAAATAGGATTGAGATATTCGCTTGAAACTTGGTACAAGTATGTATTATAACGACATCTGGAACTAGATTATATTTTTAGATGATTATATTGAAGGCTTGGTGGTTAAATAGGGCTAAATAGGGAAAAATAAGTAAAGCAAGCTGGTAAAAGTACAGAAACTTGGGATTTGGTGTATGTACTAGAAACCAAGACCTCAGATTTCTTTCTAATATTTTTCAGCCCCAACGTGATTGATAACATGAAATTAAGATATTCACTTGAAAGTTAGTACACGTACGTATTGTAACGACATTTCATTGAGATGATTCCGTTGAAGGGGTGGGAGGCGGTAGGTTGTGAATAAGGAAAAATAAGCTAGAAACTTCAATTTTTAACGTATATGGTAGAAACCAACGCCTCAAATTTTTCGATGACATCTGCCCCAAATATTAAAATTCTATATGACCAATAATTTTCACATTGCACATACTAGAGTGAAAATATAGCCAAGATGTTTCCTTTGAAGTGACGGATGAAAGATCTGGATGTGGAAGTAGTGATTTCTTAGGCAGCAGTTTTTTAATTTAGGAAAGAAACCTAGTAAAACTTAGCGCAAAACAAAAGCGGAAATAATGTTCTGTAGTTTGTTTTAACTAAGAATGCAGTTGTTTGTATTATAGGTGTTTAAACAGACACACGGGAATCCTCAAGTAAGCGTAATCCCCCAGGGTAATCTTAAGCCCAATGGGACACAAAATAAAGGGTAAGGAGAAAAGTAGAGAATATATCGAGATGTAACCACAATCAACAGTCACTGTTCAAATTTTAGACAGTCTCTCTGCAGTTGCAGCAATGATACTAGCAGGTACAAAACCAGTAAGATGGAATTTCGTATTTGTCATTTTATGGCCTATTTTTTTCTTAATTGAGCCCTGAAATTTTAGGTCACCTAGAAAAACACACGTGATTTTACGCCAGGTTCTAACTTGTTTTATTTAATTTGCATAGATAATTCAGGAAAAGTGTTTAACGAAACATTTATCATCATTTTTGGCTCTTCAACTCAGGGTCGGTCTTGGCCTATTGTAGCATCGTTCCCATTCTTTCCTATTCTTTGTCATACATAGCTTTCCAATTTCCGATTCTCAGCGTTCTTAGGTTACCTTCTACTTGGTCCTTGAATCAAGCTCCGGGCATCCATCTCTTTCCACTTCCGGCCGGTGTTTGGTGGAATATTTTCTTTGGGGGATCCATTTCGTCCATCGTTTATATGTGGCCAAGCCACCTGTCTGTTGATTTTGATGGAAGTTGCCTGCGCACCTATATATATATATATAACGAAGTATCTTTTTCTCAAAGCAGCCTATCAGCTCTTTATCGCTTTTTATCTTTGTCCATCCTTCTGACATGTAGGTGCGGACAGATGTAATAAAGGTTTTATATTCTTTTGATTTCTGCACTTATTATGTTGTTTTCATTTATTTGAGCTCCAAGATATATAAATTCTCTTACCTCTTCAAAAATATATGTCTCTATCACCATATCATCGTGTGGTGCTATATCAATACTACAGTAACTTTCAGATACATTGTTTTAGCTATATTAATGTTAAGTTCCATTTTTTTGGCTGCTGCTTCAAATGCTTTAAAGGTTTGTAGATAATCCATTCGGTGCAAAAAATTACCTGTCTGCACTTTTTGTTTGCTCTTTGTCAGTAACCAGAGGGATGACAAGGCGTACTATGTCCGGGTAATGGAATGGGTCATGTAACCTGGTAAATTCAAATTGAAATTTCACATCGATGTTTTATTGAGACTGTTTGCTTGTAATATAATATGTTTCCTCACGTTAAGAACAATCCAAAAATACCCCTGCTAGCATTTTCGTCGTCAGGTTGGCCTAGACCCAAGTTCTTGAAATTCCGGGAAAACGGCTCTAGGTCAAAAGTTGTAATAATGGTGAGTTTTTTCAATGAAATTTGGGATATATCTTAAAGGTGGTTTTTCTAAGGCTAAGGTACTCCCAACATTTTTATATGTTACCGAAAGACTTAATGCCTATGCAAAAAAGGATTTTGCAATATGGTCAAAAACGAGATGTTTTTTGCCAAGGATGTAAAATCGAAACCAACATTCACAAAGGGTTTTATTTCTTTAAAAATGTTTGTATAACCCATACCAACTAATAGTGTTACCCTTGCAAGCATTTTTTATCTAGTGAATGTCTAATTTAAGCAAATTGTGGCCATAAGTTTGATTACTGAAGTGAATACAGAAGTGTGTCTAGGGGTCAATGGAGCAAAGCTGCTGGATAAACGCGTTATAGAAATTTTTATTTAACTACTTACAGTTGCATCTTTGTGGAAAGTCCATAATACGAAACACAATTGTATATGAAGTATATAAACATGTAAATAATATATAAAATGGAACAGTAGACGCTAAACGTCAACTAATACCCGAGTGTCACTAAAAATAGACAGATGTACAAGTTTTACTTGTAGGGGGTTGAGCGTATTCATTTAGTAACACGTCTTGAAACAGTGATTAGGTATGGTCTAAATGGTCATGTATTGTATAAAAACGATATTGTAATTTGTAGCGTTTTAATTGTTTTTGAAGTAATAAGCATTTAGAGACTCAATATGTGTAGACAAAATATTATTTCTTTTACGGTTTTGACAGCTTATATCAAGTCGTTCTTAAAATACATTTGTGTGCAATAAAATTGGGGACAAATCTTATGATACATTTTTGCAATATTTTATTTGTGTAAATCGTGCTTAAGCATATTGACTATATAGCAATACAATGACAAATTATGTTGACATTTATATAACCTAAATATAAGTATTCTTGATAGAAGACGGTTGAGCATGAAAATATATTAGAGAAAAAGTACACATTTTATAAATAAATAAAAATACAACACAACACTAAGGATACATGAAAAGCATAAAGACAGCAAAACATAAAACAAAAAATACTGAAATTTAGTTTAAACCACACAATGTTTTTTAATACTTTGTCATGCAACCACTGCGCACAATAACTTCATTTAACCGCTGAGGAAGAGAAGAGAAGAGAAGAGATTTTTTTTACAAACTGTTCATCAGTGGCCAATTCCTTCCAAGCGTTTTCAATCATATGCCATAATTCCTCTGAATTTTGGGGTCGAAAATTTCTTTTGTAAATACCTTTAGTTATAATACCCCATACATTTTCCACAGGATTGATGTCCGGACTATTTGCAACCCATGGTAAGGTTTCAATATTATTGTTCTGAAAAAAGGCTTTTACAATATTTGAAGTGTGAAGAGGACAATTGTCTTGTTGGAAAATGAAATAGTTTTTTGGATATAATTGTTCCACCGATGGCATCATTATAGTTTCCAGTATTTGTATATAATTTTCTGAAACAAATCTTCCATCAATTTTCCAACAAGTTCCCATTCCGTTATAACTAATCCATTCCCATAATTTCACACTGAATCGTCCCGTTCTTCGGGCTCCGCTCACATGTGTTTCTTCGAACCTTGTATTTCGAATGTGCCATAGGTTGACTGGAATACTTTTTCGTCTGTAAATATTACTTTTTGTCAAAATGCCATATCTCTGTAAATATAATTTAATGCAAATATGATGCGTGACTGCTTATTTTCTTCAGTTATTAGCTGTTTTTTAGCAGCTACTTGATTTAGCAAATCTTACGATTTAATTCTTCGGCGCACTGTTGATCGAGAGCCAGGAAAATTTTTAGCAACTTTAGCAAGCCTTGCGCAATCAACAGGATTTTGTCTTAAATATTCCACCAAAACCGCATCCACTTCATCAGTAGAGACTCTGGGGCGAGGAGATCCTGCCTTTCTACTAATACTTCCTTCTTGTTGCCAGCGTTTCTTTGTTCTCGAAACCGTATTTTACTAATATTCATACCCACTGTTTCTCTTATAGACCAACCATCTTCTATTCGGCATATTATTCGATTTTTTACGTGATCATCTAAATGACGCGGCATCTTGACACAAGTAAATTAGCAAGGATTTATTATGATAAATGTATCTTTGTTACTATGGAAACAATATTGGTAAAGTATTGGTGTCTTTTTTATATGAGCGCAAGGGCAACCTTCTAATTGAAATATGTTATGAAGTACACTATGACACAAATTATACATAAAAGATAAAAGTGTTGAGCCACCGTACTTCCTTAGGGCTGAAAAACCCTCTTATGGACCCTCATCCTTTGGTGAAGTTATGTTAAATATTGGATTTCGTCAATCCAAATATGAGTTTTGCCTGTACTGCAAATATTATATATATCTTGTACTCTTCGTAGATGACGCAATCATCACTGGTGACGATCAACAAATCGAAAAGTTGGTAGTAGATTTACATGAAAAATTACAAGTCAAAGACCTTGAAAATGTATAATCATTTTTGGGTATGCAGATAAACAAGATAAATACCGGTCTAAAAGTATTACAGCTAAAAATAATAAGTAGGTTATTAAAAAATTCAGCAAGGAACAATGCAGATGAATCTCAGGTCACCTAGAAAAACACACGTGATTTTACGCCAGGTTCTAACTTGTTTTATTTAATTTGCATAGATAATTCAGGAAAAGTGTTTAACGAAACATTTATCATCATTTTTGGCTCTTCAACTCAGGGTCGGTCTTGGCCTATTGTAGCATCGTTCCCATTCTTTCCTATTCTTTGTCATACATAGCTTTCCAATTTCCGATTCTCAGCGTTCTTAGGTTACCTTCTACTTGGTCCTTGAATCAAGCTCCGGGCATCCATCTCTTTCCACTTCCGGCCGGTGTTTGGTGGAATATTTTCTTTGGGGGATCCATTTCGTCCATCGTTTATATGTGGCCAAGCCACCTGTCTGTTGATTTTGATGGAAGTTGCCTGCGCACCTATATATATATATATAACGAAGTATCTTTTTCTCAAAGCAGCCTATCAGCTCTTTATCGCTTTTTATCTTTGTCCATCCTTCTGACATGTAGGTGCGGACAGATGTAATAAAGGTTTTATATTCTTTTGATTTCTGCACTTATTATGTTGTTTTCATTTATTTGAGCTCCAAGATATATAAATTCTCTTACCTCTTCAAAAATATATGTCTCTATCACCATATCATCGTGTGGTGCTATATCAATACTACAGTAACTTTCAGATACATTGTTTTAGCTATATTAATGTTAAGTTCCATTTTTTTGGCTGCTGCTTCAAATGCTTTAAAGGTTTGTAGATAATCCATTCGGTGCAAAAAATTACCTGTCTGCACTTTTTGTTTGCTCTTTGTCAGTAACCAGAGGGATGACAAGGCGTACTATGTCCGGGTAATGGAATGGGTCATGTAACCTGGTAAATTCAAATTGAAATTTCACATCGATGTTTTATTGAGACTGTTTGCTTGTAATATAATATGTTTCCTCACGTTAAGAACAATCCAAAAATACCCCTGCTAGCATTTTCGTCGTCAGGTTGGCCTAGACCCAAGTTCTTGAAATTCCGGGAAAACGGCTCTAGGTCAAAAGTTGTAATAATGGTGAGTTTTTTCAATGAAATTTGGGATATATCTTAAAGGTGGTTTTTCTAAGGCTAAGGTACTCCCAACATTTTTATATGTTACCGAAAGACTTAATGCCTATGCAAAAAAGGATTTTGCAATATGGTCAAAAACGAGATGTTTTTTGCCAAGGATGTAAAATCGAAACCAACATTCACAAAGGGTTTTATTTCTTTAAAAATGTTTGTATAACCCATACCAACTAATAGTGTTACCCTTGCAAGCATTTTTTATCTAGTGAATGTCTAATTTAAGCAAATTGTGGCCATAAGTTTGATTACTGAAGTGAATACAGAAGTGTGTCTAGGGGTCAATGGAGCAAAGCTGCTGGATAAACGCGTTATAGAAATTTTTATTTAACTACTTACAGTTGCATCTTTGTGGAAAGTCCATAATACGAAACACAATTGTATATGAAGTATATAAACATGTAAATAATATATAAAATGGAACAGTAGACGCTAAACGTCAACTAATACCCGAGTGTCACTAAAAATAGACAGATGTACAAGTTTTACTTGTAGGGGGTTGAGCGTATTCATTTAGTAACACGTCTTGAAACAGTGATTAGGTATGGTCTAAATGGTCATGTATTGTATAAAAACGATATTGTAATTTGTAGCGTTTTAATTGTTTTTGAAGTAATAAGCATTTAGAGACTCAATATGTGTAGACAAAATATTATTTCTTTTACGGTTTTGACAGCTTATATCAAGTCGTTCTTAAAATACATTTGTGTGCAATAAAATTGGGGACAAATCTTATGATACATTTTTGCAATATTTTATTTGTGTAAATCGTGCTTAAGCATATTGACTATATAGCAATACAATGACAAATTATGTTGACATTTATATAACCTAAATATAAGTATTCTTGATAGAAGACGGTTGAGCATGAAAATATATTAGAGAAAAAGTACACATTTTATAAATAAATAAAAATACAACACAACACTAAGGATACATGAAAAGCATAAAGACAGCAAAACATAAAACAAAAAATACTGAAATTTAGTTTAAACCACACAATGTTTTTTAATACTTTGTCATGCAACCACTGCGCACAATAACTTCATTTAACCGCTGAGGAAGAGAAGAGAAGAGAAGAGATTTTTTTTACAAACTGTTCATCAGTGGCCAATTCCTTCCAAGCGTTTTCAATCATATGCCATAATTCCTCTGAATTTTGGGGTCGAAAATTTCTTTTGTAAATACCTTTAGTTATAATACCCCATACATTTTCCACAGGATTGATGTCCGGACTATTTGCAACCCATGGTAAGGTTTCAATATTATTGTTCTGAAAAAAGGCTTTTACAATATTTGAAGTGTGAAGAGGACAATTGTCTTGTTGGAAAATGAAATAGTTTTTTGGATATAATTGTTCCACCGATGGCATCATTATAGTTTCCAGTATTTGTATATAATTTTCTGAAACAAATCTTCCATCAATTTTCCAACAAGTTCCCATTCCGTTATAACTAATCCATTCCCATAATTTCACACTGAATCGTCCCGTTCTTCGGGCTCCGCTCACATGTGTTTCTTCGAACCTTGTATTTCGAATGTGCCATAGGTTGACTGGAATACTTTTTCGTCTGTAAATATTACTTTTTGTCAAAATGCCATATCTCTGTAAATATAATTTAATGCAAATATGATGCGTGACTGCTTATTTTCTTCAGTTATTAGCTGTTTTTTAGCAGCTACTTGATTTAGCAAATCTTACGATTTAATTCTTCGGCGCACTGTTGATCGAGAGCCAGGAAAATTTTTAGCAACTTTAGCAAGCCTTGCGCAATCAACAGGATTTTGTCTTAAATATTCCACCAAAACCGCATCCACTTCATCAGTAGAGACTCTGGGGCGAGGAGATCCTGCCTTTCTACTAATACTTCCTTCTTGTTGCCAGCGTTTCTTTGTTCTCGAAACCGTATTTTACTAATATTCATACCCACTGTTTCTCTTATAGACCAACCATCTTCTATTCGGCATATTATTCGATTTTTTACGTGATCATCTAAATGACGCGGCATCTTGACACAAGTAAATTAGCAAGGATTTATTATGATAAATGTATCTTTGTTACTATGGAAACAATATTGGTAAAGTATTGGTGTCTTTTTTATATGAGCGCAAGGGCAACCTTCTAATTGAAATATGTTATGAAGTACACTATGACACAAATTATACATAAAAGATAAAAGTGTTGAGCCACCGTACTTCCTTAGGGCTGAAAAACCCTCTTATGGACCCTCATCCTTTGGTGAAGTTATGTTAAATATTGGATTTCGTCAATCCAAATATGAGTTTTGCCTGTACTGCAAATATTATATATATCTTGTACTCTTCGTAGATGACGCAATCATCACTGGTGACGATCAACAAATCGAAAAGTTGGTAGTAGATTTACATGAAAAATTACAAGTCAAAGACCTTGAAAATGTATAATCATTTTTGGGTATGCAGATAAACAAGATAAATACCGGTCTAAAAGTATTACAGCTAAAAATAATAAGTAGGTTATTAAAAAATTCAGCAAGGAACAATGCAGATGAATCTCTACACCCATGGAACTTAATTTTTCAATGGAAGAAGAAGAAGCAGTAAATTTAAAAATTCCTTATCATCGACTAATGTGCAGCCTATTGTATATAGCAGTAACTGAGTAACTATTTGTCCCGATTTATCATACTCTGTCTCATATTTAAGCAGATACTTATATAGATAAACCTACGGATCAAGCTTGGAAAGCTGAAAAAAGAATATTGAGATATTTAAGTAACACAAGAAATATGGGTCTAAATTTTAGAAAAGAAACAACAGAAATAGAAGGCTATTGCGATGCTGATTAGGATAGAGACAAAAATACAAGAAAAAGTGTCAACGGGTTTGTAGGTTATCACGCAGGGAATTCAGTCGCCTGGTATTCGAAGAAACAAAACTGCGTTGCACTCTCCTCGATGGAGGCAGAATATATTTCTACAGGTGCTGCTGCTCAAGAAATCATCAACCTGAAAGGTGTGTTATCAGAATTTACTACAGTTGAGTGTGCGATACTGAAAGTTGATCATGTAAGTGCAATTTCCATGATAAACATGTTTAAGAACTCTAAACGTGGGAAACACGTTGACATTCGCTACTCTTCCGTTAAAGACTTGTGTGCAAAGAAGGAAATTTCTATTCAATATGTTAGTACAGATGAAAATATATCTGATTTATTAACCAAACCACTTGGTAAGCAAAAGTTTTTAAAGTTGAAAGATACTGATTAATATGATCTATATAATAAAACACAAAGCTTTTGCAACGTCATAATATTAGTTAATTCAATTATTTCATTGAGGAGGCGTGTTAAAAGTTTGTTTGCTATATTCTTAGGTTGGCAATAAAGTTATTTATTGATCTAGGTTGGCAGTGAATAAAAAGTCTAACTAGAACTGTCAATGTGATTGTATGGAATGTATTAATTCTGCCATTAGTTAATAAAGTTTGTTATAATTAACAGTGTTACAATACATTAATACATACCGCAACAAAAAACAGAATTGACCATGACCATGATCTGATAGGGTCAAACGGACCCCAAATCTGGATTCAGCGACCCCAAAAACGCATAGATATTGTGGTACATAAGTGAAGTTAGCAACGCATTGCCAGCAACAAGTTTTGAGGCAAAGTCAAAGACTTTATTAGAGGAGTAAAAGATTATGAGATATATCACTTGGAACTAAATGAAATTAAATAATTTGGGCCATCGTCCCTTATACAAAAATAAAGGAAAACAAATTTAAGACGAAAAAACACGTAAACGAATTAATCAATTTTTAAAGAAAAATAAATGAAATCCGAAAGCGACAGACTCATATTCTACTATAATGGTTGCAGGGTATAGTACTTTTATAGAATGAAAGCCGTTGTAACACTAATATAGTCACTAGAGCAAAAAAAATGAAAAATTATAAATTGTTCTCTCCGGCCCCGGGGGCTTTGAAGGTTAAAGACGACAAGACCACGTCATCGTATCTTCCTCTACACTCTCATAAGACGAAAGTCAACGCATAATAAAGTTTTTAGAGTCAAAAATTGAAAAATATTAAGAAATTCTTTTCTCCAGCCTCTGGCATTGTCCGTTCAAAGCGACAGGATCCAGTCATCGTATGCACTGCCACTACACCTCCATAAGGGGAAAGTCATTGGAACCGCGTAATAAAGTTTTTACAGACAAGAGACAGAGAAAGCCGTTGCCGGAACACCGCTGTGGTGCCGGCAAATTTGCCAGAATATAAAGTATATACATGCGTTGCTGACGACATTAGACTTTGTATATTCCTGTGGCAGCAATATATCGTCGTGTATTACTATCCTCTTAAACTGTGCAAAATCAATAGGTCTAAAAGTGAATTATTTATTATTTGTTTACTTATAGTAATGAAACATATTCTTTATAGGATTTTGAAAACAACGGAAAGAAAAACTATCTATGAGAAATAAAAGAAAAACTATATGTAAAAATATTAATGAAATCTTTTCATCCTTTCGATAACCTGACTTCTTATTATATTACATATTAAGTAAAAATTCTTATTTGCCGTTATAACACTAGCATCCAACATAGTCCCCTATGATTAGACAGATTAGACTAATATCTACATGATCCCCTACGATATGTAAATTCAGTTAAAAATGAGAACAAAGGCCTGAAATTAATTTATTTACCTACCTTGCTTATAGTAATGAAACATTCTTTATAGGATTTTGCAAACAGCTGAAAGAAAAACTATCTATGAGAACTAAAAGAAAAACTATTTGTAAAAATATTAATGAAATCATTGCATTCTTTCGATAACCTGACTTCCGGTTATGCTAACAAGTAAAAATTCTTATTTGCCATTCTCATTATAACACTAACATCCAACATAGTCCCCTACGACTAAGCAGATTAAACTAGTATCTACATGATCCCCTACGATACGTAAATTCAGTTAAAAGTGAGAACATCGTTATTAGTGGTTTTGGGCTTTTCTGAAGAGTCCAGAGTAAGGACGAAAAACGTTTCAAAGAAACTGAATGAGATTTTATGAAGATGTAATTCATTAAAATGAAAAAAATTTTAAAGACAAGGTAGGTACATAAATTAATTTCAGGCCTTTGTTCTCATTTTTAACTGAATTTACATATCGTAGGGGATCATGTAGATACTAGTTTAATCTGCCTAGTCGTAGGGGACTATATTGGATGCTAGTGTTATAATGACAATGGCAAATAAGAATTTTTACTTGTTAGCATAACCAGAAGTCAGGTTATCGAAAGTTAAAAATGAGAACAAAGGACTGAAATTAATTTTTTACCTACCTTGTCTTTAAACATTTTTTCATTCTAATAAATTACATTTTCATAAAATCTCATTCAGTTTCTTGGGAATGCCTTTGAAACGTTTATCGTCCTTATCGTGGACTCATCAGAAGAACCCAAAGCCGCTCATAACGATGTTGCACGCAAAACCAAGACAGTATCCATGAATAAGTATGAAATATTTATATTTGACATTGTCAAATAAGTATGAAATGTTTATATTTGACATTGTCAAATATAAATATTTCACACTTTTTCATGGATACTGTCTTGGTTTTGCATGGAACATCGTTATGAGTGGCTTTGGGCTTTTCTGATGAGTCCATGATAAGGACGAAAAACGTTTCAAAGGCTAAGCATTTGCAAGAAACTGAATGCGATTGTATGAAAATGTAATTCATTAGAATGAAAAAAAAATAAAAAGACAAGGTAGGTAAATAAATTAATTTCAGGCCTTTGTTCTCATTTTTAACTGAATTTACATATCGTTGGGGATCATGTAAATGCTAGTTTAACCTGCCTAGCCGTAAGGGACTATGTGGGATGCTAGTTAGCATAACCAGAAGTCAGGTTATCGAAATAATGCAAAGATTTCATTAATACTTTTACATATAGTTTTCCTTTTAGTTCTCACACACAGTTTTTTTTCCGCTGTTTGCAAAATCCTATAAAGAATATGTTTCAAAGTCTTTAGAATCAAAAACGAAAAATTTTTTAAAAATTCTTTTCACCAGCCTCTGGCTTTGTCCGTGTTCAAAGCGACAGAACACAGTCATCGCATGTACTGCCTCTACACTCCCATAAGACGAAAGTCATTGAAACCGCGTAATAAAATTTTTAGAGAGGAAATGAAGAAAGCTGTTACCGGAACACCGCTCTGGTGCCGGCGCAATCGCCAGAACATAATGCAAGTATACAGGGTGAGCCACGGTGGGTGGAGTATTAAAAGTATATGGAGAACGGATCAACCGATTTCTTTCAAAATAATTGAGTATGATCTCTCCAACTAAAATATATTCGAAAGTGTGGTGTTGCCACTTATACGTAAAACTGGCAACATCTTCGTTATTTTAAATGAAATACCCTGTATATTTTTACATTTTTTGGATCGTCGTCTCTTTCTGAGTATTTGGTGTCCCCAATTTTATTGCACAGAAGTGTACATACTTGCATTATTTTTGCACTTGTGCAGATCTCATTGTATGAAGTACACATTGACATTTGTATCTATTTCTGGTAACACAGAATATAAACACTAATATGGTAAAGGCATGATCCCGAAGCTACTAAACAATGGTTGAAAATGTTCACTATTTTCCATTTTCGTTAATATTCTATTTCCTTTTTTTATTGAAAGTTTTAGTTACAAAATCACAGTTGCCCCCAGAAACCCAATAAAGTGGTGTTCACGATAGCGGTGAAATGACTAAACAGACTTGGATGAAACTTTGCATGGGGGTTTCTTTAGTGCTCCAGAAGATCTGAAAATGTTTTGGTTGCGATCGGACTACGTTTTGTGCCGTTCTCGCATAGCAAGTTGTTTATTTTATAATTACTTACAATTTATAATCAAATCATTAAAAAGCAGTTAAAATTCCGAATTCAACGATATATCACACTTACACTCTTTCGATTTGGTTTCCGCGAAAAGAATTACAAGACAAAGCAAATGTGAAGCATTCGCAAGGTCGCTTTTCGTCATGTCACGTTGACTTATATTCAGCAACTATTGCGTTCAGAATCTACCACCGCGGGGCTGGTATATTAAAAATAATTATAGGTTAGATTTCCAACCTGTAGATTTCAGCATATTTTTAAAAATCGATGATTTAAAAACATTATATGCATCCTATCCGAGAGAGTTCCTTAATGTTACGCAGGTACCAATCTAAAAATGTGAATAGAAACATTAAAAATGAGTATAAACTTACAAAATTGTAATATTTGAGGTTATGTTAGAGTAAACTTATAAAATTGCATTATCTTTAAAGTCCGTTTTGTTCCGTGAAGCAAAATAAATCTTTTGTTTGGTAAAGGTCGGATTTCGGAATAGTTCCTCTGTTGGCGACTCTGAAATGGCAGCTGCTTTAGACAACACTTCATCTCATCTGAAGCTAACATCTTCTGAGTTGATTATTTGTTGCTTCATTTCATTGCCGCTTGTTGTCCAGATATGAAAGTTTTGGCTTTCTACAACTTGCATTAAAAGAAAGTAGTAAAGTGAACAATATAAGCAAAGAGAAAAACTTCGACATTCACGATAAAGGATGAAATAAGATTGATGAATACCGTTTATTCCGAACGGAAAATGATTCAAAATAAAGACAACATTACAAATGTTGAAAAATTGCAGTTTCCACTAACATTGAACCAAAATATTACCTGAAAATGTTCTATAGCTTGAGTACAACTACCCATACAAAATACTTTAATAATTATTCATAGTTTAATTCAAAAACAGCACTAGATACACGTGCATAAGTTATTAAAGGAGTTATTTATTGTAACAAGGCCAAAAAATAGTAGGTTTTGTTAATAGAATAGAATAGAATTTATTAACTTTCAATATTGTAAAAAAATACAAAAAATTGTTTCGTCAAAATTACACAGAAATCCCGGCATAGGATCATATGCCAAGTATTAAGAATATAATAATAAATAATTACATAATGACAATACAGATTTTTATACAAATATAAAACATAAGTAAGTATAAATATATAACATTATAAACATTCATACAATAAAATAAAACAAAATATGTTCTGATTGATCACGAAAATATATAACAACTATCATCAGGCTATGATTTGGACATGCGAGCTTTCCCGCTCACCTAGATAAAATCGATATTGTCCCACCACATCTGTGCGATCTGCGTGGTGTTCTTGACCATGTTTTCTTTTCATGTTTCAAAAATAAAAACGCTACAGATATATTTATTAAAAATATTGTCTCATGTTGTAACACTATGACTCTATTTAACTCAGTTAATCTCCTTTCTCTTGGCACTCAGCAAATTTATGAATTTATTATCGGGTTTTTGGTAGAAAGTTATAGGTTAGCTTTCTATTCCTCTTATCTTGCCTCTTGTTTATACCGTCCTTCCCGTAGTCCTTCTTGTAATATTGATTGTAATTGAATGCCCTGACAGACCCCAGGGCGAGAAGCGTGTATCCCTGTAATTCTTCATTTGTTCATCTCACTCTATTCATTTTGTGTTAGATTTTGTTTCAGTATTCCAAATTATAAATTGCTCTTTTGTGACTGGCTGTATGGTCTATGACCGAAAGCCATAAAAAATGTTCTGATTGCGAACATTGGCCAAGAGCTTGATTGATTGATTGATTGATTGATTGATTTGCCAGCGTAAGGTGACCATTGTTGCATCGATGCAGATTCTTCCGAGACCAATAACGAGCGATTGACGGATTATGTCGACCATGTGATGTAAAGGACGATTCATCAATGAAAACACTCTTTTTGATGAAATTTTCATCACGGTTCGACTTTATCATTACACTTCCACAAAATATCATTCATCTGAAATTGTCCTCGGGGTATATCTCATGGGTTTTTAATACTCTCTATGATCGGTAACCAATTTTATTGAGAATCTTTCTTACTCATCTGTCATGTGAATCACCACTTCATCATTTGTTTTGCAGAAACTGTGGGATTATCATTAACGGTGGCCAAAACCGTTCTTTCCCTCATTTCTATATCATTATTGCGTTGCGGAACCAATTCTCTTTTGTATCCTCCAGGAGAAACGCACTCATGTTTTTCGAAGTTTTTATAATTCGACTGATTGTGTCTAGTGCAGGCCTATTTCAACATGTACTTTGAAATTTTTTTTGAATTACACGCATTGAACGGCCACCATAATACTACGAAATGATCTGGATTTTTTCGGAACCTGATAGTGATCCATTTTATTAGATTAATAATGTAAATATTCTACAAAACAAACGTTTATACACTTCTGCTTAAAGTGGAATAAACCTCCATAGGCCTCAGCCATCTTGATTAAGCCTCTACCATTTACATGCCTTTGTATCGTCAATCTGCTTAGCATATGTGAATATCAAATATCCAGGTACCCATAAATTCATCTGTGTACATACTGTCGTGAGCAAAAAAAAATAGAATAACTATTTTTTTCTAATATAAATCTGTCTCTATTTGAATATGTAATGAATTACACAATTAACAATTACAGACAATATGTAATGAATAGCCGAAATGGGACAGTTAGCACGTATATTATACTTTTTATTGTAATGCTGTAGTTATTGCTAAAGCAGAAGATGAATTGTCAATGAGACATATTGCACCGCATTATAGCATTAGCAAAAATGTTGTGTTTAACGTTTTAAAAAAGTGGAGAATAAATGGTACGATTAGTAGAAATCCTGGATCAGGGCAACAGAGGATATCCAACTTAACAAGAAACTATAGCCTGTTTTTAAACCAGGAGGAGTAAACATGGAAGTCCCATTCATCCCATAAAAGTAACCAGAAAATACACTACACTACAACAATACATGACTACAGTGAAATTGTGTGTATGTTATTACCTTATACGATGCATCAGCCTCTATCTGACCTCTATGTATTTTATACAGCATCCATACCATTTACGCAATATAAAGACAGCAAGTAATTAGCGACTTTTACCTTACGATGTATACAAAAGGGATTAAAACAGACATAATGTGCAAACGATACAATAGAAATTATAACCAAATAATTTATGAATGAAATTAAAATTTTTACAATATGTCAAAATTTACGACTAGTGCCTTGTATAGAACTGGCGAGGGATATCCAATCACAGATGTATGATTTAGCGCGTTAAATTTAAAACGCTCCTCCTGGTTTAAAAACGGACTATAACTATTAATATTTTGTTATCGCACCGTTTCTATTTATAACTTCTATAAGTCTGTTTGGCATAGAATTAAATAAACTTGTACAATAATCATTAGTACTTAATAATATTTTCCCAGGCATTATTTACTACTTCCAGTAATTCTTGGGCATTCCGTGGCCTCACATTTCGTTTTTTACGAGTAGTCCCCATACGTTAATATTTGGACTAAGACTGGGCCAGTTAAAAACATTAATGTTGTTACCTTGAAACCAGTTAATCACGGTATGAGCAGTATGAAATGAACAATTATCTTATTGAAATATAAATGCATTATTAGGAAATAATTGAGACATAGAAGGGAGCATAATATTGTCTAAAATCCGTTTTACTATTAAATCGTTCCTCAATATGCCACAAAACACCAGGACCACGTACCGATATCCAAGCCCACATGTTAGCGGAAAATCTACCACTTTCTTCATTGTTAGACATATACTTCTCATCGAATCGAGTATTCGGAGTTCGGTAAACACGAATACGACCACTGTGTGTAGACTGGAAAGTTTTTTCATTTGTAAAGATTTCATTGTTCCAAAAATGAGTACAAGCACTAAGAATTCAAGCGCAAAGCCCAGTCGAACATCTTTATGTTCAGCTTTACGTAGGTATTTCTGTGCTGCTGGATGACAGCGTAGCTCCGATTCTCTTACTCGCCGGCGACAAGTACTACTTGATCCAGGAAAATTCGTTTCTTCAGCAGCCTGAATTTTTGACTGAAATGGATTTTCTAGTAATTTATTTACCAGTTGCAAATCTTCCTGTTGAGTTGATATCCTTCGTCGCCCTGATGCAGGATTTCTACTAATCGTACCGTTTATTCTCCACTTTTTCTAATTGTTAAACACAGAATTTTTGTTAATATTATAACGCAGTGCAATGTGCCTCATTAACCATCCATCTTCCGCTTTAGCAATAATTCCAGTTTAAATTTTGGCACACTTGCAATTATTTTTGACAACTAACTGACAATGACACAAAAATTAAAGTGAGATGTACGCAACTAGATTTTTTTCTTAAATACGTTATAAGACTTCTCCTATTTTTTTTTGTTGGTTACGACAGTACTTGGCTGCCGCTATCTGTATATGTGTATGTATATACATATTATACATTACAAACATGTATCGCGTTTTCTAAGCTTTCTATTTATATTGTACTTACTACTTGTGTATTATACTTATCCTGTAATTTGTTATATACCCGTTGGATATTTTATTGAATAAACAAATAAATAAATGAATATCCGTTGTTCTGAATTTTTAAGCTTTATCATCAGACTCGTTATTAGAAAATCCTCATATCTCCATATGCCGAAGTTTTGCAATTATTGCCCTATCGGTTCGCCATTTTGAATTGTATAAAGTGGGTTAATAATATGGGAAATGAGATATGAGATTTGAAGAAATCTTTAGAAAATTTTAAGCCAGCAGTTTGCAAAATGGTAGTCAATAGACAATAAGGCCAAACTATTTTATTTTAAAGTGAAGGATAGACCTTATTCAAATGGAGTATCGTAGATATGATTACTTATTTTAGCATTTACAGAATCCATCTTAGCTTTTAATGTTAGTCCTCATTTAAATAAAAAATCACCTTCGTTACACTGGTTGACCGTGACCACAACAAAATCAGTTTAACAGTAATTTGTTAAACAATGAAGGTTCTGGATCTATTAAAAGTCAGGTTGATTTTGTTTCAGTCATGGTTTGCTCACTACATGGGTAAGGCATAAAGTTATATTGATTGTTGTTAAAATTGATATTTATTAAAAGTAAAATATAGAATTGTTGTAAATATAACTTGATCAGTATCGATGGATATAATTTTATATTTTTTAGGATTCTCTCGTAATTAAATTTCTCTCATCTTGGAGAACGAATGCTAATTTTTTTATTCAAGCACGAACTTATGATATACTGCTTTTGGCGGGAAATGCGTATATAGCATCAACATATATTTATGTCTCTGGTACAAAAAGAAAATGTTGTGGAGCTGTGTTATGGAACCGTTTATTTGAAATAAATTTTGATATTTATGGAAAAGCGCTAAAATGATTATACCTAAATAAATTAGTAACAAATTTTAGTTCAGTGTCTTCAATTTATAACTAAACAAGATAGAACTGCTTTATCATTTTTAAGTGACAAAGTGGCAACATTATAAAATCCATAACAGTGACACGAAAAGTGAGCGCAATGTCCTTGACTCATCCGTCTTCTGTTTATAGTTGTACTGTTTACACTGAAAGCCTTGCCTCTTTCTAATTAATTTTGAATAAAAATATAAGTTTGGGTTAGAAAAAGAAATTAAGTATAAGAATTTATTACGTCTGTTGGACTAACATATAACATGCAAAATATTTTTACATATACTCCACATACCACGTATAGCGTCGACAACTCAAGCACACATAGAGAGCATTTTTCTCTATCTTCTAAATAAACCATTGTTGAAACTATAGAAACTTCTGATCTATTGGTTGATAAGTAAACTTTAAAAAAGATCTTAATTTCACGGAGATTTAAAACAAATACAGGAATCAGATATTGAAAACCACAACACAATTAAAACTAGCGACATCACGAAAGTAAGTTACTGGAAAATTATTTATTGTTGGAAACCCCAACACATAAATTTGCACTCGATTGAAAGGCTTAAAACAAGGACATAATCAATTCTTTGCGGACTATAAATGTTTAATCTCGAGAGCAACTCTTTTGAAAGCACGCTTGAAAAGAGAGATATTTAGTTTCGGGAAGCAATTTATCATTATTCATTTTTGATTCAATGAATATTTTCAAGTTTCAACGTCAGCTTTGCCTTTCCAAAAGGACACCTTCCACATCCATGTATTGGGATCATAGTTAGTAATCGTAAAATCAAATTTTGTCTTGTTGAAATAGGTTTAGAATGTCAGGAAATGTGGAGATTTTAGATTTGAGCGAAAGAAAATTTCTCTCTGTCGGGTCTGTCTGTTAGTCCGTATCTCTTATAATATTTCTTTTTCAACATCTCCACAAAATAGTATGACCTAGTATTAGTTGCTTGAGGGCTACTAGTGTTCTATAAGAAATATAGAGAAATTTAATCAAATAACATATTACCTCTGTATCTGTGTGGTTGCCTGTTGTTGTTGTTGTTAGTGGCTCTTCTCCTGGCTCTAGCAGAAAGCGAATCAAACAAATCCGGTTCATCAACTCCATCTCCGCGACGTTCAACTTCCATAGTTTCAGTTTTGAACCTCATTTCGTGTCCGATATTTACACCGTCAGCTACATAATCAACATCCTCTTGGTCTCGCGTCTTCAGGTATCTAAAAGTAAAATCGGTTGCTAAGTGTATATAAAGAAACAGTCGTCACTAGCCCAAAATTAGTTTGAAATAACTTAGAAATATTAGTAATTCAATTGTACTTAGACTAAGTTTAGGGGAGTTGTTAAGCTAGGGTGTAGTAATTGATTTTTTGTTTTCTCAGAATTGATGTGCTGATTGATAGCCATCAATTGGGTGGGGCCAAGGAACTGCAGATTAAGAAAAAATCACCTATCTGGTACACAGATAATTCGAAGACAGCTGAAAGGCTTGTTGTGAACGTAGCTGGGCCTAGTTCCACGATATTCGCCCTAGGCAGGACTCCAATCATCTTCCAAACAGAGATCTATGCTATAGATGTATGTACACTGAAAAGTATGTAAACAAAGGCATACGACAGGCAAAAGTGAATATACTTTCATACAGCCATACACCGTCAAAGGCTCTCAGGTCTTACATCTTTGAATCAGAAATCGCTTGGAAAGTAACTGACAAAGAACAACACGGTTACCTCCATGTTGATGCCAAGGCACGAGGGAATAGAGGGTAACTAATAAGCCGGCACCCATACGAAAAAAGGCGTTGAAGCCCAAATCGTCTTGTGGCTTACCTAAGGAACACGTGATGGCACTGATCTTATAAGTGAAAAAGGAATAAAAATAGTCCTACTGAAGGAATACTTCTGACCAAAGATAAGCGAAGAAGTTTATAACTTATTCGACAAAGAATGCCACAAGTCTTCTCGAGTTCGAAGAGTCTGACTTAAAGCTGATAATAGGCCTTCCAACAGGATATTACTCCTCAAAGACGTCATCTTAAGAATGTAGACAAGTCAGAAAATAATAAATGCAGATACTATGGTACTTCAACAGAGACTGCGGAACGTATTCTTTTCGAATGCAAGATATGTAGAAGCTTTGTAGAAAGCTTAAGATTCTTGGGCAACAACTAATTGTCACAAAAGATCCTTAGGTCGAAGTAAAGAAGAGCTAGAGAGCCGAGCAACCCTTTAAAATAACCCACATGGCACACAATTCGATGGGTTGCTTTTTCTTCCTATGGATGTTATAGTATTTGCTACATTGAATTTCTGCAAAGGTTTGTTCGATAAAATTCCAACGTTGCAATTGAAAATATGGTGGAAACAATCGTATCTACATAATGACAATCGCTCTGATTTGAATACAGCTTGACTACAGTGTGTTTTTCGATCGATGGATGGGTAGAAGAAATTTGATACCCTAACCAGCATGATGGACGGATTGTAACCCGGCCAGTTTTTTACTTCTAGTTATGTTCCTAATGTATGCAACTCTCGTGAGGGGGTTCGGAATTATCTTGAAAACCTCAATAATTCTTATGCTGATTAATATCAGGTATTGATCTGATCTTAATATCAAGATAAGAATTAGTAAGGTTTTCTAGACAATCAGAAACCCTAAGATTACTTCAAATTGTACTTATTATTAACCACTTATAGAGTAAATGGTCACTAGAATCTCTGAGTAGAAAAATGTATAATTTGTTGCAGAATTTGTTCACACTCCGAGTATAGGAACCGAAGAAAATTAATAATAATAATAAACACCACGGGTGGTACAACCCCCTTTAGACTTGTGGGTTGGGGGTTACACATTTAAAGACCAGGGACGTACCCAATATTCGAATATGCTGAGAATAATTTCTTTTGAAAATACTCCAATGTCCTGACCAGCCATTAAACCCAAGACTCCGGGCTGAGCGTCAAATATGCTTTGCGTTCAGCTTAGCAGTCATATGAAAATAAGTATTATTAATTTCTTATCATGTCTTTTACCTTTGGGAGCTCTCTTTCTGGAAATCCTGCTCAGGAGCGTCCTCGGGCAATTCGTCGTCCCTGACCTCTTCGTGTTCTGTGGTGCGTTGAGTTTCAGTAACTATTTTGCCATTTGGAAGTACCGAGCTGAGCTCTCTGGTATCTTCTGTATCGGTAACTTTGTTACTCTTTTGTGAATCATGGACTAACCTAGGACCTGCTGAAACTATTTTGCGGCCAGATTCGTTTGACCTCAGCACCTTTCGTAGATCTGAACTGCCACTGTGGACTGCTGCTAAGAACTCCTAGAAAAGAAATTGAGATATTAAGTTATGTGAAACACATCATGTGTAGAAAAACTAGAATATTTTTGGAAAAGAGTTTATGTTTCTGATTTGTAGTGCCAAATTATACTTGACTAAGTACAAGCCCCCAGGGAGCTTACTAATAGCAAAGCTTAGATAATTAACCAGATATGACGGTCAAGCAGAAAAGCTGAAATAGATCAAGATCATTGTTAACTTAAAATTAACGAAACACGATATCTAGCGGGAATGGTTTCGGATTTGTGGGGTACGCATTCAAAGGATTTTGTCAAGACCTCTAAAAAACAGGTTGCCTTATAAGGGTCGGCAAGTATTACGTCACATGTAGCCTTTAATGACAACCACATGTGACTGTTTCTTCTTCATTTTATAAAACAATATATAGGAAAAAGTTTCAAAATTATTGGTTTACTTTCTGTCAATGAATAACACAGCTCCACAAAAAAAAGTTCAGACCAGCGAACCAGACCCGTGTATCCCTATGTATTTTCGGTCACTGAATCCACGTAGCACTCTAAAATAGAACTAGTAACTTACGGATCATCAACGTCCTACAGTGTCAACCCTCAGTGTGTGTGAAAACTATGTAAGATTTAACTATAAAAACTACAGTGACTTCTAGACAAATTCTAAACACCTGCGTTGTGTGGAAGTGAGAGGAAACTAGACTATATTCAACGCTGTGCTTGATAGCCACCCCCGGGGTTACAAGATGCCACCCCTATATCCATAGGATGCTGAAGAAACAGAGATAAACTAAGTGGAGTTAGAACAGGGGGTAGTTTTCACCCCCTATGGGAGTGGAATTGAATTACAACAGTGGTACGTGACTTATAAGTCTAACTCTGAGCACTACGCAATTTTAACCAATCATAGCATCCATAAAAATGGAAATACTTTTAGATAAATATTTCTGTTTTGTTTCTTTCTGTGTCATTTAAGATAAGGGGTGATTTTTGGCAGTGCTGTTGAGGTACTTTTCAATAATTGAGACAAAACTACTGCAGACTCTTCTCACCTTTACAAACCTCCGGAGTTTCGAGCTATTTCGAAGGTCATTGCAGCTTGTTTCAAGTTGAATTTTGTACAAGAGTAGTTTTCATACACTCTGAGGGTTGACACTGTATGATGTTGATGGTACGTACGTTTCTAGTTCTGTTTTAGAGTGCTACGCAATTTCAGTAAATCATAGCATCAATGAAAATAGAACTCCTGTTGGATTTAACGTTTTTATTGTTTTTCTCGTGTTCTTTAAACTTAGGGGTGGTTATTCTCAACCATATAGGGGTAGTTTAGGAAGATTACATCGGACCTGATGCAGTTTCTTATCACTTTAACAAAATCGTCCCCCTTAAAGAACAAAAAGCCAGTAAACCATTTATTAAATTTCTAATAGCATTTTATATTCTCATTAAGTAAGCAATAAACAAACAATTCTTATGTCAGAGGACAAACGTCAAAGTAACGTTGCGTCGTTTGTGTTTGCGGTGGTTGTTCTCAACCCTATAAGGGTAGTTTGTGAAGATACGTTGTGAAGATACGTCAGATCCGATCCGATGTCATTGCTGTTTTGGATCGATTTTTCTTCATATGAGGGCTAGTTTTTGCCCCTCCCTGGCGGTGTGTTTAACCTTAATTTATACAATTCAACTGTTCTCGTAGCTTAATCATCTTTTTAATCCATTCCACGGGTGTCTTTTTGACTCTAACTAATAATTTTGGAGGTGTACGTTTTTTTTTACCTCGGATATTCAGCGATCGAAAATACAGGGATACATGGGTCTGGTTCGCTGGTCTGATTTTTTTTTTTGTGGGGCTGTGTTATTCTGTTATGTCGTTTCTTAATTAACAGTTTTGTAGAGTGTATAAGTAAAGAAAGAAGTTTTGTGTAAATTCCTTTTCCGATTTTTTAGATACATGTTACCATCTGATACTATTATATTTATTTGATTTCATGAAATAGGTATATTATAGCCAAAAAAATTTTGAAATTTGGTCATAAAACGATCAATTCAAATATCGAATAAATAAGGTGTGTGTGTCTACATATGCGTCTGTCCGTTGCTTATAAACATAATTACTTATATAAAGCTTGTTATTCTATATAAAATTGCATGAATTGCAAATTGCACTAGAAATTAGTAAACTGTTCTGATATATAATACAAACTATGTTTTATTATCTTACAGCAAAGTAATATTAAAGTTTTTGATTCATTTAGAATTCGGAACATAAGTGAAATAGCATGGTAGAATACCTCCTATTCACATTCCAAATTCCATATTTGCCGTACAGGGTCATCGCTAGGGGCATGTGAATTGTTATATTTTATGTTAGCTATGTTTTACTATAATTTTAGAGCAAAGTATTATTAGAGTTTTTGATCAGGCATACAAAAACAGGAAGATGTGCAATATACAGTGTGTCTTTCAGGTCCGAATGAGCCTCACGTAGATTAAATTATATATCAAATATGATGTAAAATGTTACTAGGGTATTTTTAATAAGAGTGTTATGAAACGATTGAAAGTTACAGTCATACGTTTGCGTATACGAATACCCATTGCAACAATAAAAATAAAAAGATATCGGTTGTGTACTCACTAGCATACAGAAAAGTGTTCAAGCAAAATGTTGATGAAACATGTCTTGAGACTCGTTGGTGTTGACAGAAATTTTGGTTTTAATTTAATATTAAAGATTCTAAAGATAAAGTTTGCTATTGCATTGTTTATTATAGTTTCATATTTTCCGCTACTGAAATAATAATATGCCGAAAAGACATTGAGAATATTCGATAATTTAATCCAAGTTTTATTTTATCTTATTATCCATTACAGACTAAACACCAACTGCCAATAACTAGCGTACGGAACTTTTTGTGGCAGCCTAAATTTTATATAGTATGTGTAAATAGAATGTAAAATAAATAATTATAAGAAGTGTCGCCTGCAACTAATAAGGTTAGTTTCTAGGAATAACAGTATAAAAATATTAAATAAATTAGCATGTTAAAAACCGTTTAATAAATACATTAAAAGGTGAGTTACTGAACTTTATATATTAGCATTAGTTCTATCTAGTTATCTTTAAACAACGTAGCATTACGTGTCTTACTGCAAGATTATTGTTGTAGCAGAGTTATAATCATTAATTTGTTCGATTTATCTTCTTATCAGTTCATGAATGAGATGAAATGAGATTGCAGACGGTGCACATGAAATGAAAATTTTAAGTTGAAACGTGATTAGATGGTTACCTTTACAAGGTGCATATTCTCCAACAGCTTTGTTAAAATATGTGCATTATTGTATAATTTATCATCAATTACTTAAAATGGCATCTCTCAAATATGTTTATGTTTTCCAACTTAACAAATTAACCAAGATTGTAATAAATCTAGTATCTTCTTCTGTTTAAGCAGCAGCTTTCCACCACGCGGATTTAATTCAATATATTATATTACATACCGAGATCGAAAGTGTTTCATTGTTATCAAGAGATGAGATAGTCGACCCATGCGTGAAGCGGCGAGGTCAACCAATTTTCGAGGTATCAATGAAACGTTTTACCAAGGTTTGTATACTATTTTACACTCATCCTCCTTAATGGACAAAAAATCAATAAACCGTTTATTAAATTTTTAAATAGCATTTTACGTTTTATTAAGTAGGCAATAAGCAAAAAATTCTTATGTCAAAGGACAAATGTCAAAGTGACGTTGCGTCGTTTTTAACATATAAATATTTAACTGGTAAGAAAGTGGCCACTATCCAAACTGAAATGTAACTTTTCACCCTGAAATGTCACATTTCAGTTCAGTTTTATTCATAATCATCCCCCTTAAAGAACAAAAATCCAGTAAACCGTTTATTAAATTTCTAGTAACATTTTATATTTTCATATTCTTATGTCAGAGGGCAAACGTCTAAGTAACGTCGCGTCGTTTGTATTTATCTCTTGCCTCTACCTATAGAAAATGTAGGATGGTAATAGTGATAGTGAAATGTGATGTATAGTTTGCCTCAGACTTATTTTGGGTATGAAAAATGTCGGCGCCTTTGATAGTGCGGTAAAGAACTAAGATCCCGATATTTTTTATACCGACAATGAGTTTGGGATAAAGTATACTCCTGAACTTAGGTTTATGTTAATAAATGAACATACTCTCTATGTCTCATAATAGGCGAGTCTGCCTGGGGTAAAAACGAGGTGATTTTACAAAGTTTGTATACCATTTGAGTTAGCAACGGATTGATATAGGAAAAATTCCGCTGATCAAGATTTTCTTATGAAAAATTTTCCTAAACCGCGAGCTTCATTGTCATATAATTGTTTAAACAACATTTTTTTCATTTTTATTTAATAAAATAAAAACAGTTTCACGGATCCGAAGAAATCTCGATTCAATCGAAAGATATTTTCAATGTGCGTCGTTTGGCGCTAGGCACAACTCATTTTGTTAAGCCGTTCATTTGTTATAGCCAAAATAAATTTCTAAATTAACAAATTGATTAATCCGAAACTAATGACGTCAGGATATTGTTTTTTTCAAAATACATGCCTTTTATGCCATATTTTTTTTGGTCCGATATCTTCAACTGTTTTTTATCGCTTAACCAACGGGCATAATTTGTTAATTAGCAAATAACTTTTTTTTCGAAAGTTTGATCGACTTCAAACCAACTTTAAACGATAAATATTGATGTCGGGCATAACCCCCATAGAAGTCTGCACGAATGCAACTTTTTGCTTTTGTTTATTTAAAGTTTAAATTAATTTTGCAAATTAACAAATGGAATATCTTGGCTCTGGGTAATCGTATCGACATGGGGTTTTGTGCATATTAAAGTGCTTGGAAAAAGGAAAATTTTGAGACCAGAAAGAACTTGATCGGATAACCGGAACCGGAAATAAAAGTGATATTGCGTGAGAAGCTCTAATTTGTTTATTATCAACTTCTTGGACATGAGGTTCAGTGAAAATGAAAGCTAACAAGTTTTTCCGTCAACCGCAAAAATTTCTACAAAAAATATTCAATCCCTGAAGAGTTATACGCGTTTTTGACCCTTAAAAAGGTAGTAAGATTTGACGCGCAATGTGGTGGCGGGTTTGATCCTCCATGCGGGCAAATTTTTTTCCGTCTAATTTGCTTTTTTTTTAATTTAACTAAGTATTTTTTATGATAATAAATGTTTTTACTTTCTGAGGAATTTTTAAAAACGTCGTAAATATTTTTTTTGCAATTTTCATTAAATAAATGGCTATCTTGCAACACATATAATTGTTCTTGTCCAACGAGGGTTCGTCGGTAGTTTTTGTTTTTTTTACTACTTTTTGTGAAAGAGAAGGCTTGTTTAATTTTATTTAAGAGGGGTGCCTGTCGAAAAGAGACCAAAAATAAAAAGGAAACATTTTTTTTCACTTTTATCTTTTAATGAAAAAAAGTTCAAGTCACTTTGTTATTTGTAAATGAGAACTAATCAAATGATTTAACTATTTTGATGGCATTATTATTTTATCGTTTTAATTACAAATATTTACAATTAATAACTATTAACGCTAATAACTATGTGATTACAACTAGTAACAATCGCTTGATAAAGAACTTTCCATGTCCCAATCTGAATTAAAAATATTTAACAATTCATCTCCGTTTAAATCTACATCGTCATTGTTTATATGCTCATTAAAGAAAGTGCATTCATCTCCATCATTATCTTCTACAAAAATATCATCGCATTCGTTACGTTTATTCTCTAAAACCACTCTAGAATTTTCAGATTAAAATAAATCACATTCCATTACATCATTATCAGTTTGTATGTTTTGTAAAATATTAACATCAAAATCCTTCTCAAAATCAGCAATAAAATTAGTGTTGCTGGCATCATTATCTTGATATGTCACATTAATTTAGCTCAGGATTGATAAAAATTTCCAGAAATTTTTTGAGTTGCTACGGTAACGAAACCAAACAAACTTCTGATTGGTTAAAAATGGTGCTGTGAAATTTTCAAATAAATTTTCAAGCAAATTATCAAGTAAATAATTATTTATAGCGTTTCTTACAATTTAGAAATTATTTTAGTAAGTAAATATTTTATTGCACGAAAAAAACGCAAATTTGACGAAAAAAAATTTGCCCGCATCGAGGATCGAGCCCGCCACTACATTGCGCATCAAATCTTACTACCTTTTTAAGGGTCAAACACGGGTATAACTCTTCAGGGATTGAACATTTTTTGTAGAACTTTTTGCGGTTGACGGAAAAACTTGTTAGCTTTCATTTGCACCAAACCTCACGTCCAAGAAGTTGTTACTAAACAAATTAGAGCTTCTCACGCAATATCACATTTATTTCCGGTTCCGGTTATCCGATCAAGTTCTTTCTAGTCTCAAAATGTTCCTTTTTCCAAGCACTTTAATATGCATAAAACTCCATTTAGATACGCTCACCCAGAGCCGAGATATTCCATTTGTTAATTTGCAAAATTAATTTAAACCTTAAAAAACCAAAAGCAAAAAGTTACATTCCTGCAGACTTCTATGGGGGTTATGCCCAACATCAATATTTATCGTTTAAAGTTGGTTTGAAGTTGATCAAACTTTCGAACAAAAAGTTATTTGCTAATTAACAAATTATGCCCATTGTTTAAACGATGAAAAACAATTGAAGATATCGGGCCAAAAAAAATACGGTATGTTCTTTGGCATAAAAGGCATGCATTTTGAAAAAAACAATATCCTGGCGTCATTAGTTTCGGATTAATCAATTTGTTAATTTAGAAATTTATTTTGGCTATAACAAATGAACAGCTTAACAAAATGAGTTGTGCCTGGCGCCAAACGACGCGCATTGAAAACATCTTTCGATTGAATCAAGATTTCTTCGGATCCGTCAAACCGTTTTCATTTTATGAAATAAAAACGAAAAAAATTTGGTTTAAACAATTATTTGACAATGAAGCTCGCGGTTTAGGAAAATTTTTCATAAGAAAATCTTGTTCAGCGGAATTTTTCCTATAGGAATCCGTGCCTAACTCAAATGGTATAGAAAATTTTTGGAAAAAATCCCTGACAGACTCGCCTATAATTTATAATATCACACTACTAAAAGAAAATCAGTAAAAAACATAGGTCGACATATGTGCCACTTTCCAGCCCGAAAAGTCGTAAGAAAGTTGACATTTTCCAACCTAAAATGTCATATTTCAAATCAATTGTCGAATAAAGTCGAAATGTCATACTTTCCAAAGATTTGCTTATTTCTGTATGATTGTGAATAAAACTTTTTACTACATTTCTTGTAATGCTCTCAACAAGTTCCAGAAATGACAATACATAACTCAAACAGTTGGATCAACATCTAAAATTTAATATCGTTACTAGGGAATGTTGAGTTAGAAGCGAGTAAATATAAACAAAGTTAGTGCGGAAATCTCTTTTCCGTTCTAGTTAGGAAAAATTCGTATTTTCCTAACTCAAATTAGTAGTCTAATTCACAAGTTCAAAAATATGTTAAATCGTGAAATAGCTCCCAAAAATATGAGCGATAGCTCATTGGATTCGGACTGACGTCTAGAAAAATGTATTAAAATGTGTTATTAGCACATAAAAAATTGCAAAAGTTGTAAACAAATTAAGATGAAAAAAAAATGACATTTAGTTCTTCGCTTATAACTCAAAAACTATAAGCGATAACGGAAATCGGGAAAAAGATTCTTAAAGAGGAGGAGTCTCAAAACTACCGGAACTTTATTTCCATCATTTATAATTTTAATTTAACGCTGAAAATAGGACTCCGCACGACCGCTACAGGATGCGATCGCCGCCTCAAAAGAGAGTGCATCACATCAAATAAGTTTTTTATACCATTAAATGTCAATTAAAAAATTTGATGTCATTGGAAACAAAATTTGTTTTTTAAATAATTGGCCTATAAAATTTTCGCCTCTCGGGGCCCTTTTTATACATACAGGGTGATTCACGTAGGCCGTTCATTAGAAGTTTTTCAACTTGCAGTTGGATTAGAAACTTGAAATTTGGTACACAGCCATAATCGATCATGCCCGTTCTATCTAAAATATTTTCAGTCCTCCAACTATACAGGGTGTGCCAAAAATTGGTACCAACTTTCTTATTTTAAATGGAAACCTATATGTTTCTTTACATGGTTCGATTGGTCTTCTAATTCTGAGTTTAGAGAACCTAAGTTATGTTAACTTATCTCTTACAATTTTTGACATGTGTCCAATTTTTTGAAAAAAATTGCCGCTGTAGTAGTTTACGAACAAATTTGTATCTCGCAAACCTTTCAAAATTATGAAACCAAATTTGTGAAGCAGTTAGCTGGAAGTCCAGGCTAACTTTTGATGTCACATCGGTGGTTCCATTTTGTACCATATGGGCGCAGTCGATTTTCAAATGTCGCAATCAAAAATTGTCAAAAAGTCAATTTTTTCAAATGGCACCTACTATTTTTTTTCACACCATTCGAAAGAAAATTGAATTTTAGGGTGAGTTACTTAAGCATTCCCTATACCTAACTTCACCCCATATCGAGTTATTCAATAAAAATCAAGAAATACCTTATCTTGCCGAGAGATTCCTTACTTCATCAAGTATGCCATGGAAACAAAAGACAGTTGTAATAATTTTTAAAGAAAAATATGGATTCTTATTTAATTACACACAACACACAACACCAACAAATTATTATTAACGAACAAGAATAATGTTGATGAAATTCTGTCAGTGAAAACGGTGCACACATTGAGCATTTGTATTGAAATAATTATTTTGTTAATCTGTTTATTTGTTGTTATTTTGTTATTATTTATTATTGTAATACGATTTTTTAATAAAAATTAAAATGAAATGATTGTTTCCAAAGCCTACTACCCTTGAGAGAAAAAAAAATAATTTTTTTTCTAAAAATGCCAATAACTCAAAAACGACTATAGATAGACATACACAATGTTAATAAAAGTGGCCCTAAAATTCAATTTTGCATTGATTTCTGGCGTCAAAAATGGTAGGCGCAAAGATGTGCTACGCAATCTGTTGAAAGTAGAATAATAGAATATTTGAACAAAAATATGGTGGTCACATTGAACATTTACGTCAGAATTTCGTCAACATTGTACTTGTTCGTTAATAATAATTTGTTGGTATTGTGTGTAATTTAATAAGAATCCATATTTTTCTTTGAAAATTATTACAACTGTCTTTTGTTTCCATGGCATACTTGATGAAGTAAGGAATCTCTCGGCAAGATAAGGTATTTCTTGATTTTTATTGAATAACTCGATATGGGGTGAAGTTAGGTATAGGGAATGCTTAAGTAACTCACCCTAAAATTCAATTTTCTTTCGAATGGTGTGAAAAAAAATAGCAGGTGCCATTTGAAAAAATTGACTTTTTGACAATTTTTGATTGCGACATTTGAAAATCGACTGCGCTCATATGGTACAAAATGGGACCACCGGCGAGACATCAAAAGTTAGCCTGGACTTCCAGCTAACTGCTTCACAAATTTGGTTTCATAATTTTGAAAAGTTTGCGAGATACAAATTTGTTCGTAAACTACTACAGCGGCAATTTTTTTCAAAAAATTGGACATATGTCAAAAATTGTAATAGATAAGTTAACATAACTTAGGTTCTCTAAACTCAGAATTAGAAGACCAATCGAACCGTGTAAAGAAAAATATAGGTTTCCATTTAAAATAAGAAAATTGGTATCAATTTTTGGCACACCCTGTATAGTTGGAGGACTGAAAATATTTTAGATAGAACGGGCATGATTGATTATGGCTGCATACCAAATTTCAAGTTTCTAATCCAACTGCAAGTTGAAAAACTTCTAATGAATGGTCTACGTGAATCACCCTGTATACTTAACAAGAACAAGTTACAAAAGTTTTCAAAAATTGTTTATTTTGTTTATTATAATTTTTTAAAATAAACAAAAATTAAATACCAAGGTAAAGTTGTAAACAATTTTTTTTTCATATTCGTTATCATATTACAATTTTTACATTGAAGAAAGGCATTCATTAATGTCAAAAGAAAAATTTTTAAGCCATTTGCTACCAAATTTTTTTTTAAAACATTAGGTATCTTATTGTTTGTTTTCTTAATCATCATTTGAATACTTAGTTAAGAAATTATTTTTGCCTTAAAAATCATAATCCTCAATCAATCCTCACTCAATAAAGTAACAAAAAAAAGAAATTATCAATAATTTCGTTGTTTATTAATTTAACAATTTGTTATAAACAAATTCTGACAATTCTAATATTTTTTTTCTAAATCCTAAAAAAATACAAAAACAGCCATATGCAACAACATATTGAAAAAAATTGTTTATATTTCTTATATTGTTTTTCAATATTACAGGATACCGAAGTTAAAACGGCCACTTGATTTGTCAACTAAAAAACTGATATAACTTTTAAACTATTAGAGATATCACAATAGACATTCAGGTCGTTTTTATAGAGGATTAATTAATCTTTAAATGAGTTGACTTCCAAGTTTGTAACTATAATTATTTGTTTTTAAATAAACAATTGCAACTTTCAGATATTTTAACAAAATTGCCTTGAAGGTCTATTACCGTATCTGCATTATTTGATAAGAAGTCAAAAAAGATTCAAAAACGTCGAAAACACATTTAATTTTTATAAACAAATGCGCATAATAACTGATTAATAATAGTTACAAACTTGGAAGTCTTCTCATTTAAATACTAATTAATCCTCTATAAAAACGACTTGAATGTCTATTGTGATATCTCTAATAGTTTAAAATTTATATCAGTTTTTAGTTGACAAATCAAGTGGCCGTTTCAACTTCTGTATCGTGTAATATTGAAAAACGCTATAAAAAATACAACAATTTTTTTTTCAATGTATTGTTGCATATGGCTGTTTTTATGATGGTTTTAAGATTTAGAAAAAAATATTAAGATTGTCAGAATTTATTTACAACAAATTGTTAAGTTAATAAACAATGAAATTGTTGATATTATTTTGTTACTTTATTGAGGAGTGCCAATTACGATTTTTAAGAAAAAAATAATTTCTTAACTAGTTATTCAAGTGATGGATAATTTAAAAAAAACGATTATAAACAATAAGTTAGTGTTTTTAAGAAAATTTTTTTTTTAAATCGTAATATTCTCAAGACAACAAGATTGTAAAAAAAGAATTTTTAATATAAAACTATTCAATTTGTTTATAAACAATTTATAAAGAAATGACGTAAAACAATTTTTCTTAACGTTAATGAATGCCTTTCTTCAATGCAAAAACAGTAATATGATAACGAATTTGAAGAAATTTTTTTTTTACAACTTTACTTTGGTTTTTAATTTTTTGTTTACTTTCAAAAGTTATAATAAGCAAAATAAACAATTTTTGTCACCAATGACAACGGAGGTCCCATAGAATTTCGTTAATTAACAATAGCCTTGTTGAATATAAACTTTAACATTTTTTCCCAACGGGACCTTATTCTTTGAAGTGTTAAGAATACAAAATATTTTCCAAATTTTTAATTAATATTTAATAGTTTTAAAAAATTATTTTATGTGATGTACTCTCTTTTGAGGCGGCTCTCACATCTTGCAGCGGCCGCGCGGAGTCCTATTTTCAGCGTTAAATTAAAATTATAAATAATGGAGATAGAGTTCCGGGAGTTAGGACTTTTTTATTGGAAATGTCCTCCCCTTTAAGAATCTTCTTTACGATTTCCGTTATCGCTTACAGTTTTTGAGTTATAAGCGAAAAACTAAACGCCATTTCTTCTTCATCTTAATTTGTTTAAACTTTTGCAATTTTTTTATGTGCTAATAAAACATTTTAATGTTTTTTTCTAGACGTCATTCCGAATCCAATGAACTATCGCTCATATTTTTAGGAGTTATTTCAAGAATTAACACCTTTCTGAATTTGTGAATTAGACCATAGTACTGAAATATAGATCACTTCCAAACGTCATGCGTCAGTTGAAAAAGTACTTTGTCACTCGTTGTCATGGGAGACGAGCAGTAAAGTAGAGATGCTGTTTGTGCTGTCAAATATGAGTAAAGAAGCCTACTTTATCTATATGCGAATTAATATTAAGAAGAACAACATTTTATGAAAGATTAATAATTTAATAAGGAAAATGTCAACGTAGGTATTCCTTGCTTGCCGCTATGTTGCTACAAGCATACGCTATTAGACTACGTCTGTACGCATCTAATTTAAACACCATTTTTATACTGAAAAGTTGCTTTGCAATTACCAAGTGAGCAGTATATTAACTTGTTAATAAGCAATTACTAGATCGGGTCCCACTTAAGTCAGTCGCAGGCTAAGAAGACTGTAAAAAATCACAGAGGTATTATGTGTGGCAATTTCTCCTCTACGATAGTACACCTGCATAGAGAGGTTGTTACATGTATGCACGACAATGCGCGTTCTCTTTCGAAACTAGACAGGCATGAAGGTTGTTTAAAATCAAGACAAGTAATAATAATAACAGCAATGCTGGATAATTATGTTTGGAATATATGTATTATCCTGCTCTGCATTCAAGTACGCGCAATGTCTAGAGTGGTATATAATAGCAGGAAGGAAAATATAATAATTTTTATTTCCAAATAGAAATGCAAAATTAAGTACGGAAAAGTGGTGACCGCCAAATTGACTGGAATCGCGATATATTGTAGTAATGATCTATTAAGAAAAAAGCAGATCATTTTAATGAGTCTTTTGTAAACATCAAAAAATGACACAAGAAATTGCACCAACTAAAAAATTTAAAAAATGTACCAAGAGATTCATTATATTTATTTTAAAATCGCTATTTCTGAGCAAGAACTAATATTTAATATTTTTAGACTGAGAACTCATCGTCGAGAGAAAATCGGGGCCCAGGGTGATAGTAACATACGACTCCTACCAATCTTCAATATAGATTTCGAAGAGCGGGAGGTGGCATTCATAATAACAAACTATTTTTCTCTACAAAAATTTCGAAGAGCAGGAGGAGTATTCCCTAGAATTAAACATTTTTCTCGGTCGAAATTTTGAAGAGCGGGGGATGACAGTCCTTAAAATTAAGATTTCTCTCAATCGACATTTTGAAACGCAGAGGGTAATATTTCTCAAAATTGAATATCTTATTCTATCGAAATTTTAAATAGCGGGGGGGGGGATAATATTCCTCACAATCAAAATTTTAAAGAGAAGGGGCTAATAGTCCTTACGATTACATATTTATCACAAGATAGAAATTTTAAAAAGCTGAAGCGGGGATATTCCTGCCTAACAATTTCTTATTTATCTCGTTGTATACAATACGACTCATTCGGTATTCGTTATTATTACTAATCATTTAAAAATATACCTCTCTCGTCTTACCTAATACAAATGCTAACCATAAACTTCGGGTGAAATCCGGGCCCCCTCAAAACCACCGGACCCCCTCAAAAACCTACGGCCCGGGAGGAAACATCCTCGACTCTCCCTCTTGACGGGCCTACCTGGTCCAGATGGTATCTCAGTTCAACTCATTAAAATTATGTATCTGTGCATAATAAAAACCATTGCGACACATAATAAACTAGCGCTTAATATTTTTTAAATTCCTATGGACTGGAAATTATCAATAGTAACACCTGTTAATAAGTCGCTCGACAAAACTGAAGTGTGGAGAGATTTTTTAAAATTATAAACAAATTACTTGAGTAACAGATACAAAAAGTGTAAGCGGTGTGTCTAGACTCTCGGTACCGGTAACCAATTTCATCCCGGTATAAATGACAACGTCATAGCTATGAATGAGCAACATGCATGAATTTTAGAAATGCAATAATTTATTATTTTTTCGTTATATATGTTATATAAGTTGAGAAAGTAATGAAGAAAAGGTACAAAAAAAATGTGAAGCCTAAATAAACGACTTTGAAATTCAAAATTTTATGGGAACATATCCACGTGACTGAAAACACCACGCTATTGGTCTGACGTCATTCGGCATAATATCTAATGGTCGTCTATCGGCCAACGGGTTAAATCATAAATTGTTTTGTGTTTTGTAAATGTGTATTGATATTTTCATAAAAGAAATCATTCATTTATTTATTTATTTTAATTATTAAGTGGTAAAAATGACGGACAGTGGGTTTTTACGGGGCCAGAGTGACAATTTGCCCGTTGTTGATGTATTTATGATAAACTTTTTTGCTACTAATACTGATTTTATTAGTGCAAAAATTGGAGTACTAAAGCAACAAGGTATGTGTCATTCATTATTCTGAACATTAATTCAATTGTGCCCATTTTTATCCTTTTACTGTAGTTAAATATAACAAATTATTTATGTACCTAACCTCAAAATAGGTAAACATGGCAATGTTTTAAAGTTATATTAATTAATATTTTTCATCTTAGAATGCTTTACTTTTTTATATAATAAATACCTCCCGTCATTTACTAAGTACGTACTTTTAGGTAGGTAGGTACATTAATAGTAAAAATAACTGTTGACATACATAGGTATATATAAATATATAACTGGATAATATGTAGAACGTCGAGAAGTTACATTATTCCCACCGTTCTTATACATTTATACATGTTAATTCAAGGTTCCTATTAACAGAAGTTAGTAAACTTTTGTATTCCTATAAATAGGAAAGTGACCAAATTCACCATGATATGTAAAGAAATTATCACAATAATATTAGGGTTAGGTACATATTTTCATAATATTATTATAAAATAATTAGTTTTAATGGGTAAATTTACATCAAAATGATCCTGGCAGCAATATAATCTTGAGGATGATGATAATTCTGCATTTCGGTCGTCGCGTCTCATAGCTCTGCACCATCTCTTCCTAACTTTATCGCGTCTAGGCACATTAAAAAATAGCTTTTCTGGAGTTTTTATTGTAGTGTTTGTACATTTGGGCACAATACAATATTTATAGCTACTTTTCTCTGTATCTTCCATAACACAACATAAATAATATGTACACATTTGCAATCACAATACGTTTTCCGTCGGTGCGAAGTGCCCGATGACGTCACACAGAAGTAGCGCGGAAACTTCTCCATTTAAACGTAGTTCAATTGACAGCTGCAGTAAATAATTTTTTTAACCTTTAATTAGAACATAAAACAAAAATAAAATACTGGAAAAATAATGTTTTTTAGTGGTCTATTCATCTGTGATATTAAAAAAAATTATGCATTTTGCTCATTGCCGGGATTTATACAAATCCCGGTACTACACTGCTTTCGCTTACTAAAACTTGTTTGTAATTACATTAAGAACCTAAATGTGAAGTTTGGTTTGAAAATTTCAATGTTTTAGTTTTTTAAATGTGAGTAATAATAGCAAAACCATTTTTACAAAAAACAAACAGGACAATCGTTGACTATTTTCAGTAATTCTGAACCCTTACAGAGGAATGTTGCACTATAATCGGCTGAAATAGTAAAGAAATGATTGTTCATTTCTATCAAATTTAGATCACGTAAATAAAACTCAAAACTCGTATTAAAATATACTTCAAAAATCTTAAAGTAAAAAATACAGAGTTATTTAATAACCTTAAACCATGTTTGTCAACTAAATTTTCTTAAATTAAATACTACATTTTGTATGTCTTCCTTCTTTTTCCATACATAGGTATTATTGTCCTGTTGTACAATTCTTTGGTTACATTTCAGGCCATTTTAAAATTTCTAATGACATTTTGGAGGTGTCGTAGTTGAGACACGACAAATATGTTTGGCAATTTGGTTATTAATCATGCTGAAACCCGTTTAAAAAAAATGAATAAAAAAGTTTTCCATATGGTGCAGACTTTTTGGCGGACACTGTAAAAATGTCAAAATTAAACATCATTCTGGATTTTTCAGAACATAATATCAAAATTTTATAAAACATATAATTACCCGCTATTGTAAACGAAGAGGCCATCCAAAAGGGTCTGAATGAAAAACTATTGGGATACCGAAGAGAAGAAAGCAAAAACCACCAAATGTTGATACTACGTGTAGTATAAAAAAGTAGACGATAAATTACTAAAATGATGCTATTGTGATTTACCTATTTAATTATTTCGACTCCTTATAAGAAGAGGAATGATTATAAGATTTATAAATCTTATGATTATAAGATTTATAAATCTTATAATCATTCCTCATACATTACTAGATAGAAACTTCTGCCGGGATCCTATTTAATTGGCGAATCAATGAGTGAATCGCCGGGTAACTTCCATGAGAATACCAAATGGTAGGTACTGTGCTGTGTCCTATCATCTCTATATTATACATTAATTAAATTGGAAATTTATTGACAGATACTAGCATCATCTTTTATAGTAATACTACAGGTTTAGTAGGTTTCATAAGTAATCCGGCTATTGCCAAAAAACTCGAAAAATAGCCTAAACGAGACCGACCGCTTCTGATTAGTATACCGCCGGACTCGTGCAGTAAACTCAAATCCAAAATATAAGCAGCATTTGCGGCTTCCTTTGTTCTTTTTTTTAAATAGGTATTCGTTTGCAAGCGCGTGGCTCTCGAGGCGGCTCTCTTTGTGATGTAATTCTTAAGGGATGCCGCTTTGATGGTTATATTTTGCACACAACTTTACACACTTTTATGACAAAGAAACAGTTACTCCACCCCTGAAAGTCCACGTTGACTAGATCGCTTATTTAAACGAATCATCTATTTGTTAGGACAAATTTCAATCAATTATATTCAGTGACATTGGTCCACGTTCTTAACTCGTTAGGAAATATTTATGACAATTTTTTATGATGGTTATAAAGGAAGCCGAACACCTTCTCTATGACCTTCTTTGTACATAAATTGAAAACTAATTGAGGCCGGTCTCCTTTAATCTTTTTTGCAAGTTTTTCATATGGCTGAATTATCTATAGAACCTACTATACATTATTCACAGGTATGAACTGATCGGATGTATAGAGGAACGCAGATGTTGGACTCAGAAAAGTACAAACATGACTAAACTCTAGCATCTCGAATCTTAATATATATACATAAAAAACTAATTACGTAACATTCTCCGCCTCAGCTGCTAATCAACCTGATCTAGATACTTAAAAATTCATCAAATAACTTATTGGCAGATGAGTCAATATATTGTTCATGTGCGGAATAATAAGAATAAAGGCTTTAAAATATTTAGATGTAGTAGATCACTGTGAATATGTTACGAAAATAATTTGTAAATTATTTTACAAATTTTATCACATTTATTAAGGTAAAAAGCTACTTAAAATTTTGTACATTGCTTTGGTCGAGTCTGTATTACGATACTGCATATACTCCAGGAAAATAAAGATTCAACCTGGGAATGGGAGGTAATAAGCTGTAAATTTGTATGAAGCTTTGTTTTGACATTCTGTAGGCTAGTAGAAATGTCTCATATAATCTCGTGTGTGCGTCGCGAGATATTCAAGCTCGAAGATCACGAAAAACATTTTCTCGCAATTATCTCGCTTCCTGTGCAAAATACTTTATTTAAACGCTATTATAAAATTATCTACAATCTTCATTTCAAGCATTTTTTCGTATCATCAACCATTCACGAGATACAGCGCGGATACTTGCTTATTTTAAACGGATCACCCCATATATTTTCGACTTCTCGAAATGACCATGAAATTGTGAGTCGAAGCATGTATTACTTAAACCCAGCAGTTTCGAAATTATTTTATAAAAAATTTGACAGGTGTAACGGTTTCCTCTCCAAGGAGCTGTGAGACCTTGTCGATGGTGGAGAGGCTTAAGTAGTTGCGATGATCCTGAGAGCAATGCTGGTGGGAGCGCTCAAAAAAAGCTCCCAGCAGGGACACCCATGCCGGCAAGGTCGAAGGTGAGCGGTGAAAACTAAGGACAGCTCAGCCCCAGGGTCCACACCGTAACGGCGTGGCTACGGGTAATGGCGAACCCGGGGTTTATCCGAGCCACGGGTGAGTTGTGCCACTTACTCGCTTAATACCGTAATCACGGCCCACACTTCAACGACCTCGGCGGAAAAGAAAAAAATGGCACCGCAGGGGAACGTCGTGTGGTAGCCGGGACCGGGGGACTTGCCTTAACTGGCCGGTCCGCGAGGAGAAAAGAACCGACAGCGAAGTCGCTAAAACCTACGGGGCACCGGGCGCACCTCGCAGTACGAAGCGCATCTATTGCGGACAGCCGGATACTGCCGAACATACTCTCTTCGTCTGTGACAGATGGGAGGTCAGGAGACAGGAAACCTGGCGCATCCTAGGTACTACCCTACGCCCAGAAGAAATAGCCCCACATGTGATAAGGAGCAAGGAGGCATGGAAAGGAATTACACATATGTTTTCAGACATAATGTCCCTCAAGGAAGCGGAAGAAAGGACAGGACAAAGAACCCTGAACGAAGACTAACACCACCGGTCCACTACCCGCGATGAATATCCCTACTGGATGATGCCAGGGTGGGGTCCCAAGAAGAGGAGGAGGGACTTTAGTTGGTAGGCTCTCCCTTGGAAGGGGAAAAGAATCCAACACTCCCCGTCGACCAACAACAGGCGGGCGTCTTTAGGAAATTTCCCTTCCCCGTTCCTCCGCAGAAAAAAAAAAAAGGTGTAACGGTTTACAATAATCGTTATGACTTTCTTCATGTAGGAGATCCTTATTTGCTCTTTAGCACGTAGAAAGAACACACGATGAGCTAGTCTCTTCAATAAAAATAGATTCCATAATAATATACCAAGTGTTCTATTTTCACGCCACACTTTGCCAGATTCAAACTTTAAAAACTGTTTTATTTCAAATGGAGCATCAAGTCAATTTACATCAAATCATGTAAAATTAAATTCCCTCTTTTCTAGTATAGGCATTGTAGGGGATGAAGTTAAAACTTTTCGAAATATTGGCAATTTTCTGATATGTGCTTCGCTTGCCACTCGCTGCACTGTATCTCGAGAATGGTTGCCGATACGAAAACATTCCTACAGAAATTGTTGATAATTCTACGATCTGCAATTTTTATAGTAGCCTGTAATGCCGTATTTCGCATAGCAAACGAGATAATTGCGAATAACCGATTATCATGACCTTTGACCATGAATATCTCGCCACGCAGACACGAGATATGAAACTTTTCTGCCAGTCTTCAAGATGCCAAAACGAAGGTTTTGCAGAAATTTACAGCTTTTTCCCTCACATTCCCAGATTTGCAACTTGTTTTGCCTTATTTTCCTGGAGTATAGTCGACTAAGGTGGGGCATACAATAATACTCAATTTAATCTTTCTGCTTGCCAATATACCGTTTTAAAGATTACACAGGCACATAAAGAAAGGAGTTTTTCCAAAGAACTGGCTCTCCTATTCTTATGTAATTTCACCTCTTAAATCCGAATTTTGCACCAAAAATATATATTTCATTGTTTTTCCCTAGTTACCCAAAGATCTTCTTCTTCTTCTTCTTCTTCTTCTTCTTCTTCTTCTTCTTCTTCTTCTTCTTCTTCTTTAAACGGGGCGCCTAGAGGTCACTTTTGAGACCTCTGAAAGATGGTTTTTGGGTAGCTAGCGGAAAATTGAACCGTGAAACCTATATTTTTTATGCGAAATCGGATTTAGGTCTAAACACACAAGGATAGAGGGATCAGTCATTAAAAAAAAAATTACCAAGGTACTGACCCTTCTCCCAGCTTTATGTATTTTGACCTCCTGAATCTGAATTTTGTATCAGAAATAGAGATTTCATGGTTCAGTTTTTCGCTAGCTACTCAGAAATTACTATGAAGGGGTTGTGTAAATTATTTACAAAAAATCAAACATCTATTCCCAACAGTTTTCCACAGAACACCTTGTACACCTGAATATGGTTCGAAAAAATCATTACCATTAACATATAAGTTACATAAATTCCAATTAGTCTGTTTTGACGCACCCACTTTATTATTAAAACATCAATTAGCCCATAGCCTACACCTTCAGGCTACGCATCACGTGAACGTATGTGTATACAAAACACATTGAATAGATTTTTAAGGCGTTAGATAAGCAACCTGCCTGAGCTTTCTATTGATGCCATTGTATTTTCTTGTGTTTAACTATTTGTATGCATACTGACATGTTCTCTCTTATACATAACTAACCTACTTCAATCTTTGGAAAATTTATTTTATACAGAAAATAAGTACGGTTTCCGTGACATCTTCAATTATAGTATGATCATGTTGTAAATTTAACTTCCGGCAACAATAATTGTAACCACAACTCTTTATCTTCCACTAGTTGACAATTTTCCATCTTCGTGTTTTTCTACGAAATTTTATGTAAATCTGCCACAATTTGTAATTGTAGCAGCCATATTTTGAGGTTTTAAATTTTGAGCATTAGCTGCTCCGAAACCTAACTACCAATTTTAATGCAATTACGATGAAAAAGAATTTTGTCTAGTTTTTATACTTTGGTCCACTGAATACTGTTCGTATATTGATGAAACAGTAATACCCTATTGAGTTTAAAAATATTATAATGAATCGTTTTCCGTTATCAGTGGAGCATTCGCCAAATTTTAAATTGAAGAATCTTTCTTAATAAACTCTAATGGAATCACCGACAAACATTAATCTGTTGTTTGCAAAATATTTCATGAAATCGCTTAAGATAATTCAGAGTAAACATTATTGAACCAACATTAAACAAGCATGCAGACGGATCGAGCTGAGAATCTCCCTTTTTTTTTTAAATTGAAGTCGGTTAATAGTTATTTTTGTACTAGTACCTAAAATCATGTTTCTTGGAACGAATCGTAGCATATCGGAATAGCGGATGAGTCCCAAAAAATTGATTTTAGGTACGTGTTACAAACAACATTTGTTTGTTAAAGGTTCCTAAAATGTATTTAAATTTTTGATCAGTGCAAATTTTAATTATGCGACGATAGTAACCAGATTGTTTATAATGTAACCAGACGCGTTCTTTTTATACGGTATAAAATGAAGAATTCACAAAGTATATATGAAATGGTGAAGGAAATTAAGTTACAAACCTAATAATTAAGACATAATGTTGTATCTATTGGATTAAATGAAGTTGTTCAAGTGTTGTATGAACCATTTTGCATTATTTACGTATAGTTACCTTCATTCGTTTAGTGCAGGTAAAAAAAGCTGTAAAAAACCGAGCATAAATTTGGCTCGTTAAGATAATTGATGTCTCACAGAGCCGTACTTAAAATTTTGTGCACACTGATAGAAATTTAAATATGTTGAGCAATGATGAATTTTGAGTCTAAATTGGAATTATCAAATATTCTCTTATTGCTCAGTTTCGGCAATAATAATTTAATATATTGAATTATTATTGTTGCCAAGCAAGGACCACGTGGAGATACGAGCAATTCCTTGTAAAAAAATGTGGGTTTACAGTTAAGATTATTGCTATTTATATCAATAATCCTAACTTGATCTAATTGACCCATATTAGACAAATAAGTTCATTTCTAGAAAACAAATAAATTATTAAATAAGTAATTCAATTCTAGAAATACGCCACAGTACAATTTTGTAGCTTTCCATAATACTCTTTTATGAATCACTTTAAAGTTAAATCCTATCTTTAAGCGCCGTGGCCTAAGTGTTTGTTCACTAAATGACACCACACCTGTTTCTTTCAGTTCCATATGTACTGATTGTACTGTTGGTATCTCATTTTCCTTATATTTACTATAAATTAAATCTCTTAACAACTTTACCACAGACGATTCTAATGCTCGTGATTTTCCTTTGACCGATTTAGCTTTTCGATTATATGGTCCTTCCTTAATTAATTCATAAATAGTTTGTTCTGGAATTTCTGTTAAGTAGGCGGTTTTTTCCACAGCTCCGGTTTCTCCTTCACTTTCTTTTATATTTTTATAAACATTTAAAACTACTTTTTGGGTATGTTCACATAAATGTTGTCTAGAAACTTTTTCTGTAATTTGCGAGCTGTTAATAATCCCCACACTTTCCTGTCATTATCTGCTAGTGCTAGGTAAAGAACCTTCCCAGGGACTAAACATTTTCACGATATTATTTTACCACAGCCACTTATAAGTACAAAACACCCGAATAATTCACTACCCGCCAAAATATTTATAAAAACACAAATGCATAAAACACGCTAAAACAAAAAGGAAGATATCATGTACCTGTTAAAGTATGTTACCCTTTTAAGCTCTTACAATCTTAATATAAAGTAAACACAGATCACCAACTATATTTATTTTATAAAGCACATACAGATATATTCTTAACTAATGGGGTTAATTTGAAATTCCGTGACACCGACAATATTAAAAATTCGACTCTGTCGTCCCCGCTAGGTCGGAAAATATTTTCTGGGGCGAGTTGGTAAATATGAAGAAAATAAATAAATTAAATAATTGGAACAGGTGTGTTTTCGTCAATTTGTTACTTTAATCATTCCAGAACATACTTTACATGTGAATAATGGCTCGAAAATCGACATGCCCTGATCTCCCCTCAATGCTGTAACCAAGTATAAGCGGCACAGCTTTGAGGTTTTTTATGTGTATTAAACGAATGAAGACAACGATAAATGATCCTCAGAAGTTGTCATGGCAACATTTTGGGATTCAGTTCGGAAAAACTTATTTTACGGACTCAAATACAAAAAAAAATTATTTTGTTTACAGATAAATACAACCAGAGTCAATAATCTGTTATTATTATCACTGAAATGGTTTCTATCAGTCAACTGTGACTAACAACATATCACAATTTCAAAAGTTACAAAAATGTCAATCATTATCTCTAATGGCTAAGATTTGATACACAAATCTATTCACATCAACACTTTCTCGTTTACATTATATAATTTTTCCATTCTCTATCTATTTAGTTCAACAACTAGTCAGATAACGTTGAATATTTCGTAACAGTTATAATTGCTTTTGTCTTTGAAATTTCTGATAGGCAAATGGACATTATTTCTCTGATGACATTATTACAAAATCTGGATTCTCTTAATAAGTATTCCAACAGTCATAAAAGTTTATAATTAAACTTAATTAAAATAGTTTAATATTTTCCTTAATAACCCAGGAACCTGTGACATTGAAAGTACGGTCATCCGGATTTTACAAATCCTAGTGAAAATTAACTGCAGAAACCCATACGAAAAAAATGAGCCCGGCATGACGCGGTTTCTCTGGCCAGAAGTATTTTTAATTAAATTAATTATCGTTAAAAAACAATAATGTTTTGCAGTTTTCGCGGAAATTGATTTCAATTAGAGCAATTTTTAGGAAATTTTATGCTTTTTCAGAAAAACCTGACGATCTGTACTCTGCCCAAAATGTCTGCCTTACCTATTTGAAGGAGGTGATAGGTAACATTTTTTTTCTCGGCGCAGGCATCAATCCAATCCTGTATTTTGGTGAATTAGCCCTCTCTATAACTTTGTAGTTCTAGAGAGGGATGACCCAAATCATCCCTAGCCCTCAACTCAACCTCTATTTTAAAAAGGGGGTTAGTTGGAGGGAATATGAAGGTGACCAGGGTTATAACCAGGGGTAGTTTCAATCCCTCGAGGGGGTGGATTTCTTTTTGTAAAAATGATTCAACATTTTCAGAGAGGGGAGGGGTTGATGGAGGGGATATGATGGTGACCAGAGACGATAATACGGCTACAACAACTAAACTAAAAAATAAGCAAAGACATTACCAGCAAAGAACTTTATGTTGCCCATCAGTGACCATGATTATACATCCATGAGAGAAGGAAAGACAAGTAAAGTAAGTAAATAAAGACTTTTCATCAGTATATTCTAGAGCAGAAAATATTTTTCCCGATTTTTGCTTCCCTTATACCAGACATGCTTGATGAAACTAATAGAGAACCACCACAGAGCCATACTCTACTGTACAAGATTTTGTTGGAAATCATTTAAGCCATTCCAGACAAATAATTGAACGAATGTTTTTAAAAAAACATACATACGTATCTAATTGAGAACTTGCTCCTTTTTAAAATCTTTTAAAGTCGGTTGGAAAGTACGCGTATTAAACAGTATAGAATAATCTTCCTCAGTCTACAATTATAGCGAAGACATCTGAAGTTATAATTTATCCAAAACATAATACAAATGAATCAAGATCAAAACACAACCAAAAAGACCAGAATTGTTCAACAATGTTTTTATTATAATTATTATTCAATTTAATTGTCCATTAAAGTATCTAGCCTAACTGAATATACCACAGTTAAGTAATTACAATCAATTAAATATATTATATTAATTTCATATACGCTATAAATGTCAATACAATAAACAGTGTAAGTTTCCGGTACATTATATAAATAAATTTATATTTCCAGAGGCAATAATTATAATTTTTATAAAATATTATTACCGTTCTCCAAGCGTTACACAATTGAGATAGTATCTATGTTAAACTACAAGTTTATGTGGCATGTGTAATTAGCCCTTATCGTATGAAGTTGTTGGGTATGATCATTTTAAAATTAAATCACTAAGTAATTTGTTATTTAGTAACTTTATAATTCACTTTTAAACTTTATAATGTTAACAAATGTTGGTACCTAGATTCTTATTTTTGGAAATATCAAACCGCTATACCCGACGCAGTTTCGCAAACCAAATTAGCATCTCCTGGTGATAATAGAATAGAGTAGAGTTGTTTTGTTTTTGTTAATATACAAAAAAAATATGCATGCACATCAACATATAAGTACATTAGTATATAAACAAAACTATTACACACATTAATACATTTAGGAATAGTATAAGATAAAATTATACAGAAAATTTCACACCACCATTTTTTAACCAACCAGAGGCTTGTTTTTTGTTAAGTTATCATAGCAACCCAAGAAATTTACGGAAAATTTTATCCTCCCTGAGCGAAATTAATAAGTGGAAATTTTTCTGTCAAATTTGACATTTGGTTTTACATAAGAATACATATTTAGGTGAAAAATTTTCTTACCGAATATACCACGAGCTTAAATTAATGTCCGGAAATCATTTAAGCACTAGGGATATTATAAGTGAATATTTCACACGTCACTTTTTTAACAAATCAGATGTTTATTCTTGGTTTCGTTACCATAGCAACTAAAAAACTTCCAGAAATTTTTATGCTCCATTAGCGAAATTAAAAAGTGGACTTTTTTCTATCAAATTTGACATTTGGTTTTGTGTGAAAATACACATTTAGGTGTACTTTAGGCCTACTGAAATTTTCTTACCGTATGTGCATGAATTAATTGCAGGAAATGTTGTCATATGTGAATTTTTTAAGAAAATTCATATACTCAAAGAATTCGCGGCAATAAATCATGATATGTCCTACAATATTCCACTATCAGTTTGCTGTAACGACTTATTTTGTTGTTTAACCTTTATCTAGCCTAGTCTACTATACAATGTTTGCAAAACCAGTTGATTTTTTGTTCTCTAAAATTGACTTTTTGTGTTCATTACCCTTACGTCTAAGCTTCGGCACTCTAACCTATTTATAGAGCATCGCAATCGTCACAATTTATTTCGTATACTCCCGCTTTTTGTGAGCATTGAGCCTTTTAATTAAACAAAAGCTTTCCGCCACGCTAATTTAATCTAAAACTTTTACTAGACTTCTTGAAATGTTCTCAACGAGAAATTGTTATATTAAGACAATTCTCTAGAAATTTTAATTTTACTCCACTGTGTGTAGGAAATACATCAATGTGCTTTTTGACATTGTAGTGCATGTTTAGATGATACGGTGAGTACGTCTAGGTATATGAATATTGGTTTAGAATCTGCTCGATAGCCTATTACTCCCACAACCCTGACTGCTCTTCGTTGTAGGCCAAGAAGTTTACGTCTGCCAGCTGAGTGTCTCTAAGAGAGTCTGCCATATGAAAGTTAGAATAAAATAATGCCTAATAAGCAGTTTTTAAGATATTCGTTTATACTCTCTTTGATAACTGATGTAATGTTTGTACTTAATATGTAATCCTTGATAGGGATTCAGCTAGCAGGTTGCCATGGACATGTATGTAAGTTTAGGATCCATGTTAATTGGAGATCCACCATCTACATAAATTATATGCTATCGATTATTAATCACAATACAGTAAAAAAGAAAATGTTCTCATGTATTTTTCTTGTAATAAATGTTTAACTTTGTTGGTTTCCGCGATATTTAATAAAATAAAATTTCGAATTTTATATTTTTTCTTGTCTCTTTCTTAATTTCAAACCTAGAGTACTTAGTATTCTAAGTAAGAAAAAAAATACAGTACGAAAAGTAAAAATGGCTACAAATGTTCCTACAACATGTGCCCAGTAATCCTTCCTAAGGGAGCTACAGCATTCTGAGGATGATGTCAAATAGTTGACTAATGATTCACTCGGAAACACCTTTGGACAACTTTAAGAGTTTTAGTTCCCAATTTTACAGTAGGCTAATTATGCAATATTAACTATGATTAAATTTATTCAGAGGCGGGGAAACTTTTATAATAACAATATTTCTTTGTTTATATTTTCAGTAATTGATTTTCAGTACAAGTAAACCATTGTAGGATGGCCAATCGCCGTGCAGAGAGAGAAGAAATATCGTCGCTGTTGGATAGAGACAAAGCTTCTTAACTATGAACGCAAACAGCCGGGGAAGAATTTTCAGTAAAAGGTGCTCTCTGTCTCTATTCACCGAGAATCCCGGTAAGTCACAGGTCAATTGGTATTTTCGAATGAACAACAGATCCTTGTATTTATATTTGAAATATTTGTAAATTATAATATTTAATTGTTTTAGTTTCATGTAACAATACGATATAGCAAACATACAAAATAAGTACCCATTAGATTAAATGTACTGAGACTACAATTATAAAGTTTGAGATAAATGCTTACAATATATTTTTTTATTTACCTCTGCTCTATCCAACTTCCGAAGTAATCCAGCAAACAATGTTAAATTATATTATTAGTAGTTGGTAATAATATAATGGATCCGATGATGACACTTCAACACGTGATGCCCGGCGGCCAGCCGTGGTTGCAAAAAATGTCCCCCTTTCTACTCTGTCTTCTACACTATTTATAATATAATTTTTTATGCAATTAAAATAAAATAAAATATACATTTTTTTGCTATGCATAACACAACTGATAATAGATTTGTACACATACTTTTCAAAATGGTATAATAGGAGCTCCAGCTGTAGATTCCTGCTCCATAAATTTTAAAACAAAACTTATTATTTCTTGAAAAAGATTTATGTTTTACTATGCTTTCAAATACCATGATATTTTCTTATAAATACTGTTAGTGATAGAACACCTAACAATGTGAACATGTAGATACTAATAGGTACCTGTGCATTAAATATAAGTTATACACTACAAGCACTTTTCTCGAGACTATACCACCGATGTTTACACGAGCAAGGAACATAAACAAGTGAGCTCCGTAGAGGTGGGCGGGTTTCGACCACTGCGCATCCTAATCTCATCGGCCATTCTAAGATGGTCAACCTGTATTTAATCATGACTTCCTAAATCTCCTAATTATCTTCTAAAACAAACCGTTAACGATGAAAATCGGTTTAAACGAAATATTGCACCTTCTCTTAATATGCGCTCCGATATTTTCGAAGTAGACTTTTGGTGGGCTCTTCTTGTAATAATAAATGCAATAAAAATTAATAAGATCTCTCAAGATCATGTCAATAATTACATAATATATCGATATTGAAAGCACTTTAATATATAAGAGAAATATGAGATTTAACAAAATCGAAATTCAAAATTTCAACTAGACATACAAATATTTTTGTTTAAGTACGGTGTGCTGTACAAAGAAATAACACAATACATAATATGATATAACATAATTTGGACAGCAGGTCATTCAAAAACTTCATTTCTCTACCAGGGACGTAGTTCATACTTATAGCTTATCTCAGACTTATTCTGGGTATAGAAAATATCGGCGCCTTTGATAATACGGTAAAGAACAAAGATACCGACATTTTTATACCGACAATAAGTTTGGGATAAAGTATAAGTTTATCAATTGAGTAATTGCATTTGAAATAATAGTTTTCTGGCAATACCATAGTACGTACAAACGTACACGCCATGTAAATAAGACTTCCTATAATAATGACTAGAAATATAACAGAAAAACATTTGATTAACTTCTAATATCCATTTTTCGCACCGATATATCAAAATTTGAAGTAATATCTATAATTGTGCCAATTCCAAATTCTGATTAATATACACTTCGCGCATACGAGAATGATGCATTTAATTGGCACGTTTCTAAAACCGTAAATATCGCAAGTAAGGAAAAAAATGTTCATATCATTGTGTTGGTCATTGAATTTTGAACAACTCTCAGAATATCCGTCTGCCTGCCTGCCCGTCTGCGTCTGTCTGTCTTCGTCTCCGTCCATCATGTTTCTTATAATCGCTGCAGTAAGTTAGTGTTAGCTGGAGGAAGGACTCTATTTCGGAAAATAATGTATCAGTAAATGTAAAAGTTATAAAGCTTTTTAAGAGAAAAAATGCACATGGAGAGTACTGTACCTTTAATATAATTCTGCAGACGCAGAAATACTGCATAGAATACTGAAGAACGTTGCTCCAATCAAGATGACATGATCGAGAGATGATAAGTATATAGTATACAGTATTTATTTTCAGAAAACTGCGAACACTACACTATATTAAAAGAATCATATAGACAATTCAATAACCTGACAAAAAGGTTAATGTTTACATCCAAGTAAAAAGTTATTCCAAACTATGCATTCAGTGTTATCTATGTACTGTACTGTATTTTTATTATTTACATTCTACCACTTCTAGTTGCAACCCTGTAATTATTATTATAATTATTTATTTTGAGGACATTTATGCCTACTAGTAATTTATTAAGATTACATATTCACTAAATTTTTGCTTTTCCAACATTTGCTGTTAGTTTTCCACATTATATTTCTTTATTTCCGTTTTGTTCATTTTGTAGTTTTTCCGAACTTTTTGGCTGCCTGGGTCCATTTGTTTCATTCATTAGTAGTTATTAGCCTTATAAGCTTGCTAGCCATTAGCAAATGAACTTACATTCATTTTGTAATAACCAGAGAATCATTCTAAATTTAACTCGCCCTAGCACTGTCTGTTTTGATAAATCCTTCTTTCTTCTTCGCCAATGTAAAACACTGCCCGGTTATCAACAATGACAATTAACTCTTGCCATTTTACAAGTTTCGGTGTTTTGTCTTTTTGTTGTTTACATAATAATGCTGATATCCCACATAATCTATTTGTGTCGGCATAATGCAAAATTCAGTTTATTTTACGGAAAATTTCTTACGCCTGTATAGATGTACCGTGTACCCGTTATTCTAAGGATAATATACGTCATCGCGTTAAAGTTCAACTTTCTAATACCATTATGAACTGTGAGAGTGATAGACTCCAACCGAAATTTCAATTTTCCAACTTATCTAAAATGGCTTATAATTTCGTAAAAGGCAACGTTTTCCGCCCGTCCGACTGTTCGTCTGACCGTTCGCCTATCTGATCGACCGTTCATACGACTGTCCGTCCGTATCGTAGCAGGTATTTACAGGACAAACGTAACAACTTTTGGCAAATTTCAGTACAAGATCGAAGTGTACGTCTTTGCCGAAACTTTCAAGAACTATTTTAACCCCTTGGGATAAGAACAAGTAGGAGAAAATCACTAGGTGTAAGCTGTGCGTTATTAATAGATTAATAAATGAAAACAAAGCACATCATGTATTATAAGAAGGTAAAAATATAAGATGATTTTATTGTTGTCTCAATATTTCAGTGGTGAAATAATGAAAACAAACCATATTATAATTAATATTCATTAAAAGTTACAGAGGAAATATTTTAATGGAAAATGTTCAGAATAATATGTCAATTAGTTTAAGGAGAAACTTATTATTTGCGGTGCTTATATTGTTTCTATATCAAAGTTCAACGTAAGAATAATTTGATTTGATATATTATTTATGAGTATTGTTTATCTCGACGTTATTAAAGATAATGAAACTAGTCTTTGTTATTGCAAGCATATAATATACAATAAGGAGAAAGAAATTTAAAAAAATAAATAATACATTTATTCTGTATGCTGTTGGTATACAAATACAATAACAATCCCAGGGGAAATAAGAAATCTAATAGATGAAAAAGTAATATCGTATAACATAATTTCATTTTATACGCAATACTACAAATAATAATAATAATTGTTGCTAGAACCAAAAGAAGATACCCCACAGGTTACTTTATCCAATCAGTGCTATGCGTATATTATTAATTCATTGATTAAATTTTTTCTCATGCGACTTTTTCGAAAACTGCTTACACTAGAACAAAAAGTTATTAATAAAGAAGTTCTCAATATTCTTGGTATCTGTTTCGAAATTTTCACATTTTATCGACATAGCCTTAGAAAATAATATATGTTACACTTATTAAAATTTGACCTTTGAGTCGATGAATAATACCAGATGTGCGGATGTTTACTTTGTCAAATGCCTTACTGTAGTCCACAAAATAAAGGTACTTAGGCAATAATATTCTTGTGCCTTCTCGATAATTTGGAAGACAGATTATGCTGAGGTTTAGATTGAATAATATACAGCATTGCCTTATTGGTGTATGAGTTTTTTCATATAGTCGACGAATAATACCAGATGTCCGGATGTTCTCTTTGTTCAATGTATTACTGTAATCCTCAAAACAAAGGTACTTAGGCACATAGTATTCTCGTACCTTCTCGATAATTTGCAAGATAGATAATGCTGAAGTTTAGATTGAATAAGATACAGCATTACTGGCGTGTGCCAGCATCTATGCTTATCACAAACATCTCTCAATCCTTTCTTATGTAGATTGACGTTTTCTAATCAATGCAATGGGCCAGATTCGTGTTTTCCATATTTTTTGGCACATTATGAGGAGGATTATCACTCCATCTTCTCCAACTAACTTATATCCTCAGCCGCATAGTAACGGTATTAAGCAATTCTACATCACACATATATCAGAATTCTGTCAAGTGTGTCAATTTTCTCGATAGAAGACTGGGTATACTATGTAGTGTAAAAGGATCATGGTATACCCCACTTTTCTCCTTTAGTCCGTGGCACCATTTATTAGTACTATTAATAAGGAATTTATTCATATGTCGAATTAAAATGTGCGATAAATACAAACAAAATTACAACTAAAAGAAAATAATAAAATACAATTTTATTCTAGTTACCTTGTTACACAAAATGTGGTTTTGAAATACAAAAAATTAACACAAAACATTACAACAGTTATTCAAAATGCTATCCATTAACGTCAGTGCACTTCTGAACTCGCACAGCTGTTTCTCGAAGAACGTTCGCCAATTGCTGGACCGTTATGCTATTAATTGCTCGTTTTACTCGTAGCTCCAGGTCTTCACGGGTTGTAACGGCGGTTGCATCGACAATATTTTTTAAATGACCCCAAACAAATAAATCAAGGGACCTTAAATCTGGTGACCTTGCAGGCCACCTTACAGGACCATTCGTCGAAATCGCATTTTCTCCGAATCTCCGTTGAAGGTAATCAATTACTATCTTTGAATTATGGGGAGGGGCGCCATCTTGTTGGAAATACATTCCCTGTCCTAAATCTAAAGGTAACTGATCTAAAATCTCCTAAGTCTCATTTTTCAGGAATCTCAAGTATCTGGCACCAGTCAGAGGTCCTTCAAATATTATTGGACCAATGATTCTACGCCCGATTATTACAAGTCAAACACTGAAACTGAAACGCACTTGAAAGTTACCCTCCCGTAATAAATTTTGATTTTCTTGTGACGAATATTTTGTATTTTGTCGGCTAAATAATCCCAAATTTGTAAACCTTGACTCGTCGGAAAATAAAGTCAGTCCCAAAAAATCATTATTTCGCTGCACGTTATTATACAAAATCCAATTGCAATATTCCATCCTACGTTCGTAATCACTTCCGTACGTGCAATTGGTATTTAAAAGATTTATAGTGATATTTGTGCAAAATTCGGCTTACTGTTTGGTGACTGATGTCCAATTCAAACCCAACTTGCCTTAAAGAAACAGTCTTTTCAACTTCTATTCGAGCCAAAACATTAATTTCCGTTCCTTCGTCAATCATGAAGTTTACTTCGGGATCATTGTTGGGGCTCTCTTCGGAATTGGTTTTCAACACGTTTAAAATAATTTTTCGCTGGACATTGTCTATCAGGATATCGTCGGTCATAAAGGTCCATAGCTGCAATTGCATTTTTTTTACTTTCCTCATAAACAATTAATATGTTCACTTTTTCATCTCTTGTATTTTGCTTCATTTTGAACACAATTAACAAGAATTTTAAACAATTTTTAAATACAAAATAAAAACGCCGTTAAATCAACAAATGTTTGACAAGCTAAATATTTCATTATTTTCAAAGCCACCTTCTTAACATCTAATTAGAACAAAATTATATTTTCTTATTTTCTTTTAGCTGTAATTTTATTTGTGTTTATCGCAGATTTTAATACGACATATGAATAAATTCCTTAGTAATAGTACTAATAAATGGTACCATGGTACCGATATGGTTCCATTTGAAGAAATTGAATTTTGAAAACGATTTTGGTGAATTTTATTTGCTCATAAATCGCGTAATTTAGTGTTTTTAGCGGGATTTGGATTATATTATCACACGGGTCATTTAGAATAAATCGGAACCGTCATGACACACTTAAATGGAGAACTAAAAATTATATTATAAAAAAAATTGATGTTTGAAATGTCGCTTATTTGGCATCGTTGAACTCAGAAAATTATGCAGAATTCAAAAATGCAATAACATACTTATAGGGTGTTCCATTTAAAAATCGAAATTTCGGCGAAGCCGGAAGTGAAAAAAATCAATTGTACGTCAAAAATTGCCGCTTATTAGGTATGTAGCATATCCTAAATTTCAATCAATTATCTTCAAAACTAAAGGAGAAACGGGGGATATACATACCATGATCCTGTTATACCCGGTATATGAATGTTATTGAAATTTTACTGAATACAAAATATGCACTTAATGCATAGTCATTTACTGTGACAGCAGTAGAAAGCGGAACACTAATATTTCTTATTTTAATCCGAAATGATAACAACAACTTTGTACTCAATCAATCAAATAACATATACGCATTTAATTAAAAGGCGACCAATATCAACCTATATAATAAACACTATTATGCCTTATAGAAATATCACAACCTGACCATAGTGTAATATAATAACACTTCACATTGACTGACAGTTATATTTTATTGTTGTATGGAGCATTGTACTAATACTAAAAGATTTAAGAAATAAACGTTTGACTCGTCCCACTTTTTGATTCTGCTATTGTATTTCTCTCAAAATACCGGCATTTTTTTAAATTGAATGTGTGATGCTTTATTTGCCCGATAACATTACGAATAAGAAGGACGTATGGTGGTTTATGCGTTATACATATCGTGTATTATTCGTTTATTCTTTTTTCTCCATAAACAAAAAGTATTGTTACTAACCTGAACAACAAAAAGAGATACTCGGCTTACATACAGTAAACGACATTCTATGCAAAAATCTCTACATTTTTCTGGTGCTATAGATTGCAGATTATATATGAAGGAGCTGGTTGACTGGCCGTCATAACCGCGATCTCCTACAGATGGTGTTGCTGTATGGTTAGTCCTAAGAGTATCTTATCCAGCTTTATCCTTGCTGTTAGACTCCACAGATTTACAGGACCTCTTTAGTGTAGCTATCAGCTCTTAGTTTTTCCTGCCAGAGTAGTTGAAATTCTAGTCTTATTACCTTTACATAGCACATAAACTATTTCATTTTCCAATATGAATGTTGCACTCTCAGTCAGACCCATTAGACATATATTTTATTAAGTTGACAGTGTCCAGCTGGAAGATCCACCATTATCATGATGGCTTTCCACCTTGACATAATAAGTCCTCTGTACATTTAGTCGATCATTTTTTAATGGACTGTGGCATATCTGTCGTGGAAAGTCTCTTTACCATCCAGAGATTTATATTGTACTCAATCATTAATTGATGTTTGTATGCATGGCAAATTCATTCATTCCAAGTTTACTTCTGAATGTGTTATATGTGTAAACTACCAGAACTAAGAGATTGTGAAGGGTCTCAAAAAACTAGAACAAGTACAAAAAATTTCATGACTTAAGAATAATAGCCCAGTTGTCAGAGACAGAAATTGATAAAAGCCGGTCACTAAATGTTACATAACTGAATTTTTCAAAATAAGTATATTTGCTGGTGTAAAATACGATAAAAAAAGTACCTATAAGGTGCCGGCGACCCCTAAAAGAATCGAAATATTGGCCGAAATTCGATTTTTGGTCAATAACTCGAAAAAGAGAAAATATATGTTAAAATACTAATTGGACTAAGCGATAGAGGGGGAAATTTCGCATCAAAAACGTATCTGAAGTTTTTTTGTAAGATCAAGAATGTAGGCTCCAAATTTTTTTGTGTAACGCACTAGAATGGAACGTGGCGAAGCGTGCGCGGTTTCGGACGCGCTACACTAAATTTGTTGTAACTTTTGAACTAATTAATGAAATTGAGCTCAACAAAGCTGAAATGAAACGGACAACGTGTGGTTGCTACTTTGTTATCATATTTTCGAATATAGAAATTGTATGTAGGAATAGTACATAAAGAGATTGGCGATGAAATCGGTAGGAGCTCTACCATTTCTACAATTTTTAAGATAAAAATCTGAAACTTTGCATATTACTCTTGAAGTAATGTATAAAAAGATGTAATGAATAGCAATGTCAAACAAATTTTGTAATAAAAGATATTAACGTTTATTTTACCACAGTTTCACGAATTTTGAAGCAAAGAAAATGTTTTCTTTTATTTTCATAAAATAAAGAAGATAAACTCAATTTTTAACGTAAACCCCCTTAAAACGTCTTAAAGTACACATTTCAAGCTTTAAAAATCACACCTACAGAAATCTAATAACGTGATTTAAACCAGAGTAATAGGTGGTTAAAGTTAGTTGTACATATCAAACTTTATCACTTTCTCAAGATTTTGAAATTTGAAAAAGTGTACATCGTCAAAAATAAATTTTTTATATTCTTTTCACTGATCGAATCTATTTATCCATGATTTCAAGAGTAAGATGTGAAGGTTTCAGATTTTTGTCTTGATAATTGTAGAAATGGTAGAGCTTTTACCGATTTCATCGAAAATCTCTTTATGTGCCGACTTCATGTATGTACTATGCCTACATACATTCATTTTTAAATTTGAAAATATGATAATCCAATAACCACATGTTTCTACTTTCATTTAAGCTTTGTTGAGCTCAATTTTCAAATAGTGACACATTTCGCGACTATAATACTTATTATCACAAAGAAATATTTGTTACAAACTAGGCACTTTCTTTTTTTAAAACCTGTAGATCCGCGTCAATAGCAGTAAAAGTAATCCTAGGCCCTTTGATTTCCAGCGTTGACAATTTAAAAATAATGAAACGCTGTATTTAAAAAAAAATTGTATTTCATTACGATGCCATTGGGTTTTGGAACCAAAGAAAGCTTTTTTATATACTGACATTTTGCATGTCGACACTTGATGAGAAAACAGTGATAAATAATCTTCTGCTGACACCGGCCAAGAACGCATATTTTATACAATTATTTTATTATTGTAACTAATATGTTCTCAACAGTGAAAATAAAAAACGTGTGATATTCAATTTCAAGGTATTGATATAAATGGAAATTGAGATGTTATTGAGAAGGCCGACGGCATTCATGTGGTATTCAGCAAGAAACGCAAGTCTTAAAAATATATATTATATACAGTACTATCGTGAGCAAAAAGAAATATAGGACAACCATTTTTTTCTGATGTAAGTCTGTCTCTATTAGAATATGTAATGAATAGCCGAAATAAAACAGTTACCACTTTTGTTATATGTTTTATTGTAATGCTGTAGTTATTGCTAAAGAGGAAGATGGATTGTTAGTGAGACATATTGCACTGCGTTATAACGTTAACAAAAATTCTGTTTAACATTTTAAAAAAGTGGAGAACAAATGGTTCGTTTAGTAGAAATTCTGGATCAGGGCAACAAGTGTTGGCGTCGCCAGTACCAAGGTCATCTTTGAGATGCTGGCTGCTGAGACATGCAGATTTTGGGCAACTCAGCTGGGCGACGAGAGAGGAAATAACCCTGTGAACTGGATCATTCATTGCCGAACATCGATACGTGTCGGATACTTTAATTTAACTTGACGTTATAAATAGCTTATTTTAATACATATAAATATTCTTGAGTTTAGTTTATTTTTCTTAGGGGTAGTTTACCCCCCTCCCTATATTTCAGAAGCGGGAAGTAATCTAGTGCCCAAACCAGTAATTTTTAAAGTTAATTATTTGAATTGAGTACCAGTACAGTGTCGCACTCTAGGAAAATTACCAGGATGATCTACGCTACAGTGAAACGATATTATGGAACCATCTGATGACACATCCACGATCTGAGTTTCGAAACTCCCTCGATAAAGGCCAAATTGTGGAAAGCATGGCTCAAGACTTACATCTGTTACTTCGTGCCGTAAGTACAGGTTCAATGAGTATGAATGTAAACGATGAGAAAAAGGCAAATACAAACTGAATATTGTTTAAAGACGATAAGCTTTTGTCTAAATGTGATCCATCTCAAAGTGATCTGTCAGTAGAAAATATTAAGAAAAATTAATGATTGTGCAATGTGCATGCCTTTTTCATTGGGACGAAGTTAGTATCTGGCTTTGGAAAATTAAAGGTTTAGGTTGCTGTTTGTATTTTGGTTCGAGTAGTAATAAGTGCAGTCAGCAGTATAAATTAAGGGTTATTTTCCACCAGAGTACATTTTTGCAAATTATTTTATGCTGTTCCATATACTACTGAACCAGATCAAAAGTTAAGCAATTATTGTTCTAACAAGTTGCCTAAAATAAATGAACTTCAGTTTAATTGTACCTAAATTGCGTAATTGCAGGTGTTACAAAATAAATAAATTTAATTGTCATTAAGGGCGGTTAATTCTAAAACTGTTATGGAGCTGACTCAATATGTTATTAATTTTTAAACTGCCAATGAATGTCACATAACTAAATCTGAAACGTGTCAAAGGCAGACCATAAAAATTGCCCAGACTTTAAAGATATGTAGCGACGAGAGGCGCCGTAAAGGAAGATTATTGTTATAACAAAGACACCTCTTATTAGAAAATTAGAAGGTCTAGTAAATTAATCACGAAACCGTAAACTTTATCGTCTGAATAAACCATTCAGCATATATCGTAAATATAGCTAAAAATAAATAATCCATTAATTTCGTGCCGTAGTGATTTTTGCTTTGTAAATTCGTAGCCGATAAAACAAAGTTAAAACAAGAATCTTTTGAGTACTTGCAATAATCATCCCATTTGGGCACCTCTCGGAGGCTACAGCGGCTACGTGAATTTATTATAAACAATGATTAAAAGACTGCCATTCAATATTTCCAATAATGTTTATATTTATAATAAAGCTGAGGTACAGAATTAGAAACAGAAATATAGCAGTTAGTTATTGAATGATATTCTGAAATACCAACATGTTGTCGAGTGTAAAATAAAAATACATTAATTTGATACATGCAAATGTTTGATATAAAAATATACAAATATACCTTACACGTCTTTTGGGGTTTGATAATGAGTGTTATTATATGACTACATAGTTGAAACTGAAATGTACTGTAAACACAACTATTGATAATGTTACTGATGAAACCTAAGTTTTATTATGTTACTTAAATGACAATGATACACGATACGATTTATTAGTCAGTGATATTTTCACCGAATACTGTTGATTTAGTTGTGAGAGGCATAAATGTTTACAGATTATATGATTGTCAGCAGATGATACTTTAACTTTGTCAAATTGTTTTGTTATATAAACAGCATTGATATTATATAAACTTTTAATAATTAATTGAATTTAAAAATCGATTTAGTTACAATTTAAATGACTTACGTAGAAAAGATGAACGATGATGCACATACGGTGTGTCCCAGAAAACGAAATAGTATGGTAGATGTCACTTAACTATTATCATTACCTGAATTGGAATTGATAATGTAAACAAAACAAATGTATGATTGCGGAATTGTTAAAATACTAATAATATAAATTGCTGTTGCTTTCTGCAAAGCTTCATACTTTGTTAGAAATATCGATCAATGATTTTGTGTGGATTTTTAAACTTCAAATAAATAATAATAATAATAGTAATAACGATAAAATGCCATTTGGGCTTGCTAATGGACCGTCTATTTTTCAATGATCAACGAATTTGGTGCTTAGAGATTTACGATATGACATTGGTTAAATGGCGTATTTCCAGCTAGGGCTGTTATGCACAGGTTAAAGAAACATAGGTTGGTTTTATAGAAACTCCATAGATACAATTTTACACTCGAAATACCTAGTTCTGGTGTACAGCCGGGGACACAGAACCAAAGAAATGTGACAATGAAGAATATGCCTAGTCCATGTAATATCAAACAAGTTAGATATTCTCAGGTTTGATCGAAATATTAATACAAATTACTTTTTGACAAAAGTAATAAACACCTTATTACAAATTATTGTAGGCATTAAATTAAACCATAGGCACTGACTAGTAAAAGAATGGCTGTCAAAAGAATATATTCTCGGACAGGTCGACTATAGACCTGGCACAAACGCGATATATGTAGATTGTCTTAACCAACCTAGCAGTAGTGAGTAATAGAGTAAATAATATAACTAAAGCAGATTGGTTATAGGCTAGTTAAAAATAATAATAATAATAATAATTAAGTTATGAAATTGAGAGAATTCTTAACGTCTAAAATTAAAGATTCAAGTAAAATTATATTTTGAGAATTACATATTTAAAAGAAACAAGGCTCATCATAAATAAGTTGGATGACGCCATTAAGTGAAAATTCCGAGAGCTAGTCAATGACAGATTTTTAAGTTATGCCATCACGATATCGGTTTATTTTGAATGAGAAAAACTTTTGCTTAAATTAAACGAAATGACTGGTTTCCCAGTATACATGTTTGAAAAAGAATATAGTTCTTTGCCTAAACAATTTATAAAAAAAAAAAAAAAAAAAAAAATCCATAAGGTAGAAAGTCAGATCAAGTGTATCCCATTGAAAAAGTGTCATTAGCATAACATACATCGATGTATATCGTCTAAAGCCTTTTGAAGTATTCAGTTGCTAATATAAATACTCATTGACATTTTATCAAAATCATCAATAAATGAGCCTGTACGAAGCACGGAAGCGAAGCATGTGATTTGAGCACATGAAAAATCATAAACATTAGCTTGGTCCATGTTTGGGTTAAATCCGATGGGGCAGTGCATACATATCTCGACCCATCAAGACTTTCTGCACGGGTATGTAACAACACATTCTCATTTTCTTGGCGACTAGGATATGATATGCTAGGACGGCAAATAGGATGTTGAAGTAAAAGTACTGCAGAGAAGATTGAATGGTATTGTACACGGTCCTGAATACCATACTGACTGACTAAGATGTTGTATGACATTTCATTTTAATGCAAAATGTTCGAAGCATGTAAGTATATGTAAAACATCGGCATTCCATTTTAAAAACATGAGGTCGAAAATTTAATAACAATCACAACTGATTTTCCTTACCACGGGCGGAAGTAAGAAATTATTAAGGGAATTCTGATGGGTCTGTCGCACCACTATGAATCTACCCAACGACCGATAGCGACTTTGAAGGTGTTGAAACGGAGCGTAAGTATCCAGTTGTAGTATCAATGGACAATACTGAGCCCTAACACCAAAAGATTTGGTAAGTGCGGTGGAGCCAAATGGTAAGAGGTAAACCAAAATGTTCTATACATATTGAGAAATGTGTAAATATAGAAGTACTTAGTAAACTACATTTCATATTATGTAAAACATTTAGGTTGTAGGTATTCCTAGGTCGAATGTTAGATGCGTGTTAAATGTTGTTTAGGCAGTTATTTGCAAGAGTAGAAAAACAACACAATAACGTAATACATTCGATGCATAGGCAGAAATATTCTTGTGTATATGTGGAATTATATCTGTGTATATTTATTTCTTTTATAGAAATAGCCTTTTTGGATAAAATGTTCTATGTTGCATGTTGTGGAAATGCGTTGAACATCGAAACACATCACGGACGTGTAAACATTTCAAACCAAATTATACTGAGCAAAATGTCGCCGTGTGCCGTACGTGGTAACGCACCGAAAACTTAATGGTGTTCGATGCCAATAAGAAGCATAGAAACTTTCGATGTTCATTTTCTTTGTAAAATGTCGAATCACGTGCAAAACACTGGAATGTGTCGGCACTGTGACGAAAGACATTCGATGCAAAGTTGTAGTTGTCGAATCAGGGTGCAAAACACTGCGATTTGTCGGCACTCCTGACGAAAGACAACTGTTGTCGAATCAGAATACAAAACACGGTGATTTGTCGGTATTCTGACGAAAGACAACGTTGTTACCGAATCGGGGTACAAAACACTGTGATGTGTCGGTACCTCTGACGAAAGGTAACTGTTACCGAATCAGGGTACAAAACACAATGATTTGTCGGTACTCCTGACGAAAGGTAACTAGTTGTCGAATCAGGGTGCAAAACACTGCGATTTGTCGGCACTCCTGACGAAAGACAACTGTTGTCAAATCAGAATACAAAACACGGTGATTTGTCGGTATTCTGACGAAAGACAACGCTGTTACCGAATCAGGGTACAAAACACGATGATTTGTCGGTACTCCTGACGAAAGGTAACTAGTTGTCGAATCAGGGTGCAAAACACTGCGATTTGTCGGTACTCCTGACGAAAGACAACTGTTGTCAAATCAGAATACAAAACACGGTGATTTGTCGGTATTCTGACGAAAGACAACGCTGTTACCGAATCAGGGTACAAAACACGATGATTTGTCGGTACTCCTGACGAAAGGTAACCAGTTGTCGAATCAGGGTGCAAAACACTGCGGTTTGTCGGCACTCCTGACGAAAGACAACTGTTGTCGAATCAGAGTACAAAACACTGTGACGTGTCGGTACTTCTGACGGACAACGCTATTGTCAAATCAGGGCGCAGAACATAACAACGTGTCGGCGTTCCTGACGAAAGACAATTAACTGCTGTAGACATTTGTTTCTCTGTGTAATCTATTTTGTGTTGTTCACAGGGTGACAATAATCACAGGATTGAGGACAATCCCACAGGATTGAGGGCAATCCTGAAGACCAGGATGGCCGAACTGTTGGCGTCGCCAGTACCAAGGTCATCTTTGAGATGCTGGCTGCTGAGACATGCAGATTTTGGGCAACTCAGCTGGGCGACGAGAGAGGAAATAACCCTGTGAACTGGATCATTCATTGCCGAACATCGATACGTGTCGGATACTTTAATTTAACTTGACGTTATAAATAGCTTATTTTAATACATATAAATATTCTTGAGTTTAGTTTATTTTTCTTAGGGGTAGTTTACCCCCCTCCCTATACAAGGGATATCCAACTTAACAAGAAACTAACTAGCAATATTTTGTTATTGCGCCATTTCTATTTATAGCTTCTATAAGTATGTTTGGTACAGAATTAAATAAACTTATACAATAATCATTAGTAATAATATTTTTCCATGCATTAGTTACTATTTTCAGTAATTTTTGGGCATTCCGTTGTCTCACATTTCGTCTTTGGATACTTCCTACGAGTAGTCCCCATATACGTTTTCCACAGGGTTAAGATCTCGACTATGACTGGGCCAGTTAAGAATATTAATGTTTTTATCTTGAAATCAGTTAGTCACGGTATGAGCAGTATGAACTGAACAATTATCTTGTTGAAATATGAATTCATTGTTAGGAAATAATTGTGACACAGAAGGGAGCATAATATTGTCTAAAGTCCTAATATGCGATTCACTATTAAATCGTTCCTCAATATGCCACAAAACACCAGGACACGAATAGACCGCTGTGTGTAGACTGCAAAGTTTTTTTATCTGTAAACATTACATTGTTCCAAAAATTTACATCATGCACCAAAAATTTAAGCGCAAATCTCAGTCGAGGTTCTTTACGTTCAGCTTTAACTAGGTATTTCTATGCTGCTGGATGTGACAGCGTAGCTCCGATTCTCTTACTCGCCGGCGACCAGTACTACTCCATCCAGGAAAATTCGTTTCTTCAGTAGCCTGAATTACTGAGTGAAATGGATTCTCTACTAATTTATTTACCAATTGCAAATCTTGCTTGTTGAGTTGATATCCTTCGTCGCCCTGATCTAGAATTTCCACTAATCGAACCGTTTATTCTCCACTTTTACTTCCCTCGCATACCGAAGGGAAGTATTGTATTCGAGAAGAAATCACCCTCCGAGATTTTTTCGGATTCTGACGTTTCAGATCACGTAGACTACGAAAATATAGGTTTTTCAAATCCGTCAGTCTGTCTGTCTGTCTGTCTGTTGGTGCATTAACTAAAAAAACTACTTGACGGAGAGCAGTCAAATTTGGTAGGTAGTTGACCCTACTGACAGCGAAGAAATGGTAAAATTTTCACTGGAAAATATACAGGGTGGACCGTCTAAACGAAATAAATAGGGAAAAAAAATTTTTTTCGTTCAAATTTAAAATTTCCACGTTTCATGGCACGCTAATCCTATTTCAGAAAAAAAAATTGAAAATTTTTTTCACCAACATTTTTGAAAAATTTTTTACTACTAAAATCGATGAAAAAATGTTTTTTCTTTATTCAAATTTCCACGTTTCATGGCATTCTAAGCCTAATTAAAAAAACAAATTTTTGAAAAATTTTTTACTACTAAAATAGATGAAAAACATTTTCATGGCATTCTAAGCCTGATTAAAAAAAAATGTTTTGAAAATTTTTGTTACCAACAAAATTTTTTACCACTAAAATAAATGGAAATTTTTTTCTATTTCTTCAAATTTAAAATTCCCACGTTTCATAGCGTTCTAAATCTATTTAAAAGAAAAATTAGATTTTTTTTTACTATTTTTAAAAAATGTTACCACTAAGATAGAATTTTTTTTTCTTTGTTCAGATTTAAACTATCCACGTTTCCCTGGAATTCTAAAACTATTCAAACAAATTTAAAAATGTTTTTGAAAAATTTTTAAAAAAATTGAAAACATTTTTATTCTATTTATCACTACTATAGAATAGACGAAAAATTTTCCTTTGCTCAAATTTAAAATTTCCACGTTTCATGACATTCTAAATCTATTTCAGAAAAAAAAATTGAAAATTTTTTTCACCATTTTTCAAAAAGTTTTTGCCACTAAAATAGATCGAATATTTTTATTTAAAATTTTCACGTTTCATAACATTCTAAACCCATTTAAAAAAAAAAATCGGTAAAGGTATTTACACAGAACTTCCCTCGTTTTTGTGCATGGCGGTCACTCTAAAAAATTAATAATTACGAAATGACATTGAGAATAATAATAGGAATATAGTTATTGCTATTATTACAAAGAAAACTTGATAAGTTTTGGTCAAAAAAATATACAGATTGCTCATCCAACAGCAAAAGTTCAATACTAAATAGCAGTTGCCACATATGGCACACATTTTAAACTTTTTTTACCACTACTATAGAATAGAAGGAAACTTTCCTTCTTGCTCAAATTTAAAATTTCTACGTTTGACATTTTAAACCTATTTCAGAAAAAAATTAGAAAATTTTTTTACTAACATTTTTGAAAAATTTCAAAAAAAAAAATGTTTTTAACCACCACTATACTTCCACTCCATTACGTGAATGTTGGATTGAAAATGTGACAGATGGCAATAATATCTGGCATATGCACTTATTATACTTTTATTGAAAAATGTACAGGGTGGTCATCCCAAAAAATAATTCACTCATGGTGGACATTTGTAAAGGTATTTGCGCAAGCGTGCCATATGTGGCAACTGCTATTTAGTACTGAACTTTTGCTGTTGGATGAGCAATCTGTATATTTTTTTGACCAAAACTTATCAAATTTTCTTTGTAATAATAGCAATAACTATATTCCGATTATTATTTTCAATGTCATTTCGTAAATACTAATTTTTTTAGAGTTACCGCCATGCACATATAACGAGGGAAGTTCTGTGTAAATACCTTTACCGATTTTTTTAAGATGTTAAACACAGAATTTTTGTTAATATTATAACGCAGTACAATTTGTCTCATTGACCATCCATCTTCCGCTTTAGCAATAACTCCTGCCTTAACTAAATCGCTTATACGGGGCATATTAGTTCTGACACACTTGCAATGAATTCTGACAACTAACTGACAATGTCACAAAAATTAAAGTTAGATGTACACAACTAGATTTTAGAAAAAATACGTTATAAGGCTTGTCCCATTTTTTTTTTTTGCTCACGACAGTACATTGGGTATGATTTTATCTTTGTCTTATCATGATGAAAAATGAACAGTATTACCCCAATACGACGATCACCTATGGGATGTATATTTTCTTAATTAGTTTTACAGAAGTGACACTGCATAGAAAAAATATTTTAATAAATAGATAAATAGTTGATTGCATATATCAGTCCAGTAACCTGTTATCAAAAAAGAGGGTCACCTGACATAAAATGAAGTTTCTATGATTGTTTAATATGTAGTTTATGACTATAAATTAATGTTGAATCTAAATATACGACCTCGGCAGACCTCCGGATCTTGGTCAAAAATCCAAGAAACTGCGATATTTTTGCCATTTTTCAGTTTTTGTCGATGTTGACCCCTAAGGCCTACTTTTCCAGCAAAAACAATTTACTACTTTTTTAATGTAGACTGAATTTGCTACAAGTTGTTACCAGAATGGACTCTGTACATGTAATAGTCTCCGAGACACGGCTTTTCAAACTTTGGCAAATTCCTCATATTTCCAGCGAATTTTTCGGTTTTACATCATAAGATTGGCCTCAAGCCTCAAAACATAAATGATGTTTTCCTGAAGTGAAATAAATATTATGCAAGCATCTACCTTCCTGTACATATTACAGTTTTTGAGTGTGATGTGCTTAGCCTCGGGCCGATTTGGTCGGTAAAATATCTTGAATCTATTTAAACAATTAGGAACAGAAAATATAGGGAGATATGTATTTTATGAAGAGATGTGTAGGTATTTCACAGATTTTTAGATTAAAATTAATTAGAAATGGCAAAATATGAAAAATATTGCTAAACTTTAAATAGCTGTACCTCGGAGAGTATTTGGTCTACAGAGTCCTTTCTGGTACCGATTTGTGGCAAATTTAGTATATTTTCAAAAAGCATTGTTTTTACCAAAATAGTAGGTCTTAGGAGTCAAAATTGACAAAAACTGGAAGAAAGTAAAGAATCTCGCATTTTCTTGGATTTTTTACCAAGATCCGGAGGTCTACCGAGGTCGTTTTGGATTCAACAATAATTTATAGTCATATACAACATATTAAAAAATCATAGATACCCTATTTAATGTCAGGTAGAATGTATAAAGTTACTGAATTGTATTGTATGTAACATTTTTAATTTATTTAAACATATTCCTTATAGGGTTTTGAAAACAGCAGAAAAAAATAACTATCTATGAGAAGTAAAAGAAAAACTATGTGTAAAAATAATGATGAAATCTTTTCATTCTTTCGATAACCTGAATTCCGGTTATGCTAGCAAATTAAAATCCTGAAATGAATTTGTCTAATTTCTTATTTGAAAATTCTCATTCTAACACTAGCATCCACACAGTCCCCTACGGCCATGCGGATCAAAGTAGTATCTACATAACCCCCTACGGTCATGAAAAATAAGAACAAAGGCCTAAAATGAATTTATTTATCTATCTTGTCTAAAAAAATTGCATTCTAATGAAATCTATCATTGTGTTTCTTGGAAATGCTTAGCCTTTGAAACGTTTTTCGCCTTTATTCTGGAGCTCATCAGAAAGACATAAAGCCACTCATAAAGATGTTTCATTCAAAACCAAGACAATTTCTATGAATAAGTATGAAATAATTGTATTTGTATTGACTGATATAAACAACAGATCTTCACCTATCTATTAGCTAACTAGTATTGGAACCTATATACTCCATGCATGTTTAAAAGTGAATTATTATTTCTTTGCTTATAATTGTATTTAAACATATTCTTGATATAATTTTGCAAACAGCAGAAAAAAATAACTATCTATGAGAACTAAAAGAAGAATTATGTGTAAAAATAATAACAAAATCTTTGCATTCTTTCGGTAACCTGAATTCTGGTTATGCTAGCAAATTAAAATCCTAAAATGAATTTGTATAATTTCTTATCTGAAAATTCTGATTCTAACACTAGCATCCACACAGTCCCCTACGGCCATGCAGATTAAACTAGTATCTACATGACCCCCTACAGTCATAACGATTCAGTTAAAAATGAGAACAAAGGCCTAAAATGAATTTATTTATCTATCTTGTCTTAAAAAAGCTTTCATTCTAACGCATTACATTCTTACGAAATCTATCATTCTGTCTCTTGGAAATGCTTAGCCTTTGAAACGTGTTTCGCCCTTATTTTAATTTGCTAGCATAACCAGAATTCAGGTTATCGAAAGAATACGAAAATTTCATTATTATTTTTACACATAGGGTTTCTTTTAGTTCTTATAGATAGTTCTTTTTTCTGTTGTTTGCAAAATCGTAGAAAGAATATGTTTAAATACAATTATAAGCAAACAAATAATAATTCACTTTTAATTATTTTTAATATTATGTAAATTGGCATTTAAAATTTACGTTTAATTTTGTCCCATTCTAATATTAACTGAAGGCAGGTTTACTCAACTAAAAATGTGTCCTATACAATTTTGCAACCAATTGCATATATCATTTCTTTACACATTTTTATTGGCTTAAGATATTAAAATAAAGATATATAACTAAGAACTTCCTTTACAACCGGAAGAGGTAGTTTTGAACGAAATTCGTAAGTTGAATTTGATTGCAAGCAAACTCCCTGACTACTTTTTAACAGAAATTTTTTAAAAGGGGGAAGTTCTGAATTCCACCAGTATATATGATATATTATGTCTGTTGAATTATCGCTCTGGATTGACTTAATCGATTTCTATGAAATCTTTTACAAACTGGAAAGATGTCTTGGTGGTCCCTTTAAAGTTTAAACAAGCTATAGGAAATAAGTTTAATTGAAGCTTTGGCAAATGCGCTAGTGATAAAGGAAAACGATTCATAATAACAATATTTTTTACAAATTATAGGGTATTAAAATACATAATTATAAAATTACCCTATGGGCTTCTGGAAATTACCAAGAGTCGATTACTTTGACTTCAATAAAAATGTGACACTATGCTTATAAGCCATTATATATCAAATTAACTCGAGGATTGCCGAGAACAGGCAACATTTATATGCTTATGATTATAAAGAAAGTTCAACATTTTAATATTAGCTTACAAGAATGCAGATAAATAGTTGCTAAATGTTATTCTCCGAACAGGTACACTTTAACTGTCAGTTGACAGTACATATATTTTGTCAAAATTACAGTTGCACTGTTTTTATGCTATATCAAGATGCGTTGTTGTTTTACTTAAAGTCCTGTGGCATTTACCGCTAATCATAAAAGTGGGAAACGCTAGTAAATGGCTTTCAAAGTAAGATATATTAGACCAACTTGGTCCATTGAAATATGCAGCACTCACTAGATTTCACTACCTCGCTACCATAAATGTAGTAGCAAATGGGAACACGTTGCTAGTGTTCCAGAAAATAGGAAAATCTGAAGTATTTAACGATGATATAGATCATGAGAAAAATGTGTTTGTAAGTTGTATATTCAAACATTGTCAAAACTGATATAGGTGAAATAAAAAAAAAATAGTTTTCTGTTATTAGGCAGAAAAGCTTTGAAATATCTGTTTAGAGCTCATTTCCAGTGTATGGAATATGTGTAGGAAATTGATAAAAATGCTTGTTCCAATAATATGCTTATTAACGTGCTCCAAATAAACCAAACTCATTGCAATGAGGCTGACATTATCTTTTTTAGTATGAATTCATTGCTCATACTTTCAAGGAAAATGTCGGCCTCCTTGTAAATATTCTACGAATATATTCTAAACTTGTTAGTTTCAGGAACTACTGTTACTGCATTTGTGATTCTAATTGATTTCCTTTAATTTGAAGTTAATATTTTTTTATTCCATTACTAAATTACATTCTTCATAAGGAGCTACTTAAATAACCCCAGTAATCGAAGAAGATATACGTTATAAAAGTTGATAATAGGGTTGGTTAATTAATCCCAAAATTGGTGACATCATCAATATAGTCAGCATCTATTCGCGAATGTCCAACAATTGTTTTAGTATGGTTACATAGCTATAAAATAAAATAAAGAATACAGCAAATAAGGAGCACTCGGGATGATGCAGGTGCTAAATGAGTACGAATTGGTTGACCTATATATGTATTCCGAGATTTTACAGTGTCTAGATATTTCTCTTAATCGCCTTATTTATTTTATCGTCCTGGCATAGGGTAGCTAGAGCTATTCCACCACGCAACCAGTCATATATACAATGAGAGCAATACGACATTGCCATCTGCCGCAGCTCAGACTCGAACTCAGGGGATATAACAGCGACTAAGTGTGTTGCATCACTCAACCGCGAATTAGCCCACTGCACAGTGGGCCATTGCCATGTAAAACGCGACAAATGGGGTGAAACTAAATATTTATTTCAATGAGTATTTACTACATTTACTGTTTTACAACGCTCCCCTGTACAGCCCTTCCAAGAAATTAACTTGTTTTTTTCATTTGCCTACGTATTACGGGCATATTATAAAGCAGTCGATTTGAAATGTAGTTTTAATAGACGTATTTTGTGTGCAGTTTATTAAGGTTTATGAACTATTATTTTAATAATCAAGTAACTTATAATAAATGTTATTATAGAGGGCTATTATTTAGATAAATACGTATTTTCATCAGTCGTAAAATTCCTTTTTCTGTTTTTTATACTAGTAAAAATATGCGATTGTATAAAATGTGGTTAAAAGACATTTCCATTTTTATTCTTAACTTTACATAGAGTTATAATCAGAAGTACCCATAGTACTTTGAGATTATAGTTTATTCAGTTGCAGTATATGTTTGTGAAGCAAGGTGTTATAAAATTGTTTGCTCGATTTTGCTCTTTTTTTATAAATCATAATTAAGTAAAATGTAGCATAATTCTTTTATTATTTCTAATAATGAGATTGTGTGATTAAAATATTCTTTTAAGGTATCAGGTGTACAAGAAAAGAGTTATTGGACGCCTTACCGACAAGAGGGAAAAGCAATGTGTCCCATATGGTTAATAAATTGCTCACTTTTCTAATAGCAAAAAGAAACATTTCAAAAATAATTTAACGTCTAGAATTGAGTCTGATAATTTCATTGAAATTATTTTATGCGAAATTCACGTCCATTTGGGAGGCAAGCAACCTTGTTCGCGACCGTTTCGTGGCAAATAATTCAGAATGATTAAACGAAGAATTTATATTACCTCGAGAATTTTATAGTTCAAATCCAACTGGTCGGCTTAATAGAGATTTCGTAGAAATTGTATTGCGAAGTAAACAACGAAGGTCTAAGGATCTCAGAGAGAAACTAAGTCCTGAAGAATTAAGTTATGCAGCTGGCAGAGTTTAAGATCGGCCGGCAAGTAGTGCAAAACTTTTAAAAGAGCTTTCTACTACACTTACACGTGCGAAAAAAATATGTCCAGCCTATCGTTCCAAACACAATGAAAGCCAAAAGTTTACCATAGATGAAGCATTGTCCTTGTTTACAACTGCAAAATTCCCAAAGCATCAATATTATCAAAGATTATATTGAACACGAAAAATAAAATTAATTTGTTCAGCAGATATTTATTATTTTCACGAAAATGGCACAAATATATAACACCTTTTAATGTTATTACAATTATTATTACCTAAATTTAACATATTTTTCTCATGCAACAAAAAATTGCCGAAAATAATTTTGTCGCACTTTAGATGTCAACGGTACCACTGTGCACTGCTACCGTCTCCGTAACGCATTAAAAACGCAAGCAAATATCCATACTCTAGCTAAGATTCGATCCCGAGATCTCATGTTCTCAAGCCTAACATGGTTAGCAGTGACCAACTAATTCAAGTAATATTTGTTAACAATAATGAAGTGTTTTTATACAAAATGGGTGACAAATGTTATGAATAATTTGATGCTTTGGTTCCTAGTATATATAATAAATCCCAAGTTTCTGGATTCTTACCAGTTTGCTTTACTTATTTTTTCCTATTCACCCCTATTTACTCTCCAACCATTCAACGAAATGGTTTCAAAATATAATCCAGTTCTATACGTGTACCAAATTTTAAGTGAATATTTCTCTATTATTTTATTAACCTGGTATAATAATGGAGTGGTGATGGTGGTGGTGTGGGGTGTCAAATGTTATGAAGAAATTTTAGATCTTGGTATTTAGTATATATACCAAATCCTCGTTGTCATACATACGTGTACCAAATTTCAAATCATTATCTTAAACCATTCCAGAAAAAATGTGTTCACAAAAAACTTTTCAAATTTTTCTTCGTTCAACTTTAGAATCTCAATAAAAAATAATTCTAAATTATTTTTTTAGGATTTACTATACTTCCACTCCACTGCGTGGGTGTTGAACTAATTGAATACTAGTGAAGTTGACGCTCGTGAATAATCTTACATGACGGATATGAATCAGAAAAATATAACAAGCTAACCATTTAACTCTTCGCCGATTTGCTGCACTTTTTATATAATTGTTGCACATTCTATAGGATACTCTTCTCAGTTATTTTTTGCAAATAATATTAGTTTTAGACATTTTTGGTTTAATTACAAAACATTAAAAAAAATATTTAAAATATTAATAACTTTTTTATTTATTGATAGATTTTGTTCAGAAACGGCAAGGTTATTCCTCAAGCTAATAGTAACTTACTGTCCAATTTTCAATGCAATCGGACTCTTTGTTCTTAAGTTATCGTGTTTACAAGAAACGTGACGGACGGATGGACAGACGGACGGGCAGACGGACGGACAGACAGACTGACATACAGACGAACAAACAGGCGGGCGGACAGACAAGCGGACGGACAGACAGACGGACGGACGGACGGACGGACGGACGGACGGACATTTTAAAAGTTGTTCAGAATTCGATCACCAACACAGTGAAATTTTTTTCTCTACGTGCAATATTACCGGTTTTAGAAATATGCCGATCGAATGCAATATACTCTCCGTTTTGTATTTGCGAAGAGTATAATTAATATTCAATATAAATAGTAAAGCTAAAACAGAACTGCATCAGAGGATACACAAACAATGTTTTTTGTAAATCAAATAATAAATAGAAATAAGTAGAAAAGAAATTAATACATATTATAACAATATAATCAGCAGTACTTATCATAACATTTTTTACATTTACCCATGACTGGTTTTAGTTAAAATGTTACCGCAACGGTATAGTTTAAATATTGTTTCTTCTACAACTGTTAAAAAAACGTTTTTACAATTTTTTGGGCATAAAAACATATGTTTATGGTAGTAGTGAAAAAGTCAAAAGCGAGAAAAAATATTTCTGGCGTATAGCCAAATAATAAAAGTGCGTTGAAAACAATTGAGGTTTCTTGTGATCTTTGCTTTAGAATCCTGAAATTTTAAATTTGTGCTTTGAGAGCCTACGGCTAAATAATAAGTAACTAACTAAACTGAATTTAAAATCTAGTATTATTCGAAGCATGTTTTCATTGCAATGAAGCAGGCAAGTAATTTTTCTGTTTCCATAGCAACAAAATAAATAAAAGTATATGGAAGTGTTCTTCGAGATTTCATGAATTACTGGACCGGGATAGTCGTTAGAACTATTCTTGTCGATCATTTTATGATATAAATGAAAAATTGCCATGCTGACTTTCAAGATATTTAAATAAATTTTTATTTCTGGTCAAGAATCCTCTAGACTCATTTCCCCAATCATTGGGCAACAGACGAGACTGATTCATAATGGTGGTAACCTGTTGAGATTTATTTGGAACACGATTTCTAAAATGATTATATTATATCCTGGAAATTTAGAGATATTCTGCTTAAGAATATCTCTATAAATTTAATTAGGTAGTTTCAAATTTTCAGTATCAATATACCTCCAAAATTAAATCAACCAATTCCTACAATATTAAGGTTTGGTGTAGATCTTCATTATTTCACATATTTGGACCATACTCAGAATAAAATTTGAAACGCAAAACAATTATTTTCTAGGGTTATCTAACTTTTTTAAATAAAATTAAATTTGTTTAATAGATTTTGGTACCGACAAAATTAAGCTACAGTCCTAACCTAAGGGAGCATAATTAGCCAGCAAGAACACAGCCTTTGCGGCATCTGATTATTTCTTGTATAGACACATCAAACTATCAAGTTTACGATAACCGACAAGAAATAAAAGAAGCCTTAGAAAATAATATGCAAGTTAAAACTTCTACAGTAACATATACAATGTTAAAAATAATGATGCAGGTTTTCTGACGAATGTATAGATCTATTTGGGGATTAAATAGGCTCTAATTTCATTTTTACTGTTACTAATTGATTATTTTGATTGGATAGTAATGATAACCTTCAAAACTGATTTAAGTTTCAATCGTCTTGCTTATTTCTTCACAGTATAAGACTTTGTATTACTCCGTAAGAAAATGCTGCACGATTTTTTGCAATAACGCAAATGATTTCTAAGAAAACTAATTTTTAAACCGAATAGGTACCTTATTTTACTAGATCCTGTATCATCATGACTTCGATAAATGTTGGTAAATGACCGAATGATTAATAGTAAATACGCTTGCAAGGTTTTTTTTTAATTTACAGTTATTTATCGGAAATAATGTTCGGTACGCTATAAATAATAGCTTGATATTCAAGGACTTACGTTTATGAAAATAAAATTCAATTGTTTACAACTGTTACAATCATAATTTTATTTATTTATCTTTTAATAAATAAATAAAATAATATTAACGGTGAAATAAACGTGCTAATTTGAAATTTTGTTCTAAAAAATAATTCGGTATCAACGTACTTTTTTAATTCAAATGTTCTCTCAGTTGTTTACCTTAAGGTTGGAGTCATCCTCGCTGACATGCTGTTAAATAATTGCCTGTTACTAATTTCTCTCATATCCTCAAACAAAAGCACAATTAAGATAATTATCTACAACGTACTCAAACTAAGTAATTCGGGGCGTTAAGGCACGAGCACATCACTACAACACTACATCACCAATTCCTTTTCAAAAATTGACACTAACTGCAGCACCGATAGAACAGCCATGTATATAAATAAACATTAGAACATTTCCTGCAAATCCTGCATTCAGCAATGGTTTCTTTAAGACTTCCAATGTCTTCAGCTTAGCCGATGCCGGTAACCGTTCACCAGCCTGACTGCTCCGATCCCCCCTTCGTCGCACCTTCCCTCCCGATCTTCAGAGCTTGACTTGACTTCAATGCAGGGTCTCCACTTGATGACCATCCTAGCACCGGCAGGGGCGCACGTGATGAAATTTGTAGAGTAATTTCAGTTTCTCGCGAAAACATTTTCAGCTGACTCTTTTGCCAAAATGAAAATCTAAATTGAGCTAAATTTAATTCAATATTCATCCATTTTCGGAAGTTATTCCTCTCTACTTAACATCTTAATCGCAGAATACATATAGTTCTAATTTTATAGTTATCGAGTTTAAAATTTTAATTGTGTTTTAGGGTTTTTTTTATGTAGCTAGCTGTATAATAATCTTTAGTTAGAGAAATGAATTCAAATTCGATAAAAATCCCATTCCATCCTTCTTTTTCTATTTGATTTATTTAATGTTATTCGTTGTTTTGTTCATTTAGATCTCTGTTTATTGTCACAATTTTAGAATTATTTGTAGGAATTTTTGAAAAATATAACATTTTGAACTAAAAATTAGGTGGCATAATTTAACCGCACGCACTCTCGTATTATATATTTGAAAAAAGGGTTTTTTGAGTACCGATTTTTCCATGTTTATCAAATATACTTTCTTACATATTTTACAATAGCCTCTTTTGCTATTTTAAGTTGTTTTCTTTGTACCTTGTCAATCATATACATATTTTAATTCGCTCTATTGCGAAAGGAGCTTGTTCTTGTCTTTTTAGTTGTTTTTCATCTTCATAGAATTTACAGTTTTTTTGTGTGTCGATATCTCGCGCATTATGTAATTGTTTAAACAAATAAGCTAATTTGTTTATTGAGGATTTGCGACTTTCCATGGCATTTTCGCACTCTCCACCCCCGGCAATTGATAAATATTGATAAAAACTACCATTTCTGTGTACTCTTGCCCCTTTTTCGTTGTTTTTACCCCCCGCCAACGCTTTTGAAAAAATTGCTCAGTAAACAAATGAAATATCTCAGCTTAGGAACGCCGCATCGAAGTGCAATTGTCGGAAAATGAAAGATAATTAAAAAAAGGAAAATTTTGAGCCTAGATAGACCTCGATCCGTTAACTAGAACCGGAGATATAGACCATTTTGCGTTTACGAGTGTCAATTGTTTATGAATTAATTTTTTTTTAAATTTTGTGACAACATAAAGTTAATATATTAAACTACCTAGTTTTCAATTGTCACACAAATCCATTGGTTTTTCATACATGTTATGCTCAGTTTTAAATGTGCTGTAAGTGATTTAAATTGGTTTAAAGAGTCATTGAAAGGTGTTTTTATCTTATATTTTATTTTCTTTCAAGTTTAATTATTTCTTTGCACAGGATGTTCCTTAATGACATGCTATTATTTCAGTATGTGATTCCTTACGTAATTTTATGAAGAAAAGTTCATATGAATATATGTCCGCAGCAGCTTAAATTTTTTGCTACGGGATGTTGAAAATTCTTCTTTTCAATCGTTATTTTTTAATAACTCAGAAAATACTTTAGATATTATTTTAAATTTTGGTATGTGTTAATAGGATATAAAACCACATATTTTAATTAGAAAAGCTGTTTTATCGCTCCACCAGTAGCATCCTTGCGAACATGTCCTCTGATATTTTTTACCAAAAAAGTGGTACGCCACTGACATTTTTCCATGTGGATATTTTTCCTGATTAGCCTGATAAATTATACATGAAAACGGTTTCTTGCATTTTTCTCGTCGCACAATTCTTGATGGAAACAATTACATTCAAATGAAACTAACTACACAGGCACACACAGAGCGTAAACACTTAAAAATGTTGTACGGCGTTCATAAGTTAATTGTCATAAAAACATAAAATGTACGAAAAACCAATGGATTTGCGTGACAAAATTAATAAACAATTGACAGTCGTAAACGCAAAACGGGCTATATCTCCGGTTCTAGTTAAGGGATCGAGGTATACCTAGGCTCAAAATTTTCCTTTTTTTATTATCTTTCATTTTCCGACAACTACACTTCGATACGGCGTTCCTGAGCCGATGTATTTCATTTGTTTACTAAGCAATTTTTTTTAAACGTTGGCGGGGGAGTAAAGACAAAGAAAAGAGGGACAAGACCACACATAAATGGTAGTATTTATCAAGATTTATCGATTGGGGTTAAGTGTAAGAATAGCCTAGGCTAAACTTCGCCCTGAACTTTGTATAATTTATTATACATTGATCAATAAAGACGTTTATTATTATTATTATTATTATTATTATTGCCGGAGGTGGAGTGTGGAAGAAATGCCATGGAAAGTCGCAAATCCTTAATAAACAAATTAGTTTATTTGTTTAAACAATTACAAAATGAGCGAGATATCGACACACAAAGAAACTGTAAATTCTATAAAGAAAATGCATCATTTTGACTACAATAAAGTATCTGCATGACCTTTCGTTGAACAGGAAAAAAATTGTTAATTAAGGACCCTTAATTTGTTTATAACATTTAAACGGTCAAAGATAAAAGGTTGCTACAAGTTTCAAACGACGCGTATTGATAAAATGTTCATTTTTTTTATCTGAACTTTTTTATCCGTTGCACCGTTTTTGTCAAAAAGTCAAAAAGAAATAAAAAAATGAGAATTTTCGCTAGAAACCATCGTTTCTAACAATGAAGCCTGTATTTTATAATTTTTTTAATGTCTCCATCGTGTTCAGCGCAATTTTTCCTATAAGAGTAGTCGATAAAATTTCTGTTGCAAATTTCTGACCAAAATCGTCGATTTTGACTTAACTTTGACTTTACGACGACCTGTTTATTTATATACCTATAACAGGTGTATTTACCACCAGCAAAGTTTAGTATCTTGCAATAACTGTAAATGCAAAATTTCACTTAATTAAGACTTCAAATCTGAAATTATAAATATTTATTCTTTGTTGAGCGGGTTTTTCTTTTATTGATTTATTTAGCCATAATGCATTAATATTCTTTTAATTCCGACTAGCAAAATAGTTAAAATACAAAATAAAATTTTACCCCATACAGTTGTTCTATTTCTTTAAATCTTACAAACACGGTATAAACAGCGGTAGACAAAATAAAATAGAGGACAACTGCATATCCCGGCGCATTAGTACTTCGTTAGATGCAGCGCTTTATTTTTTGGCGTTTCCGCCAACTCTGAATATACGACATATAACTGTTATATACTTATTGTAATTAGAACTAAGTTATGTGAAACTTACCTAAGGTTAACCTTTAAAATATTGAGCTTTAAAGTCACACCTCGTTATGATTTTGGCGTAGTTTTTGCATATTTGCAGCCCTACATGCCTTATTTCGTTCAAATAATAACGTGGGATATCATTTCAAAAGAGACAAAATAAATACAATATTTGTTTTAGTGAGCTAGTGAATCATTTTTGATATAGTTCAATATTTAGAATTAAAGAGTCAAAACTTAGACGAACAAAGACTTCATAAAACGATATTTTTATTGCAAATTGATGAATTTTAGTAAAAAAAAGTCCTTTAATAACACACATAATTTTGGGTCTCATCTGCTCCACTACTCTACTAATAAAATACACATTTCTAAACTGACACATGGGGTACAGAAGTGCCGAAACGAGTCAGGAGAGTATTTATTTATACTTTTTTATTATATTAATTTAAATACCTATTTATTATGCACCTGTCAATATTATGATGCCCTTGTAAAACTATTGATTTTAACTTATTGATCGTCACTAATTAATACGTTATTTACTCGCTATGTACGAATGTTTAAAACATGCTTATTATACTCTCGGCAAATACAAAACAAAGAGTATAACAGGATCGTGGTATACCCCCCATTTCTCCTTTGGTTTTGAAGATAATTGATTGAAATTCAGGATGTACTACATACAAAATAAGCGACACTCTTTGACATATAATTGATTTTTTTTTCACTTCCGGTTTTGACGGAAGTGACAATAACTTTCGATTTTTAAATGGAACACCCTATACATTATTGCATTTTTGGATTCTGCCTAATTTTCTGAATCAAAATCCGAAAAAATCTCGGAGGGTGATTTTTTCTCGAATACAATACTTCCCTTCGGTATGCGAGGGAAGTAGTAATTGAGTTTTGCCCGAAAAATAATTTTGGTGAATTTTGTTTGCTCATAAATCATGTAATTTAATGTTTTTAACGGGATATCGATTTTTGTAGCATTACACGGGTCATTTAGAATAAATCGGAACCATCATGGCACACTTCAATGGAAAACTAAAAATTATATTACATTTATGTTTGAAATGTCACTTATTTGGCATCGTTGGATTCAGAAAATTATGCCGAATTCAAAAATGCAATAATATATAGGGTGTTCCATTTAAAAATCGAAAGTTAGTGTCAGTTCCGGCGAAACCGGAAGTGAAAAAAAATCAATTATCTTCAAAACTAAATAACCAGGAGTTACAAAGACCTGATACAATTAAAGATCTGGGGATGACCTTTGACAGAAGTCTAAGTTGTGAACAATGAACATATAAATTTAACTGTATCATCAGCTTTAAAAAGCCTAGGATTTGTAATAAGGAATTGTAAGGGATTTAATAATGCGGACATTATGAAATTATTGCACTACTCCTTTGTGCGATCAAAATTAGAATATTGCTCACTGGTATGGTCCCCGGGCTATGCTACGTATATAAAAAGTATTGAAAACATTCAGCGTCGTTTTGTTAAGTATTTGTGTTTTATTGAAGGTGGCAATTATCCCACACCTGGTTATTCACAAAAGCTCATGTTAGAAAGATTTGATATGTCGAGTCTCGAAAATAGGAGACTAGCACTCTCTGTAATATTTCTGCATAAAATTATTTACAATATGTCTGATTGCCTGTCTATTTTGGAGCAACTGTGTTTTCGTGTACCTCGTATAGGAAGCAGAAATCGTGAAACATTCTATCTTGCTACTCCCCGAACAAATTTACTAAAATTTTCACCTATACATTTTATGTGTAATAATTATCATTCGGTGCAAAATGAGCTTGATCTATTTAACTGTAGTCCTGAGTCAATTAAAAGATTACTATGCGTATAACCCCATTTCCCTTATTGCCGTTTACATGTTTTTTAGAGTTATGTGATGTGTATATATATTTTAAGTTAGCTTTTTCTTAGTATGATGTTTGTATTTTGTTTCTTCTGTGACGTACTGTGAATTTATTATATATAATACTTATACTGTCGGTGCTTACTAGTGTAACATTCCCACCCTTTAATTGGTTTTCTGTTGGGTGGTTGTATCTAAATAAATAAATAAACAAAGGAGAAAACGGGGGTATACCATGATCCTGGTACACCCGGTATTGCATTTGATCGGCACATTTCTAAAACCGGTAATATCGCTCGTAGAAGAAAAATTATCACTGAGTTGGTAATCGGATTCTGAACAACTTTCAAAATATCCGTCCATCTGTCTGTCTGCCTGTCTGTCCGTCATGTTTTTTGTAAGCTCGATAACTTAAGAACGAAAAGTCTGATTGTATTGAAATTTTGACAGTCAGTTAGCCCTAGCTAGAAAAGGAACTCTATATTACCTATATAACCCTATTACTATATTTTTAAACAAAATCGATCAATAAATAAAAAGTTATTAAATATTTAAACTTGAAAAAATTTTATTTTTTGTTTTGTAATTAAACAAAAAATGTCTAAAACTACTATTATTTATAAAAGAATTGCGAAGAGTATTCTCTGGAATTCTCTGAAAATAAAATCTGATCCTCTAGAATTCACAGTAATTATATAAAAAGTGCAGTAAGTCGGCGAAGAGTATAAAAAATTAGCTTGTTCATCACATGCATTTTTTAAAATCATCTAGGCATAATCGTATATACATCTTATAGAAAGTAAAAGTTCATGTTACTATACACTAATGGTCATTACTGTATAATACCTCAGAAAAATGGTAAATACTATTATTACGATATATTTATATAGTTTTTGTTGTTTTTACAAGAATTACATGAAGGTTGTAGTGAAAATATATCTTGCGCTGTTATGCATCACAAATTCCTACGTGATGGCATTCTTGAAAACGACTGCAATGCTTATAAAGTCATTTTCGTAAGAAATTTTAAAGCGGAGATAAAATTTTATCTTATTCAGTCACACACAATGATTCTTATCAAAGCTGCTACCGGGAATGAAAACAGGCACTATGATTTCTTGTTATTCAACCGACATTTTGTAAGCTAAGCTGAAAACAGTTGTTGAAAATTATCTTTATGCTGAACAAGATGATAGATATACTAAATTATTCCAAGTTTCGAAAAAGGGAATATTTGACAATACATTTTTTATACAGTTAGTAATTTCACTTCTAAGTTGTAACCATCGTGCTTTATGTCCAGTAGTGACAATAAAAATAGATTTTCTATTAAATTAAATAATTAATAACTTCATTGGTTATTGATTCTCTAGCTAACACGAACTCTTTGTCCAAATTTCAATTCAATCGAACTTTTTATTCTTAAGTTATTCAGTTATACTCTGCGTAGTAGTGTGTAAGTATAGTAATCGTAAAAAAAAAACATTTCTTTTTCTGTGAAATAGGGTAGAATGTCATAAAACGTCGAGATTCTAAATTTGAACGAAAAAAATTCTGTCTGTGGCGTCGGTCGGTTTGTCTGCCGGTAACTTTTCGTGCGCACGTTTTCTCTGGAATGGTTTGAAAGTCCCTTGATTTAGTTTCAAATATAAAGAATCAAGAACAAGAAATCTGATTAAAAGTGAATTATTCATTATTTGTTTGCTTATAGTAATGAAACATATTCTTTATAGGATTCTTTCCGCTGTTTGCAAAATCCTATAAAGAATATGTTTCAAGAAATCTGAATCTGAAGATTATTATTTTGGGCTAAAGGTATTTAAAAATCGTAAGATTGACTAAGAGGGCGCATTTTGGAAAATATTGGTACTCTCATTTTTTTACAGTTATGGCAGAAATGTATCTATGTTCATTTTAATGCGCGCATTTAATGCAAGAAGTTGTTTTTGATAAGCTGTAATAAAGCGAAATAGGTTCGGAAAACAGTCAAGGATGCTGTAATTTGAGAGGTCATATAATCCCGTCAACATTGGGGTTATAGCGAGGGTTAGAGGGTTATTATTTTAGTGTTTATAGGAAATTGCGTGCGTTATAACTCAACTATGAACTAATTTAACATGCGGTTTCTTTCAAAAATCTGAAAAGTACAATTTTTGAATAAAAAAATGCAGGAAATATGAACCTTCTTTATTTACGTTGAGTTTTTCTCTTAGAACAACTTTTAATGTACGATGCAATGACACTGAATCAGCGAGTTTGTATTTTTTCAATAAAAATTGCTGGAATATATATTCAAGCTAGCATAGTATTTCTACACCATCTTCTGGTCCTGAAGCAAAATTAGTTATCTCAAATGACTTTCTACGCAAAAAAATTTATTTTTGGGTTCCAAACTCAAAAATGAAAGTCAGTACTATTATAGGATGTCTCGTATTAGGCTGATTATTCTTTTAAAAATCTTAAATGTCAGGCATAATGAGGAAATTTAAAGAAAACTATAACGAAGTCTCTACTGTTATCAATGTTTAAGATATAAATGAAAGCTTACATATTCCGTATAATTCATCATCATCTATGGCGCTACAACCCTGTGCGAGTCCTGGCCTCCCCAAGTTTTCTCCTCCATTCCTCCCTATTTCTTGCAGCTGCTCTTCAATTTCCAAATCCAATTTTAGATATGAGTTCTAATACTATATTCTCCCATCTAATTTTTTGCCTTCCCTATTTCAGTCTTCCTTGTAATTTACCATTCATTATTCTCTTTAGCAAATATGTATCGCATGCTTGTTCTTCATGCCTTGCCCATTGCAATCAGGAGGTTTTAATTCTAGTTATAAAGTCAGGCTCTAAGTACGTCGGCGTCTCGCTTACTAATTGCCCATGTTCCTGCCCCGCGCCGTAGGAGACCACAAACAGTCTAAAGGTTTTGTAGATTAATAATATCATCAATGCCATCTTGAGACTACGTTATTTTCCCACCAAGTGGAAGAAAGCAGACGTCATCATGATTCCCAAACCAGATAAGAATCTAACCTTTCCTTCAAATTACAGGTCCATCAGTCTTTTACCAGCGATGACTAAAGTAGCAGGGAGGATCATCCTGAAGCGACTTAAAACCCTGACCGATGAGCTCCAGATCATCCCAGATGAACAGTTCGCCTACCGAACAGAACATTCCACCGGGATCCAAGTACTTCATCTAACGGAGTACATCACGGAGGGTTTCAACCACCGTCAACTAACAGGAGCGATCTCCTTAGACATGGCTAAGGCCTTCGACAGGGTTTGATATGAAGGTCTCCTGGTGAAGATGTTGTCGATGGGTCATCCGTCGGCATAAGCTTATGAGATATTACCTTCACCGGAGGCAACTCCGTGTGAAGATTGCCGACAAGCTGTCGAACTACAGGCCCATGGAAGCAGGCGTACTGCAGGAATCGGTACTCTCTCCCCACCTGTTCACCATCTACACCTCCGACATGCCAAAAACCGCGAGGACCTCTTTGACGCTCTATGCAGACGACATGGCCATAATCGCAAGATCGTGGAGTGAAAGATTTGCCACCCGAAACCTCCGGGAAGCAACATCCCTTCTGGAAGAGTGGTGCAACAAGTGGAAAGTCAAAATAAACGCAGAGAAGAGCAAAGCTATCTTCTTCAAGAAAGTCAGGAGGCAAACTCCCACAAGACACGTCTCACGTCTCACATCAAGTACCTTGACGTCATCATGGATCGAAGCCTAACGTGGAGACAGAACATGGAAGCGATAATACAGAAAGCGAGGACGAGGATGACTCCATTCTACCCTATGATAGGTAAACAAAGCCAACGGAACCTGAGGAACAAGCTCACGCTTATCAGGACCCTCGGTGCACCTATTCTGTCTGACCTACGCCTCCGTTGCCTGGGGATACCAAGAAGAGGATACAATCTGTGGAAAACGCCGCACTTAGGCGCGCCGTGGATGCACCATGGTTTGTCAGAAACGCCGACATCATCAGAGACCTGGAATGTACCCCTGTAACTGAAGTCCTCCGGGACAGAGCGAAGAATCTATACGGCCGTACGGCAGAGTATGGGAATCCGCTGGCGAGATAGGCGACTGACTACGACCCCAACGACGCTCCGATGCATAAGAGGCCGAAGCTCCAGATCCTGGATAACGGGTAAGTAAAACCTAACCGTTGTTCTGTTTCAGTCCGACCTTCAAGCCACGCCGTAAGGAGACAATGACCAAAAACATCCAAAATCACCGGATCCCAGGGGTACCAAGCAAACAACCAGCTCGGTATCCTTACCCTAGCTCGTGTCGGCCTATGAGGCTAAAATAAGCGTCTTTGGTCGAACACAATCCTTTTGAGCCACACAGTTCACACTTCCTTCCTACAAAATCGGAGCACTATCTGCAAAAATTGCAATTTTCAGGTTATTATATTTTCTGTCCCATTTGCATGTGTTCTAACTATTTTCCAGTTAAAAATGGCCGATATGCTACAAGAAGGTGAAAAACTCTTATATTGTTTGTCCTAAGTGCTCATGACAGTATATTTATAATCAAAATGTCCTCATTGTATTGTACTAAAAATAAGTCCTATATACCTTAATTCCAAGATAAGACTTTTTAGCTTAGTAACATGAATAGCTGAACTGTTCTATATCGTTTCCGCTATTGCAGAACTTGTTATAAACAAGGACAGTATTCTTAGTTAAAAAGCTAAAACTTTCAATATATCAAAACTAACAAAAAACTAGACAGGGCGCTTTTCCTTAGGACGGCAGAATTTGCACCCTGGGCTTCCGACTAGTCAACATCCCTTAAACCCCTCCAAACACCGAGAGAGCTCGGCAACAGCCGTTATCTCTCACGACAGACCAAAGACGCCAGCGCCATGCCAGCGAAGAAAGAAGACCAAGGCAGAAGAGCGCAAGAAGAAACGAACGACCCAGCTGGCAAGGCCCAACAGCCAGGACCAGGGGAGATCTGCTAACATCACCTACACTGTCCGCATTTGAGGGGGATAGGCGAAAAAGCAGGCCCACCCCTTACGAGGCCTTCCAGGTCTACAGCAATGGTTGGGGCAAAGAGCTCAAACTCGACCCCTAATCATCCGAGACCGTCATCTTTAGTCAAGAATATTGGCAAGATTGTTAATTTTGTTTTTCTACTTACGTTGCGGTTAGAGGGTTGCTTACAGCATTGTAGTATTTATTGCCTAAATACGTCTTCCTATTTCTGCATCGCTATCGTACTTCGTGTTTACACTAGAACCAAGATATGTGAGGTCTTGTATGACTTAAAAATTGTCAGTGCCAAATGCAAAATTTTAGCCAAGGTTGTGAATGACGCGTGGCGAGGTGATTACTGGCATGATTTTAGTTCTTTCCTCGTTTATTCGTGCATTTATCAAAGCAAAGATAAGAGTTTCCCAATATCCATAGAAATGTTTAAAAAACAATAATTGTACAAATATTTCACCCTTTCAAAAGGTTTAATTATTTTATCCCAAAAGAGCTTTTAGGTTATTTTTAAGACACGCAAATCTGACTCGTACTTTCGACCACCAATTTTTGTCAATCAAGTGACTTCTTCAGTGAGTTTAATAAAATCCAGTGTTGGGACATATTAACAATCGCAGAGAATCGATTCTCTCAATGAACATTATGCGGCGAATTATTATTTGCAATAAAAATAGCTGTTTGACCAACGTAAAGGTCATAGAATGATTATTTTTAGACATTGACTAAATAAATGTGTTAGTAAAATAATAGCTTTGTTTATAATATAACCTATAAACGAGGTCACAAGTAAGGTAAAATTATAGGACTCTTAAAAATCGACGTAAATAAAATTCAAAAGAAATTTACTGGATACATACCTATACTACAATTCTAGACATCTCTACAAAAAAAATCACATTTTTTAAACTAAGTTAAATAATGAAATTGAATAAGATCTAAAAATTTTCACCCACTGTTATCTAGCGTTTTCCACCAGCTTCACGATTCATTACCTCCTTATACAGTATGTCCCTAAAGTGAACAAGAACAGCTAATTCAGATAAGGTGAAAATATGACACAACTTACCTCTATTTCGCCAAGGAGATAATCCTTCAATGTGACCGCTATATTTAAGAAATAATCAATACTTTGTAAATCACCGATGGTCTAGCAGGATTTAAATTTCTTTATAAAAGTATTTTGAAATCTGCTTGACTTGCCTAGTTTCAGTTTGGAACACAATTTATTTTGGTATGTTGAAGGTAATGGGCTTGTTCCATGATATTCTTTTTATATGGTTTTTATACTTTTTCATACGGTATTCTCATTATGCACTTAAAATTTCGTATTATTAACTTTTTCCGTTCTCGAGATATAAGAAGTTAAAATTAGTAATAGTTGCAAAAACCCAGCGCTAATTTGTGACGTCACTATACGCAAGTGACGTAAGAAAAGAGGCTTTCTGGGACCTTTCAGATTTAACCTGAAAGGTCGAAAAACATGGAATTTTCAAACGCTGATAACTAAATAAATACGTCGAGTGGAAGTTAGTTCTATGTCTCTAAGGAAAGGAGAAGGTCGGCGATTAATCCTAATCGGAAATTGCGGGGTCAAAATCGAAAATTTGTCCCGACAGGAGCGAGAGAAAATTGTGATTTTTTGACATTTCACCAAATTGTACTCCCCTACTGTCAAGAAGTAAGCAAAACACACAATACTTCGAAAACACTTATAATTATAACAACTAAGGAGCATTAAGTCTGTTGAGATCGCCGTCTATGCGTATAGTGACGTAGCGCCTGGCCACGCCCCATTTTCGCGAGGTGGAGATTTGTAATAGTTTTTAAGATACTAAACGTGCGAATAAGATTCTGATTTTTTGCAGATCTATTATTTTATACTTGCACTTTCGATTTATGAAATTAAAAAAAAACGCCGAACAAGCCCATTGAAGTATATACTGTTAGATATTTATTTGGTGGGTCGTCACCCCTAAAAGTTTTGTAGAATGTTCCATTTATTCATTATCAACAAAAGTTGTATATAGATTGTACATGGTTTAAGGGGTTGCTCGGATATTTCTCACCTCAATCCCTCAAAAAGGTCTCTTATGAATTACCCTACAATTAATTGTTGCCCAGAACTGCCAAGCTTTTTACAAAGCTTATGAGTTTATTTGGAGCGCTAATTTTCATGTCTCTTCTAAGTACTTTAGTCAAATGCGGACTAACATCTTGCATTCACAAAGAATCCGCAATCACTATTGCAGTATCACAGTATCTGGCATCTATCATTTGTTGTCTTGTCTACATCGTCGTGATTATATTTTAATGGAAAATGGCCTGTTCGAAGTTCTGTCATTGACCATAAGTTGGACTTTTCGAATTCGAGAAGCCTTGTGGTATTCTTCGTAGAATAAATTTTGAACTTTTTCACTTGTCTCTGGCACGGAGTATGACTTCTTCTATTCCGTTTCCCATTTTAGGATTTCTTCCATTATGTTGCTTAGATAAGTCACCAAATTGTTGGAGCTTCACCAAATATGTCAGTTGATTTGTTTTCTTATATTCCCTCATGTTTCTGCCTGGCCATCGAAAACTATGCACATCTTTGCCCTTCGAATGTCTTTATTTATTCCTAGGCACATAGATCTAGAACATAGATATCCGTTTGGAAGATGGTTTGGGTCTAGAGCTCTGGATAGTCTGCAACTAAGCCCCGCTATGCCCCCACACCAACCTCATCTAGCTATGTTTGATTCATCTGTGTACCGGATTGAGTGACCCTTTCTCCAACCGCTTCGACACTTTTCAATCAGCCCATCAAACAAGCAATCGGAGTTTTGTTTTGTTGGCATTGACTCTGTGGGTTTGGTCGTGGACGCGACAATTACTATCGCTTTGGGGCCAGTTGTATAAAAGTGGATCAGCAAGAGTTCAGCTGAACTTTGTTTAAAATCTAAGGATACTAAACTTTCGTTGGTCCACTTTCATACAACTGACCCTTTAGTAATAATTACGATCTATTAAATTGGACAAACTGTTGAGAGAATGCCGTTTTATGTTATGGTGATAAAAAAATTAATATTATTCATAGTCGAGAAAATGAGAGGTAAATAGCTTCTGTTTCTATATTTTTCACATTAAATTTTCAATGTTATAGTTTATTCACATTCCTACAGAAATAATCAAATTGTCTTACATGTCAAAAGTGGGAAAGTATGACATTTCAACTTCATTTGACCATTGAACTGAATTGTGACATTTCAGATTGGAAGTGGCCACTTTCTTACCAGAATATACTAAAAACGACGCGGCCACACTTTGACATTTGTTCTTTGACATAAGAATTTTTTCTTTATTGCCTACAAGGTGGCCATTTCCTAGAAAGAAACATCCGATATGGAAATATTTACTATTTTTGGCGAACTTTTTTTCTTAGTACATATATTTAAGAAAACTATATTAGGCATAATCTTAGCATAATCATTAAATTTAAATGTAACTATTTTGCAAACTTCTGAAATTATTGAATGAAAATTCATCGTAATAGTCTTGTCATGGTTCTACTTAAGTAAAATTATTTTTAAATATACGTACCAAGAAAAAAAGTTATGGCAAAGAATAATAAATATTTTCCTATCGGATGTCTCTTTCTAGGAAATGGCCACATCATTTAAAATTTTAATAAGCGATTTACTTCCTTTTCGTTCAATGGGCGCGTACAGACTAAGCGAGCAGCCTCACACGGCTTGCTTCGAAAGGAAATTGCTCTGGCTGTGTGGACGTACCTCGCTTGCTCAATGCTGCGTGATGCCGCGGTCGAGGCTGCCTCAGCGTGAGCCGAGCATTGTCGGTTTTTCGTCCATGCTCAGAGGCGCCTCGGTTAACTCGTGGTCGTCACTCTGGCCGCGTGTTCAGTGACTTGTTCATATCGGTCTCCAAGCATTAAGTTTTGTTTAAAAATGGAAAAATATGAGTGCTTAAAATTCATAGAACTTTATGGGAATTATAGACAAATTTGAGATTCTCAGGATGCAAATTTTGCAAACAAAGATGTAAGGCAAGATGCATGGAGAAATATAAGTAATGAAGTGGGATACCAGTGGCAGAATTTAGAAATATGAATCCCTTATTAGGCCCTTACAGAAGAGATAAATCTAGAGAGAAAAACAACCCTATTACCAGTGGAGTCATAATGATATTTCGTACGGAACCGATCACATGCCTCGAAAAATAATGGCTCACCATGCTTCGCGAGGCTACCTCACTGTAAATTTTGAAAATTGCGAGCAGCCTCGCGAGGCCGCTCACTCTGTACGCGCCCATTAAGTAGGATGATTGTGAATAAAATAGTATACAAACCTTGGTGAAAAGTTTCATTACTGTCTCGAGAATTAGTTGACCTCGCCGCTTCGCGCCTCGGTAAACTATCTTATCTCTCGACAATAACGAAACGCTTTCCGCCTCGGCATGTAATATTCTATACTCTAGCTAACAACACAAAAATGATTCTCTGGACAATTAGCCGAGGAAGAGCTATTTAAAGACGCACATTTTGAATTTTCGTATTAGTCTTTACCATGCATTAATAACAGTTAAGTAAAAGAAATTGAAAAATGTGATATTTATTTAAAGTCTTCTGTAAGTTTCGCGGTGAATAAAATGAAAATTAAATAAATTTTACGTAATGTTATTCACATATATTAATGTGTAAATATTCGATTTTTTATATTCTAGGTGAATTCTTTAGATTACCGCTTTCCTGGAATTCCTAGTACGTTATCCAATTGATAATAATAAATATAAATTAATATTATGTAAGGAACAAATCGAGGCGGAAACGCCACAACGGACTTTTTATACGATTGGTTGATTAAAACTTTCTGTACACTGTGTGCGCTTCTCTTAATACTTGAACGTACGGAAGATGTCTGGGTTATGCAATATTTGCACTGTGAGAGTTAAAAAGGGTTAAACGTTAAACATTATGCTATCACGTTTTAATTCATGATAGGTCAGGGAATCTTCGCTTTGTGATGAAATGTATTGTGCACGTTTGTTGCCTTCCTACCTAGTTCCTTTCTAAAATTGGACACCCTACCCATTTTTCGCCAGGCATTGTTCTCAAATCTGTATTTATTCGGTTGCCGCAGCAACTAGCATCGATAACATTTTATTTTTTGTTAAAAAGTTTATTACAGCCCAACAGGTTCAGAATTAATTTACAGTATAGGAACATTATACAGAGTAGTCCTAAATAACTGCAAAAGATTTAAAGGACAATTCCTGGATTATTCTTCTATGACACAGTTGATGTAAACAGTATATCTCTACAGCCGCTATTATTCGAGATACAGGGGTTTAAATTTCGAACAAGTTAATCTTTTCCCAAAAATCTAAAACACTCGTCAGGATATTGTTCCGAAATTTAGTATGATGCTTAGTTTTTAGAAGACAACTTTCGATTAGCTTGAATTATGACACCACTGATGTACGTATGGATATTGACATTCTTAATTTGTTGTAAACACATTATATTTAACTGGAATGAATAAAAGTGTCATACACCTGCAAGTAAATACATATTTTAGCCAAATAAATACTTTCATTGATTATCAACATAAATACATCTTTTAATCAACAAAGTATCAATTGATTTAATAATTTATTTTATTAAATGGAAAGAAATTTGATATCTTATTAATTCTTTTTATCGTAGCATATACAAATCACATAGACAATAATAAAGATATCAGTCATAATATAAAATTTAAAATATAAAAAAAAACAAAAATACAGTATGAAAAAAATAGAGCAGATAAATTTAAATTATATGAACTATATAAAACTTGTATATAAGGCCACAACAGAATATGTGTTACAAACAAACATCTAGGTACCAAATATAATCAATCGCATTGTCAAGAAATCTTCAAATTGACCTGAATATGCTCTCATTCCACTATGTGTCTCATCGTCTGTCTATCTGCACTTCAGTCACATTGTGGAGATTGGCTAACTTTCCATTTGTGGAGAGAGTTTGCATATCATCCATGCCCTGTTCTAATTATGTTTATACTGGACCAAATTTTTCTAGGGAGATCAAAACCGGCGGGCTTATCAGTAATACACTGCAGACCTCTACCGTGTCTTGGCGAAACTTGTATATAACGGCCGCAACTGAATATGTGTTACAAATAAACGTCTAGGTGACAATTAATCGCATTGTCAGACACGTTCAAGAAATCTTCAAATTGACCTGGATATGCTCTTAAGGGACATTCTTCCACGATGTATATGATCATCTGTCTATCTGCATCTCAGTCTCGTTGTGGGGATTGGTTAACTTTCCATTTGTGGAGAGAGCCCGCACATCTTCCATGCCCGGTTCTAATTCTGTTTATACTGGACAAAATTTTTCTAGGGAGATCGAAACCGGTGGGCTTATCAAAAATACACTGCAGTCCTCTACCATGTCTTGGCGAAACCTCCTCCCATTCCTGTTCCCAATACTTCATCATATCGAAGTGGCGATGTTGCAGGTTTCGAGCGGCCAGAGTGGCTGGGGCTCTGGATCGGACTCTATTGATATTAATGTCGTCAGAAAATTGATGTATTGGTAGTGGTGGGTTGTCTTATATTTTTTTATATTCTCTGACAAGAACATGTGGCTTACGTAAGTGTGGATGAAGATGTGAGGAAGCGTTGGAAGCTAGAAGACAGGTGTTGTTTTAATTGTGCTCTATATAATCCTCATTGTGAGGTTTAATTCGACATCGACCTTTTTAGTGTGGGCACTTTTAAGCCCTATTGGGCAGCAGTACTCCGCTACCGACTAGACCAGCTCCAAGGTGGATGTAGAGCTTTTGAATTATATTATTTCTAGTTCGGAGTTTCGTGGCTGTCTTAGTCAAGTGTTGCCTGTAACTCAAACTTGTGTCCAGAGTGACTCCTAGATACTTCGGAGTTTTATTATGTGACAGTAAGTTGTTACTGAAGTAGACTTTGAGTTTTCTGTTTGCTAGTTTACTATTGAGGTGAAAACACGCCACGCCGTCTCTGTTTTAGCGGGACTAGGTTGGAATCTCCATTTGCGGAAGTAGTTTCCCATGTTAGCTAGGTCGTTTATAAGTATTTCCTCTGTTTCTTTCATGCTCTTATGTTGTGTGGCCAGTGCATAATCGTCGACATATCCAAATTTTTGGGATCTTGTTATCGGCATATCGGCAATATACGTAAAGAGCAATCTTTTGAGGGTCTACAGACGTCCAGGTGCAACATCGTGGGAACTGTTAGTTTTGGCAGAGGATCAGTCATGGTTTGACGTACTGAACTGATAGTCATTGATGAAGGTGGATAGGTATATAAGAACCATAATTAAACCCCAGGTTGTGCCATTTGCTCCATTTATTGGTGAATACTTCATTTTTATGCACGATAATGCAAGACCGCACAGCGCTCGGATTGTATGCCAGTACTTGCAGGAAGTGGAACTTAATGTTATGAACTGGCCTGCGAAAAGCCCTGACTTAACTCCCGTTGAGCATCTATGGGAAAATATAAAGAGACAGATTCGAGCGCTGCAGCAGCCTCCAGTTACTCGTAATGAGCTGAAAGAGAAAATGGTCGAAATTTGGGAGGATATTGATTCATATCAAATAAGAACTCTTATAATGAGTATGAGGAGTCGGTGTCAAGCAGTCATCAACGCACGCGGAGGAAACACACGATACTAGCAGAAAAAACTTAAATTTAAAACTATGTTTCGTATTTGTTTTGTTGTATCTATTTTATTTTGGGTAATTTGGAGATAAGACTTTACTAATTTTTCTATTCCAATGTTTTTTTATTGTACGTCGTCAAAAAAAAAGCGTTTAAAAAATGCATCTACAAGTTTCATGAATATGCGTTAATTTTGCGACGAAGTGTATTTTGTTGAGAAGTTTACATTATTTTGTAGATTTAAATCACGTCTACTATTATGTTTATGAAAGTAATTGTTTGTTAGAAGTAAATAATTTATTTGCATTCGTTATTTTCTTTTAATATACACAATTTTGGTTATTTTAAAGAATGTGTTAATTATCTTTACCAAAGAGTTTTGCAGTCTCAAATAATTGAGATATTTCAATTAAAAAATTATTTTATTGTAATTTTCATATCATGTAACAGTTATGAAGAAGAAATTTAATACATTTTTATTTTTTCATAGTTTAAAGAGCATATCTCTAAACTTGACCTCATCTTCTGTTCATATTTTTTAAATAAATGCTCAATTATTTCAACAATATTTTAGTTTTTCAAAAACTGTTACATGCATTATTTTCTTCAAACAATCATCATAATATGTTAAATATTCAAGCTTACCTCATCGGTTATGTCGCCTAGGTGTTGGACGTCTTCCGTCTCTTTAACTTCTTCTGTCTCCTCTCTAGATATAACTTTGCGTTCCTTGACCTCTCTAACAATTCCTTCTGGATTTGGTACTGCGACCCAATTGGCTTTTTCGGCAATGGCATTATTCTCGCCTCCTTCCAATGCCTTCGGACCATCGGGCTCGTCCTCACCTCCCAGTTTCCGCAACTAAGGAGGAAAATAATAACTATAAATACACTATTACAATTATTTATTAAATTATAAAAAATCCTTCGCTAAATAAATAAATCTCATAGTACAGGAACTAATATCTCTAGCAGATACAAATGTGTCATACAACTAATTGCACGTTAGCTCATATACTATTAAACAAAGACGAACGAAAACTAATTTTATTTAATAGCTGTTTTTATCCTTTTCATAATTATACTCTTGCAAATGCAAAACGAAGAGTCGTATGGCAATTAATCGGCACATTTCTAAATTTAAACACTAGGTTAGTGTTAGCTTGAGGAAGAACACTATCGTTTTTGAACAAAATCTATCAACAAATAAAAAAGTTATTAATTATTTAAAGTTTCTAAAAAATCTGTTTTTTTTTATCTTTGGTAATCAAACAAAAAATTTCTAAAATTAACCTTGTTTGCAAAAAACTGCGAAGAGTATCCCATGGAATGGAGGCACACTTTCCGGGTTCACTGGTTTTGAGGGACTAAGAGGACAGTCGACATCCAGATCAAAGGCCGGCGCAGCCCAGACCTGTAAATTGGAGACTGGCCAATGAGGTAGTAAAACCAGACAAAATCAGATGAGCATTTGGTAAGTTCCAACCATTCAAATCTCCTGGAATGGATTTAATTTACCCAATCATGCTCCAGAAAGGACAGGATATATTACTACCACATTTATGTAAAACATTCAGAGCCTGTTTGGCCTGGAGATACATACCACGTACATGGCGGAAGGTGAAGGTCACCTACCTTCCAAAAATAGGTAGGATTTCGGATCAAACACCCAAGTCATATAGACCCTTAAACCTGTCCCTTTTCCTGCTTAAAACACTGGAAAGGCTACTGGACAGGTACATTAGAGACGAAATTCTAAGACAAAGTCCTCTTAGTGAACGTCAGTATGCATACCAGCCGGGAAAGTAAATAAACTACTAGCAAAGTCATTAGATGACAAAGAAATTTCAGTAGCCACTTTTCTAGATATAGAAGGAGCGTTGAACAACGCAACAACACACTTGTTAATGAATGCATTGTTAACCAGAGGAGTCCCAACAGTGCTCTGCCAGTAAATCAAGGCCAGCCTAGAGAAAAGGATAATAATATCCACTTTGGGCGAGGCTACCATTGAGGCAAAGGTGAGTACAGGTTACCCCCAAGGAGGGGTAACTATCTCCACTACTGCGGGCAACCCTTGTTGACGACCTCCGAAAAATTTCTGCGGAAAGCTTTTACTGCCTAGGATATTGCTGATGACATAGCAATAGTTGTCAGGGGGCGATTTGCGAACACGATATCAGAGCATTCACAAAGAGCCCTAAATATTGTCTAAAGGTGGTGTAATGAGGAAGGACTCTCCATTAACCCCCACAAAACCACAGTCGTCACTTTCACACGAAAAAGAGTCTTGGAGGGCCGAAAGCCCCCAGTGCCGAACGGTGTGAAAATTTTGTTTGTAAGTGAGATAAAATACCTAGGAGTTATTTTTTCTATCAAAAACTGACTTGGAATTCCCACATCGAAAAATTCACACAGAAAGCAACAATAATAGCCTTCGGAAGGTGTAGGTAGATATGTGGAAAAGATTGGAGATTATATGCCAAAATGACTCTATGGTTATATACTAGGGTAGTAAGACCCATGATAATCTACGAATCGGTAGCATGGTGGACTAAGACAGTGCAGTTGGGAGCTGTAAGGCTGTTAAGTGGCCTACAAAGGCTTGCTTGCCTGTGCGCCCCGGGAGTCATGAAAACTGCTCCAACGGCTGCACTGGACGTCCTTCTGGACCACTACTACACATATTTATTCAAGGAGAAGCTCGTTCAGTGCTACATGGGCTAATACAAGGCCCTACACCAATAAGGCAGCAGCATGGAAAATAACACCAAAAGTTATACTTAGAGCTGAAGGCGGATCCCATTCTAGGAATGCCCACGGACATTACAGTCCCAAAGTATAACTTTAATAAAAATTTCAAAATCAAAATACCAGACAAGGAAAACTGGACAAACGGTCCTCCAATACCGGCACAAACAGTTTAATATACAGGCGGCTCTAAGACAGAACAGGGTGTTAGAGCTGGGATTTGTGGGATAAGGTCAAAAACGAAAATCCCAATAAGTCTAGGAAAATACGCCACAGTATTTCAGGCTGAAGTGACCGCAATACAGTGGTGCTCAAAGGAAATTATAAGGCAAGGAACTGTAAATCAGTCGATTGCCATTTTTTCCGCTAGACAGGCTGCGCTAAAAGCAAACGGTTCCATGCAAGTCGAATCGAGACTTGTATGAATTGTCTTACATGTCAAAAGTTGGAAAGTATGACATTTCAACTTCATTCGACAATTGAACCAAAACGTGACATTTCGGGATGGAAATTGGCCACTTTCTTACCAGTTTTCAGGTTGGAAAGTGGGCATTTGCTATCCTATGTTTTTTATTCGTTTTCTTTTAGTGGTGGGAAATACAAATTATAAGGCATAGAACATATTTATTTATTAACACAAACCTGGACACAAACAGAGCATTTGACATTAGAATTTTTTTGTTTTTTGCCTACTGAATAAAAACACAAGATGCTATTTAAAAATTTCTTAACGCTGTATTGGCTTTTAATTCATTAAGGAGGATGATTGTGAATAAAATAGTATACAAACCTCGATGAAAATTTCCATTATTGTCGAGAGATACATTCCACTTCGGTATGTAATATACGATTAAATAACGCTTTTGGCACACTTTACAAGATATAGCAAGATTAGCAAAACAAGAAAAAAATATATCAAAAATAATGTTCCCTCGAAGTACTCTTTTATTCCTCAATACAGTCACATTGTGAAGAATTGACAGCATCCATATCTGATGCTTGAATTTCCATTGGAACAGTTATAGTTATGCTGCTAGTGTCTTTAAAATATTAGTTCAAGTAGCCAGAAGCTTATTTAGGTTCTATTCATATATGTATTGCCATTTCAGTACCAATAAAATACAAGTCATCTAGTGCGACCTTACAATTAATATTTTAATTATTCATGGGTCAACGTCCTATAATTTTAATCCAGTTGCAGTAGCTAATCGAAATTTAGCAATTTTAGATAACTGTGCCTGAACTACGTTTGGTAAAAATGATTGAAAAATAAAATTGGATTTAACCGTTGTGCAGTTTTTGCAATAAAATTGGTCAATTATTTAAAGACCACTGAACCGAGTTCGCCCAAACAAACAATGTTTCTTTTGATGATTATTGGATAAATCGTATATTAAAGCTACTTATTTTCTAATGATCAATATAGTTTATTTAAATAAACGGCAGCGGAAAATTTTGTTACGATTAATATTATAACGAATTGAGGATCCCTTTTTTCAAAAATTTCTAGGGTAGGTTAAAAATATAACTAAATTGTAACGTCGTTGAATTATATTTATTCGCTTCTTTATTTTGTTTCAAATTAACAACAGACAACCTAGACCTAATCCAAGTGATCTATTATCACTCAGCGCATTACATAAAATACTTATTATAATATACACATTCACTAGTACTAACAGGGCCGTCGAGAGAAAGTCGGGGCCCGGAGGTAGTAACATACGTGTCCCCCTCACAATTAAAATTTGCATATACATCTCCAACTTTTCCCGGATTTCATAAAATCGGATGGAATCCGGGCCCCCTCAAATACTGCTGGCCCGGGGAAAAACACCCCCGCCCTCTCGTCGGGAGTGACTACTAGCTTTCCTGCTTATATTTTTCAAAGAACGTGTATTAAATATGCATTGTGTCCCATAAATCATATTCCAAACGAAACAGAAGGGCCTTATAAACTACCAAAATAATCCTAATTGCATTTTGTGGCTGTTGAAAAAACCTGTTAAGTAACGCCTACAGGCCTAAATTAATTAGACTGATTATGAACCTTCTGTGCATGTATTTGGTCGTGCAATTTTTATTTATTCAAGAACGAAAATGTAAAAAGTAAAATGGTAATAATAATCGAAAGTGCATAATACTGTTGAAATTGTAACTGGTAATTTACTGTTCTATTTTCTTTTTAAAGTAATGATATATATCTTTATTCTTTTAATATTTTAGACTATAGTAATTAGCTGCTTACAGAGTGGAAAACAAGCTAACCATTGTACTTTTCGCCAATCTACTGCACTAATTATATAGTTGTACATTCAATACTATACTCACCGCATTTTATCGTAAATAAAAAATTGTTAGTTTATATTAGCGACGGCCTTGTCTAACTGCGAAATGAATGAAAGCTGCCAAAGCTTGGTCCGCAATCTTATCATATTTGTGGCAGATTTACTGCCATATGGAACAAAATTTCTAAAAAATTGTGGAGAATTTTACGCTGAATCCAGAGATATACAAATTTATAGGTATTGGTGGAAAAGTAACCCTATGAATGTGTAAGAATATGACATGCTCCATTGAGTCGACCCATTTCAATTAGTATAGGCATATACGTTTTTTCTTGAATAAGGCGTGTTATGATCTGTTATTATTTACACTGCAGTTGTTGCACACTAACTTCCTGTCCAATTTTTAGTATAATCAGACTTTTCGTTCTTAAGTTATTGTGCTTATAAGAAACTGACGGACAGACATACGGACGGACGGACTGACATTTTGAAAGTTGTTCAGAATTCGATCACCAACACAGTGATATGAAATTTTTTTCTCGCGAGCGATATTATCAGTATAGTAATGGAACTTAATTCTAGTACATGTTTTGTGTCAAAAACCCGTTGTAAAAAGTCATGCAAGGACATGCTAGCAACTAAAGACTGGTTGTCTAAGATTTAATCTTAGACCACGAATCTTTTGTTGCTAACATATGGGACAGGAAATGAAGACTCGCTAAAAAACAGCACAAATGCAAAAAGATATCAACATACTCTGGCGCATCTTATCATGTCTCAAATGAATTATTAATAAAAAATATTTCCCTTAAAGATTTTTTATCCAACATAAAAACCAAAAAGAAGCTAAATGAATACCTGGCCAAGAAAGTTCGGAACTGAGAAAGATTTAAGCATGTATTTACTTCATATATCCTGCTGATAAACATAGAAGACAATAATCATGAAGAAGCTGATACTGTTCTAATACTTCGTGTAACTCAACAATATGGAAAAGACATACAAATTTCTGTGCACAGTCCGTATACAAATGTGATTGTGCTTCTGATTAGTTTTTATGAGCAATTACCAAAGAAAGTCGTAATGGTAAACAGTCGAAGAAAAACTGAAAAAGAAATAGATATTGGAAAAGTCGTCAAATCAAGTATCGGACACATGCATTATAAATTTTTTCCATGCCTTTGCTGGGACAAATATAACCTGCAGATTCTCAAGCATTAGCAAAGAATTTTGCACGAATTAGTACCTTTGCTCTATTAAAATGAATTAATAAAGAAAGTAACTGACTTGTGTTTTCCACCAAAAATCAATAAGGAGATACCTACCACTCACAGTTGATGGGTTTGGGGTTGATCGTTATTTTATTTTAGGGTCCATTATATTGCAACAGTATGGAGAAGTGCGAATGAAAATAACCAAAATTTGCTATTCTCTGTGGGTGGAGAAAAAATCACAAATATTTAAAACCAGTCTCCATGCTTAACCCACACGCCTCAAGAGCTGTAAAATTAACCTTGACAAATCTAGCTGCAAGAAGGTGATCAATGATATGTTCCTGAAACAAAATTGAATAATTTGCACAGAAGCCTGTCAGTGTTCTGCAGGAAACTTCTTTTGTGCAAATACCCCAGATTTAGAAGTTCCATCGATCATGGAAGAATATTGATTGATTGCTTGATTTGTCAGCCTAAGGTGGGCATTGCTGCCAATACCAGGTATCCGTGGAGGTTCGTTCCAACACGCAGCTTGGTCGTCCGTCGAACACGCCCAACGGACGGCCACACCGCGTGCCGGAATTGGACATGCTTGTTGTCAGCAGCGAGAGCCGCATGACGCATGGGATGGGAATATAGGATAGGAAGTGTAGGTGTTTGAGAGATGCTTCTTTTAAGTTTCCATGCTTCTATTAAGTTTCCATTTGTCATCATCGGCTGGGGTGTGGTGGAGTTGTTTGCGAGATGCTTCTTTTCAGTTTCCATGATTCTTTCAAGTTTACGTCTATCGACATCTTCTTATTTTTCTTCTTCTAAGTTTTCTGCTACTTGTGTATCTGAATCTGTCAGCTTTTATTTTTTATTTTATTTTTGTATTTTTCCCTTTCTTTTTTAATTTATTAACCGCTCCAAAAGTAAATATCCATCTACGGTGGAGTTGCTGGGAAGGGCCCTATATCGCGGTAACAATTTTTTTGCGCGTTATGAGAAAACAGGGATAGTTTGCTCACCCTGTATATCGTTTCCTTGAAACATGCTGCTCCAATTTTGGGCAGTTTTTCCATTTCATCACCTACATATTATGTTTATTACCTATATATTATGTTTAATATCTTTTCAATTTTGATCTCCAATTCTTGTTTAAAATTTAATAAAGACATAAATAAACCAATGCTAATGCTACATGAACAAAAACTTATCTATTTCATCACACGTCTGGTTGGCTGTTGCTTATTTTATACCACCCACTTCAAGAAGGGACGAATCCAGGTATATGTTTTACGGTCAAGCACTCAAGCAGTACACTCAAACACTCAAGTAGCGTTGTTTATATACACTATTTTGTATTGCTTTAGTCAACAAACATAATTTAATCAAATGTCAACTATATGAAATAGCCATACTCGCGCCAATTTATATCAGTCAATGCAGAATTGTTCACTCTTCAATTCAGTACAATTTCGGCATTTTGTTGCCGCTTTAACCGGATTTATCTCGATATCCCGTAGGACCACGAAACGTGCGTCCTTCACCGAATTCGACAGGCTTTGAACCTTTGAACCGAATAACCAAAAATATTTTTTAGAAGATGATGACATGCAAATAACTTAAGAATTATTTTAAGTCGAAAAAGACAATTAAAAACGCATTTCAGGTCGTTAGATTATAAAAGACTGTCAAACTATTACTTTATGATATTATGGTATTAATAATAAAAACACGTTTATTTAATCCGCCTTTTTAAAAAATCTGTAATTTTCTGTCACTAAAAAAATTTAAAACATTTCTGACATGGCTTGAATGCGATTTTTAACTTAGAGAAGCTATATTATCGTATAAATATCCCATTAAATAACTGTGTGCCCAACCAAACTCACCTTGCGCACCGCAATATTCTTCCACAATAACCTTCCACCCGTAGCGCGCCATGAGTTTTAAGTTTTACAGCATTATTGTTTAACCGATACTCAATAAACTATATATCGTTGCATTCAGCATTAAATTCTACACATTTTTTTTTAACTATTTTTCCATATAACTTATTGTTTTTCAATTAAAAAATATTAAGAAAAGTTAGAAAACCAAAATGTTATTCTTTTGCAAAATTTTCAGTTAGATATCAAATATTCTTAGATCTTGTGTTTTTTATAATAAAATATATTTAACGTATTTCCTTTTTTTGAAATAAAAGATCGGACAACTACGACGGGAGGTGCGATTTTTTTTCAAATCGCCTTATCCGCCATCTTGATTTGTATATTACTGGAGAAAAATCCATGTTCAGAAACGCCAATTCGGTGATCCTGTCATAAATTAAAGAGTTTTCAAGCTTGACAGGACATCGACGCGAGAAGACCCTATGATACTAGACTAATTGGGAACCTATTGCCTAATTAGCAGGTTTTGCAATGTAGCAATATTACATAATATAAATATTGAATCTTTTTAGTACTTAGAGTCAATATAGAGATATCGGGTAATGAAATAGTACTGCTTATATACAGGCAGTAACCCTGTACTTGAATAAGTTGATAAATAGGTTTATTCACAATCATTAAGAAATAATCAAATTGTCTTACATGTCAAAAGTTGGAAAGTATGACATTTGAACTTCATTCGACAAATGAACTAAAATGTGACATTTCAGGTTGGAAAATGACATTTCAGATTGGACAGTGATATTTCAGGTTGGAAAGTGGTCACCCGGTCTTGTTTACATGGCCACAGAGAACATGCACTAAATCGTCTTGTTGCAATTGATGAACAAGTTCTAGAACTGCTGTAGCAAGATCCTACAATAAGTACCCATGTTATTAGTCATCGGTTGGGGGTAACACAGAATATGGTGTGGCGTATTATATGCGAGAATAGCTTTCATCCATACCACATGAGAAAAGAACAAGTTCTAGAGCCAGGAGACTTTGCACGTCGTCAGGAGTTTTGTGAATGGCTTTTGGAGTGCACTCAACAAGATCCCCAGTTCACAAGAAATATTTCATGAACTGTCGAGGCTTCATTTACAAGGGACGGAATATTTAATTCCAGAAGTAGCCATGTTTGTGCCCAGGAAAGCACACGCTATTCAGCCATTTAAGTCACAGCGACGGTTTTCAGTAAACCTCTGAGCGGGCCTGTACAATTACCAACTGATAGGGCCCTATCGTTTACCAGCGGGGCTGACTGGTCAAACTTAGTTAACCTTTCTCAGGGATCAGTTTTTCGAAGATTTACCCTTGGGCATGTTAAGGAGAATGTGGTTCGTGCACGATGGAGCCCCCCGCATTGTACTGTTGACTTACGATGGTTTTTGTACACGGAATGCCCACGCCGTTGGATAGGTCGTGGTGGCCACATTTCTTGGCCGGCAAGGAGTCCAGATATCAAACCTATGGATTTTTTTGTGTGAGGTTACATGAAGAATTTAGTGTACGCTCATCCAATCGACTCCCTAGAACAGTTGCAACAAGCCATTGACAATGCCTCGAATTTAATTCGTGATCAAAGAGACAAAAGTGATCGCATACACGAAAATATTATTCTGGGCTTAGAACAGTGTATTAAGTGTTATAGTCATGCATTTCTAGAAGAAAATATTTTTTTGTCATACTTTTTTAATTCTACATTTTTTAACTCCTTTCGGTGGTGAAAACTTACTTATAAATTTTCCGTGTGTTGTACTAAATCACCCTGTATATTGAAAATGACATTTGTTCTTCAACATGGGAATTTGAAACGGTTTATTGGCTTTTTGTTCATTAAGGAGGATGATTATAAATAAAATAGTATACAAACCTTGGTGAAAAGTTTCATTGCTATCTTGAGGATCAGTTATCTTATCTCTCAACAATAGTGAAACTCTGTCCACCCTGGTATGTAATGTACTATTGCATATCAAGTAATAATATTCAAGAATACAATTTGACATCAGATTTTCATCGGTATCAATAAATATTTCCACATTGTTGCCACAAGGTATTTGAAATTAAGTAGCAATCTATAGGTCTGTGAATAATTTGTGGTTTTAAAACAGATTAAACAGAAACTTATATAATACCAAACATAAACATTAGCGTAGATATAAACTAATTTATTTATAACTTAAGGCGAGCAATACTTAGCACAAAGCCAAACTATAATCATTTTATTAAATTTTTTGTAACTTATTGGATAATCTAAAATTTTATCGAAGACAAAACTTGATTAAGATGGATTTAGACATTATTGTAGAATTAATATAAAAAACCGCTGCCTAAGGAATCACTACCTCCACATCCAGATTTTTCATCAAAGTCACTTTAAAGGAAACATCTTGACTAAATTTGCACTCTAGCATGTGAAAATTATTGGTCACAGAATTTTAATAATATTTGGAGCAAATGTCATAAAAAAAGTTTAAGGCGTTTGTTTCTACCAAATACGTTAAAAATGAAGTTTTTAGTTTACCCTACTTATTCTCCCCTATTCACAACCTACCACGACCCACCTCTTCAATGGAATCATCTCAATCAGATGTCATTACAATACATCCGTGTACTAACTATCAAGTAAATATCTCAATTTTATGTTATCAAACCCATTAAAAATGGAGCGGAGAATTAGAAAGAAATCTAGGGCCTTGGTTTCTAGTATGTACACCAAATTCCATATTTATGTACTCTTACCAGCACGATTTACTTATTTTCCTCTATTTACTCCTATTCAACCCTCAACCCTTCAACGGAATCATCTTAAAATATAATCTAGTTCCAGATGTCGTTATAATACATACGTGTCCCAAATTTCAAGTGAATATTTCGATTTCATTTTATCAACCTCTTTAATAGTGGATTAAGGGTGGTGGGAGTTGAAAAATAATACTAAGAAATATGAGGCCTTGGCTTCTAGGAATAAGCCTATTTTCAAGTTTCTGTACCTTTACCAGCTTGCTTTACTTATTTTTTCCTATTTACCACCAAGTACCCCCATTCGTTCAAGGCAATCGTGTCAAAATATAATCCAGTTTAAGATATCGTTATACGTGTAACAAATTTCAAGTGAAAATCTAAATTCAATTTTATCAACTCTTTTAATAAGGGAGTGGGGTGATGGGGGGGATGGAAAATATTATGGAAAAATCTGAGACCATCGCCTCTAGTATATACACCAAATCACAAATTTCTAAACTCTTACCAGCTTGCTTTACTTAGTTTCCCCTATCTACCACTATTTAACCCCCAACCCTTCAAAGGAATCATCTTAAAATATAATCTAGTTCCAGATGTCGTTATAATACATACGCGTACCAAATTTCAAATGAATATATCAATTTTATTTTATCAACCCCTTTAATAATGGAGTAGGGGTGGTGGGGGGTTGAAAAATATTATAAAAATTTTGAGACTTTAGCTTCTAGTACATACACTGAATTTCAAGTTTCTGTACTTATACCAGCTTGCTTTACTTATTTTTCCCTATTTAACCCCCAACCCTTCGACGGAAGCTTTTCAAAATATAATTTATTTCCAGATGTCGTTATGATACATACGTGTACCAAATTTCAAGTGAATATTTCAATTTCATTTTATCAACCCCTTTAATAATGGAGTAGGGGTGGTGGGGGTTGAAAAATAATATAACTAATCTGAGACCTTGGCTTCTAGCACATACACCGAACTTCAAGTTTCTGTACTCTTACCAGCTTGCTTTACTTATTTTCCCCTATTTACCCCTATTTAACCCCCAACCCTTCAACGGAATCATTTCAAAATATAATCTAGTTCCAGATGTTGTTATAATACATACGTGTACCTAATTTCAAATGAATATCTCAATTTTATTTTATCAACCCCTTTAATAATGGAGTAGGGGTGGTGGGGGTTGAAAAATAATATAACTAATCTGAGACCTTGGCTTCTAGCACTTACACCGAATTTCAAGTTTCTGTACTCTTACCAGCTTGCTTTACTTGTTTTCCCCTATTTACCCCTATTTAACCCCCAACCCTTCAACGGGATCATTTCAAAATATAATCTAGTTCCAGATGTCGCTATAATACATACGTGTACCAAATTTCAAATGAATATCTCAATTTTATTTTAGCAACCCCTTTAATGATGAAGAAGGGGTGGTGTGGGGGTTGAAAAACATTGTAAAAAAATCTGAGGCCTTGGCTTGTAGTACAACATCAAATTTCAAGTTTCTGTACTCTTACCAACTTGCTTTACATATTTCCTCATATTTACTCCTATTTACCCCCCAACCATTCACCGGATATCTTCCAAAAACAATCCAGTTCCAGATCTCATTATAATATATACGTGTACAAAATTTCAAGTCAATGTCTTAAACCGTTCCGGAGAAAGCGTGCGGACAAAAAAAGTTACAGACAGACAGACCGACAGACCGACAGACAGACAGAATTTTTTTTTCGCTCAAATTTAAAATCTCGACGTTTCATGACATTCTAAACCGATTTCAAGAAAAAAAAAATTTGAAAATTATTTTACGATTACTATACTTCCAATCCACTACGTGGATGTGGAAGTAATTGAGCTTTCATGTACCTATAATCCTACGTTTAGGCGACCACTAGACTGAACGAAGAGAGACAAACAAAATAAAAACTATGGCTTTTCTTATATCATCTTAGCATGCGCCAGACTCGACCGAGATTTCACCAGAGCCACAAAACAGAGAACTGCCCAAGTAGATCAGGTACCAGAGATGAAACAAGGATCAAAATGCGTCAAATGAGGAAATATTCTATTGCAATTTTTTTTTATTTCTAGATTTTATGATTCTGAATAAATACCTAGATTGGCGAATAAAAATTCCTTTTGTTTATTACTTTACTATCAAGAATATTTTGAGAAAACAAATCTTTTCGCAATAACATTTTCTTAAAAAAATAGAAAAATTATCCCAGCTAGAAGTTGTAGACAATAAAATTATTTATCGATCTGGATATCAAAATAATGAAATTTAATTTCAAAATTTAAAAAAGAACAAAGAAACCAACTTACCCCTTTAAACTTTTTCAGGTAAAAATACTATTATGTGAGAATTTAATCAATTATAGCTGAAATTATTCTGAGGAATACGACACGGGCCGATTTTGAGAATATTATCTTTTTCGCGACTTAACCTCAAGAAAGTGAAAGTCGGAAAAATCGGTATAATTTTTTAAATCGGGCGCCAATGTGGGCTCAAATTATAGGCTTTTATCCCTAGTTTCAAAATTTGTGGAAGAAACATTGTTTTAAAAAATGAGTAACCCTTTTTTCTTCACTTTGAAAATTTCCCATTTTTTTTAAATCGCTCTAAAATTCATAGTTTTCCAAAATTCAGTTTCTTTTCCGATGGCATATTAAATTTCATTAAAATAAATATTTTAGGTTTTGAGAGGACATCATTATTTTTGAGAAATAACTAACCTCTTATGACAAAAGTATACACCCCGCAAGTTATTTTATCCAATATGTGCTATGGTTAAAACAGTAGTGTCCATCGGTCAAATCTTTTCACATGCTGTTTTCTCGAAAACCGCTACTTCTAGAAAAGAAAGTTTGAAATAAGAAAGTTACCCCAGTCGTTGGACTTTATTTGTTCCCAATATACTTGCTATCAATTTCGAAAGAATGACAAGTTTCCCGCTTGCTATTTCCATGCCCGGATGTTATCGACATACCATTATAAACAAATTCCTGTTTTCTATACATACTAAAATTTAACCTGCTTATTAATACATTTTATTAGCAAATATATTAAACATAACGCAGTGAGAAATTGACACCCCAGGAAATTCTGAAACTGTCGCTACGTCGTAGGCGCAGGATAGCTTTGGATTTGTAAGAGAAGCTTTTCTAAAGTCCGTGTTTTAAAAGATGCAACTTGGTGGCCCAAATATTTAATTTTCTTGGCGGCTATCAAACAATTTTAAGGAGATACCTTTAGATTCTCGGTTTTTAATTCGGGGGAAATTATTGTTTTTTATTTCCATACATTCACGTTTTAAAAGGCTCTTAAATTGAATATAATTAAATATACGTTCGCTGTGTTCATAATAGCAGCTCACTACGATGTTTCTTCAGTACCTTTCACTCCGTGAAAAAGCTAGCGAACGAAGAATTACACTTAATTTTATTTATTTCCTACGGTAGAAAGATAAATTATAGAAAAATGTTCTGGTAGACAAAAGTTAAAAGAATATTTTAAACGAAAACCAGAAATGCGGATATTTCTGCGGAACTGCAAGACTCATCGATATCTCGACATCGGTGTAAAAGACGAAAAATTCGTGGCACTATACAACTGTCGTTACCATGTTTACTTACGAAACTCCGTTGAAAATGATGTGGAAACACAAATTTTTGAAAGATTTTTACGAGGGAAATGAAAAGTCACAGTTCGCAATTTCAGCAGTTTTAGTTGTTTTATCACAGGAATATCGAACGCCCATCGACAAAAAGTACAATGATGGGGCAATATGGGCTCGAATGCGCGCAGCGATTGGGCTTGTGAGACCTTAATTATGCGTAGAACTTTGCGGCTCTATAACTTTAGAATTATTAGTCACAGAAACTTCGTTGTCTTCCATCATTTTTATTTAGAGTTTTACACCCGGATGTTTCATTTATAAGTTGAAAAATTAATAAGGAAGAAGATTTTTTTTTTAAACAGCTGTAACTTTTACAATATCAATCCTACAAAAAAAAAGTTAAATCAAAAATGAAAGATAAAACGATTTTTCACAACTTTAGCTTTCATACATTTTCCGAAAGAAAGAACAGGAACGGAGATACAACGCCACTCGCGTTTTCCAAGATGGAGACCGGAAGCCAGCAGGTACCGTCCCGACTTTTAGATTTAGACTACTCATGTTTCCCTTCCCCTTCGGGCTAAAATCTAGAGTCGCCCATGTTTTCAAAAACTAAATTCTGAATGCATTAGGCTACTTGTCAGATTATAAAACTCCAAAAATTAAAGTCTTTGTTTCAATAAAATTGAATAATAAGAAAATAGATTTAAATATGAATTTTAGAAGAATTCAAAAATTAAAAGTGAATCATTATTTGTTTGCTTAATTGTATTGAAACATATTCTTTATAGGATTTTGCAAACAGTAAAATAAACTGTCTATGGGAACTATAAGAAAAACTATGTGTAAAAATATTAATGAAATCTTTTGAATTCTTTTGATAACCTGAATTCTGGCTATGCTAGCAAATTAAATTCTAAAATGGATTAGCATAATTTCTTATTTGAAAATTCTCATTCAACAACTAGCATCCACAGAGTCCCCTACGGCCATGCAAATTAAACTAGTATCTACATAACCCTCTAAGGTCTAAAATGAATTTATTTACCTACCTTGCCTTAAAAGAATTCATTCTAAATGCAAAGATTTCATTAATATTTTTATACATAGTTTTTCTTTTAGTTCCAATAGATAGCTATTTTTTCTGCTGTTTGCAAAATCCTATAAAGAATATGTTTCAATACAATTAAGCAAACAAACAACTTTTAAACATACATGGAGTACATGGGCTCCAATACTAGGTAGCTAATAGATACATGAAGATCTGTTGTTTTTAACTGTTGTAAATAAATTCATTTTAGACCTTTGTTCTCATTTTTAACTGAATCTTCATACCGTAGGGGGTTATGTAGATGCTAGTTTACTTTCATTGCCGTAGGGGACTGTGTGGATGCTAGTTGTTGAATGAGAATTTTCAAATAAGAAATTATACAAATCCATTTTAGAATTTAATTTGCTAGCATAACCAGAATTCAGGTTATCGAAAGAACGCAAAGATTTCATTAATATTTTTATACATAGTTTTTCTTCTAGTTCCCATAGATAGATATTTTTTCTGCTGTTTGCTAAATCCTAGAAAGAATATTTCAATTTAAACATTTTCGAACTGAAATAAAAATCATAACACGCTCAGAATAAATAATTTTTCTACGGTTTATTCATAAACCTACTTTTAAATAGAGATAGAAGCCTATAATTTAATCCTGAGAATATCTATATTGGTGCTCGATCGCAAAAAATATAACGATATTCCAGATTTTAACTTTTTGAGATTAGGCCACGCAAAAATTAATATCTTCAAAATCTGTCCATGTCACCTTATTGAAGATACTTTTAGCTATTATTGGTCAAATTTTCAAAGCAATTACGTATTTTTTCAAAAACAATTTTTGGGTTTAAATAAGTAAGTTGTTTACCTTAGTTTATTTAAAGTTTCAAGATTAGATTTGATTATTTTCAAGTTGATAGATAATTTCATTGTCTACAACTTCTATTTAAAACATGTTTCTTCTATTAACGTTGGAAATGTTTAAGGAATCGGTAGTATAACGCCAGATGTTAGGAGAACATATACATTGTACAGGGTAAAAACAGACTTGTTAGTCCAAGTTACATTATTTTGTTGATTGTTTTGGCTAACTTAAAAAAATATTGTTCGTTCAAAATAGTACTTGCGTGCTCTAGGAATGACCAGTTTAGAATCAATCAAATAATTTATTTGTTAATTATTTCAATTTGACACATAATTTGTTTCGCGTGAACAAAACTTGTCTGATTTCAAATAAAGAATATGAATAAACAAATACTTATGGTAAGCTTTACATTTATTATATTCGATTATATGTGGGTTATAACAAAGAATTGATATAAATATCTTAATAAGAACAGTTCGTTTTATTCAACTTGTGTTTTTGTAGAATGTGAAAACGAGGTATTTTGCAATGGAGAATCGAATTTTAAGTTTAACTTAACTTTAACCATTTAAGACTTCACTTTTATTTATTCAAAGTTTTGCTTTGCAATATGATTGCAGATATTTATTCCAAAATCTTAATGTTGTTAGTCCAAGAAATACCAGTTCTAGTAACTTTGTGTAAGAACCAAACATAATAAGTGACAGAGGAATACAAAGTTCCGTTTTCTCGATCCCAGTCTTCACCAAATCTATACTGCTCTCACTTAATATATCTATTTCTTACATAAAGCTATTGCATAGAAAATAAGAAAAGTATGGTTAGATACTTCTACTGTATTGAATCATTACCTCTGTTTGGTGATGTTCTTGTGTCTCTGTATCCTCTGTGGTATTTGTTGTGACCAATGGTCCAGTATCTTCCACAACTTTCCCATCTTCCAACACAACTTGTCTTTTAACCCTAGTTTCAATTTGTTTGGTATTTGTTACTTCCGTTTTTTTCTTGCTTACCCATTCCTCTGTAATTTAAAAACATTGTTTTAATAGTCTGCCTATATTACGTGTTTTATACTGGCTAGTTGGTTTAAACCATTACCATTAGACCAAATACACCGACGTGTTTTAAATACTAAAATAACACAAAAAACAAGTGTACTTAATATATGTACAACTATAGCTTGCTGCTTATTGGGAGAAAAAGAGAGAGAGAGAGAGAAAGAATAGTAAATATTCATTAATAAAGGGAAGTGTTATTGGTATATTAATGGTACGGAATTTGTTTTGAAATTTAAAATATCGACGTTTCATGACATTCTAAACCTATTTCAACAAAAAATAATTTTGTGGATGTGGAAGTAATATATATAAAGTTAAAAGGATTTTAACTTAGTCTACTGAAACTTTATTACTTGTAATAGAACCTTAGATCCTTAGATCTGAGCTATTGCTATCACTGCATGAATGATAAAAGGTTTATGAATTGTGATTATGATCCAGCAGTTTAATGGTTTACATTGGCGCGGTTAGTCGAGTCTGATATTAAAACTTAAAATTTCAAAGCAGTGAGATTTTCTTTCATTATGTATAAATTAAGGAGGAGGTACTATCATGAAATTAACAGCATTATAATAAAGTTGTAAAGATTTAAAAAACATGGAATATATGAGTCGCCTATTTCCAAAAGCGGCTAAATCCAGTTTTTATTAAAATCGAGATAATGCTGCCATCTAGTAGACAATAGCTATATCTATGATTTTCTACACTTACTTTCAAAATGTATCCATTCAAATCAACTACATAATGTTTAGTTTACTTTACTTTCAAATCCATCATACATTCTTGTTTTCTTGTTTCTTGTTTTCTGGACCGCTTCTCAAGTCACCGAGGTAACTCCTTGAAAATCCAGAATGATTTTGTGTAAGGTAAAGAGAAACGACACCCTACAGTTTATAGTGGAGTCCGAACCACATCTTGGGGATAATTTTTATAATTAAAATTATTACATTACAAAACCGGCTACATCCGTTCAATATTCTTTACAACAAATTCGACTAAATCCAAATCATGATATTGAATTTAACAAAGCTTTCACTAACCATTTCGACTAAATCCAGTTTTAAGTACTAAGTCGTTGAGATTAGCATGTTTTATTGTTTGTTCCGCATGTAATTGAACTCTATCTGAGTTTTGCTAATTTTGGTGAACAAAATGTGCTGTGAACATGCAGAATATAGAAGAAAGAACCCCTGATAAATGTCGCAAAAGGCAATATTGTCCAGAAAAATGGAAAAAGAATGTAGAGTAGAAATTGAGGTTAGTTTTTCAAGTTCTAGTGCAATTTATTGTTTTTCACATATATTTATTTTATATTATATAGGTATTCAGCAAGTAAAGTCCCTGAATATCCAAAATGTGGCCACAACACTAAAGGTTATCAATGTTCGATATTATCCATGGAAGATGTTCAAAAATTTCATGAGACTTTTTATAATGTTCCACAAAAAATTGCTCAAGGCAATTTTCTTTTGAAATACATTTCTGTGTGTTACGAGATTTTCTAAAATCAAGAAACACTGAAAAAATTAGGAGTTGATTGGCAAGTCCAGTATTGGAAAAAGGAGGCATTAGCTGTACTGACAACTACGGCATTGTTACATTTTAAAATTGCATTATGCAAAAGACTAATATTTTCACATTCAAGAACAAAAATATATATATTTTAGTAAGAGGAGAGCAAAATTACCGAAATGATAAAATGCATGTAAACAATCCAAAGGGCATTTGCAAACAGGGGAAACAATATCTTACATTAATCCCAAAATTATTCAAATCAATGCTGTGAATATTATCCCAAAAAAGTTAAAGAACATTAACGAGTTGTTAACAAAACACTTCTGAGTAGATTGGAAACAGCTATATAAATACAAGCTTCTTAAATCCAACTACAATCACTAAAATAGGTACAATTATTCACCAAGTAACGAAGAAATGAAGAATACGTTCTTTAACTCGCTGTAGGTGATTTGTGTAATACCTAATTATTACAACAAAAAATGTAATTGCCTTCACCTTTGAAACTATATAATAACATTAACAACACACCAACAGGAAAACGGTTATTATAATATTATGTGTTGGAAGAATATAGATATTAATATATGCAACCAGTAATACAGTGTTCGTATTGTTTGTGTTGTGTGATTTGATCTGTTTACAGCCTCTCTATCTCTCTTTCTGGATCATTGCTGTATGGGTTATGCATAGAATACAATGGATAAGGTCGATGCGAGGTCGTTTGCTCGGAAATATCGGCGAATTCATTGATACATATCTCATCAAAGAACTGACAGCGCTTACCCAAAGACCTTACGCAGAAGTTGAACTAGCGGCATGTAAATTTATGTTATGGTACCGGTATTATATCATAAGAAATAACTGTGTCTAACAGTAGTTATGATATTCATTTACAGAATCGTACATTACCTTTAAAAAAAATAATAAAAGGAGGAAGTTCTTAATTAGACCCGATGTGCAAGTTTTTTTCATATGTAATGAATATGTGATACTATGACAAAGAAGCCGGCTGGAATTAAACAGTCAGACATTTTCGGAGTAGCTGATATTGAATCTGATGTTAATAGTTAAGGATTGAAAAGTGCGACTCCAATTGGGCTATAGCTGCACAACTTTTGTAGATTTACATGAAATTGTGCCAATTTGTTTTTAGTGGTCATTTTTTAAAGACACTTAAACTTTTTCAAACAAATTTTCGTTATGAACTTCAAATAATGATAAAATATAATCAACATACTTACTTATAGAGAAGTCAACTTAACGAAAAGAGTCATTAAGAAATCTTTTGAAACTGTGGCTTGCCTAAAAACTTTTTAATGACTTTCTATAATCATAAATAATGTAATAGATCTGCCTTGAACGATTTTCAGTCATTTTTCAAAACTAAACTTGGTAGAACGTATTTTCTATAGGTATGCAAACTGAAATTTTTAAATATATTGCAAATAAACCTAAAAGTTTCGAAACAACAATATTCTGTAAACTTTTGTTAATAAAGAAGCTTTGAAAATATATCTTTTATTAAGATTAACACTAAATAACAACATAGATAACTTTTACTTATTTTAATTATTATTTGTAATATTAAATACACAATTAGTATAAGCACTTGATTGCTGATTTAAACCACTTGTCGAAAAGGTGATGCTAGCTTTGGTGCTCCTCATAGCTTCAGTTATATCCTGATGATGTTCAGCATCCCAGTGGCGGCTCGTCAGGGGAGGCAGGGGAGGCTGAGCCTCCCCTTGGAAGAACCACCATATCTTCAAAAGTCTATCTTAGGAAATTTCAATTAGGTATATCTCAATTTTCAATATTTTTTATTGTTTATATAATTCATTAATTAATTTTCAGTGTATATATAAAAGTTTTGCATTTCCTTTCCACAAACATACCTATAACGTAACAGTCCGGATAGTCTTTGTATGCATATTTCCCGGTCGGCCGGTCTTTTACTGAACGAACACTGCGGTTCGCTGGAGGCTAATACGAAATAGCTTCCAACTTTAACGCATTCACTTATACATGAATGACCTTGAATTTCTTTACTCTGTGTAAAATAGTAGAGCACTTCGAATAGCCAAAGGAAGCCAGCCTCCGACGTCAGTTCTTTACAGCGCATGTGCACATTGTGCACAGCTCGTTCTGGTGGTTCACAAAGAAAACGAACTGTTAGTTGCGTTTTAGCCGGTTAAGTTGACGTAAAAATACATAAAACATTTGATAGGCGGGCTAAAAATAAGTGCTCTAGGTGAAAATATGTCTTGTTGTCCAGACGTGGTGAATTATTTGTTATTAAATGGATTTACTACTCTTACTTATGACGAAAAGGTAAGAATTAAAAGAAATGCTAGGCCTACACCAGCAATGCCTTCGTTAGTTTTTAAAAGTGGTAAACAAAACAGAGGGTTTTGTGATAACAATTATAAAAAAGTCAAGTGGTTAATGGCATCAACAGTTAGAAACAAATTATATTGTTGGAGATGTTTATTATTTACTAATGATCAATCCTCAATTTGGGGCAGGGCCGGGTTTAATAATTTGCAAAATTTGTCGCGACGTTTAGAAAGGCACGAAAAATCCCAGGAGCATATTTCATCTTGCATTAAATTCGAAATGTTTGGTAAACAAAATATTGTAAAATTCTTGGATTCTGCACATAAAAGAGAAATAGAAAATTTTAACGAAAAGGTCCGTGACAATAGGGAAATATTAAAGAGGTTAATAGATGCCGTTATATATTTATCTTCACAAAAAAATTCTTTCCGAGGACATGACGAAAAACGAGAATCGTGCAATAAAGGAAATTTCAAAGAGCTGTTAGATTTTTTTTAAATTTATGACCCAAAATTAGAGAACTTTTTGAATAACGCCACTATTTTTTGAGACAATTTCGGTAATCTCAGCTTCTGTAGAATGATCATTTTCAGCACTTAAACGCATAAAAACATATTTACTAGAAACAAAATGAGTCAAGACCGCCTCTCAAATGTATCGCTTATTTCAATAGAAAAACGTCTTTTGTCAGAATTGAAGAAACGCGATTCATTTTATGATGAAGTAATCAACCATTTTGCTAGTTCCGAAAATCGCAGGTTACCACTCATTTATAAAAATATTTAGGCTTTAAAGCAGAGATTAATATAGGTAGTTGTTATTTTAGAAAAAATATTTATTCGTGTTATTTATTTTTTAGGAAACATTTTTTAATTCTCCATAATATAGAGTTCCACGGTTATATTTTTTTCATATAACTTCTTTCTCAAAACTATTTTAATTTTTAATAAACGTTATAATTTTACACTCCTGGCAGTGATATTGAATACTATTTCTTGTTTGTAGAATAAAACACTTTAATTTTTTTACCAAAACTATTTTTATTTTTGTTAAAAGTTATATAATTTAATTACAAGTGGGATAGTAGGGCTCCTTTTGATACTGATACTCAAGTCGTAGGAACGAGAATTTCATGAGAATGATTTTTTCATCTCATCATATTTTCTATTTCCCTTTCATTCTATTCTTTTATTAGTTCTAGGGTGGTGGGGAAATGTACAAATTGTAGTCATATTGCACATCAGTTGTCTTTCAGAATATTAAGCCTCCTCTGCAGACAATATCACGAGCCGCCACTGCAGCATCCAGCTCGAAGTATGGCTTGATTGATTAGCTATTGCTGTGTCCAGTTATTTTAATAAGTTGCTGTTCACCAATTCCTCGTTTTGCCAAATTAGAAACGGCTGTTGCTCGACCTGAATAATTTGTCACATTAGTTTTTTTCGTGTCTATACCAATACTAGCTCCTGCTGACTTGAACCAAGTGGATATCGCATTTTTCCAACAGGACAATTCTCATATCATCCTTTAGATTCAGAACGATTCCAACTTGGATTTGCTGTTAAAAATAGTCTTTCAGCTTTTATATGGTTGTTTCTTTTAATCAACAATTTTTTAAACAACCGAATAGGGTGAACATCAGGATTTTCATCATTTGTAACCAGCCATTTACTGTCAGATAGCTTTTTTGAGCCAGTCCGGGTGGTTTTGGAAAATACTGGAGTGTACTCAATCCTTCCAGTTAAATTACGTTCGTTGTCAGTTTTATCCATAAAAGATTGAATGCAAGCTAAAGATCCTTCTCCTCCTCTCCACGCTAGCTCGTATGAGGCAACATAAACAAATTTTCGTTGCAGACCTTCTGGAGAATCTTCATCACAAGTCTCTAAAATTTTTGAAAACTCCTCGTTAGATGAAACTGTTGAGCTTGATTTTCATTTCGAAGGATCTTTTTGAAGGTGTGTGCGTTTCGTACCTCTAGCAGCTCTGGTGGGTGCAAACTCTGGGTCGGAAAATTGATCAAATTTGACTTTATATTGATTCAAAAACATTTCCTGCAATTGCTTTGCAGTACTATTCCACATAACTTTTACTACGCTTTCTTTATAATTTTCTGAGTTCTTTTTCTTCATTGAACGCATAATCTAAGAGTTGACCGAGTTCTTCGATGGAAATTGATGGATTAATAATATCGTAGGAATTTTCATTACAAAACTGCAAAAATTGTCTCCACACACTCTCTTTGGACTTCTTGTCTAGTATTTTCTTTACTTTTGTTTCAAAAACGCAACATTTTCAAATAACTATTGTACTTCTTATAATTTTTGACACAACAATACTAACTTCGATGCGTTTTTGTCATTTTGTCAACAAAACTCATTTATGGCCTACTAATATTATACCTTGTTATATCTTAGAATAATCTTAATGTCAGTTGAAATTATTATTTATTTAATTTTTTCAGGTGTGAAATTTTCTTACCGGATCCCCCACGTGCATGAATTAATTGCAGGAAATTTTTCTCGTACATGATTTTTTTTAGAAAATTCATGTACTCAAAAAATTTCCAAGCACTTGGGAGATTACATGTGACGATTTTATTCAAAAACAAAGGCAGCATTTGTCAGATTCTGAGTTGTCTAATCAAAGTAGTCCAATTTTTTGAGAGTTATTGATCTAAAAATAGTGGCGCTATACTGCCGAAATTTATACCAATATGCTTTTTATCTTGACTTCATGCCAAGAAAATGCAGCAGGTGCAGTAAGGGTGTATTGTAGACGATATCCCAACCGTCGTGTTCCAAATTTAGGAACTTTTCTTGGGGTTGAGAGAAAGTAACATGAAACTGGACAGCGGTTAATAACGACGCCTAGACTAGGAACTTGTAGACCCAACCTTCTAGTGCTAATTTCGGGGTCTTCCTCAACTGCCTCCAATACCAAGAAGAGTTTTTTTGACGGTTGGATTATCGTCTACGATACTCCCTTACTGCACCTGCCGTATTTCCTTGACATGTTGTCAAGTTAGAAAGCACATTGTTACAATCTTCGGTAGTATAGCGCACCATTTTCAGATCAATAACTGCACAACTTTATTTAGACAACTTAAAATCTGACAACTCCGAATCTGACAAACGCTGCCTTTGTTTTTGAATAAAATTACTTCAGCATGCCTCTGGCTCTTTGCAATTTGCCAGAAACTGACCTAACTGGATGAAAAATCACAAGATCAAAAAAAGTTTCTAAATTTCTTTATTTGGGACAAGATAAAAAATATGTATTTATTTAATTTTTATTTTATTTTAATGCCTTATTTATATTAACGTCCTGGCGGAGTTCAGCTATTGCTGCTCTACCACTCAACCAGGACACATACACATAGACATCAACACAACAACCATTCCCTGCGATGTTGCCATCTACCGCAGCTGAGACTCGAACTCAGGAGAGATAACAGCGACTAGACATGTTGTGCCACCCAACAGCGGTCTAGGTCACTGCTACCGTCTCGGTAACACATGAAAAAACGCCACCAACATCCATACCCTGGCCAGGATTCGAACCCGGGACTCCGTGGTCGCAAGCCAAACACCTTCAGCATTGCGCCACCGAGCTGGCTGGGTGGATTTAACGTTGAACTTTACCGGACCACCCTGTATAGGACACATTTTGTATATCAGTACGAACTGGCTATAATGAGCATGTAGCCTATCAAAACAAAGAGCTGGATCATCTTTGATCATCGTACGCCAGTCCACTTGAAGGGTATTAGGAGAAAGGTGGTTGCTAGGCACCCACTTTAATGGGCTGTACTCGGTTATGAGGTGCGGTAGGCAAAAAAATTGTTAGGAAAATCTTCATGTTGAGTCAACCCCAATCTACATTTATTATAATTATTTATTACAATACCCTAGTGATTTATTTTTACACCAATCACCTTTAACTTCATACCCAGCCTATCCAATCGAGGTAACGCGCAAAATAAAATAGAATGGTCCATTATAATTGAGGGGAGGAAGGTGATTTGACTTATTTAAATAGTTAGGATGTTGTCAAACTATTACATTAATATTCATTTTTATAATCATAGATATAGTATTCAACTTGCGATTACATGCATTACACAGCCCCACAAAAAAAAAAAATTCTGACCTAGCAACGAGACGAGTATATCCTTATGTATTTTTGATCGCTGATTCCGAATCCGGGTTCAAAAAAAGTCGTATATCCCCAAAAAAAATTTTAGAGCCAAAAAACACCTCCTGAATAGGGTATATATGAGATAACGCTCTGAAGATGATGTTATCATTTTAATCAATCGTTTTGTTTAATATTTTCGGGAAAAATTGAATGTATTACGATAAAAATAAAGGTAAATACAGCGTTCACCCTATCGGTATGAAACGCACCCCCATAGAGGGTGAGAAGCACCCTCATCTGCCATCAAACCAATTGATAACGACAATGACTGAAAAACATCTAAAAATGTTTAAGTTTCGTTAGGTTTGCAATAAACTGACGTAGAATTCACGTAATACCCCAAAACTATCCCTATAGCGTTATGAAAAACAACCCTTAACTTCAATTACAGAAAAAAGAAAGGAAAAAACATAAAATTGGTTAAGGATTTCATTATATGGATGTTCTTATTTGCAGAGATACTTATGGCTAGGACATTAGCAGTCATTTGTCACCAATCTTAACAGCATTTGGGTATAAAACGCATCCCTGAAAGGAGTGAGAAGTACTCTTACGTTAGTAGCTTTTAATTCTTCTTTTTTTAATTTTTTTTTTATGGTATCTTTTAACTTTGTTTTCAAAAATTTTATTTTATTTTGGGGGTGTACGACTTTTTTCGAACCCGGATTCGGAATCAGCGATCAAAAATACATAAGGATATACTCGTCTCGTTGCTAGGTCAGACATTTTTTTTTGTGGGGCTGTGTTATCGCTCGTTAAATAATATTCTATTTAGTTCCTTTAAACCGATTAGAAGTACCTGTATATTGAATTGTATTAACAGCTTCAATAAGTAATTTTTGTTTAAATTATTTAAATACTCTTGGAAATTTGCAAATATGTGGTGATATTTTTTGTACAATCAAGAGGGTGTTTAAAACAGTTTTTTATCTTTAAAATCGATATAATTAGCAGTTACAAGTTTTATTTTCCTTTAAATTACGAATACTTGGATGTCCGAAAGAATGTGATACGTCAAAGGGTGACTAAGAGATTACCATTTTCGACATATGCTGAAATGAACTTTTTTATTATACTTTAAATTACAATAATCTGGATGTCAGAACGAATGTACTAGCTCAAAGAGTTGTCAAGTTAGAGTTTATTGAATATTTCATCCTTCGAAAGGATGTAGGGGGGTGAACAACCCCGTATCTGGATTGGATTTCATCACTTCAAGCACACGACCCTTATATAACAATAAAGAAGATGCTCTAAAATTAGTTTGGAATAAAAGCAAATTACGAGAATCGCAGTATAGAGTAGGAATTGGGTTAGATGAAACACTTATGCAACGAGAATATTATAAAAAGGTAAATGAAGAAATGGAAGAAAGAAAAAAAAAATGGTGAAATACTAAGACTAAAGTATATTAATGGAACACCTACTATAATTAGAGCACAAAACCAAATATAAACCGTAACTTTGTGAGATCGGACATTCGTGGGGAGGTGCTGGTGTTTACAAAAGAGAAAAAATCATCTTAAACTTAAAACTTACAATGGACAAAAAAATAGAAATAAAATAGAAATATAAACTGTAATTTTGTGCGATCAGACATTCGTGGGGAGGTGCTGGTGTTTACAAAAGGGAAAAAATCATCTTACACTTAAAACTTACAATGGACAAAAACAGAAATAGAATAGAAATCTAAACTGTAATTTTGTGTGGCCAGACATTGGTGGTGAGGTGCTGGTGTTTACAAAAGAGAAAAAATCGTCTGAAACTTAAAACTTAGAACGGTCAAAAACAAAAACTTTCAGAGTGAATTAGAATAGTTATAGGTTAAAATAGTATTAATAGCAACAACAGTCCTAGTATTATTAAATATAAACTACCTGTTGCAAATAAATTCGGATTAAGAGCTTTCAACTAAAGATTTACGAGAACTTATTGATGAATATAGAATAGAAATAAAAAATTATTGGGGTGAAAATGATATAAAATGAAACTGTACGTGGAGCAAAATTAAAGGAAAATTATAATTTAGAGGCATCCAGAGCATTCCGCAGGGTTGGAGACAATCCAAATAGACGTAATAAAAAGAAGAAAAAAAAAAAAGAAATCACTAACAAGTAAGTCAAAAATATAATTTATATAAATAAGTATATTAAGCACTATTATTCCATTGTCTACTTTAGTGTAGAAGTTATTTTATTGCATTTTTTCTATAAGTATATGTATAAAGTGGATCCATATATAAGAGAATATGAAAACAATTCAGTTGAAACGCTAATAGTAGATAATATGCTTAAAATTAAGTTGTAGTTAAGTGTTAGGTAAAATTTGTACTAATATTTGTATTTAGCTATAGAAAAATGAGTGAAAATATTACATTAGCACAATTTAACATCAGATCGTTATTGCCTAAAATCAACGACTTGAAGGAGCATATTTTGTCTGCTAACTACACAGTATTGTGTTTATGTGAAACATGGCTTACACCTACAACAGATAACCACGCCGTCCATATACAAGGGTACAATCTGGCAAGAAAAGACCGCAGGTTAGGTAGAGGAGGAGGTGTATGTATTTATATTAAAAGTAATATCTCATATTCTCTCATTCATACCGAAAACAATATAGAGCAACTATGGATTAACCTAAAAATAAATAAACAGCAATTTGCAGTTGGCGTCGCATATAGACCACCCGATTTCTTATATACGGACTTCTTAAATACTTTAGAGCAAAATTTATCTTCCCTTTTGCCGCAATACGATGAAGTTTTTTGTCTAGGAGATTTTAATATAAACGTATTAAATACTAGCTGTCCTGCCACTCGGAAACTTAACTCATTGTTGGATGCCTATAGTTTTAATCAGCTAGTAACCGAACCTACTCGCGTGACACTTAATACTATGACGTTAATTGATTTAATTGTAACAAGTAATAACGATAGCACTGTTATACAAAATGTAAGTGTAACTAGCTTAGATCAAATGTCCGATCATGATCTAGTATGTCGTAGATTAAATATCACGCGAAAGATTGATCCTCCTGTTATTAAGACAATAAGGGATTTTAGAAATTTTGATAATGCTTTATTTAATGCCGATTTACAATCTATACGCTTTGAATCTATCTATGATATGAACAATGTAAATGATAAAATTTCTTTTTTTAATGATGCCATTTTAATGCTTTTTAACATACATGCGCCACTCAAAACTATAAGAATCACTAAGAAGTATTCCCCTTGGATTACAGATAACATACGCCTGCTCATGTCCCTTAGAGACAAAGCTCGTTTAAAATGGCATCAAACTAAAAATATAGTTCATTATAATTATTACAAAACCCTACGTAATTATACCACTCTTGCATGCAGGAACGAAAAAAGAGCATATTTTGAATATGAATTACGTGTAAGGGGTAGTAATAAAATATGGAAAGACTTACATATGTTAAATATGCGTAAACAGGGAAACTGTATTCCTAATAACTTAAAAAATGCGGAAGGTTTGAATAATTATTATATGAATTGTATTTCCACAATACCTGCCGATCACGATATTATCAATTTCTACAAAAATAACGTTAAAGCAGGAGTTGAACCATTTCAGTTTAAGCCAGTTCCTGAACATACTGTATTAAAAAATATATTTAATATAAAATCTAATGCACAGGGTCATGACGGACTTAATATTAAATTAATATTATTGTGCTGTCCAATTATCATACCATTTGTAACTCATATTATAAATTTCTGTTTTGAAAACAGTGTATTCCCGGATTCCTGGAAAGAGGCTATCGTCCAACCGCTTCCTAAAATTACTAATCCATTGGAATTTAAGGATCTGCGCCCTATTAGTATTTTACCTGTTCTATCTAAAGTAATCGAACGAGAAATAGACAATCAGCTACGTGAACATATTTCTAAATTCAATATATTACCAGAAGTCCAGTCCGGTTTTCGCCCTTTGCATAGCTGTGAGACAGCCCTGCTGAATATTACAGATGATATTTTGAGGGGAACAGATAGGAAAAAGGTTACAGTGTTAGTGCTTATCGACTTCTCGAAGGCATTTGACACCTTAAATCACGAAGTGCTACTCTCCATTTTAAATTATGTAGGAATGACTGAAAACGTAATTAACTTTTTTCTTAATTATTTCTCTAACAGAATTCAAAGAACTAAAATCGACAATGACATATCTTCTCCCCTTGAAATATCATCTGGAGTACCACAGGGTTCAATCCTAGGTCCTCTTTTGTATACTCTGTACACGTCTGATTTTATAAAAGCACTTCAGCACTGTCACATACACTTTTATGCTGACGACACGCAGCTATATTTATCATTTAACCCCTCCGAAACTGAAAACGCAATAAATAATTTAAATACTGATGTCGCGGCCATTGTAAATATATCTAAGCGCCACTCATTAAATATTAATGCAAATAAAACATCTGTGCTTGTTTTTGGTCCACAAGATGCACGGTCCTCAGTATCCCAACAAGTTTATGTAAATGTGAATGGACAGCTAATTGCACCAGTTAACCACGCCAAAAATTTAGGACTGACTTTTGACACACATCTGAGATTTAAAGTTCATATTAATAACTGTATACGTGTGGCATATATGAATTTAAAAGCTATATACCAAAACAGACTTTTCCTAAACAAAAAAACCAAAAAAATCCTATGTGAGTCGTTAGTATTATCCAAATTTAATTTTGGTAGTGTAATTTATGGCCCCTGCATCTATGCTGAAGATGCCCGCAGAATACAGGTGATACAGAACTCCTACCTACGGCTAATATTTGGTATTAGGCGTGGGCAACATATCTCACACAAGCTTAAAGAGGTAGGTTGGTTAAATATGTCCAGGCGACGTCAACTGCACTCCGCATGTCTTTTTAAAAAAATTATAGAAAATAAAATACCTGCATATCTTCATAAAAAAATAACATATAGAACAGACGTCCATAACCTAAATTTGCGACATAAAGGTACACTCACCCCTCCCTCTCATCGTACGGAACTATTCAAAGCCTCATTTACTTACCAAATAGCTAATATATGCAACTCGATTCCAACGGCCATAAAAAATAAGTCTATTATATCCTTCAAGCGTCATTATAGGCAATTGTTATTAGCAGAGCAGGGTAACTCCTTGAGTTGTTGAATAGAGAAAATAGATCTGAGCATGCCCTGGACCAATGTTATTCCCTTTCCGTGTTACATAATTATACGTTACTTGCAGGTGTGTATGTATGTGTGTGTATGTATTTGTAATGGATGTCTGTATGTGTATTTGTGTATGTGCTTATATGGATATGTTTACTAGTGTACAGCTTAAGATGAAAAACAGAAGTCATGCAGCGCATGACTACCTGATCTTCGGCTTTTTCCAATAATTGTATTATTTTTTTTTGCAGAAACTGTATATTATTTAATTTTTTTATATTTGTATTGGAAATAAAGACCTTTTATTATTATTATTATTATTATTATATTGTTAACATTATATGATGCCATATTGCCGCTGCTTCAGTTCTTCTATGTATGAAACATATGTTTTAATATTTACCCCACCTTAGACCATCACAGATTAAGATATAATCATCCCCTAACTCAAGCTAAAAGTGTGGCAAAACAGTTTTTGTCCAAGATATAATTTTACCAATTTTTATATATGAAGTTATGTACTACAATTTAGTAAGAATGCTAGAAATAAAGTATAGCGGTAACTACACATTTATGAATATATGCTGTAATAATTTTATTATTTTTATTGGGTATATTGCCACTGAAAAATATTTAAGAATTTAATGGAGAAACCTCTGCGCCAAATGAAGCAGGCAGAGGTTGGTTCTGGAATACTTGATTGTCAAAAAGTATCTCAGACCCAAAAATATATGAACTAGAACAAGGTTATAAAATAAAAAGTGATAATGAAAATTAAAAACAATTAACGTTTTAGTGGATTCAATGAGTTGGAATTTTCACCTGATTTTGTTACAAATGAGGAACGCAACCAGACCACCGCCTCCCATCCCATTTTCGAGGGTGCAGCTTATCCAAGGCAACCCATTGAAACGGCCAAAAACCATCGCTTTTATCGATTTTTGTGCATAGACGCGCGACAGCGCATACAGAGATTCGCATTAGAGGTGTTTCAAAATCTCATGAGCTGTGACCTTCATATGCGCAGAAACACAATTCCTCTTGTTGACTCAGTTACACTTCTTAAAAATATGAGATTTAATGTTTATAATTTATCCCGAGTTCTTGTTTACGTATACAGCTAGGTAGCTGTCAGTGTTTTCAAAATACACTTATAACCCAGAACAAACTTTGCCTTTTGCGCATCTCGCGGTTCATAAAATTCCGAAACACCTCTAATACCCTTTAATGTGAATTTCTGCAAGTTTAATCGGGACATGGTAAAGGGCGAAGGGCGTGACCACCCTTGGGCGTTGAATCTACCACCCTTGGGGGTTGAATCTACCCTCCCCCAGGGTATGGAAGAAAGATGAAATATATATCTTCTCGTTAAAAGTAAAAACTTCAACCCTTTCTATTCCCTCACATGACCAAAAACCCACCCTTTTCGTGTGTATACTATCATTAGTGTTCGGCAATACTTAGAAGGGAATCGATGGAAATTTAGTAGTCGAACTGTACGGAAAGGGTGAGGACCAGGGAAGTTTGGAGCAACTCCTAAGGGCGGATTCTACCCTCCCAGCGGTAGGAGTCATTTTACTCTTCTTTTCAGTTTACACGTTTACCCCCCCACCCGTCTTCGAGCATGCTGATGACGAAACAAATATTTTGAGATGAGTTTGACCCTTCCTACCTCCGCAAGCGGATAAAAGCCCCCTTTCAAATGCATCCTCTCAGTAATGCTCGACAATGCTCATTTGTAGTAGAGTGGCTCGAAATATTATTAAAGTGGAATAAGAACGAAGCTTTGGGTTGAGTTTTAAGACAATCCGTGGGGGTTGATTCGTTCCTGTTAGGTGGTGGTGTGATCTTTTATCACGTTCTTCTGAAAGTGGTAGATAATAAAGAAAATGCATATACTTGAGGAGCATTTTTGTTTTAGGTTACTGAGTACAAAGAATATTGCTTACAGTATATTAGTATAACTTACGACGCTTACAAATGAAATTACACTGTTCATTATCATAGAAATGCACCTCACATCTTCTTCTCTTTCAGTACATTCATAATCCATTTCCGATTCGGTGTCATTAATCGAAATTCATTCATTTCATTTCATGTATTCAAAAAAATAAATAAATAAAATTCAACAACATTATAATCGCCAGGATCGTTTATTTCTGTAGGTAATACATCCTCTTCATCCTCTACTGGACAATTCTCGCAATCTATACTTTTACAATTTTTACAAAAATTACTACATTGTAGTCTTAATTTTATACAATTACATCGCATTGAACATTTTATACAACTAGAATTTTACTCCTAAAGAAGAAGTCCCCAACTAATTTTTTTAATAATAATATCCATCCCCATTCTGTCGGATTTATTTCATTACTTAACCACGAGAGGGGTGAGTTTTATTCATTTGAGGAGACAAAAGTTTCAATGAGAAGAGATATATTTTATCATTTTCCCACCCCCAAGGGTGGTTACGGTCATGTCTCTGATATTAATCTTTGCCTTTTATTATTCCCCGATTAAATTTGCAGAAATTCGCATTAAAGGGTATTAATGCGAATTTCTGCACACGCTATCGCGCGTCCATGCACGAAAACTGGTAATAGGTTTTTGGTCGTTTCAATGGGTTGCCTTTAATAAAAACTTTTTTTACTGTCTTATTCGTGTTCAGCACCCTCGAAAACGGGGGGAGAGGTGGTTTGATTGCGTTCCTTATTTGTAACACATTTGTACGACTCCTTAACTCCACTATTTTGGAAAAATGCTCTATCTCCTTTCTCTAAACTTTTAGGCCGTCAACCATGACAGTTCAATGTTTATGTATTTCCACAGTCACGTGAAACCCTAAATTATGTTTATCTTATTTTTACTCACTTTTTGTCTCTTAGGATGGGCAACCAACTAGTTCAAAAATCTATTGAGTATTTCGAAACGCATCTATGTTAACAAAATTTCTTATGTTTTCTTTTAATTCCATTGCTTTTTTTCCAAAATCACCATGATTGTTATTCTAGCGTAATTTCTATGTTCGCCAAGCCTTATGCTGAGAAGTCTGAATGACTAACCTACATAATGTTTTCACACTCACAGGGTACACTATAAATAAAATTTTTAGAATTTTCGTTAACATTTTGGTTTTTGATAAAACCCAATACAGCGTGGTGCCCATTTGAAAAACTGTTCGTACAAAGAACCTATTCCCGACTCTTCGTAATTTATCTGTTAAATCATATTTAATATATGTAACTAGTGCTAAAGACCTAAATTCAAATTATAATGTGGTATATTCTCTCTACTTTCAATTTTCATCAACTGATTACACAGCCCCACAAAAAAAATAAAGTTTCGGATCTGGATGACTGACCCTGGTATTCCCATGTATTTTTCAACGCCAAATCCGAAACCGAGGTCAATAAAATTCCTATGCCCTTCAATTTTTTAGACGAAAAATCAACATTTTCAATCGCGCATAACTCGAAACATATTGATTTATCGAAAAATTGCATAGAATATGTTTTGCTTAGAATTATCCCTCTATCGATTTCTGGGGTTATTTTCATTTTACTGATTTCCACCCCTGAAAAGGGGTGGCATCCACCCCCAGGGTAAAAGCACACCTTCGGAGCACGTATACTTTGCAATACTATCAATTACGAATCGAATGCCATGTATTTCATGAAAATCGATCTTTCCTAACCGAAGTTTGAGGTTTTGCACTTCTTTTGTCTTTACTGACTGGACTAAACCCTTTTGGGGGTTAGTTTTCGCCTCTTGCAAGGTGCGGTCAAGGCAATTGAAGGAGATTCTCGTTAATGCACTGCGACCATTCTGCAGTAAAAACAAGAAACACTTGCTCTCCCAGATCTCAGTTCACCCTTGTGTTCCTAATTCAATAGGGGGTAGTTTATATATACCATTCTGAAGGCTTGGTTCCAGGGCAGCATTCACCCTCTACCATATCTTTCTGCATTCTCAAGAGCTTGTTAGCCAGAAGCTTTTATGACACAGTTTTGTCCTGAAGGATATGGAAGGGGTGTATCAACACCTTCGGGGGAATTGTTACCCCTTTCTAATGCCCTTGGCATTAAAGAAGAAATTATGAGAGATAATAAGTCCTCATTCATACTTCTTTCCATAATGATACTTATTCTTACATTTACTTTATTGAAGGAATGTTTTTGCCCCGACACAAAAATTGAAGGGTATAGGAATTTTTTTGACCTCGGATTCGGATTCAGCGTCCAACAATATATGGGAATACCATGGTCAGTCATCCAGATCCGAAACTTTTTTATTGTGGGGCTGTTATCAACAAATCTCTCGGGATATTCGTTATTTAATAACGTCAGTTTTTATAAATTGCTTCTCGTTTGTTAAGATTAGATTATTTGAAGAAATTATTTTGGCTCTGTCATGGAAACACTTGAGAATAGTTTTCTTAACAGTAATATAAATATTTGTTTGTTTTCTGTACACAAAATACCCAACAAAAAGTAAGAAAATCTGCATATGCCTCAAATAAACAATTATAGACAATATGATGTAATAAACTCTTTAATTTTAATTACCAATTTTCATCTGGGTTGGCCAAGAAGTGGATTTGTGTTGTATATTGGACTCCCTATCAGATAAAATGGGTTGCTTGCTTTCATCATTCCAAGTCCACAAAATTATTTTGCGGGCCACAATACTGTCTTAGTTCAGGTGAAGCCTGAATACATTAATTAGTTACAAAATAAATCAAACCTGATTTTTAACATTGCAAATGTTAATGTTCGCGTATAGCGTATAGGACAAAAGTTACGAGTTTTCTCCAAAGCCGTCAACATGAAAGTATCAAGATTAGATGATGTAATACTGAGCGAGAGCCTGTTACTATTTGGGAAGCGAGTGCGGTGTAGTCGGTCGAGCCAGGACGCACTACTGCTGCTGCGGCGGACGAATAATCATTTGTCTCACTATTTATTCCTTGTCCTAGTGTTCATCATCGGCCGTACGGTTGGCACATAGGTAATGTTCTCGCTTACAGTGCAACACAAATAACCTCAGTATACAGCAGACCACTAAATAACTTCACAGAGGGTTGTCTTGAAAACTTAATGAATGCCGGGGGACCTCGTAACCTGGTCATAGCTGACCTGAACGCTAGGCATCAAGCGTGGAATTGCCAGAGCAACAACACGAATGGCAACACCTTGTTTGATTATATAAATCATCATAACGTTGTCCTGGAGTATTAAAACACCTCTCTTTATTTTCCAGACAATGGCAATACACCTTCAACCATTGACTTAATTATAAATAGAAATGTGACAAATTCCACTCTACCTGAGGCACTGGAAGAGCTCACTTCTGATCATGACCCTATACACATACACCTAAACAACATGACACGAGAAAACACATGTACACGTATCACATCTTACAAAAACGCCAACTGGCAACAATACAGACAATTCCTTAATGCAAACATACACATCAATAACAACATTCACACCATCGCTGATTTGGAGAATGTGGTTGAGGTTTTCACTAGAGTACTGCAGGAAGCAAAACGATGCGTCGCTCGGACTATTATGATTGAGCCATACAAAGAATAACTGACCGACGCGATTAAGCAAAATATACAGATAAAGAACAGATTGCGGCGTCTCTAGCAGCAAAACCGAGATGTCTATGCCATGGATGAGATGAACAGGTTGAAATGTCAAATTAAAACAAAAATTGACAATCTAAGAAATCGCACATGGGCGGAAAAGCTTCAGGCGCTAAAATCTCAAGACAACTCCCTTTTAGCTAACAAAATCATTAAAAAACAGAGTCACACGAACGACGGTTCCTACGCTCCAACAGAACGGACAGATGTACATGACAGATAGACAAAAAGCAAACCATATTGCTGACACTTATCAACAAATACATAATAGGGCTACTCGAAATATTCCAGAACACAATCGCATCACGCAGACTTACAAATAACACGAGAATAATTTGTAGAAATAATGACGAAACCGTCTGAAGTTGCGCAACTTATCAAAACACTACCTAACCATAAGGCCCCGGAAAAGGATGCTATTGAGAATATTCTTCTCAAAAATCTACCTAGAAAAGGTCTCTTGCAGCTTGTATATATCATTAACGCAATCTTGTTCCTACAACATTTTCCTAGTGTGTGAAAAAGCGCCATTGTTGTTCCGATATCAAACCTGGTGAAAATCATGGGCTGGCCATTAATTTCAGGCCAATTTCGTTATTATCTACCATATCCAAATTGGTGGAAAAACTAATCCTAAACTGGATAAGTAGCGCAGAGGATGCTCTTAACATCACGGATCACCACCAGTTTGGATTCAAAAAAGGACACAATACCACACAACAGGTTGTCAGAATCGTTAATGACATCAAACTACAATTCAGTGAGGACAAGTGTACCACTATGGTGCTTTTAGATACCGTCTGGTTGGCGGGGCTTATATACAAACTTTACACTTACAATTTTCCATCGCACTTAGTTAAACTTATTCATTCTTACTTGAGCAATAGAACTCTGCAAGTTAAAATTAACAATACATTCTCTCCACTTAAAAGTATTCTCTTTGTCTCAGAGTTGTAATATGAGGAACATTATTGTTTTACCAGGAAAACTGAAACATAAGTATTGATGTTTCCGTAATTTATTTTGAATTATTTGTGTTTCAAATGAAACGAAATAAGCTCAATGACAAGTGAACAATGGTTAATTTAAATAATCAAATCACTCTTAAATTGTTCTAGGAACAAAACTTTAATTGATTTGTCATAAAATTATATCGACTCAAAGTCTTTTGAAGTATACCTACCTAATATTGAGTGTTGAAAAATTAGCTTTATACAATAATTATTATGGAAATAAAAAACATATTCACGGTTTAAAATGTTTCGAAATTAGTACAATAATAGGAATATGGCAGCAATTACAGGTACCCTAAACACACTCATTTAAATATTATTTTGCTGGTATAGTAATCATGTAAATAAAATTAAAATTATTTTTTGTTGAAATAGACTTAACATGTAATGAGATTTTTTTGAGCGAAAAAAAAATAGTTGAGGTTGAACATTTAGATACTTTTGAAGTAGCTGATACTGAGTCTGACGTCATAAATTGAACACTCAAATTTGCTTATGCAATAGGACTGTCATAGTTTTTATAGACTTGAAATTTGACCACTAAAAAGGGTGAAAAAATCGTTTCAAAATAGTTGACCTACCACTAAAAACATAGCCTACGGAAATTAGCATTTGACCTGGACAAAATTAGTAAAATTTGAATTTTTGCACAGATGTTCTTTGAGGTGTCCGAAACCCAAATCCACAAAAGTCAAAAGTCCTATGCATCAGATGCCCATGAGGTCAAACTGAAAGTTGTAGAGAATTATATTATCTATAAGTTGTCTTTTTTATTTTTTCCCAAACCTCCCACAATGTGTCGAGATATTCAAGGTCAGACTTTCAAAACCATGGTGTTTCGCTATTTTTTTGAGCCAAAAAGAATCAGAGAGCAATGAAGTTATCATAAGAGTTGTAGAGAATTCAATTATCCACAAGATTGGTATTTTGCACTTTTTCCCAAAACCTTGCCCTTTTCGAGATATTCAAGATCGAAGCTTAAAAGAAAAAACGATTTTTTGCAAATACCTCGCTTCCTATGCATCGGACGTACATGAAGTCAATGTGAAAGTTGTTTAGAATTGAATTATCTACAAAATTGATCTCTTTCATTTTCCCCAAAACTTCGCCTTTGGCGAGATATTCAAGGTCAAATTTTCAATGAAAATTCGTTTCCGCGAATATCTCACTTCCTATACAACCGGATGTCCATGAAGCATTATTATTATTATCGAGAATATTCTCCTCGTACGTACGGAGACAGTTGATGTACTCCCACCAGTACCAGATAATGTACTGAACCAAATCTTCTGCAATAACCGAAAAGGTTGCAACACAAGGTGTGGTTGCAGAAAAATCGGACTTGAATGCTCAGAGGCTTGCACCAATTGTCGAGGGATATTGTGCGTAAATAGCAAAAAGAAAATATTTGAACTGGAAGATTTTACTGCTGAAATAGATCATTTCGAATGTTCAGGCATTGTAACAACTAATGACAATGAAATTAGCAATGATGATGAGGATTCTGATTCTTATGATAGTAATGATTATAATGTTGGCGATGATGATAGTTCACAGAATGAGTTGGAACTCGTTGAAGTTGAGTATGAGTCAGAGTAGGACTAATGAATCTAGAGCACCTTATGTAATAATCGACGCAATTTTCATGGGTTAGGCCTACATGTAAAAAAAACGCGTCATGCATTCTACCTCGTGGGTGGTGTATAAACAAATGCAATTCAAAACATTTTTTTTTTAAACTATAAGTTTACCAATCTTGTAGATATTCAAGTTCTCTGCTGCTTGTATGTAGACTTCGTCGCGGTTCAATGCATAGAGAGTGAGTTATTCGCGTAAAACAGGTTTTTTGAAACTTTGACCTTGAATGTTTCGAAAAGGGTAACATTTTGCAGAAAGATGCAAAAGATCAATCTCATAGATAATTGAATTCTCTGCATCTTTTACGTTGTCCTCATGGACGTCCGGGCGCATAGGAAGCGAGATATTCGCGGAAACCGGTTTTCATTGGAAATTTGACCTTGAATATCTCGCCAAGAGCAAAGTTTTGGAGAAAAATGCAAGAGATCAATCTTGTACATGATTCAGTCCTCTACAAATTTCACGTTGACATGTATCTCCGATGCATAGGAAGCGAGATATTTGCAAGAGATCGTTTTTTTAAACTTGGACCTTGAATATCTCGAAAAGGGCGAGGTTTTGGGAAAAAATGCAAAATACCAATCTTGTGGATAATTAAATTCTCTACAACTTTCATGATAACTTTATTGCTGTCTGATTTTTTTTTTGGCGCGACAAATTCGCGACGAACTGTCTATGAGACCTAAAGAAAAACTATGTGTAAAAATATTAATGAAAACTTTGCATTCTTTCGATAACCTGAATTCTTGGTTATGTTAGCAAATTAAAATCCTAAAATGAGTTTGTATAATTTCTTATTTGAAAATTTAACCTTGAATATCTCGAAACGTTGTGGGAGCTTTGGGGTAAAAGGTAAAATGTAGATAATTTAATTCTCTGCAACTTTCACTTTGACCTCATGGGCATCCAATGCATAGGACGCGAGATATTTGCAAAAAAATTTGACCTTTGGGAGACCTCAAAGAATTTCGATTTTCACTAATTTTGTCCGGGTTTCCTCCGTTTTTTATCTAATTTCCGTGGGCTAATAGCCAATAAAAATTATAAAACAAAATTACATCGTCTTTCGGTTAATTGAACTAGATTACTTAATCTCGCTTTTGAGGTCGATGTAAGAATGAACAAATTGGAATGTTTTTTAACTGACCTCAATATCGATATTAGGCAATCAGGTTCAATTAACCAAATGAAGGCGAAATTTTACCTCATAATTTTTAGTGATCATTTTCTTGTGCAGTTTCTGTTATAATATTCATTCCTCGAAGTTGTTATATTTTTTGTAAATATGCGATGCATAGTAAAAACCAAAATTATCTTACTGAAAATTATCATTGAAATGATATTTTTCGCACAAACTTGATACAATTTTTACCTCTTATAAAATGAGAACAAAATTTCTCTCAAGTAATCTTTTTTGTTAGTGATCTTTTTTGTTAGTGATATATTAATAGTTAAAATAACAATGCATAATTCTTACCCTCTTTGGTAGTTGCAATGGTCTCTCCGGGTTCCACCTGAGGAAAAAATAAACTCGGTTTAATAAATATCCTGGAGCTATAAGTAACTTTCTTCTTTGGGATATTTGGATAATATTGACCACTTGGGTCTGTCACAAACACTATCACCACCATTCAACATAGCACTTGATAGTCTTAAAAGTTTATGATAGCAAATTTTATTGGTTACCACAGGACAAATTAAAAGAGTTTTTTTTTTCACTTTTGTCTCTAAATGTACCTTATACTATTTTTGTATATCACTTTGGCATAAATTTTGTAACTCTTGCATGCATATAAATACATGATTTCACTTTATGACAGTCTATTGTTTTCTGTTCGAAAATTTTAGTAAGGTATTTCAAACCATTGTTACTTCATTAATATTCTTTAACGAATAGGTACAGGAAAAACGCTTATTTAGGACTAATAATTACCATCTCCATTTGGCACCGTTCTTTTTTAGAAACTGCATAATGAGGGTCGTATTGAGTTAGATTACAATAATTGTACACTATGGGCTAGGTCAACATGTTATTGAAATGGAATGGATCTATTAAAGCTAGTTATTAGTCTTTTTTACAGAGAAAAATACGTGACAATTGTACAAATTTTAATGTAATGTCTACTAATTTGAATGCAACCGATTTTTGGCAATTCTTCACCGCGGTGTAGAATATCATCCAAAAGACTTTCCCACCCTATATAGCGTGCTCTAATATCACATAATTTAACATAAAGAGACGACGCTTTGGGTTACTTCATTCAGAACAATTGAAATAAACATGAAATAACTTATTTCATGAAGGAGGCAGTCTATTAGAAGTTAAAAAAATGTTTTTCAACATGCTTTAGATATTGAAACATATTCTTTATAGGATTTTGCAAACAGCAAAAAATAATAAATTCATTTTAGGCCTTTGTTCTCATTTTTAACTGAAACTTCATGACCGTAGGGGGTTATGTAGATACTAGTTTAATCTGCATGGCCGTAGGAGACTGTGTGGATGCTAGTCGAGAGAATTTTCAAATAAGAAATTATACAAATTCGTTTTAGGATCTTAATTTGCTAGCATAACCAGAATTCATATTATCGAAAGAATGCAAAGATTTCATTAATATTTTTACACATAGTTTTCTTTTAGTTCTTATAGATAGTTATTTTTTCTGCTGTTTGCAAAATCCTATAAAGAATATGTTTCAATACAATTATAAGCAAACAAATAATAATTCACTTTTAAACATGCTTTAAGATATCGCAATTTATGAAAATAAGTTCATCTTCTAGACAGGGTGTCCCATAATATAGTGCAAAAAATGTAACCACTAATTACCTATCGAAAATGAAGCCACGTGGGTTCTTCATATAAAATTTTTCGAAATAATCCTTTCTTATCCAGCTACACCCCCTTAGGGGGTGTGCAAAAAACTGTTTTGAAGATCTATCTGAAAATAATGTAATCGGAAAAAGACGAAATTTACTAATGAAAAGGCATCTGACGAAATTATTTCACCTATCTAGCGTGTATACTGGTATTAACTACCCTTCTTATAATTTTGTAAATATCTTTTTGTCTGCTATATTTTCCTTGAATTAAAAACAAGAACTAAATATTAGAATTCCTTTAGAAATGTTTTCACCTTTTGAAAAAATATCGTAAAATCAACCGTTTTTGAGAAGAAAGAACTAAATTACATCTGCCTAAGTGATCAGTCAATAGCGACGAGCCCTATTATATTAGTAAAAACACTAAGTCGGCTGATCTCAAATCATAATTTATAAATATAAATTGTTTTCAGATAAAAATTAAAGACCCCATTAAGGTAGTACGTTATTTAAGAAAGTCACGACACTTTCAGCAAATTTAATTCACATATCAATAAACATTCTGGTAAAATATGAACTCAATTTACCGTACTGTTTCCGAGATTCATTCGCTCAAAGTTCGTAGTTTTTGACATTTAACATTGCGTTTATGGACGCCATGCCATGCGAAATAAATTGTTGTCGTGACACTATTTTTCCTCTTACGACGGATCCTAATTTAAGAATGATCTCAAGAACGAGGCACATTTAAATTAATTCCTGACGAAGCACGTATATAAATATCGAGATAATTCACTGTCTAATAACCTAATGGCAGCTACCCGAAAATTATTGAAATTATTGAATGGGGACATGAATAGTAGACGTGGCAACGTCGCACTATTTCTAATACTTAGCGCGTATATTTGAAAATACTTTGCGTTTATTTTAAATGCAGTATCATACAAAAAAGTGGAAGATTTACAATATTTCATTCCGATTTTATTTATTGAATGTATAATATATTTTCCATTAATTTATTAAAACAGGTAAAAATGTTTTTTTTAATTTGTCAAAAATAATATAGATACCTGACTTACATTTTTTTATTGAATTGAAAAGTAAGAATACTTTATTATCTAATTATTTTTTTATTTAATCGGTAATTTTTTTTTATTTAAATATTGTCTGACGGGAATGATTTTGAATCTGGATTTACATTATGAGGAGCTCCTTCTCGACCTGATTCAAACTCGAGCAAACTCCACATTCAATGGTAAATAGATACCGAGAGTAATCCGTTTTTATTTTTAGCTACCATTCTTAACACACTTTGGCATTTGGTTTTTTTGTGCTAACTCTTTATAACGCACTTGATCGTCGTAACTTGACATTCTTAAAGTGTTAAGTAACCGATCTTCAAATCATTTAAATAATAAAATTTACATAACAAACATTGGAAAAAGTACAATGTACAAAGGCGAGCCGATCAGCACTAATGTCTAGACCCCAAGCCGCAACAAATAATCCCGCATAAAATTAAAATATTTTGTGGACGCTATTACTGCCTACGGCGCTCATAATTGTTAACAGTTAGATAGCAAAATAAAAATCAACCTAACTAACCTTACCTAAAGAAATCGCATGATAGAATGAAATTATTTTAAGAAAAGAAGGAAAATGTTATTTCTGCCATCAAATCAAACCTGAATTTATGAAAAAAATACAATAATTGTTACAAAATATTTAAAAAGTGCAATTGCAAAAGTTGAACCCGGTATTTCTCGCACCCTAAGCGAGAATATTACCCATACGCCAACCATGCACCTGACAATCAGCGCTATAACACGGAATAAATAGGTTGAAAGGCGGTACAATAACCAACCTGCACTAACGCGAATGCGGGATTATTTGTTTCCGCTTGGGGTGTAGGCGCTTGTCCGATCAGCAGGCGTTGCCAAATCTTTCCTTAGTGTCTCTCTCGCGAGTGCGACATCTGTTAGGGAATCGACAAACTTGAGAGTTTATCGATTCGCTAACACATGTCCCACCTCTCCCGATACAACTACCTTAAGAGGTACAGCTGAGCAGGAAAGCCTTATTTTGAAACATTTTATATGAAGAACCCACCTTCATTTTCGATAAGGAATTTTTAGTTAAATTTTGCACGATGCTAAGGGACACCCTGTATATAATATTTCTGTTTTTATTTTGAATAATAATTCCATGATTATATTAGATTGATTGGCGAAACGATAGTCAGTATACTATGCAATATTTTGGATTATGTAGAATATCCTCAACGATTACAACGATTCATGTACATTTTCTTATGAAGATGTTGAACGATCTTTATATTTACTAACAGATTTTTTTCAAAAGCGACATGGTTCGTCCTTGACCTAACATTAATTTACTGTCCTGAGTTTAATATGATCTAATCTTCCTTTCTTAAGTTATTGTCCTTACAAGAAACATGACGAATGGCCCGAATGGGCATATACACGGACAGACAAATAAACAACCAGACGTTTTAAAAATAATTCAGGATTAGATGACCAATATATTGATATGAACAATTTCTCTCAACGATCGATATTTAGGGGTAGGAGTTGCAGTCCCGCATGGTCGACTACAAATACCGATTTGGCTAACATTTCGAATAAGATACAAATCACTTTAATGTGGTGCCATGCCAGTGAGATTAAGCATGAATACGTTTCACATATTTATTATTCAATTAAATGTTTGGCAACGTCTTGGACCACCACTTTCATCGTAGTAGTCTTATTAAACATGGGCATTTTAAAACTAAATTGATATAGCATCTAAAATATTTTATCAGCACCTGAAGGACACATTATACCGGGCGCCCACAAGGTCAGGCAGACGCCCACTTTATTCCTTAATTTTCAAAACAAACATTTGAAATTAGGGCACACGATATTTGACACCAGAATACATTTTTCTACATAACCGGATTCAAAAATTCCTGTTCAGCCGAAAGTACTTATCTTTTTATTTCAAATATCATTCTATATATTTTTTTATCTTATCTGATAAATGATTTTTGTCAAAATCGACATCGAATCTGAAATGATCATCTAAAATACTAGGTATATGCCAAAAATGCTAAATTCTGTCCTCCCCAACATCAAACTAGTGTTTCACATCCATTTTTTTAATAAATTGCCAGACCGAATAAAAGTTCTAGAATGAAACAAATTCAATAAAAAAAAAACCGCTGCCTAAGGAATCACTACTTCCACATCCAGATTATTCGTCTAAGTCACTTTAAAGGAAACATCTTGACTATATTTGCACTCTAGTATGTGGAAATTATTGGTCATAGAATTTTAATAATATTTGGGGTAGATGTCATAGAAAAGTTTGAGTAGTTGGTTTCTACCATATACGTTAAAAATGAAGTTTCTAATTTACCGTACTTATTTTCCACTATTTACAACCTACCACCTCAATGGAGTCATCTCAATCAGATGTCACTACAATACATACGTGTACTAACTTTCAAGTGAATATCTCAATTTGATGTTATCAATCCCATTAATAATGAAGCGGAGATGGTAGAGTTTGAAAAATATTAGAAAGAAATCTGAGGCCTTGGTTTCTAGTATATACACCGAATCCCAAATTTCTGTAGTCTTACCAGCTTGCTTTACTTATTTTCCCCTATTTGCCCCTATTTAACCCCCAACCCTTCAACGGCATCATCTCAAATTATGATCTAGTTTCAGACGTCGTTATAATACATACGTGTACCAAATTTCAAATGAATATCTCAATTTTATTTTATCAACCCTTTTCATAGTGGAGTAGGGGTGGTTGGGTTGAAAAATATTATAAGAAACTCTGACGCTGTGGCTTCTAGTACATACACCGAATTTCAAGTTTCTGTAGTCTTACCAACGTTTTACTTATATTCCTCTATTTACCCCAAATTAACCCCCAACCCTTCAACGGAATCATCTCAAATTATAAACTAATTCCAGACGTCGTTATAATACATACGTGTACGAAATTTCAAATAAATATCTCAACTTTATTTTGTCAACCCCATTAATGGGGTAGGGGTGGTGCGGGGGTTGAAAAATATTATAAAAAAATCTGAGGCCTTAACTTCTTGTACATTCACCGAATTTCAAGTTTCTGTACTCATACCAGCTTGCTTTACTTATTTCCCCCTATTGACCCCTAAATAACCCCCAACCCTTCAACGGAATCATCTCAAAGTATAATCTAGTTCCAGATGTCGTTATAATTCATACGTGTACCAAATTTCAAATGAATATCTCGATTTTATTTTATCAACCCTTTTAATAATGAAGTAGGGGTGGTGGGGGTTGAAAAATATTATAAATAATCTGAGACCTTGGCTTCTAGTACATACACCGAATTTCAAGTTTCTGTAGTCTTACCAGCTTGCTTTACTTATTTTCCCCTATTTACCCCTATTTAACCCCCAACCCTTCAACGGAATTATCTCAAAATATAATCTAGTTCCAGATATCGTTATAATACATACGTGTAGAAAATTTCAAATGAATATCTCAATTTTATTTTACCAACCCTTTTCAAATTGGAGTAGGGGTAGTGGGGGTTGAAAAATATTATTAAAAAATCTGACGCTTTAGCTTGTAGTACATACACCGAATTTCAAGTTTCTGTACTCTTACCAACTTGTTTTACTTATATTCCTCTATTTACCCCAAATTAACCCCCAACCCTTCAACGGAATGATCCCAAAATATAATCTAATTCTAGACATCGTTATAATACATACGTGTACGAAATTTCAAATGAATATCTCAACTTTATTTTATCAACCCCATTAATGGGGTAGGGGTGGTGGGGGGTTGAAAAATATTATAAAAAAATCCGTGGCCTTAACTTCTAGTACATACACCGAATTTCAAGTTTCTGTACTCTTACAAGCTTGCTTTACTTATTTCCCCCTATTTACCCCTATTTAACCCCCAACCCTTCACCGGATTTCCTCAAAAAACAATCCAGTTCCAGATCTCGTTATAATATATACGTGTACAAAATTTCAGGCCAATATCTTAAACCGTTCCGGAGAAAGCGTGCGGACAAAAAAAGTTACAGACAGATAGACCGACAGACCGACAGACAGACAGACATTTTTTTTTCGCTCAAATTTAAAATCTCGACGTTTCATGACATTCTAAACCTATTTCACGAATAAAAAATTTTGAAAATTTTTTTGCGATTACTATACTTCCAATCCACTACGTGGATGTGGAAGTAATTAATCAGTACCTTAAAAGAAAATCTTTTTATAATTTTGATGAATATTTTAAAGAATCATTTTTGGACATCTAAGCCTACCAATGTGTATAACATTTCTCACAATCTTTTGAAAGTTTTATCTATTTGTTTGCATTTGTTTTTTAAGAAAATCTGCGTTGTTGGTGTATTGTTTGTATTTTACCGAAATATATTTATATTCTTATTATTCAATTATTTAATATTATTATGCTTACCTATTTTTCTGTGTTTGGACTTGTGTAAACACTTGTATGTATTGACATTAATGACATTGGCATTAATTATTATTATTATTTATGGATCAGTTTCAAATTTGAAAATTGCGCCGGACAGCTGGTTTAAAGTTCTACTGAAAAATAGTTAAAAGAATGTAAGAGTGTGATTAAAAAAAATTAGATTTGGGCCATTTATTTTTCATAAAATACTTGTTTTTGAAAAACACCATAAATTTATTAAAATTCAAAAGCAGTCATTTGTTCTCGGTGAAAAATATGTAAAAATACCTTTCTATTAATTACTGCGGGTATTTACTAGGTATTATAAACTTAAGGAGGCCATTCCCTAGAAAGAGACATGCGATAGGGAAATATTTATTATTTTTGGCCATAACTTTTTTTTCTTAGTACGCTTATTTAAAAAACTATAAGAGTACCATAACAAGACTGCTATGAATTTTCACTCAATAATTTCACTGATTTGCAAAATAGCTAGATTTAAATTTAAAAATGTAATCTTCCTATTTCCTAGTATTAAATCGAGCTATTTTGCAAACCACGGAATTTATTGAGTGAAAATTCATATTAATAATTTTGTTATGGTTCTACTTAGGTACTTTCATAGTTTTTTTTTGAATATACGTACTAAGAAAAAAAGCTATGGGCAAAAATAATAAATATTTCCCTATCGGATGTCTCTTTCTAGGGAATGGTCACCTTAAATAGGATTTTCATGACTACTAAGTAATTAAAAAAATTCCATTTTCAGGGTCATTTCTGATTCGATTTTTGATTTTGAAAAAGCTATTGTAAAGATGATTCAATCCTCTATCAGATGAAATAAATAAATATACAGGGTGCTATTTGAAATAGAAAAGTTAGTAGTACTTCCTGTTAAACCGAAATGTCTTCTTGGGTGCGTTTATATCTAAAAATACGTTCTTATATCAAATATCCTGTATCCCAAATTCAAATTCTTACATTGAAAAATAAAGAAAAAAATGGGGGTGTACTTGGTCTCGCCGACATCCGGTGTAAGTATTACAGTTTCGATATGATACACATTTTCGTGTTTTCTTCTTCAGTTTCCATGTAGTAATAGACGTCCCAAGAGCAATTAGGTAATTCCCTCTAGATGAGAAAAAAGCCAACATTTTGCTATAAAAAACATAGCACAACGTCGATTTTTTAAAAAAATTTGATTGTTAGCAAAATTTGTACCGTTTTCTTTTTTTTTTTTAGCGTGAGTCGTTCTTGACAAAAAAGGCAAAAATAAAAAATATCAAAAACGGTAAATTAATTTCGTACCAGACTTACATCATTTAAAATTACTCTAGCAAGGATAAATCCCCGATTTCATAAATTCTGTTAAATTACATTCCATCCTATTCCAAGGGTATGCGTATTTTTAGCATAATACAACTATACTATTCTCTAGGTTTTCATTTTTAATTGAGACGTATAAAATCAGAGTTTAAGATGACTTAAAATCAAGAACGGCGAACAAAAACAATGGTTAGATTTGCTTAAAAAGAAAACCTCATATTTGTTCCATTTTTCCTACATCCCTAAGCAGATTCAATAATTTTTTTCACAGCCTCCTAGAAAACACTTTTTTCTAAAAGCTTGTAAAAAGTTGTTTGAATCGACTTAGTAATATATGAGAAATTGTCGACACACCTCGTATGCAACCATTATTAACTTGAACAGTACGACGTTAATACTCGATATTAATTATATATCAGTCTATACATTATACATTAGCCATGAAATTGTAACACTGATACTACAACAAACGATAAAGTAATTAATTAATTATGACATGGTTAATATAGTATTTAATGAGGTTTGTGAGCCACGACAAGAGTAATACAGTGCAAATATTACATAATGTAATTATACAGTTAGCAGAATGAAAAAAACCAACACTAAGAAAGTTTTTGACTTTATTGCAAAATATATTATGCTGGAAACAATGAATCTCGATAGTTTGTTGCACCGGGACAGAGCTCACAGGTTGTCATAATAAACTAGCAACGTTCAGTATTGAAAGTCTTGAAATAATTCATTCATATAGTTAGAGGAATGGCACTTAGTGGGATCATCGATTGTAGTTATGATTGACATTTGGTATTTGGATTACTGAGTTGATTTCGAAACTCTATTTCCTCTACAAAAATGGAATAAGATTTTGTACTTACGAACGAAACCATGGTATTATGAAAGTACATCAACTCCACATCCCCCCACCAAAATGTCAGACGATAGATACAAACCGTTTTTTTGGGTGGGAATTTTTTAAAAATTTTCAAAAAAAAATTTTGTAGTTACGGACAAAACTTTCGTACTTGTTCTATTCAACATCAATAAGTCTGAAAAATGTCAACGTTTTCCATGGGCGGTTTTTGAAATATATGGGGTTGAAATAGATGAAACCGTCTGACTAGCTCATTATGAGTTCTTAAGCGGTTCAAAAATGATATATTTCGGTGTCAGTGTCATTTATTTTCACCCCATTTTTGCAACTCCGAAAGTGGTCATCAGTTTTCGACTCTATTACGCGTTTAAAAATGTTTCGAAACCGATAAAAATGCAAAACAGGGTAACAGAATACACTCGGTATTTTTTAATTTTATATTCGGAGTAAGGTAAAAGAATATATATATTATAATAAAACTTAAAACTGTTGGACACTTTTTTACGCCTATAATTCTCTTTCGTTACACACATTTAACGGTTCAGTAATAAAGCGTTTGTTGTCAGTTCCACTTCAGCTAAAATTACAATCTATTATTTATTTCATAATAGTCTAATGGACACGTGGGAACTGTATTCGATCAATAAATAATGTATAATTGTTCTCTTTCTAATCGTTGTTTAATATGGACGGTGCACCTGTACAGGTGTACACCTTTTGCGTTCAATGTGTGCCGAAAGTTAACAATATTAAAAAACATGTGTATTAAACTAGAAAGAAAGTTGGCAGACCCAAAACTACATAATCTATGTTATAGTATCGGAACCAGTGAGCAATTTTCTGACACATTCGTGATAGCTAGAGACATTATTAGCATGGTAGATAAATAAAATGATATGAGAAATTTTCTAAGTGGCGCAAACTTCGTTAAACAACTCAAACTGTCTTTTACAGTTGTTACAAGTGTTTGTATCAAGCAAATATGTTTTTTGTTGATTACCTTCCATTTAGTGAATACAAAAATATAATTTGCATACATCCCGGAGGTGCAGTGATAGACATTCTAAACCTAGAAGCTGTCACTGGGCATAATAAGGAAGTATTAATCTGATTTGTTTGTTATAGTATTTCTATTCTTAATTTATAAATTCAGTCGAAAGCGTTGCTACAAAGCCTGAGGTGATAGAATAAGAACCGAAACCGTGCTTGAATATTGCAAACGATATTCGAATACGAATATAGTTCACCAGATATACTATGCGCTTACTTCAAAGTAGTTGATTGTATACCTGGCCCACCATTACAAGCCCGCTGGTTGATTTGGTTTATTCATATAATTGCCGGTAGCATAGCCGTAAGTTAATTGATATTTATTTACTTTTATTGAATTATTTATGGAGTTGTTCATTGAACTAACATTATTTATTATAAATAAATAATGTATTATAAGTTACATTTACATCATTCCTGTCAATTGATATAAAGCAGTAAAGCAATATTTACAATAATTAAAAAGTGGTTCTAAAAATTGTCGGTTGTGAAGTATTCCTTTGTCGGTCTTTTTTTATGATTTCCAAGCTGACTTTAGATATCCTATGCCCATTAATTATGCATTATCCAAAGTCAGTTTGAAAATCATAAAGAGCGACAAAGGATTACTTCATAACAACAGCGATGGTCATTAGCGTCGATCGACAATTTTTAGGATCACATTTTAATTATTTCAAATATTGTTTTACTACTTTATATTAATGTATAGGCATGATGTAAATTATTTGTTTATAACACATTATTAATTTATAATAAATAAGGTTAGTTAATAAACAACTCCATACATGATTCAATAAAAGTAAATAATCTACCTAACCTACTGTTATGCTACCGGCAAGAATGAACTAAATGCAGATAAGGGACTTGTAATGGTGAGCCATATACAGGGTGAACACTCTAAAACATATAAATAACGAAAAAAATGTGACAAAGGAGTTTGCCATGTAATTAACACAATTGTCCATTCTGCTATAATTCTAATGAAAGCAGACACTTGTGAAAATAATTGACGAACAAATAAGGCGCAGAACATCAATATTTGGCATGGGTTACTAATATAGCTAACCACCAAGAAAGAAATCTGCTATAGTTTTAGTAAAAAATACACGGTGGTTACCCTAAATACCGATAAAGAAACCTGCTATAGTTTTAGTAAAAAAAATACAAGGTAGTTACCCTGAAAAATATTTAAGTAAGAAAACAGACGACACGACGAGACATTAATATTACATAACCCGCTTTGTTACGATCTATCATCGGTCGATTATTTTCAACGTTTCAGCACAATTTCGCTGATAAATGTCATTTCTAATTGATTTAATGTGCAAAGTATCGATATTTATAATACTACTTTGAAAAAGAAAAACTCTACTCTAAAAGATGTTCTATTTCAGTTAAATGAATATCTTCTAAAAAGTTTCTTGTACCATCATGAGCAAATAAATCGAAACAGTACAGTCATGCAGATACCTGCAAAACCAGACTAACCTTTAACACAATATTACTCGTTAAAATATTTGAAATTGTCAACTTTAAAGCTTTAACACTAACATCGACTACGGTATACCGTAGCCTACGTAGATGAAACATCATAATATTCATAACCACCCGCAGTCATAAGTCTTGAACAATCTTTTATAACGCAAAATTACTGGAAAAGAGTAAAGCGTGATGTATAGTTGAAATAACGAGGGGTAAACCGCTAGGCCCAATTTGTACACCTGATTTCCCTTTTTGGGCAAATCTTGTATGATTTCCCCTGATTTCCTCCTGATTTCCCCTGATTTCCTTTGATTTCCTCCTGATTTCCCCTGATTTCCTCTTGATTTCCCCTGATTTCCCCTGATTTCCCCCTGATTTCCTCCTGATTTCCCCCAGATTTCCTCTCATTTCCTTTGATTTGTTTCTACATTAATACTAGACTTTGAAGTTATATTCTATTAATCATTTTTTTAATTCGTTAATATTTTTGAAATAATGTTTATAATAGTGGGTTTTTTGTTGTATTATGCCTCTAATTATGGTCAAAAATGTTCCTTTTAGAGGCGATTTCAAGGTAAAACGATTAGCTAGACAAGTAGTGAGTTATTAGAGACCTTAATACACATGATGATAAATTAACCTAGCTCAACACCCATGTTAAAGGTATATTTTTATGTACACTAAGACAACGCGTGTAAATAAAAAGTACATCTAAGACATTTCATTAAAAAAAATCTGTTAGGAAAAAAAATCAGGTGTTACAATGCAGATAATATTTTACAAAACATAAGAACTTTCTTTTTAAACTTTGCATTTTTATTCGTGCTACAGAAGAAGGCTCTGTTATCTCGAAGGTGGTTTGTAATTCCTTCGGGTATTTAAAATTGAAATTAAAATATATAGCAAACGCTATTTGAAATGCCTCTAAAAATGATGTGAGTTCCTCAATTTTTATATCTTCCATATAGACGGCATATAAATTACTCGAACCTGGAAACATTTAGGACAAGTTAGATGTATATTTTAATTTCTCATATCAATATGCTCACCAAATAATTTTACAATGGAAGGAGTTCTGATTTCCATTATTTCTATGTCCGTTAAGTCCTCTTTCTGCAAAATTTAATTTAGTTAAATATTATAATATTAAAAATATACCTAATATTACCTGAGATTCCATATAAAATGCATTAAAATTTTTATTAAAATACGTAGCTATAGTTCTTATAGCAATCATGAATATTTCAGTATTGGTCACGTTATTAGCGGAATTGCACTGAATGCCCTCGTTTTGTCCAAACTTCAATATCTGAGCCATCTTTTTGTCGTCATTAAAAACATTAATATCAATTTTCTTTAATGCTTTAAAGTGCCAAAACAATCCTTTTTTTTTAAACAAGAGAGGCCAATGTTTTTTTATTTCCTCGATACTGGGATTTTTATTAATAAATTGTCTCTGCTTTACATAACATTCTTCAGCAAATTCTTCATTAAGTACAATATCTTGTCCTTCCTTTTCATTTGGTTTTTCATTGTCTTTGGCATCGTCGAGTCCAACGTGTTCATCCTCCTCTTCATCTTCTGAACTATCTGTGCCTGTCGGGGTGTCCGTGCTGTCATCAAATTGTACTTCCTCGCTATCATCCGAGCTCTCATCGGTAGTGCTTTCCTCATATGAATATCGGTTTTTAAATGTGGTCTTGGCTATTTTTTTTAGGTTTCTTGTAAGATTCTTTATTTGTTTTTGTCTTTCTTTTCTTTGACCTCACATCTTGATATTTGCTATTAATAGCCTCTGCTATTTCTGGCGATAATTGCAAGATATATTTGTCATTTTCTATAGATACATCTGGTGTTGGTAATGTAGCTTGGTAGGTGGTCAATTCGCAGGAAAAATGTTGGCTTAACTCAACGCTGTTCAAATCACCATCGCGTTTGATTGAAAACCAATTTCCTACACATTTTGTATTTGTGTGCTTTGCTATATCAATTTCTGTAATATCCTTAAGAGAGTCAAAATATAAAATTCGTCCAACAATAACAGTATTACCCGAAACGTTTACATCAATGATTTTACTTCCGCTAGCCATTTGACTTGCTAGATTAATCTTACATTTGAATAAACACCAATTTCCAATTTGAACGGATCTGGTTTTCCGTACCGCTTGCGCTTTCCTTTTTCTTCCCGTCGATTCTTTGTTTTTGCCCCGAACAAAGCGTCTTAGTCTATCGATCTGTACTAACTTTTTCCGTTTTTTGATCAAGCAGCCAACATAAGGATGATTTGCGGATAACTGTAGTTTTATTATTAACTGATACACGAACATAAGGTCCGGTTTCGAGTATTGTGTCGGAACCTTTATTTGTATAGTCCCTTATATTCAAATTTTCCGCAAAAGAAGCTGCAGGAGGTAGCTCGGCATATATATTAAATCAGTAACTAACTGTTCGTCACTGTTTATTTTGCGATTTTCCTCTAGGTCCTTATTCTCCATTTCTGTCAAGAACTTGGATTTTAATGAATCATCATCGCAGTCAACGATTAACGCTAGTTCATCATCATCGGATTCGTCAATTTGGTCATTAGCGTCATCAGATGAAGTAGTCTTTAGGGGTATCGAGACTATATTCCAAGAATCTGGCTCGACGGTGATCCATAATTTCTTTGTGTCTGATAAACTATCTTTTAGCGATTCTAATACTCTATTCTTAATGTCACTATCTGATATCTCTCTAAAGTCGAATTTTTCACTTGATTGTGAATTTTATTTAGTACTCCTGGAATTGTTTCCTGGAGTGTTTTTTTTTTTGTTCCCTTGGAAATATGAAACTTCCATCAAGGTCATTTATTATATTGTTAATCATCTGTATTCTGTCTAGTCGATCCAAAATATCTTTAATACTGAAATTTACAATTGTGGAGAAGGTAGACGTCAACGATCTAGTTGCTCGAAACGTTTTTTCACAGGTAAGGATTCAAGTAGGTATTAGAACATATTTATTTAGTCACTAAAATAACATCTAAAAATAATTTAAATGTTTAAAACGAATAACTGAAACGGTGTGCTTGGTTTATTTTCTATATTATATAGTTTACAAAATAAGGCTGGCGCTATACTATGCGTTTTGACCGGATCCACGTATCACCAGAAAATAGAAAATCTTATATTATCGTACTCTACAGCCACGTTAGTACGATATTATATGGTTTTCGATGTTCCGCTATAACGCGGATCCGGTTAAAACGCATGGTATGTCGCCGGCCTTATGGTGCCGAAAAATTTTTCAAAATACCCTTTTTTTAAGCAAAAGATATTATCTGAATTACCTATGCGCATAATATATTTCAACAAAATGGCAGTAGATTTCCCCCTGATTTCCCCTGATTTCCTCCTGATTTCCCATGATTTCTCATGATTTCCCCTGATTTCCCCCTGATTTCCCCCTGATTTCCCCTGATTTCCTCCTGATTTCACATGATTTCCCCTGATTTCCCCCAATTTGTACACCTGATTTCCCTAGCGGTTTGCCCCTCGTGAAATAATAATAACATTTGCTTTCGAAAAATGTACTAAAAACGTATACCGTAGCGGAAAATAAAAAAGTTGTTGTCAAAAGGACACTAAACTAGATCAAAATCTAAAAGAAATTTTGCAGCTATAGCTCCGCATTTGTGATAAACAATGATTTTGTTGCTGATTTGTTAACTAACAAAGAGGTAAGTTAAGAAAACAAAATATATTTATAGATAATCTGACTAAAAATAACGTTTTACTCTTGTAATATTTTCGAGAAATAGCGTATTTTCCTAGATACAGTGATTCGAAATTTTCCAAAAAGGGGGAGGGGGAATAAAAAGCAACGAGAAAAAGTCCAAAAAAAATTTTGGTGAATGTACTATTAAAATACAAGACTTTTTTCCTATATGACTTTTTAATAAGTTTCCAAATTTTTCCTTAAAAACACGAAAAAGAGACCCTTATCGGAAAATGGCAAATCTAGTAAACCATGAAATTTAAAAATCTGGAAAAATTCAGACGTATAGAATAACACATTCTTGAAAATGTTGGTCTCTTGTAATTCTTTTGTAACGTGCACATTTTGCGAGTTCTCAAGAGTTTTTCACGATCACGTGTGATGGGAAAGTCCAAAAGTGTCTTATATGTTTTTTAACTTATTTATTTAAATTAACCATTTCAAACAAATATTGTAGAATAAAAGTCTTATTTCGTGGCTATTTATCAATTTCAATCGTTTTTTTGATTATTTATTCCTAGGTAATTTAAAAAAAAAATTGAAAACATTTTCCAAGAAAATTTTCTATTTTTCAGCGAAAAGTTAGTTTTTTCACAAACTAAATATTTTTCTAGTAACATGTATATAAATTAATTATAATTTCAGATTATATGCATATTGTGCTATGAAAAAATTTAGGCAAGTAGGTACATTCTGATCGTGAAAAATTGTTCCAAAAAAATTACAAGAGACCAAAATTTTAAAGAATAACCTATACGTCAGACTTTTTAATTTCATAGTTTACGGAAACCTCCTACCTTCAGTTGATGCTCAATTTAAAACTTTTAGGGGATTAATGACTCATGATAAACTATCATTTATTACCTAATTCGAGTTCATATCTGAGGACCTCGAAACAGGGCATTCTTGGGGCCACTCTTTAACTTTTAGGATTATATTCTGGCTATTGCTTTTGTTAGTTATCCATAATTACTTAGAGAAATCGTTTTTCTCGTCCCTTAATTGATAGTGTGTCATAAATAATACTTATATACCATATTTGTAATTAATTGAAACGTTGAAGTTGCATAATATTGCAGTAATTATATTATTTAATCAACTTCAATTTATACGTGCATTATTTATGGATATAAGCTATATATAGAATATCATTATAATTTTCAATTGCTAGGTTTTATATAATTAACTGCATTGCAATTAATCCTTTCCGTCAATCTCAAAGTTAGCTATCGTATTTTATTGACATAAAAAATTATGTTTATATAGGTATGTACACAGGGTATTTCATATTAAACTATTTCCATAAAATAAAGTTCACTTAAACCAACTAGGCATATATAGTTGACTTCGTATTTCTAAGGCACATAAAAAATGCAGCACCTACAAAGCGGACAGGTGGCATCTTTACCGATTCAATGATACCGCCGCGCGGACTCCTTTCGCGGAAATTTTTTATGGGCCTTACACAAATGGAGGCAACTATAATGACAATTAATAATAATATCAATAAAACCATTCAACGCCCCGGGGAAGCCCCTGAATGGTTAACTGCAGGTAACATTTTATTTCTCTTTAAATGCAAGGACGCGAGAAATCCTAAAAACTACGGGCCAGTAACCTACCTACCAACTGTGTACAAAGTCATCTCTGCTGCATTAGCAAATAAAATCTATGATCACTTGTTAAGATACCAGATACTCCCGGAGGGGCAGAAGCTTTATGGGTATGGCATAGGTGGACTACAAAATGTCGCTTATGACCATTCCTCCCACTTGGATTGTTGAATCCTTCAAGATTTATCGTATATTCCAAATAATGACAGACTTCTTGGAAACAACAATAAAGCAATGGAAAACAGAGATTTAGCTCCACCACTCGAAAGGTCATATAAGAATAAGTATTAAGAGGGAACACCACGTCAGGCTAGTGGGGAGGGGGATAAAGCACCAAATTAGGAGACGTCTCCCTTATAATCAAATATTATCCGAAAATAGTCTTCAACACACACACCTATGCAGAGGTTGTGAACAAGAAGACGAGACTGTCCAACACGTGCTCTGTGAGTGCCCGGCAGTCTCCTCTAGCAGAGAATCAATTTTGGGAGAACGTTGGCCTACTTTGGCCGACTTGAGGGATATTCCCCTAGGCAGCATCACCACCTTCTTCACAAGATTAGGATGGTTGGAGGCCTAGGTGGAATCTTGTATCCCTCGGGAGGATGTACAAGGCCCAACGGGGCCTAGGTGCTGTGATCACTTAAATGTGACTGCCCTCCCACAAACTCCAACTCCAACTAGTCTTCAACAATCCTGCAGTATTTATTTATGTACAACTTGCACATATTTTCAGTTAAATAACATCACCCAATTTGCAGAAAACAGCTTATTGTTAATCATTAAAATTATGATTAACAATAAGCTGTTTTTTGCAAATTGGGTGATGTTATTTAACTGAAAATATGTGTAATGTGTACATAAATAAATACAACAGGATTGTTGAATACTATTTTTGGATAAAATTTGATTATAAGGGAGATATCTCCTAATTTGGTGCTTTATCCCCTCCCCACTAGCGTAACGTGGTGTTCCCCCCTCTTGAGCAAATAAAATAAATTCCTGTCAGATTTTCTCTCGCCTTTACTGTCTTGCCTTACACTCATCTTACTGTGGAACGAACTAAACAAACTGAGAGTTCAGTTCGAATTATGTAGCCACAATATGGACTACCTGAAGTTATATGCTAAATATGAAGCTCAACTGAAGCAGGAGTTAGATATCGCCGAATTGCTCAGTGACGAATCAGAGTGGATTTCGACAAATCCTGTATAGTAGACCTATAGCGAGGTAGACTTGTGAAAAGTGCTGACGCGTTAGCAAAGCTCTAAATACTAAGTTAAACAAACACAAAAATTGCAGCAATAAATGCTATCAGGGCGGATTGTATAATCCAAGTTTAATCCAAAATCAGCTTGATTGAAGGTCAACATCCAAGGTTACGATCGCTGCAACAATTGTAACCTAAAATTTTGATCTTTGATCAAGCTGATTTTGATTTAAACTGACTTGATACAACTCGGCCTCACTGTCCCAGTAGTTACCAACAGTTTTGAAATTGTCGATTGGCTTCGTATCGACATCAGGAAAATAAGTAGTAAGGCGAGAAAAATCCTGGCAATGGGAAAATCCGAAACAAATGTCGCGTCAAGACAAATGATGATCGTGGATTTAATATACCTGGAATATGTTTATGACTCTGCTTTTGTAGGACTGAGCGCGCATATTCGACAGGGGAAGGACAAATTCACAGGTCTAATTAAAGAACATGATGAGAAAAAGAAATTATACTCCATCTAGAAGGAAACGCTTAATACTGATGAAGAATACCTGGGAACTGAAACCACTGACAAGGACACCAAGAAAAGAATTGCAATCAGCATCGAGAAGAGGAGAATGTAAGCACTCTTCCGCGATCTAGACCGACCAGCAGTGGGTAAAGGGACAGTTATAAAGTGGTAAATGACTCGTGCTTGAAGAGGGAAATGGAAAGTTTCATAATAGCAACGCCGAAATAAACTCAATAAATACTACCAGATGATGATCCTGAAACAGTCTATTGACACCAAGTGGGTGTGTTGCTTGGCAGAGAAATATGTGAGTCACGTGGAGGCGAGATGTACTACTTTAGCACCATCAATGCATACTCACCGACACAATGGAGTGAGCAGTTATCTCCACCGGATCATGTGCCAGCACTACGATATATTAATACTGCAAAAATGTTATGAATACACCCCTGAAAAAGTTGTCAACGCCAGGGATATCACTTATGTGGGACTGATAGGAAAATTAACGCAAATTGACCAAGCATCGTTCTACATCATGAGATGGAAAAATCTTACAAATCAACGGATCCATCCCGAGTGACGCCAATGTGATGCTCAAGGAAACTAAGAAGTTGAACAAGTACAAAGGCCTCCAAATAGAAGTGAGCCGAATGCAAAATGCAAAGTCCACAATCGTATCAGTAATAGTAGGAGCCCCAAGAACTGCTAAGATGGGCGATAACCGGAGTCTTTTGAGGAATATCTTGGAGGGGAACATCTGTGGTCGCTTGTTGAGATCTGAACTCTGATATATTACAGAGACATTATCGACGTCGCTAATAGGGTCCAAGAACCTGGAACGGGCTTTCAATAGAAGGACATTTCTTAGTATAATGCCAGAAGATCAGTAAATACTACTCTTTCAAGGGGAGTGCGCTGTTGAATAATATTATAAACAACCTAATTTATGAAATGGAGTAATAGAAGGGAATGAATCATGAGACTCAAGACGTATTAACCAATCAGATGCTGTCAATTGATTGATTGCGGCCGCGTTTTGTAAATCACAAGAAACAATGGGTATATATATTTTTTTTATCTCTGCTATCGAAGTACCGACGCGACGGCAAGGAAACAAATTCAAAGTAATTCGCAACTGTTTGTGTGATAACACTGATATGAAATGTTTGCCGTCGCGTTACCGACGGCACAAAAAGCCTGCATAAAGGGGCTCTTAGAAAAAATAAATATGTGTCCTTTCTTTTTTCATTAAGCATTCAAATATGATATAATACAAATTTGTAAGAATTGTGATATTTACCTGACACTCGAACTTTGTGCGGTCGGTTAACGATAACCTCGGGCGTCACTTTTACACTTTTTTACGTGATGTAAAGGTCCTACACTAGCCTCTTAAGTTAAGAGTCTTAAGGTGGCCATTCCCTAGAAAGAGACATCCGATAGGGAAATATTTATTGTTTTTAGCCATAACTTTTTTTTCTTAGTACGTTTATTTAAAAAAACTATAAGAGTACCTAAGTAGAATCATAACAAGACAATTACTATGAATTTTCACTCAATAATTTTAGTGGTTTGCAAAATAGCTCGATTTAAATTTAAAAATTATGTTAATCTTCCTATTTCGTAGTTTTAAATCGAGCTATTTTGCAAACCACTGAAATTATTGAGTGAAAATTCATAGTAATAGTCTTATTATAGTTCTACTTAGGTACTCTTATAGTTGTTTTAAATATACGTATTAAGAAAAAAAAGTAATGAGCTAAAATAATAAATATTTCCCTATCGGATGTCTCTTTCTAGGGAATGGCCACCTTAACACAGCCAGTTGCAATAGGCCTGGGAAAGAAACGGTATGTCCAGAGGGTCTAGGGATAGTTAGACTTCTCACACACAAAACAGTAAAAAGCATGGTTTATATACAAAAATACTCATTATTTCAAAACCAACTATTTATAATACTAAACAAACATCCAAGGAGCTTAAAAAAGCTTACTGCTAGGTTACGGCGAAAAGCGGTAAAAAACGGGTGGTAGTATAGACAGTGCAATGCGGATACTAGGAGTGAATAGGCACTCTAGCGGTAACGGTATTTGGCGATGGAGTATTCGGTATTCCCTGAAGGAATGAATTCAACTAAATGAATTGAATATTTCGCTGGCTTGGCCCAGAGATCGTTCCTGTGTATGAACTTGGGTTGGCGGTAGGGAACTAGCTCTACCTAGCGGATTGCACTTCTACTTAAACAATTAAAGTAAAAGCAACTATTTACGTTTTGTATCTAGAGTATATAATAAAATCTTAATATTCTCTATACTAAATCTAAAAATGAACAGCCAGTACAGTTTCCATGCCAAAGAATGCTTCATTACAGAATAGGTTACTAATTAATATTTCTTAAAAACAATTCTTGGAATTCAATATTGTGCAAGAACACTTAACTTTTGACAATTTAGAATAAGTGAGATCCTCAAAGAATGCTAGAATTTGCGTCAACCTGTACATTACTTTCAATATAAAATTTGCTTCAACACAACCGTCAAACGAAATAGCTAGGTTAGCACATATTAAATGAAAAAATTGAAAGTCATGAAAATACCAACACCCCAATTTTTTACAAGCATGTTTCAATCGAAAGACCACTAAAATTAATTAAAAATGAAATGGGAATGTAAATGTCAGTGTAACAATAATGTTAAATTTTATTGCGGACTAGAAACTATAAACAATATTCTAATATTGTTGTCAGTAATTTTTACTAAATTATTTTAACTCTATGGTTCTCGGTAGATTAATATGACGTAATTAATTTATTTAAAAGCTCCATAAAATTTATAATATTAATAACATTTATTTAGGTCAATAGTAAATTTTTACTTGTAGTTGTGATTGTGATTGTCAATAAACGTGAACGGCTACATTTTAATCGTTAAACAATGTAATTAAATAGCATTGTTTAGTAAACCAACCATATAATGTTAATTTGAGCAACTACAGAAAGACTAAATATTGCATAATTTATCTAACCTTGCATTTCGTTTCCGGTAAAAGCATCAAATGAAAATGCATCAGAGCGAACCTATTAATTAAAATTATAATACACATATACAGTGTATTGACAAAGCACGAACAATTTTAATAAAAAATTAGTGGTCTACTAAGGAAAGTTAGTGTCACAAAAACTATTACTCTAAAGTTATACATGGAGGCCCATATCTGGAGAAATTAAACTGCACTCCGATGTCGAAGAAGCCTGTCTTCTATCGTCTATTCTTTCTGGTGATGCTGGATGGAGTCGTGTTGCAAATCATTGGAATTAAACGGAAGACACGAGAATCAGCAGGACGAAAAATGAAAGAACTTGAGAATAGGAACTAAAAGATTTAACATCGCCTTTTATAAGAACGAGCACAACACCTCACTTTACTGGGCATCAAAGTAGCAGTAGCAGCTTTCGCGCAGCTTAGTTCCATCTGACAGACACTGTTTCATACCCAATGAAAAACAACCAAAGATCTTACTAAAGACCTACTGCTGAAACTCTAAAACATATTCTTAACATGTTCTAACCAGTAACATTATCCAGCCTTTGGAAACGGCATAATAAGAATCTTAACCGGCTTCAAATCAAGCAGCGCAAGTTACCATAGATAGGTCACATGTTGTCGCGGATCTCGAAAATATTCTGAGACAAACACTCGATTTGTACTCACAAGTAAACAAAACGGTAACCAAGCAAAGCAATCATGCAGATACACCATCATAGCCGTGGTATAATCAACAGGTGAAGTGAACAAAATACCCAAAAATAGGTCCGATAGTAGAGCATTATGATTGTCCTTTGACCAACTGGAGATCTCAAGAGAACTAACGCTACATGGTTTATAAAACTAGTTTCGAGCACAGTATTTGAGTATATTCAGTATTTGGGAATAGTTCAATGTCAACATTAGCACTATGCCAAGATTGTCAAGAAGTATTCAGGCAATTGTAGAAGCGTAGACAAAGTGTAGACACAAATTAGAACCCTAAACTCTACGGTAGAAGATAAAGGTATTTGCCTCTCTACCAAGCAAACATACGCTAGATATTAAACAAAAATTCCGTTATCATATACTAATTGATTTCGTGAACATTCCCACTCAAGTTTTGTATATTTATATGGTTACAAAGCAACTTAATGTATGAAGTTTGTATACATTTGCATGGGCCCTCTAAACATGAAAACAGGGGAGCAGTTAATGTCAATTTAAAAATATATGAAACAAACCTCTGCTTTTTATGATACAATCCACGGTGTCCAGGATTGAGTTTGAAAGAGATTTGTAAGTTTACAAGGAAAAGTCATTACTTATTATTTTTATGAAAAACCCGCAAATGATACTATTTTTAAAAATGTATGTGTATGGTGCCAATTATGAAAAACTACAAAGAGTAAAGTGTCTTTATTTATTAATATTTTTAAAAATTGTATTAAAATGAAATGTTGCGGATTAAAAGTTATGAAATCTTGACCATCTACTGCAAAATTATTTTTCAATTATTTTTCAAAGATTCAAATTTTTGTCAACAATTTTTCCTGAAACCTTTTTTTAACTGTTTAAATTGTTATTAAATAATGTTTGCCTTCTTATCTTCTTATATTCCACAAGTAAAAATCCCCGTGGATCAAGTTTCCAAGGATTTGATCAAGGATTAAATTTCAGTAGAAAGACAAGATTTCACTATACTATAACTATAAGTTTTAATCCATAACATCTTTTTTAAATATCATTTCTCAATATTTTTATAAATAAAGGTACTTCACTCTTTGTAGTTCTTCATATTTTTTACAAATATTGTGCACCCTAGATTTACATTTTGAAAAATGGTGTCATTCTCGGATTTTCCATAAAAAGCAGGCTTCTTTTAAATATTGGCTTTTCCTTGTTAACTTACAAATAAAAACATTTTTCCTCTGCCGAACTCAACCCGCCGAAACACTATAATTGTAAATTTATAAACGCATTTTTTTTCTAATTCCAAGTTATAGGTTGACAGCTTTCTCTTTGATTATTTTTAAAATATTTAACAATGAAGAAGAGGATTACAGATACTTGCTTTTTACAGAGAACTTTTGGTAGTTTTATTTTTAGCAATATTAAATCTGTTCTCTTTTGACACTGGTAACCAGTTTGTGCAAACAGCTACAGAAAAAATCTACACACAGTTATCCTCATTCCATATGATTGCTGATTCCTTAATTACATTCTTTTATTAAACTTCTTCCGAGTCCCAGTTTATCCAATATCCGTTCGCCCAAAATTATTTAATACAAGAAACAGGTATTTTGAAATAAAGTGAGTCCTGATTTTTTAATAATAAAAAACCAACAACAGAACTTGCCACATCCATTACTGGTTAACATGGTAAAATATACAAATAAGAGCAACGATCATTTTTCATTCTTAAATATTTCAAGAACTATTAAGGATAAACCCAGAGCCATATATTTATTATCAGAAAGAAAACTCGTTATGCAAAAAATATCAGTATGGGCATTTAAAAATAGATGTTTGGTTCATATCTTTCTAAATTAGCACCCAATTGTTTTTCACTTTAACCGAGATTTTTAAGAAAGGAGAAATCATTAGTTCGCCCACTGTGTATGTTTTCTCATATTCGTTGAATCATTACTCTGGAATAAGACGAGTTCTATTAATTTCTTTGCAATCTCTAGAGCATGGCTGGACGGTGATCCCAGATTAATTTTATCAAGATCCCTATTACAAAGTGAGCAACATGTTATCTATTCGAGAATTTGGCGGATGCGCCAGTAGTATTTTTCTTCGGTGTTGCATTAAAATTGATAGTTAAGTATTTTACGAGTAGCTGAATCTGAATCTGACGTCAACAGTTGAAAATTCAAACTGGTGAATCTAGTAGGTCTACCAAAATTGCAAAGCGTTTACTGATTTTTTATATTAAAAGATAGAAAACTAAAAATTGTAAATTACGTATATTTATTTTACTTTACAGAAACTAACTAAGAAACCACTAAAACTGTGAGAAAAATTGAACGGTTTTTAATTAAGCAGTTAAAATATTAAATAATATTCCACCCTCACCCGTTTAACCGACCAGTGCAATTAGGTTTTTACCTCGGAACCCAGTTATCATGAATGGATTTTCATGATCTTTTTTACACTTAGTTTCTAATACTGAGTACAAAAAAGTTTACCCTTAAAATATTACCGCTTTTTACATGGGGGTGGTTCCCACCCCCTCTAGAGGGGTCGGCAAGAAAGTAAAATAGTAACCACCGAATCTAATATAGAGTCATATTGTAAGAGAAAAAGGTGGTTTACAATTTTCATGAAAATTTATATTTTCCAAGTTATGACGATATGAAGATTACGATTTTAACTTTAAAAAATTGGTACCTTGAGTCTGTTTTTCGTAAATAATTCAAAAGTATTACATTTGTGGAAAAGTGATATGGGTACAAAAATAAGATTATGAAATTAAAAGTATTTTATGTTTTGTTTATTTCTGTTGGAAGATTAGTTCTAATAATTTGATGGTTGAAACATGGCGCTCGACCGTTTATCAGTCGAGATATAATGATTAAAAAATATGTCAGAAACAACCAGTATGATATTGTCTAAATGTTATTTGTGGCATTATCTTAATTTTTTTCCTTCTTCAATTCTTTGGGACTTCCTGCTACATGTATGTTTTCCTTTTAAGCGGTGCTCGGGGAATCTACCAAATATCACAATTAACCAGTATGTTACTGGTAAATAACCTTTACGCCTGTGACTTTTACGTCTAAGGATCAGTTAAAGGTTGCTTTTTTTTAATAAACAACACAAATAAGTATAAAACCTTGAAATTAAATATTTCGCCGACGTTTCGGAAATCTATTCTGTTTCCTTTTCAAGACTTTTTTTGAAAAATATTTTTTTGCTGTGTATGATAAATACATAGCTCTAAGTATGTTTGTTATATTCAATATCCATAAATACTTACTATTTACATAGAACTGTAGATATAGTTAACAGTTTTTTTTAGTTTTTATACAATGTTAAATGTGTGAAGTTCTTCTTTTAACATTGGCAACCAATATTATGTTATCGCGGATTTTTTAATTTTTCTTTTTTTGCTATCTGCCTCTTTTGTTAAAATTTTTGTCGGTAAAACCTTCATAAATATTGAAAATAACAATCAGGTACGACAAAAACCTGAAAAACATTACACAGCGTATGTATGCGGATTATCCGAAAAGTTGCGCCGCATCGGTGATAGATTTGATATTAGGACGGTATTTCAAACAAACAACACTTTAAGATCTATTCTGACAAAGACGAAACCGAAGAACCACGAGCAAACTTCAAAAAACTGCATTTATAGTATTCCGTGTGAGTGCAACAAACAATACGTGGGTGAGTCATCCAGACCTTTTAGTGTAAGATTGGGCGAACATCAAAATCACATAAGAAAAAATGAAATTCAGAGGTCCAAGATCTGCGAACACGCTTGGGAGAATGGACACAGAATAAACTGGGACTCGGCAAAAATTTTTGCAAAAGAAGCAGATAGCAAAAAAGAAAAATTAAAGAATCCGCGATAATATTATTGAATGAGGATAGATGCGTGTCAAATTGTTCCGTAGATGTCTGTACAACTTAGTTGCCAATGTTAAAAGAAGAACTTCACAAACTTAATATTGTATAAAAACTTAAAAAAACTGTTAACTATGTCAACAGTTCTATGTAAATAGTAAGTATCTATGGATATTGAATACAACAAACATTCTTAAAGCAAGTTTTATACTTATTTGTGTTTATTCAAAAAAAGCAACCTTTAACTGATCCTTTGACGTAAAAGTCACAGGCGTAGAGGTTATTTACCAGTAACATACTGGTTAATTTTGATATTTTGTAGATTCCCCGAGCACCGCTTAAAAGGAAAACATACATGTGGCAGGAAGTCCCAAAGAATTGAAGAAGGAAAAAAGAACAGTATGGTGTTAAAAATACATTTAATAGAAATCAAAGGGATTGGAGCACTCTATTATAGGATTTTTGTTCTATTTGTAGGTACCGCTTGAAAGATAACGATATTATGTGCAAAACAATGAGTGCTTCGTAATTTAAAAAAAAAAAACTAGGATTTTCCTGCTGCCGTTGGCGATATAATGAAAATGAAAAACATCTATGTCAGTTCTTATTAAAATGTAGCATTACTAACATGCTCTAATTTTTTGGCATTTTTAAAGCAATGGTTTTTAAGAGACAAATGTTACGATTTTACTGAAAAAATTCCTATTTTTTGTAAATAACCCTAAAATAAAATATGACAATATTGAAATAAATTGTTTTTTAAAGTATTTGTAGAATTAATAGTTTCGGAAATATGAGAGTCCAAATGTGGGGCTTGAACTTTTAGTGGCAAATAAATGCATTTAAATCCCATTTCTTCTAAACTTTTGATAAATTGAAGCTCTCAAAATTACAGCAAGTTGATAATACTATATACTAATAAAAACTGGTACAAATTTTTGGATTTTCTATTCTATGACCAATGACAGCAGGAAAATCCAAAATTTTTTATTTCAAAAAATTACAAAACACACATAACTTTGTTGTCTTTCAAGCTGTACGGATAGAAAAAATATCCTATGCAAGAGTACTTCAAGTACTTTAATTTCTATTATATGTGTTTTTAACATCATACTGATTATTTCTCACATATTTGAAATTCAAACATTATATCTCGACTGATAAACGTTCGAGCGCCATTTTTAAACTATTGTATTTTTAGTACACATCGTACACAAATAAACAAAAAACAAAATGCCTGTAATTTCATAATCTTATTTTTTGTTCCATACCACTTTTCAGTTATTTACGAAAAACAGATTCAAGGTATCAATTTTTTAAAACTAAAATCGTAATCAAATCGTTATAACTTGGAAAAAATAAATTGTTAGAAACTCAATGCAAAAAAAGTTATGAAAATCCTTTCATTATAACGTCCGTTGTTTTTACTTCCACATCCACGTAATGGATTGGAAGTATAGTCATTTTAAATTTTTAATTTTTTTTCTTTCTTGAAATAGGTTTAGAATGTCATGAAACGGCCAGATTTGAAATTTGAGCGAAAAAAAATTTCTGTCTGACTTGAAATTTTGTACACGTAGATATTGTAACGAGATCTGGAACTGGATTGTCATTTGAACATATCCGGTGAAGGGTTTGGGGGGAAATAAGTAAAGCAAGCTGGTAAGTGTACAGAAACTTGAATGGTGTATATGTACTAGAAGTCAATGCCTCAAATTTCTTTATAATATTTTCCACCACCCACACCATCCCCCACTCCAATATTAAAGGGGTTGAAAAATAAAATTGAGATATTCACTTAAAATTTGGTATACGTATGTATTTTAACGACATCTGGAACTTTATTTTTATTTATTTAGTTTAATTTAATTTACATAATCTGGCAGTAATTTGCTTTATAGACCTACGGCCAAGGGGCAAATAAGTTACCTCATCGGGTACAAAAGGTTTGAGTTTTTGTAGTAAAAGTACCACATATAAGGTGCAAAAAACCGACCGTTTGTCGTTTCTCAATGGTCAACTTCTCATTATCACAGCTTGTCAAAAAGGCGAAAAAGCATGCGTAGAGCAAACGCCCGTCGCGACGCCCAGAATTCCGACGTTTCTTACCTCATGGGGTACATGTACAAACTTAGGTTCAAATCAAAGGTCTTTTTATGCAGATCATAGATATTTTTGAAACAGATCGGCAGACGGTCAACCGTAAAGAGCAGACGCTCTAGAAAATGTAACCTTAAAGAATAATGGCAAATTCGGTACAGAGTTTTATTGAGTACATGTTCGGAAATTTGAATATACACTAGAAAAACTATTTCATACACCTATTATCTTGTTTGTCAGACTTCCGTAATTATGTAGGCAAAACAACTTCGTATACAAGAAACAACAGCAATACAAAACTATAAATAAAAATAGCAATAGCAAAATAGTTTTATTAAGTCACAAAAAAACTTGACCAAAGCTTGCTTAAAATTGCCGTCACGAAGTGCTTTCATGAAGTCTGATGGCCGTCGTTGTTCACAATCTTGAATTAAAAATTCGGCACTTCTTTCATATAAATTAGCCCTTTTATCGCGATCTTTTATAGATGGGGTAATGAACTTATCGAAAAATGTGTGAACTTCATTGCCTTTATGTGGACAAATTTTCTTTAACTCATATCCAGCTAATTTTCCAAACGTTTGTGGCGTTTCCCCTAATAAATGTAGTAAAAAGAAACCGTCAATAATTTTACAATCGACGTGGTTGGGTGGAATAGAATTAATTTCTTTTTCAAGAGCCTTAAAAATGCTAGATTTGTCTGTCTTATTCATGGTACCATCCATATGGCACAATGAACGTGGGAATGGAGTTAATGGTAAGGACAATATAGTTATAAGGTCAATTTTATTCTCTAACGATAAGGCTAAGATTCTACTCATTAAGTCACGTTCAAATCTAACTTCTACTACTTTTCCATCGCCTTTCTTCAATTTGGTTTTATTGTCGGAGGCAAATGTTGATATAGGCTGTTTTCTAATGGTATCTTCAAATCTCTTTGAATCTACGGAACACTCTTTAATGAAAGTATTTCTCCTTGTGTCACTGATAGATGTTATATCTAGTAAAAACTTTCTGGTTGTCTCAGTTGCTGATTTTCCAGTGGATGTATTGCTTTTATCTATTTCGGAATTAAAAGGATTAATATTATTTTCAATTTCGTTAATTATGGCTTTTAATGCTAGAGCGGAAAACCTATATGAGAACTAAAAGAAAAACTATATGTAGAAATATTAATGAAATCTTTGCATCTAACCTGAACTCAGGTTATGCTAGCAAATTAAAATTCTAAAATTTCTCATTTGACATTCCCATTATAACACTAGCATTCAACATAGTCCCCTAGTGTTATAATGAGAATATCAAATAGGAAATATTAGGATTTTAATTTGCTAGCATAACCAGAGTTCAAGTTATCGAAAGAATGCAAAGATTTCATTAATATTTTTACATATAGTTTTTCTTTTAGTTCTCTAGATAGTTTTTTCCGCTGTTTGCAAAATCCTATAAAGAATATGTTTCATTACTATAAGCAAACAAATAGTAAATAATTCACTTTTAAAGAGAAAGGAAGTTATTTTACCAGAAAAATTGGTTTGCAGATAAGGTGTGCCGTGCCGTATTTTAGCAAATACTTACCTACGGATTGTTAAAACTTTAACACAAACACTTTTCTCGACTAGAGCTAATCAAGTATCGACCAATCCAACCATACAACTTTTATTTAGAATTATTATTATCGTATTGTTATTTGTTTGTTATGGTTATTCTATATCGCTGCACTCTCTACGCAAGTACCGTGCCTGGTCATCTACGGGTTTACACGTGATTGAATTGCCTTTCTCGCTACCGCGGAACGACAGCAGCGCCCTCGGTCATAGACGTAAAAAAAATAATATTTTTTTTACGTTTCTTTTCCTATGCATAAAAAATAAAACCTCGAATTTAATGTATTTCAGTGTTTGAGATTAATGAAATTTCATTTTTACTCCTACATAATTTCCACAGCGTCTGCTCTTTATGGTTGACCGTCTGCCGATCTTTTTCAAAAATATTTATAATCTACATAAAAAGACCTTTGATTTGAACCCAGGTTTGTACATGTACCTCATGAGGTAAGAAACGTTGGAATTTTGGGCGTCGCGACGGGCGTCTGCTCTACGTATGCGTTCAAATACTGACGTCTGCCAAATAAAATAAGAATTTTAATGGTTTTCCCAGTTAATTGTCACGTTTTTAAGCATGTACCCAATGAGGTAACTTCAGCGACTTTTTTCGCCTTTTTGACAAGCTGTATATGTGGTACTTTTACTACAAAAACTCAAACCTTTTGTACCCGATGAGGTAACTCATTTGCCCCTTGGCCGTAGGTCTATTACAATTAGATTACACTTCTAATTCTAAATATTACGTTACAAATGATATTATAGTATACCTAACATTACAATTTAGAATCATATAATAAGTGGGAAAAATAAAATTAAAATAAACGAACCAGATAGTATGTAGGCAAAGATTATATAAGATATAATATGCACCTAAGTGAGTAAACACTTGTTTTGTGCATATGATGAAAAGTTACAATAACCATGAACATGTACTATCAACATAATTATATCAACTTATCAATATGTTAACTAAGCTTATAATAATATTAACTAATTACCTATTTCCTATTTTAGATTTTATTTACGTCTGTTATAATCACAATAGTCAAAATTATAACAGCCATATCATTATATAACTTTTAACTACATACAGTAATTAATACTAACTAATTCTCCATTAACTTGGAAGATAATAGTTTTCGTAGATGTATTCCTTGCATGATATTTTAAATTTTCTTACATTACGGCTTTGTCTGATTTCCTTTGGTAAAAGATACTAGATTATATTTTTAGATGTTTCCGTTGACGGGGTGGGGATGTAAGTATAGGTAAATAGGGGAAAATGAGTAAAGCAAGCTGTGTAGAGTACAAAAAGTTGCGGTTTGGTGCATATACTAGATGCCAAGCCCTCAGAATTCTTTATAATATTTTTCAACCCCCCCGCCACCACCACTCCGTTAACAAAGGGATTGATGAAATAAACTTGAGATATTCACTTAAAATCTGGTAAAGGTATGTATTTTCTGTTGAAGGGGTGGAGGACGGTGTGTAATTGGGAAAAATCAGTAGAGCAAGCTAAGTAACAAGCCAATAATTTGTCTAAATTTTTAACATTGAAAATGTTTAACAAATCGAAGATGTAACGGTAATACGCAGATCTAGTAGCGATTTGTGTGATGCTTGGAAATTCGGCTATTTTTTTGGACACGAAAGCGTTCGGTGCTGTTACATCGCATACTTTTTGAAAAATCCAAATTTGATTTTGAATTTGATAAATCTTTATACCTAGAATCATATTCTTGCATTTTTAAGCCTCAACGTCGATCGACGACAAGGGTCGTTTTTGTAGAACTTGTGTAATTAATAAATTTTGGTACCTAGATTTATATTCTTGCCTTTTTACGTCTCGACGCCGACCAACGCCCAGCGTCGTTTTCGTATAACTTGTGTATTTGATAAACTTTGATATCTAAATTTGTATTCTTGCATTTTTACATCTCGACGGGGACCGACGCCTAGCGTCGTTTTTGTAAAACTTGTGTTTTTCATACATTTTGATTCCTAGATTCATATTATTGCATTTTTACGTCTTGACGCCGACCGACGCACAGCGTCGTTTCTGTAATACTTCTGAATTTGAAAAAGGTTGATACCTAGATTCATGTTCTTTCATTTTTTCCACTCGACGCCGACCGACGCCGATTTTGTAAAACTTGTGTATTTGACCAATTTTGATACCTAGATTAATGTTTTTGCATTTTTACATCTCGATGCCGACCGACGTCTAGCGTCGATTTTATAAAGCTTGTGTATTTGATACATTTTGATACCTGGATTCATATTCTTGTATCTTTACGTCTCGACGCCGACTGACGCCTAGCGTCGTTTCTGTAAAACTTGTATTTGATTAATTTAGATATCTAAATTCATGTTCTCGCATTTTTACGTCTCGACGCCGGCCGATGCCTAGCGTCGTTTTTATATAACTTGTGTCTGACAAATTTTGATATCTAAACTTATGCTCTTGCATTTTAGCTCCGACGCCTGGCGTCGTTTTTGTGAAACTAGTATATTCGGTAAATTATCATACCTGGATTCATATTCCTGCGGTTTTACGTCTCGACGCCGACAGACGCCTAGCGTCGTTTTTGTAAAACTTGTGTATTAGATGAATTTTGATACCTAAATTCATGTTCTTTCATTTCTACTTCTCTGCTCCTACCGACGCCTGGCGTCGTTTTTTTTAACTTCTGAATTTGATTAATTTTGATAACTAGATTCACATTCTTCCATTTTTTCGCCTCGACGCCGGCCGACGTTTAGCCTCTATTTTGTAAAACTTGTGTATTTGATCTATTCTGATACCTCAATTTATGTTCTTGCATTTTTGCGTCTCGGCGCTGACCAACGCGTAGCGTCGTTTTTGTAAAACTTGTGTGTTTAATACAAATTGATACCTAGATGCATATTCCTGCATTTTTACGTCTCGACGCCGACCGACGCCTAGCATCGTTTTTGTAAAACTTGTGTATTTGATAAATTTTGATATCTAGATTCATGTCCTCGCATTTTTGCGAAATCCGTTTGTGGAATATTGATGTAAAGCCTATTACAATTACTCCGATTTATATAACTTTTTAAATTTTTTATCCGCAGTTTAATAAAAGTTTGAAAATGTTTTAAATTTTTCTTTACTTCTATTCCCTGTACATTTTGCAGATTTTGTAAATATCACGTCAGGCTTGAAAGTCAGCCCAGTTCATTTTTAATGTCTTAACGAAGCTTACTAAATTGCAACTTCTGTAAAATTTTTTATGACATCTGCCCCAAATATTATTAAAATTCTATGACAAATTATTTCCGCATGTTAAAGTGCAAGTCTAGTCAAAAAGTTTGCCTGTAAAGAGATTTGGAAGAAAAATCTGGATGTGGAAGTAGTGATTCCTTAGGCAGCGGTTTTTACTTTTTGTGCCTATTTGCCCTCGACTACTTATTATGATTGACGTCATTGTAGAAATTCAAAAACAATTAAATAGGACATAGTATTAACCGACCGCAATATTGACTCTTAGTCAAATAACTGGGTGAAAGTGAAATTGTATTTTATATTTTTTTATAGTTGGTTCAATTTTCTCAAATTTTATTCTCATATGTAGAATACCCATAAATATGTTTGTGTAAAACATATGAACAAACTTTTTGTGGCTAAAAAAAAAACAGGGATTGGGCATTCGCGTGGTAACATATTAAGTTTCATTTGTTCTCAATAGTAATGAAATATACAATCGGTTTTAAAAATGTTTTAGTTTTGCCATTCCCTAGTAGATCCTGAAATAGCCCATTTGTATAACTAACTACGCTTAACAATAACGTCTATTTACATAAGCGAGCCTTACCCTGAATAAATACCTTTATCGAAAAGAGCTTTGTCAGAAATAATTATTTTAAACAATTAAACTTTGAATGCCAAAGAAATTCTATGCTTGGATAAATATACACAAAAATATTGATTATGATACTGATAGGTTAACTGTTATATTTAATTTAAAATCCGTTAGATCTTCTTATGTATGAATGAATCTATACTGATTTATTAGGAATATACAACAAAGCGTGCCCAAAATTTGTATTCATTCAATTTACTGTTTTTTTCTTGACACAATAAGTTGCAAAGAGAATTCGCATGATTAAGCAGGCGTATTAAAACGTATAAAAGTTGATCAAGCACCGGAAATGTCTATACTAACCGACATCGAAATTAAATCTTATAGAGGAAGGTTAAGTGAAGCCTGGACTTTACTTTCGTTCATAATTATTTCTGATTCACTCACATTGTTTTGTTTCAGAAATCTGTTCAAATCAAATCTAAAAAATCGGTAAAGGTATTTACACAGAACTTCCCTCGTTATTTGCGCATGGCGGTTACTCAAAAAAATTAATTACTTCGAAATGACATTGAGAATAATAATCGGAATATAGTTATTGCTATTATTACAAAGAAAACTTGATAAGTTTTGGTCAAACAAATATACAGTTTGCTCATCCAACAGCAAAAGTTCAATACTAAATAGCAGGTGCCACATATGGCAGGCTTGCGCAAATACATTTACAAATGTCCACCATGACTGAATTATTTCTTGGGATGACCACCCTGTACATTTTTCAATAAAAGTATAATAGGTGCATATGTAAAAAATTTCATTTTTTTTTAATTTTTCAAAAATATTGGTAAAAAAATTTTCAAATTTTTTTCTTCTGAAATAGGTTTAAAATGTCAAACGTAGAAATTTTATATTTGAGCAAAAGGGAAAGTTTCCTTCTATTCTATAATAGTGGTAAAGAAAAGTTTAAAAGTTAAAAATTACATATTTTTTTAAATAGGTTTAGAATGCTATGAAACGTAAACATTTTAAATTTGAGCAAATAAAAAAAAATTCGATCTATTTTGGTAGTAAAATCTTTTTGAAATATGTTGGTGGAAAAAATTTTCAAATTTTTTTTTTCTGAAATAGGTTTAGAATGTCATGAAACGTGAAAGTTTTAAATTTGAGCAAAAAAAAAGTTTCCATCTATTCTAGTGTTAAATTTTTTTCCAAACTGGTAACAAAATGTTGCAATTTTTTTTTCTGAAATTGGTTTGGAATGTCATGAAACGTGGAAATTTTAAATTTGAGCAAAAAAAGTGTTTTCGTCTATTCTATAGTAGTGATAAATAGATTTAAAATGTTTTCAATTTTTTTTTAATTTTTCAAAAACATTTAAATATGCCACAAATAAACAAATAAACAATTACAGACAATATTTTTAAATTTGTTTGAATAGTTTTAGAATGCCATGGAGACGTGGATAGTTTAAATCTGAACAAAGAAAAAAAATCTATCTAGTGGTAAAATTTTTTAAAAATAGTAAAAAAACTTTCTAATTTTTCTTTTAAATAGGTTTAGAACGCTATGAAACGTGGAAATTTTAAATTTGAAAACATTTTAAAAAAAATCCATCTATTTTAGTGGTAAAAAAATTTTCAAAAATGTTGGTAAAAAAAAATTTCAAAAAAATTTTTTTTTGAATCAGGCCTAGAATGCCATGAAACGTGGAAATATCAAATTTGAAGAAAGAAAAAAAATGTTTTCATGTGTTTTAGTATTAAAAAATGTTTAAAAAATGTTGCTAAAAAAAATTAAAAACATCTTTTTTTGAATTAGGCTTAGAATGCCATGAGACGTGGAAATTTTAAATTTGAAGGAAAACATTTTTTTTTTCAACCATTTTACCTAGTAAATTTTTCAAAAATGTTGGTGAAAAAAATTTTCAAATTTTTTTTTTCCGAAATAGGATTAGCGTGTCATGAGACGTGGAAATTTTAAATTTGAGCGAAAATAATTTTTTTCCACTATTTATTCCGTTTAGACGGTCCACCCTGTATATTTTCCAGTGAAAATTCTACCATTTCTTCGCTGCCAGGAGAGTCAACTACTTACCAAATTTGACTACTCTCCGTCAAGTAGTTTTTTTAGTTAATGCACCAACAGACAGACAGACAGACAGACAGACAGACAGACAGACTGACGGAATTGAAAAAACTATATATTCGTAATCTCCGTGATCTGAAACGTCAGAATCCGAAAAAATCTGAGGGTGATTTTTTCTCGAATACAATACTTCCCTTCGGTATGCGAGGGAAGTAAAAATGATAAAAATTTGACAAAGGCCACACCGAATAGTTATGTGAAGTATGAAAGTAGTACACTGCAGTGAATAATGATTTCATTATTCACTGCAGTGAATAATGAGGACAGTCAGTTGTTTATAAGGAATCACGTTAGTGACCACTAAAAATTTAAAACAAAATTTTAGCAACCAAGAGGCACAAGTGTTGTCTGTAAGTTTTCTAGGAAGCACTTAAATGGTACATGCCAAAGAGGTACTTTAATGAACGCTCAAAAAACTACATTAGTAAGTTTTTTTCAAAGCATCATCTATTAGCAACAGCGGCAATACCCATCATTATTTTTGAAACCATTTACCTTCCTACAAACTGTATTATTTTATTAGTAATCCATGACAATATGTCAAAGAATAATTTTGTTATTGATTTGAAACATCAAAATTTGTGCGATTTAAATGTCAACGTTATTTACAATAATTATACATATTACTCAAAAAGAGTAATATAGTAGGTATAATATGTAAATGCACGCTGACAGTGAATACGAGATTTCTTTGACCCGTTAGAGGTAAGGGAAGCTGCAGAAATCGCCTCCTTATACTTGTTGCCCAACAAATCGAGAAAATTATATATGATGAATCTTTTTTGAACTGGAGAATGAAATGTAAATAAATATTTAATAGTCGTGGACAAAGTATAGTATTCTACTCGCGTATCATGACTACTCACCTGCGGCTCGTGTCTTAAACTTCACCCTCGTGAATATTAGCCATAATTATATGCTAATTGAAAATTATACTATTAGAAGGAAAACGTTCAAGTGAATAACGCATCTCCGAGATGTAAACGGTGAAATTGTAGGTCATTATATAATCTAATCTGTTACATTTTGTAAAAAATGTAGTGCTTTTTTGTAGGTGATAAAACTGTCTTTAATTTAAGTTCTATTTTGTTTTTCTATGATAAAAATGTACTTAGATGTAGTTACAGAACTTTACATATATTGCTTGTGGGACCTACGGTGAAACTTTCGTTAAACACGTATAGTGGAGTCGATCTCGGTTTCAAAGTGACTTTTTTTTTAATACATTTTTTTGTGATATTATAAAGTCGGACCTCCCGAAACTTGCGGTGACCCGAATGGGCAACTCACTGGTAGCGGAGGGAGGGGAATTTACATGTAAAGATATAGGATATCAGTTTTCCCGACATAATTTGCTTAGTTTTATTCGGATCGAAAAATTGTATGGGGTAAAAATAAAGAGCTCGCAAGTGTGCCTAAATTGATTGATTCATCGAAATTGGTCCAGCAGTTCTCGAGATATTGCAATTTGAAGGTCCGGTTTTGTATGCGGATTTTTCGCTGCGGCGGGAACGTACCGAGAGCCGTGTTCGCGTTTTTTACTGGGAAGAAAGCGACTTAGCGACTTGCCTTTTTTTCCCCCAGTAAATAGTCAGGTCCAAATTTCAAGTTCGCTGGTTCGATTAGGAGGGAAGGAGGAGGGGAAGACAAAGATCAAATTAAAGCTGCTGTATCATCCGCAATTTTGGCCACATATCCCCCAGCAAAACGCGACATTATGTATCAATGTTCGTACCTCAACATTTCATCATTTGGTTATAATTTTTGGCATTAATAAACAAATGGTTGTGGAAAAACCGATGTTTTTTTTTTTTTGGAAAAAGTCATGTTTCGCCTCTAACGAAATTTTTTCGCCATCGGATGCGGAATTTTTTTCTCTTTGATTTGCGCCCGGCCATATTGCGATCGGATGATTAGAAGGGGAGGGAAGGGAGCGCAAAATTTTTAACCCATGGAAGGGCAAGGGAAAGGATTGGGGACTTCGGTCTGGACTCATTTTCAAGGGCAATCAATTAATTCTCTTTCAGAACTTTTATACCACGAAGCTCTAACTGCATTAGGGCCTGCACGCGCGCGTGATACATTTATTAAAACGTTGTCCTGACATTCTATTAATTATTTGTCCGTAATTTATCGGTCTAGTCTCAGTTCATTCGTCATGTCTCACAATATTATATATAAGCCTTCGCCGATTTAATGCACTTTTTATATAATTGTTACACATTCTATAGGATACTCTTCGCAGTTTTTTTGTAAATGATTTTAGACATTTTTAGTTTAATTACAAAACATAAAAAAAATTATGTAAAAAAAAAATTATTTAAAAAAATGTTATAACTTTTTTATTTATTGATCGATTTTGCTCAAACGATAGGATTCTTCCTCTACCTAAGACTAACTTACTGTTCAAATTTCAATATAATCGGACTTTTCGTTCTGAAGTTATCGTGCTTACAAGAAACGTGACGGACGGACGGACAGACAGACGGACACATAGACGGACGGACGTACATTTTGAAAGTTGTTCCGAATTCGATCACCAACACAGTGATATGAATTTTTTTTCTCTATTACCTATTTTAGAAATGTGCCGATCGAATGTAATATACTCTTCGTTTTGTATTTGCGAAGAGTATAATTATTATACTCTTCGCAAATACAAAACGAAGAGTATATTGCATTTGATCGGCACATTTCTAAAACCGGTAATATTGCACGTAGAGAAATAAATGTCAGATCTGTGTTGGTGATCGAATTTTGAACAACTTTCAAACTGTCCTTCCGTCTATCTGTCCGTCTGTCCGTCTCTCCGTCTGTCCGTCTGTCTGTCAGTCTGTAAATCTGTCCGTCACGTTTCTTGTAAGCACGACAACTTAAGATCGAAAGGAAGAACCCTATTTTGGACAAAATCTATCAATATATAAAAACGTTACTAATTTTTTAAATAAAAAGTAATGTTTTGTAATTAAACTTAAAATGTCTAAAACTAATATTATTTATCAAAAAATGCGAAGAGTATCCTATAAAATGTGCAACAATTATATAAAAAGTGCAGTAAATCGGCGGAGTATAATGGTTAGCTTGTTATATTTTATAATTAATACACAATGTGGCGTTTGCTGGGCGATATGTGGCCAAAATTGCGGAAGTTACAGCAGTTTTAATTTCATTTTCGTTTTTCCCTCCCCACTCCTCCCAACCGAACCTGCGATTTGAAATATGGACACAGTACTTTGAATTCGATTATCTATTAGGTAGAAAAAAGGCAAGTCACTAAGTCGCTTTCTTCTCCGCAAAAAACGCTAACGCGGCTCTGAGTACGTTCCCGCCGCAAAGAAAAATCCGTATACAGATTGCAATATTATATCGAGAACCGCTGGACTGATTTCGAAGAATCAAAATTCAGTTTACGCGCATTTGTGAGCCCCTTACTTTTATCCCATACAATTTTTCGATCCGAATCAAATTAAACGAGTTATGTCCGAAAAACTGATATCCCGTATCTTTACATGTAAATTTCCCCCCTCCACCACCCGTGTGTCGCCCACATGGGTCACCACAAGTTTAGGGAAGTCCGACTTTATAATATCACAAAAAGGAATAAAAAAAAAACGTTGTCACTTCCGAGGATTTTTCGTGCCAGATCGACCCCACTAGTAAGTGCATTAGGGAAAGTTCTCATGAAAATTTGAAGAAATATTTCGCCAAATCAAGAAATGCTCCAAACAACAAATTGTTCAAGACAAGGATTATCTATTTCAAATTGCTTATCAGATTAGCTGAGAAGCATATAACCATACCAAATATGTATTTGGCACCAGCCACCTTTTCTATTGGTCAGTTTAATATTTCCAGCCAATCAGTAATGGGGTGCAAAATACGGATACGGAATGTTATTCGTAGGCCAGTAAAAATAATGGGTCGACCTAAAACAAATTTGGGACAAGCTGATTTTAGCGTGATTGTGTTCCCTAGGGAGTACTCTTTATGTGCCTAAAAGTCCCCAGTGATCCTCCGTGCCAAACTACCCCAAAACCACCCCCGAAGGTACATTTTTTTGTTTTTTTGCGATTTTCTCAATAACCTTAAACTTTTCGACAAAATTTCAGGATACATTTTTCATAGAGCATAAAATATAAAAAATTTTGTTTTGTGGATGCAAATCTAATTGCTCCAGTAAGTCCTGTACTTGCAGCAAATTTAATTTAAAATGCACTGCAAGTTGCAGTTTTTGTCTGGGACAATATTGCAGTAATGTCGCATCAGATGTGTCTTTAGTTGAGGACGATGAGGATTTTTAGTTAATTTTGTTTTAAGTTTTAATTTATCTTTTAATGAAAATGTATTATGTTTTTTGCAATAGTTTTATTTTTGTTACTTTTTATAATGAATAACTTGTTCATAAATTATTCAATTTTTTAAACTTTTAACTTCTTTATTACTTGGAAATTTGTGTGCAAATCGCGGGATCTTCTCAGGCTTAAAATTATTTGTAAAGATAAATATAGCTAATAATATTAATAAAAAATAATTTCGAATGAAATAAATGCCGCAGATATGATAAAAATACAATAAAGCCCAAGTAGTGTTAATGTAGCTTTAAAGTATTGGTCAGAACTTGGGAAGTCGAAAATAATTTTGCAGAATTTAAATTGTATTTATTTCAAAAGGCTATGGAGGGTTTTCCAATTACTCGAATTTATACTATATGTATACCATTGGATAGGAAATTTTATGCTCTATGAAAAATGTATCCTGAAGTTTTGTCGAAAAGTTTAAGGTTTTTGAGAAAATCGCAAAAGACAAAAAAAATGTACCTTTGGGGGTGGTTTTGGGGTAGTTTATCTCTGGGGATCACTGGGGACTTTTAGGCACATAAAGAGTACCCCCTAGGGAACACAATCACGCTAAAATCAGCTTGTCCCAAATTAGTTTTAGGTTGGGCTTAAAATACACTTAATTTTATTGGACTATCGGTGTCAAATGCAGGTATGTGTTTTTGGCGCAAAAGTACAATGTATATCGCGTTATGTTCAATACGGGAGGTGTATTTGTCTTACTAAATGTATTTCCCGTCGACTTATCGACACACTTATTTATTTACTTATTAACTATGCTCCGCTTCTTTTTTGTTTTGTTGGAAAATTTGGATTGCCCAATAGAAAAGGCCTTAGTGCTAAAAACATGTACGATGTTTAAATGCAGCAGGAATAGGGAGCGGAAAGTTTATTTTGATTTCTATCAATAAATTTTCCAAATAATAAAAGGAATGTTCAGAATAGAGGGTAGTAAAAAATGATTATTGATGTAAATCTAGAGACGAGTTCGATTTTGAACTCATTTTCTCAAGATTCCTTTGATGCAGTCATTTTTAGAGATTACTCTTAACAATTTATGTTCATGGCTTTTTAATAATGCTATTAACACTATTACCAGAAACATAATTTTGCGCAATTTTCAGTAAATTGTGAGGCCATGTTTTACAACCAATAATTTTCTACTCTTTGACACATATAACTAATTGATTTTAACTAGATTTTATGTTCATTCGCAACACATAATTGCTGAAGATAACATAATACAATACTTGCAGCAATATTAAAAATACATTTTTTTATCTGTCACATTGCGACCTTCAGCGCATTTTTATATTGGTATTAAATTTTGCATATTTATTGTAGCGTTACGGTATAGGCCAAGCAAATGGATAGGTTAAATCGCAAAATGTGTCCGGAGGGAGATCTCTACGGGAAAAGTTGTATTGAGCTGAGATGTAAAAAAAAGCCCTAATATACTACTAGCCCCACCCTTTCCTTAAGGGCAGAAAAAGGATGAAATAGTTTATTTTTGCGTATAAATCGAGAACGATGGGAGATATGGAAAAAGGTTTCAGATAAAAATTGTAGAGCTTAAAATTCTGCTTAAAAAAGGCCATATGCATTTACACCGTATTTCTGATGGTTTGGCTGTAAAACCTGTATGACGCTTAGGGGCTGAATGGATTGTTAAAAAAAAATCGTAAAAAATCGAAAAGTTGATATTTTTCATTATTTCTTTTTTGAATCTCCTTAGAAAAATCCTCAACTATCTTTACAGAGATAAAGTATCTTTGTCAACTTGTTTATATAAAAGTTATGAACATCTGAATTTTTAAATTGACGATTATTCAGGGTTAAACGTAGCGAAAAATATTTTTTTAAGCAACACTGTCTTCTTCGTGAAATTTCCTTACATAAGTCCTTTACCGTTTTTTTTTATCTCACATACCAACGTTGATATCTCAATAAAATTACTATAATTCCTACAATTTTTATTTCACTCGACGGCACTGGAATATAGTCTAAGAGCTACTGGCCTCGACAACATACCCATTTTCACAAGGCTGGAAATATGCCAAGATGTTAGTTTAAGGCTTCCCAAAGGAGGAATGGCCGGTGTGGCGAAAGGATGTCGATGGGGTGAGCAGTGAGCACTCTTGAATTTTTGAAAGTGGTTGCTGTTTAAGTTGATATTTATTTTTTACTTCTACAAAATTTTCAGATATCAAATAGGGAGCCAGCGTGCAATCACCTAACATATTTGTAAAAGCTAAAGATATTATTAATCCTGTTCCTTAGAGCTGGCAGACAAAAAAGTGATAAGAGAAATTTTTTGCTGCTGGGAACTTCACTAGATGACTCTTGAAAGTCGACATGCTTTTCATGGTTGGTGGAAGTTTTTGTATAGAGCTGATATTTTTTATCGATTACTTGTCCCACAATAAGTACAAAAATATGATTGAGATGCATATCGGTTGGTGGGTTTCCAGAAGCAGAAACTGTTAACCTGCAAGATATTTCACTGTGGAAGACAGATTTGTAACAAGCTGATTTTTTCTTTATCGATTAATTACCACTCGGTAATTACGAAAATACGATTAGCATACATATCGGTTGGTGCCTTTCTAGAGGCAAAAACTGTTAATCTGCATGACAGATTTGTAACAAGCTGTTTTTTTTTAAATTAATTCATTTATATTCACCAAGTAGAAAAATAATGGTCTCGAATATAGTGATATACGCCTTTGAAGTCGTGAACAAATTCATTAACTTAGACATGAATTATTTCTACTTTTTTATAGTTTTTAAACGTTAATCGCATAAATGCGATGATTTTAGAATAATAAATATCCTCCAAAAAGTTCAAAATTAATTTAAAAAAGTTCAAGACAAAAAAAGTATACCTGTACAGGATTCGAACCGAGAAATCCTCTGTGAAAGTCGTCGCTTAACGCGATGTGCTATGGCCGGGATGAATTTGAAATTTCCAATAGTCTCGTCGGAAAATGCAAAACATGAAATTTTTAAATGGACGTAACTAAATAAATGCACCAGCAGGAAGGCTCCCGAATGTCGATATCGAGTGATCGAAATTGGCATTTTCACGGCATCATGAATTACATGGGCGACATCGAAAATTCGAGCCGACAGAAGTGAATGAAAAAAAGCATTATTTGACATTTTGCGACATTGATTTGTTTTTTGTTTCATTAACCTCACTGTACGTTAATAACCGGAAAACTCGGAAGAATAGATAGATTTTAGGTCACTTAATGTATGAACGTTATGCTTTATTCGTTATACTGCACATGCGCAGTCGTTAAAAAATAACTGAATACCTTATTAACCGATAGTTTTACAGTATTTGCGTTAGAGCAACGTTCGCTTAGTAACGTATAATGTTTTACAACGTTGCTCGGTAGAGAACATTCACATCTATTTATAAATTTAATATATAAATATCTTAATACTTGCATTTAAAATATATGACTTCTGGCTCTGTTTAATACACCTTTTAGATATTTTTAATTGTGTTCGTAATCTCTAATGAAATTATTGCGTTAAAATCAATCCCTGGCAACGTTGGTATTTTTGTCAAGGTGTGAATATAATTTGACTTTTTGATATTTAAACTAAATTTTTCAAACTAAACGAAAAGTAGGATTATATATGTTTACATTGTTTAGGTAACGTCAAGAAAGTAATAAAGGCTTGGAAAACTCAAAACGTGTCAAGATATACCAGAAAACCTCATTTTCGAGCTAATGCGCATGCTCAGTGTGCCCTTTTACGCTTAACGTATTAGCAAATTTAAGTCGCCTAAAATCTCCCTAATATCACTTAAAATATAGCGTAAGCGTAGCAAGGCGTAATTCTGTCCCGATTCCGACGATACAGGTTAGGTGATGTTTTGAAAATGAGATAATGCAAGATAAGAACTGTGTTAAGTGACCTGGATATCTATTCAGAAATAGGCTTGTGAAAAAACGCTATTAGAATTTTCATTCAAAATTTACTGAAAAATATATTTCTTAACTATAAAAATTCACATTGAAAGCACGAACAAGATGTAATTCATACTTTAATTATATAAGCAGAAATGTTTTGAATGAGAAAAGTTGAACTTTACAAAAAAATCTTACAATGTGGAATATGTTTTAAATTACAATAATTGATTATATATTTAGAGATCATCTTAGAAACAAATGTATGAGTATCTTGGAATGAGAAAGAATTCTATAAAATAGAATTGCGCAAAGTTTATTACCTGGAGACCTCACCTTTAAAAAAATGTTTTTTTTTCTGCCTTTGTTTAGGCACCACTGTTTTTGTCTGTCAATACAGTTACATTCCTAATACAACTGTGCATACATTTTTAAACAAATTTTGAGCTCAGTTGAAGGGTTATAGCTTAAGAACTAGTGTACAAAATTGACTTATTTTGAATACCTGCTAACAATTGTGGTGTAGAGGTATATAGTAGTATAAACCAATCACCGTAGGCCGGGTCATGAGTCCCCAAAATGGTTTGAATTTGGGCCCGGGGCCATGGAATAATAAATATTTTTTAACGGAATGAATATCTGCTAGGAACTGCGGTATACGATAGTCTGTACAATTTTGAGTTGATGAAAAAAGTTACAATTTTTTGCTGGTAAAGTAAAAATCGCGGCGAATTTAAAAATTGGCCATGATCCAACCGAATGAATACCACTTCTGCTTTGCGGCAAAACCTTTGTTATAAGTATTTGAGACCATATACAAAAACATTTTAAACTTATAAAAACTGTTTTTTCAAGCATTTACATTTTATTGTTCTAAATTATCCTGAATAGCTTTTTTAAAATTTATATATCGAGATTACCTCTTGTTTTGTTGCACTGTGCTCAATTGTTTCCGGCTTACTTAAGTTAATAGTTAGTAGTTAAGGTATGTATTTAGGGGAATTTTTCTGCTAACTTCTCTTTATAAAATTATAACCTTATTTTTCTTGGCTAATGTCAAATATTTGTTCTGTTCAGAGACAACTCTGTTTTAGCCCGGGAGGCAGCGACAGATTTTCCTATAAAGCTAGATTTTTTTCAAAGAGAGTTTAGATAGTATCTACAATGAAGGTGCAATTCTACCAAACTCTTAGTGGTGCGTAAATGAGTAAAGAATTAAACAACATGTTGCAGAAAAATAAATAGACGAAAATATCGTTTTTCGAATTGTCAAAAAATGACGATTCTCCTTCGCTTCTGCCGGCCTCAATTTTCGATTTTAACCTCGCGATTCATGTTGTATGGTCATTGCCGACCTTCTCCTCGCCATCGAGACAGAGAACGGGTCTCCAATATCACCGTATTTGTTCAGTTCTTATGTTTGTAAAATTGAGTTGCTGTCATGGTAATCAGTGACTATTTTTAAGTGGTTTCCCGAGTTCGAATCCCGCCCGGGGATACTTTTTTTTTCGCTTTCAATTTTTTTGCGGATATTTTTTATTCTATAATTGCTATTCGCTCCGTTCTATTGCATTTCTCGGAGGTTTTGCATTTTCCACCGCGAAATATTAATCTGCACTTTTTCGATTAAGAGTCACATTCTACCTCCGCTATAAGGTTACATCTTTGGTAGACGTTGCAAAAACGGCAATACGTAGTCAAATTACGACAATTATATTCCTCATTAGTATTAATGAACATACAGTATTTTTATAGATCTGTTGATAAGCTTTTATTTAGTCCATTACATTATGGGTTTCGCTAAGCAAATTTCTGATTTTTAATCGAGATAGTGCAGATTAATATTCCTCGGCGGAAAATGCAAAACTTTTTCGAGAAATGCAATAGATCGGAGTGAATAGCAATTATAGAATAAAAAATATCTGAAAAAAAATTGAAAACGAAAAAAAAAACAATCCCCGGGAAGGATTCGAACTCGGGAAACCACTTAAAAATAGTCGCCGATTAGCACGACCGCTAGTCAATTTTTCAAACATAAGAACTGAATAAATACGGCGAACGGAGACCCGTTCTATGTCTCCATAGCGAGGAGAAGGTCGGCAATGACCGTACAACGTGGGTCGCGAGGTGAAAATCGAAAATTGAGGCCGGCAGAAGCGAAGGCGAATCGTCATTTTTTGACAATTTGTGACAATTCGAAAAATGAAATTTTCGTCCATGTATCTTATTACTTACATGTTTAATTTTTCACTCATTTATGCACCACTAAGAGTTTGGTAGAATTGCACATTCATTATAGATACTATCTAAACTCACTTTGGAAAAAAAAATAGCTTTATAGAAATGATTTCACGGAAACTGTCGCTGCCTCCCGGGCTATTTCTATGTGTATGTGTGTGTTTGTGTATTTATTGCTATTTATGGTTTTACAAGATGCTAAAAGTTAACTATCTCGAGTTCATATAGACGAAAATTAACTTTATATTAAATTAAAGTTGTCGCAATTCTCTTTCTTTTCTGATAAAAAATTTTCAAACTGGCCGAAAAAATTTGTAGTTTTCAACAAAAGGTATATTTTCTGAAAGTTTGAAGCCGATCGTAATTCTTGACGTCCCTTGGCGTTAAAATGAAAAAAGCTTTTTAGCCGGTTTATTTAATTTTGCATGATATATACATACTCAAATGACCCAAAACTAACGCAGATTTCTTGAAATTTTAATTGAGATTTTGATTTTTTGTTTGTCCCGATCGGACCCCTAGAACCGGAGATATTCACCTCTTTTACCTAAATAAACGCTGTTCAAAAACAAAATTGTTTATAAAAAAAACGCAATAGGCTTTGGAAGTCCAAAACTTAGATATATACTCCTGATGATGATATAATTTTTGTGTTACAAAACTGTACACATCAATGTCCCTTTTCACTCCAGTAAGTCACTATTGGATTATTATATGTTCAAATAAAAAAAAAACGAATGTATGTAGGAATAAAACATGTAGATATATGGAGGTTGGAACATAACAAATGACACTCAAGGGCTATTGTTGGTAACCGCTTCCCGGAATTGTTAAGTAATCCATATTTTCAGCCTCATTGACTACTAGATATAATATGTCAATATGTCGAGTTTTTCAAAAATCCTGGTTTCATTTTTGATTGTTTGAGATATTGAATTTATTTTATTATATTTTTTTTTTCAGTGTGAGTAAACGTAAAATGAAAATAATGTATGAACTTGTCTTATCTTTTTTGACGTATAATTGTAGATTTCAAAAATACTTCATTAATCGAATACACTTTCTGTCACTAATACAAAATTTTATGGCAAAGAAACATTTATAGACGTGAATATACGTAATATAATATTCGAGCAAGAGATTTGGGTCGAAAAATTTAAAAAAAAAGCAAAAAATATTTTTGTTCCTACACAGGATTTGAACTCTTGACCTCTAGTGTGTAAAGTATTTCTGTTGCCGCTACTCTATTTGAGGTCCGTAAGTCAAAAGTTTGTAGAAGTGAATAAATAAATATCGGGGGAGATCTAACCTAACATTTTAACATATTTCCAGCATTGTGACAATGGGTTGCCGAGGCCAGTAGCTCTTAGACTATATTCCAGTGCCGTCGAGTGAAATAAAAATTGTAGGAATTATAGTAATTTTATTTAGATATCAACGTTGGTATGTGAGATAAAAAAAACTGTAAACGACTTTTTGTAAGGAAATTTCACGAAGAAGACAGTGTTGCCTAAAAAGATATTTTTCGCTACGTTTAACTCTGATTAATCGTGAATTAAAAAATTCAGATGTTCATAACTTTTATATAAACAAGTTGACAAAGATACTTTATCTCTGTAAAGATAGTTGAGGATATTTCTAAGGAGATTCAAAAAAGAAATAATGAAAAATATCAACTTTTCGATTTTTTACGATTTTTTTTAACAATCCATTCAGCCCCTAAGCGTCATACAGGTTTTACAGCCAAACCATCAAAAATACGGTGTAAATGCATATGGCCTTTTTTAAGCAGAATTTTAAGCTCTACAATTTTTATCTGAAACATTTTTCCATATCTCCCATCGTTCTCGATTTATACGCAAAAATAAACTAATTCATCCTTTTTCTGCCCTTAAGGAAAGGGTGGGGCTAGTAGTATATTAGGGCTTTTTTTTACATCTCAGCTCAATACAACTTTTCCCGTAGAGATCTCCCTCCGGACACATTTTGCGATTTAACCTACCCATTTGCTTGGCCTAGTAATAGAGTATTGTAAAATGGTGAAAATTAAAAGTTAGCGAATAAATTTATATTAGCACCATGTCAACTGGCACGTAAACATTGTAATCGGATGTTTATATGTGCTATTTTATTTTATTCGATAACTGATGACCGTTAAAACTCATCTAATCATTTGCACTATAGATTTTCTTCAGCCAACCTGTTGGTAGGCATTCATTATTGCAGAGTAGAAGTTGCGGTTGAGAGTAGAGCCCTGCAAGTGCCTATACGATGAACAGACTTCACTCTTGCGTGGTGCTACTAAGATCAAGATTGAAACAAGTTTATTTTTACTTCCCTCGCATACCGAAAGGAAGTATTGTATTCGAGAAAAAATCACCCTCCGAGATTTCTTCAGATTTTCACTTTTCAGATCATGTATCAGTCTGTCTGTCTGTCTGTTGGTGCATTAACTAAAAAAACTACTTGACGGAGTACAGTCAAATTTGGTAGGTAGTTCACGCTACTGCCAAGAAATCGTTAGACTTCCACTGGAAAATATGCAGGGTGGACCGACTAAAGGGAATAAATAATGAAAATCATTTATTTTCGCTCAAATTTCCACGTTTCGTGACATTCTAAACCCATTTTAGAAAAAATGTATATATATTTTTGACAGTTTTCTTACCACGAATAGACAGATGATGGAAAAAAATTCGTTCTAAACTAATTTAAAAAAAATAAAAAACAACAATTTTTTTGGAATATTTTTTGAAACATTTTTTTTTTTCAAAATATTTTTACCACTACTATAGAATAGATTGAAAAAATTTGACTTTGCTCAAATTTAAAATTTCCACATTTCATGACATTCTAAACCTAGAGGTACCCATTTTAAAAAAAATGTTTCTTAACAATTTAAAGAAAAAAATTTTTTTTGAACATTTAAAAAACATATTTTTTTGAAACGATAGAACAGGGTAACTATTCTGTAATTTCAGTGAACGTGAGCATTTGTCGTGAGAGGAGAGAGCTCATATCACAATCAGGGAAACAAAAATACTACTCTGTAACTACAGTGACTACGCGGGGACGTCAAGTGATCCTTCCAGCGCTGCCAATAGTTGCTCCTACATTTCAACCAATAGAATTGCCGCAAAATACGAGTTTCTGACATTCAAAATGAGTGCAATATCTGTTATTTTGTAAGAATAATAACATCAAAAATCCGTTTCAACCCGATGAATAGTGCCTTACTATATATTTTGATTAAATGAGTGGAAAAACAACTACAGCTTCTGTGGATCATTTACAGAGTAGTTCACAAAAAAAATGGCAAAAAACGTGGGAAAAAGTAACAACTACTTTAAATGCTGTCCCTGGAAACTAATAAAAATAATTCGGAGCAATGGAGAAAAGTAAATTTAATTTGTAATATAATAATTGAATTGTACACAAATAATCTGACTTGTATAATAGATTGTATACCTAATATCCCCAAGTATGTTCTTTATTTACTTAATTTTAAAGGCGCCTAGTTTTCATTAGTTGTGTTAGCGGTCAAGTAATTTGGTCAAGTACTAACTATCCCTCTAACTGTCAGACAACTTAAATACTTGGGAGTGATCCTGGATGACCGGCTGACATTCGGCAAGCATATTGAATGGACTGTCGAGAAAACCCAAGGGAAAATGGGGCCTTTGACAAGAATCCTACCAAATATAGAGGGACCAAGCGGACCAAAGAGAGCGGTCTTATGTGGAGTCATTCAATCGATAGTCCTATATGGCGCGCCGGTATGGCGACGGGCCACCGGGACACAAAATATAAGAACATGCTCTTGAGCATCCAAAGGAAAGCCCTACTGAGAATAGCCAGTGGGTATCGCACAATATCCTCAAGGGCCATACAGATTGTCACAGGAATTCCACCGATTGCTTTGCTCGTTGAAGAGAGACACCGACTGTACCATAATGAAAATGCCCATTTACCAATGATTAAAAAAAAGGGAGAGAGAGACAACTTTAAACAAATGGCAAGAAATATGGAACAACCGTACGGACACGGCAGCCTGGACAAAGACACTCATCCGAGACATCCTCCCCTGGGTGAGATGCGAACATAAGAGGCTGGATTTCTTTGTGACACAGTTCCTGACGGGCCACGGATATTTTAGACATTACACCAAAAGAATGGGAATAACGCAGGAGGATACATGTATGTACTGTGGTGACACAGATACAGCGGAGCACACAGTACTGATATGTGACAGATGGTCCCAGTGGAGGCAAGAGCTAGAAGAAGACCTGTATGTCGAAATTAGTAGGGAGAATGTAATCAACGTGATGCTTAAAAATGGGAGAAACTGGACAAAAGTAAACCGTTTTGTTAAAAAGGTGTTACAGAAGAAAAATGCCGAAGAAAGAGAAAGAGAGCAAGCTGGCGACTAAAGGCGATTAAGTAGGAAAAAGGAAATGACGACCTAGGGCACTGATGTTATGTCACATAGTGACGCTTCCGGGAGCCTTTGGGGTTTGGTGAGAGGCAGGAGTTTTTAGTGGGTGAAAATCCCATTCGCCGCAAAGAGCGGTGTCTTTGAAAGATTTTCTCCTGCCATAAAAAAAAATCCCTCTAACTGTACCAATGAAACGTAACTGGTCGAGTCGAGAACTTGATCATGGTCGAGTAGAGTAGGATTATACGGTGGTAAAGTGTAGAGTTAGAGGAATAGTTAGTGCTTGACCAAATTACTTGACCGCTAACTCGACTAATGAAAACTAGGCTTATTTGCTAAGCCGAAGGGATTGCTCATGTAATGAAGTTGTTGTTATTTTTGAGGACTTTTCCAGCAATCTGAAGGTCTCATAGTGCCTCATTGATAATTTAGTACATCGGCAATATTCATCGCCCTTTAATCCCTACAGTTTAAGAAGCACAAAACCCATTGTATGATCTAACACAAAAATAACTTCAAATAAACAAATATCATGCCACCAACATCCAAATGTGATGACAGTTTGCCCAAAAGTGAGGTCATACTTTCATCCTCTCACGCGTGAACGGTCCTGTTCCCTACAATTTACCAAGAGAAGCAAGTTCCCCGATTTTTGGCGTGATGTGACCACTCCCACTGTTACAGAATGCGCTATTTTGGTTTTCAAGAGAACTCCGCCCACTTTCTCATGAAAACATATGCTCACATTACATCACACCGATACAGAATAGCTACAGCTACCCAGAAGGAAAACATTTTTTTTTTTCGCTCAAATTTACAATTTCCACGTTTTATGACATCTAAAAAAATTTTTATTTTTTGAATTTTTTTTAATCACTACCTAAGAAATAATTCAACCATAGTGGAAATTTTTAAAGATATGTATGCAAGCCTTCCACCTTTCATTTAATATTGAATTTTTGCTCTCAGATGACCACTCTGTATATTTGTTTGACCAAAAGTTATCAGGTTTTCTTTATAATAATAGTGATAACTACATTCCGATTATTCTCATATGTCGGTTCGTAATTAATAATTTTTGTGTGAGTGACCGCCGATATAAATAAAGAGAGAAATGCTATGTAAACACCTTTACCGATTTTATTTTTTATTGCCTAATTCCAAGGTATGGTCCAAGGTATTCACAGTCACCAACGTCCGACTACACCTTTCACTCTTTTCGCAATAATTTTATTAAAATATTCTGAAGTTAAATGGATTCATATCGCTGTGTTTGTGATCGACTTTCAAACTATACGTCCGTCTGCCAGTTTGTTCGTCCGTCATGTATCTTGTAAGCAGGATAACTTGAGAATGGAAAGTCGGATTGTATTGAAATTAGGACAGTAAGTTAGTATTGGCTAGAGGAAGAACTATATTACTTGAACAAAATTGATCAATAAATAAGAAAGATATTAATTATTTGAATTAAAGAACATATTTTTAATGTTTTGTAATTAAAGAAGAATTTTCTTACTTTTTATTGGGTATTTTGCCACTGAAAAATATTTAAAAATTTTAATGAAAAAACCTCTGCGCCAAACGGATCAGACAGAGGTTGGTTCTTGAGTACTTGACTGTTTCAAAAAGTCTCACACCTAAAAATATATAAACTAGAACAATGTTATAAACTAAAAACTGAAAATCAAAGCTATAGGTAGTTAACGTTTCGGAAGAGAATCTACTTCCGTTCTCAAAACTTTTTTGGCCGTCAACCATGACAGTTCTTTGTTTATGTATTTCCATAGTCACGAGAGACATTAAATTACATTTATCTTATTTTTACTTACTTCGTCTCTAAGGATGGGCAACCAACTAGTACAAAAATTTATTGAATAATTAGAAACGCATCTATCCTCGTTTAATAAAATAATCGCGGATTCTTTAAGTTTTCTTTTAGTTCCGTTGCTCTCTTTTTCCAAAACCTTCGCCGAGTCCCATTTAATTCTATGATTATTATCCCACGCATGTTCACAAATTTTGGATTTTTCAAATTCTCCCCTTCTAGCGTAATTTCTATGTTCACCAAGCCTTACGTTGAAATAATAATCATAGAATTAAATGGGACTCGGCGAAGATTTTGGAAAAAGAGAGCAACGGAACTAAAAGAAAACTTAAAGAATCCGCGATTATTTTATTAAACGAGGATAGATGCGTTTCTAATTATTCAACAGATTTTTGTACTAGTTGGTTGCCCATCCTTAGAGACGAAGTAAGTAAAAATAAGATAAATATAATTTAATATCTCACGTGACTGTGGAAATACATAAACAAAAAACTGTCATGGTTGACGGCCAAAAAAGTTTTGAGAACGGAAGTAGATTCTCTTCCGAAACGTTAACTACCTATAGCTTTGATTTTCAGTTTTTAGTTTATAACATTGTTCTAGTTTATATATTTTTAGGTGTGAGACTTTTTGAAACAGTCAAGTACTCAAGAACCAACCTCTGTCTGATCCGTTTGGAGCAGAGGTTTTTTCATTAAAATTTTTAAATATTTTTCAGTGGCAAAATACCCAATAAAAAGTAAGAAAATCTGAATATGCCACAAATAAACAATTACAGACAATAAAGAAGAATGTCTAAAATTAACATTATTTACAAAAAAACTGCGAAAAGTATCCAATAGAAAGTGCAACAATTATATAAAAAGTGCAGTAAATCGACGAACAGTAAATGGTGTTAGCTAGTTTTTATATACGTACTTCGGTCACCAAAGAAACATAGCTGACTTGATATTACGTTTTCCTGATTTGCACGTAATTATATAAACTAAGCTTAAAAGTTGAAGATAACCGTAATTTTAGGCAGATATTTCATTCGAGTATATATATGAACTCCTTAGTAACTAAACCAATACTTTAGTATAGTACCTACAAATATTTTAAATTTGATTAAATTGTGTCGTGTTAGTAAATTATGGATAAAAAAATTGCATCCGGCGACACAAACTGTAACTTTCACTAATATTAAGCTGAACGTTTTTCGTTCCATTATTAAGAACATAATATATTTTAAAAATCGATTTTAATACAAAGAGAGATTCGGTAAAAAAAACACTGACTATAATAATTATAATTACCGATTCTTTTCAGAGTACCTTTCTTTGCTCTTAACGTCTGTGAACATACGTATAACGGTTTTTAGAATCTTTTAAGTTAAATAAAACACATTTTTCACCCAAAACAAGTGATTGTTTTGGCACATTAATTTATGGGGTTCTTTTTAAATATATAAAAAATAAGCAGCCCAAATCTTACTGTTTCAAAATGACACCTCTGTCTGTACATTCACATGATTTCAGTATAGCTTTAAATTAGCTTACCAACGTAATTTTAAATTTTAAAATCGATTCATAAATGAACGTAAAACCATAATTTGAAGTTGGAGATAACACAATGAAGTTTTAGCAACCAGTATTAGAATTTTGAAGATCATTTCTGTTTGGATTTTGATTTCTAAATAACCACCGCAAAGATTAGTTAGTTAGTAGAAGAAAAATTACCTTTAGAACAGATGTCCACACACTGAATATTAGATTTAAGGGATTACTAACTCCTCCACTATTTCACACTTAACTTTTTAAACGCCCATATTCATACCAAATTTGGTATATAATTCAATACCTATGAATGGGCTTGTTCGACATTTTTTTTATTTCATAAATCGAAAGTGCAAGTATAAAATAATGGATCTGCAAAAAATCAGAATCTTATTCGCACGTTTAGTATCTTAAAAACCATTACAATTCTCCACCTCGCGAAAATGGTGCGTGGCCAGGCGCTACGCCACTATACGCATAGACTCGACGATCTCAATAGACTTAATGCTCCTTAGTTGTTATAATTATAAGTGTTTTCGAAGTATTGTTTGTTTTGCTTACTTCTTGACAGTAGGGGAGTATAATTTGGTGAAATGTCGAACAATTACAATTTCCTCTCGCTGCTGTCGAGACGAATTTCCGATTTTGACCCTGCAATTTACGATTTGGATTCATCGCCGACCTTCTCCTTTCTGTAGAGACATAGAACGAACTTCCACTCGACGTATTTATTTAGTTACCAGCGTTTGAAAATTCCATGTTTTTCGACTTTTCAGATTAAATTTGAAAGGTCCCAGAAAGCCACTTTTCTTACGTCACTTGCGTATAGTGACGTCACAAATGAGCGCTCGGTTTTAGCAACTATTACTAATTTCAACTCGTTATATCTCGAGAACGGAAAAAGTTAATAATACGAAATTTTAAGTGCATAATGAGAATATCGAGTACTATATGAAAAAGTATAAAAACCATATAAAAAGAATATCATGGAAAAAGCCCATTGAAGGCACTAAAGCCTGCCCAATTTAAATCCACAATAAAAAAACAATGGCTAAACAGTCAGGGATGATTAATACACTAAAATATAATAAATTGAAATATATTACCCGCTATTTGTAGTCTCCTCTTTTTCTTACTTCTGTTGTTCTGTTAAGAGAGCTATATGCTACAACTTTTTTACTATGTTAATGTTCCTTATCAATTAATAATACTCATTTTCTTTGCATCATTTACTAACTTATCTTATCTAACTTATTGTTTACTTAATAATAAAATTCATTTAGCATGTATATGTATACGTGTATACACTAATATTTTGTAACAATACATAATAAGACATTTTCCAGGTTAAGTGGAAGAACAACCCTGTAGTAGAATTTCTACTACAAGGCTTGAACTTTGCCATTTACTTTCATTATAAAATTGTAGCTATTGCGTTAAAATGCAAGCTGGAAGAAGAAAATAAAGGCATTCATTATTATTATTATTATTGCTATATTTCAATTCTTTATCACATAAAAGATTAATATATAGAGTGCTAGGTAAATATAAAAAATTATTATTACTTCCGGTTAAACCGCAAATATATTTCTGGATCTGATTATGTCGACAAATATAATTGTGTGCCAGATATTGTGTGCCTAAGTTTCAAATTATTGTCTCGAAATATAAAGAAAAAAATGGGATTGTACCTGGTGTTGTGGGCACACGGTATATACTTTTTACTACCAAGACATTTGTGTACCCGATTCGACTTTTCGCAGACACGAGAAGATGTTGTATTTGTCAGGCACTTCTCTAAAATACTAAATATCGTTGATAGATAAAAAAATTTCGTACGATTGTGTTAGACATCTAGTTCTGAATCATTTTCGAAATGTATGATTGTCTGTACGTCTATTTGTCAGCATGCCCATTCATTCGTTTATGGGTCTGTTCGTCTGCTCGTCTGACCATCTGCCCGTCTGTTCATCTGTTCAATTTTTCTTCATGTTTCTTGCAAGTAACTTAAGAAAGGTAAGTCCGACCAAATTGAAATGTGAATGGTAAGTTAGTGTTAACAAAAGGAAATACTCTAACTATTGAGCATCTTAATTAAAGCAATATACAGGGTGTCCCAGTTAATGATAAACCGTACAGTGTCCTGCCGGTAGTATGAGAACAATATATTTTATTACGCTAGAAATCGCTAAATATTAGGACTGTAAGACCTTCACATAGAATAAATTTTATGTATTCTGAAAGCCAATTAAATTCTATAACAACGATTTTTTTGTTAAAAGCGCTGTCTTTATTAGCTCAAATTCTATGTGTGCTTGAACTTGTCAAGTCAGTTGCATTTAGGTTATGGAACCGAGCGGGCGTATTTCAACGCAGCGCCGTCAACTATTTTTGACTCAAAACATGACCATTCTTGGAGTATGTCACAACTGGATAAAGAAAGGAATACCGCGAGGTGTTTCGAAATAAAAAATTTGAAATCCACAAAAATAACTGACAATTGTAGAGTGGGAAATCGATGGAAATCGAAATCGATGAAGTACCACCAAGATCAGTTGCAGTTCTCCCAATATTGAAGATAAGTAACTGTTCTTTTATTTACTTGGACCTAAATATCAATATATTTGACCAATTTAATTTAAATTATGTATTTAAAGACAAAGAGAATAATGTTGTTTATTATACTAAAATTTTAAAATTTTTGGTATTTAAAAAAAATCTTACTTTCGCTTACTGAAGGGAACTTCCCTTCGGTAAATGATAATACGGTAAGCGGTAATAAAATTATGCAGGGTTGGCATACTAAAAAACTAACTAAAGGAAAACATTGTGACGAGGGCAATAATAATTTATATGTAGTTAGTTAACACAAAAAGAAACGTAGTAGTAGTGCGTTACATCCTGTATGCAGGCTAACTTTAGGAGAGGAATATCGTCCTGCTAGCACGACTGGAGTCTTTCTACAAAAGTAATTAAAGCGCTTTCAACAGGACAAATCTCTGTATACTCTATCATTAATGAATTACAATCGATTTTCTCAGTAGTTCTTAAGATAAATTTATGGTTCAAATGCCTCTCTTATCCATTTTCTTTTTTTGAGGAATCTAGTGCCTCTAAGAAACAAATAATGGAGCATCAAAGAGAAAAACAATTTCCTTGAAAAACTAAAATGTTCTTATACTTTCGTAATTGACTTTAAGTAAAAGTAAAAATAATGCATTTAAATTTTATTGTAATTTATGTTATAAGTCCGGTAGGTGACTTATAGTCCAAGCAACGAACTGGAAAATAAAATAAAGAAGGCAAGTAGGTCCGAATCGAAAATTTTTTTTTGCATTCGATTTCTGGGGTAATATGAATCATGCATAGCCATTAAAACCTTATCGGTCACCTCCTCCAACCCTTGGAGGCCAAAAATGGCCGAAACTTGGCCAAATTTTTCAAAATTTTCCAGTTCTATTTTTGGCAAGAAACAAACGAAACTATTACTTTCTCTCTCTCTTTCCTTCTTTTCTCTCTCTCTCTTTTTCTCTCGCTCGCTCGCTCTCTCTCTTTCCTTGTAGGATAATGTGCTTATTAATTGTGAAAAATATTACACAGATATTTAATTTTTTTATTATGTTCTTTAATTGACTGCTTCAAATTTTACTGCATATTTCAATACAAATAATACCAAATTATAACTATGCTCTTTCTTAACTTTTTATACCATAATTTTATATACAGTTTAACGTAAAATACATTATAATAAAAATAACAAAATGTACGATTATTTACAATGAGTTCAATCATATTCATCGTCAGATTCCACATTTTTAAGAAGTGGATCATCTACAGTGAAATTCTCCCGCCAATCTTCATCTTCGCACTCGGTAAATACTATATTCGAAATTTCCCTTTTTTGCCAAAACTTGAACTCGAGAGTTGAAAATTTTGAAAAATTGGGCCAAATTTCGGCCATTTTTGGCCCCAAGGGTTGAAGGAGGTGGCCCATAAGGCTTGAATGGCTATGAATGATCCATATCACACCAGGAATCGAATGCAAAAAAAATTCAAATCGGACCTACATGTCTTTTTTATTTTATTTTAGCTTTTTCCTGGCTTATTGCCTTTATTATTATTATTATTATTATTATTACAGTACGAGTTGTTTTACTCAGCTCCTGCTTCGCCTCGTCCGGAATATAAACAAGTACTGTAATGAAACATACCGGACGTGTATCGTATAATATTTTATTTCATACTCTCTTTGTAATCCTTTTTAAAATGAATAAAAAGTTATAATTATTCTAATTTAAAAAATTTAATCCGTAATCTAACGGATGTTATAGCTATTGTTTTCCATGATTCCATGGCCAATTATGATTGTCTTTAACTTGTCAGTGTCAAATAAAAGTAAATAAAAGTGTAAACTAAATAATCTGTATTCATATCAATTGAAATAGAGAATACTAACTTTATTTAATCAAAATAATAAAAATTTAGTAAAGAGAAGCCCGATTTTTTATTATTTACCATTCTTCGTTTGCTAAAGTTGGTAAAAAACTATATTTTACAAGTAGAGGTATCTATAAATGCTTAACAGTATTAATGTAGCTCCAACTTACATGAAAATTACCAATTTTAGTTAAGCAAAGTATTAAAAATGTAGAAGCATAATCTATAGTTATCTAACATTCTTCATTTAAATTCGGTAAAAAAGTATGTAGTCAAAAGCCCAAATTAAAAAATAACTGCATACTAATATAATAATTACAATAATGTTGCTAGGTAACACATTACAGTATCAGATACTGTAATAACACATTACAGTATCAGTATCAGTAAAAATGTTCGATTTACCGGCTGCAAATGAGTGCAAGAAATAGTCCTTTACCGGACAGTATGAAATAAAATAAATATCACTACCAGTTTGGCCGGAAACGACATTTTGTGTGAATAGTTTGTTAACAGTTATCGGACGACATTTTTCTGATAGAGATAGCCATTTTTGTTGTAGTGCCAACTTTTTAGAGAACACTTTTCTTAAATTAATCACCACTTCTCACCCTTAGAAAAAATAAATTCCCGAAAAATACAGAAGGGTATACATAAAACCTTCTCTTCTATTATACATTCTCAACTGCGACAATTGGTTTAATTTGTTCTTTCTTTGGTGCTTAAGATTTGGCATTATATGTCAAATTATTTAAAATTCAAATTAGTTAATATATAGTTGTTATTAAAGCAACAGTTAAGTCATCAGAATTTCAATAATTTATTTTCTAGTAATAAAAGCATAAAAAATATTTACTAGTTATAATTTATTTACTGATTTTTCTATATTCTGTAGAATTATTGTCTCTTATTTGTGACTATCACTTAACGACATATCCACTTAAAACAATTTTTATGTTTCTATGTTATTTCACGTTTACTTCATATTAAAATCTCTACAGGTCACTGCACAACCGTAAAGTCTAGTAAAATTTTTAATTTGAGTTAATAATACCATTAAATATTACCTTGGACATTATACCAACGATTGCAGGTTAAGCCTGACGTATTTTTAAAGCCTAAGAAACTATATGACGGAGCAATTCTCGGTTATTTAGTTAGTTTAATTAATATGTCAACTGTGCAATTTGCAACTTTTAATTAAAATTTTATTTTAAAGTTTTACAACAAACACAGATTTTTTTCTGTCATGTAGTTGAATTTAGTAAGACGATTTACGAATATACCCTTTCATACTTTTACAAACAAAATTGGCCCAACTGGAGACGGATTATCCTTTTTGTTACCTAGCTCAAATCTAGAAACTGATAACCACTGAAATTAAACACAATGATTTTAGGTCGTTCATTATTTTTTGCACTAGCAGTTTATTACACTTAGCACTTCACCACTATTATTTCATCTCCATTCAAGTAAATCTACTGTTCTCCGATACCCCGTGTTTCACACATTCTACGCACTATAAGAACTCCACTACTTAATGCATTTTATTGACTACGGTACTATTTCTAGTATTTCTGCTTAAACACTGAGTATGCCATTGAGAATTGCACACCGTGAGGCAGGACACGAGGTAGGACTACAGACCAGAGACTCTGTTTACTATCACCGCGGGAAACACGGTTCACTTTTAGTACGGTTTAAAGTGGAGTATTACTTTTATGAATTGATATTATACCAATCATTTATTGACCTTTCTAAAAACGGGTTCAATTTCCGAAGGTTCATTTACCCGTTTAATTAAAATTAATTTTTTATTTAAATATTTGCCAGTAAATCGAACCAATTATTAATTATAACTTGAAAACTATCTCGTACTTCGAGAAAGGTATTTCTGCTTTTCAGTTCCTGAACTTGCTAATTTTAGTCGGTATTGCATAGGTAACCTAATGTTAAATTGATATATAGATAGATAGATCTTTATTGGTCATATATACACAAATTATGCTTTCACACGTTAAAATAGATGCCAAATATAGCAAAAAACCAAGGAAATATTGGTTGTCTTAATAATAATAAAAATACACAATAAATAAAACAAATAAATAACACATAGAGTAAATAACAATATAGTACATAGAGAACGAACAAACAATAAACGTTGTCATATATAGAATAGGTTTATAAAATTAAACGGGAAGAATCAGTCGACAGGAATTCGTCAAAATCATAGAATGCACTATCAAGTAGGAATCGTTTAATTACGTATTTGAAACGAGTACTATCAAGTGATTGTACAGCAATCGGTAACAGATTGAAAAATTTTACTGCATAATAGCATGTCCCATTTCTGGTTTTTGAAAGTTGCAAAAAATCCAAATATATGTTACCCCTATTACGAGTTGAGTACGTATGTACACTTTCACACGTTGTGTAATTATTTAAGTTGCTTTTAATATATACAAGGCACTGTAGAATATATTCGCAGGGTAAGGTAAGTATCTTGAGGCTTTTAAAAGCATTCCTACAATCATCCCTATATGGTAACCCAGCAACCATTCTGACGGCCTTTCTTTGCAGTGAGAAAACTGTTGAGGTATGTGCCGAGTGGCCCCATATTAAAATGGCATAGGTAAGGGAAGATTGAATTATAGCATGATATGCCATTAAAACCGTTGATTGCGACAAACAAATTTTTAAATTGCGCAATAAGAAAATATTCCGTGATATATTTTTGCAGATGTAGGACGTGTGTTCTTCCCATGTCAGCTTACTGTCCAAAATAATGCCCAAAAACTTAACGCAATGAGAGATCATCTGCACAGAGTGGTGTCGTAACGAAAAAATCATAGTCTCTATCTTATCATTATTTAGTACTAGCTTATTATTCAAAAACCAGTAATGAACCTTAGACAGACTGTTTTGAGCCTCAGAAAATAAAATGTTACACTCAGTATGGGAGTGAGCCAATGTCGTGTCATCAGCAAAAAGAATGAAATTTGTTAAGGAACTACAGTTAGGCAAATCATTTACATAAATAAGAAATAAAACCGGTCCAAAAACTGAACCCTGAGGGACACCAAATCTAATGTTAATGTTACCAGAATCAGCATTATTAAAATGAACAAATTGATGACGATCAGTCAAATATGACATAACCAAATTTCTGCTGCCCTCAGAGAATTTGTAAAATTTCAGTTTGTTTACTAACATATTATGAGGCACACAGTCAAAAGCTTTACTTAGATCTAAAAATTGCACATGCACAAATTCTTTCGCCTCGAAACGTTGATTTATTACATTCATTAATGCATTAATTGCTAACGTCGTTGACAATTTCGACCTGAAACCATATTGACAACTATTAAATAAATTAGAATTTTCGAAATAATTCGTGAATTGAGATTTGAGAACTACCTCAAATATTTTGGCAAAATAATTTTCAAAATTGTCGGGGGCAGGTGACAAGGAGTTAACTAAATTTTGAGTAATGTTTCCAAAATAATTATTAAATTCGTCAGGAGAAATAATTTCTGACGAATTGTCTGTTTTATTTTTATTTATATTAACCAAATTCCACATTGCCTTTTGCTGATTCTTATTTCGACGAATGTAATTATCGTTTGCTGCTTTCTTAGCTTTCAATATTTCGTTTTTATAAATACGTTTTTTTCCACTAATCAATTTTTTCAAATCGCTAGTAGGATTTGTCTTATAAATATCAAGAAGAAAATGTAATGTCTCTCTCAATTGCCGCAAATCATCAGTGTACCAAATTAAATTAACTTTCTTGTCACTGGTTAAAATTTTGTACTTAACTGGGAAAAATACATCCAGGGCAGAAGTAATTATATCCAAGAAAAATTCAGATTTAGCATCAATATCTATCTATTGCAGAATCATCGATAAACTCCCAATCGATCTGCTGCAGATATTTGTTTAAATTAAACAAGCCTATATCGGAAATAGGTCTGTAATAAATTTTCTTTGGTGCTCTTGGAGGCTTACAGTTGATTATACTTAAATTAATACCACGATGATCAGATAAGTATGTTTCATATAATTGAATCCACTATATTGGAGGCAGCAATTTGGTTGTCGAATTTTCTTGAGGGTTTATTATTAATTTCTACGAAGTTAAAATGACCTTCACTAATTGACTACGATATGCTAAAATAATACATAAGTTTAAATTTCTGGTATTAATTTAAATCAGATGGTGATAAGAAAACTACCAGAATTTAAAATCCTTAGAGTGGTCTGCACCGTTTTGTATTTAAGCTAGGAATAACTAAGGAGTCTCAAATTTTTAAGGAAGGTTTAACTTCCGAGCCCATGCCCCGTTCAAAATTTGAGGACAGTTATACACGGAGAGCTGGCTACGGAAATTAAAAATGACAAGGTGCGGTGAAAATTTTTATGTAAAACCCTCCTTACTAGCTGAAAAGTACATAGCTCCGCAGCCAGAAGTCCATCCCAGGGACGGGAGAGTGGCCGGGAGGTCAACGCGTAAATTTTTAATTACAATAAAATCTTAAGTGCAGCTCTGAAATTTTGTGTAGTTATTGTTTTTAACTATAGAAATAAACAAATAAAAGCGATATAATTTTATGATAAGAAACATCAGCCAAAACTGAACTCGAACCGAGAAATTCGCTGTAAATGACGTCGCTTAACGCAATGCGCTACGATCAGGGTGGACTTTGGGTGGAAATTTCAATTAGTCTGGTCGGAAAAAGCAAAACATGAAATTATGAAATGTTCATAACTAAATAAATACATTAGCAGGAAGGCTTCCTAATGTCGATATCGAAAGGCCGAAATTGGCATTTTCACGGCATCGTTAATTGCACGGACGAAATCGAGAATTCAAGCCAACAGAAGTGAACGAAAAATAGCATTTTTTTGACATTTCGCGAATTCGATTTGTTTTTGTTCCATTAATGTCACTGGTACGTTAAAACCCGGAAGAATAGGGAGATTTTAAATATAAGAACAAAATCGCTAGAACTGACCTTGACCAATGTCAAATCTTAATAATTTGAACAATTTTACCGACTTCTGGCAACGTTTAATCCCCGACCAACAGTTCTGGCCATAATTTTACGCAATTTCTACAGTTAAAACAATAACTACACAAAATTTCAGAGGTGCACTCAAAGATTTTATTTTGATTAAGAATTAACGAGTTTGACCGCCCGCCCACGCTTCCCTCCCCGGTATGGACTTCTGGCTGCAGAGCTATGTACTTTTTAGCTAGTAAAGAGGGTTTTTACATCAAAATTTTCACTGCACCTTATTAGTTTTAATCTCCATAGCCGGCTCTTAGGTTATTAGCTGAGTGTGGAATTATCGTGGCAACGCTTCAATTTAAGCGTAGTAAATAAATATCAATGGAGTAAAACTAAGGGTCTTCTTCTTCTTCTTTAATCTTTCTCGCCCACTCCTGGATATAGACCTCCTCCATATTTCAGTCTATCTTGAGCCCTCCAGATCCAGATAGGTAGCGGGTAGGTACTCCTTTACGATCCCGGTTAAAATAGGTCTACTTCAGGGACTAGCCCTTGTGAGCACATGGTTTGTTTTCCTACCTTTCAACACTGGGAAACCCATGTCCTAACCCCATTCCTCCCCTTTCCACCTATTTTCACTTTTTATATCCTACCTCCTCGCCAACACACAAGGCAAGCGTGGCGTTGAAATCCCAACATCCCACCATAAGTAATGTCGACTTTTCAAACAAAGTTACCCTAGGCGAGTAAAGCCTCAGAATCTCGCACTGATTCGTCAGTCAGCCTCAAAGATTCTAGAGGAGGCAAAAATTCGATATTAAATCCGCAATTAAAAAAATGCACTAAGGGTCTAAGTCACCTTACTACTGCAATTTTTCGCTGGGACTTGTAAATGTTACAAGAAGTAATAAAAAGTTTGGGATTAAATTCAAGTCCCAGAAGAAAGTTTAAGCAGAAGAATGTTCAAAATTATGTTTTTACCCAATTCTTCTATTTAATCTCTGGTTGTAGTAACTGTTTATAAGTAATGTAGTTGCAAATAAAAGTAGATATTAAGAACCTTCTTGGTCAATTTGATGTAACAGAAGGTTCGGGCACAAAATACCGCTTGGTATTATATGCGCGTTGCATGAACTCAAGCAGGGTAAATGTCGCGTGTAGGCAATCGTCATAAGTACTCAAGTTGACTTCTGCCAGTGGACAAAAATCAACCGGGCACATGTCATTCACGTTCGTAGTTGACTGGGCCGATCTGATTATATGGCCTAAAACACACTAGGCGGTTTTCGCCGAATCGGCAGCCGACTCGACAGATGCTGTAATAGAAACAAATGGAGCTGTTCACACTATGACGCGCTGCGAGAAAGCAGCATCCACCACCGCGCGTACCGTCGTTCGATTCATGTGTCGAATCGTTTTTATTGCTTCGAGCGGCGTATGCTGCAATGTAAACAAATGGACCTGTTCAACCATTCACTTATTTGTCGAGCGGTTTGAGCTTGCATTGAAGCCAAATTGCACGTTGAAAGTATTGTATTTACGCATCTAAAATAGATCCCATTACTGATACTGAACTCTTAATAAAGGTAATTCAAGAACGACCTGCTATATGGGATATGAGAAACAATGATTATGGTGACGGAAATAAAAGAAAAGAGCTGGGAAGAAGTTGTTATTATACTGTTTTATTATATTGTTTCTCATTCGGGTATTCTTCTTTATTAAACCATTTGCCAAAATATTCATTCGTAAAATGATGTTTTCGACATTCTAATGAAATTGAAAAATTTCGTTAAATATGGTATTAAATAAACTTTTTATTTCAAGTTCTTTAAAAATAGGAAGTTCCCGGATGCGCCTATGATTTCTTTTTTTATTTTTGATGGGCAGAATAATAAACCTAACAAAATTAATTGTTTCTTTGAGTCAGACAAATTCATTTTTGTCCCTGTATTATCAGCACTACCGAAAACAGTGACAACGTTGCCTTCCTACGACAAGTGGTTAACCGCTTAGTGTGTTTTGTAACAAGCGGCTGCCGATTCGGCGGCCGAATCGGCGAAAACCGCCTAGTGTGTTTTAGGCCTATATTTTACTTTTAGCAGAATATGTTCCTCGTGGTGTTTTTCAAGTTGGCATATTTATAACAACACCTAAAACACAATAGCAAAATCTAAAATTGATTTGATGATTGGTAAAGTACAGTAAATCGTACGATTTTTTTAAGATTGTAGTTTTTTATGAAGTGTTCATTTATGTAAACAAAAAAATATGTATTTTTAAACCACTGTTTTATCTGGTTCATCAAAAAAAAAATTTAAGTATAGAAAATATAGCAATTTAAAAAGTTTGACTACGTCAAATGGGGGTCGTGATATACATTTTTGCCATTTAACAAACTAAGGACGTAATGCCTTGAAATACCTAAATTGAAAATTTCTTAATCTTTAATAATCTTCGCTAAAGATGTTACGATTTCCTTAGTCACATAAATTGCTGCAAAACTATCGAGTTAACGTTACTTGGCAGTGCGCCGAAACGACAATGGCGCACATGACCTACCCCTCAGTCTATGACACTTGAACTTAACAGTGTTAATTACATTTTTTTAATGAGGTTCTATTGGACTTCCTATATTCTTTTAGTGGAGTAAAATTAGCATATGCTTCGATTTTTCTGTTATGATGATGATGATGATAATGAGAAATTTGATGCCATAGTAAAACTCGAAATTGACATTAAAAAATTTGTGTTCTACTATTGCCATATTTCCAATTATCATAATACAGGACAAATTTTTTATATTTGGCGCTTAAAGCTTTTTGTACTAAACACCATAGCTAACCATAACTATTACTACTGCTACTACTACTACTACTTTTGCAACTACATCTATTTGCTAATGTTAGTGTGATATAGAACTTACTCTAACTTTCAACACCATACTTTTCGGATAGTTACAGTTACTCGCGGAGCAATATTACAGTGATGTCAATAGTAACATATCAAGGAAACATATTCTTTTTGCAAATGGCAGAAAAAACTAGCTATGAGAACTAAAAGAAAAGCTATGTGTAAAAATATTAATAAAATCTTTGCATTCTTCCGATAACCTGAATTCTGATTTTGCTATCAAATTAAGATCCTAAAATGAATTTGTCTAGTTTCTTATTTGACAATTATCATTGTAACAATAGCATCCATATAGTCCCCTACGGCCATGCGCATTAAGCTAGTATCTACATAACCTTCTACGGTCAAGGAGATTCAGTTAAAAATGAGAACAAGGGCCTAAAATAAATTTGTTTACCTACCCTGTCTTAAAAAATGTTCATTCGAGTGCATTACATTTTCATGAAATCCATCATTCTGTTTCTTGGAAATGCCTTTGAAACGCTTTTCGCCCTTATTTTGGAGATCATCAGAAAGACATAAAGCCACTCATAAAGATGTTTCATGCAAAACCAAGCCAATTACCACGAATAAGTATGAAATAATTATATTTAACATTGACTGATAAAAACGACAGATCTTCACCTATCTATTAGCTAATTAATTTAAAAGTGAATTATTATTTGTTTGCTTATAATTGTAATGAAACATATTTTTTATAGGATTTTGCAAACAGCGGAAAAAACTAAAATCTTTGCATTCTTTCGATAACCTGAATTCTGGTTATGCTAGCAAATTAATATCCTAAAATGAATTTGTCTAATTTCTTATTGAACAATTCTCATTTTAACAATAGCATCAATATAGTTATATATTGAAATGTTTAATTTTTTTCCAATAATTAGCCAATATGAATGGCCAATTCAATTAAATTAATTGAAAAATTTGTAGTCATACACAACATGCCACAGAATTAGAAGAAAATGGTTACTGAAGTCGCTGATCACGAATGAAGTTCAATTTGGAAAATTCAATATGGCGGACCGGAAACCGGGACTTTTTCCAGAAGAAATGAGAATAGATATCTTGACCTTGAAAATCTGTACTCGGGGGTTGTCGAGGTCGCTGATTGCGAAACAGAGGTCTAATTTGGTAAATTCAAAATGGCGGACCGGAAGTAGAGTCAATTTCTCAGGAAAAACTCGTATTTTTTTCGTTCTTGGGCTGAAAATGAGTACTTGGGGCTTTTTGAGGTCGCTGATCACGAATCAAAGGTCCAATTTACGAAATTCAAAATATAAATATGAATCAAATAGCCATTCGTAGTCAGCCACGTCCGATTACAGCTTCTACTCGTTTACAATACCTACGCAATTGAATCTCTACGTTTATTGAGTATTTAAAAAACTTATATACCAGGTGAATAAGTCCCGGAACGGTCAAACATCTCGAGAAATGCACATCGATTAAATAAAAATACGTGTTGAATATTTTTTTAAAAGTATCAAACGATACCAAACTCGACCCCCTACCCCCACCCCCTGGAGGTGGGTTAGGGGGTAATTTTGAAATCCCTAATGAAAATCCCATTTTCTATTGCAGACTCAGATTTTACCCTACAATATATGTAAGTTTTGTCTGAAACTTTTTTTTGATTCGCAATAGGTCGCGTTGTAATCGCAAAAAATAATATTTTATTCTCAATAACAACAAGCACCCTGATGGTGAGAGGGGGACTCACCTAACAAAGGGAACGAAACCTACCATATCGACGTCGTTGTTTCTGGGTAATGCTAAAAACAGTTTCTTGAAAAGATTCAACGCTATCACGAATGAAGCAAATTGTTTCAATTAAAGCTTACACGTAAAATCTAATTCTATAATGAAAAATGAAGGTTTCCATATAAGACTTTAAAGTTAACCCCCATCCCACCCCCCAGGAGGTCGGGACTTTTTATGCACCCGGTATGACTCTTCGCACGGCAAATCAGTGAAATAGATATGAAGTAATTCGAAAGTAAATAGATAGCTGAAGCGGCCATCTTGATGACGTCATAACTGCGTACTAGTTTCTGACCTAGTCTAATCTACATCCCCAATGACTATCTAGCTGTAACTCTAGATATACAGGGTGTAATCAGTTTCATGTCATTAAAAAAACTGATCTGGATTAACATATTTAATATTATGGTAGGCAACTATTGAGAACCACTGATTTACTTGGTCGATGGACTTGTACTTTCCAATTATACAACTTTTAAATTGTCATAAAAAAGTGCTCGCCGGCACACGCAGTATCAAAGGATCATAGACCGCCTTTGATGGGCCGCCTCAACTGAACTGAGGGTATAAAGAAGTAAATAGTTCGTTCTCTCTTCGTGCACAATTGCAAGCAAATAATGGCCATAGAGGTTTAAACAGAGCATTTCTTTACATGTGTGTTTTTTAATTTGGAACAAAATATTGGATTGTTATAATTTAGAAAATATAAATGTGGTTTATTAACATAAATGGGTGTCCTGGGTTAAAAGCTTACTACCTTCCTAAATGATTCAAAATCTCTGCATCTGTATCTAGTAAGGGGTCCAAAGCCTTAAAAATTGAAATGACCCATTCCAACAAGGTAAATAAGTTTTGAGCTCGCATATCGAAAGAGGGTCCTAATGGGCATCAGAAATGGCTTGTTGGACTTTTGTTGAGGATTGCACAACTTCTCCACAAGAAAAAAAGATGGCGGAATGTTATTTCAAGAATTCGTGTTTTTAAACGTATACCTCTCGCTAGAAAATTAACTACATGAGATATTGTTCTGATTTTTTTTCTTTACATACTACCGACATGAGCGCATATGTCTGTACTAGTAGAGTTTCAAAATCACTTACGGTTTTTTTCTAATTAAATCCTAAATCACAGGAACGAAATTTGTGTGTTTGAAATTTCGACGTGCGGACAACTACATTAAATGTTGAATTGTCTTATATATTATATGCGAATGAAATATGGTCTAAAGATCAACAAAGTTTTTGCAAAAAAAATTAACTCGATATCTCATACAGTTTTCGAGTTACAGATTTTTTAATTCGATCGTAATAATGTCTTGTTATGATAACGCGCAACGTGACAGCTGCGGCAGGATTCGGTCTGTGTAATTGTGGATAGACATTAGTCTAATAACTAATTTGATTAAGGTATTATATTACTATTAATCAGTAGGTCACCAATTGTCTGAAATTAGACAATCATTTATGTGTTATGTTACAACTATGTGATTTTAAAATAGAGTCTGTTAAAATATAGATGCAGAAATAATGGTTTAATGATTACTGAAAAAAGGAAACTTTGAAGTACGTCCAATTTGCTTAGAAAATTTTCAGTTACTTCATTTTGGCTTAGAAGGACTGTATATACCGAAAGGTGCAAATACAGTATGAAATCGTCAATAAATTATATAAATTTGAGATTAAAAAATAAAAATTGTCCGAAATTTCATACTTAAGAAAATGTATGGTATGACTTAAAAACCCATCAGAATTATATGAATTCGCCATAACAGACACAATTCTTATTCTAAACTGGAATTACTTTATAAATAGTAACAAATATAAAGCGAATAATCTAAAATACATTTTAGAATATTGGTGTAAATAATGACATACCTACGTTGCCCAATAATGTGAACTTGCAATCATGAAGAAGGGAACACAATAATATTTGCGCAAGGTATGTTTAATTTTTGCAAAATAGAAAACCTACAAAAATTGTGTGGGTACATGACAACAAAGGGTATCTTAGGATATTCACGAAAAAGTGAAAAATATGAAGAAAATATTGTAAAAGATTAATTTTCGAAATAACTGCGATGCAATTGATGATCGTGTAATTTAAGATGCTCGTAAGTCCTATGTGAATATATCCATACAGATTCACATAGGATTAAGGATTTAAATTCACTACGGCCATCTGTAGTGAATTTAAATCTTTAGATTTGCTAAGGCAGTATTTATTTTTCCTTAAGGTTATTAGACTTACGTTAGCTACGTCCGCGTCCTACACAAGACACTTCCTTACTGCATTTAAAACGAGCATTACAGGGGGCGGTAGTCCAGTGGTTTAGTGTACTTAGCTTAGCTAGCAACTGAAGAACCTAGCGAAGTAGGTTAAAACCCTGCTCACTGCGAAATACTTATAATTGTAAAAATTATCCACAAAAAGTGGTTTAGACCCTTACCTAACACAAAATCCTGATTTATAACAAATTTTCTCGACTTGAGAAGCAGTTAACAAAGCACATAAAATTTTAGTGTCCAAGCGATTTTCAGATCTCCTTCCCAATTTACCCTTTCCCAGAAAATTTGGATATCTGATAGAGAATAACCAAATAAAATCACAAATGGTGACAAAAAGTTGCAACTGGTTCTAAAGAAAACAAATAGTGAAATTGTAAAGTAAACTGTGATTAAAAATGTGCGTCCACTTGGTGTTCTGTTGCATGTGCAGCCTTTCCTAACAATTGTTTTAAGGACAGAAATAATACAGAGCAGTTTTTAGCAGACAGTGCTTCTTAATAGTAATGTCTATGTAGTGGTTTGTCAATGCTTACTGAGTTGTGTATACTTATTATGCATTATTATTATCATTATTATTATTACTTATGTATATATTACAAGTTTTGTGTACGTTTTTATATTTTCATATTTGTAAAATGCTGTATCATTTGTGCCACAATAATGATATACTTAATAAATAATATCTCTATACAACACCTTCATAATTAATAGATCGAGTAAATCATCTGCCAAATGAGTTTCTTTTTACCTGTTAATATTTTTGCAAAATTGTAAAAATGTAAATAATAGCACAATTTCAAAAATGTATTGGCTTACTATCTTAATGCATTACACTTAGCCAGAAAACAGCCGCATGCTAACAGGAATACCACGAATCTAATTATGGTTTATTTTAAAAAATCGTTAACTCAAAAACTGTATAAGATATCGAGCTAATTTTTTTTGCAAAAACTCTGTTGATCTTTAGACCATATTTCACTCGTATATAGTATATAAAAAAATTGAATATATAATATAGTTGCCCGCACGTCGAAATTTCAAACACACAGATTTCGTTACTGTGATTTAGAATTTATTTAGGAAAAAACCGTAAGCGAGTTTGAAATTTAATTAGTACAGATAGATGCGCTCATGTCAGTAGTATATAAATAAAAAAAATTAAATCAATATCGCATGTGGTTCACTCTCTAGCGAGAGGTATAGGTTTAAAAACACGAATTCTTGAAATAACATTTCGCCATCTTTTTTTCTTGTGGAGAAGTTGTGCAATCGTCAACAAAAGTCCAACAAGCCATTTCTGATGCCCATTAGGACCCTCTTTCGATATCCGAGCTCAAAAATTATTTACCTTGCTGGAATGGGTTACTTGGCGATTTAGACGGCTTTCGAAGGCGTGGACCCTCTACTAATCAATACACAGTTCGGTACGTCGAATTAAGTACATACGCACTTCGTTCTACACTAAACACTAAACTATCAAGTAACGTTGTCAATAAAAAAAAATGAAATAAAAACTTGGTACAATAGTCAAAAAGGAATATAAGAAGAACGAACAAGTAAGTTGTGTCTGTACGTAATCAAGAATTTGACAACTTGAACGGTAAGTCAATAAAATAAATCTTAACTATAAATACACAATGACGCGAAATTCAAAAATAACAAAAACAACGAACGTCTGTACATAACGAAGCACCGACAGTAACTAAAATATTGCACAAGGGAGAGTTAGAGTATAGTTTTCTTCAGATTAGATCTAAACCTACATCAATATTCCAGCAGTTCTCAAAAAATTTTATTGAAAATTTGCGAAATTTTTGTTTATTTTTTTTCTCCAAAACTATGAGCTTTAGACCCCATGTTATATAAGGTTTTTTTGTTTGTCTTGTCGTTCCCTACCACCAGTTTTTTTAATGATATGAAACTAATTGAACCCTGTATAATACAGCTAGATGTGCAAGATATTGAGTGCCTAAACTTAAGGAGGTTGAGGCGTTACAGTCCCAACCAAAAGTAAGTCGAATTCTAAATCGGAACTTTTCCATAATAAATTATTACAAAAGGTTATAAGTCGATGATACCAATAATTATTGTTATAAAGGTATAAATAAATCATTTTTTAATATTAATGAATTATTTAAGTAGATTTAATTATTTTACTTAATGAACTAACTTTTGGATGTTTTGTCTAAACTTATTAAAAAATAAATCAATTTATGTAAATATCTGTGTATTTTACAAATTTGTTTCAGTAAATAATTTTAAAAAAATGAGAAGCAGTAAAAATTAAAATCAAATCATGAAATAATTGAAAAATCAGTTAAAAATCATTGATGAAAAGAGAAATTTGACAGTTTACAAACGTTTAATATTTTTGTTTTATTTATTAAGTCTCCTAATTAAATGGGAAACAATATTAAAATATGTTTAAGACATCACTGCTTTACATAGTTAGTTTTCGGAACTGCTGACATTTGGTTATTTGCTATAAATTAAAATGTACCGTTTGCATGCTGGGTTGACATATTTTCCATAAGACTACATGTAAAAGTTTTTTTAAAATTTTTACTTTATGAGTTTCCTAATGACTTTGGATTTTTTACAGAAAATTGTGTCATATAAAAATCTATTAAATAAAATTATTTCAGATTTTTTTCATCATTTTCGTCTAACGCCACAACCTCCTTAAGCTTGACAATTCCGCTGTGTTCTGTTGCAATCGATGTGAAATATAATGTCTCGTTGGAAAAAAATCGTGATACTATTCACAAATATAATAAACTTACTTTTTGTATAATTTAGTGACAAGACATTTTTACCTAACCAACAATTCCTTCCTTCCTTTTTAAAACCAATTTGGAATGTAATTTTTTTCAATTGGAATAAAATGTTACATGCACTTTTCTCCTATATACTATAGTTATACACTGCTCTGTGTTCTATATAAAAATATATACAATTACAGAAAATAAATTAAATTATTATTTCTGCGCTGCATATATTGAATTTTACTGGACTAGTAACAGACAACATTACGTTACATCACTTTGCCATTGTTCCACCTGTTATTAGTTCCCGTCCTAGTTGCAGTTGACCAAACCCTCCCACAGGTACTATGCAATATTTGTCAAGTGCAATCGAATGAAAAAAGTGTTTAATTGTTTGACATGTAACATGTCTCGTGATGCAACCGGCATTGTTTTAGAAACAATTATAGCCGTCAGAAGTCTTGGTAATCTACTAGACGTGTGCATACTAAATCAGCTACTATTCAATTCTCATTGAAGTATTCTTCGATTTGTTTAAGGGCGCCATGTTCGCAAAAGAGAACAACCTCGACAACATCATAGAAAAGGGTAGTCGTTAACCATCCGTTAAGTGGTGGTACCTAGCGGGGAGCGGACGAATCATTTACTATAGATGTTTATTCGTGAAAATTCAATAAAGAATCCTATAAACTAATCCAGTTGTAAACATGACTTCGCAATCCAAATAACAAGTGTTCCAAATCGAAATAACGTAAACAACAAAAACGTCTATCTACCTGCTTTTAACCGCATGCCGATCCCCTTTCCCCCCTTCCATATCGAAACCCTTGGGTCGAAATATATTTCTCATTATTTTACTGGATTTTAATTTATAGGTCAAAGGTACATTTGAATGTTATTCTGGATCAAGAAGAGCTTTCATGTGAAATATTGGCATTTATAATTATTATATTATTACATATATCTATTATATTACAATGTATTTATAATATCTACTGTAATTAGACTGGAACAAAAATATACAGGGTGGACCGTCTAAAGGGAATAGATAATGAAAAAAAAAATTTTTCGCTCAAATTTAAAATTTGCACGTTTCATGTCATTGTAAAAAAAGAGAAACTGACAATTTTCCACTACTATACTTCCACTCCACTACGTGCATGTACAACTAAAAATGTGACAGATGGCAATAATATTTGGCATATACTTAACAGAATTGTCACATTTTATTTAATATTGAATTTTTGCTGTCGGATGAGCACTCTGTATATTTTCTTGGCCAAAAGTTATCAGGTTTCCTTTGTAATAATAGTGATACCTACATTCCGATTATTATTCTCATATGTCGTTTCGTAGTTAATAATTTTTTAGAACGACCGCCCTGTATAAATAAAGTTTTTTTTCCTTAAAAAATCCCCTTGGAAATCATTAAAAAATTTTAAAATGTAAAAAAATATATACTGAAAGAAACCCCAAAATATTTCAAACATATTCATTGGACTACGGTTTAGAGCAATTATTTGTATGAAATCTAATAAGATGGCGATGGTCAAGAGAGGGACATTCCATACATAAATATTTATTATTTTTGGCAATAACTTTTTTACTTGGTAACGTATATTTAAAATAAAAAAGAACTATAATATTACCTAAGTATAAAAATAACCAGTTGAGTGAAGTGAATGAAAAGTCATAGTAATATTCTTATGTTTTTTTTTTAAATATACGTAGTACGAAAGAATGTTATGGCCAAAAATGATTTCCCCATCCCATGTCCCTTTATTTGGCCACCTATTGAGAAGCCAGTATATATTTTGTTCAAATTTGGTGAAAATGGGTTTTTGATGGTAGTGAATACAAATCTAAAATAAGAATTTCTATAAAAAAGTCGATAATATTTTTTCTTCAAATTTTCCTTAAAGTAACGCCACACTGTAATGAGAGATATCAAAGTTCACTACTTCAATGCAATCACATTTTCAGTCTGCACGTACCGCCTAAATTTGAAATAAATCCCGCTCCTAATTCGTGAAATATATACTCATGAAAAGCGGATGACAGTGTAATTTTTTCAAACATCTCTATTGAAAACTCCCTAAAAAAATATCGGTCGCCTCTATGGGATAGTACTAAGATAGAAACTCTTTCAAGCCACTTTAATTTTTACAAACTAATATGTTCATAGCCTGTACAATAGATAAAGATAAACGCAAAAAATCAGTAATATTGACATTTGACCATAAATTCAAGGTAAAAACTTAAGATAATAAAATGAAGACATAACACATCTTAGTACTTCATTTAAGGTGGCCAATCCCTAGAAAGCGACATCCGATAGGGATATATCTATTATTTTTGCTCATAACTTTTATATCTTAGTACATATATTTTAAAAAACTATAAGAGTACCTAAGTAAAACTATAACAAGACTATTACTATGAATATTCACTCAATAATTTCAGTGGTTTGCAAAATAGCTAGATTCAAAACTACGAAATAGGGAGATTGACATAATTCTTAAATTTAAATCTAGCTATTTTGCAAACTGCGGAAATTATTGAGTGAAAATTCATAGTAACAGTCTTGTTATGGTTCTACTTAGGTGCTCTTATAATTTTAATAAATATACGTACTAAGAAAAAAAGTTATGGCCAAAAATAATAAATATTTCCCTATTGGAGGTCTCTTTCTAGGGAATGGCCACCTTAAGCTTAATTTAAGTATGTTTCAAACAACCTACACAAAATGGCTACGGGAAGACACAATACAAGTTACTACACTATATAGTATTTGTAAATTTATTTGAATAATAAATATTATGAAAATTTCATAAATTATATAATGTAAACAAGGTGCACATACTTTAATGAGGAAGATGCATAAATTTTAAAAATGGTTTAATTATTTTGCCATAATAGTATTATACCACCTTATAAACTTTTTAAATTTTATCCAATTTGAACAAAGTTTCTAAATAATAAACTGAAAAAACTAAAAAAAAAATTAAATGAAAATTGTTTAGAACTACACAAAATGATTAAATCCAAAGTTTCATGAAATTTAAGATATTGATTGTAGAATTTTCAGAATACACAAAAAGCAAAAATAAATTTATTTACAAACTATACTTCTCAATTACTTGACAGTTCAGGTTACATTAGTAAAATTTACGAATAAAAGATGCTTAATATGCTTTTTTCATTTTTTTAGTACTTATAGTCGTAAGTAGATCCTAACATGTTGTATCTTTGAGTAAAATTTGATTCAAATCGGGAAAAATTAAAGTTAAGTTTTACACTATAATAAAAAACAGTCACAAAAGAGGATTCTTAAATATATGAAATTTGAATTTTTATGTAACGAAAACCATGTGACTGAGAACAGTACAATGATGACCTATATTATGGATGACTGACGTCAGTTAGATGCACTGAGCTTCAATTACTTGTTCTACGGCTACCTCAAAAACTTGCTTTTGTACAGAGTTTATTGTAATAACGCTCGTACCACAACTCGTAAGAAATTTGCATTATTCTGCACTTTCGCACAATATGCTATATATTCTAAATAATTATTATAACCCATCACTTTTGACAAAACATTAAAAAAAAGAAGATACGATTGAGCATATTGTTGTTTTCGTCGATCAATCTGTCATCAGTGAAATCGTGCTTGTCACTGAATAATAAAACCTTCTGTTCTGTACTGAAGATGTGTGAGGGCCGATTTATCAATGTGTGAATAAGTAGTGTCATCCTATAGTGAAATAATAGTTTAATAATATAGTAGGACACTTCCCCTACCGAGTTAGTTCACGCGTCGATAGCAGGAGTGAGGCTATCACTGTCAGAGGAAGTGACCCTACCGTATTATTACAAACTGTGCTTTAACTATAGGATAACTTGTTATCCTCGCATTGATAAAGCGGCCCTTGCTTATTTTCTTGTGTGATATTAGTGATACTGTTATTACAACTTCATTAATATTATCAGTACCTACTTAGTACGTCATATATACTTTGTATCCTAGTAAGATATTTTATAAATATGTACAGATAATATTGTATAATATATTTGGCACTTTTTACTTATTAATTATTCTGGAGATTATTATTTTCTTCTTTTACCACATTGTATACTTTATCTAGTTTTAAAGTTATAACAGGTTCTCTTTCTTAAAGAGCGTCAACTATATTCCACTTACGTATACTCATTATGCTTCCCTGTCACATTTCTTTTATGTTTTGGTGTCCACCCTGTGTATAAAGTATTATTTGGTTTGATTCTTGTCAGTTATTATAACGAAATGTCATGTTTTTTCATAAAATAGTTTTATAAATATAGCGCTAATAGATCGACATAATTGAAATATATTAATTCTTGTAATCGATATAATCTGAAATATGAAAAATCGAATAAATGCCGGAGCGAATGCTTGTTTCACGAATACAAAAAGTATAGTTAGTTACCTTCGGTAACATTAAGTCAGTAAAGAAATGGGATCTCACGACTCTACCACACAAGGTTTTTAGCTCATCAGATTTCTTTACTTCTCGAACATTTACCAAAACAATGTATCCTAATAGCGGTTGCATTCAATATAAGTATAAACAAATAATCGTTTTTTGTCCATGTTAAAATAATATATTTTTACCGTAATTCATCCAAAACAAAGAAATTTACGTTAGTGCACGAAAACATAAACAGTATGTCATTATTGTAGGTATTATTAAACATCGGAAGTTTCCTAAAGAGCCTATACATTTTCAAAATTCACATTTGTAAATGCAGAACAGCTATACAAACCTTTAAAACTTATTAAATGTTTAAAACCAAGAATAAATGTGAAATTTGACTTTTTTAGAGCAGATGTTTTAAAAAAATAACTGTGGGGAGTAATGATTATTAACGATTATATCGATTTATATTGGATCGATTTTATTGATTTTTTTGTCCACCCTATATAAAAATATAAAATTCCCTTTTTCTGTTGCGTCATCTATGAGACAGTAACCGAACTAAGACAACAACTTTTAGCTGAAGAATCTTATAAAATTCCATTCTATGAAAAATAAATATGTCAGAATATCAGTAAACACGTGAAAAGTGCACCGCAAAATTTAATTCGAGCTTTCTAGTACATGAAGGGTCTAATAAGACTTTTTCTTGTTTCATAATATGGGTGAATGTTTAAGTTAGGACTTGTCTGTATTGGTTTTCCCTATTTTTGATTTTAACTAGTGCAAAATAATTATTGAAGTGGCGAGCTGACATCGTTTCTAAGGTACATGTTAAGCATTTTTTTTATCTATGAAAACATTACTTTTTAACAATATAAAAGCACACGTTTCCTAAGTTAAAGTTTCTAGTTTCCGTTTATGTGCAACTTTTATAAATATGACCTATACTTTTTAAAATAGCTCGCTTTAAAATCATGTGATTATACCCACAATTTAGCACATAAATATGGCCACCTTAAGAAATAAATATACCAAAATAGTTTGTTTCTTTTCCTGGGACCACGTAATTTATATGAATTTATTCTACTATCGAAAGTATCACATTAATTTATTGGTGCTAAACCTCTAAAAAAATTATAGTGTGACCCCCTTTGAATGGGAACAATTTAAACGAAATTGATCGATAAATTAAAAAGTCATTAATTATTTAAATTTAAAAAAATATGTGTTTAGTAATGAAACTAAAAATGTCTAAAACGAAAACAATCCTATCCCTCTAGGGACAATTATTAAAAATATATAGAAAAATAGAATTAAAAAATCGGTAAAGGTATTTACACAGAACTTCCCTCGTTCATGGCAGTCTCTCTAAAAAAATAATAATAATTAATAAATAAAATAATAGTTACGAAATGACATTGAGAATAATAATCGGAGTAGAGTTATTGCTATTATTACAAAGAAAACTTGACAAGTTTTGGTCAAAAAAATATACAGATTGCTCATCCAACAGCAAAAGTTCAATACTAAATAGCAGGTGCCACATATGGCAGGCTTGCGCAAATACCTTTACAAATGTCCACCATGACTGAATTATTTCTTGGGATGACCACCCTGTACATTTTTCAATAAAAGTATAATAGGTGCATATGCCAGATGTTATTGCCATCTGTAACATTTTCAATCCAACATTTACGTAATGGAGTGGAAGTATAGCGGTGGTTAAAAAATTTCATTTTTTTTAAATTTTTCAAAAGATGGTAAAATAATTTTCAATTTTTTTTCTTCTGAAATAGGTTTAAAATGTCAAAGGTAGAAATTTTAAATTAGAGCAAAAAGGAAAGTTTCCTTCTGTTCTATAGTAGTGCTAAAAAAAGTTTAAAAATTAAAAATTATGTATTTTTAAAATAGGTTTAGAATGCTATGAAACGTGAAAATTTTAAATTTGAGCAAATAAAAAAAAATTCGATCTATTTTAGTGGTAAAAACTTTTTGAGAAATGAGTTTAGAATGTCATTTAAATTTGAGCATTCTGGTGTTAAATTTTTTTCCAAACTGGTAACAAAATGTTGCAATTTTTTTTTTCCGAAATTGGTTTGGAACATCATGAAACGTGGAAATTTTAAATTTGATCAAAAAAAATTTTTTCGTCTGTTCTATAGTAGTGATACATAAATGGATTAAAAATGTTTTCAAATTTTTTAAAAAATTCTTCAAAAACATTTTTAAATTTGTTTGAATAGTTTTAGAATGTCATGGAAACGAGGATAGTTAAAATCTGAACAAAGAAAGAAAAATTCTATCTTAGTGGTAAAATCTCAAAAAACTTTTTTTTTAATCAGGCTTAGAATGCCATGAAACGTGAAAATTTTAAATTTGAAGAAAGAAAAAAAAATTCATTTTAGTAGTAAAAATTATTTCAAAAATATTGGTGAAAAAAATTTTCAAATTTTTTTTCCTGAAATAGGTTAAGCGTGTCATGAAACGTAAAAATTTTAAATTTGAGCAAAAACAAATTTTTTTCATCTTGGTAAAAATTTTTTCAAAAATGTTTGAAAAAAATTTTCAAAATTTTTTTTTTTCTGAAATAGGTTTAGCGCGTCATGAAACGTGGAAATTTTAAATTTGAGCAAAAAAAATTTTTTTTCAACTTGGTAAAAATTTTTTCAAAAATGTTTGAAAAAAATTTAAAAAAAATTTTTTTTCCTGAAATAGGTTTAGCGCGTCATGAAACGTGGAAATTTTAAATTTGAGCAAAAAAAATTTTTTTTCAACTTGGTAAAAATTTTTTCAAAAATGTTTGAAAAAAATTTTCAAAAAATTTTTTTTCCTGAAACAGGTTTAGCGCGTCATGAAACGTGGAAATTTTAAATTTGAGCAAAAAAAAATTTTTTTCACTATTTATTCCGTTTAGACGGTCCACCCTGTATATTTTTCAGTGAAAATTCTACCAGTTCTTCGCTGACAGTAGGGTTAACTACCTACCAAATTTGACTGCTCTCCGTCAAGTAGTTTTTTAGTAAATGCACCAACAGACAGACGGACAGACAGACAGACAGACAGACAGACCGACAGACAGACAGACAGACAGACTGACGGAATTGAAAAACCTATATTTTCGGAATCTACGTGTTCTGAAACGTCAGAATCCGAAAAAATCTCGGAGGGTGATTTTTTCTCGAATACAATACTTCCCTTCGGTATGCGAGGGAAGTAAAAATAGAAAATTTCGAAGTTTAGGTATAAATATTGTATAGTCGTCTCCATTTGTTTAATGAACACAAAAACGGCAATAAAAAACAGCCATCTAAATATCAAAGGAAGCGCTATTATAAGCCGACAAAGTATTAGACAGACGCAATTCAAATTTTTCCGGAATAGCGTGAACAAAAATATTATACTAGAGGTTTAAATATTTTGTTTTTGGTAGAAACTTAATGAGGTTTCTTGTAAATTAAAAAATCTTGCTGTGTTTTTTTGCGTCGAAGAACTAGAGTAAACACGGTGTGAAACGCGCAAAAATGTGTTGAATTAAAGAGTGGAAAATCCTGCATTAGTTGATACATATTAACATAAATTTGGCTAATTCATATAGCTGATATTTGATATTTAACTATGATATCACTAAAGGCGTATATGGGCAGCTCGACAAAGGGTACAGACATCTGGAAATATAACTCGGATAAAAAGAAAATAAACACGTTGAATGGGATCAGGTCATAAACTCGTAAATTATCCACAAGTGCATGTACCTAAGACGACCGACCACCCTCCCCAAAGTGGCTAGTACGAAGGATGAAAGATTAGTGTTATTTCTATCTATTTCTAAGATATATTTATTAATCCTTCACAGATGGGAAGAATGTTGTGATTCGGAAATCCATTGTTTCACATATACGCGAATGAATGAATTTTTCGTGTGAAACGGGTACTTCTGTTTAAGAAATAATTTATTTACTACAGACTTTTTGTTTCTCGCTGCAGAGTTATGAGTTTTATATGAGGAATTTGTTTATTTGATTACCGGTTAAGGCAGGAGATTTTTGATTCGTAAAATATATACCTGTATTCGTCCCTTCTTGAAGTGGGTGATATAAAATAAGTAACGCCAGATGGGATTATGTCTTTATTAAATTTTAAACAAGAATTGGAGATCAGATTTAAAAAGATATTAAACAAAATATATAGGTAATAAATATAATATACAGCTGATGAAATGGAAAAACTGCCCAAAATTGAAACCGCTTGTTTCAAGGAAACGACATACATGGTAATCAACCTATCCCTTCGGACCTCTTTTCTCATAACGCGCAAAAAAATTGTTACCGCAAGATAGGGCCCTTCCCAGCAACTCCACCGTAAATGGATATTTACTTGTGGAGCGGTTAATAAATAAAAAAAAGAAAGGGAAAAAGGGGAAAAAAATACAAAAGTAAAAGCTGCCAGATTCAGAGACACAAGAAGCAGAAAACTTAGAAGAAAAATAATGAGATGACGATAGATGGAAACTTAAAAGAAGCATCTCTCAAACACCTACACTTCTCATCCTATATTCCCACCCCATGTGTCATGCGGCTCTTGCTGCTGACAACAAGCATGTCCAATGTCCAAACCGGCGTATGCAGCTGGTCTGGCGGCATATAAAACATCCGAGATTTGGTTCCGGCACGCGGTTTGGCCATCCGTTGGGCGTGTTCGACGGAGGACCAAGCTGCGTGTTGGAACGAAGGTCCATGGATGCCTGGAATTGGCAGCAATGCCCACCATGCGCTGGAAAGTCAATCAATCAATCAAGATAGGATATCTTAAGCATTGGTGGACGTATTGCCCACCCTTCGTGATATTAGTAGATAAATTCAAAGTACGACTCTGCTTATCTGTTCTAGTTAGGTGTGATTTGCACAACTAAATTTCAGGAGTTAAGAAATTTTAATCAAAAGGTTCTTGTTTCCGATTGTTTCTTATTTTAATTATGCCAGAACGTACTACACACTACACATGAGAACAATGTATACCGAATGAGTCAGTTTGGTATTCGCCCCCCCCCCCCCCCCCTGTATCTTTTATATTTCAACAAAAAGCTACAAAGAACCATATACAGGGTGTCCCATAAATAATTGTACACAGAGCAATGGCAGATTCCTTACGTCAAAATATTACGATTACCTTAGTCCAAAAGTTGATAATAACAGAGTTACACGGTGTCAAAATAAATTTGTCTTTGTTCTTTTTTAAATAATTTCTTTAAAAGGTTAAATATTTTAACAAAATTTGGTGAATGAGGGTTTTTTGAGGCGAGGGATTCAAATCAGTTCATAGTTTTGCTGTTGTTTGTTGAGGGCGCCACCTACGGTAGTTTGCGTGTCGTTTATACGTCATGTTTTTTTATTTAATTTAAAAATAAGATTGAAACAAAAATTCCTATTTTCCTGTCATTTTTACGTAAAAAAAGCATACCTCCTAAATGTCGCTACGAGTAACCGTTTTGGAGATATTTGGTTTTAAAGTATTCAATGCAACCAATTTAATTTATGATTTGGGGATGTACGATTGTTGTACTCAAATCTAGGTGGCTTGTGTCAATTACTCTTTAAATGTCATACCTAAAAATTTGGTTGTGCGAATGAATGCAATTTAACTATTGTTGTACATAAATCCAGGTGACTTGTGTCAATTAGGTATTATTGTATTGTATTGGCTGGATTTAAATAATCACTTAATTTTTAAATTTGTTTGGAATAATCATACCTCGTCACAACAATATTTCAAACAGTGAAATGCGAGATTTGGTATGCGTCTACGCACAAGAATATTGTTGTGGTAGACCTGCCCGCCGTACATATCTACGATTATATTTCGCGTTGTCCTTTCCAAATAGAACACTCTGTAGTATCACTTGTCTGTACCAAACATGCACAGTTTTTAAAGCCTGACTCAGCGTTGCCGCTTCTCATTGCATCGCCAGCACATTCATCCAACTCAGCCCTCAGAACATTTCTTTGTGCCAGACAGGCAAGTAGCAAGAAAAATTGTGCAGTGAAAAATGCCTAAAATTATTAACAGAAAGTGAATTTTAGTGAACGTGAAAAAATTCAACAAAAGATAAAGAGACTAAAATACAGAATACAAACTTCTTCAAGTAAGTAAACAAACATTTACCTACAATTAATAGAATTCTAATGAATTGCTTTATATGTACTGTCTCCTTCAATACGGCACCGTTTGTTTATACGTTGCAAGTGCCTGAATTATAATATAAACATTTCAATGATAAGATCATCACATCGTACCCTTTACTATAACTATTACTTTTAAACTGGTATTTTAATCTTCTTAAAAATATATATTCTGACATACAGAGTGTTGAGAGAGTTATCCCAGCTAACCTAACTACAATAAGGAAATGGAAATTTAAACAATACTCAACCACGATCAACAAGTGGTGGAAACTATATAAGAAAAATCGACATATACATTCCAATCACTCAGAAAGTCAATAATGATCTTTCTAAATGCCATGTTTACCAGCAATTCTTCGCAAACTCACTCAACGTCCATAGATCAGTATTAGTGGTGCAAATTCCGTAAGAAAAATTCTATAGATATATTCCAACCACCTACAAAATCAGTAATTACTTTTCTAAATATCTTATTTAACAGTAATTTTTCGTACAACACACTCATAGATCAGCATTAAATCTCAATACAAACAGCAGACAATGTACATACGGCGTCTAGATTCAACAGAATCATTGAATTTAAGAAATTCACACACAAAAAAAATGTACTATAGGCCTTCACTACAGCTCTCCGTGCCCAGGCCATATCGAAAATTCAAACAAATAATATCATAAGCAGTGAAGAAGGAATTCATTTTTTATATCAGACACAATCAAAACCTCTGCTCTAGATAAACACCAGCCTGTTTTAAAATTTAAAATCTTTAATGCTAACAAAGAAAATATGTGTTGCGCGAACAGTGTTACAATCGAGATTTGGTATGCGTCTACGCACAAGAATATTGTTGTGGTAGACCTGCCCGCCGTACATATCTACGATTATATCCGAACAAGGTTCTACCAAACCATCAAACATTTAAAGATATCTATGATTAGGAGATTAGGAGAAAGTGGCGAATTTCGTCCCAAGAGCCACATATGGCGTCCAAAAAGAATTATCGCAGATCAGGAGGATGAAATTTTAGTTTGAATTGCTAAAGATCCTGAACTTTCCACACGGCGATTGTCTGCAATTACTGGAGAGAGTAAGTCTTCCGTATTTAGAATATTTCACAAAGAAGATTTGAGACCATTTCATTTTATCCCGGTACAGAATTTGTTACCTAGGGATCTTCCTGCACGTGTAGAATTTTCACAATTTCTTCAAAATAAACAAAGAATCAATCGCAATTTTATCGAAAATGTTTTTTTAGGGACGAAGCAACTTTCACCCGAAGAAGAGTATTTAACTCGAAGAACTCCCATTACTGAGATGTAAAAAATCAACATACACCTAGGGAATCACATTTTCAACAAGAATTCAAAATAATATTTGGTGTGGAATTAGGGGAGATCAGTTATTGGGGCCATATTAATTTACCACCAAACTTAAGTGGTGCTTCATATCTGAAGTTTTTGCAAACAGAACTTTATGATGAAATGAATACATGGCCCAGAGATATAAGACATAATTTATGGTTTATGCAGGATGGAGCTCCACCTCACTATTCCCTTGCAGTCCGCAATTATTTAAATTTGCAATTTTCTCATAGGTGGATTGGAAGAGAAAGTGAATTTCGATGGCCAGCTCGCAGCCCCGATTTCAATCCTATGGATTTTTACTTTTAGGGACATATGAAGACATTGGTTTATTCCCAAACAATTAATAATCGACTGGAATTATGGCAACAGATACAAAATGCCGCACAGTTTATTAGAAATCTTCCTGCCATATTTTCCAAAGTTAGACAATCTTTAACAAAGAGAATAAGGAAATGTGTCGATGTTTATGGAGCGCATTTTGAAAATTTATTAAAGTAATTATGTAATATTATTACGTAATAAAATTTATTTTGTTGCTGTAATGACTGATTATTCTAATTAATCAAGTACTGTGTTTTCACCTCTTTAATTTTTTTTAATTTTTTAATTTTAACATCTTATTTATTTTAACGTCCTGGCGAAGTTTAGCTAATGGTATTCCACCACTTAACCAGGACGGCGAAATGAGATACGGTCACCCATCTAAGTGACGGACTCTCCCGGCGTTGCTTAACTTCGCCAATCGAATTCTCGCCATTGAAACAGGCACCGCATCTCGCCTCACTTTAATGGTTAATATCTCGACAATTATCCACTTTAAGCGTTCTTAACAAGAGTGCAAATGTTACGTATAAGTCATTGGAAAATATGAATTGATTAGTTGAAATTGATATTGGCACAGTGGCGTAATATGTAATTTAGGAGGAGTCAAGGGGTTTATCATTTATGTTGTACGCTACTGGCAAAAGTGATTTAACATATTGTTTTTGTTTTAATCAAAGCCTACTTTGAAAAATCGTACAGCCCTAAATCATAATTTAAATTAGTTGCAGTGAATACTTTAAAACCAAATATTTCGAAAACTCGTAGCGACATTTAGAGGGTATGCGTTTTTTACGTAAAAATGACAGAAAAACAGTAATTTTTATTTAAAAACAAATTTAAATCGCCAAAATAGATATGACGTATAAAAGACAGGCAAGCTACCGTAGGTGGCGCCCTCTACAAACAACAGCAAAACTATGAACAGGTTTAAATCCCTCGCCTCAAAAAAGCCCGATCACCAAATTTTGTTAAAATATTTAACTTTTTAAAGAAATTATAAAAAAAATCGGTAAAGGTATTTACACAGAACTTCCCTCGTTATTTGTGCATAGCGGCAACACTAAAAAAATAATAATTACGAAATGACATTGAGAATAATCGGAATATAGTTATTGCTATAAATATAAAGAAAACTTGATAACTTTTGGTCAAAAAAATATACAGATTGCTCATCCAACAGCAAAAGTTCAATACTAAATAGCAGCTGCCACATGGAAGGCTTGCGCAAATACCTTTACAAATGTCCACCATGACTGAATTATTTCTTGGGATGACCACCCTGTACATTTTTCAATAAAAGTGTATAATAGGTGCATATGCCAGATATTATTGCCATCTGTCACATTTTCAATCCAACATTCACGTAATGGAGTGGAAGTATAGTGGTGGTTAAAAAATTTCATTTTTTTGAAATTTTTCAAAAATGTTGGTAAAAAAATTTTCAAAATTTTTTCTTCTGAAATAGGTTTAAAATATCAAACGTAGAAATTTTAAATTTGAGCAAAAAGGAAAGTTTCCGTCTATTCTATACTAGTGGTAAAAAAAGTTTAAAATTTAAAAATTAAGTATTTTTTTTAAATAGGTTTAGAATGTCATGAAACGTGAAACTTTTAAATTTGAGCAAAAAAAAGTTTCTATTCTAGTGTTACATTTTTTTCCAAACTGGTAACAAAATGTTGCAAATTTTTTTTTTCCGAAATTGGTTTGGAATGTCATGACACGTGGAAACTTTAAATTTGAGCAAAAAAAATGTTCCGTCTATTTTATAGTAGTGATAAATAGATTAAAAATGTTTCCATTTTTTTTTTATTTTTCAAAAACATTTTTGAATTTGGTTGAATAGTTTTAGAATGCCATGGAAACGTGGATAGTTTAAATCTGAACAAAGAAAAAAAAATTCTGTCTTAGTGGTAAAATTTTTTAAAAATAGTAAAAAAAATTCTAATTTTTCTTTTAAATAGATTTAGAACGCTATGAAACGTGGAAATTTTAAATTTGAAGAAACAAAAAAAAATTTACATCTATTTCAGTGGTAAAAAAATTTTCAAAAATGTTGATAAAAAAAAATTTTCAAAAAAAATAATTTTTTTTATCAGGCTTAGAATGCCATGAAACGTGGAAATTTTAAATTTGAAGAAAGAAAAAAAAATTATCTGTTTTAGTAGAAAAGAATTTTTCAAAAATGTTGGTAATTATTTATTCCCTTTAGACGGTCCACCCTGTATATTTTCCAGTAAAATTTCTACCATTTCTTCGCTGACAGTAGCGTCAACTACCTACCAAATTTGACTGCTCTCCGTCAAGTACTTTTTTAGTAAATGCGCCAACAGACAGACAGACAGACAGACAGACAGACTGACGGAATTGAAAAACCTGTATTTTCGTAATCTACGTGTTCTGAAACGTCAGAATCCGAAAAAATCTCGGAGGGTGATTACAATACTTCCCTTCGGTATGCGAGGGAAGTAAAAAAACAGAAAAATAAAAATTAGTTCGACACCCTGTATTTCTGTTACTACCAACTTTTGGACTAAGGTAAGTTTGGTTAAATCGTAATATTTTGACGTAAGGAATCTGCCATTGCTCTGTGTACAATTACTTATGGGTCCGAGCAGGATATAGCAAACTTTTATTATTTATTATCATTGTCCATGCACGTTTTAATTATTGCGTAAGTACGACATAATCGTAAAAATTGTGTACTGTTGAGAAATCACCAGTACAAAGTAGTTCTCGTCATTTTTTTAACACGTTCTATATTAAAAATTAAAATGATTGTGTCAGAAAATAGAGCATAGGATAGTAAACCCTTAATTTCGAGTCGCTCCATCTTGTCCATTTACACCTAAACTGTTTATTTTATTACACCCTGTATATTATTTTATCGGAAACGTCTTTGCACGCAGGTGAGAACTTCATGACAGCGACGATATAAAAATTACTAAGGTAATGCTAGTTTTTTAGGGAGGTGACAACTCGAAACGTGACATTATACGCCTATAAATTTAATGAATGTCAATGTTGTTTTCGAGATCCTAGCGGAACGGGCACGGCCACCACTGATCTAATAAATGGAATTGGATGATAAAGAAATACGCGTGACTGTTTTTCCAAGATACTGTGAGATGCTTGTCGGGTGTCGTACATTTCATTCAGTAATACAACCACGGAAACGTTTTCTTGCTGCAATATAAAAACACATTTTAACGTCAAAAGTTTAATTAAAGGTTTTTCGTTATAAATTTTCATTTTTATAGAAAATGGTATTTCACAGTGTAATCAACCATTGCGTCATTCTTCTGTAGTTTCATTATTTGAAATGGAAACATATGTCTATTCAAATTATTGGTGTCTGTGATTAATTTCTTCGTAATCCTTTCTTTTAAATTGTCTCAATTGATGTTAAATGTCGCTGCATACATCTTTTGATATTTCATAAACCAAGATTCGTAATAGTCAGATTAGGGCTCTCAGGTAGTCATGGAATTGAAAAATTTAATTTTCTTGTATTCCACTCCAGGAAATACCCCGCTCAAACTATAACAACAAATACTTTTGTTTATTTCTTATTATTTCTAGTAGTCCACGAAATTAGTAAAGAAAAATTCCCTGATACGGAATTGTTCAATATTAATATTAGTGTGTTATTGGGTATATTTTGGTGTCCTGAATAACGTATCAAAAGTCCCCGAGGAGGCCACGCCAGACATTTGATAACAATGTAAACGTCAAAAATCTTCTCCGAAATGATTTCTCACGATTTTCTTAATTCCTATTGATTATACCACCAAAATACTTCTATTCAAATCTAAAGATACGATGATTCTACACCAAAAAGGATATATGACATTTTCTTCTTACTTTTCATGAAAAATTCCCGTGAAGAATTAGATTTAAAACAATGTTTTTTCTTCTTTTCTCCTACCAAAACGTAAAATATAAAGAGAAAATCAATAATAAAACATTAAAGATTTTAAGGCATTTGGGAAATATTATGAGTAGAATTGTATAGTTCTAACACATGTATGTGTATGGATGTCGGAACGATCATTAAAACTGTTGATGTTCATTTCGATGAGCTAACGACTGCTACATTGAGCCAACACAAGCTGCTTTCTAACGACAAAAATAAATCAGATTGATTTCGATATTGACTGAAAAGTTTGAGACAAATAATTTCTCCGTTAAACATGATCAAGATTATGCTGATGTTTTAATTATGAAAACAACACTGGAAGAATAGTATGAAATGCCACAGTCGTTCTTGAAGAAGATGTAGGTCTCTCCATTTTTCTAACTGCTCATACAGCTATCAACAAAGACATTTTTTTCTCAAACCTGGCAAAGGAAAGGTCGAACGGAAAATTTATTCTTCACGAAAACATGGAAATGTTCTAGATCACATAATATTTTTGCACGCATTATCTGGGTGTGATACCATGTCTGCAAGGCAGCAGCGCTAAAACTGATTAAGAAATGCAAAGATCTACAAATTGCAGATGAATTTCTTAATGAAAATTAAACTTCTCAAGACTTAATTTCTTCAAACGAAATGAAGTTCTTCAACGCAATCTATGGTACTCCAGATAAAGAAGATTCTATAAATAACTATCGATATCCATGTTTCACCAAATCTGTGAGCAAAGGCAAACCATTCAAATTGAATTTATAACCACCCACTTTCAACGCAGCACGACATCATCTCTGTCGAGTCTACTATTAGATACAAAAGTGGTTGGATAATGAATTGAATCTTGCAGATTGGGAATGGGTGACCAAATACAACATCTTAACCTCCCGCATCTGATTGTCCTTTGAAAAAAGTTGTGGTCCAGTGCGCACTTGTCGAAGATTCGGACTACATTTCTCACCAGTTTGTGGTAATTTCCATGGCCAATCTTGTTCAAGTGCTGAGCCAACTGAAGACAATTCAGCGGAACAAGAGCCATGAACGACACAGACATTCAAGAATCTGATAATATAAACCCTTCAGATTTTCTTGAACAAACTATTGTGGAAGAAATTGATTAAGAAAAATAAAATTATAAATATTAACACATGAATTTTTCAAGAAAAAACTTTTTTTTTCTTTGTGTTTTACGTTTCAGTATAAGAATGGAAAATTTTCTTAAACGTAATTTTTCACGGGAATTAATCATGAAAAGTATAGATCTGAAAAAAATGTCATAGACCCTTTTTGAGTAGAATTATCATATCTTCAGTTTAAATAAAGCTACTGGTAATAAAAAAGACATACATTGAGAAAATTACGAAAAAACATTTTGGTGCAAAATTTTTGACGATTACATTGTTACCAAATATCTGACGTAGTCTCCTACCTCGGAAACTTTTGAGACGTTATGCCGGATACCAAAATATACCTAAGAAGACACTCATACCTTAATATAGAATTATTTCGTATCGAAATCCTAATTTCCGTGGATTATAGGTAAATATTTTTCTGCGTCAAATATAATGACACGACACTGACATAACAATAAATGTGGTTGATGTACACTAGATTAGGTTGCAGTAGGGTGGTTAAAAACTACTTGCAGAGGCGTTAATTGCCGAAAAAAATACAGAAAAAACTGGCATTTTTCTAAAGAATTACTTTTCTCGTAATCTTAAAATTAAAAAAGCTTTCCCTCTTCTGAACATAATTCGTAGACACACTATGTATTCAACTTTTACATACCATTGCGATATTTTTTATATGGTTAAATATGTTGTAACAATTTTAATACCTAAATATTAAGAAAGGCTTCACCTGTGCGAACTGCAGCTAGTTTTTTGTTGGAGAACATAGAGCCGTGGATTTTAAGAGTGTGGACATTCAAAGGGCGCCACCTGCTGGATACTAAATGTAGTGGTATAAATAATTTTGCCAGCCAGGAACAAAATTAAGTTACTAGCAATTATGCGATGGAAATATTAAAATTAACTAATAATGTCAAAATTTACACATTACTATAAAATCTCAAAATCTAGGCAATTTCAGGTACATTAGTGTGAATAACAAGAACATGTAGACATTGAACATTTATTACAACGCAGGTGAGATGTACAACAAAAAATAACTAAATGAAGTGACTTAACTTAATCTATACCCAACGAAGAGAATTCTATATATTTATCCTAACAAAACTATTCAAGTGATTTAAAATATCTTTTAGAGGTTCGCTCGCAACTATGAATCATATATTATACACAGCCAGTTTTAGTTTTCAACAGTGAATTAGAAGACATTACTACAAGTTTATTTGTCACTAAAGTGTGACGTAAATGGACAAAAACTCATGAGCTAGTGAATTACTGTATTCACTGTGCAAACTCAGATATTGATGATGATCTAAAATATGTATGTTTCCTTAAAATATTTTATGTACAATGTGGCCAAAGCCATACTAACCCGACATGGTACCGTGCGTAGTCTTCACGACGAGATTATAAGAATTCCAATAATCCACGTATAAACTTAGCGTTACACTATGATTGCAAAAATGATAGTATGATTTACTTTAATATATGAACAAAAAATCACTGAATAAATCTGTAATAATTTCTTTAAAAATATACAACCAAAATGAAACAAAATAAACCTGATCAGAGCCTTGGTATTCTCCGTGACTACTACAGCGTGACCTGTCACCAATTCCTAGACGTGTTCGACGTTGGCTACGACGACAACTCCATGCTGCATAAAAAATCCTGCATTAAATCTCTTGGAGGCTGCTGCGAACAACTCTCCAAGCCAAAGCGTCTCTGAATGTCAACAAGGCCCATACCTAACTAAACTTCTGAGTAATAGGCTCCCTCCTGTTACTTCTCCCCTAAACACTAGGCCCCATATAACCAAAACTACAGCACCAAACAGCTTGGTACATACATTAACTACTCTGCTTAATAGCCTAACCCATATATACGCCTATCCAAACATATACCTGACCAAACGTAGGCCCATCCAAACACACTGTAGTAATTACAATAAATAAGAACTTTTCCAAGACAAAACTCAAAATAAAAGGCTTACCTCATATAGGGAGTATTACATAACCTCACGAAATACGTGGCATCAAAACTTCAAAAAACCACACGAATTCCTTCCTGGAATTGACAAAACGCTCACAGCAAAGCGGTGAAGATCGTTGGGTACAACAAATGAAATCAAAAACAATGTTAGCGATGTAAAACCCAAATTCTTCAATACAAAACCGGGACCGCCGCTGTTCGCTGTATCGTGGCTGTCGAAGCACCAGATCCAGACCAGAAATCTGCCACAGTTCTCAGTGTTGCCAACTTGAGCACCTAGAGAAAACTTTCTCTAGCCAATTAAATTGCGCCAACAAAGGACTCAATAATCAAAAGACTGAATTTCACAATTATGTAATATCTCGACTACAAAAATATACGATTGACACCATCGCTCACTACTATTCTTAAATAAAACATGTTTACCTTCTGGATGTTGTGATTTTTACAGATATACGACACGCTATGCCCTTCAAAGTACGAATGGTTGCATACCTCTCTACTCCAGTAAGTGAATTAATTACAGTCAATTTACTGTAAGTAAATTGAAATTAGTCATGTATTTTTTTCAAATGCTACAGTGTTTACTTATCTACCAAATTTCAATTTAGAATTACAGAAGTTTTCAGTAGCTTTCTTCTTTTTGGCATTTGAAAAAATTGTCAGAATAATATATTCTCAAATTTTTCATGAATGTATTATAGGGTGCTCTATTAAAAAACAAATACTAATGTAACTTCAGGTCAAATCAGATGTTGAAATAAATTTATTTCATTACTATTTAAACAAGTCTTTTTTATTAAGAAAGACGTCTCTAAGAACGTATTACGTAAAATTGAATTTAAAAAAGTTATATGGTATCTTCGTTACTTAAAAAATATATTCAAGTACAAATATCTCGAAACCAGAGATTTTTCGAAAAATTTAAGTTGTTTAGAATGCGATGTTTTATTCATTACATATAAACCATTTTAAGGTTCCTCGGATAATAAAATATATCTGCATCGCAACGCCAATACCTCAATTATTATCAATATCGTTCTAACGGGTGTCCCAACAAGAGCGCCGGATTTGAATTTGCCGCCATTTGGTTTGTGCGATTAGTTTCATGTTCATTTGTGGACAGTTGTCATGTACAAACAATGCGATTAGAAATCATGCAGCACTATTCAATCGAGCAACGGTTAATTATTGTAAAAACTCACTACAAAAGTGGTGAAAGTTTTGCGGAAACAGTTCGCAGATTACGTGCAATTTTCGGTCGCAACATTGCACCAAATGAGTCGACAGTTCGCCGTTTAATTAAAAAATTTTAGACAAAATTCACGTTGAAGGATGAGAAGACCACTGTGCGTCGCCATCCTTGTCGGTCGCTCGACAACATAGCCGCAGTGAGGGAAAGTGTGGCCGAGATCCAGACACTTCCACTCGGCATCGTGGTCAAGAATTGAATATTACCAGACCCACTCTGCAACGAATTTTAACAAAAGATCTTCATTTGCACGCATATATGATTCAATTGGCGCAAGAAATCAAGCCAAGGGACCATGCGCAGCGACGTGGATTCGTTGATTGGGTGCTGGAGCACCATGAAATTGATGCGGATTTCTGTAAGAAAATCATTTTCTCCGATGAGGCACATTTTCAACTAAACGGGTATGTAAATAAGCAGAACTGCCGAATTTGGGGTGCTGAATCCTCGTGTAATACTGGAGGAACCAATGCATCCACCGCGAATAACTGTTTGATGCGCATTTAGGATCGACGGGGTGATTGAGCCATATTTCTTCCAAAATACGGCTGGAAATGCGCCAACTGTTAATGGTGCGCGGTATCGCGAAATGTTAACCGAGTTTTTGTGGGCCGAATTGGATCGAATTGATGTGGATGATATGTTTTTCCAACACGACGGTGCGGCGTGCCACACAGCTCTCGAAACAATGGCGTTACTGCGGACCATGTTTCCACACCGTGTCATTTAGTGAATACCTTTTACAGAAAGGAAATATCTCTTCCATTTATTGAGAGAATGACCCTGTGAGTTCTAAGTGGAACACCCTGTATATAAAACAAATTTCCGTTTGTTAATTACTACAAATATTTAAGAAATATGTTAATCAAAATGTAAAATAATACGAAATATAGCCAGTTCTGAAACATGATAAGATCTGTTAACTGTTACGGAAGAACCAAATACAGGTTACGAAATAGCATACCACAGCTATGCTATAATATGTCTTTTCCTGCATTGTTTCATACTCGATTTCCTCCAAACTTGAATATTGACAAAAAATGTTGATTGACATCCGAAATGGAGTTCAGTTCTCTTTTACAGGGTTCTTCCGTTATTTTTTTTTTTAACTTTCACTTTATTAGCTTTTTTACCCTTTATGTCGATCAAAATATATATGTATTTGGTTCTCGTATCTTATAATTACTTTCACATCCAAGTAGTGGAGTGGAAGTATAGTAATCGTAAGAAACTGTTCAAAAATTTGTCTCGTTGAAATGGGTTTAGAATGTCATGAAACGTCGAGATTTTAAATTTGAGCGAAAAAAGATATGTGCCGTCTGTCGGTCTGTAACTTTTTTAGTGCGCACGTTTTCTCTGGAACGGTTTAAGACATTGATTTGAAATTTTGTACCAACAGAAAGTTAATGGGGTGCTACATGCGTTGCAAAATAGGGTTTAGGAAATAAGTAACTCGAATCGTAAGACAGTATAGGTGTCTAGTTTACCCATACGATTGTCATAAATAGTAATATAATAATATTATGACAATTGATGTAAACAGACATCGTGCATTTGGGACAGAGAGCACATGCATGCGATTGCGGTGCCTGATTGCAGCTCATATAATTGATGTTCTTACAGCCATTATGTGGAATCGTATATCAATGTGTTAATTACACCATGTTGATAGCACACAATGAATTCCTCATTGCCCGGCTTAGCCCAGCTGATCCTAATAGACGAATGTTGATACTTCACTCATTTATACAAGGTGTAATTAGTTTCATGTCATTAAAAAAACTGGTAATAGGGACCGCCTAGACAAACAGAAAACCTATATGACTTTTTTCTCTAGGGGCACTTTGAAAAAAACTGACCTGGGTTTACATTTTTAGTGTTAAGGTAGGAAATATTTGAGAACCACTGTTTTTCAGGGTCAGTGGATGTTATAGTTCCGAATATTAGAAATAATAAAGAACTGTAATACCCGACTTGTGTTCCCGTCGGTAGAAGTGCGGCACTTTGATGGGATTATTTGTATCGAACTTTTTATACCACTAATTATGAAAAAGTAAATAATTCCTTCTCTTTCGGCACAACGCAAGCATAGTATGGCCGCAGGGGTTTATATGGGATTTGTTTACATGTGTTTTTTAATTGGGAACAAAGCTATTGTAGCTTTTATTGTAGTTTATAAGAATTTATAAAACTTAAAAGTGGTTTATTAACATTTGTAACATTGTGTTAAAAGCTTACAAAATTAGTGATTTTTTATGAAATTGGGGAACGAACAGTTAGATGTCCGAGATACGATAACAGAAAATAGTTGTGTATTTTAAGTTAGGAAAGAATCTGATTTCTTTAACGAATTGAGCGCATAATTTTTCCCAATCAGGTATCGAAAACTAAAAATCAAGTCTTTGGTATCTATGAACATCAATGTAAACAATAATAAATAGATGAAAACAAGACAACGAATACTAATAATAATAATCATACCTTTAATGCCCAATAGGTAACACCCAATAACTCAACAATTCTTTTGAATGTTTTGCAAAAATTGTTCGAAATGACGTCCATCTCCACATATACACATTTCGGTATGTCGAACTAATAACATACTTACTCCGTTCAACACATTTGGTAAATTAGGATCATTTTTTATGGTTTCTATACACATTAAAATACGTCGTTGCAATTGTTCTAAAGCTCTTCCGCACCAGCTGCATTTCCGCCACTTTCTTCATGAACCAAGTCCATATCCGCGAGCTCTGGATAAGTGTAATATCCCACAATGTCCAAAATCTGCGTTTTAAAACACCACACTAAATTGTGAATTAACGTTATCAATAAAGAAAACAAAAAGAAAAACTTGGTCCAAAATCCAAAAAGTAACACAAAAAGCACGAACGAGAAGTAGTGTGTTACGTAACCAAGTACTAACGACTTGAACGATAAGTCAATAAAATAAATCTTAACATAAGTGGCACAAAATTCAAAAAGAAAAGCAACAGACAAAACCAAGGAACAGGGACGTCGCGTCATGCGTACGTTCTTTACCAAGTAAGGACAAAACTGAAATTATTACTTGAGAATATTACAAGGGAGAGTATAGCACGCCTAATAGGATAATTGGCCGCGAAGAAGCAAAAAACATGACGATGTCCTCTGTCGGTCGCTTTTAACTGCTTTGTCGGCATACTTATTTGCAGGAATGTCAGAGTATCTCGTGCGACAAGACGCGGGGCAATAAAACCTACCCAATATGCCAGCAGTTCTCAAACTAGGTTATTAAGTATTTTGGAAATTTTTGTTTATTGTTTTTCTCCAAAACTATGAGCTTTAGACCCCATGTTGTATAAGGTTTTTTTTTTGTTTATCTTGTCGTTCCCTACCACCAATTTTTTTAATGACGTGAAACTAATTACACCCTGTATAATAACTTATAGTTAACACACGGATACAGAGAAACAAACAAGTTTTTGATAGTTAATAATTTCCGTTCTACGTTCTAGACAGATTAGATTTCCTACATATTTTTGTGTTTTTAGAATATAATTATCTAATTTCGTCAAGTACCTATGATAATGTCATGTGTAATACAAGATACATAAATTATACATTAGACAGATCTCCATTACACCGGTGACTAATGCCTTCAGCCACAACGATCATAAATTTAAGATAATATGTGATAATTGCATCGTGTGGGAGGTTTATTTATGATAGAATTGCAACTATTTGTGCATAAAGTAGCGCAAATTATTAAGTAAGTCAATAAAGCACCTCACGAAGCCCTGTCCATGGAAATTTATATGTTTGATGTGTTATCGGTGTTTATCGGAGTATTGTTCTCACGGTATGCTACTTTCAACTAGAGTTCTGTTGAAACTGAAAGTAAATGCAGTACGGTACTAAGAGGTGAAATATTTGTTGTTATTTCGATTAATATATTCCCAAGGAAAACTTAAAGTCTATTAACGTTATTACAAAAAAAAAAAAAAACACTCGCAAAAAAGTGATATACATTTTAATTGTTATAGTTGAAAAATCCATGACAAATTAAGCATTATCAGAACGTGAACTATTCATTGCTAACTTTGCTTTCTGGCACGTCTCACAATATCATATCATCTGTTGTAGTTGTCTGCTAGTTGTACGCTCTAACAAAAATTCTTTCATATCGTTAATAACGTCGTATTTTTCATTTGCGATCTAGTTTCTTGAATTTTAACCATTCTATATATTTCTCTCCAGTTTATATGACAAAAAATTAACGAGTGAATCTAATGCTGATGAGTCGTTTTGGGGAATACAATGGAAATATAGCTGTTGATGCAGCGAGCTTTCCTATCGACATTCCGAAAGCATCAATAGCCATCTCTCAGAAGTATAAATAACTCGAAAACTAGAACGTTGTCCGATCACTTTACCTTTACCAGTGTTTCAGTCACATCAAATTTTATTTAGCAACTGCTAGATATTTTCAGTTGTAAGTTACATGAGATTACGACAAAAGAAATGACAGTTTTCAATCTAACTAAGAAAAAGTTAGGTGGACAACGATTATCCCCAATTATTAACACTCTACGCATAGTAGATAATCCCCACATCCAAAGCCTAGACTGTCTGGAAGGAGTTTACACATTTGGAAAAACGTAAACAACATCCATTACCCACCGACATTGCCAGTGTCGGAGCTGAGGATCGAACCCAGTACACGATAGACATTATAATTATTAAGGTATATACATTAGAGTGACGGTTTTGATACTGTGTCATGAAGAATAAATATAAGTCGTTTATCTTTCTTGTAATATCTTTTATTTCAGCATAGAATTTTATTGAGAAAAAACATTCTTTGTGTATTTTGCAGACAACTTTTATACACTCCATCCCAACATTTAATGTAGGAAACAACAATTCACTTAATTGGGAAGAAAACTATATTAGTTTTTGATTTTCATTTTATTCTTGTCAACATGACAATTGTTTCGCCACACAGTGGCTTCTTCGGATGTTGAGTACTGGTATACTAATTTTACAATGCACAAACTATATGGTTTTATACAATTTCGAAATTGTATAAAACCATATAGTTTGTGCATTGTAAAATTAGTATACCAGTACTCAACATCCGAAGAAGCCACTGTGTGGCGAAACAATTGTCATGTTGACAAGAAATAAAGTGAAAATCAAAAACTAATATAGTTTTCTTCCCAATTATTATCATGGATTTTCATCAAGTAACGGCCCAATCTGTTCAATATAACAATTTACTTATTTTTCTATTCTCAATAAATATATGTCGTAATATCTGTAGTCGCCAACTGCTACTGATTAGTTACAATTTTAAAGAAAAACAATAACAATATTCAATTTACGAATTTTAAATGATCAAATAATTGAAATTTTTTCAATGGACTGTAACTACTAATTAAATGAACAAATTTAAAAAAAATTAATAATGAGTTTGGCATTGTGCTAATAAACCTGCAAATATGGAAATTGTAGGAAACTAGGTACACCCACAAAACAAGCGTTACACATAAATAAACAAATAAAGCAATCAAATATAAGTTCTCTTTACTAAGTCACCTTTAAGTGCTATACATCCCCTCACGATTATCATTAACGATATTTTTATGTTCTGTTCTGAGGATTTCTTGACAAGCTTATCTAATCTTTTGCCTTATATTTGCTGCCTAATTAAGGTAAGAGATGTGTGTAAACTTTACTTTTAAGAATGGTCTCTACATAAAAATAAAGGGATGTACAATCCGGCAAACTCGGCGGCTAGGCTATCAATGGGTTACTACAACCAATCCACCTTTTCTCAGCCCAATATCTATAATCCTGTGGTTTGTAGGGAATCGCTACAAATATTTTTTTCCGAATAATACCCGTCATTTAAATATTTCCTTTGAGCTTACAAGCAAAATTCAAATATTTGTTCTTTGTCAACTACTTTCAAAGTATGCATATAGTTCTCGATTCTGTTGTTTCAGGCACTTACAAATGGTACTTCGGAACTTATCTAAATTCAAGATTGAACGAGGGTTTCGATCAAAACACGACAAAATAGCTAAGCCGTTATGTTGCTTCTGTTGGGCAGTTGATTTTGAAACACTACGGTATCTTTAAGAGACTAAAAATTTATGATTTTTCTAACAATGCAATTTTTTTAAAGCTTAACCTTTGTGTGGTAACAATTATTATTATAAGCAGAAATATGAACTAACAAAATCTATGCCTTACAATTAAACGTTCACTTGGAAGTTAATTAAGTCAAGGCACTCTTTTAAATAAATTGACAATCTCGAGCACCCGTAAATTAACATCGATAATTTCGGAACTTCTATTTTTCTAAGAAAAATCCAATAATAAGATCCGAGCCGAGTACTCAGATTTGAAATCAAGAAATTTTTAATTTCATTTCATCATTTTCGACCCTAAAAAAAATCACGGTAGGTGAAGCGTTTATAAAATTTAATGTACCACATAGTGCACTTCTTAAAAATCTATATCATAAAAAAAATTCGATCTGAATCGGACGTAAAATATACTTTTTAGGGGGATAGTTTCAAGCAAAATGGAACACGCTGTAGATCTGGGAGAGAGGAAAGGAATTTTGGAACAGTGTCATTGACAGTGGTTCAATTTGTTATCAAAATCATGACTACTTTACTGACAACATGTTTCATAACTTTATAAATTACAATTTAAAATTAATGTTGGTGATTATAAGCTATTGTTTTATATTTTTGATTTCAATAATGTTTAGGAATCAACTGTACTAATACAAACAGAAAGTACACTTGTAGTTCACATTCCGATAAACCGCGCCCGCGTTCCAGATCGCCTTTTTACCAGAATATAAGGATTCTGTGGTGATTTATGGTTCCCACACATGCAAATAACGCAACAATAGTCTTAGATAAATGTTAACATGCGTCTCAATGCGCCATAAAGGTGAATATGCAAAATGTGAAACAGGTTTATGAGGATTAATGCATTGTGTTGTGATGCCTTCTTATTTCTCACATAGGCGTGGTTCGGGGAAGGTTATGGTTTAGATAATAAAATAAATCTGATGTTAATTGTTTCATAATCTGTATAAATTAAACTGATTTATGTTAAAACTAAATATATACCAATCATTATTAGCCAATCGAACACGTTTATTTTGTTATTGTTGCTATGACAACCATCAAATGTTTTGGAAATCTTACTTACCCATGAACACCTACCTATGTGATTAAGTGGAAATTTCCCTTGTTTGTCAGCAATGATTAGACAAGGGCGTTTATATTATGAAAAATATATTTATATTTATTTTAAATTTAGTATAATTCTGCCTTACTATGTTTCTTTATATCATTAACTAATTCCAAATGCTTTAAAAATTCCACTTGTACATCTTCTTTCCTCAGTGGCGAATAAAGCACAGAGCCGTTGTTTTTTTTCACTATATGTCTGTGTTTCATAAAATACAAATAATTCTGTGACATCAATTTCTTTTGTACGCTTGATTTGTAGTCAAAATAAGCGCACAACGTAGAATGCTAGTAATCTGAAATAGATTTTTTTGCTCAGGATTTAATCCAGAATCTTCCACTAAATTTGTCAAGTACGTTACATTTTTATGATAGGCTTTAATGTGCTCTGATTCTTTACAAAAAGAAAACAGAATCTGTATGATTTGCTGCTCATTTTTTTAACAATTTTTTGGTTAGCTGTCATGTTGCTTGCTTGCTGACGTTAAAAACTACAACGCATCTTTCATATTGACAAGGGAGTTTTATGATATATTCCATGGAATCAAAAGTGTCTTTGAATATGTCATAAAACTCACTTGTCGATATGAAAGACGTGTTGTAGTTTGTAACATCAGCAAGCAAGCAATATGACAGCTAACCAAAAAAATGTTAATAAAATGAACAGCAAATCATTCAGACTCGGTTCTTTTTGTAATTAATCTTTACACATTAAAGCATAAAATATTTCTTATAATATAAATGCTATTGTCTAATCATCGCTGTCAAGCAATTCAAGAAAATTCGGACCTCGAAAAAATTTCCGGAAATAATTCAAGCACTAGGGAAATTACAAGTGAAAGTCTACCATTTTCTTCGCTATCAGTAGCATCAACTACCTAAAAAAGACTGTTTTCTGTCAAGCTGTTTTTTAGTTATAACGCCGACAAACAGACCACAGACCGACATACATACCGAGAGACAGACAAGCTGACGGAATTGACAGACATTCATTTTCGTAATCTACATGGTCTGAAACGTGGAAATCCGAAGAAATCTCGCAGGATGACTTTTCGCGGATACAATACTTCCCTTCGGTAAACGAGTGAAGTAAACAGGTATAAACTTCTACGTTGAGCTCCCGCAACACAGAAGTCTACGGAACATCACTACTAATTGTATTTGTGAATTTAACAAAAAATGCGATAGAGAACATCAGGTCGATGCAGCCCAATTCTCTATAATCTGGTTAGATTTCGTGGGAAGAGTTGAATTTTAAACGACATACAGACGTTTTCGCACTAATTAATTTAATTAAAGACAATTTTGATAAAATCAAATTGGGCTACCATTAATCTGACGTTGTCTATCATATTTAGGGAAAATTCATGAATAAAAATAGTAGTGTTGTCTAGAGTCGTTTGCATTATGGGAACTTGGATTATTAGTTACTCTAGTCATTGCGAGAAACAACAATTAGATTCTATAAAACTTTTATTTCAAAAATAATACCAAACTTGGAGAGAAAGAATTATGTTATGTTGTTAATATAATGGCTGATATAAAAAAACTCATATCCGTTCAATAAATAACATCAAGGTAATTTTAGATGCAGTTGGAACCTTGAAATTTCGAGGCTGAATGTTAATCTACGAATGCGTTGAGCAATTTGTCGAATTACTGATCAGTTAATTGTTTAGCTGTAATGACCGTTGGTGTAAATGCAAACTATTCTAATGTAATAAAGAAACAGCAAATTTGTGATGACATCAAATCATTTTTCCAATAATATACAGGGTGATTATGGTAGAATAATTTTATCACGTATAATGGTAGGGTAAAAGAAACCTGCTTTTATCAAAATCTGGAAATATCTTTTCTTAATTTTATGAAACACGGAGGCGATTATTTCAAATTGATATAGATAGATAGATAGACAGGGCGTATTTTCTGGAGAATTCAGATTTTGATATGATAAACTGTACCGAAAATCCATAGCCAATGGCCCCAGGTCCATCTCTCAAAGGTATCCATTCGCCTCGCCGCCTATCTACCTAATTTACAGTCCATATCACAAAGGCATAAAGAAATATTGAGAGAAATAGCGCGCTAGTTAGCCTGATGTTATGCTTTTCATTATTTTCTATTATGCCAAACTTTATTCAAATGGCCTTGCTGATCTGCGTCAAATCATACATATCTTATTGAAAACTGCAGTCATAATTATCATTTATTTTCTATCATTTACACTTATACCGTACTCAGAGCATATTGTTTCAAAAGTGTTAAGCAAAATCATATTTCCTATAAGTTACTCTGTTAAAAGAATCTTAATTTTTTATATTTAATATTTTTAATTATAGTAGGTATAGATATATACTAAAAGAAAACTTAAAGAATCCGCGATTATTTTATTAAACGAGGATAGATGCGTTTCAAATTATTCAATAGATTTTTGTACTAGTTAGTTGCCCATCCTTAGAGACGAAGTAAGTAAAAATAAGATAAATATAATTTAGTGTCTCACGTGACTATGGAAATACATAAACAAAGAACTGTCATGGTTGACGGCCAAAAAAGTTTTGAGAACGGAAGTAGATTCTCTTCCGAAACGTTAACTACCTATAGCTTTGATTTTCAGTTTTTAGTTTATAACATTGTTCTAGTTTATATATTTTTAGGTGTGAGACTTTTTGAAACAGTCAAGTACTCAAGAACCAACCTCTGTCTGATCCGTTTGGCGCAGAGGTTTTTTCATTAAAATTTTTAAATATTTTTCAGTGGCAAAATACCCAATAAAAAGTAAGAAAATCTGAATATGCCACAAATAAACAATTACAGACAATATAGTAGGTACAGGTTATACAACATTCAGAATAGTAAGTCTCGTCCCGTGTTACAATTAATAAAAAAACTCAGTTTCCCAAATACCACCGAAACACCAATTTGTACCCATTCAAAACAGAACGTGCTGTCTACCATGCACATATATTAATTTTCAATTGTTAACCATCTTAGGCAGTTAATAACATTCTACTTGATCATTATTGATTTAGGAAATGCTTAAAATTATAAACAGTTATTCCAGGTATAGATTGATTAGCTTACTTACAAGTAATGCAATAAATTGCAATAAATGAGCTAAACAAACCTGGCGGCCAGTAAATTAAATCGTAAACAATTTGGAGCTTTTTTATGTCATTGGATCCAGGTGTGTTGGTACACAGATTTCTAAAACGTTCTGAATTCCTATTAATTTTTTCCTGTTTCATGACTTTGAAACTAGGTCTGCCTAATTCACAGAATTGCGACAAATTCTGATCTACTTTTTACCTACCGTGATAACTTCTTACTGCATGATAAAAATAAGTCTATGAGGTTTTGCCCCAGTTTTCATACAAATCTTTCTTTACCAGCTTGATCGAAAAATTGGCGGATGCAATGAAACACTTAGTTTTTCAACTTTCATAAAACATGCCAAAACATACACTCTGGGGGTTATAGAGCTTAAAGTAATGCTTACCGTTTTCTAGTTTTTTTTCATTTTTCATTTTTTATTGTACTTCCTATTCGCAGAAGTGTGTTGTTATATTAAATACATTAATGTGTTTGATTGTATTTGTACTTAAACTGTTTCTGTACTAGATGAAGAGCGATGAATAATCCATCATCACGATCTTTTGGTCACACTATTTATATAAATACAAACACAAAAATGTTATTTGTCATTAAAAATCTGTTATAAAAACAGAAAAGGGCATTATTTATTTATTTATTTTGGCATAATAATAATACAATATATACTTTCATTATCTAGAAGCTATACGTATCACACATCATTAAGAAAGGTGAAATATGTTTTTTTGTGTTTTTACTAAAAGATTTTTATAACTAAAAAAATCTCTGTACCAGGAATATCGAATTTGGAATATTGAAATATCGAAACTGAAGACGGTATAAACATGATCAAATAACGATATCAAACATATTTTCTCTGAGCGACTGGGTGAAGTTATATCTCATGATTTTGAGTGATTTTCTTTTCAAAGTGGAACAATGTTTTACATAAAAATCTTTTGAGGAAAGTTAACTAGAATAACTTAAATTATAAAAGTTATTTTTAACTTAAAAAACATTTTCGAAATCTTACACATGGTCTTATTTTTCTACCGAATATCTGTACCACTTTTTTGTAAAAGTCTTTTTTAATACACTGATTTTATTAAATTAAACAGATACGTATAAAAACTGTCAGTTAAGGTTGAAATTTACAGATAAAGCGAATGTATAGTTATTTACTATATCCTTTATTTCACCACAAATTCCAATCAGGCGAATAGAATGGCGATATGACTTAGTTGAATGTTATATTGTACATTGCATTAGCTTTTGTACAAATCAATTAGAACAACAAAGGCAGGAATAACTTAAAAAAGACAATCTAGATAGGTGGCTCCCTATTTATGTTTCATTTATTAAGTTTAATTTGAGCTAGCAATATAAATATATTATAACGAGATAGTGGCGATAGAGGCAGCGATCCTTCTCTAAAACTATTAGGTGAAGGGTGAAGGGCGAGAAAAGTGCAGAAAAGAATTTAAATTGTAAACATCGTTTTTCACACATCAACATTTCGGGAAAGATCCATAAATATTTTCTATGTATGGGGGGGCACAGTTTTAAGCTAGTTGTAGGAGTAGGGCGAATCTGAGCGTAGTTTCTTCGTCGTTCAAAGGTCTAAATATTTGATAACATGACACCTAAATTACTATTACCCCGATATTTATAAGCAAACAATACAAAAATCGGTTCTAATAATTTTTAATAAAATCAAAAGAACTTTTTTAATTTTTAATTTTTAATGTAAGTAATTAAAAAAATATTCCGAACAAGTATGGAGACATTCTTTGAGAATAGAAGTTATTTTGATTTTGTTGAACTACGCAAGAGGAATATAACTGGTTTCCCAGTAGATTTCTGTTATTTCATAGATATAGAGTTGTGCCAATGCAATAAATCGCGTATGCAAACACTATGTCCCATATGCCAATGAGGCTTTAACGTTCCTCGCATTACAAACACGATAGCTTAGCCTCTGCAAAAATGAGGCTTTTAGCAAAAGTTCCTATTTACTATATGGGGCCATCAACACAGATGAACACAACATAGTGGTTTACAACATCTAAGCCCATTTTAAGAAAATGACATTGATTAAAAATTCTCCTGGCAATAAATTCCAATGCCACCTAAGTTTGGTTCTATTAAGTTATGTAACATAATTTACTGTCGATTTCATGAATGCATGATCAATACTATGATGAGTTTCTCCCGATAAAGGTCACTTAGGAGTGCCCACCTTCCAACCTGCCAACGCCACGCACGATTTAGTTTTCTTTTACTCATTGTCATTGCCACGCTTATACAAGATGAATAAAACTAAAATACTCAGGGATCAAATAATTCTCAGTAAGGGTTTGAATTCTATCAGTTCCTACCTTTTCTTTACTAATGGAACTATTTTTTAAAATATGGATAAGTATTAGGGTGACAAACTTGAGGATCTCAAAATAGGTATGGAAGAGTCTGTTTGAGAGTACAAGAGAAAAATCTCAATACTGCAATGTAATTGTGTGCCAAATTTACTACTTCAGTGCATCAAATTGTGTAAAAACACAATTTGGTAGTACGTAAGGTATTTTAGTTATTTGGTCAAACATGATCCATATGAAAATTTTGGCAAACGTTGGCCAACAACGATATAAAAACACCGTAGATGTGATTCACATATAGTAGAGGGTCCACGCCTTCGAAAGCCGTCTAAATCGCCAAGTAACCCATTCCAGCAAGGTAAATAATTTTTGAGCTCGGATATCGAAAGAGGGTCCTAATGGGCATCAGAAATGGCTTGTTGGACTTTTGTTGACGATTGCACAACTTCTCCACAAGAAAAAAAGATGGCGAAATGTTATTTCAAGAATTCGTGTTTTTAAACCTATACCTCTCGCTAGAGAGTGAACCACATGCGATATTGATTTAATTTTTTTTATTTATATACTACTGACATGAGCGCATCTATCTGTACTAATTAAATTTCAAACTCGCTTACGGTTTTTTCCTAAATAAATTCTAAATCACAGTAACGAAATCTGTGTGTTTGAAATTTCGACGTGCGGGCAACTATATTATATATTCAATTTTTTTATATACTATATACGAGTGAAATATGGTCTAAAGATCAACAGAGTTTTTGCAAAAAAAATTAGCTCGATATCTTATACAGTTTTTGAGTTAACGATTTTTTAAAATAAACCATAATTAGATTCGTGGTATTCCTGTTAGCATGCGGCTGTTTTCTGGCTAAGTGTAATGCATTAAGATAGTAAGCCAATACATTTTTGAAATTGTGCTATTATTTACATTTTTACAATTTTGCAAAAATATTAACAGGTAAAAAGAAACTCATTTGGCAGATGATTTACTCGATCTATTAATTATGAAGGTGTTGTATAGAGATATTATTTATTAAGTATATCATTATTGTGGCACAAATGATACAGCATTTTACAAATATGAAAATATAAAAACGTACACAAAACTTGTAATATATACATAAGTAATAATAATAATGATAATAATAATGCATAATAAGTATACACAACTCAGTAAGCATTGACAAACCACTACATAGACATTACTATTAAGAAGCACTGTCTGCTAAAAACTGCTCTGTATTATTTCTGTCCTTAAAACAATTGTTAGGAAAGGCTGCACATGCAACAGAACACCAAGTGGACGCACATTTTTAATCACAGTTTACTTTACAATTTCACTATTTGTTTTCTTTAGAACCAGTTGCAACTTTTTGTCACCATTTGTGATTTTATTTGGTTATTCTCTATCAGATATCCAAATTTTCTGGGAAAGGGTAAATTGGGAAGGAGATCTGAAAATCGCTTGGACACTAAAATTTTATGTGCTTTGTTAACTGCTTCTCAAGTCGAGAAAATTTGTTATAAATCAGGATTTTGTGTTAGGTAAGGGTCTAAACCACTTTTTGTGGATAATTTTTACAATTATAAGTATTTCGCAGTGAGCAGGGTTTTAACCTACTTCGCTAGGTTCTTCAGTTGCTAGCTAAGCTAAGTACACTAAACCACTGGACTACCGCCCCCTGTAATGCTCGTTTTAAATGCAGTAAGGAAGTGTCTTGTGTAGGACGCGGACGTAGCTAACGTAAGTCTAATAACCTTAAGGAAAAATAAATACTGCCTTAGCAAATCTAAAGATTTAAATTCACTACAGATGGCCGTAGTGAATTTAAATCCTTAATCCTATGTGAATCTGTATGGATATATTCACATAGGACTTACGAGCATCTTAAATTACACGATCATCAATTGCATCGCAGTTATTTCGAAAATTAATCTTTTACAATATTTTCTTCATATTTTTCACTTTTTCGTGAATATCCTAAGATACCCTTTGTTGTCATGTACCCACACAATTTTTGTAGGTTTTCTATTTTGCAAAAATTAAACATACCTTGCGCAAATATTATTGTGTTCCCTTCTTCATGATTGCAAGTTCACATTATTGGGCAACGTAGGTATGTCATTATTTACACCAATATTCTAAAATGTATTTTAGATTATTCGCTTTATATTTGTTACTATTTATAAAGTAATTCCAGTTTAGAATAAGAATTGTGTCTGTTATGGCGAATTCATATAATTCTGATGGGTTTTTAAGTCATACCATACATTTTCTTAAGTATGAAATTTCGGACAATTTTTATTTTTTAATCTCAAATTTATATAATTTATTGACGATTTCATACTGTATTTGCACCTTTCGGTATATACAGTCCTTCTAAGCCAAAATGAAGTAACTGAAAATTTTCTAAGCAAATTGGACGTACTTCAAAGTTTCCTTTTTTCAGTAATCATTAAACCATTATTTCTGCATCTATATTTTAACAGACTCTATTTTAAAATCACATAGTTGTAACATAACACATAAATGATTGTCTAATTTCAGACAATTGGTGACCTACTGATTAATAGTAATATAATACCTTAATCAAATTAGTTATTAGACTAATGTCTATCCACAATTACACAGACCGAATCCTGCCGCAGCTGTCACGTTGCGCGTTATCATAACAAGACATTATTACGATCGAATTAAAAAATCTGTAACTCGAAAACTGTATGAGATATCGAGTTAATTTTTTTTGCAAAAACTTTGTTGATCTTTAGACCATATTTCATTCGCATATAATATATAAGACAATTCAACATTTAATGTAGTTGTCCGCACGTCGAAATTTCAAACACACAAATTTCGTTCCTGTGATTTAGGATTTAATTAGAAAAAAACCGTAAGTGATTTTGAAACTCTACTAGTACAGACATATGCGCTCATGTCGGTAGTATGTAAAGAAAAAAAATCAGAACAATATCTCATGTAGTTAATTTTCTAGCGAGAGGTATACGTTTAAAAACACGAATTCTTGAAATAACATTCCGCCATCTTTTTTTCTTGTGGAGAAGTTGTGCAATCCTCAACAAAAGTCCAACAAGCCATTTCTGATGCCCATTAGGACCCTCTTTCGATATGCGAGCTCAAAACTTATTTACCTTGTTGGAATGGGTCATTTCAATTTTTAAGGCTTTGGACCCCTTACTAATAGTGAATCGAATATCTGTTATCTATCATCGGGCTTGTTCATCCATAATATGAATATTCAGGGTGTCCCAGAATTTCCGTATTCCTCTTTAGGTATCCACGGAAAAGCGATATTATAGGTGTAAATAACCATTTTTTTTAAATATGAACACAGTTGTATGTATTCTGCTCTTGCCTGACCCATAACCCATTTTCAGGACGTTAGAATGTCAAAAATGCATGGAGGGCGCTGGTCACAGCTTAAAAAATATAATTCACTTCAGGTACACTGCCATTTCTATAAGAAAAACTTGCTCAAAATTAAAAAATATGACGTACCGAAAACTAAAAGATGCGGAAAAAATGCTACCACAAATTCCTGAGGCTAAAAGATGACGATCTAACCCAACTTACCTCAGTCCAAAAGTGGACGACATAAGAGATACAAGGTGTCCAAAGTTAAATTTTGGTTTTAGTTTCTCATAAATATTTTTTTTAATAATTGTTGTATTGTCACAATATTCGGCTAAGGGGTTTTCTGCCCTTCTGAACGTATTGACGTGCATGAAGTATACGAGTATATTTGTAATAATTATTTTTTGACGAGGATGATATTCTTTCAGAATAAAATCCAGTGGCGTAAACAGTCATACAAATAAGGAGAAAAAACAGAATTGTAATTTCTATGAACGCCGAACTACAGGGTGTTTCACGTGGAAATGAACATGCTTTAATGGCAGATAGAGGACATCGAGGGTAATCATAGTCACCCATTGAAAAAGCTATTTGGGCTCTAGTCGCCAAAATTTCTTTTGGTTGTTACTTTGTAAAGGAACGGGATAATAAGTTCATATTTGGCACAAATAATACACTAGTGATCCTCAATAAGTACTTGTATCACACCCAAAAAAGTTCAGGTCAGGACTCGAAAAATAAATATTCTTGTTCTTCACGAAAACAGTATATGTTTTTTTTAATTTCAACATTAAATTCGAATAGTGCACAAAAACTAAACAAAGTGGCTTCACTAATTTCTTTGTCACACTTTTGCGGCATTAAATTAAGCATTTAGGTTTTTTTTTTCCAGAAACAATTAGTATGTTCTTATTATCAATTTTTTCGGAGGGAGTAAAATAAATAGAGTAATAAATCAAAAATCTGTTCCATTCCTCTCATTTATTAAGAACAAAAACAGCAACATATAAACATAAAAAACCTCAAAGCTGTGCCGCTTATACTTGAGGTTAGATCAGGGCATGTCAATTTTCGAGCTAACTCTTCTATAACATATTCAATATTAAATATATTATACTACTTAATACATAGAACATCATTATTCACATACAAAGTATGTTCTGGAATGATTAAAGTAACAAATTGACGAAAACACAACCTGTTTCAATTATTTGATTTATTTATTTTGTTCATATTTACCAACTCGCCCCTACGGAGAACACTTTACGACCTACCGGGGACAACAAAGTCGAACTTTTAATGTTGTCAGTGTCAAGGAATTTAAAATTAACCGCATCAGTTAAGAATATATTTGTATGTGCTTTATAAACTAAATATAGAGGGCGCTCTGTGTTTACATTATATTTAAATTGTAAGAGCTTAAAAGGGTAATATACTTTAACAGATACATGATATTTTCCTTTATTGTGTTTTAGCGTATTTTATGCAATTGTGTTTTTATAAATATTTTGGAAGGTAGTGAATTATTCGGGTGTTTTGTGTTTATAAGTGGTTGTGGTAAAATAATATCGTGAAAATGTTTAGACTTTGGGAAGGTTCTTTTACCTAGCACTAGCAGAGAATGACAGGAAAGTATGGGGATTCTTAACAGCTCGCAAATTACGGAGAAAGTTTGTAGACAACAATTATGTGAACATACCCAAAAAGTAGTTTTAAATGTTTATAAAAATATAAAAGAAAGTGAAGGAGAAACTGGATCTGTGGAAAATACCGCTTACTAAACAGAAATTCCAGAACAAGCTATTTATACATTAATTACGGATGGACCATATAATCGAAAAGTTAAATCGGACAAAAGAAAATAACGAGCATTAGATTCGTCTGTGGTGAAGTCGTTAAGAGATTTAATTTACAGTAAGTATAAGGAAAATGAGATACAGTACAATCAGTACATATGGAACTGAGAACAACAGGTGTAGTGTCGTTTAGTGAACAAACACTTGGACGATGGCGATTAAAGATAGGATTTAACTTTAAAGTGATTCATAAAATAGCAAGTATTATGGAAAGCTACATAATTTTACTGTGGTGTAATAAATGAATATTTGCAACGTATTAAAAAATTTCGTAGTTGCTCGAAGTTCTCTAGAATTGAAATTATTTATTTGATACTTATTTATTTGTTTTCTAGAATTGAATTAATTATTTAATATTTGTTTATTCGTTTTCTAGAATTGAATTTATTTATTTAATCTGGGTCAATTAGATCAAGTTAGGATTATTGATATAAATAGCAATAACCTTAACTCTGAACCCACATTTTTCGCAAGGAATTGCTCGTATCTCATCGTGGTCCTTGCTTGGCAACAATAATAATTCAATAGATTAAATTATTATTACCGAAATTGAGCAATAAGAGCTTATTTGATCATTCTAATTTAGACTCACAATTTGTCATTGCTCAACAGATTTGAATTTCTATCAGTGTGCACAAATATTTTAAGTACGGCTCTGTGAGACATTAATTATCTTAAAGAGACAAATTTATGCTCATTTTTTACAGCTTTTTTTACCTGCATTCAAAGAATGAAGGCAACTATACCATGTCTACTTAACAATAAAATAACGGTAGCAACAAAGTTGCATATCAGTGTTGCACAATAGCAAACTATCCACATAATAATTGTACGAGAAATGAAAAATGCAGATATTGTCATAAAACGTATTCGTCAATAGGTACGACTAATTGATTTAACGTTTAAAGTCATTGTTTCAAGTTGTCACTATTGATTATAGTAGCGTCGCACCATTTCTTTATAAGTTTTTTTAATAGTTTTCATTTTGAAGTAATGCTACTATGATAAATAGAGGCCACTAATTGATTTTTAATGGTTAAAATTTGGATTGGACTTGTAGGCAGTCACTTGTTAGGACCATATTTGTTGAAGGTAAACTAACTGATAACGTTTATCTTAATTTTTTAAAACATACGTTACCGAATTTTTTAGAAAATATAACTATCCGAGGTATATTGTTTCAACATGATGGAGCCCCACCGCATTTCTCCAACCAAATTAGAAATAATTTAAATGATACATATCCAAACAGATGGATTGGTCGGAGAGGTCCTCGTATATAGCCGGCAAGGTCTCCGGATTTCAACTCTGTAGATTATCTTTTATGGGATCACTTAAAAAGTGAGGTCTACAATGTGGACATTAACGACAAGGGTCAGTTAATTGAAAGCATTGTTGATTGTTGCGACGAAATTAGAAACAATCCAGATCTGATAAGATCAATTGGACCAGACAATGTACTGAAGCTGAGAGGGTCATTTTGCACATAAAGTTTTACTATGATTCTAATTTGTAAATACGTTTTATAACAAAATCTGAATATCTGCATTTTTTTTCGGAGAGTAAATATTTTGCTGGTAGTTTGATAGTATTTTGCTATTTACGTTATTTTTATGCAAGTTGCTAGTCACCATTACTGTTGATGTCAATAAGTAGATTATGTTGTTGTTTTACTAGTTTTTAATAAATTAATGAAATAAAATAAACAAGACGTTAAAATAAATAAATAAAAATAAAATAGGTACCTACTGCGGCCTGTGACATTATTTTTTTGTTTATTTTACCCCAATAAAAACTTGTGATTAAATCATAATAATTATTGATGAAAAGAAAAGTAAATGCCTAATTTAATAGTGGGAGCATTTTTTGCGCATATCATTCATCGCTATTGAAATTTATTTCGGCAAAAATATTAATGAAGCCATTTTGTTCCGTTTTTTATGTACTTTTCGTATTTAATATTGAAATTTAAAGAAACGTATACAGGGTATTGTTTTCTTGAAGAACAAATACATTTATTTTTCGAGTCCGGACCTGGATTTTTTTGCCAAATATGGACTTATTATTCCATTCCTCTACAAAATAACAACCAAATTTTGGCAAAATACAAAAAACACCCTATACTTCAGCAACGAAGGCCCAACTATCTTTTTCTATGGGTAATTATGGTTACTTTTGATGTCCTCTATCTGCCATTAAAGCATATCCGTTTCCTCGTGAAACACCCTGTATATCAACACTACACTCGAATGCCAAACTCAACACGCGTTCCGCCAATAATCATTTGGAGATTATTTTAAAACATCTCCAAATGATGCTAATATGGTTAGAGAAATGCGCGAAATTACGAAAATATTTTATTATGGTGTGCACATAACTTTGTTATGTCAATTAGTCGCCCAATTTGAATAACTTTCAAAATAGCCAGCTGTCTGTCCATTCGTCCATCCGTCCATGGACTTATAAATACGATTCCTTAAAGAAAAATTCAATTAGATTAAAATTTAGCATATTAATGTTAGCTAATTGAAGACGCCTGCAACCTCCTAATTTAATTCAGATAATACAGATAGACAGACGGACATTTTAATTTGTCCAGAATTCTATCATCAACACAGTGACATGAAATGTTTTTCTCTACGAGAGATAATCCAATAATTATAAAAATTTCCATAACAAAAAATGTTATCTGAGATTTTCCTTCAGTAACTGTTAGTGGAGGGATTATACATCACAAAACCACAGAAATCAGTTTTGGGGATACCGCGCAACCCCCAAAAAACCACGCCTTCGTTAGCGTTATTTTACTGATAACTCATTAACAGTTGAAGTATAAAAAAATTGCTTGAAATCTTGACTAATTGCCTAAAAAAAAAAGTCCTCTTGAAATTTTCTTATATATGCCATGGTTTTCGAGAAAATCGGTATTGAAAAAAATTGCAAAATATGTATTTTTACTGCGCACGAATTTTCGTTTATTTGACATTTTTTGCGCACGGCCTATAGAAAAAATTGAATTGCTCAAAAACCAAACATACTAGGAACAAAAATCAAAATGGGTTTTAAAGGGAATATAAAGTACTCTTTTGTGTTTCCATTTTTGATGGCTATTGATATCTATTAGTATACAAAAATAATATATAGTTACCTCTTCATTTTTTGCACTTTTAACTATTCACAGGCCCATAAAATATAATTGACTTTAATATAAGTTATAAATGCATTATCTTTTAGTTCAAGATAGTACTTCAAGACAGAAAAGTTAGGAATAGAAATATTCACATTTTCAAATTTACCAGCATGTTGAAGTTAGTCAAATTTTGGTCAATTTTTTATTGTTTTCTAAAAGTAAAAGACAGACCCAAACAAACGTCTTGAAAATTCAGCTCAAAAAATTTTTGTTGAGGTTATATATCAAATAACTATTATTTCTAATCATTTAATAGTTAAAAAATTATATTAAAAAAATATAAAAAAATTGAATATGCAGCCTTTTTTGGTTTTTTTTTTTGCTAACTTCAACATGCTGCTAAATTTGTAAATGTGAATATTTTTATTCCTAACTTTTTCGGCATTGAAGTACTACCTTGACCTAAAAGATAATGCATTTATAACTTATATTATAGTCAGTTATTTTTTATGGGCCTGTGAATAGTTAGATGCACAAGAGATCAAGAGATAACTATATTATATTATTATTTCTCATACTAATAAATATCAGTAGCCCTCAAAAATAGCAACACAAGAGAGTATTTTATATCCCCTTTAAAACCCATTTTGATTTTTCTTCCTAGCTTGTTACAGAGGATTTTTTTTAGGCAATTAGTCAAGCTTTCTTTTTTACGATGAACAATTTTTTATATCTTCAACTGTTAACGAGTTATCAGTAAGATAAGGCTTTTTTCACCGAAGGGTTGGTTTTTTTGGGGGGTTGCGCAGCACCCCCAGAACTGATTTTTGTGGTTTTGTGACGTTTAATCCTCGCAGTAACAGTTACGGATGGAAAATCTCAGATAACATTTCTTGCGAGCTTCTGGTGTATTTTTTACTTTACCAACTGGACTGTATTACCGGTTTTAAAAATGTAGTGATCAAATGCCAATATACTCTTAGTTTTGTATTTGCGAAGAGTATAAATAAGAAGTTTTCTGGATGGAGTGTAGTTACAGCAAAATTATAATAATCCGTTAAACAATCTCACGTCATTATATCACCAAACATACAGAGGTGTATATCTGGTTGCCTATGAGTGTGAACAATTTTGTTACTTTTACAATACTGATGAATATTTATCAGTTCCTAGTTTAATTACTTCTGTTTGTTGTGATATTTGTATATTGCCAGTAATGCCAGTGGTTGGCTGTAAGTCTTTACGTTCCTCTATAACTAAAGTTTTAATATATATTAAAACTTTAGCAATAGGTACCTAATATACAAGTTTATAACTAAATTCTACTTGAAAACATTTTTGTTGAATCAAAAAGGAAAGTCAAAGAACCATTCTCAATTATAATAATTTAGATTTTACAGAACTTCAACCCCTGAATTGGCGCAGATTTGCCTGTCAAGTACTAATAATTCTTATATTCTGCAGATGATGCAAAGGTCGCATTGCGAAATGAGCATCAAATATTATATCTGCGTTTTCCCATACTCAAATATACGCAAAATTCACAAAGTGAAAGAGATGTTTCTTTCCAATCATTTAATTTACTTTCACTTAAAGTAGGAAAGGTTTTCAAATCCTTTAGACGAAGAAAATTGTTATAATCAATCAATATACTAAAATATCAAATATTTCTGATCACAGTATTTTTATATTGGCAACTTCTTGATGTTTACTGTAAAACAAGTAATTATTGTAAAATAAGTACTCAACCATATTTACAAAGTAACCATCTAAATATTTTTAATAGAGTGACATATTTTCAGATTTCTTTCTTAGCAAAGTAGTCCCAAAACTCTCTGTTTCAAAGATGTTTTCAAGACCCCTAGCATGCTCGCAGAATTTTAGGGGGTCTCTTGAGAACAACATAGAAATGAGGTTATCGTAATTTCTAGACACATATTTTTTTTATATCAAATTGTCTGAGACCATAAAGCATTACATCTTTTACATTTCACATAATAACATACCAATTCTAATCCTGCCGGAGGAGCCGCTTCATAGTGTCTGACAGTTGCAAGGCGATGGTCGGACGGTAACAAGCTTGCTACTTCCGTCATTTTCGATTTAAATCATCGCCCACTTGGGTGTTGCACCTAGAAAACAAGAAAATCTATGGTAAATAAAAGATCATTGCCTTTGCTTCTAATAGAATTAATACCAATTAGTTTAGATTTGAACATAACTAAAAGTTGAATATTCGATTAGGGCATAGATTAGGGCATAGAACTATTTAGTAGGTACTACATTTAGAAACCAGGAATATACAGATAGTTTTAGTATCAAATGGGTACAAAACAGAACAGTGTCTTTATTTTTCTTGTGACATTTTTTAAATTTTACAGATATCAAAATTTACCAAAAGACAATTTTAAGCTAGTGTAATAATAAAAGCTGTAATTTGGTTCAAAGCACACGTTAAAAGATTTCTTTAAACCAGAGTTATCACTGTTTGAAGAGGGCTGCGTTCAAATGTACCTAACATGTATCTCGGAAACGATGAGCCTAAACAAATGTTTATTTCATGGATTATTTTTGTTGTTTGATAAGTTAACTTTTTTATTATGACACACTTTTTTGAAAATGTGATTCTCTTTGAGTAATATGCTTATAGGCTAGGCATATTAGGAAAAAAATGGGGGTTCAGAGAAAAGTTTTGCTATAGTTTTGATTTTCTCACCCTCTATGTTTTTTGGGTCGCTGAATATAATTTTGAAGTTTGCAGGTAAGAATTTGGCCCGGACCTTTGTTCTTTTGGCACATTTTGCCCAAATGTTGGCACTTTCTTCAGTTTTAGCCTAAATCTTAGAAAGGAAGCGTTTTTGCGACAAGCCCATTCTATACAAAATTAAAGTAGACAAAATTTCCTACATTTTTCATACATAACGTCTTTTTTTGAAGACTAACCGGTTCGCCGCTAGAGCGCGCCAAAAAAGGTCCTTATTCCTTATGAAATGAAAAATGGTTTAAGAAAAGGAACCAAATCGGCTCTATACAAAGCATTTCAGCGGAAAAGTGCAAAATGTAATCGACGGTGGGTTCTTATTACATAAAGTTCTCTAGCTTGAGAAACAATCCTTCTCTGCAATATGCAACAGGTATATATATGGGACACAGACATCGTTGTTTTCGATGGATATTCTGAAGGTACGAAAGGTGGAACAAAAAGTGCTGAACAGTTGAAGAGGTCTATGAAAACGATTCCCGCTGACATTTTCTTCGATGAGAACATGATACCGATCGCAGAGAAAGAAAAATTCCTGGCTAATACGAACAACAAAAGAAGATTCATATCCATGATCATAGCCAAGTTACACCCTCAAAGAATGACACGGAGACAGGCCACAGAAAATGCCGACACTGTCATTGTAAACGAAGCCCTTTCTTTGGCTGAACGTACTGAGACTGTGGTGGTGGTGGTGGTGGTGGTTGGAGAGGACATCGACCTGTCGGGTCTTTGCCAACGAGAAAGCGTATTCTTCCTGAAACCAGGAAAGGGAAACGTTCCTCCAACCACCTAGTCTCCTGTACATGCTCTACAAAACAAAACCATTAAAGAACACATTACGTTTCTTCACGCAATGACTGGGTGTAATACGACTACAGCACCTTACAACCAAGGAAAATTGATGTTTGTGAAAACTCTCGCCAAAATTCCCACCTTGCCGATGTTGTAAGTGCGTTCAAAAACCCTGGGGCAACTCCAGAAAGCATTGCATCAGCAGTGAAGAGACTCCTGGTCAACGTGTACGGCTACACCGGAAGGACTGAACCGTGGATAAACCATCTGAGGTACATTAATTATAAAAAGGCAACTTTCAAGACCTCATAAAAAATTGTTGCATTGAAAAATGCCGAAGATTGGGGTTGGAAACGAGCAACAATTGCCTGGAAAAAATTACTCGATTTGTTTAAAAAAGAATAAATCAATGCGTATATACAAAAAAAATATAAGAGCAAAGCTTCTGTTCTTGATGCGAGATATAGATTTTTAGTAATTGACAGTATTCTCTTATATCAGTTAAACGGATTTGAATCCACGCAAGCACAGCATATTGTGTTTGGACCTTCACCAGGGGCGGACTGGCCCACCGGGACGAATCCCGGTGGTCCGCTTCAATAGTGCGCCGCTGGCGCTGGCTGCTTGGCGCGATGAGCGGCGCCTACAGGTAGCTGCACTGGAATGATGATAAATAAAATTAGAGATTGTTTAACATAATGTGAAATATGACCTTACTCTTCTTGGTTGCCGACGCGCTACGTATATATTTATGAAAGTACCAATACGGTTATTTTATAATACCAATAATATTTTAGAAGCAATATTTTTAAAGAGTCGTATCAACGAATGAATATTTGGGGAAATATTAATAAAACGAAGAAGACATTAAAAAACCTTCACTTAATAGGTGAAACTCGCCGGTGGGTCAAACACACGGCTATTAGTCGCGTTTTCGGGACATTTTAAAACCCTTATAAGGATTCACTTTACGTGGCCGTTATTTTGTCTCTTTTTGAAATTGAAAATAGTGAGAAGTTTAATGCAGATGTGAGAGTATAGGTTGAAAATTTGAGAGTTCCTGCAAAAATTTGAAACAATAATGTCCTCTCAAATATATTTAAGAATACTTAGTATTACAAATCTATGGTCAAAATATTTATAAACCGGCGAACCCGATCTTTCAAAAGCACAGCAACGTGTTGAACCTAGGCTCCAGCAATTAAAACGTATGCAAAGAGACAATGATGGGATAAAATCAACAGATTCTTTTATAAATTGGGCAACATATGAGCTTACTCGGAGATGAGAAGACAAGATTAAGCAACTTTTGGCTCTAGGAGTTTTTCTCTAAAATGCTTCCTTCGCCCTAAATTAATTGATAAAGATCTATGAATTCTTTTTGTAATTTTTTTCCGGGAGAAGGAAACGCTTTGGAAAAAACACCAAGAGACAAAAGACGCTTATTCTTGCCCAAAAAATGTGCCTGAAATTTTACATAATTTTTTGCAACTTTAAGCCGCCCTTTGTTTCTTGCCTCTCTCTAGAATAGAGCGTGGTCATCTGACCTGCCATCGGTGGTGAATGGTAGTTACAGATGCCTACAACATCTCTACCAAGCGGTAGCAACATTATTAGACTGAGAAAAGTGATTGATAAATAAACAAAAAGATGGGAGGTGGGTTTAATTTCTTTACACCCAGTTTATGAATGATGGACGTGTTTTTAGCGAAATTATATGGTATATAAAAAACGCTATTAAAAACAAATATCACCAACTCATGTTTTTTAAATTATAATTTGTAATTCATGATTTAACAAGTTTCCTTTCTTTCTATTTGAGTAAATAATAATGATAAAATAATATTTGTATATCTCACATTGAGATATTAATTTATGGTGATATGTAGCAATATATTCTTCCTAACATTTATTGAATGAATATAAATATCGTAGGTAGACACTAATTTAAGATGAAGGTCATTAGGACTACACAAAATAGTTGCGTTCAAAATATTTGCTACAGAGGCGAACATAAAGATTTAATATGTATGGTATGTTTATATTTGTGCGATAATGGAGCACAATAACGTCAATAAATTTATCATTTATATTCTAATAGGAACATATGTAGAAAATAATATGTTATGTGGTATGATCTAAAACTAATATAAAAAACACCCCGTACCAAATGCTGGAATTTTGAGTTTCTATGGATTTTGATGGAGCATGTGCATTTCAACAGCTTATGGCTCCCTATTCAGAAGTCCATAAAGACAGAAAGTTTGTTATTCATTATTTTCAGAGCTACGAAACGTGTCTAATTTTCAGTATTCAATAACAGGACTTTTAGAAGAGTTTTTTTAATATATCTTGGAACAAGTGACATTAGACAGATCATGGCTCCCAAGTTAGAAATCCTTCTAAGCATAGAAGTAGCTAATTTTCAGTATTCAATAACAGAATTCCTACCCTCGCGAGTTCCGAAAATATTGAATAGCGAACTTCGCGGCCATAATTAAATATCCATAATCTGTCGAATGCCACTTGTTTCAAAGGTGTTTCTTAAAGTCCTATAATTGAATACTGAAAATTAACCATAAAGATTTTTATTCATGGAACCATATGTCGAATTTTTAATAACGATTATTTCACTCGTTATCATATATGAAAGCCAATGAAATCCCGTTTTTTTTAAATCATTGCACCAATCAAATGTCATTATTGATATAGTAAGACAAAGTAGATCGATGTTTAATAGCTCTCGCATGCAGTTTTATCACTCTAAGATTCTATACACAAATTTATCGCTATAAATTGTATTGTAGTCACTGATATGTGTTATTTCGTGCAATATATTCCGCAAATATCTCTTGTGCTTTTAAATTTTATCTATAAATGTTCCCTTGAACTTACGCCCAAAGTTAATATGACTCGTGCAAATTTTAATAATATGTAAGCTTTTACAATTCAAAAATGACATGTAGACGTTGTAATATTCCCACCAAGCATAAAAATCAATTATATGTGTGGACGCAAGTGACATAAAGCTACATGAATACACTCACTCGGATAAAGTGTAAGCTAAAAATGTAGTTGCATACTGTAATCCATCAAAAAGTAACAACACCGTAATAATTCGGGAATCAATCAATCTCTTCATTACAATTATTCGTAGGAACAGTTATTTAGTCTGCCAGAAGGTATTCTCTGCTTAACAAAATAACCGTAACTTAATTTTTAAATATCTTAAATTAAAAATAAAGATTAAATTCATAAATATATTATTCATAATTTTTTAATCGTTGCGTATCATTTACTGCCATAAATAATCTGTAGGTAATATAATATCTAATAGCAGTGTGAGGTGGCGCTACTAGAATGGATACATAATACCATGAAATCATAATATCTATGTGGGGAACATTAGAAAATGTAGCAATGTCTTTACTCGTCTGGTGATTGGTCGAAACATGTTGAAGAACTCTTTACAGTAGACTTACCAGCGGCTTAGGTCAGTCTAATATAGTATAATAACTATGGCATTAACGTTTTATTTTGATTTATCCAGCAGTGATCTGAATATGGATTTAATTATCAGGTGCATCGTTACCAGGATTTATTGAAATAAGCACAGACGATTAATTCACTGTAAAATAAATACATTTTGATTTATTTGTCGTGTAATATAAATTATATAATCTATTTATACAAAAAATCCTATTTAAGTCAAAGGAACAGATCGCGCAAACAATGCACACCTGCAACACGTGGCCGACACGCCAAAAATTATTTACCACATACTCGCCTGTAAATTGAATGGACGGGGTACATGACCTAGTTTATAATTTTGTTTACTGAAAGAACGACTTATTGTTAATATGCCGCGTTTTAGTCCGAGGAAAAGTACTATAATTATGGGTTAAGCCTTATAAAGAACTACATTTTGAAGGCGAGAAAATAATTTGTGATATTTGTGATGTCACAATAAGGTGTACACTGAAAAATGTTGTTTTATCACATGTAAATAGCTACACACACGAGTTTTTTACAAAAGAAGAAAAGGGAGTTTCAAAGAACGAGTTTTATTTCGATTTGGCTCTTTTGTTAAGGTGGCCATTTCCTAGAAAGAGACATCCGATATGGAAATATTTATTATTTATTTTCTTAGTACGTATATTAAAAAAAACTATAAGAGTACCTAAGTAGAACCATAACAAAACTATTACTATGAATTTTCACTCTATTATTTCAGTGGTTTGCAAAATAGCTAGTTTTAAATCTAGCTATTTTGCAAACCGCTGAAATCAAACCACTGAAATTATTGAGTGAAAATTCATAATAATAGTCTTGTTATGGTTCTGCTTAGGTACTCCTATGATTTTTTAATATACGTACTAAGAAAAGAAAGTTATGAGCAAAAATAATAAATATTTCCCTATGGGATTTCTCTTTCTAGGGAATGGCCACCTTAATATATTTAAATCTTCTACGGAGTGTACTAAAGAACGCTTATTTTACACATTTTCTAAACAAATATTGCGTGGGACATGTTCCAAGTGAAAGCCTCCTTCGTAAAAAATTCTCAGCGAACTGTATGAAGAAAAACTGGAAGGTATTCGGAGTGATCTTCAAAATGACTAGTTTTGGGTTATAATAGACGAAACGGCATACTTTTTAGGAAATAATGTTGCCAAAATTACAGTTGATGGTCCTGGCAAGTGTCATTTAGTAGCTTCCAAGGTTCTAGAAACAGTTAATGACGAGTCAGTGTTTAATTTTTTTTTTTAAACACTTTAAAATGGCTTTGGCAAGACTTGGTTGAACAAAATTTAAAGAAAGTTGTTGTTTTTACTAGTGATTCGGTGTCGAATACGTTAAGTGCTGGAAAAAAAATTAAAAAGATATACCCTCAAGTGTTATGTTAAAACAAACTTATTACTAATATAAAGAAAATGTTTGTAAAAGCCCCTAGTGGATAAAACATTTCCAAGAAAAATGTCCCAATTTGCTGCTCCCTCCAAAACCAGTGATCACACGTTGGGGAACATGGATAAAAGCGGCATGTTACTAACATGTTAACTTCAACTCACTAAAGGAAGTTGTAGACACCTTAAATAAAGATACTACTGCAATTAAGCATGCAAAGAATTGATTGAATATTCCAAATATTAAAAATGATTTAAAATTCATAGGTTTCTACTAATTTTCTCTTCTTTCTGAAGCTAAATTATCAAAGACTATGCAATTCATGTAAATTGATAGTTTGTTATCAAAGCATATATGTATCCAATGCCTATTTGTACACTCTTTCTATTACTAAAGAAAATGTTACCGATAAAATTCAAGGCATACGGGAAAATAACTTGTTAATTAAATTTTTTATATTATTGAAGTTATGACGAATACGGCGGTAAAGTACATTTGCAGTTATATTATCAAATATTTATATGTTTTTTATAAAGAGCAAAAAGAAAATGAAATTGTTACACTTGTTTGTTATGTCACCATTTAATAAAATAAAACTACCGTTTTAAAATAAACTTTTATGTTTGCAGATTTAATACTTTACATGTATGAATATTATTTATGAGCAACTAAGAGAAATATAACAATCATATCAAATACATACCAAAAAAGAAATATGCTTAAAAGAAAAGAGACCATTATCATACTAAATATGTTTAGCAATATTCCTATTATGATTCTTGCAAATTACTGTGGATAAGAAAATATTTACCTATATGGGATCAGTCTTTAACTAAAACTGTCTCAAATGGAACTAAAAGGAGAGCAGTCAACCCACAATATAATTTTGATAATGGGATGCGGAAGAAATCTTAAAAGGCTATAAATATATGAATATATTGTTTCCCTTAACTTGATAATACTTTTGGCGTCTGTGGGTAGGGGCGTTGACACATATATTAAACTACATACTATCTACGAACCTTATACAGTGATGGAGGTTAATTAATTGTATATAAAGAGCATTATTTGCTGAATAAAATTCTATTTTAGTAAGTACTATTCATAAAGAGACTCGTTCAAAAACTTTATAACAGATCCCCTATAAGAACTTATAACAAACTGAAGTAAATGGAACACAATTTAATATACCTACAATTAATAGCTATTTGTATGACAAGGGAGAAAAGTGCATAATTTCCTCCCGCGGAGGAAATGGCACTTTGCTCCTGTGTAATACATATGATTTTTTCTACGACCATTTACAGTGTTTGTTACATTGATTTTACATATATTTTATTATATTTTCTTATGCATGACAATCAAAAAACCAAATATGTAAAAATGTCATAATAGGTATTTAGATAAGTAATTTTTTTTTGAAAAATCAAAGTACATGGAACGTTGCTAAGGTTGCTTCTTGTTTTCAAAATAAACAACTTCCAAAAAGTTTATAATAATGTATTCCGAATGTGAAGATGAAGTTCCTTAAGATATTCTGGAAGAAGCAAACGTGGTTTCGTTCAATCTATTACCGTTAAAGTCTCGTGAGAAATATGAAAAAGAGTACCAGCTATTTAAATGTTGGATGGAGACTAGGCAAATAAGAAAAATATGTGAAGAAGTTTGTGTATCAATAAAAGAAGTATATGCACTACTATTACAGCTATTTGAAGTTTTTACTTGTTTGCTTCCAGAGGGAGCCAAAGTATTTTCCTCTCTAGGGAGGCAAAGTATTTTCCTGCCGAGGGAGGAAAAGTACTACTTTGCTCACTGAAATGAGGGAGCAAAATAGTATTTTCTATGTAGGGAGTAAAAGAAATATTTTTCTACACCTATTTAATTATATGACAATTATTAGTATTATTTTGGTGAACATCGTACCTATGATTCCCTGTGGAGAATTGTCGATTCATAATTCATTGCATATCCGGCCAATTTGCCAAACGTCAAGAAATTCCATTTTTGGTTCGCTCATGCCGAGCTGAATTTCCGATTTCGCCGGTGCAATTTTAGATGCCGACAAAATGCCAATCTCGCTTTTGCCATAGAAGCATCGTGCGCCCTCCAGTCGATGTCGAAAATTTGAAGTTTTAGCATCCTGACAAAATTATTTGAAATTTAAATAGAAATATCGTAGTAGTCCAGCGCTTTAAGCGACACCTACCTAAGCGGTTTTCCGACTTTCAATCCCGTACGGTACTACTTTTTTATTTCTTTTTAACTTTTTGGCAGATATTTTGGTTGCCTTTCGCTTATTTTTACGCGACCAACGTGTAAGAATTATAAAGTTTTATTTTATTTTCCCGGCGATAATTACGGATATACTTGTTCTAGTTCCTTTTCAACTTCTTGGCAGATATTTCTCATTCCGAATCCGTCAGGGATGGGAAATATTGAATTGTTTTATCACTAATTTGGACTTAAAATTATTTTTGAGATAGAAATGTCATAACATTCACGTTTACTACATATTTTACTATTTTAATCGGTCGAATCCACTTTTCCCTCTGCTCAAATTTATGAGGCTTTACGGAAAACGAGTAATGACTAACGTATTCCGTGTTTTTCGCCTTGATCCCGCAGTTCACGGCACAGCAAACATCACCGTTAGATGTTTTCCTCTTTTCCCGGGAAAGATTATGACACAGCACACAAATCTGAGTGAGCTTTCAAAACTTTGTGAAAAAGTGAGTCCCTGTTTTATCACGTTACCTTGAAATTTACACTTGCTTGATACTATTAATGCAATAATCGTCTTTCTGCGCGGAGTCTATATGTCAGCCATGCTCTATAATTATATTATAATAATCGTAAAAACAATTTCAATTTTTTTCTGTTGAAATAGTTTTAGAATCTCTCTGGAAAATTTTTTGTAATATTTTGGTGGGCAGATATGGAGGGGGAAGGACATTTTTTTAAATCAAATGATTACCGATATCTTTTCGCATAGGTATAGGTAGTTGTATATGTACTTCACATACCCCAATTACGCTGGCAGACGAAGCGTCTGGTCGGTGCGCGGTAACTGGTAATTGAAAAAAAAAATTAGTTACCGGACCAAACCTAGCACAAAATGTTTATTTCGGCGTGTACTGTACTGTGGTCGGACGGTTCTTGGACTAAAACTTGAGATTTGGTCCGTATTTCGCCATTTTGACGGCAAATTGCACACCATACCACGAATTCCCAGAGAGAGAAAAGTTTCGTAATTATATGGTCTCTTCCATTACTGACTGGCAGACGGTAACTTTTCGTCGTCCAGTTTGCACGCCGTTTCCCTAACTATAAAGTGGGGTAAATAAGTAAAGCAAACTAATAAGAGTGCGAAAACTTGGTGTATATACCAAAAGCTAACATCTCAATTTTTTTTATGACATCTGCCACCCCCACTCCACTATTAAATAGGATATCAAAATAAAATTGAGATACAAGGTGTTTGATGCTTTCGATTATTCATAGTCTGATTCTTTATTTTGTGAATGAATGAAAGGTTTTGCGAAAAATGTATCACAATTTGCCAAAAGTGGATTCAAACATGATAGATAAATTTTACATGAACAATTTAGCAACCGTTTGGAAAACGCATGACGGCAAGTTCATCAAAATATTATACTGTCACACAGAGGGCGAGAGAAGTCCAACTCATAAGTCATGTGGCAGAAGTAGAGCAAGGCTCATGATTTCTGAGTTATTTGAGGTGGTAAAGTACAAATATGTTTTCAATTTCATCTCTTCAATCGGATCATTTTTTGGTATTTCAATATAGCGAAACCAATATGTCGACCGAAATTGAAATATTTCAACATTCATAAACCTTCTTGTAAAAATCTTGAATAGTATGGTAAATACCATAAATTTACTAGGTACGTGAAGTTAACACCCCAGAGTTCTGAAAATTTGGAACGATGTAGTTTATAATTGTTTGCAATTCGCTTGCGAAGATATGCGAAATTAATTCTGCCATTTGCGACGCAGCAGTTTTTACAAACGCCTAATTGAAAGCAAAAAATTGAGGCTTGCACCACAAAATTGGAGTATTGAATAAATTCTTTTTACAATCGTTTGCAACTCGTTTGCCAACGTTGCCAATTACATTGTTCTCGTTTGCGACGCTGCGGTTCTCCGGCTCGAATGGGCAATAATATAGTCGAGCACCCCAAAGTTGGGATCTGCACAAAATCCGTTTGCGATTACATTTTTTGCGATGCCGCAGCTCCTCCACCCACTTCTAATTGTTATATCATGAAACTTGACGATTGTCTGTAGCTCTGATGACAATACAATATAGTATGCTCAATATTGCAATATGTTCAATATGGCCGCCGCTCCAAGATGGCGGATTATCGTTTTCTTTACAACTCTCTTCATATGGGTATCAAAGGAAAGGGCATGACAAGAAGAATACAAATATGTGATCGAAACTTAAAGATTAAGAGTGGTGGCCTCAACATGGCGTAGAGGTTTTATCAATCTTCGTCGGATTCAACTGAACATCGGTATCTGTGCGTTATCGAGGTTGCAGATTATAAATATTTAGTCGAAATTCAAGAATTTGAAATGGCGACTTCATGATGGCCAATAGATTTGATCAATTATAAGGAAGGAATTTTATTAAACAAACGCACTACTCTAACTGGAACAAAACTGAAAGAAAGAAAATAAAAAGATAATTTAAAAAAAATAGAGAACGCTCTTTTAAACACGAACCAAAACTGTTAAAAAATGCACTAAAAAGAAGAAAATAAAATTAATAATTATATTAATAAACGTACAAGCGTGGGGCGCTCGAAAAACAAAAAATTTTACTCGTCAGGCGCCCTACGATTTTAGGTTTATTAATATAATTATTGGTATTATTAACATTATTTTCTTCTTTTTAGTGCATTTTTTAACAGTTTCAGTTTCTGTTTAAAAACGGTTTTTTAATTTTTTTTAATTAATTTATTTATTAATACATAACATTTACTTTAGAAACACCTATGACTATCGTTATAATTGTAAACAAACCAAGAATTACAAGTTGCCTCAATTTCTCATCTCCATTTATAGTAATCGAAGGAGGCTGTAAGGCCCAGCAGATCGACTCTTGCCACGACCGGTTGAGTCACCGCCAATTCTCGAAGAATTTACTGGTTAATTTAACCTCAATACACACAGTACTGTGTTTATGTAATTTAACGCTAATTCAATGATTTTTTGCGGTCATTTGTTCCACTGACCTGCAATGTTTTTACAATTAGATTTATAAAAGATGTTAATGATAATTATTGTGAACAAGGTGCCTCAAATATTTGAAGTATGTTTAAACTAAGACATGACATTGACATGAAAATTAATTGGCACCATTGCAAAATTGTCTTGAAATTATAAGAAGCTATATGTCATACAAATATCTACTGAATAACTTATACTTCTTATATAATATGTAACTATGTATTTACAAGTTTACAATTTTGCAATGGTTCCAAGTGCCAATAAATTTTCATGATTATAATTATGGAACAATTTCTGTCATCTTAAATTAAAAAACAAATACAGTAGTAGTAGGAAAATTTTTAAAGTATTCAAGTTTTCGCCAAAAGAAAAATTACACGATATTTGATCAGTTAAAAATGAAAATTCATCATTTAAGAATTCAAAATCTTAAACATTGTATTTCTTTGGTAGCATACATTCTGGTTACTCTAAAGGAATTACTACTTCCACATCGAGATTTCCCATACAAGTTTCTTTGAACGAGAACATATGAATTTTAATATTTAGTCGAGTGCAATCAGGCTTTTACCTCAGAACTCAGTTATAATGAATTGATATTCATGATTTTGTTTTTGCATTGAGTTTCCAGTACTGTGTACAAAAAAGATTACCATTTAAAAATTGCCGCTTTTACTTGGGGGTGGTTCCCATCCCCTCCAGAGGGGTATGCAAAAATATAAAACAATGAATCTGATATGGAATCATATTGTTCTTAGAAAGGCTGGTTTACAAGTTTTCGCGAAAATTTATATTTTCCATGTTATAACGATTTGAAGATTACGATTTTAGCTTTAGGAAAAATAAAACGAATCATTGAATTTAACTTACAAAATACACAAACAAAGCAGAGCCATTGACATCAGGGTTGTGAGTAAACTTTACAAAAACTTTCGTCAGAATAATCATGTAAACACACCATTAAGTCCATCTGACATATAACAAAAGACAAAGTAAAAATTGTACACATAATAAGAAGCCGTATACAGTAAATAATGAAACTAAACTAAACGCGATCTGGCCAGGGCGTTGTAAACAAATAATTTTTACGATAACATAAATAAGCTTAGCTGGATTACATATAGACACGCAAAAAGGAAATATTACTAACTACTAAAATTAATAAAAAAAATGGCCCGATAATTACTATTTTCGACATAAACTGGTTCGGCAACTGAACACTATGTTTTTATGCCCAAAACACTCGGGATATGTCAAAATAACAGGACGGTATAGCTACGCCACCAAAATGAGGTTATTCACGCACTATAACCTTCTCAAAAGATACGAGAAGTCTTATCGAATACTGGGTACCATAAGAAATATTACTGGCCAAACGTGTAATGAGGTATTGAAGCCATCAATAATTCTGCATTGTTGCAATCGGCGTCAAACAGCCACATTAGCATCACGAGAGGTATACATAATATAATAGTCTGCTGTACTTACAGTTGATTCGATGAAAACATTGCTTTGCTGTAATTATAGGCAATGTTACACTATAACACAGAACATGTAAACTAAAATAATTACTTTACTGATTCTATTCGCAGTTATTATTCATTATACCGGGTGAGTCACGAATTGCGCTCGCCCCGATATTTCCTAAAATATTTGGAATAGAAAATTGAAATTTGGAGGCCTTATTACACGACTAATATGCCATTTTTCAATAAAAAATCAAGTTTGGTGCACATCCGGTTTGACCGGAAATGCCCACAAATTTCGATTTTTAAATGGAACACCCTATATATTTTTACATTTTTGGAATCTAGAGGAAATTTTGAATACAATACATCCATTTTGGTCACTTTTTGATAAACGTTACAAATTTTATTAAAAAATCTATTTCTGAATCCAGAGTGCTGTGGTGCCCAAAATATATTTTAGTTTGTGTGCTACGTTACTATAAAAATAAAAAGAGCAATATGATTGCATTGCTTAATTCTCTAGAGGCGTTTAAAATTTTTAAATGTGATTTTTACCCACTAACTCGGTTTTTTTAAATGGGAATTTAATCGTTCACCAACATTTTTAAATACTTCATTTTCATACGAATCTAATGATACCAAAATTTTGAAAATCCGCTCAGAAATATTTGAGATTTCAGCCAAAATACAATGCAACCAAGCTTTTAGAAACATGCGGCTAATAGATAATAGATTAGTGGGCTTTGGAAACTAAAATGGCACATTTCTGTGTAAATCTGGTAACCTAATAACATTGGAAAAACCATAGTAGCCATTGAATGTAATAAAACAATATCAGCTGTCAGACAGATACAAAATAAAGCGTTGCGGAAATCTCTTTGAGTAAAAATTAAAGAAAATGAATAATTTTAGTAGAAATGAAAAGGTCGATATGTTACTGATATATGAAGAGCGTCTCAAAAATTCAACTGCAGAACTGTATCAGCAACGATATCCCAACAGACGTCATCCAAGCAGACACTTGTTTGCCAGAGTGGAACAAGAATTAAGAAACGAACCCAATCAACAAGATGACCATCAAACATTTATTGTAAGTGAGGACAAAGAAATTGATGTATTAGGATTTGTGATGGTACACCCAACAACATCAACAAGGGAATTGTCAATGGAATGCGACATTAGTCAGTCTTCGGTTTGCAGAATTTTAAAGAAATATAAGTTTCGGTCTTATAAATACTAAATACACCAACATCTTTATGGAGATGATAACGACAGGAGGCTGGTATATTGCAACTGGTTCTTAAATGCAGTACAACAAAACCCAGGTTTTCCTTTTCATATTTTATATTCAGATGAAAGTAGATTTACGAACCAAGGTATGTTTAACAGAAATAATACTAGGTACTGGGCTCAAGAGAATCCGAGGTTGGTAGGGCGGGGAATATTCAGGAAAGATTTGGGTTTAACTGTTGGCTTTGAGTACTTGGAGATCGAATAATTGGACCCATATTTTTTGATGGAACACTTACTGGCGAACGATATTTATTCTTTTTACAAAACCAGACAGCAGAATTTCTTGACTTACTTCCTCTTGCCTATTTACAAAATCTGTTTTTCCAACAAAATGGTGCTCCCTCACATAATTCCAGAAGAGTGATGGAATATTTAAACAACTTGCATGGTGAACGCCTTATCGCAAATCAAGGTCATATCAGGTGGCCTCCTAGGTCACCTGACTTAACACCCCTAGACTATTATGTATGGGGCACTCTCAAAAATAAAGTTTATAAAACTTCTTCAAATACCCGTGAAGAGCTGCAAAATAAAGTTGTACGGGCTCTTAATGAAATAACGCCTGCTGAATTGCGTAGAGCCATTCAAGCAACTGTACACAGAGCCGAATTGTGTATAGAAAAAAATTTTGAACAATATCTATAAATGTCAATTTATGGTTTAATTATATTAATTATTTTAAAGATACCTACTGTTACCTAGTTTAAGATTAATTGTTCAAACGGAATTGATTTTTATTTATTTATAGGCCCGATATTTATGTTCATTTATGTATTTTTTATAGGGTGTTCCATTTAAAAATCGAAAGTTGTGGGCATTTCCGGTCAAACCGGATGTGCACCAAACTTGATTTTTTATTGAAAAGATGGCATTTTAGTCGTGTAATAAGGCCTCCAAATTTCAATTTTCTATTCCAAATATTTTAGGAAATATCGGGGCGAGCGCAATTCGTGACTCACCCGATATACAGATATTTACAACTATATGGCGGCTTTTAATTCTTACGGCCCTACACGGCCACTCGCCTCTACGCCATCTTTCCAGGGTCTCTCTTGCCAGAGTCGGCGCGTATATCGTCTACTAGTCGAACAAGCTACTACTCTATTGGTCAAGCATTTGTCATGACTACCCGATAAAATTTAAACGCGTATAATTTAAATTTAAAATAATGAATAGAATAGTTACGCGCTTTATCTAATTTAAGGTACTGAGTGTTCTTAAAAAACGTGACCGTTACACTCAAAAGTCTTACATTTATGGGAAAAGCGGTATGGTACTAAAAATAAGATTATGAAATTATAAGTATTTTATTTTTTGTTTATTTCTGTACGATGAATAGTTCTAAAAACATGATAGTTTAAAAATGGCGCTCCAACGTTTATCAGTCCAGACATAATGTTTAAATCTCAATTATGTCAGAAATAATCAGTATGATGTTAAAAATACATACAATAGAAATAAAAGGGCTTGAAGTAGTCTTTTATAGGATTATCTTATATCTGTAAAGCTTGAAAGATAACAAAACGATGAGTGCTTTGTAATTTTTACTGAAGAAAAAAATTAGGATTTTCCTGCTGCCATTGGACATGTAATGGAAATTCAAGAATTGTGTACCAGTTTCTATTAATATAAGTATAGCATTACTAATATGCTCTAATTTTTTGACATTTTTAAAGCAGCCGTTTTTAAATATATACCTACTTTAAATTAAGAAAAAATTTACGATTTTTCTGAAAAAATCCTTTTTTGCAGATAACTCCAAAACAATTGCACTAAAGGAAAATATGACAATATAGAAAAATAAAGCTAGTCAATCGATATATTAATTTGTTTTTTAAAACACTTGTAGAATTAATAGTTTCAGGAATATGGACATTACAAATCTGAAGCTTGGACTATTAGTGACAAAGGAATGCATTTAAATCTCATATTTCTTAAAAACTTTTAATAAATTGAAGCTCTCAAATCAGAGCATGTTTGTAATACTATATATTAATAAAAACTGGTATAGATTTCTGGAATTCTATGGCCATGACAGCAGGATAATCCAAATTTTTTTATTTAAAGAAATTACAATGCACTCATTGTTTTGCACATAACATCATTATTTTTCGAGTTGTGCGACTAGAAGAAAAATAATATCAAAGAGTACTTCAAGCCCTTTAATTTCTATTACATGTATTTTTAACATCATAACCGATCGTTTCTGACATATTTTTAAGCATTATATCTCGACTGATAGACGTTCGAGCGCCATTTTAAATTATCATATTTTTAGAACTATTCATCATACAGAAATAAACAAAAAATAAAACAGTTGTAATTTCATAATCTAATTTTTTTGTACCATTCTACTTTTCCCATAAATGTAAGATTTACGAAGAACAGTCTCAAGGTACCAATTTTTAAAGCTCGTAGTCGTAATCATAATCTTCAAATTATTTTAACTTGGAAAATATAAATTTTGATGAAAAATTGTAAACCACCTTTCTCTTACAATATGATGCTGTATCAGATTCGGTGGTTACTATTTTACTCTTTTACCAACCCCTCTAGAGGGGGTGGGAACCATCCCCAACTAAAGAGGCACTTTTTAAAGGGTAAACTTTTTTGCACTCAGTATTAGAAGCTCACTGCAAAATAGTTATGAAAATCCATTCATTTTAACTGGGTTCCATCATTTCTTACTTTTTGTGTCTTACTCAGAGATGGGCGCGTGACGTGAATTTCACCGTGTCACGCCGTGTCATGGCGTGTCACGGCGTGAGCGTGTAACATTAAGGTACCAAATCACGGAAGATATCGTGAGTTTGCGTGAGTCAATAGATTCCGTGCGTGAGATAATATTTATTGTGTCACGCTCATGCCGTGTCACGCCGTGACACGACGCCCATCTCTGCTTTAAAACTTCAACCTGTCATGTCGTGAGTGTCGTGACAAGAATAAGAAGCGAAGCGATAGACGGAAGACGGAATACGAGAGCGAGAAGGGAGGGGAAAGGATAGGAGACAGGATGGATGACGCAACATTCAAATCAAACTGCGTAATTGCAATCTCTCTTTGCTGCATTCGCCAGTCGCCTAGTCCTCCTGGTCTGGTCTGGTCATGTATACTGTTTTATTATTATTATTATTAAACGCAACAATTTTTTTTTACTAAATTTTATTTATTATGTGGTGTGGTGGTGGTGTGACAGTGGAGACTGTGGCCAGGGCACAGGGCAGCAGGGCACCACGTCCCATGCGATTGCCGGGGACATATGGATGAATCATGGGGTAAAGTTAACTAGCTTCGTGCGTAAGCGAGCGTGAGTGAGTAGACTTTCAAAAAGCGTGAGCGTGCGTGAGTTTGCCTTCACGTATATCAATCGTGCGTGAGTGTGCGTGAACCAAAGCTTTAAAGTCCTGAGCGTGCGTGAACGTGAGTCAAAATCGACTCACGCGCCCATCTCTAGACTCTAACTGCATTCGACTAATTATATTATTTGAAATCGTCTGCCCTAGATGGAAAATGTTAAAAAACATTTGAGACCCTAGGTACTAGTATATACACCAAATTTTAAGTTTCTGGATTCTTACCAGCTTGCTTTACTTATTTATCCATCTTTACCCCCAATCCGTCACCGGAGTAAGCTCAAGATATACTCTAGTTCCAGATCTCGTTACGTGGCCAGTCAATATCTTAAACCGATCCAGAAAAAACGTGCTCACAAAAAACTTACAGACCAACAGACAAGAATTTCTTTGCTCAAATTTAATATCTCGACGTTTTGTGACACTCTAAACCAATTTCAACCAAAATAATTTTTGAAAGTTTATTTAGGATTACTCTTTATAGGTACTTCCACCCCACTACACGGATGTGGAAGTAATATGTAATAAAACTATTTAACTATTAACTATTAAACTTCAACTGGCGCATCCGGCATATTTTCGCATATTCTTGAATGGAAAGTACTTCTTTCCGATTTTTAATCACCTTATACTAAACATAATTTGATAACATGGGACCGCCTCCGAATCATACTTTATAATATGCAGAAACTTTCGTAAAAATTTCCATCGTAGAAGTTGCCATCTGAGAGCAATCAATACGCACAAACAAAAAAATCATACATGCGTGTCGAACATAAGAACCTTCGCCTCTTTAAAGTCTGTTAAAAAATGAAAGCTTTTTAAAAAAAAGGACTAAAGAATCTCAAGATTTTGACAAAGCCGATAACGGGACGTTTTTTACTAAAACACCAGATTTTACTTCCACGTCCACGTAGTGGATTGGTATAGTACCTAATCGTAAAAAAAAATTCAAAATTTTTTTTTCTTGAAATCGGTTTAGAATGTCATGAAACGTCGAGATTTTAAATTTGATCGTAAAAAAAAATTTCTGTCTGTCGGTCTGTCTGTCTGTCAGTTTGTCCGCACGCTTTCTCCGGAACGGTTTAAGATATTGACTTGAAATTTTGTACACGTATATATTATAATGAGATCTGGAACTGGATTGTTTTTTGAAGATATCCGGTGAAGGGTTAGGGGGTAAATAGGGGTAAATATGGGGAAATATGTAAAGCAAGCTGGTAAGAGTACAAAAACTTGAAATTTGATGTATGTACTACAGGTCAAGGCCTCAGATTTTTTATAATGTTTTTCAACCCCCACCATCCCTACTCCATTATTAAAGGGGTTGATAAAATAAAATTGAAATTTCAATTGAAATTTGGTACACGTATGTATTATAATGACATCTGGAACAAGATTATATTTTGAGAAGCTACCGTTGAAGGGTTGGGGGTTAAATATTGTAAAATAGGGGAAAATAAGTAAGCAAGCTGGTATAAGTACAGAAACTTGAAATTCAGTGTATGTACTAGAAGTTAAAGACTCAAATTTTTTCAAAATATTTTGATATATTCATTTGAAATTTGGTACACGTATGTATTATAACGACATCTGGAGCTAAATTATATTTTGAGATGATTCCGTTGAAGGGTTTTGGGGGTATATAGGGATAAATAGGGGAAAATAAGTAAAGCAAGCTGGTGAGAGTACAAAAACTTGAAATTCCGTGTATGTACTAGAAGCCAAATTCTCGGATTATTTATATTATTTTTCAACCCCCACCACCCCTACTCCATTATTAAGGAGGTTGATAAAATAAAATTGATATATTCACTTGAAATTTGGTAGGCGTATATATTATAACGACATCTGGAACTAGATCATATTTTGAGATAATTCCGTTGAAGAGTTGGGGGTTAAATCGTGGCAGATAGGGGAAACTAAGTAAAACAAGTTGGCAAGTGTATAGAAATTTGTGATTTGATGTATATACTAGAGGCGATGGCTTCAGATTTTTCCATAATATTTTCCATCCCCCCATCACCCCCACTCCCTTATTAAAAGAGTTGATAAAATTAAATTGGATTTTCACTTGAAATTTGTTACAAGTATAACGATATCTTAAACTGGATTATATTTTGACATGATTGCGTTGAACGAGTGGGGGTAATTGGTGGTAAATAGGGAAAAATAAGTAAAGCAAGTTGGTAAATGGACAGAAACTTGAAATTCGGCGTATGTCCTAGAAACCAAGGCCTCATATTTTTTAGTAATATTTTTCAGCCCCCACCACCCTTAATCCATTATTAAAGGGGTTGATAAAATGAAATCGAGATATTCACTTGAAATTTGGGACACGTATGTATCATAACAACATTTGGAACTAGATTATATTTTAAGATGATTCCGTTAAAGAGTTGAGGGTTGAATAGGAGTAAATAGGGGAAAATAAGTAAATCATGCTGGTAAGAGTACATAAATATGGTATTTGGTGTATATACTAAAAACCGAGGTCCCAGATTTCTTTCTAATATTATTCAAACACCACCATCTCCGCTCCATTTTTAATGGGTTTAATTACATAAAATTGAGATATTTACTTGCTGGTTAGTACGCGGATGTATTGTAATGACATCTGATTCAGATGATTCCATTGAAGGGGTGGGTCGTGGTAGGTTGTGAATAGAAGAAAATAAGTAGGGTAAACAAAAACTTAATTTTTAACGTATTTGGTAGAAACCAATGCCTCAAAGTTTTCTGTGACATCTGCTCCAAATATTATTAAAATTCTATGACCAATAATTTTCACATACTAGAGTGTAAATCTAGTCAAGATGTTTCCTTTAAAGTGACTTTGATGAAAAATCTGGATGTGGAAGTAGTGATTCCTTAGGCAGCGGTTTTTTAATGTTGTATTAATAACCAACGTGGTGGGCGGTTGCTGTTGAGAAGAGCATCACAATATAACCACTGATGACATCGTAACTCCAAGCTGTTTGTTAATATATTTCATTTGAAGACATGTATTGAAACAGCCTTTAATTGGTGTGACAAAACACGTTATTGAATACTAGGCTGTTATTTTACATTCTGCCAAAGAAGTAGTCGATGAAGTACATTCGTTGTTAAACCGGGCTTAAACATTTACGGGAAAATGGAAACTTTTTCTCTCTTGTTATAATGTTATAATAAGATTGATATTATTCTGCATAAAACTGTCGATATTGCTGGATATAGTTTAATATATTATTGAATGTTTCAAGTAAAATTATTTAAAAAATGTATTTTTTATTTATTAGAATTTTTTAATTTCTTAAGTGAACATCTTGTTGAACTGGTAAGTTATTTATAAACAATTGTTAATCGAATCCTTTTACGTTAGTAAACAAACCTCTTGGTTTAAACTCCTGACAAGTAAATATAAAACTAAGTCTGTTCATTTTCATTTACATTATTTTTTATTTGATGTTTATAAATTATTCAAAATATTTGTATATCCTCCTGAAAGAACGTCATGAATTTATTTTAGAGCTCTTCATGTTCTGTATTAGATTTATAAGTTAATTAAAATGCAAAAAGTAGAAATTATTTATACTTATACTTATTTATTTTTATGAGAATATGTATATATAAAACTCAAAAAATTATGCGAGCTATCCTTCAAATATTCCAAGATTGGATCGATTATAATGCACTTATCGGTGCTAGGTCAAGCAACGCTTTTATAGACTACAAAAAGCCGTAAATTTTTCTTTTATCACTATTCTTCAGTGTCTTCTTTGTTCACGAACTATATTTATTATAGGTCAATCTAAATATTTTTTAAGAATATTGATCAAAGCATTATGAAATACAGTTTCATCGTCACGTCGCGGTAACCCAGTATTTGACCTTATTAGGTACATTTTATCGATAGTTGTCTTCTATTATCGACCGACTTCCAAGAGCAGGCTCTTCGATGATAAAAGTTCTTTTCAATCCGTCCATTCTGAGAGAAATCAATTTTAATTGTAGCGTTTTGAAAAGGGAAGATTCTACGCTAAAAGAACGGCACCATTCTTATATTAACTTGAGCTCTTATTCAGGTCTAAAATGGCTATTGAAAATTGAAAAAGGACCTCGACTGAGATGTTTGACAGGTGGGAGAAGCTCTACAGCTTGCAATTATTAATAGATACAATTAAATCTTATTTTAATATCTTCGTCTATTAACATAATCGAACTCCACTGAATTCCATAATGATTTGTCGCGTTGTTTAATTATTTAACAACGTATTCGCGGAACAGTTTCCTGTTCCGTCGTATGTATGTTCGATTGATAATTATAGTATAGTATTTACGAAGTCAATTGGAACAGCACGGAACTAGAGGATCTTAAGGGGTATTGTCAATATATCGCTTCACACTGAATGAAAGAGCACAGAATTTTACAGATTTATATTCACCACTCCTCGTCTACAGTCCACGTGGACTTGATCCCCCTGTCACATAGAAATATAGATGGGATTAGATGCTTAGCGAATTTGATTTGTCAACATCAATCTTGTTCAGAGTTTTTGCATGCCATGAGATGCAAATAGAGACATAATTTATCTTGACGAAACATGGTTTGACACCCATGGTGTAGTTCAATACGGTTGGGTAGATAACACCAAAAAGTGTAATTTAAGTGCTCCATGTTCTAGGAGGAAAAGAATTATAATTCTACATGCTGGAAGTAAACACGGTTTTATTCCAAATGCATTATTGTTGTCTGCTAAAAATATCAAGCAATTCTCTGCCGACTACCACGAGGATATGACAGCTGAATTATTTGAGAAGTGGACAAAGAAAAAGCTGTTGCCAAATATCCCACCAAATTCTGTAATTGTTATGGACAATGCGTCATACCATTCGCGGCAACACACAAGAATTCCGAACAGCAACACAAGAAAAGGCGATATCATTGAATTTATGAAAGGTAAAGGCTTGAAAATTCCAGAAAAAGACACAAAAAAAACTTTATTAGAACTGATTGGAAAGCAAAATTTTGAAAAGGAATATGCCGTTGAAAAAATGTTTGAAGCACACGATCATACTACTTTACGTCTGCCTCCATATTAGTGCGTTTTCAACCCCATTGAAACGGTGTGGGCTGATGTAAAAACAAGACTACGTCAATATAATCAGTCTCCATTAATTGAGTCTGTCTTAAAAAATATAAAGATTAAATAGTAGACGAAATAGGCAAAAGCGATATATGGAGGAAGTATGTATCGCATGTGATAAAGAAGGAAAATGAATATTCTATATTACCACCTTCAATTCAATTACTATTAATTTAAATACCGATTCAAGTTCTGAAAACTCGGATAGCGACGAATGAAATATTGTTTATTTAAAGTTCATAGACAAAGCTTTTTCGAAATTTGTTTATTTAACGTTGACCTATTTCCGCTACTGAGACCAATTACCGACGCCAGGAAACGAGTTCCCCCTTTAAAATTTTGCCGAGTATTTCCTTTATAGAATAGTACAAATTTTCTACCTGCCTAACATCATGATACTGCAAAGTTCATAGTATCATGACCTAACATTTAATAAACAAAATGTCGCTGCTTTACACCCCTTCGGAAGGTTTATATACCATATATGCAACTCCCACTAGACAATAGACATAGCCTTAATATATCGTTTATGTGATAAACATGTTTTTTCATTAACCACTTCTATTGAATAAAGGTATTGTAGAAATCACTTTCTTTAACAATTAAAAAATAATTATTTAGTATTTAAAGTATTTTTACAGTTCTACCGCCGCCACCTATATCCCATAAAGGAGATGCCGACTTTACTACGAGTTTTCGTTTTTATGCTGTCCAAATTGAGATCATATATACTATAACTGAAACTAAAATAAGAAAATTATAATTTCAGTTTAATTCGCTCTAACATAAAAACGAAGCAATCAATTGGTTTCAACATTTTGTCGCGTTATGACGTTATATTTCTAAAAATACATATTCTTTATAGGATTGGCAAACAGCAGAAAGAGTAGTATATGAAAAATAAAAATAAAAACTATCTATAGAAAGACTAATTTCCAATCATTGTACCTATAACCTGTATTCTGGTTGTGATAGCAATAAAAGGAATCTAAAATTAATGTCTCTATTTCTTATTTGACAATTGTCATTGTAACATTAGTATCCACATAGCCCCTTAGGACCAAGAAGGGTAAGCTTAAAATTAGGACAGAGGGCTTTTAGACCAAGATCCCAGAACCGCCAGACCTACCTCATTTTAGCAAAGGCAGTAAATAATATGATATGTAGTTAAGAACGTATGCATATTTGCTAGCTTGAAAGCGGGGCTCTTTTACGGATAACAGTTTCAAACGGTACAAAAAAGCCTTACTAACCTACCTTAAAGTATGATAGCCGATTTTCATATGTGTTTGACAGAATACTGTTAAAAACCAACATTCATTATTGCCAGGCACTTTTCGTGGACCCTAACATCCGCCAGACGCTTTAAAACTCGAAAAAACCCAACCTAACATAAAATAACTATGAAATCACTAAGTACTACCAACTATGTAGAAAACGAAATAAAACAAAACATTTATTATATTAGGTTAGGTTGGGTTTTCTTCGAGCTTTAAAGCGTCTGGCGGAAATGAGGGCCCACGGAAAGAGTCTGGCAATAGTAAATATTTGTTTTTAACAGTATTTTGTCAAACATATATGGAAACCAGCTAAGGAATATACCCCTGCACTATGGCCTATTGTCTACGATTAGCAGTTTTCGAGAAAATCACCTGAGAAAAAAATTGACTAATAAATAAATGTTTGAGCACAGCAGTTATACTACAGTAAATACAATTAAAAATAATAAGTAATAATTTATTATTAAATGTCCAACTAAAACTTTGCAGTCATATAGCAAATAACTTATACTGTAGGGAAAAAATGTTTAATTGATTCACCCACCTGTGGGGCGTAGAGGGTGGAAGAAATAGGGGTGTCAGTGTGTTTCTGACGGCATTTTAGTAAATATCTGGTTAAATATTACTTTTTGCATAACATGCATAACATATTTATTTAATAAAATTTTATTTAGACTGTTTTCTTGTTTGTTTCTTTATTATAAAAATTGACTAATAGATATTTTGTAAACCATTTTAATCTCCGGTGTTGATTTATTTAAAAAAATATTTTTTATAGCTTTTGAAATTATCTTTCCTTTTTTGTAAATAAGTGAAATATACAAATTGCTCATACAATGCATATTAAACAAGAACATCTGTCTCTTTATATTCAAGAGACTTACATGAAAAATATGTATGTGGAGGTAGTGATTCCCCAGACAGCGGTTATTTTTCGAAAAGTAAGTATTTCAAGTTCTTCTTAAACATGTGCGTTAAATCCAGATTTAATTTTACTGTGCCATTTAATGAATATTAATATTTGGTACATTAGTCGAAAAAAGAAAAAAGTTTATTTTATTTCCATTAAAAAGACAGTCTGCAGGTATTTGTCTAAATCAACTTATTCAAAAGGCTCCGGAGAAATCATATGTTACAGAGGAAGCAGAATTTGGTAACAAAAATGCAACGCAACGGTACGGTAGAGACATGTTTCATACCCACCTAAATCATGTAATATCAAAGAGAACAATGAAACTTGACCAGTTTTCATGGTAACTAATGTGCCCACTTAACTTACTTAATCTTAGTAACACATGAGGAGATATAGAATACCGAACTCAGGCAAGTGTTAATCTGTGGAAAGTCTTGATAAATTATTATAAGCCGGTAGAATTGAACAATACACCATTGTTGCAAATTTGAAAATATATCAGCTCGATTCTGCTGTGGATTACATAACGGCTCGTCAGGTTCGGCTTAAGTGAAGACTATTCTGACTTAACTACTGACCAAAGATATTTCAAGTCGTTAATTTCAACATCTGGCGTTTTGGGCAACTGAACGTCACTTGTATTTCATTAACTGACTAAAGTTACAGGTGTTTCTCTAGAGCCAACCAGTAGCAGTACGATACTAAATGAATATTTCCAAAATAATTTTTAAAAAAGTATAAACTTAATATTGCAGAAAATAGAGAAAAAAATGCTAAAAAAGCATTAATTAAAGAACCGGAAAAGTGCAAGTCGTTCTTGCGCAATTTGTGTTCCCTACCATGAATAGTTGTTTGTAAATGTAGATTTGATAGATTTATACGAATATGATGCTAAGAAAACTTAGGTAGGTCGCGCTCTTACCATTCGCTGTGACTAGCGTCGAAAAGCACTAATTTGTAAACGTTGTATATTTATCACTGTTCGTTATTTCCGATAAGGGGGAGGTGCTAAAACATTCATTTACCCCTTATTATGCTCTTTGCAAATATAAAATGAAGAGTATATTGCACTCCATCGACCCATTTCTAACCCCCGTAATAGTGCTCGTAGAGAAAAAAATTTCATATCACTGTGTTGATGATCGAATTCTGAACAATTTTCAAAAGGCCCGTCCGTCCGTCTGTCCGTCCGTCTGTCCGTCTGTCTATCCGTCCGTCTGTCTGTTCGTCTGTCTCTCCGTCTGCATATCCGTCTGTCTGTCCGTCCGTCTGTCTGTCCGTCCGTCCGTCCGTCTGTCCGTCTGTCCGTCTGTCCGTCTGTCCGTCTGTCCGTCTGTCCGTCTGTCCGTCTGTCCGTCTGTCCGTCTGTCCGTCTGTCCTTCTGTCCATCTGTCCGTCCATCCGTCACGTTTCTTGTAACCTTTGAACGAAATCGATCAATGAATAAAAAAGTTATTAATTTTTTAAATAAAAAAAAAATGTATTAGAATTAAACAAAAAATCTTTGAAACTAACATCGTTTACAAAAAAAACTCCTATCCTATAGAATGTGCAACAATTATATAACAAGTGTAGTAAATAATCGAAGAGTATAATGGTTAGCTTGTTTAACTATATTAATCGTAAAAAACATTTCCTTTTTTTGTTGAAATTGGTTTAGAATGTCATGAAACGTCGAGATTTCAAATTTGAGCTGAAAATTTTTTTAGTCTGTTTGTCTGTTTGTCGGTCTGTAACTTTTTTTTGTACGCACGTTTTCTCTAGAACGGTTTAAGATATTGACTTGACACGTTGTACACGTATGTATTATAACGAAATCTGGAACTGGTTTGTTTCTTGAACATATCCGATGAAAGGTTGGGGGGTGAACGGGGGAAAATATTTTTTAAATATTTTCCATTATTAAAGGAGCTGATAAAATTAAATGGAGATATTCACTTGAAATTTGGCACACATATGTATTATAACGACATATTGAACTAAATTATATTTTGAGATTATTGCGTTGAAGGGTTGAGGCGTTAAATAGGTGTAAAAAGGAAAAAATACGTAAGGCAAGTTGGTAAGAGTATAGAAAGTTGGGATTTGACGTTTATACTAAAACTTAAGGCCTCAGAATTTTTTTTAATTTTCAACTCCCCCCACCACCCCACTCCGTTATTAAAAGGGTTGATAAAATAAAATAAATATTCTTACTTGAAATTAGGTAGATGTATGTATTATAACGACATCTGTAATTAGATTATATTTTAAACTGATTCCGTTAAAGGGGTGGGGGTTAAATAGGGGAACAAATGTAACGATGCTGTAAGAGTACAAACATTTGAGATTTGGTGTATATCCTAGAAGCCAAAGCATCAGATTATTTTACAATATTTCCCCTCCACCACCCCCACTTCATTATTAAAGGGGTTGATAAACTGAAATTGAGATATTCACTTGAAATTTGGTACACGTATATGTTAGAACGATACTTGGAACTAGATTATATTTTGTGATGATTCCGGTGAAGGATTCAGCGGTAAATAGGGGTAAATAGGGGAAAATAAGTAAAGCAAGCTGGTATGAGTACAGAAACTTGGGATTTGGTCTATATACTAGAAGCCAAGGCCTCATAGTTTTTTTTAATATTTTTCAACCCCTCCACCATCACCACTTCATTATTTTCATTGTTAACATAAACAATTTTTAACTAACAATATAATGAAACAGCCAAACATATATTTACGTTTCAAGCAAACACAGTGAACACAGAGACATGGCCATTCCTAGCTCTACCGTAAGTGAACATAATGAACACAGATTTCCGATCCTCTTTAAATGAAAGTATCTTTGTTACTATACTTTCGAAAAAATTAATGTTATACTTGCATTCCAGTATGTGGAAATAATTGTTCATGGTACTTTAATAACGTAGTATTTGAAATCGTCTACCCTAAAAGCTCATAGAACAATATGATAATTCAATACTATTTTTGTTAATTATTTCCACCAAGGGAAAAGTGGGTGATGATAACATGAGTCAAAAAGTAGTACAACACATCTTTGATTTTCATTAATTTAATTATGAGGAAATCAGTAAGGAAAGGTAGATATTGAAGTGGCATATCGATTTATCGATTTTCAAATAATATTTAGAATTCTATGTGCAACTATTTCCACATACTGGAATGTAGTCCAGGGCCGTCGAGAGAAAATCGGGGCCCGGATTGTATTAACATACGGGCGCCCTACCCCCGCTGTTCGAAATAATGTTTAAGGTTCGCAGTCAAAATTTGCATATGCATCTCCCCCTCAAGACGTCCGGGCCCGGGGGAAAACACCCCCGACCCCCCCCCTCGTCGGGCCTGAGTGTAGATACAGTATCAAGATGTTTCCGTTTAAAATGGCTGGGATGGGTAATTTGGATGTGGAAGTAGTGATTCCTTAGACAGCGGTTTTTTTATTTTGTTTATATATAAAAGAAATTACCACTAGGTTACGCCCGTAATCATTATACAGCTGCTATAAAATTACTAATAGTTACTTAGTTGCAATGGGTAGGCACTATTATGTTGATGAAAACACCATTACTTTTTCAAGAAAGCATAGCTCTTGATTTATTAATGATTATTGTTAGAGGTATATCCTGTTTTACACTGATAATATACCATACGTGCAAATGGTATCAAACCAAAAAACAAAGTTTATCATCAAGCCTTTTTTTATATATCAAAAAATATTGTCCAAGGTAATGCAATCCAGATAATTTTTTCAGTCTACATCTTCCAATGTTCATGATTTTTTTCAGATTTCTTATGTAATGCTTTTGGGGGAGAACAGTGATTTGTAAACGTGAAAGAGAAATACATGAAAATGCAAATTGTATATGCATTATTCGTTCTTTAACAAGCTTTCATTTGACACCATACGACGTTCTTGATAAAAATAATTGACCAATTTGCATTTTACCCCCCAATACTAATCCTAAAAATAAAAATTCTTTTTGTACTTTACGTCTGTAATTGGGCCAAGGCTTCCTACAACTGTGCCAAATTTTTATTTTGTACGTCAAACAATCTGAGAAGAATGCCTGTGACAGACAGACGGATACGTCGAGGTGATTCCATAAATGTTGCGTTTTGCCAAGTTTGATACGGAAATACTAAAAATACATTTCAAACGATTACAAACTAATTCAAGAGTATTAGCCAAGTAAAATATTCCTTCTTACTTAGTGATTTTTAAAAAGTAGTTTCCAAAATATTAAAATGTATAAGAATTGCGGAAAGTAAAAAAATCAATCAATCAGGCTTAAATAAATAAATAAAAAAATCTGCTTCGAGTGTTAGTCAAATAAAGTACTTCTGCTCAGCTAGTGCTTCTGTGTAGACAGAAGTACTAGCTATCTGCTCTGTTCCCAGGAGCCAGTATAATCAATCAACAAAGCTGTGTACTGACCCTTGAACCATACAGCCTTTTAACTTGTAGGAGGTAATCAGATGAAACAAATAGTATTCGCAAAAATAAGAGAGATTTCCCATGGTTGCGTTCGATAGAGATAGTTGCATCTATATCGTGTTTGTAAAGACTGGTGATCTGAAGCGTTGCACCATTGTAAAGTTTGGGTTTAAGATATTTTAATAACTTTATAGAAGCCCCAGACTTCTATTCAAACCATGAGCAGACACTTTCTAAGTATTTAATCATTATTTACACTGAGATCGACTGATTTGTAGATTATAAATATTTTTTTGTTTTCCTTTTAGTGTTAAAATCGCTCTCTTTTGCTATCTCGAGACTGATTGGCGCTATAGTGTAGTATTTTGACAATGATGTCACTTCTAACAGCTAGAAATAAATTCCATTTACTTAATTATGAATTTGGACAAAGAGGAGGCAAGCCATTTGGCGGAAAAAGGAAGAAAATATTTCTCTCCCTAGTCCTGAGCGAACCTTAAATCTTATTCTACAGGATTTACCAGACTAGACCACGACCACAGTTTAACAACTGTTGAGTTTTAACCTCCCGAATGAAGCAGCCAAGCTTTGAGAATGAATGAGACAAATGGTCGTATGATATATTGAAACACGAACTTGTCAAATGTGTAGAGGATGATACTATAAAAAAAATGTTTTCTTAGCCACTTCTCAATCAGCCAAAACACTCCTTGAAAACCAACGAGAATTTTGTGTTGGAGACGCTATAGTTTATAGTAGAATCTAAATCACTTCTTGAGGATCATTTTCAGGTGCGTGCTGGCCCACTGGGCTACCGGGCTCTTCCCGGTAGGCACCTGAAGCGGCCTCCATCTCTGGACCATTACCCGCTGTCTAATGGACGTGTCAGGTACGGACGGTACGGTAGATATTTCTTTACCAGAAATTCTCTTTGTTTATATAAGATTGTTTGACCTTGAAAAATTGAAAATTTTCCCCTGCAGTGCATTTTCGTTCGAGGCCCCCCGAGAACTTATATGCACAGGCCCCCTATATGATCCCAGCACGAACCTTATCATTTTATAATTTGCTTCGCTGGATACGCTAGTTTACAAGCTAGGCGCGCTAACTCAAGAAACTACCATTCTCATAACTTACATTCTAATTGTACACATGTACATCTCTAGGAGAATCAAGGAATACATATCTCGAAAGGCATTTTTTACAGGCGGAGAAACTAGAAATCTACCCTGAGACAGCCCGCTGTTTTTTGTGTACAGTATTGGCCTTTTCTAAGAGATTTTCTAATCGATGGAGCGTAACAGGTCACAAATTATAAGGATTTTCACTTAATTTATGATCACGTGTCTTCTGTTAGAATTCAGTTACAAGTACTTACTGCAGAACGGCTACTATTGTGTATTGACACATGCCTCCAATGGGGTCTCGATCGTGGTCGCTGTGGCAGTCAAAGAGAATGTTGATGATGAGTGGACACAACGGAGAAGTTCATCATTTCAGAATTCGATTTTTGTGAACCATACAGTAGAGTGAATGCGTATCACGTGATCTGAGTGAACCAATTAAGTGCAAGTTACTAGAATACCTTCATCTCTAAGGTGATGGAAAGACTATTTTTTAAATTAACCTATAAATCACGACACACCTCGATGTCAACTGTGAGGATGAACTGCTGCTAGCATTCTCGGTATGTGCGGTCACATGTTTTGCAAATTGGTGACATATATGTGGCGACTATGATTGCGACCTCTCCCATAAGCAAAGAGGTATTTTTGGCACATCTGTAGTACCCTTAAATAGTTTATATGTTATGGAAAGAAAATAAATGTCAATAAATAATTTTATTTACTCTTATTAGATTATATATTAATTAATTATCTGCTTTTGAACATGTAATAGTACCAATAAACAAATAGAGTGATTTATTATAACTCCCTAGTGATTTATTTTTACATTAATCATCTTTAACTTCATATCTAGCCTGTCCAATCGACGTAAGGCGCAAAATAAAAGAGAATAGTCCATTATTATTGAGGAGAGGAAGGTAATTTAACATGTTTGAATAGTTTGGATGTTGTCAAACTACTATATTAATATTTATTGTTATGATGGCGAATAGAGCATAGTATTAACTTGCGATAATGGTAACAACATTTACAGCACTCGCCTGCGGTTCGTGCTGCAAATTTCATCCGCGTGAGTTATTACTTACATTATCACTCGTTAAATAAAATACTGTTCAAAATGCCTTATTCTCAATATCTTGACAGATGGATTGTGATCCTTGCGTTATTCTAGTTGGCATGGTTACCCTTAGGCGCACGGCGTCACCATCACCAAAGCGTTTTCCGTAATAATAATAATATTGTATTAATTGCCAATGTTTCACTAATACAGACTTGACTTAATTTTCGTATTTTTGTCTTTAGAATATACGTCTGAAATATGAACAGTTACTTATAAAACGCTTGTACAGAAATATGCCTCGATAATTTAGTTAGATCGATTATTAAACTCACCAGTAACTTAAATAACTTTAACTCCCAAGAATATAAACACAAAACATAAATAATGTTCCGGTGTTTCAAAAACATAATGCAGTCTATTTTTCTTGCAGGAAACAATCGATGAACTACCGCAAGTCTTAATCCGGCTCTGACGAGAAGAAACACATATCATTAGCTACCTTCCCACGGACCTCAAACAATTTTGGGAACACGAAACAGACCTTGCTAATTGATAGAGTAAACACGTCGAATGTCAATTCATAGACAGAATGTTCCACACAGTTTCGTACTTTGATTTTGCAATGTATTTAAAAAAACAAGAACGTGAGCGGTAACTAGATTGACTTAATGAGATAAAGCGTATAAAAGAATGTATTTGTTATATTTAACAAATTCTTATTAAATGTTTCCATACTGCTTCTCTATTGTACAAGTGGAAAATGAAATACCATGAGATGGACGTGCAGATTATAACGAGCGAGAAATTATGAAATAAATGAATTTAAAATGTGCTCATCTTAATGTACCCAGTTTCTTTTAAAAGGTTTATTACTTATGTAAATCTTACGGAAAGAAAAAATACATTGTGTACTGACTTTCACTTTCAAATATTACTGTATTTTTCACGAGAATATAAATAGGTCATTTTAGTTATTACTTATTATAGGTTTTTCCCATGAACTGGTGTCGCTTTTATGAAAAATACTCTCGCTGTAACCAACATTAATAAGTATATTTGTTAGTATATTATTAATACTTGAAAATACCCATAATCAACAGAGATTGTTAAACAGGTTTCTTGAGGGCTGTACATAATATTAATTAATATACAAAACTCTTTCCAAACCCTCATATAACTACTGCTTCTAGGTGTTTTCGGAGTACATTTAAATAATGTTACATTGTTGTAAAGTATACACGTTATTTTAAAATGCTCAATAGAAAATAAGCCCCAGCAGTGTGTTTTTATGGCTCTTTTTTGGATCTCTATTTTTAATGTTGTGAATATTTTGTGTTTTGTATTCTTTGTTTTGTATTTTTATATTTTTTTGGTGGACCAGTCCTTTTTGTATTCTTTTATAATCGGTCATCTTTTCTGACAACTCAGATTAATATGTTAAGGGTTATAAATGCAATTAAGTGAGGGATGTGTGGGTGCATTGTGGAATTTTGGGGTGAGAGGGTCTTGTAATGTGGGGTTATTTAATGAGAGTGAGGAATTTGCAAAATTAGGAACCAGATGGTTCAGGATGAATTTGGATAGTAGTGGAACACCTGTAATGTTGTGGATGAATTGTGTGGATATTCTGTAAGGAAGTTTGAGGTAACTTTTTAGCGTTTTGTTTTGTAGTACATGTAGGCGGTTTTACAATGTTCTGTTAGACAAAGGATAATATATGGGGGAGGCATAGGTAATGATTGGTCTAAGATAGATTTGAAAAAGTAGTGTAGAAGGACGTATAGGTGCAGTTTTAAGTATAGGGTACAGTGATCGCAATCTAATTCTGTATCTATTTATGATATAATCTGTGTTTTATAAAGTGAGTTTTGAATCCAGGGTAAGACCTAATTATTCAACGTTATTTTGCCAGTTTAGGGTAATATTATTTATAATTATATTATCTTTGGGTTTTTTATGTGTCCTTGTGAATGGGTTGACCAGCAATCCCCAGTTATTATAGTACTCGATGATTTTATCAGTGTATTGTGGTAAGAGTTTTGGCACGAGATCAATGTTTATAGAATTCGATATCAAGGGGGTATCGTCTGCGTAGAGTTATAGGGTGTTTCTTATGTCCGTAGGGGTTGGGATGTCATGTGTATAGATGTTATATAATATTGGTCCTAGAGCAGAGCCCTGTGGGACGCCAGAGAACTTAGGAAGGATGGGAGAGCTCTGCTGGTTTACTGCCACAAGGAATGTGCGGAATGAAATATACAACTAAGTACGTCAAACATGTTTCAGTTTCTCTTCGTATGCAAATTAAGCTAATATATTAACACAAATTGCAAGGATGGCCATCTACCACAAATTTTAAGAACGAAATAGCCAAGGAACGAAATACTTAAAAATACCCATTGTAACACAAATTGTAGAAATCTGTGTAAGTTGCAGTAGACTTTTCTTGCAACTTATGTGAATGCATTTGCTCAATTTGTATGAGGAGAGAAAAAATTAAACCTGTATAATGTAACAGCTAATCTGTTCTGACGACGTATATTTCCTACATAGGATATTTTTTCTGCTGCGGAGTCTTGCAATCGAATTATTTTGTATTGTGTGTTTTAAAATAATGGCTCCATACTGGATGTAAACAAAAACCAACATAGTATGCGGTGAAGATGACGCCACCACTCTTTTTATAATGGACTCAGTAGTGAACTATTCAAAACTTTCTTTGCTGCGAAGATCGCTCCACTTGGGAATTAGAAAATCGCTCGTTCAAAAGATTTTCAAACAAGCCCATTTTTAAAAGAAGTTGTACGGAATTGCGTCGATGACTAGAATTGTGCGTTGAAAAAGGCGGTAAATGGATTGAGTAGAATAGTTATTGGTTATATTACTTTTGTTGTTAAGTTTATAAAATTGAAATTTAGTAAACAAAAGTAATGTTAACAATTATTACTATGATAACGCGAACTTATTTTTTGGGACTTCAAATTTCAATTTTCAACTAATTTTACCTATTTTCGATTTCTCTCTGAAACTAAAAGAAAATTTGAAAGTATTAAAACTGAATTAGCCGTTTTTCTTGTAAAATGAAAAATAAAAAAGTTTTTCCTCTTTGCAACTCGATCCGTGGATATACTGTATAAAAAGAAACCATTTTTACTTCTTTCTTTTTGTTGGGTAGTTTGCCACCTGCATATACTTGCGATACATTTAAATTGAATATTATGACATGACACAAAATAGAAAAGTCAGATTTGACAGATAGTTTGTACATAGGCATAAATAATTTAGGATACATTTCAAACACGTTTAAAAATTTCAAAATTTAATTTTCTCGATGAAGAATGTACAAAATTGCTGGATAGAGAATTATTTCATACTTATTCAAAGAAATTGTCATGGTTTTGCATAAAACATCTTTATGCGTGGCTTTGTGCCTTTCTGATGAGCTGCAGAATAAGGGCGAAAAACGTTTCAAAGGCTAAGTATTTCCAAAACAGAATTATTGATTTCGTGAAAATATAATCCATTAGAATGAAACATTTTTAAGACAAGGTAGGTAAATATATTCATTTTAGGCCTTTGTTCTAATTTTTAACCGAATCTTCACGACCGTAGGGGGTTATGTAGACACTAATCTGCATGGCCGTAGGGGACTGTGTGGATGCTAGTTGTTGAATGAGAATTTTCATATAGCAACTAATACAAATTCATTTTAGGATTTTGATTTGCTAGCATAACCAGAATTCAGGTTATCGAAAGAATGCAAAGATTTCATTAATATTTTTACACATAGTTTTTCTTTTGGTTCTCATAGCTAGTTATTTTTTTCTGCTGTTTGCAAAATCCTATAAAGAATATGCTTCAATACAATTATAAGCAAACAAATAATAATTTTCTTTTAAACCTCACTGTATATTGTCCAATAATGATTACTACAATTCATTATACTAAATGGCGACTTTCATTAATTCAGTATGACTAGTTTCAATTGTCATAGTTTTATGTCAATTCTATAAGTTATTATTTTCAAGCGTATTTATTTCATTTCTAAACTGTACCTTTAAAGTTGAGAAGAAGCACTATGTTGTATATCCCATACAGATACACGTTTCAGAAACATTTTTAATGCATTGTAAAATAGCATTTTTTGTATCTCCTTTCCAAAGGAACTGATTCACATTTCCTGTGCACTCTTCATATGCATGGCTAACTTAATTACTGATCATTTTTACTCATACATTATTTAGTCCAATGTTTACTTGCTAATTGTCCGCGATGATTAAGATTCCTTGTACATTGATTTCTAAGTAAATAATTCAAGTACACTCACTCAGTGACGTACGTTTGTCATATAAGCTTGGTTGACTCAAGTTGACCTTGGTCGAACCTTAACCGAATTCATGTGTTTCTTTTATTACGAGGATTTATTTACTAAGCACGTCGCGATTATTCCTCGTTTTCAAGAGACAACATCTTATCATACTGTTTGAAGCGTGAATAAAAATAAGACAATGCCCCCGTTAGAGATTTATGGAAAGCGATATTAAAATCTGTTTTATTTATAATGCTTGTGCCCTTGCCTTGACGTCCCTTTTAAGGAAGTCAAAGGTCTTAGAGATATATGGGACAATTCAATGGTTTATTTTTACACGAAAGATCATAATTTCTACATTTTATTAGTTATGCTTCATTCTTTTTATAACATAGAGGAACAACACATGAATCACTTCTGACCAAATAGACCAAGGGCCAGAGACGAAAAAAGACCAAATTGCGTCAAACTGAGGCAGAAGGTAGCTGTTAATCGTTAGATTTTATGATTCTGATTGAGATTGGAGAATAAGAATCTCTTCTGCTTATGTTTTTACAGCCAAGGGAATTTTGAAAGTACGGTTTTTTCCCGATAACTTATTTTCTTGAGAGGGCAGAAAAAATGTTTCAGATAGAAGCTGTAGACAGTAAAGTTATCTATCGATCTGTTTAAACCAGCTGTCAAAATAATGAAATTTACACCTCAAAATTTCTTTCAAATCTAAAAACATTTTTGGGAAAAAAGCAATTCATGTGAAATTTTAAGAAATGAGATCTAAAAGTATTCTCAAGAAGGTGATGTAGACAGATTTTGAAAATATTACCCTTTGCGCGACTTAATCTCAAAGGAGTAAAAATTGGAGAAGTCGGTTTAATGTTCCGGATCAGGCATCAATGTAGACGTTCTTTGTTTCAAATTCTAGGGTTTTATCTGTTCTTTCAGAATTTGTAGAGGAAATAAATATGTTTTTAATTCTTAACCCTCTTGTTTCACTTTGAACATTTTCCAAATTTTTACAATTGCTCTAAAATTAATGTGTTTTTTAAATTGACTTTCCTTTCCAAGAGATTATTATACTCTTCGCAAATACAAAACGAAGAGTATATTGCATTCGATCGGCACATTTCTAAAACCGGTAATATTGCTCGTAGAGAAAAAATGTTCATATCACTGTGTTGGTGATCGAATTCTGAACAACTTTTAAAATGCCCGTCCGTCCGTCTGTCTATCTGTCTGGCCGTCTGCCCGTCCGTCCATCACGTTTCTTGTAAGCACAATAACTTAATAAAGAAAAGTGCGATTGTATTGAAACGTGGACAGTTAGTGTTTGCTAAAGAAAGAACCCTATTGCCTTTGAACAAACTCGATCAATAAATAAAAAAGTTATTAATTTTTTTAATTTGACAAAACGTTTTTTTATGTTTTATAATTAAACAATTTACAAAAAAAACTACGAAAAGTATCCTATAGAATGTGCAGCAATTATGTAAAAAGTGCAGTAAATCAGCAAAGAGTATATATAGTTATTAATCTTTATATCTAGTTAAATTTCATTAAAGCAACTATTTCAAGCTTGGAATTTTTAAAATCCGACCAGTAAATCCCGAGATATCGATGTTTTTGGGAATAGAGCTATTATGACAACAGTTAATAACATTTTAATGCGAAGTTTAGTTTAAAGCATTCTTCAGACTTTTACTTGGTACAATCAAATTTATAAGTCCTCTCCCATCCACAATTTTTAAAAAAGATGTATTGCTGGTAAAGCCAAGAGTGTACGTGTACACTTGTACACCCCGTAAGTATTCTATTCAGTACGTGATATGCTTATAATATTAGTTAGTTTATCAAATTTCTTCACGTGATTTTTTCGAGAACTGCTACTGCTAGAAAAAGTATTTGAAACAAAAACGTTGCTTCTATATACTTATTAAAATTTAACCTTCATTTTAACACATTTTGTTAATACATATATTGATAACACACTGAAAAATTGAGTCTAATTGGTTGTTTCTTCTTTGAGTTTCTTCTTTTTATAGGTTTACGTATTGAAAGAGGTAGATTAATTATAATTGAATGCGCGCTGTGTCCACATAATACAGCTGAACGCTGCTTCTCCTCTTGTGCCCTTCACCGCGTGCAGTAGCGAGCAAACGAAGAAAGATGTACGGTTGGAAGATAATAAAAAATAATGTTGTAGTAGGCAAATGTTTATAGAATGTTTTAAATCGAACCACGCGGTCAGATGATATTAACGTTTTCATAACAATAAAAATATTTTTTTCAACAAAATTTAATAAGCCACTGCAATAGAAACCAAATTTTGAAAAAAATATGAATTTTAGATCAATTTAATAATTTTCAACAATTCTCAAAGTGAAAGAAAAAATGTTAAAAATGCCAGAATAAATAATGTTTTTGGTATTATAAAATTAGTGATAAAAATCTACATTCTGGGCCTACGATCGTCTACATTGACACTCGATCCCGAATGTTAAAGTGATTTTCACTTTTTTTCTTAAGTCACGCAAAAATTAATATTTTTCGATATCGGTTCACATCTTCCTGAAGACACTTTTAATTGTGATTGATTTAATTTGCAACTCACCCACGTATTTCTTCTTAAAGAACTTTGAGATTAAATGATTAAGTTGGTTTTCCTGGCTTCTCTGAAGCTTTGAAGTTAGATATCATTATTTTGACATCAGATTCAACATGTCCATAGATAATTTCCATATCTGCAAATTTTATTTGAAACAGCTTTTTCTATATTGTAAAGAAATATACAAAAGACGCGAAAAAACATTCTTTTGGAAGTAAAAAATGAAGCAGAAAAATTTTTATTCGCCAATCTAGGTACTTATTCAGAATCATGAAATCTTGCGATTAGGAGAAACAGTAAATTCAAAAAAGTTTTACCATTAACCTAATTATTTTAGGGAAAAAATTCAAGAGCAAAATATTTTTTAATTAGGTCCAATAAATCTCCAAATTTGGGTCGACAAATTTTTAAAACGTGAATGTATTTTTGCGCATATGTAGGATTTGAACTCTGGACTTCCTGCATGCGACGTATTTCTTTCGCCGCGACCCTATTTGCTTTCTGAAAGCTGAAGTTTTGTAGAGGTAAACCAATAAATATGAACCTAAATGGCAACCACAAAATTCTGAGTGCTCGCCCCACAGACGTCCTTTAGCCATGCCGGCCATTCCTTCTTTTGGGAGATCTAAACTAACATTTTAGTATATTTCCAGTCTTGTGAAAATGGGTATGTTGCCGAGGACAGTAGCTCTTAGACTATAGCCTAAATTTAGAGGAAGATAAAACATTTGCCACCACTCATTTTAATCGCTATGTTAGAAAATTAATAGTTAGGGAACATACACTTTCATGTTTAATCAATCATAAGCAATAATATGTTTATAACAACTTTATCGACGCCTTGAAAACACATGTGGAAATTGTTTATTTGTATCTAATAATATAATGAGTCACCCACATAAAATCTAAATGTCAAATTCCACATTATTATACCAATTTTACTCAATCAAATATGTATATTCTTTTTAGTAATCAAATAAGTAGAACGGAAGTTTTTATATAAAAATCTGTTTTATAACATACTAAACTCAAATTCTAGCTTTGCTTTACATGAGTTCTAAGGTTTGTAAAATGCAATTTTTGGTCGTTTCTGAAATAATAAAGTACAATATGGAGTGGTGCAAAGTTGCCTTCAGAGTACAAAACAAGAGTTTAAATAAATGTTCAAGTAGTGGTTCAAAATTTGCCTAAATGGTTGGATAACTTTACACTAATTCAAAATATTTTGAATAAATTTTTTTTTAAAGTTTAAGAAAACTTCAAGAAATAAGATGACAATGAGTAAAAGATATGAATTACCCGAAGAATGATTTAAGTTTTTTACTTATGATAACCGAAAAATTGTTTTGAAACCTAGTTTTCTCCACAAAATTTTTTCAACTAGCATAAAACCTGTTCATCCCAGAAGTGGAAAATCTTACGAAAGTCAAAACTTTAAAACAGTTTTATAACCGACTTTAAAAATGTTAGCTGGGAAATGAAAGTCTTATAATACTCTTTGAATCAGCTATAAAATTATGAGAAAATTAACTATTAGCATAGTTAGAAGTTTCATTGGCTCTTAAATTGAAATGCAAAATAACTTACAGTTTTATTAAAAATTAAAATAATAGTTAAAGACAGTGTACTTGTTTATATTAATGTGTAACACTCAATAATAATAAATATGATTTTGTCTTTAAGATTTTTGTAACAACCATATTAAATAATTCACAGAGATTTTCAATATTTGTTATACTATGCTGATTAAAACAGTGAATCTGTTACCATAAAGCTCAAATACACCACAGTTTTGGGATGAACTGCAAATGAATTGCAAATAGTTTAAACGCCACAGAAATATGTTTTTAATTGAACATGTGAAAGATTTTTTCTAATAAAATGATTTTTTAGATTGTAACAAATATTTCACTAGTTAGTTATTTACAAAGAAATAATCCACATTCCTTTATTATCTCGGTTAAGAACAAATAAAATAATTATTAGTTTATATTTGGACAACTATATATTATTCAGTATGAACGATGTTATTTTGTCCCCAGTCTCGTAAACCTATATAAATCTATTGCTGATTTTTATTCACAACTTTTAATCGTACATTAAAGCATTTCACTTAAATTGTAATGAAGCTTTATTACAACAGTTTCTGCTCTCAGTAATATTTACATTTATTGCAGCAATTTTAAATCTATTTTAGTTATTTAAATTACTATGAAAGTTCCACAATACTGTAGAACACTCTGCTGTCGAAATTTGGATCTGTAGAATTCCCTGGACAACCCGTCCCTCCAAGAGCTCGATACTCGAAGAAACACGTCCCACATCATGATACTACAACTAAAGAGTATCATGTCCCACATGACGATTATCCAGCGTCGTATTTTCCGGAATACTCTCATGTTTTAACCGCCTCACCCGAAAAAAGGTTTTATAATTTAAATGTTCTACAATTATTTTGTTCTATTGTTATTTCATGAACGCTTCTAACGGCTAATTGATTATATTAGAATTTCAGAAAATACAATTTTGTTGGCTGCAACCGAACTATTTTATAAATTTATCATTAAAACGTTTCTATAGCAATATTGTAAAATATCTTATGCAGTTACGAAATTATTTTATAAATATTTCCGTGACTAAGTTATAAAACATTTAAGCTTATAAAACTAAATTGTTTTATAACGATTTTTCAGTAGCTCAGCAGCATTATTAGCACCGTTATAAATATACATTGGAATCATTTTATAGTTATTTCTTATCATACTACAAAACAATTATATTAAAGGGCTATTTGTGACAATTTTGCTTTTAAGAATAAATTTTTGTTCCATAGTGTGTTATATAATTATCATATAGCATTGTATTTGCTGTAATATGGAAACAGCAACAAAATCAATACAAAACAAAATTGTTTACTTGAGCATAGAAATGTGGTGGCTAATAATAAAATAAGACATATTTGAGAAAATTAATTTCCTGTGTTAGCTGTGTATTAGTGAGTATTTATATTAGGTCATAATTAAAGTCTACCCTTTAATGACAATTTGTCATAATTATATTATACAAGTTTATAAAAAAAGTTATTCTCCCAAAATTTACATTACCAACATTGACAGAACGGTGCAGATCTTGCCTGATCATATAATGAGGAAAGTAAAAACATCAGATTTAGGAAAATGGAGAGACTTAAAAAGTGGCTAGAAAAACGTGAGGTATATTATGTATTAACAGCGTAGTGGTTTTGGCAATAAAACACAGTTTATACTGCTGTATAATGAAACATGATGCATCACACTAGTAACGTATCAGGTCATATGCCAAAGTACTGATGCTTCCACTAGTGAAAGTAACTACGTGTTTTTGGTAATTAATAAATCATGAATTCACAGCTCTGCAAATAACATGATTTACTCAACGAAGTGAATTCCACTTCGTTGGATTTACTTCCACTAATTTCTAGGTTATATTTATGTAAATTGAAAGAATTCTGTTTCCATAGTTGTATCTACAACTCAGCCCTAACATATTAATTATAAGAGATGCAAAGGTATCGCGAAAGTGAGTAATCTATTGTATAAGATTCACGTAAGAGTTACAAGGTGCATTATTTTATAGATGTTTGATAGAAATCGCCTAATAGTTTAAACATTTTAAAATTCTTGCTACTAACACAAAAGTGTTTTATAGAGGGAAGCCATCTTAAAAGGCCAACGTTCGTGATGGTAAATGTGACAAGATATGAAAATTTAAAATATCAAATAATGTTTAATACAATTTATGGAGTCAGAAACGTGCACTTATGACTACTAAAACAAATTAGTGTAAGTTGCAAAAAAACCCAAATTCATAAAATCGATATTCATAAAATTTCAAAAGTCAGTAAATGTGGGGCGCGTTAATAATGGATTAAAAACATGGCCATAGTTCACAGTAAAATTTTCTCTGCATCAAAACTTGTAGTCGTTGTAAGCCAGAACAAGTCTATTAAATAATCATAGGCTATTAGGTACCTAATATTAAATCACAATACCATATGCTTTTAGTGTCAAAAATGCTGCTTGCAACTTTTAGGATACATTTAAGGAATCATTTTATTCTATTCGTGTGTATAGAGCAGCATTTTTTCTTTCATAATGACTATTTAAAAGCTCTTATAAGACAATTGTTTAGTTGTGTTATAACAGTAATTTAACAAACAATGAAGCGTGTTTTATAGTATAATTTAATGAAGCTTTAATAAAACTGCTATATAGTGATGATACTAAATTTTCATAAGGTCTGCGCAAATGTTTATATAATTATTTTGTAATGGTTCCAATAGGCGTTACAAAATATCAACAGCGACTGAAATATCTTATAAGATGGTGCCAATTTTGCACTTATAGCTGCTGTGAAAGTATTATGAGAGTGTTTCTGATAATAATGTTGTTTTATAAAATTTGTGTTTGAAATATTTCTACAACTTTTATAAAATATCAAATTGCTACTTGGGTAAGGCTGCCGAATAGATTACAAGGCAATAGGATGCCAACTAAAAAGGTACATGAAGCAGAAAACGTCTGACAAAACGTTGTGAATAAGACGAAGAAGAATAAAAAGTTGGGAACAATCAGTTGGCTTCAAGAATGTTACTTAGAATATAAAAGGTTTTATATCATATTATTAGACCAAGAATATAAAATTTATCAGCAAGAATTAGTAAAGTATGGATCAAAGTTACCCTGGATTATTTTATTTTATACCAATTTGTCAAAATAAAAGTAATTTTTTGATGCACAGAGTTCGCCCCATATCACTGCGCCAAGTAAACATGAGATAGTATATACAATATTATTCAGTCGCTGCATACTTACAAAACAATTATTTATTTTCATTTTTTTTTTCTGAAACAGGTTTGTGCCAAAATTACATGCCTGCAAGTGTCCTGGCACAATTTGACAACATCGGTTAGTTATAGTAACATCACTATAGATTATTTTAATTTCATCCATTAAATTTATTGCGCATATCTCATTCTATTTTTATTGCTATTATGTAACTATTACGTTCTGAAATTTTCTAACGGCAGCAAGGAAAAGCAATGTAATTAAAGATTCTGATACTTAAATTATAAGTACCCACAATAGGAAGACTTGGATCTTACGAAATTGGAATAAAGATGTCTAATACAGCCGTGAATTATAACAACAGGCGTCCATTTAACTACTAGACAAAGAAAAACTTGCAGCATAATTTTAAGTGTCTAAAATAATTTTATTGAGCCATCAATAGATTCTTTTGATAAAATGGTAAGTATGTCCAGATGAATATGTACATAAGTAGGAAGATGATGTTATATTTATATTACTGATTGCATTAATTGCAATATCGCGCATCATTGGGAATTTTTATCTAGTGTCGGTACTTCAAAACACGAAGTATATTTCAAAAAGATAATAACATTTACGATTGTGAACCTGCATTACTTAATTTACTGATTATGTTTATACGTGCCACATAATAATAATATGCATGATATAATATAGAAATATCACCTTAACAATAGATTTGTATAGTTTATGTAACGTATAGGTTTTTACTACTCTAAGTGTGTACATATAAATCACAACTTTACTAAGAACACAACGGAAATGATTCATACTTAAGGTCATTTTAAATTTGTTTTATCGGAAATATTTTAAATATTTTAGATAAGTTAATATTTACTTAAAGTTTAGTTTAAGTTAAATAATTTAATTAGATATTTTTATGGTCATTAATGTTTGTACAGTTAGGATAGCTTTAAAATATACTTTGAAAAGGTCCATAAACGAACGGAAAATTTTAATCAAATGCTTGTATTCTTTGTTTTCGTAAAGGAAGTATCCGTATGTACTCACCACTAGACGAGGTGACTTGATACATATTTTTTTTCTCAATTCTTTGTTATTATCATTGCCATATTTGCCACTATCCTCCATATATCAAATTTAATATGTTATCCTTTTTCTAGACTTTACTCTGTTACTGCTTAGTCCGCATTTAAAGCTTTGGTATCGAAACAAACAAATACAATCCAGTAATATTATTTTGCAAAAGAAAGTGATTTTGGTAAAAACAATGAAATTTTGTCCAAAGCAACATAACTTAAATAATTTTGTTAAAGAGATAAGAAACTACCGATGTGAACTTGGCAGCTAAAAAATAGCAGCCAAAATGATGGAAACGCCCGAAGGTACATAGACGTGCAATAAAAATAAAAAAGGGGTAATTTTTTTTTAATTAGATCATAATCTACGAAATTAACAATTACTAGTGGAGAAAGGTTCAATAATTATTGACCATAAATATTGTCCACACCTCACCCCGTTGATATATAAAATTCTTAAATTAAATGGATGTAATTTTAAAATGTCATGAAGAAACAAGGTATAGCTTTGAAATTCACAGGAGTGAATGATGTAACAAGTAAACGCTGCACTAAAATAACTTGTTTGGCAGCCACCCAAATCCACCCCTGAACAAATACATAAGCCACAAATCGCACAAAGGAAACGAGTTATCACTTTGAAATTGACAGGAGAGCTAGAAAATCGTATACTAAACCTCGTAGAATGTAGTACGATTTCCTAGGGGGCCGTCGAAGGGTTCAAAACCACCCCCGAAGAAATACATAATATTCAAACAGCAAGAAGGAAACGAGTTATCACTTTGAAATTGACAGGAGAGCTAGGATTATGTATTTGTTCGAGGGTGGATTTGGGTGGCTGCCAAATAAGTTGTTCTAGTGCAGCGTTTACTTGTTGCATAATTTTCTAGCTCTCCTGTGAATTTCAAAGTTATGCCTTGTTTCTTCATGACATTTTAAAATTATATCCATTTAATTTAAGAATTTTATATATCAACAGAGTGAGGTGTGGACAATATTTATGGTCAATAATTATTGAACCTTTCTCCACTAGTAATTGCTAATTTCTTAGATTAGGATCTAATTAAAAAAAATACCCCTTTTTTATTTTTATTACACGTCTATGTACCTTCGAGCGTTTCCGTCATTTGGGCTGCTATCTTTTAGCTGCCAAGTTCACGTCGACTAAGCAGGTCCGAGGTAATCTTAATTAACTGTCCCTATAGGGTTGGGAACAACCACCCCTAAGTTTAAAGGACACGAGAAAAACAAAAGAAAACGTAAAATCCAACAGAATGTCTATTTGCATGGATGCTATGATTGGCTGAAATTGCGTAGTACTCTAGAACTAGAAACTTACGTACCACCAACGTCCTACAGTGTCAACTCTCAGAGGGATTGACGACTTAGGGGGTAGTCTGCAAACCCTCTGAGAGTAAACACTGTAGGACTGTAAGATTGAACTATAGAACATCACAGAAACTATAAAAATTCGAAACACCTGCTTTGTGCAGAAGTGAGAAGAAGCTAGACTACGTTCGACACTGTGCTTGAAAACCACCCCCACGGGGTTGCGAGATGCCACCGCTGTATCCGTAGTATGCTGAAATAACAGAGTTAAACTAACCGGATTTACATTTTTATGGATGCTATGATTGGCCAAAATCATGTTGTACACTTAAAGTTTGAAATTCATGTCCTATCATTGTTATTAAGTAAAACCCCCAGAAAGTTTATGTTTTGTGGGAGGGGAGGAGGTTTCAAACACAGCGTCGAACTTAGTCTAATGTCTTCTCACCCCCCACAAAACGTAAGTTCGAGTTTTTGTCAGAAGTCACTGTAACTTCTTATAGTTGATTCTTACACAGGGGATAGTTTTCACCCCCCATGGGAGTAAAATTGAATAACAACAGTGGTACATGACTTTCTAAGTCTAACTCTGAGTATTACGCAAATTTAACCAATCATAGCATCCATAGTAATGGAAATATTTTTAGATGAATATTTTTTTCTTGTTAGTTCTGTGTTATTTAAGATAAGGGGTGATTTTTGGCAGCGCTGTTGGAGTAATTTTCAATAATGGTGCCAAAACTACTGCAGACTCTTCTTACTCTTACAAACCTCCGGAGTTTCGAACTTTTTTAGGATCGTAGCATCCATGAAAATATAAATCCTGTTGGATTTAACGTTTTTATTGTTTATCTCGTGTCCTTTAAACTTAGGGGTGGATGTGCTCAACCCTATAGGGGTACTTTATGAAGATTACGTCGGACCTGATGCAGTCTCCTATCACTTTAACAAAACTTAGACATTTGGAGATTTTTCAGCAGACATTGCTGTTTTCGATCTATTTTTTTATATGGGTAGTTTTCGCCACATTCTGGGGGTATATTTCATATCTATTGTATGTACGCTGCTGTTTAATCTTAATTTGTATAATTCGATTAATTAAGATGTACCAAATATTCTTGCAGCTTAATCTTCTTGTTACCACATCTAGGGGTGTTTCTTGGCTCTAGTTAATGATTTTGGGGATGTACGATTTTTTTGACCTTGGATTAGAATTCAGTGGCCGAAAATGCATAGGGGTACGTGGGTCTGGTTCGCTGGTCTGAATTTTCTATATATTTTTTTGTGGGGTTGCTACGAAACGGACAACAGACGTAATACCTACTATGCTGATTCTACACTATGAAAATATCCCTTCAAACTACCCACGAACAACATCGTTATATTACTCTAATGAGAATACTTCAAAGATTTACAAAATAATTGTACGAACGCTGCTTTACTAAACCTGTTTCCATATTTCATGGTAATAAACTAGCAATAATCTTGTAAACATAGTTTGCATACCTAAAAAGGTAAATAATTATGTATTCCAACAAATGAAACACAAATAATAAGATTAATGATTTCAGTTGCGAAATTAACATAATTCAGATAACTCAACAAGCAACAAATTCCAGCTAAAATGTATAATCGCATTTCTGCGATACTACTGGTAAATTACTTAGAAGAGAAATAAATATAATTATGAAAGCAAAACAGTAATTCATGATTTTATTGTGTATCATAGACATGTAGGCTTGTTGTGGCGAAACTGCGCAAAATATTTATGAATGCGGGAATAATTATACATGCAATTAATCTTCTGCGAACTTGGAGAGTTCAATGCTAAGTTACACAAAAAACCCTGAAAAGATTTTAATGTTTATAAATTCGATTAGGTACAAAATTTAAGATTTTAATTTTTTCTCATTTAATAAAATGACTACCAGATACATTCAATATCTATGGAAAGTGGCATAGAGAAACTAATTTTTAATAATTATATAGAGAGCGGTAGATATGATATATCTCTAAACAACGAATACCATAGAAATTTGTCAGATTTGTATCTACAGCAAACACAGGTGAAAATAAGACATTTAATTGTACGTCTTAGGGTCAAGCTTAGATGCGTCTTGGCTATAGGTACTCGTACTTCGATACGGAAAGTTAATAAACACCAATTGCTGTTAGTATTAGAACAGGAGACCCTCCAGGGAAATAAAGCTATCTCGCCTCACTTTTTAACGGCCTGCATGTCAGTTTGTAAGTAGAAGCCATGTAATTTTAGGTGAGAATTGTGTATTTAATATACCATCCTTCGGAGGGGATGTAAAGCAGTCGCTTTCTTATCTTTTAAATGCCAAACAAATGAGAATCCCTTCTCTTCTTACGAAATGAGATTCGGTAATATTTCTAGATTGGGGGTAGGTTATCTCCTGGCGTCAGTGATTGGTCCTTTAAAAGAAATAGACCGACGTTAAATAGGTGAATAAGAGAAAACTACTATGTCCTTAAACCTATCCGCAAGTTGTCGTAAATTCTGTATTTGTTCTGTAGTACCTTCGACAAAAACTTCATCTTTATTTTACGTAGTCCCAGTAGAGAATAAAATTTGTGAAAAAAATGTCTACCTGGTTCTAGGCAAGAAAAACGTCTATGTACCTCTTGTAAACGAAAAGTTGATAGCTTCTGTAACTTGTGATTTTTTTATATTTAAAAACACTATTTTGAAAATAATACACCGCTTTGTATAAAAATAAGAGAAATTTTACTATAGAGTTCTGAGATAGGCGCAAATTGGTTCCTATTACATTTTAATTCATTGCAAGAATATGCGAACCTGAATATCTCCAATAATTTGTCGTACAGATCAATCCGAATTCAGCAAAACGGACGAACGGACAAACACAGAGGTGATTCCATACTTATTCCATTTTGCCAATTTAATACGGAACATTAAAAATAATAATTAATAAGTCAAGGGAGCCAAATATAGAAGGAAATTTTGTGTAAATCCTTTTACATGCAACCATAAAAGGCCACGTGATATACAGAACATATTCGTATCGTTTAATTTTGATGGACAGTAATGACAATTTTTGTTACGCTGTGACTAGAGTCCCGACTCGGGACAAAGGTCCAATCCCGAATTACGTCTTCAGATGACGTCATTAAAATCGTTTTCGTGACTGATATTCGGTTCCGATTCGGGACTCATATCCAGTCCCGAATAAGGCCATCAAATGACAACAACTACCGAGTTTTGTCGGAACTGGTGTTCCGCCACGACTAGGGACCCACATCCGGAATTTATAAGAAGAATCACACCTCCATTAGTTACAAACATGATATATAATTCCAATAAATAAGATAATATTATATTTTCCTAGTGTATTTTACTTCAAACGTACTAAACTTGTTTACAAAAAATAGCGCAATTTTCTCGGTAATTTGGTACCTAGTTGACAAGTAACAAATTATAGTTTCATTGGCTTTGACTTTGGCTACAGTGCCTTGTTTGACAGCTTAAACTTTAAACATTCTAACTGATGAATTTTAAATAATACTACTGCCTCTTTGAAATGTTCTTAACACTTAAACACTTCAAATGGAAATATTGAAGGCAGGATTTCCATTTTATTGAGGTGATGCAGTAATCTAACTAACATTGTTTTGCCTAACATACCACACATTTCGCACGGGTATTTATAAGCGTCCTGTTTGGAGAACATTTTTTGTAGAATATTCCAGCCGTTATCAGTCAAGAATGACCGAATTAAGGAGAGGTCAACGTCGGATCTAAAACGACGTCCAACACTTCCTCTAGATTATTTTCTATATATCCAAGACAACATTTTCTCTTGCTTTCTCTTCATGACTAAGTTAGAAAAAGCCCTAACTGTTTTTCTTTTTTTTTTTTTTTCTATAAACCGATCGCGGTAAAATCTGGATCTTTTGGTCTACCTACTTTTTAACAATCTCAGGCATTTTAATCGACTCTATATTCACACAATTAGACATGTTTTCATTATTATCCGTCTTGCAAAATTTCATTCGGTTCAGTTTGGCATTCACTTTTAGACTCCTGAATTTGGTCGATTACTTAATATTTCGTTACTTATAATGATTATATTTGGGTTATCCGTGTTAGCAAAATTTGAAATTTTTTCGGTGTCCAACAACTTCATCGAATTTAGTTTTCAATACAATTATCTCTGCGAACTTATTTTTAGTAAAATGGTCACCACCAAGCTCAATTACATCTTGGTCTTGGTTTATAGTTACAATGCTCACGCCTTCTATTAAGTCGGGACCGTATGTGAATCCCGAGTCGGGGGGGGAACACCAGTCCCAACAAAATTATTAATGACGTCATTTAATAGTGTTATTCGGGACGCAATGTAAGTCCCGACAATGCTTTTAATGACGTTATTTGATGGCGTTATTCGGGACTGGACCTGGATCCCGAGTCGGGACTCTATCACAGCGTTTTTGTTAAAGAATCTCTGAAGTACTTAAAACTCAATAAAATTTTTACAATGTTCAAAATAGTATTACTGCATCTAGTGTCATGTCTCTTATATTAAAAATATGTTAAATTATACAGGTTGTTCTATTTAAAGAGATACCCTATTTATTGTTTATTCCGGTGAAGCCGGAAGTGACAAAAGAGGTCTACTAACAAGTGGCATGAGAAATGATAAAAATATAATCTTGGCATATCCGATGAAGTATCAATAATTACCAATGAAAATAGGTTTTTGGTAATATTAGTTTCTGTATAAGAACATAAATAAACACAGATATTGAAAAGGCCATGAAATTTTTTCTTAACATCAGTAATCTTTGTCTATGATAATAATTTATTTTCATGGTACACCTCACAATTAATTTAAAGAGTCTCTAAAAATTTAAAACAATATTATCAAGGAATAGTAATTACTTGAGACAAACATAAAAAAATTTACTTCGTTTAAATTACATCAGACCTTACATTGGATTAAATTCATGTAAACACGCTTATGAAAATAATTGCTAAGGGGGCGACAGAGTCCTTAAATTAAAAATTAATTATGTTAAACCAAACCAAGATATCTCTATATCTAGGTTTTCCCTATATTGTATATATTTGCGATTACTTTGGTTCGCAATCATAAAAAACACTAAAATGGTGAGAATGAAGAAAATAATTTTCATTACACACTTATTTCTGAATTTTTATTTAAGAATTTCAAATCTCTAATAGGAGACTATTTAGATTCACCAATTGTTCCATAAACAACCAATATTTCGTATAATAACATTGATAGCTTTTTAAAAATTATTTTTCGACACAGTATGTTTCTACAAACTATTAGCATCTGAGAAAATATAATTTATGTCTGAAGACATGACTCGATATTTAGTTTATTAAAAATTACCTTACTGCCATTAACAATAAAATAAGTATGTATTGCTTTAGAATAAAATATTTTTATCAATGCGTTTTAGTTTAGGTAAACGATACATACTAGTTATATATCTACCAAATATATTAAAATATGTTCAATAACGTACATTTTAATAATGCTATTTACTACTTGTATTGTGTTCCTTTCGATTTCACCAACCGAGTATATAGTCTACTTTGCTAAATATAATTAATTGGTTCGTATATAAATTATATACGTGGACCTTGAACTTAGATGTTGAATTTCTAACAACGAAATAAATAAGCACCATGGATCCTGTATTTTTTCTAAACAGTATTGCACATAAGAAAAATATTTGACAGAGACGGTGGGTTATTAACCTCTCTTAAATGTAAATGCAAAAATGTAATGTGTTACAAAATTTCCTTGGGTATTATTTCACAGCAAGGTGCTCTCGTCCTATTCTTTAGGAGAGCGATTGGATCTTTTGTTGGTAATATCGCTCATAGGAAAAGAATTTTCGTATCACTGTGTTAGTGATCGAATTCGGATCAACATTCAAAATGTCCGGCCGTCTGTCTGTCTGTCCGTATATCTGTCTATCCATCCATCTGTCACGTTTCTTGTAAGCACGATAACTTAAGAAATTAAGAAATTTTAATGACAGTTATATGTACCCCTAGTGTTGATATATTTATGGTTTTTCTTTTGTTGATCTATTCATTTAATTGTTATATCCGCCTATGTATTTATTACTGTAGTGAAAAATTGCTAATAAAGAATTAGATATTTATTTATGAAACAACATTGTTCAATAAGCAAAAAAGTTATTAATTATTTAAATTTTACAAAATACAATGTTTTTGTTTTATAAAACAAGAACTTTCTAAAACTAATATTAGTTACAAAAAAAATGGGAAGAGTATTATATAGAATGTGCAACAATTATATAAATAGTGCAGTAAATCGGCTATGGTTAGTTTGTTTAAAATATATAATTGCTAAAATGTTTTCATTGATATTTTTACTATTTTTAGGACTTAATTTTAAATTGATAATAAGAAATAGAAAACATTTAATTTTGAAGATTGTACTCATTTCAAGATGACAAACACAGTTTTGAGTCATGTGTTAGATGCTCAGAAAACTCTCATGGCAAAGCTAATATTTCATGATAACATTTTGTACTGTGTGTACTTTGTAGAATTGTAGATTCTCTTTACCACAATTTCAAATTCATTTACATGATTATGTTTTTATAGGGTTATTAAAAAACTTCAACATTATGCTCTAAAATAATTTTGAAACAGTTTACTTAAAACATGACATTTCACACGGCTCAATTTCATTAGGGAATAATCACCTTGGCTATTGTATATATGTATCATATTCGAATTTAAAGTTTTTTGTCTAACTAAAATGAACGTGCTTGCAAGACATGGTCTACATACATAAATTTTGCATATATACTGACAGACACAGAGGCAAATTCATGTTTTAGTTCAGAGTGTTATGAATTTCATTTTCGTTCTTTAAGTGGTATAACGAATATACATGAGATCATTTCCGGCTACCACTTATTTATTTTATTCAATTGTTTTAATTTAATCTACCAAGGCATATTTGATGCATTTCTAACGATAATTGCAAAGGTGGATGAATATTGTATTGTGATACATCGTTAAATTTGAACAATTTAGTACAATTAGCTGCAGTATGGAAGTTCCATACTTCCATTTGAAAATTTTGAGAAATTTAAACAAAGTTAATTTTGTCAACATTGGAGCTTTCTATAACACAAATAAACGACAAAAAAAATCCAGTGCGTTCTAAAGTGCCATAGAATGTCATGAAATTAGTACAACCATATGTAGAATGACCTCTAGATTCCAAAAATGAAAAAATTAATCAAAAGTTGAGGTCACTTCCGGTGAAACCGGCAGTCGTGTGAACTTGACAGACAGATAGAAAAATGTTGTTTTGGTAACATATAACACATTCTAAATTTCATCTCAATCCATTAAAAACCAAAGAAATGACGGAAGGGGAATTATCTCGTTGACATCCGGTAGACATAAAAATGACGACTTGAAGTATATTTATCTTAAAAGGTTTACATTGCCGTAAACCTGAATATCAGAAACGAATACACACTTTACTGTACAGAAGAAAAGTTATACAATAACCCTTTTGAAACGTATTCTTTATAGGATTTTGCAAACAGCTATGAGAACTAAAAGAAAAACTATATGTAAAAAATATGAAAGTAATCTCTGCATACTTTAAATAACCTGACTTCACGTTATGCTAGCAAATTGAAATCCTAAAATAAATTTGTCCAGTTTCCTATTTGACATTCTCATTATAACACTAGCATCCAACATAGTCCCTTACGGCTAAGCAGATTAAACTAGTATCAACATGACCCCCTATGGTATAAAGATTCAGTTAGAAAGAGATCAAAAATGGATTTAATTACCTACCTTGTCTTAAAAAAAAATCAGTCTAATGGATTACATTTTCATAAAATACCTCATTCAGTTTCTTGGAAAGGCCTTTGAAACGTTTTTCGCCATTATTCTGAGCTCATCAGAAAGGCACAAAGACACTCATAATGATGTTTCATGAAAAACCAAGGCCATGTCCATGAACAAGTATGAAATATTTATATTTTTTTATATCGACTGATATAAAACAACAGATCTTCACCTATCTATTAGCTAACAAGTATTGGAGCCTATGAGTGGCTTTGTGCCTTTCTGATGAGCTCAGAATAAGGGCGAAAACATTTTAAAGGCCAAGAAACTGAATGAAAGATTTTATGAAAATGTAATCCAGTAGAATGAAAAAAAATTTAAGACTAGGTAGGTAAATAAATCCATTTTAGGCCTTTGTTCTCATTTTTAATTAAATCTTCATACCGTATGGGGTCATGTAGATACTAGTTTAATCTGCTTAGCCGTAGGGGACTATGTTGGATGCTAGTGTTATAATGAGAATGTCAAATAAGAAATTTTACAAATTTATTTTGGGTTCCAATTTGCCAGAAGTCAGGTTAGTTAAAGAATGCAAAGATTCCATTCATATTTTTTACATATAATTTTTCTTTTAGTTCTCATAAGTTTTTTTCCGCTGTTTGCAATATCCTATAAAGAATATGTTTCATTACTATAAGCAAACAAATAATAAATAATTCACTTTTAAAAATAACCCATTTGTAAAACCATAGTAGAATACTAAATATACCGTATTTTTTCTATATAGATCGAACGCCTTTTCGTTTTTTTATGAAACTTCCCGTTGTTAAAATTCCATAAAAAGGAAGCAACCTTTTAATTATACGCTTTTAAAGTGTTTAAGAAACAATTTATACGTTATTAAATTAACATAAATAGTTTTAGAATAATAAAAATAGGTATGACTTCACAATTTACTGCTAGTAATTCTCTAGCTATAGGTTTATTGTAATCCGGGAATATTTCAACTGGCATTCATCATCACATGATAATTATACGACATTTGAATACCACACAAAACCATATATTTATTAAAACATAATCAAATGCAAATGCAAATTCCCTACAATGTAAGAGTAATCTAAAATAGAATTGAGGAAATGAATATATTACTAGCAAAAATACTCGTAATTATTTCAAACTCTTACTAAAGACTTATTCAAAGATAAGTACAAAAACATATATCTTTCTAAACAAAATACTTTGCTGGCTACATGCCACGAACAACATTGAATTATAAGAAAGAAATATGCACATTACGTACAGAAAACTGTCACAATAATGTTAGTTTTAATTTTAAATTATCCTGTTCAACAAAACCAAAAAACAACTAAAGACAAAAACACTTACCAAAAACTTTGAAAACTTTCACAGACACGTGTTTCTGTATCCTACACAAGGATACTTCTTCAGTGCTACTTCTTTCAAAGTTGAAAATGAACTAAACAGTCACTTACCAGGCAATAGGTATTTATGCAATAATTATTTATGGTTCTAACGAACAGGATAATCCAAAACAGATTCCGGAGAATTACCAATACAGGTACAATCATAAAACATAATCAAATGCAAATGCAAATTCCCTACAATGTAAGAGTAATCTAAAATAGAATTGAGGAAATGAATATATTACTAGCAAAAATACTCGTAATTATTTCAAACTCTTACTAAAGACTTATTCAAAGATAAGTACAAAAACATATATCTTTCTAAACAAAATACTTTGCTGGCTACATGCCACGAACAACATTGAATTATAAGAAAGAAATATGCACATTACGTACAGAAAACTGTCACAATAATGTTAGTTTTAATTTTAAATTATGTATGTGCATGTAGCCAGCAAAGTATTTTGTTTAGAAAGATATATGTTTTTGTACTTATCTTTGAATAAGTCTTTAGTAAGAGTTTGAAATAATTACGAGTATTTTTGCTAGTAATATATTCATTTCCTCAATTCTATTTTAGATTACTCTTACATTGTAGGGAATTTGCATTTGCATTTGATTATGTTTTATGATTGTACCTGTATTGGTAATTCTCCGGAATCTGTTTTGGATTATCCTGTTCGTTAGAACCATAAATAATTATTGCATAAATACCTATTGCCTGGTAAGTGACTGTTTAGTTCATTTTCAACTTTGAAAGAAGTAGCACTGAAGAAGTATCCTTGTGTAGGATACAGAAACACGTGTCTGTGAAAGTTTTCAAAGTTTTTGGTAAGTGTTTTTGTCTTTAGTTGTTTTTTGGTTTTGTTGAACAGGATAATTTAAAATTAAAACTAACATTATTGTGACAGTTTTCTGTACGTAATGTGCATATTTCTTTCTTATAATTCAATGTTGTTCGTGGCATGTAGCCAGCAAAGTATTTTGTTTAGAAAGATATATGTTTTTGTACTTATCTTTGAATAAGTCTTTAGTAAGAGTTTGAAATAATTACGAGTATTTTTGCTAGTAATATATTCATTTCCTCAATTCTATCATATATTTATTTTTACAAAAGTCGACAAAAAAATTAATGCCAGAGATTCTTCTAAGCTCACCACCAAGTGTTTTGGTAAAAACAAAAAGTATAAATTTAAATCTGTCCCTAACAAGAAAATTTCATAGAAATCAGAAACAATGATTCGAATTAAAGTTCTTGACTATTAACTTAGATGATATAAAATATACTTGTTAATGACTATGTTAAATTAAATTGTTAAGTTAATTTCTTTAATAATTAAATTGTTAATGTTAAAAACTAAAGTCCACGGCACTTCTATCTTTGATATACAGAGTATCTTGTAAGTGGACATAGGCAACAACGAGTATATCAGATCAAAGTATACCGCTATAGCCTCTATTCCAAGTCGCCATCCTGGGGTATTAATATTAATTGTCAATTTTGTAATATTGATTCATAATGACTTTTTCAGATATTGAATATTCATATTCATACAATTAAGAGAATGCATATTTATACCTATAGGCGTATTGCAACAGCTCTTGTTTTACAAGCGTATTTTCAATTGCACGAAAACTCCAAAAAGTATTTGACATTTTTAATTACTTCCACATCTAATATTCCACATTCAAAAATTTTTTTTTGTTGTGTCAGGGTTAGAATGTCATGAAACGTCGAGATTTTAAATTTGAGAGATAGAAAATTTCTGTCGGTCTGTAATTTCTCTGTGAACACGAGTACTTCTGACCGATTTAAGACATTGACTTGAAATTTCGTACATATGTGTACTATCACGAGATCTGGAACGATATTATACTTTTTCAACTTTTTGCGTTGAAGGGTTTGGGGGTAACTAGAGGTAAACAAGTAGAGCAAGTTAGTAAGAACCCAGAAACTTAGGATTTAGTGTATATACTAGAAGCCAAGGTCTTCCTTATGACATCAGCCACCCACACCATCACTTCTGACATCCCAACTTAAGGGAGCTTTTAAAATAAAATTATGTTTCAGTGTGTGTACAAGAGCAAAGCTTCTCAAAACATTTTTTGGCATCATCCACCCCCATTATTACCTCGGGACAAACAATTTCATATATCATATTACTAAAAGTCGCCTACGATGCAAGATTGAATGAAGAAAATGAAAAGAATTATATTAAAACATATTTTTAGCAAACGTTCGTTCGGTTCATCCAAATCACTTGAATCTAAAGTTTGATTCAATTCAAGAAATGCTGAAATTTTTATTTAATAGATTCTCAAAATATCAAGCATTATTAATATAACTAATAATAAGTTTCAAGTAAATATCTTGCTATATTGTTATTTTAATTTTTTTATAATTGCACCAAACTTTGATTCCAAACTATTTGGACGATTATTATTAATACAATTCTTTTATTAAAAATACCTAACACGACTTTTCTTCTAATTCAGTTTTGCATCATAGGTGTGGATCTGCATTTGAAAAGATAAAAACTGAAAGAGCTACAAGAATAAGTTAAAAAACATTTACTCCAAGGTAAGTTCGTTATTTTATAAAAAGTGAATTTAATTTTATCACTGGTATCCTCTCTAATCCCTCAATATTTTTTTAAAAGGCGTAACTCAAGCTAATCTATTGAAAACTGTATTGCATAGCACGGCGCGGCGGCGGTGGTTCCATCGTAGTTTCATCAAGCCACGTCTAGTGCAAAGTGAACATAAATTGGAATTTTTTTATATATAACCAGCATATTTACAAATTTGGTGAATGCGCCAATGATTTCAATTGAAAACTTAATTATCGATTCAAAATTTACAAGAGAATGAAAGAGTTGTCGTGGTCCGATGAAAAAAATAAAATCAAGAATAATTGCCATTCCCAGTTCGAAACAAAATTGCAGCTACAAACACACCACGTTGATCGGAAGCAATAAGTATCTCTGTAGTTGCGTTCTTATTTCTTACCAACAGGTCATCCTTACTTCTAATATTATTTATAAACAACAGGATATTATCGCTCGGCGATGATCCTATCATAGTTGTTTCATCAAGCTACGTCCAATGCACAGTGGTCAGCCTCTCAAATACTGGATCAAATTCATAGAGTTCATTGCACATTCACATTGCACATTGCACATTGCACATTCATTGCAGTTGCAGTGAAATTAGAGGTTAATTTCATTATCGATATTAGGTCGTAAGGTTCAAGGAGAGAATAGCCGAAATTTGATGTTATAATTATGGCTCCCTTTTTTGAGGACAGTTGAATTTTTTACAAAAAGTTTGTTTTTATTCTTTTACTATTCCTCCTTCAGATTTGACATCCCGAAATAAATCAACTATTATTCGCTTGAAATAAGTTATAACAATATTTATTGTCTCTCCCTCGTTCTGCAGAGATATCCAGACACATTTAACAAGTAATTTATTGAGAACCATTCGAAATAAACAGTTATAAAATACGTCATTAGAACTGTATCTATAAACTAAAGTACCTAAAAAGTAAATCCAGCCTACACAGCTACGTGGAGAAAATTGACATACTAGTGGCGTAATGTTGGCGGAAATTTTATCCTAAATATTAATCATGTATCGCGTAGGATATCCTTACAATGTCATTATACTGCTTGCTTTCGAATGACCACGGGAATATGTATTTCTCTTAGTTGTATTGTTACAGTGTAAAATACAGTGTGAGCATGAAGTTTGGGAGAATTTCATGAAAATTGTAGTAACATATTCTTAAAATTATACCCACATAGATCAATTTGGTGTTTGAAGTATACATTTAATTTCATGGCATCTTATTTTTTAAATAGTATTTTTGTTAAATAATGTTAGATGCAGCTCACCATCCCTAATCATCATACAATCTAGGATCCATCCAAGGTATTGGAGTCACCTGCAACTAGGCCTTTTACATACAGGTTCTGTTTGCATACTAAACATCTTATTTACCTTCACTTCAAAAAAGATGAGTCACTTTTAGTTCATTCGTCGGAAAATGTATGTTTTGAAATTCAAAACAAAAGTGATGAAAAGATGGCAGCGCTGTGAGAACAATATGTGTAGGTTGTATATATCGTTTATCATTTAACATTTTGTAAAGAGAAGTTAATGCATATAATTTACTAGTGTTTTCTGTTTCTGTAGTCAAAGTTATAGTCAACTTGTAGAAAAATCAGCAAAATTTTGACTGGCGTAGGTAGTACCCATACCCACAATGGTAGTCGAACATTAAAGAAAAACAAGATTTAATTCGTTAATTGACATTTACATGATTAGATTATTATGATTTTCTTTACGCGCAAATAACATTAATGTTTCAGAGGAATCTAGCTACAGCTATTTCACTACCCAATCAAGAGAAACACATATAACCACTATCTATGACATTGCCAACTACCGTAGCTGAAACTCGAAGACAAGAGCTGTGCAACGACTGGCCGTGTTATCTCATTCAACAGCGACCTACCCCATCCACTGCGCCTTCAAAAAACACGTAACTTATTATAGTAATGAGAAATAAAACTAAGTAACTCAAAAATAAGAAATATACTATTAGTCATAGTACAAAATAGTAAATGAAGTAAAAAAATATATTTTTTGAAAAGTCTCCTTACGGTTTACCTTTCTTATAATTTCGCTTACTAGCAATAACCAATTTAATATCAACAACTTCCTTTGTTTTTAAGTTTTTATCAACTTTTTGTCCACTATCTTCTTAATATTCGCAAAACATCTACTGCTTTGCTATATCCGGAATAAACCCTCGGTGTTTTTCTCGTGAATATGAAATATTTTGTTAATAACTACTTGACTTTCAGCAACATTGCCATCTAATTCTGCTAAAGGATTCTACTCGTTTCAAGCTATTTTTTGGAGCGTAAAACTCATTTTGTGAAAAAAAATTACCCCCACCGTTTTTACAGTTTGGTTTTCAGAAACTGCAGTGCTCCACTATCACCACAAATTTTTCCGGTGCTGATGAAGTGGATGCAGATGGTCGATCGCACGGAGGGATTAAACCAGATATATCAGAAATAGCAATTCATCGAATACAATTAGTATTTTTTATTACTGTATTTCATTATTGGTATTGTTAATTACGTCTCATTTATGTAATAAAGAAGAATTTAAGTTTTTATTTAAGATTGGCTGTAGAAACAGGTAGTCGACCCATGAAAAATGAGCGTAATGGAACCTATATACTCTACCATTCTTAAAGGTTCAATATAATTTTCAAATTAAAATTGTGCAAAAAATATAGTACATCATTTATCATGAGAAACTGTCTGTAATTCGGAAAATTAGCAATTTACAAAAAAGATTCCAAGAGTGAGAAAATGTTTAGAAGGCCTCTATGCATACGTCTGAATTTTTTCAAATATTTAAATTACATATTTTTAAAGCGTCACAATTTCAAAGAAAGGGGCAGTTTTTCACGTTTTGTCTTGTAATTCGATGATACATTCACCTGAACTTTTTCAGATATTCTTTTCAACTTTTCGAGTGGCCATACCTCGAAAAACATACATTTTTCTAAAAAGTTCACTAGAGTAAGAACATCTTATTTTGGGCTAAAGAAAGTAAATATATTGGTGTTTTTTTTTTTTCATTTTTGACCTAATTCTGCAAGTTACGGGATACGTGATAAAAGGGGTCTTTTCTACCTCTTCCGATCATTTCCTACTCTAATCCTTTACGCAACTTTTTATTAACGTCATTACAAACACATTGCCCAAGGTTTCGTCAACATCCATTCATTGGCACTTGAATTAGTGGTGAAATATATTGATTTTTTATTACAGTCTTTATAAGATTAAATTTGATTACAGAAGTTTAAGTTTGTTTAGTTTCTTGTTTTGACCTCTCCAAGGAGCTGTGTGACCTTGTCGATGGTGGAGAGGCTTAAGTAGCCGCGAGGAACCAGAGAGCAACGCCGGCGGGAGCGCTAAAAAAAAAAAAGCTCCCGGCAGGGACACCCATGCCGGTAAGGTCGATGGTGAGCGGTGAAAACTAAGGACAGCTCAGCCCCAGGATCCACACCGCAAAGGGGTGGCTACGGGAAATGGCGAACCCGGGGATTATCCGAGCCACGGGTGAGTTGTGCCACTCACTCGCTTAAAACCGTAATCACGGCCCACACCTCAACGACCTCGACGGAAAAGAAAAAAATGGCACCGTAGGGGAACGTCGTGTGGCAGCCGAGACCGGGGGACTTGCCTTAACTGGCCGGTCCACGAGGAGGCAACCTCTATAAAAGAACCGACAGCGAAGTCGTAAAAACCTGCGGACACCGGGCGACCTCCGTAGTATATAGCCTTACCCCCAGGATGGGCGTCACCTGGGGGCCGACCGAATCTCGACCCGAATCGTGGGAATAAATATGGGAGAAAATTCAAATGCTAATTCAGGAACGGTATGGAAGACGAAGGAAAATGAAAAGCTAATGGAAATGGATACGAGTCTATTATCCGAGAAAGATATCTTCGGCAGGAGAAGCTCGATACAAAGAAGCCCAACGAGGACCAGAACCGCCTCACTAGGATCGCTGTGGGCAGATGCACATGATAAGAAGAGAAAAAGGGTCGAATCCCCCAAAGATAAAGAATGGGTCGACAAAGAATTAATAAAAACCACGGAGGACCTAAAAATCATCATTCGGAAGATGGATGAAAACGCAAAAACCTTGAAAGAGCTCATGTTGGCAAACCCTACCACAAAAGTCGAAATTAAGACAGGCATAAAGGAGATCAACAGACTCTCCGAAATACTCTCCCAAAAGGAGAAGAAGTGGACAAGACTTGGCCGTAGCCAAGAGAGGAGAGAGAGACAGGGCGGAGGAAGTCAGACAAGCCACACCTGTAACTGTCAACGTATGCCAACGCTGCCAGGGAAACATGGATGCGCAGGTCGACAAAAAGAAGCGTGAGAGCAAGGAAGAAAAGATACACAGAATTAGGACGGCGCTGGAGGATTGCGCTAGCCTACCAGACATGCTGAGGCTGGCGAACGAGACATGGCCGGAGGAGGTATATAAGAGCACAATAATAGAAGAAGGATACCCCAAGTTTGGAGCTGCGGGGGATATAATACTGGTGGTAAACTCGCAGGAAACAGGCGATAAAGGCGTGGCCAAAATGGCTAAGGAAGCCTGTCCGATTGCCAGGGAGTTGATCTTGGCTGGACTGACCCCAGGCCAAATGGAATCGGGGGTGATTAGCAACACGCTCACCCTGGGGCAAGGGAGAGGACGGAAAGAATTTAAAAGGAGTACCTACATACTACCGTGCGAAACAAGTAACGGTGAGACAAACCCCGAAGGCCTGGGGAATCTCATGGAACAATGTGGGAAGGACCTGGAAACTCGAGAAGTAACCGAAGCTACTTTCATCGCACAACAGGAGGTCGTAGAGATCGAGATGCTCAGGAAACAGGCGGAGTACGCAATGGGCAAAAGAGGGATTAAGGCCACCATCCTGGCCCCCAGAGGCCAGCTCAAAAATGTAAAGGAAGTACCAGAGAGAGCTACGGGACAAAAAAAGCCACAAGGTAAAACAAACCCAACATCTGGAATAGTGGTCAGGGCAGGCAACAAGCAATATGCTGAAATACTGAAGGAAGTAAAGAGCAAGGTCGACATTGGAGACCTCGGAGTCAAGGTAAAGACAGTGAGGAAGACTATGAGAGGCGATCTGTTGATCACAGTCGAAGGAGGCACCGAGAAGTCGGAACTATTAAGCGAGGCCATTAAAAGCAAAGTGGAGGAGAGCTGCGTGGACCCGAAAAGAGGAGGAACCATACTCCACATATACGGAATCGACGAAGTCACGACGAAGGATGACCTACATACTGCGCTCATGAAAGCGGCAAACGTACCATCGAGCGGAAAAGACAAAATTCTAGTCAAGTCTATGAGACAGAACGAAAGGAATGGAAGCCAAGCCGCCACGATAGACGCCGAAAGGACAGTGGCTAAGGTACTGGCAAAAGAAGGAAGGATCAGAGTAGGATGGGTATACTGCGCAGTCAGGGAAAGGACGAACCTACTACGCTGCTTCCGATGCCTCGAATACGGACATAGAGCGAGAGACTGCAATGGTACAGACCGCTCCAACACTTGCCTGAAGTGTGGGAAGGAGGGCTACAAAGCCCCAACTTGCAAGGAAGAAGAATTCTGCATAATCTGCAAAGAACCGGGGCATAGAGCGGACTCCACCCGGTGCAAGGACTTTAGGAAGAGGCTCGAGGAAGGAAAAGGAGGGAGAAGACGGGAATCTAGGGGGGAGGACCCAAAACCAACACCCAAGCATGCCTAAAATAAACAACCTAGTTATCCTGCAGGCAAACCTGCAGCGGAAGCAGCGAGCCCATGATATGGCCTTCGCTGCAGCGAAGCAAAGGGGGGTCGACATAATCGTGGCCTCGGAGCCCAACAAAAAAATCATCGAAAGTCCAAGATGGCTAAAGGACACCAGGAAGGACGTGGGGGTATACTTGACAAACAAGAACATAGAAGTCAGGAATGTGCACAGAGCGGCGGGGTACGTGGCGGTAGACATAGGAGACTGCCTTCTGGTCTGCTGCTACGTGTCCCCGAATATACACCTTGTCACCTTCAAACAATTTATCGACGGTCTGATGACAGACATACAAAACTTGCCAGGAGAAAAAATATTACTCGGAGACGTCAACGCTAAGTCTCCACAATGGGGTTCCCCAGTCTGGGACGCGAGAGGCGAATACCTCTGCGAGTGGCTTGCAGGACAGAATATGGTAGTACATAACTCGGGAGACATTCCAACCTGGCAAAGGGGCCAACAAGCTAGTTTCATTGACGTGACCTGCTCGTCAGAAGGAATAGCCAGACGCATTACGAACTGGCAGATACTCCCCGAGGAATCGTTAAGCGACCACCGCTTCATCGGCTTCGACATTGAGGTGACCAAGAAACCCAGGAGAGGGCAAGAGCGAACAAAGCCCATAATGAATAGGACCGCCTTTAAGGACAAGCTGGCCCAAGAGCTGTCAACCAGAGGGACAGGCAACTACACTCCCAGCACTGTCACTCAATTGATTAGGAAGGTCTACAAGGACAGTCTGATCACAAGGAATAACAACAGGCCACCACTAAACCTACCTTACTGGTGGAGCGAGTCCATCGAGGATACTAGACGGGACTGCATATAAGCCCGAAGGAGGGTCACGAGAGCCAGACAGACCCAATCCTCGGAGGAGGAGATAACCAGGAGGATGATGGAATATAAAGACAGGAAGCGCGACCTGGCCAAAAAAATCAAGGCCTCCAAAAGGCAACATTGGAAGGAGTTATGCGATGAACTCGAAGCGGACATTTGGGGACAAGGCTACAAAATTGCCACAAGAAGGCTAAGGGGCCCCGACACCCCCTTCGACCTGTCTGAAGATAAGAGGCTGGAGATCGCCGCACATCTATTCCCCCACAGGGATGATGCGTGGGAAAATATAGAGGTCGAGCCCCAAACAATCCCCCCGTTCACCAACGAAGAAGTAGAGAAAGCCGTCTCCAATCTCAAAAAAGGTAGGAGCCCCGGCCCCGATAGGATCCCCACCGAGGCACTAGTGGCCACGATAGAGACCGACCCAGAAGTCCTGCCGAGAGTAATGAACAGCCTACTACGCGAAGGCACCTTCCCTGAACCATGGAAAAAAGCAAGGCTTGTTTTAGTCTGGAAAGGAAAGTACCCAATTGAGGCGCCGGGATCTTACAGACCCATATGTCTGATCGACACCCTCGGCAAATTATACGAAAGCCTACTCAGAGACAGAGTGGAGCACGAGCTCATAGCAGGGGAGGGTCTGTCAGAAAATCAATATGGGTTCCGAAAAGGGAGATCTACCATCCAGGCCGTAGAGCGCATCTCCAAAATGGCGAGAGATTCGAGGTATAAACTAGTCTGCTTAGTTACACTAGACATTAGAAATGCGTTCAACTCCGCTTCCTGGAGCCACATAATCCGGGAACTAAAGAGAAGGAGGATTTCGGACTATCTAATAAGAGTTATCGAAAATTATTTTAATGGAAGGAAGATACAAGTCTCCAAAGAGCACAGCATCAATATGACTACTGGAGTTCCGCAGGGATCTGTCATAGGGCCCACCTTGTGGAACATCCTCTATGACGGAGTCCTAAGGGTAGAGCTGCCACCGGGGGCGAAGTCCATTGCGTTCGCCGACGACCTCGCAATAGTCATAGCGGCCGACCTCCCAGTTGGCCTAGAGCGTAAGGCGAATGAAGCATTGAGGCGAATTGACCAGTGGCTGGATGCCAACAATCTAAACCTCGCACCGGAGAAGACTGAAGCGATAATGTTAAAAGGACACAAAAGTAAACAAAATATAAAAATTAGGGTGAGAGATGCAGAAATATCTCCCGGAAAAACGCTGAAATACCTAGGGATAACCTTTGACGTACACGGTACCTTTGGCGCACATATCATAGCGACGTACCAAAAGGCAGAAAAACGAACCGCCGCCCTAACCAGACTAATGCCGAATATCGGAGGACCCAGCAGTACCAAAAGAGCAGTACTATACAACGTAGTACAATCAATAGTACTATACGGAGCACCCGTCTGGCACAGGGCACTAAAAATAAATAGATATAAGGAAATGCTCCAAAGAGCCCAGAGGAGAATTCTGCTGAGAATAGCAGGGGCCTACAGGACTACGTCGACCAGAGCACTCCAGGTCGTAACAGGAATCCCCCCAATCGAGTTGGCAATAGAGGAAAGGAGATACATTCACGAGGTAGGCGACGGCCACCTACCGATCATTAGGGCAACGGCGAGGAACAGAACCTTAGAGAGCTGGCCACACTTGTGGAGCGCGGAGAGCACTGTGGCCCAGTGGACAAAGCGCCTTATTCCAAACTTAATGGACTGGGTCAAATGCAAGCATAGAATGACGAACTATTATCTTACACAATTTATTACCGGCCATGGATCCTTTCGTCAGTATACCTTTAGGATAGGGAAAACCCATGACGATCTCTGCATATATTGCGGTATGCTAGACAGCCCTGAACACACAATATTCCAATGCCCAAGGTGGGAAGCACACCGGCGGGATGCCGAAAGGGAAATGGGACGAGCGCTAGGCATGGAAAATATTATCCCCCTCATGTTGGAGGACAGAAGAAACTGGCATGTGGCTCAAACCCTCGTGGAGGCCATCATGTCCAATAAAGAATGCGAAGAAAGATAAGCAGAGGCCAGGCAAAATGATTAACGACGAAACAGACAGGCCCCGTACATCCCGAAGATTATGTCTAACGACGGTACCAGGGTGTATACTATAGGGCAGAGAAAAAAGGGAGGGGTTTTAGCCGGTAAGAGTCCGGCACACCCCCGTGGCGATAGAGCCAAAGCACGGGGAGTCCATGATGGATTTCCCCTCCCCAAAAAAAAAAAAAAAAGTTTCTTGTTTTGAACAGAAACAACATTTTGAGGATCATTTTCAAATACTTATACAGTCTGACCCATTTGTCTTGGAGTCAACTTTTGAACTGCGTTTTTGGAGCAAGACGTGCCAGATTCCTACAAAATTCAAGGCCTACTACGTCAGTATTTAGGAGTAAAATTTTAATAATTCATATTAGCGATTTTTTTAAGAAAAAATCTATGTACTTCACTGGATTCACCACCCCTCAAAATTGACCTGTACGAAATTTTATCGACAATTTTTAAATAATAACGCTTTTGTAGACAATGGAAGTTACAGAGTTTTATAATCTGTCACACTTCAACAAAAATCATACTTATCAATTTTTCAGGGGTAAAATTTTTTTTTTACATATTTTAATAAGGATGGCCCCCTCCAGAAGCAAATCGTAGGACCGCCCTTGTGATCAATCACAGTAAGATTTATTTATACTTTCAGCTCATATGAACATTATTTTCAATAAACAGGAATAATAGTGTGTTAGGCGACTAATAGTCAATATTAACTAAATAGAAAATTGGGTGTATTATTGCATTCAACTATTGATATAAAGAAAACTCGTGACTAGCCATACAATCTTGGGTTCATTTCAATCTATGCATTCCCAGTATAGATTGTGCATACAATTAAGTATGTTATTTAAAAACAATGAGTGTCACCAATAAATTTAACGGTGACTTAAGCATACTACAGTCTGTATTTAAATACACGTGCTCTGCGTAAGGGTGCGGCGCGGTCTAGGGTTCTTTCAATTGGTTCAATGTCTCCATATTTAAAGTAATTCGGCTATTTACCTTAAAAGAGTGTTTTGAAAGTTTTTCACCGTAACCGCGTTGAGATTTACAATTCAAATGTATATAAATATACCGTCTCATGAAAAGTTCTAACAGAAATATCGCTAAAACCGAACAAATTATTTATGCCAAAACGAAACAATCGAGTTTGCTTGATACATTTGAGGAATAAGAATCACGATGCATTGCAGGATTCCATCCACTAAACCCCAGCCATCTCAACTTTAGAATTTGAAATGTAACACACCTTTTGTCAAAACAAATTGCCGCATATAAAAACTTATATATCCTTCAATCATTTTTTGTGTAGATATATGTATGTGGCATCCTTGTACAGTGTGTCTTCTGATATACTTAACTATACTTGTAAAATTTCTAATTTCGCATTTTCGCAATAGTCAATAGTCTTCATAAAAGTTTTGCTTATTCTAAGAATTCCTCAGCCATAGTCATAATTTAGAAATAAATAGAAGTTCAAATGTTTAACATTTTTTCCATAGGAAGTGCATATTTCAGAAAAATAAAGGAAGCTGTCGTATAGAGTAGAGCTGGGTAAGGATACCTGATGAAAGTATTTGAATAGCCGATGCGGATACTACATATGTATATCGTACGAATAACGGATGAATTTGAATACATTTTTAGGATAATGGATACAGATACTTTTATCTACATCTCAGAGGTAAAGAAGTGTATCTCCAGTTTAGTGATAAATGGAGATAATACTTTTTCCAAAATGCATCAAGAACCTTCATAGTCGTAAAGGATCATACAGTTGGTAACAATACGACCATTTACCACTATGAAATTTAAAGTTCTTGGAATGGTCAACTTCATTTATCACTAATCTGGAGATAAGCTCTTTTACCTCTAGGGTAGAGATAGAATGAAGAACAATGTAAAAATCCATATGTTATTAAGGAAAACTGTTTACTATTATTTCCAAGACATGTACAATTTTTGGGTAACATTATTTTAAACATTGCTTGTTGGAGTTTGCCTTTGTCAAAACCAGAACCTCAAAATTTTCATCGGTAAGGGCGTTGCGTCACGGTGGATTAATCATGGAGTCAAAAGAAAACAACCTCACAACAGGTGCCGAGGACAGCAATCATGTGTTGTACTTGATAGACTGTTGCTTCAACAGTGGGTAATCATTAAGCATGTGGATATTTGTTTGCTTATCTTAAATGCGTAAAAAATATCAAAAACGCAATAACGAAAAATATTAAGGCGTGTAGGAAATGAGTGGTTATTTGCCACTTACTTGCGAATACTCTAAATAGTCTACATCTAAAACATGCTATTGTTGATTTGCGATTTGTGTCTTATTTACGGACGTCTCATTTCCGTACATAGCGAAAACTAGTGTCAGTTGCGTACAAATGATGTTTTGTTTGCAAAATTTTGAAATAAGTCAAGGTCGTCCGTTGAAAGTCAGTAGGTGGTATCCGAGAATAGGGGACACATGCGCCTGGGATATTTGCGCCTTACTCAAAGAATCGGAACATTTGCGCCTCACGAAGATTTCTTTGGCGTTTCCTCGCGGTACTAACCTGAAGATTAATATTGGGAAAGAAAGTGATTGTATAAATACCTCTGTTACTGTTGCACTTTTGTTTAGATTTTTTGACACCTAAATAAAGACAAATTGCCAGTAACAGTGGGAACTAATGTGGAACTGCATTTTTTGATGATAAATAATATTATGATAATACGTCTTCGAATATAACCAGACGCAAATGACACCAAGGCGCAAATGTCTCAGGTGCAAGTGATGCAAGAAGGGTAAGGAGTATTTGCGCCGTTTTCGCGATTTATTTTTAAAACGCTCTCTTAGCATTTGTATGCAAATAATGTCAAGTTTTTATTATGTACGCAAATGAAACGTCCGCAACTAAGACGATACCGCTTGGAGAATAGCACTGTACGGCTGTACCTCGTAAACTGTAATAGATACGAGCGTACTCTCTAGAGTTTTTTGTAGAAAGTTTGACATTCTACAGAAAAAGTAGAATACATTTGTGTTTTATCTATTATAGTTCTCGCTACGTCAGTTTAAAGTATTAATTTATTTATGTGGTTATTTGTTATTTGGTATAATTCATTATTTAAGTTCATTTGATGAAAAGAAAATAGTGAAATTTGGAATATCTTCTGTTCTGTAGCTTCTACACACATATAAGCAACACATCCTCCTTTCCTGTTTTCAGAAATTCGCTCCCTAACACAGGTTTGAAGCTGCCCTGTAAAATAATGCCACGTAAATTTCCACAAACCGGAACTGAGAAGAAGAAACATCGTGAAAAGAATTTCTAACTGCATCAAACACTAAGTGGGACTCTCAAGCAAAAAATAATAATAAAACAAATTATTATTCTAGAAAATTAGATCATAATTTCATCGGTTCATTCGAATGTCTTCATTAAAATATTTTTGTTAACAGTACCATCAACATACTTATCAGGTATACATTTCTAAATTAAGTATTGATTGTGCGCAAAAAACATAGTAAAATAGTGTAGAATACTACAAGAATCGTCTCAAATTTTATAGTCCTTACACGTCGAGCAGGATATTTGAATAATTTGTAACAGAAAGTAACTTTTATTTATTTAGAATTAATATTCTCGCCGGAAATGTTAACGGATATTTAAAATAAAACAGTCTCATTTTGTAGCAACTTGTGACGACAATAAATAACTTTCATTTTTATAGGACGCTTTAAAAAATTGCCGGAAAAATGTAAATTAAATATAAAGCAATTAAAAATCTAGATTCATCTTAAAATGGTAATAGGAACATGTAAATATTGTGAATGCAACATTCTCACGCCGACTGCTACTGGCCGTACAACTTTTTGAAAGTTCTTTCCTGTCGTTGTATCCGAAGGAAAAGAACCATGCCTGTCTACGATTCATTTGGCGAAAAAGTGACACAATGCGAGAGAACAATCAGTGTGATTGGTTGTCCAAGGGATTCGCGAAAATGTCACCAATACGCCGTCTCTGTCACTGACAGTCCATATTTCAGAGAGTAAAAAATATGAAGAAAACTAGGTCGTCAAGAACGTATCTTTGTGCGTTTCGGGATATTTCTGTTACATCAAATATTGCTTATTTGGCATTTTTTCGATCTTTCCATTTGTATTATTCGTCGAATTTTAGTCCATACAGCTTTTCTGCTATCACTAGCTCACAATCACATATCATTAACACATTTTGATGGTTTTCATTTGCTCGGTCTATAATCATGTTTCTTGTTACTTACACGGTGCCTACTTATAGTTTAAACATTGTCGAGCAAGGGTATGAGCTCACGCATTTATCAGATTTAATGTCGATGTTCACCAAAGCCGAACTTTGTCCATATGTATGACGAATAATAAGTAAAACATGGCATGGAAAAGGAATAAGTACAATCCTTTTAAATATATACACTGCAGTGTATACTTACTTGCTTTCCACAATACACTGTGGAAAGCAAGTAAATTAAATTTCATGCTAGAGCGTAAAACATTTCAAAAAAGAATATTCAGAGCGTACCTTTGCAGAATACGGCTTAACAATAGAATGTATGTACTCTCCACATTTAAACTTTAATAATGCTAACATCATATCATCAGCTACTCTAATTCCTCAATATAGTTACTTATATTAAAATAAACGTACCTTTACGTCAGAAACTGTATTTCTCTTCGGATTCATCTTCTTTCGAACCACATCAAAAACAAATTCAAAACCAACAGTTTTTTTTAAACTTATTGATTCAGTTGGTTCATTATTTTTTACGAAATGCATTTTAAAACACATTCAGTATTTCTTTGCCAATTATAAAGTGCAACTTTCAAAACAGTGGCCATGAGAACTCCTCTGTTCTGCCGCCTATCGATTTTTTTTTCAATTCGTACACCAACGTGTTAGTCATTGTCTACCAGGGTTTCCTGACTAAATTTCTAGATGGAGACTATTGATGATGTATCTGAAGATATATCAGAGATTTCCGCTTGAACCAAGTGACTTACCTCATTTCATTTATCATATTTAGATACTTAATGATCAAAACAAAGAAGACGTAGGATAGCGTAAAGAGATCAAAAATATTCCAATTCTTAACATGACGTACCAACTTATCTAAACTATTCTATTACTCATCCATCACGTTTTTGAGTTCTGTAATACATTTCTTTCGATCCTTCCATTTCATGAATTTAGCTCTGTTCACTGCAAGATATCGGGTTCCCTACATCTTTCTCGGGTCCTTCGTTGGTCATTTATAAGTACAAAAGTGTCTACCGTCGGTCTTTTCTTCTCGAATGTGGTCTTTAGTCAACTGATTTAGCTTTGTGTGCTACTAATGTCTCCTTGTATCTTTAAAATAAAAAAGAGTACCTAATCGAAATAGTTTTAGCAAGTCAATGCATTCCCTCAAAATGAAAAAGTGTCCTAGACAATTTGCAGAAATAATTCCAAGTAATGATTGTTATTTATCATGCGTTTTTAGTAATAATCTAATTTCAATTTCGGCATATCGATCATTTTACTTGTACTACTCATAAAAATATAAATCCCAATTTAAATTACATAAGCTCAAAGGATCACAGTCTCCATATTAACAGTTTTGACGGTGATATTGATATAATGAATACGTTGTCAAGTTGTCTACATATTTTCTTTACACACTTATGAGATACCTCCAATATTTTTTTTGATGACAAAACCTGTATCAATAGCCATTTATTTATCTGGTATCACAGTATGTACTGTTAGTATTGGTTTTAGTTTGGTTACTTAGTTTTTCTACCATCATCTACTATTATTTCTTCTACTTATCTCAAATAATATCAGTTTTTTTCTTTATTATTTAGAATTGATAAATCAGGATATTGATGTAGTGATATACAAGTTGAATCGCATTTAAAATTTTCCTCGACAAAGCGAAAATTAGAAATGCCACTTTCAAGAAATAAATTTAAGAATTTTCCTCAAATGAGTGAGACTCGTACTCAGCTTTGGTAAAATCAATCCAATTTCAGTGCTAAATTAGTACGTCATTACAAATGTTGGTAGTGGTGGAACTTCTTCAAATGGTTACATATATCTTAGAAATCATTGGAATTAGAGGACTAATATTCGATAAAGGCACGTATACGAAACAATATAATTATGTTCACCAAAAGAATACAGATTGGACACTATTACTTGTGATTGATTATTTGATTTACTACTCAGAAATTCAGAATTCTACTTTTGTCATCCACATGCAAAACTAAAATAAATATACAATTTTTTTATTGACAAAGGAACTAAAAAAATTTATTAGGTCTCCGACTGTTACAAAATGTACGTCTCCGAAAAGCAGAGAAAAATCGATTTAATCCTATAACATTTAAGACACCACTGGAATTAATAAATATGTACTATTTACCTATACAAGAGCTCTATTTTCTTTATTGATATTAAATATTGTATTAAATAACACAACACTGCGGCGTTTATTTTCATTTACAGTGGACAAGAGTGACATTTAAATGACCGTTCTCGAGAAATAAATAAAAAAACAACGATGAACGTGAAGGATCCTACATACCTTCTTTTTGCACTTTTTGTCATGATTTTATCAGAAATTTGACTCTCGAAGGTCATGAATATCTATTATAATGAGACAAAAATGGAGACGAATGCAAACACATCACCCATATCGGTTTTGTAAACAGAATCACAAAAAAAAATCCCAACCATTTTCTTGTCGAATTAATAATATTTGGGTGATTGTCTGAAAAAATACAAAACAAGATCTGCTCCTTGCCTTTTTTAAGGCATAGCCACTAAAAATATACAACTTTACAATAATAACAATAAACCTAGAAGTATACAACGAAAAGGATTATATTTACATACTTGTCGTGCCTTCATAATTTTATCACTTTTAGCTAGTATGAATTCCGTGCAGAAAGGCGGAACTTACTAGAATTGAACTGCCAGCGCTCACAGCGGCCACGCCAGTAACTAATTGCTGTAATGTTTACATGGGCTTCATGCGGGAATATCAATATTTTTGCAATTATTGATTTAATAGCATCCAAGCAAGTATAAATTGTGGTAACGTGTATTCTAAAAAAGTTTCTCACTTTTTTTCACAGTCTTGAAAATTCACAGTGCAAATAATTAGTTATAGTTAGATTTGTGTGCTTTACCACAACCTTTGCTGCGATGTGAGTAAAACATCTAATGGTGATGTTTGCTGTGTCGTGAACTTCGGGAACGAGGCAGAAAACACGGAAAACGTTAAACATTACCCGCGGAACATCATAAATTTGAGTATAGAGAACAGTGGATTTAAGCGAAAGGATAAAGTAGTAAACATGAATGTGATGACATTTCTATCTTAAAAATAATTTAAAGTTCAAGTTAGGTATAATGTAATTCAATCTTTTCCAGCCCTGATGGATTCCGACTGAAAAATAACTGCCAAAAAAATTTTAAAGTATTCCCGTAATTATCGTCGAAAGAATGGACAAAATGATACAATTTTATAATTCTTAAACGTCGGTCGCGTAAAAATAAGCAAAAGGCAATTTTTGAATAAAAAATATCTGTCAAAAAGTTAAAAAGAAATTAAAAAATGTCCAGTACGGGATTGAAAATCGGAAAACTGCTTAGGTAGTCTTAGCTGAACGCGCTGGGCCACCTCGGAATATCGATTTGAATTTCAAATAATTCCGTCGAAGATGGTAGAACTTCAAATTTTCTAGCGTTCATATCATAAAATACATAGACTGGAAGGCTGCACCATGTCTCTATGGAAAAGACGAGATTGGCATTTTGTCGACATCTAGAATTGCACCGGCAAAATCGGGAAGTTCAGCTCGGCATGAACGAACGAAAAAGGGCATTTTTTGATGTTTGGCAAACTTCACATCAAGTGAAAATGACTCACACAGCGAAAACTTCCAAAATCTGTCACGCTGGCGCTGGTGGTCATTCTGCACGGAGTCTTCAGAGTAAAAATTGATATAAATGCAAATGCATATCATTACTGTCAAATAATATTTGTTTAATCTAATTAAAGTATTTTATTGTTTGTCTGAAAAAAAACTAGACAAGTTATTTTACTATTTAAGAAATTATTTAAAAATAATAAACAAGTATATAAAACTAGACAATTAGATATGTTAAACGTATCTTATGATAGTAAATTAATTGCACGAAGTTCAAATGTCTGTGAAAGGATACAAAGATCATAATGTTTTCTTGATATTTTCTATTTATTAAAGAATGGAACTAAACTCTAAAATGTGAGATACTACACCCACTAAATATATTTTACTATTCTGTATATGTAACACTGGTGGAAACATTGTAGACTGTAGTATACATACATCAATTATGATCATAACTGAGTTTGTTGTGCACCTCACGTAGTATGAGGGGTTCCTATTTCATAGCTTTTAACATTCAGTCATTTGTGTCAGTTTCTTTCCAACAATATTAAACATTGTTCTCGAATTTCTACTACTTATTAAATAGAACTTTCAAAAAATGAGTTTCACTTACGTACCTTCATAACAGTCAAACTATTCTCATGAAGATCAAGACAATTTAAAAACGGGAGATGATACACCACTAGATGACACAATAAACGATTTTAAGTTTCACTGTTCAATTAAACCCCGAATTACTTATTTGAGTATCTCGCGTATTCGAATAATGTTATTTAAAATTTTATGAGTTAAATATTCGAATATTCAGCTATTCACATATCACCCCTAAATATTTGGAATTGTACGCCTACAGCTATTAAGAAAACTTAACTGATATTTACTGAGACTCTTAATTTTATACGTGTATGTGTTTCCTAAAGGATGCCAATTGAAACTTTACGTTTAGTTTAATATATAGAACAGGTATGATTCTTTCTGCAACAGTTATATCATCGACAATATTTTTTAACACGAGAATATGTTTTTAATGTAAATATCATGTCATCTATACACAAATGAGAGAAGAATTGCTACAATATTTCTAAGAAAGTGGGTTACGTTTTGATGGTGCTAGTACGATCATCGTTATGTAAATGCAAACAGTGCATCATCAGTCATATATTCTTAATCTGAAGAACGATGATCTGTTGCTTAAATTACAACTAGTTATTGGCAAGAATATTATGGTTTATAAAATACAATTCATTTTAAAATATTCATATAGTACTCTTTTGTAAAAAATATGATAGAACCGTCCAACTTCAAACTTTATCATGTTTTTATTAACAAATGTTGATATACTTTATGAATTGAAGAATATTATTATATAGTAGAATACATCCGTAACACTTTCCAAAGCCAAAGTTATTCCTATGCCATTTCAGTACTCATCGAAAATAAAAATGATCAAAGATAATCGCAAGTCAAAGTTACTGACTAATGTATGTACGAGGTAGGACAAAGCAGCACTTCAAATGTGAATAATTCAAGAAAATAGACAACTATTAAAGACAACATGAAACTCTTATTAAAAAAAATAACTTAAGTATCTTAAGCAGAAAGGAAAAAATCACTTTCATTATCGTTCAAAATTGATGTTAATCTGAGATTGATTAATTTCAAAATGTGTTCTTCATTAATTAATTATACAGGTGGACCATTCTTTTCTTGACTTTTGGTCATAATAAATGCAGCCACAACTGTTCTTAATCTATGTTTATACTGTAAAATAGTTCGAGATCATCATTTGAATGGGTGAGTTAAATTTCGTTACTTTGTAAGTTTTGATAAAGGGCAAAAAGTCAATTAGGATCATGGTTTTTTAAACTATACAAAAATATATTTTATACCTTAAAATCCAAACTATATAAACTTCTCAGTCTGTAACGAAATAATATTTTTTAATAACCTTTATTTTAAATCATTGCCCGAGTTCAGTCTATTATAATTGAAATGGGTCAACCTGAAATGAGGCTTTTTATAAATAGTTAGAAACGTTGGAACGATGTAAAAGACAGGAAAGAGAAAATTCCGAATAATTTTGGGTTATCATATTTTCAATCCGAAAACTCTTAAAAAACTATTTAACGAAATTAAATGAAGAATATCTTTTAAAATAATTATATTTGTTTACAAGAATAGGAGTTACACATTTCTCCACTATAACGAATATCTAATTTTTTTCTTAATGGTGCCTCAGCAATTTACCTTTTTTTAGTGTGATATGAGATAACGTATAGTGAGTTCATTACAATGCTCAGCGCCATCCCTTGCCACATGATAAAATTGTATCTAAAGAACCATCCCGGTATTACGGCCTTCGCAAAAAACGTGTATTGTATTTGTCAAGCACTTTTTCGAAACCCATAAATATCGCTCACAGAAAAAGAAAACATATCATTGTGTTAATCACTAAATTCTTTCAAAACTTTCAAAATGTTCGTCTTATACACTATACAGTCCGCTTATCACGTTACTTGTAAATGTAACCACGATAACTTAAATTGTATTACATTTTGGACAGTTAGCTAGTTGATGTTAGCTAACGAAATGATAAATGAAATATGTTGCCAAAGTGATAAAATGGCCTACTAGTAGAATCTGGACTGCTCTTATAATTCACCAGTTACTATGGTTCAATGGTGAAATAGTTACTGAAAATTATATCAAAGTGTGCACTAACAACTAAGTAATATAGTGATAAAAAAGTAAATTAAATATGTATTACTTTAGAACCTTAAAATAAATAAAATAAATAATATACAACAAATAAACATTGAAAACAAAGCAGTTAAAAAAGTGTCAGCAAAAAAGTATCTCCAACAGAAAAACTGATTAAAACCATGAAGAATTTACACAGTGGATCAAACAACCTAACAATGACTCAATAATGGCAAAGTGCAGCAATTGTGAGAGTACTGATACAGTGCTTTTGTGTAAGGTCTGCATAAGAAATAATTGCGAAGAATGCTGCACAACCTTCACATGCAATTTTTGTCAAGAAAATATCTTCAAAAATGCGCCGAGCTAAGTGCAACCGAGGAACTATGATACTACGTAACCGGCTATTAAAATATCACTATGAGGATTGCAAAATGTTATAAAAATTGAAAACAAAAAAAGGGGAAAACAAAAAATTAAAGGAAAAAATAGATGAACTGATGGACTCAAACTTTAATATGCAGATAAATGATTCATACAAAAACCTACAAGAGGCACTGGAAACAAAATTCAAAGAAGTTATTAAAAACACTGTTATGGCGGAGTTATCTCCAATGAAAGTAGAGGTACAGAATCTTAAACAAACCATCATTGATTTACTGAAACTTAATCAATATTTACCAGCTCCCGATAGACCAACAGCAAAAACTACATACTGCGAAATTGCCTCCAGAGGCTCAAAAACAAATAAACTTGTAAACAACGAAATTAACAATAATGGTGGGCACGTAAAAATCGTCGACCAAAACAGCATAAATTAAGAAATGAAGAAAGAAGGAAAAAGAAAGACTGGATATATGAGTTCTTCAGACAAAGAAAATCAGTGGACAACAAGAACAAAAAGACTCAAAAAGACAAGACAAATAGGTAGTGCAGAAACAAATTAAGAAAAGAATATGGAATCTGAAAGCAGTAAACCAAAACGCAACAAATAAATTTGGTTGTTCATTTCAAAAGCCAAAAACAACATGACACAAGAAATTGTAAAAAAAATATATTGCAAGGAAATCTGCCACAGACATTAACAATATCTCTGTTAAATCTCTGGACGTCTATAAAAACATATAAAACAATAATAGCTTCATGATAGGACTTGACCCGGTACCCCATATCCTAGTATACGACAGCAAATTTTGGCCATCAGGCGTAATGTATAACAGGTTCGATTTTAAAAAAGGGCGTAGGTTCCTAGATAATCCCAAACAGACAAATAACACCCAGATCGAGCGAATAGAAAATGATGACATCATCAATAAGATATCTAGCCATAACTAAAACACAATTACTAAATTAATAAATTTATATCTATTTTTGTATATGTATCTTAAACTGTACTCTGTATTTTATTTCACTTTATTAGAATACTTTATATCTTAACCTCTATTGTATGTTGACGTGTGTAAACACTGTATTTTAACATCAATAAAAATTAAATTGAGAGAACTGTTGTTTTAAAAAATATATTTCAGTTAAGCAAAGGTATTAAAAGATATATTAAGGCAGCCTGTACTTTGTGATAGTTTATAATCAAACAAAACAGGTGAAAACTATTATGTTTTTATCACTATATTTATTATACTGTATTTACAAAAAGATGTGATTTCAGTTTCGTCAATTATTCAAAATGTTTGAAAACTTGTCTCGGTTAAAAGCATAGGAGATCAAAAGCGGCATATTTTATAAATTATTTTTAAATCTACAGGATGTTTTACATTGTAGTGGCAAGCTAATACTTGAATGTTTTATAAAACACCCAACATTTTCTTATTTATTTATATTCAACTCTTAATTCTCATGCATCTATACAGGCATCTATTATTGTTTAAATTAACACTGCGGCATTGCCACATTATTCCGCATTTTTCGTTAAAAAATGATATTTGCTGAGGGTAAAATTTGTAAAACATTTATTTTTACCAATTTGGGCATCGATTCACTTTTAATGTTAGACCATAGTTTCGAGGCCTCCCAACGGCGAACTTGATTCTACGGGGCGTTCCCAACGATAATTCAATTTTTTACATTTTTAAACTATCATAACTAAATTTCCCTAAATAGAACACTCTGTATGTTTTTATTTAAATTGTTTGAGCGTTCAATACACTGACGCAAACACCGATTTTTTTCGGTGTGAATATTTCGAAAACAGTAAAAACATACAGGACGTTCCATTAAAAAATTGAGTTAGGACAGTTACAAAATGCGAAATTTTGAACCTCAGTAGAGAACACCCTATAGAATTAAGTTCTACTTTGAGTGCTCCGGAAATTAGTACTTGACCTTAACTACCAATAAAATGAAGCGACAGTCAAATGTATAAAAATATTTTTTGCAGATTTGATACTTGACTGCTATAAATGCATTTTTTATCAAGAAAATGGAATAACCTGACAACACCGCAGTGTATGTCTAAAAATAATATATAAGTGTATAGCGAGCTGTTGGGTTTTCCACTTAAAATTTTTTTAAGTATTAACTTCGTACCACTATGTGCAACACTAGTTTCAGAATAATTTCAAAATAAGCCACACTTGATCTCCCGCAATGTTTATACGAGACTATTTTCAAATTTCAAGCGGAGATATTGATTGTCTATGGACGACTGACTCACCCTGTATGTATATAGCTACAAAAAATGTTTCCCAAATTCATTATTTTTTGCATTTTTGCAAAACTGTTACACATGTGCACATTAGCTTGTCAATGCAACTTTTTAATAACTTTTGTTTGACTTGTTTGACACACGTGTCATTTAGCATAATTATTTAATACAATTAATTTACCTCGACTTACTTGTTACACAAACAAAAATCCTTACACATTATAAATACATGATGTTTTTTTTAAGAATAACCTTAATAATAATAACGCAACATTAGCTATCCAACGCGCACTTTGTTTATTCTGCTTTTAACCACAATAAATATTACATAATACCTCTTGCATACAAAAACACATTCGTTCAGTTTTTTAAACTATAAAATAATTAAAACCGGTAACGTCCAATTTACTTACAGTATATCCAAACGGCTGTAATCCAAAAGAAGATAGACACACCAAAACACCGATTTCATTCACTAAACACGCACGTGTTGCAGGAATGTTACACAAGCACGTTGCAGGTAAGTTACAAATAGATTAAAATGCACTTAGAGAAAACAAACGGAGAGCGTGGCGGTACGTTTGAGAATAGCAGCCTCACCTTCGCGGAGTCGTGTGGAGGCTCGCGGATCACCTTGCTCTGTACCAGCGGCAGTACCATGTAGGTGTTACCTGTAGTACCTGACGATTGCCTCTTATGTATTCGTATCCATTAGTCGAGTCAGTGAAGATTTTTACAACGAAACACACAACAGAACCGATTTTAATGAAACTGTTTTTTTATGTTTGGTATATTGCATTATTTGAAATCAAAAACAGTCGGTCTCAGTACATTTTCAATAGAATAAAATTCAACAAACCTCAATTGATTAGCTAACCAAATTATTTCGTTTTTAGCTGGTATGAAAGGTATGTAATTAAATAGAAAAAAGTTTACGAGGCTAGGGTAGCTACTTTATGCTAAAAATCCCTAAATGCACGCCCGTCGAGAGGTCTGCGGGTCGGGGGTGTTTCCCCACGGGTAATAGTACAAACCAAGGCCTCACATTTTTTCATAATATTTTCCATGGGGTGGTAGGCAAGTAGAGGTATATAAGGGAAAATGAGTAAAGCAAGCTGGTAAAGGTATAGAAACTTGAGATTTAGCGGCGCTTGGTACACGTATGTATTGTAATGACATCTTATTGAGATAATTCCGTTGAAGGGGTGGGGGGGGGGGGGGGGTAAATTGGAAAAAATAAGTAGAGCAAGCTAACAAGAGTCCAGAAACTTTTTATTCGTGAAATAGGTTTAGAATGTCATGAAACGTCGAGATTTTAAATTTGAGCGAAAAAAAAATGTTCTGTCTGTCTGTCGGTCTGTCGGTTTGTCGGTCTGTCTGTCGGTCTGTCTGTCTGTAACTTTTTTTGTCCGCACGCTTTCTCCGGAACGGTTTAAGATATTGACCTGAAATTTTGTACACGTATATATTATAACGAGATCTGGAACTGGATTGTTTTTTGAGGAAATCCGGTGAAGGGTTGGGGGTTAAATAGAGGTAAATAGGGGGAAATAAGTAAAGCAAGCTTGTAAGAGTACAGAAACTTGAAATTCGGTGTATGTACTAGAAGTTAAGGCCTCAGATTTTTTTATAATATTTTTCAACCCCCCACCACCCCTACCCCATTAAAGGGGTTGATAAAATAAAGTTGAGATATTCATTTGAAATTTCGTACACGTATGTATTATAACGATGTCTAGAATAAGATTATATTTTGGGATGATTCCGTTGAAGGGTTGGGGGTTAATTTGGGGTAAATAGAGGAATATAAGTAAAACAAGTTGGTAAGAGTACAGAAACTTGAAATTCGGTGTATGTACTAGAAGCTAAAGCGTCAGATTTTTTAATAATATTTTCCAACCCCCACCACCCCTACTCCAATTTGAAAAGGGTTGATAAAATAAAATTGAGATATTCATTTAAAATTTTCTACACGTATGTATTATAACGACATCTGGAACTAGATTATATTTTGAGATAATTCCGTTGAAGGGTTGGGGGTTAAATAGGGGTAAATAGGAGAAAACAAATAAAGCAAGCTGGTAAGACTACAGAAACTTGAAATTCGGTGTATGTACTAGAAGCCAAGGTCTCAGATTATTTATAATATTTTTCAACCCCCCCCCACCACCCCTACCCCATTAATGGGGTTGACAAAATAAAGTTGAGATATTCATTTGAAATTTCGTACACGTATGTATTATAACGACGTCTGGAATTAGTTTATATTTTGAGATGATTTCGTTGAAGGGTTGGGGGTTAATTTGGGGTAAATAGAGGAATATAAGTAAAACGTTGGTAAGACTACAGAAACTTGAAATTCGGTGTATGTACTAGAAGCCACAGCGTCAGATTTTCTTATAATATTTTTCAACCCAACCACCCCTACTCCAATATGAAAAGGGTTGATAAAATAAAATTGAGATATTCATTTGAAATTTGGTACACGTATGTATTATAACGACGTCTGAAACTAGATCATAATTTGAGATGATGCCGTTGAAGGGTTGGAGGTTAAATAGGGGCAAATAGGGGAAAATAAGTAAAGCAAGCTGGTAAGACTACAGAAATTTGGGATTCGGTGTATATACTAGAAACCAAGGCCTCAGATTTCTTTCTAATATTGTTCAAACTCTACCACCTCCGCTTCATTATTAATGGGATTGATAAATCAAATTGATATATTCACTTGAAAGTTAGTACACGTATGTATTGTAGTGACATCTGATTGAGATGACTCCATTGAGGTGGTAGGTTGTAAATAGTGGAAAATAAGTACGGTAAACTAGAAACTTCATTTTTAACGTATATGGTAGAAACCAACTCCTCAAACTTTTCTATGACATCTACCCCAAATATTATTAAAATTCTATGACCAATAATTTCCACATACTAGAGTGCAAATATAGTCAATATGTTTCCTTTAAAGTGACTTGGACGAATAATCTGGATGTGGAAGTAGTGATTCCTTAGGCAGCGGTTTTTATGTATGTGCTAGATACCAACGCCTCGTTTTTTTTAATCAAATATTATGAAAATTCGATGACCAGTTAATTCATATACCTACTAGAGTGCAAATATAGTCAAAATGTTTTCCTTTAAAGGGAGTTGGACGGGAAATCAGGATGTGGAAGTAGTGATTCCTCAGGCAGTGGTTTTTAATTACATCTCAACAAATATAAAAAATATCGGTTTAATACATAGGACAAAATGAGATATGAGGAAATTTTACAAAAAAAATGTTCAAGCATTTTTATTACACGATTTTCGAGTAAATCATTTTAAAATATTTATCACTGCGTAATAGCGAATGAACGGCCGTTATATTCAGCCGTTAAATCGTGAAACTGCACGCGCTTTCAGAAACAAAATCTAAAAATTTCATTAACTCATCGAATTAAAGCCAGCTGACAAACAGTTCAGAGAAATTCATTTATTTCTTAACACTTTGATTTATATTACTGAAAGTTCAATTTGAAAAGCTCATTTTGGGTTCGTAGACTTCTTCAAATTACCCATTACATATACTGAGGAAAATGCCACGAAAACAAGTCCTAGGAGGATTCATTAATTTATAGATATTGTTATAAATAATAATAACACGAAGGTAATTTGAATAAAAATGTATTAGAAATTATGGACACTGCTTTGATTAAAAGTACATGCTCAACTAACTCGCTTTAGGGTACCCCTGCCACCAAAATGCTGACATGTTTAGGCTAATATGCGAGAGTTATCGTCTTAGATTGGCGACAGAGAACCCGCAAAGTTAATACATAATGAATCATTCAACTGAATGGTATATTTAAGACTTATTTATTTAACAATCGGCCAATCCTGACGTGGAGCGTCCTCGCGACTGCATCTTCCGTAGTACACTGGACTACGGTTCTAGGAGTACTAGAGCTACTACTACTTACTGACCTTATATGTGGCTCACTGGACCATTTTTTTTTTGTGCTCGGTACACTGGACCGCTGCTGTGTGGTTCACTGGACCACCGTCGCAATAGTTCACTGGACTATTTCTTTTCGGTACACTGGACCGTTCTGTGGTTCACTGGACCACCGTCGCAATAGTTCACTGGACTATTTCTGTTCGGTACACTGGACCGTTCTGTGGTTCACTGGACCACCGTCGCAATAGTACACTGGACTATTTCTGTTCGGTACACTGGACCGTTCTGTGGTTCACTGGACCACCGTCGCAATAGTTCACTGGACTATTTCTGTTCGGTACACTGGACCGCTCTGTGGTTCACTGGACCACCGTCGCAATAGTTCACTTTCAACTTACATGAGGAATATACAAAACATCCTTATACCTACGGTTTCCCGTACACTATTAATTATTACTTTTGATGCGTTACTTTTTGACGTTTTATACAGAGTCTGATTGTGGTTTAAACAATCTCAAACGATCACTCGCTACTATTCCTTTAAAACGTCTTCTATCTTTGGAAAATGATGCTACTCTATAACGATCATTACCCAATACTGCGGTTATCTGAACGGGGCCGATATATTTTGGTACCAACTTGCCACTGGTCAGACCCGTGACCAACAATTTACGTTCTACTAATACCACATCTCCTACTTTATATTGTTTGGCTTTTGTTCGGCTCTTGTCGTAGGACTTTTTCATTCTTTTGGCTACTAAATCACAACGTCTTTTCGCTTCAGTTCTGAGTTTTCTAAGGTTTGCTCTTTTTTTAATTCTCAATCTCAGCTCATTTTCCATTTCTGGTATAAAGCCATAAAGGAGTTCGCTTGGAGCTGCATTTGTAGTCGCATTTACTGTCGAATTGATGCCTCGTTGGACCTTCCATATCTCTTTGTCCCATTTTTCATGTTCTCCCTCAATACTAGCTCTTAACGATTCTAGTATGGTTCTGTTCGTACGTTCTACTTGTCCATTGCTGCGTGGTGAAGCAATAGCATTTTTCACATGTTTAATAGAATATTTCTCACAAAATTGTTTAAATTCACGGCAATCAAATGCTTTGCCCCTGTCTGTAATAACTCTTTTTGGTGGATGCACCAATTTAATTATTTGTTCTAACTTTTGACAAGCGTGTTTGCTTTTAGTATCAGGTACTGCTTCCACCCAAACAAATTTTGTAAAACCATCTATTTTTGCCAAAATTTGTGTATTTCCCGATTCTGTTTTGCAAAACGGGCCCACATGATCCACGTGCAAGGTGTGGAATGGTTCTGCCACTTTGTCGATCGGATGTAGCTTACCTTGCCTTTTACCAGTATGCCCTTTTGACACCATACACGCAATACAATTACTAACGAATTTTTTTACAAAGCGCTTCATGTTGTTAAACCAATAAGTATTTTTGATTGCTTGTAAGGTTCGTTGCCAACCAGGGTGTCCATTATCATCATGAAACATTTTTACCACTCTCCATCTGACTTCTTTTGGAATTAAAATTTTAGGAGTACCATCGACTTCCTTGCATACTTTGTTATCATGCAAACTATAGCATTGTAGTGCCTCTTTATTCAAAAGGTGTTGCTTAATAAGCTGTATATCTTCATCTTGGGCTTGAACTCCGCATACCCAGTCTCCCTCTTTAATCATCAGTGTTGTAACTGGATTTCTGCTTAGAGCATCCACGTGGCACATCTGAGTACCCGGTCGATGCTTCACTGTGAAATCAAATTCTTGCATTGCCAACCACCACCGTCCTATCCTCGGCGACAAGTCTTTCTTTGTCCATGTTAACCTCATGGCATTGCAATCAGTTATGATGGTGAAATGTCTCCCATAAAGGAAATTTCGGAAGCGTTTCGCTGCTTCGTATAAGGCTAATGTTTCTAGCTCGTAGCTATGGTATCTGGTTTCTGCGTCGCAAGTTTGGCGGCTCATGAAGGCAACAGGCTTCCAAGTATCGCCGTTTTCCTGTTTTTGCATTAAAATGCCACTTATTCCTAATTTGCTAGCATCCGTATGCAATTGAGTTTCTGCCTTAGGATTGAAAATTGCTAGTGTTGGGGCACATACCAAGTTTTTCTTGAGTTGTATAAAAGCTTGATTTTGTTCCTCTTCCCAAGTCCATTTGCTATTCTTTTTTAGTAACATTGTTAGTGGTTTAATTTTTAATGCAAACCCTTTTATGTATTTTCTAAAATATGAAGCGAGCCCAACAAATTGTCTAACTTGATGCACATTGGTTGGTGTAGGAAATTCCTCTACAGCCTGTAGTTTCTTAGGAGAAGGTGATAAACATCCATTTCGTATTTCTGTTCCTAAATATTCGACTGAACTTTTTAGAAATTCACACTTTTGCAAGTTAAGTGTCAACCCAGCTTTCCGTAGTAATTTTAACACTTCCTCTAAACGTTCTACTCCCTCTTGTTCTGTTTTAGAGACGATCAGGATATCATCCAAATATACCATTACATACTGATGTATTAGTGGCTCCAATGCCATATTAATGGCTCGCTGAAAAACTGCGGGTGCGTTGGACAATCCAAAAGGCATCCTTTTGTAATGGTAATGCCCATCTGGGGTAACAAATGCTGTATACTTTTGACTATCTTTTGCCATTCGGATTTGATGATAACCAGATTTTAAATCGAGTGTTGTAAATAACGTATTATCAGAAAGTCTGTCGATCAAATCTTCTATTAGTGGTAGGGGATACCGATCTTTTACAGTTATTTGATTTAATTTTCGGTAATCAACTACCATTCTAAAATCACCTGTTTTCTTTTTTATTAAAAGAATGGGACTACTAAACGGAGAAATAGTCGGCTCTATTATATCCTTCGTTAATAAGTCATTTATTATTTCGCGAACTTTTTCTCTTTCAAATAAAGATAAGCGATAAGGCTTGTATACAACTGGAACAGCTGATGTAAGCTCAATATGCATTTCAATGTCAATGTTGCTTAAAAGAGAAATGTTTTCGCCGACACACTCTGGGAATTGTTCAATAAGTCGATGAACACTTTTGTTTAATTTATCGTTCTCATTATATTTATTATTCCATGAGCCTCGAGCTAAGCACGTATTTTTGTCGACTTCTAATGTTTGTAGACTAAGGTTTAAAATGCGTAGCATACTCGTTCCATTACAAAATTGTATTTTATTTGAGGGTATTATTATTGTAGTATCGCTTCGATTTTGTTGAGAGTGAAAAACGCTTAACTCGCAATTATCTACATCACACGTTACAGCAATTACATTTATTCCGGGTTTAATAACAGTAGACTCCTGTGTGTTTATTTTGACAACATTATTTTCTTCTACTGCGTCCCATGGTAAAACAAAGTTTTGTTCTGTCAACTTTAAATATTCCGATGTTTTATAAACATAGACACCTTCGCATTCAGTAATGGGTTGGCCTATTAATAAGTCTGTTGCTTGTAAAGTATCCGGCACAACAAAGAGCTCTGTTGTCACAGTAATTTCATCTATCTCAATTTTTGTGTTTATTTGACCTAGAGGTTTTACTGTAGCCCCTCCATAACCTACAATGACGCTATTCGTGATATTCGGTTCTATTTTTAGACCTAGTTTATGAACGGCAGATAATTTAATTGTGTTACAACTGCTTCCAAAATCAATGTATGCGGAAAGAGTTTCCCCGTTTATCTTAGCAATTTTGTAAAATTTGTCATTTTTCGTGTCACATCTTCCAGTGGATACTAATTTTAATTCGCGGTTCGAAGTTTCACCAAATTTTTGTCTTTTCCGGCACTCATTTTCGGTATGACCTTTCCGTTTACAGAATGAACAGTTTTTACTCGAAACATACTTTGAACAGTTAATTCTTTTGTGTCCCTCAAGACCGCACAAAAAACATTTTATTTTTCTATGTCTAGAATCTTGATATACCGGTCGGTTATGTTTAAAACTACGAGTAGAGTCTACTTTATAATTATTTTTGGAAACTTGTTCACTATTAGCAATTAAAAATTGTAGTAGTTGCTTTGTACTTACGCAACCAGCAGCTCGAATACCTGGCTTGAGAAACGGATCGTTGATGGTGTTTGCGATTACGTCCACAATCACCCTGTCCTGTAGTTTGCAGTACTGACCAAGGGATAACTTTTGATAAAAGAAATCGATTAAACTTTGGGATGCACTCCTCTCAATATTTACTAGATCCTTTAGTTTACTGAAAACACACTGCTGTACCGGGAAACTTTCTAGTAATTTATCCTTCCACTCTTTCCAACTAAGATTTAAATTTTCTTGGTTATTATACCACGTTTTCGCGTTACCTTTTAGTTTATTGATCATACAATACACACGTGCTCTTTCGTCCCAATCAAATAAATCACCTGTAGTGTCTATACTATTTAACCACTGATTAACGTTCATCGATTCATCAAAGTTTCCACTAAACACTGTTACACTGTCAATTTTACCGTGATAAACACTGGACTTTTTACTTAATTTTCGCTTTAAAGTTTTAACTTGGCGTTTTAATCTTTTGTTTCGTCTAGATTTAGTGTCACTATCACTGCTAGAACTAGCGCTACTCGATGAACTGTCACTACTATCGGCAGATGACGAAGATGACGGTCGCGCGGTTCTTTTTAATTGACGTCTCGGCATGTTTGTAAACAAAAAGACACACACACTTAATGGTGCTAATAAGGCAGGCACATGAGACTATCCTCACTTCTGATTTGTTATAAATAATAATAACACGAAGGTAATTTGAATAAAAATGTATTAGAAATTATGGACACTGCTTTGATTAAAAGTACATGCTCAACTAACTCGCTTTAGGGTACCCCTGCCACCAAAATGCTGACATGTTTAGGCTAATATGCGAGAGTTATCGTCTTAGATTGGCGACAGAGAACCCGCAAAGTTAATACATAATGAATCATTCAACTGAATGGTATATTTAAGACTTATTTATTTAACAATATGTTTATGAAATGGCAAAAAGTAAATATATTTTTCATTTAATGGTACATTCTTTTGAATTTTGCAATTTCTAAATTTTTCATATAAATTAAAAATATTATAAAATATTAAAACATAAATTTTCAAATTTCAAAAGTTTTACTCTACTACAAAAAAAATAAATTTAATGGAACTAAGTAAAACAAAGCTGAGGACATTTTTATTTCAACTGCTAAACGAGCGATTAAGAAAAAATACAAATATAAATTTTAGTATGAAATTTTCACAGTATTTTTTAAATAAATAATTTATCTTAAATTTTGGGAGTAAACAAGAAAACCCAATTGTTAAAAATAAAAAGGACATCGCGATACAATGAAGTTGAAGGGCGAAGAAGCGATGGCATTATTTTATTTCATTAAGATTTCTTATTTTGCCAGAAATTTTATCGAAATGCATAAGTCACAAAACGGTGCATTTTTTCCGAAAAATTAAGTACAGTTTCATTTTTGCAGTTAAATGTAAAATATGCTTACCTCATGACAAGGCGGTACCCTATTCTTGAAAAAGAATTTATTTATCATTTTCAAATTAAGGTTCAAAATATTTCAGCTCACAGCGAAAATGTTTGTGATTTCGAATATTGTAGTGTAACAAGTTTCACTGGCATTCTGTTCATATTGCTTACGACATTTTGCCGATTCTTTGGCATCATTGACTCGTCTATACATTTCACTGTCGATTGTGTAGATTTGTTTTGAGAATTTTGCGTAACCGTTGCTGAAAGGAACAATTAACTAGATGATATCTGAAAAATATTTAGTAGACAATTAGGACACGAAGTTAATATAAGTTAGTATTAAGGAGTGTTGCAAATAAGTGCCAAAAAGGAACAGAATAATGAAAGTGGTTTTTTCTTTTTTGTTTCGCAAGTGAGGCTGAGAAAACCACGAATTGTAAAGTAAATTATTTGTTTATATTGCGTAGCTATTTAAGAAATGTTATAAAAATATTCATTTCTAAAACTGCGTGTAATATTAAATATTTATTGTTAACTGTTCATTTATACAGAGTGTCTCAAGCAAAAGTAGCTACTCTGAATAACTTTGAATGTAATCATTTTCTGAAAAATTTTCGTTTTCAAAGGGGGCTCATTTTAGTGTAATATTTGTATAATTATTTTCATCCCTATGCCCTACATAGCCATCCCCTCAAATAGAGAGGGGGTCGAGTTCCATACACTACTGTCTGTTCTGAAATTGTGTGACAATATTATTGAACACATCTGGAGTCAAAGAACGGTACTCTTGAACACTTCTCTCATGTAAATCTTCAATACATACGAGTTTATTGCGAAAACATTCAATTTCAAATATTTCCACAAATAAAAATCAAAAGGAAAGAAATCCGGTACCCACTTTACAGGACTTTCCTGAAGAGAAATAAACCATTTTCAAAACTATTTTGGGTAATAACTTTCGCAGTGCACTCTCAATTCAACAATTGGTAATCATGATACTGGGAATAATAAGATAAGACGGCGCCTAGTAATATCCCCACTATGAGCACCTGTTGTTACGTCACAGGCCACCATGATTCCAATCCGTGCACGATGTACCATAACCTAAATCTACTACCATGATTGGATGGAAATTAAACAATTTTCAGATACACTTTAAGAGATCTCAAATGAATATTTTATTATTCTAACCAAACACTCAAAGATAGTGTTCTTTATCGAGTATTTCACTCATTAACTTAATAGCCAATGAAATGCAATTTTTTAAACGTCAGTGCAGCAATAAAATGTTAATATTAGTACTAAAACAAACTAGATCGGTTCTTGACAGTATGAGCACACAGTTTTATCGATGTAAAACTCTATATACAGTTTTATCACTGCAAATCACCTTGTTCACACTAACATAGATAACACTTTATTTCACGCAATATTTTTACTTCCACATCCACGTAGTGGATAAGAAATTTCAAATTTTTTTGTTGAAATAGGTTTAGAATGTCATGAAACGTCAAGATTTAAAATTTGAGCGAAAAAAGTGTTCTGTATGTCGATCGGTCTGTCGGTCTGTCGGTCTGTCGGTCTGTCTGTCTATCTGTAACTTTTTTTTTGTCCGCAGGTTTTCTCTGAAACGATTTAAGATATTGATTTGAAATTATACAGGTATGTATTATGACGAGATCTGGAAATGGATTGTTTTTTAAAAATATCCAGTGAAGTGTTGGGGGGTAAATAGGGGTAAATAAGGGAAAATGAGTAAGGCAAACTGATAAGAGTACAGAAACTTGAGATTCGGTGTATATACTAGAAGACAAGGCCTCAAATTTTTTAATAATATTTTACGTTCCCCTACCACCCTCACTCCATTATTAAAGAGGTTGATAAAATAAAATTGAGATATTCACTTGAAATGTGGTACACGTAGCAATTTGATATTTTATAAAAGTTGTAGAAATGTTTGTGACACAAATATAAAACAACAATACTTTGAGAAACACTTTCATAACGTTTTCACAGAAGCTATAAATGCAAAATTGGCACCATTTTATAAAATATTTCAGTCGCTGTTGATATTTTGTAACGCCTCTTGGAACCATTACAAAATAATTATATAAACATGAACATTTAGTACCATCACTATATAACAATTTTATTAAAGCTTCATTTATAGAGCTGGCAGTAAAAACAACTTCCTCATAAGTCACCAAAGGTTTGAACTGACACGTCGGTTCTACTTTGGATTGTAATTTTAAAACCACCTGTCTGCCGGGAGAAAGTGCTTGCTTTATTAGATTTAAAATTTAAAAAAAAAACAAATTAAAGTAGCTCATAACTACCCAATTATTACCAACATAAATGTTTTATGAAAATGGCCTAAGATCTTAACTAAATTGATATCGTAAGCGTCTGCCATTGGGAATGATCGCTACTTCGGAGCAGACGGTGTCGAATATTTAAAAAAAAACGCCATCAACTTCCTCACAGGCTATCACCGTTATTTTTGTGTCAAAAGATTACTAAATATGTTACTAACCAGAGTTTAAAAAGAAACTTTTGGCAGACGGTCGCATTCAAATTGTAGACGGGATTTTAAGTTGAAAAGTAAAAATAAATTGTTTCGACTCGAACAGCTAATTTTAGCTTATAAAAGATATTTATTTGAATTAAAGAATATTTTTTATTGTGTAAGTAATGAAGACGTATAAAGAACACTTCGGCAGACGGTCGCATTTAAAGAACAGACAGACGGGACTGAATTGCTATCAATATATTAAAGTATGCGTAATATAATATTATATAAACGACCTCGGGAGTATAGAGTCCCGTAAGCAAACATTTTATTTAAAAAAGAAGCTAGTGATATAATACTTATTGAATATTTATTTAATTTTAAACACCCAATAAAAACAGAAGAAATAGAAACAGGATTAAAAAAATTGAAGCAAGAATAATAAAACACAAACAAAATCTATGTAGAAGCGATAGAAATAAATAAATAATATTATGAATATGAAAATAAAAATGGAAATTTAATGTAGGTACTATTCATCTTCATCACTACTTGCATTGTAAAATACGTCATCTTCATCAATGTCCGGAGCTGGGATTTTGCAAATGTCTTCGAGTGTAGAAGGAGTTTGTGGTCCAATAAACCATACCAGTTGGTATCTTCCATCGACTAAAAGCCAGCCATGTTCTTCAGGAGACAAAAATAAAATTTAAGGAAAAACAGATTCGTAAAATATTATGCTTAAATTGTATGAAACCGGGCCCTGTAAACAAAGGTTTTGATAAATCGTTTGCATTATTTATTGATTGTTTAAAACTCCGTGAAAAAATAAGTAACCAAAGAGAAGATGATGTATATTCTAGAACTATGCGATTTCGAAAAACAAATTATTTTGGCTGTTTGGTTTGGCACCGAAATTGCTGTTCTAGTTTTACTGGCAAAAGAAATATGGAACATTGAAGGAGAAAAATGGAGAAAGAGAAAAAAATTAAAAACAGTTCAGATGGATGGAGTGCATGTCCAATAACTTCTTGAGGCGTGTCCTTGCGTAAAATGAATTTTTTTTCAATAAAATAGCTTTCTCAAGTAATGACCAGGAACACAGAAAGAAAAATAAGACTATTAGCCCACCAAAATCCCATAATTTTCTAAAGAATTTGTGCTAACGATTTAAATGCTATAGAAACTAAATATCATGTTTAATATTTCTAAAGTCACAATAGAAAATGCAAAGTTTCAAGCCTCGTTTTCTCAATTAACATATTTTTCGTTTCTCTTTGTAGATTTAACAATTTTGACTCCTTTGCCGGTAAATGTATTTAGAAGTAGTCTACTGATCTCTCTTTTAGACCTATATCTATCCATTCTAGATACTTCTCATCATAAATTGACGACATACCATACCCTTTTTGCTTTAAAAACCGTTTCTCAAGAATTTTACATATTTTAGTAGAACTCCGTTCGTTGTCTGTCCGCTTTCCACTTTTATTTTTATTGTTAGATAGACCTCTGCATTTTATATAGCGACTTTAGAAACATGAAATATGATATTCAATTCCCATAGGTATTAAATCGTTAGCACAAATTTTTTCGAAAATTATGGGATTCTGGTGGGCTAGTAGTCTTACTTTTCTTTCTGGTTCCGTGGTCATTACTTGAGCAAGCTTTATTGTTGTACTTCTGACAAAAGTACATTTTTCTATTTAAAAAAATTATTTTACGAAAATACACATAAGAAAAAGTTGATGGACAGGCATTGGATCCATCTGAACTCTTTTCAATTTCTTTCTCTATTTATCCTCTTAAATGTTCTATATTTCTTTGGCTAGTAAAACTAGAATAGCAATTTGGGTGCCAGACCAGTCAAAATTGTTTGTTTTTTTGAATGACGTAATGCTAGGATATAGATCATCTTCTCCTTGGTTACTTATTTTTTCATAGATTTTTAAACAATCAGTAAATGTTGCAAACGATTTCTCAAAACCTTTGATTACAGGGCCCGGTTTCAAACAAACTAAGCTAATATGTTAGGAATCTGTTTTACATTAAATTATATTTTTCTCAATCTCACTTTCAGAACTTGTGCTATCAGTAGTACTTTTCATTTTAATTTCTTCTAAAAAGCATATACATCAGTTACCTATATGGTAGAAAATTTAAAATACATACCAGCTGAAAGTATCTTGCAAACAGTGAACTATAGGGAGTTTTTTATAATGTGTTAATCTATTACAATAATTTTAGGCAGGCCATAATTTTTATGTAAGTCCATGTAACACTGAATTAATATTCTACAAATATACTTACATTTATTTCGTAGTAATAATCATTTTCAAGATATAAATTTCAAAATATTATGAACCACGAGAGCTACTATGCGCCAATCTATCTAACGGTCGGCCAGAGTGGGTGCGAAGTGGGGTGTGTTGAAACAGTTTTAAAGAGTGGGAGAGCGAGAATTGCAATGAACGTATGCCGCTGATAAGCTTCGAAAATTGATATCACGCTACACATTATTAAATATTTTGGTTATTAAATTCTCAAAAAATCTGACTTAAAAACCATTGTAATCTGGAATATATGGCAAATATTTTATAAAGAATATATTTTTTTGATAAATATAATAGTTTCTGAGATATCGTCGTGGGAATGGAAAAGTAGACCAAAAATAATTAATTTTCAGCCGTAGTCGAACAGAGAAAATGAGGATTTTTGATTTTTACTGCCATATAAGCCTATGCAAAAGTTCGTTTCCTTATTTATTTTAAAAATAGAAATTCTACAGAGAATTTAATGATTTTTGGATAAAATACGCTTCATGATTGACTCTATCGCGTGGTGTAGTTAATTAGAAAATTTTGATTTGCGCCCTTATATTCATGACGATTCTTTGACGACAAGTGGATTCGTAATCCACAGGGCATAAGTAACATATCTGACAAGGTCATACATTTTGCTCTAAAAGTGCCAACGGGATCGAAAACTAAGCGACTTTTGTCAACGCGAGCACTCTACTAGACGTATTGTCTGTAATTGTTTATTTGTGGCATATTCAGATTTTCTTACTTTTTATTGGGTATTTTGCCACTGAAAAATATTTAAAAATTTTAATGAAAAAACCTCTGCGCCAAACGGATCAGACAGAGGTTGGTTCTTGAGTACTTGACTGTTTCAAAAAGTCTCACACCTAAAAATATATAAACTAGAACAATGTTATAAACTAAAAACTCAAAATCAAAGCTATAGGTAGTTAACGTTTCGGAAGAGAATCTACTTCCGTTCTCAAAACTTTTGACGGCCAAAAAAGTTTTGAGAACGGAAGTAGATTCTCTTCCGAAACGTTAACTACCTATAGCTTTGATTTTGAGTTTTTAGTTAATAACATTAATAACATTGTTCTAGTTTATATATTTTTAGGTGTGAGACTTTTTGAAACAGTCAAGTACTCAAGAACCAACCTCTGTCTGATCCGTTTGGCGCAGAGGTTTTTTCATTAAAATTTTTAAATATTTTTCAGTGGCAAAATACCCAATAAAAAGTAAGAAAATCTACTAGACGTGTTTCAGCATTTTTCAGAAAATTATTATCTCCAAAGTTGTTATTCAGGGTAGCTGCTTAATTATACCTTTACTAAGAAACTGTGTAAGAATAACCTATTTACTCATACCAAATTGTTTTTATTTATTATTAAACAAGTACAAATTTGTAGCGTCTCGAGACAACAACACATTATTATTCCATAGCTTACTCGTTTACGTAATAGTTAACAAACTCTTCAGATACAATGTTTACTTATGCCGTAACATAGAAAACGTTAAACATTGCAAAATTATCAAAATGCGTGTGACAGAACTAAATAAATAATAACTGATCGTATCATCAATATTCATTTATTCAGGTGTTAGGGACATGAGTGCCTTTATTTTAATAGCAGATTATATAGACCAAGAGAAATAAAAAAAGTTTAATACTTTCCATCTCTATGGTTTGACATGTACATGATCTCAAGGTTTGCTACACTTATCAACAACATTTTGAAATCATAACATTTTTGTACTATAATTTTTGCCTCTTGGCATCCTCTCGATACTATGTCGATTATTACCTGAAATGCTTTTCTTTGTTTCATCCTTTTTCCTATAACAGTATATGATAATTATTATATTTTAGTATTCAACATCTTTTACTAGAAACTAAATTTTATATTTTTCTTCTCATTCGTGTCGTTTGTCAAAAAGTGCCCTCTAACTGTTCCCTTGACGTAGGCGTTATAGGCGTAGAGGTTATTTCCCAGTAAAATACTGAATAGTTATTTCGTAGATTCTTCGGATGCTATTTAGAAGTGAAGCTATACAGGGTTTCCCGGAATTGAGTTCCCGGCGGGAACCTGTGATTCCTGAGTTCATATCGGGCCCGTATAACCCAACTTACCTTAGTCCAAAAATGCATCCTTGAGGAAGTACATCCTCTTAAGTTGTGACAGAAAAAATTTTTTTTTTTCATTAATTTCCGTTATATTGGAGATAAAACTTTCAAATTTTGATGGAAGCTACATCTCTATAAGTACTTTATGTAAACTTGACAACAACCAAATATTTTTTCTTTCTCAATTTTTCTTCATAATAATTAATATTTGATTGGCTATGTTTTTTTAAACACCCTGTAAAATTACGGAATACTTGAATATTATTGCAGAGCACTGAAAGGGCTGCAAAAAGAACTCTTAAAATGTTTTGTAACATTAATCAAAATACAAGAATTTATCATGTTTTCCTCCATTTGTATATAACATTTATTTACAATTCTAGAATATAATGTTGTAGTAACAGAAAAGTACAGTTTATTCTAAAAATATATTAATATCAATTGCTCCACATGACCCCCACCTGTTTCAGTACACAAATTAATACTTTTCAAATTTTGTGTATTATAAACGAAAAATCAAGAATTATCATTCTTTCCCTGTAGGTCGTAGGTGCTTGTGAAACAGGAAACCTGTCGCGTTTGAGAAACAAATGATATTTAGTTGTTAGCAAGCTTACATAGAGATACAGGTTAATATAACTAAAATTATTGGAGAAAAAATTCCGTCCCACTAAGAGAAGGGATGCATTTTTGGACTAAGGCAAGTTGGGTTATAAGCCCAGGTTCCTATCTGGGAACTCAATTTTGAGACACCCTGTATATCGCATAGCAGGAAGTTTCAACAAGAAATGTAGAAAAATTTGCAATTCTTATTTCTCAGTAAAATACTGGATAACTGTATAATTTCGTAAATTCTTCGGATGTTATTTAGAAGTGTAACTATATATCGCATAGCAGGAAGTTCCAATAAGAAATGTAGAAAAATTTACAATTCTATCAAAAATATTGTTTTTAATGTCCTTTTTAATCCTATCACAGTGATAAAGGGAGTAAGAATTCTTGTATATACATTTTACTTTAACTTGTTTTGTCCCCGCTCTGTTTTGCGCTTCACTGTTACTGCGCTCCTCGCGGTGTGGAAAATTCCAGGTATATTAAATTTCCAATAAAGTTATATCGATTGAGTAAATGATTGATATAAATAAACAACGTAATTTGATAAATGCAAACAGCAAAAATGAAATCTCGTAGGTTATTGATGATTTTAAGGATATTGAATTATATACCGCAAGTGGTAATCTTTAGATAAGGTCTGCAGAAGGTATTTTTAATATTCTCTTCTTCATAAAGTGTCACGAAGCCATTAATCTGTAATCAAGTAATCTCAAGCCAGAGATTACGCGAAGACATACACTGCACTGACAAATGAAAAAGGCACAAGTTCGAAAGCGAACTGTATACTGATCCTGGTCCGCTCACGTTGTCAACTCTGGTGTTATGTCCAAACGTCATCCAAAGTATTTATCGGTTTGTCGTTGAGAGAAGAGGAACGGTCTCTTATTTAAGAGAGCAATACAAAAATTAGTGCTAATATTTATTTACCTTGCTTTTTACTTCCCTCGCATACCGAAGGGAAGTATTGTATTCGATAAAAAATCACCCTGCGAGATTTTTTCGAATTCTGACGTTTCAGATCACGGAGATTACGAAAATATAGGTTTTTCAATTCCGTCAGTCTGTCTGTCTGTCTGTCTGTCTCTCTGTCTGTCTGTTGGTGTATTAACTAAAAAACTACTTAACGGGGGGCAGTCAAATTTGGTAGGTAGTTGGCCCTACTGACAGCGAAGAAATGGTAGAATTTTCACTGGAAAATATACAAGGTGGACCGTCTAAACGGAATAAATAGTGAAAAAAATTTTTTTTCGCTCAAATTTAAAATTTCCACGTTTCATGACACCCATTAGGATTACCTAATTCGGAAAAAAAAAATTTGAAAATTTTTTTCACCTCATGTTTGAAACATTTTTTACTACTAAAATAGTTGAAAACATTTTTTTTTACTTCAAATTTAAAATTACCACGTTTCATGGCATTCTAAGCCTAATTGAAAAAAAAAAATTTTGAAATTATTTTTACCATTTTTGAAAAATTTTTTTATACTAAAATAGATGAACAAAATTTTTTCTTTCTTCTAATTTAAAATTTCCACGTTTCATGGCATTCTAAGCCTGATTCAAATAAAAATTTTTTGAAAATTTTTTTTACCAACATTTTGCAAAATTTTTTTACCACCAAAATAGATGGAAATTTTTTTTTATTTCTTCAAATTTAAAATTTCCACGTTTCATAGCGTTCTAAATCCATTTAAAAGAGAAATTAGAAATTTTTTTTACTATTTTAAACAAAATTTACCAAGATAGAATTTTTTTTTCTTTGTTCAGTGAAAAAAATTTAACACTAGAATAGACGGAAACTTTTTTTTGCTTAAATTTAAAAGTTTCACGTTTCATAACATTCTAAACCAATTTCAGAAAAAAAAAATTGAAAATTTTTTTCACCAACATTTTTCATTTTTACCATTACAATAGATCGAATTTTTTTTATTTGCTCAAATTTAAAATTTTCACGTTTCATAGCATTCTAAACCTATTTAAAAAAAATACATAATTTTTAAATTTTAAACTTTTTTTACCACTACTATAGAATAGAAGGAAACTTTCCTTTTTGCTCTGATTTAAAATTTCCACGTTTGACATTTTAAACCTATTTTAGAACAAAAAATTTTGAAAATTTTTTTACCAACATTTTTGAAAAATTTTAAAAAAATGAAATTTTTTAACCACCACCAGACTTCCACTCCATTACGTAAATGTTGGATTGAAAATGTGACAGGCAATAATATCTGGCATATGCACCTATTATACTTTTATTGAAAAATGTACAGGGTGGTCATCCCAAGAAATAATTCAGTCATGGTGGACATTTGTAAAGGTATTTGCGCAAGCCTGCCATATGTGGCACCTGCCATTTAGTATTGAACTTTTGCTGTTGGATGAGCAATTTGAATATTTTTTTGAACAAAACTTATCAAGTTTTCTTTGTAATAATAGCAATAACTATATTCCGATTATTATTCTCAATGTCATTTCGTAATTATTAATTTTTTAGAGTGACCGCCATGCCCAAATAACGAGGGAAGTTCTGTGTAAATACCTTTACCGATTTTTTACTTTCAGAGCAGCGATTTACCAATTTTTTTCTGATAAATGGTCTAGGATCCATATTGTATAATTTTTTTTCTTTGTTTTATAACAATTACCATTTAAAGTTAAGGTAATGATATCCCTAGCACTACTGGTTGGTCTCTGTTATATATAGTAACTGCTCTTGCATTACCCTCAGACACATCTGAGAGTAACGCGCATATGTCACGGTCTGTGAGGTACATAATCAAATAGTCTAACCAAAGTCTTCATCAGATACTTAGTGCCATCAATACAACGTTTTGGAGGGTGTTCTCTTTGTCGTTGTGAAGAGTGTACAAGATAGTCGGGTCGATTTCATTAACTTAAACCTGACTTAGCTACGATACCTACAAATCTTAAAAGATCAATGAAGAAGGGAACATAGTGACAATGAGTACAATTTGCATTTCCAACAAGCCACAACTTCTCATTATACTGTTCCTCTTAGAAACACGCTTTCATCAAAACTGTATAAAAATATAATTTTTCAGCTATTTTTAGACTTATACAACTAAGAATAGAATGTTGGGAACTAAGTCAACTCCAAAGGTATAACAAGTAAGAAAATTGAGAGCAATAGAATCCATTTCGGACAATTTGAAAAAATGTGCTTGGATGCAAAAGATATATACGAAATAAAGTGTGGAACAAAGTAAAGCAGCAATCGAGAGAAGTCCAAAACAATTCATTCCACGTTTCACCCATACTCTCTGCGCATAAGTGTTAGATCTAAGTGTAACATACTGCGACAAGAATTAAAGTTTTCCTTGGGAAATCTAGATTTAACGACTAAGTCAAGAGTAGAAAGAAAATCGTTCATATTTGCTAGTATTTTTCTATTTTTCTAGAATACAGACGAAGCGCTCTGAATCCAAGAAAATGTACAAATTGAGGAAATATTCAAGGACTGTGTGATAATTTTGATCCTTCAGTAAAACAGAGCAAGACCATATACTATCAATGTTTTAGACATGTTACGTCATTTCTTCAATAACAACCACTGCTCAGTCCAAGGTGGTAGTGGGTGATTACGGCCACCTTACTCCCTGATATGAGTCTGTGCGATTACTGTCTATGGGATTATTTCAAAGACAGAGTATGCCAGAATAGGCTGCATACGATAGAGGAATTTAAAAAGTTAGTTACTGGAAATAATTACGGAAATATTCAACCAGCTACAACAATTTTCTTATATGCTTACTTCAAGAGATTCAGATATGATAAATAAATAGCAACTATTCTTCATTAATTATTGCATATCTATGTATTTGTTTCCGCCTTGTATTTATTATAAATGTTTTCTTTTCAATGAATAAACTAGTCAGTTCTCTCATAAAAACCCTGTACTTGAATGCTATGTGCCTATAACCTTTTAACTATTTTGTTTAAACACAAAACACTTAAAATCGGATGTAAGTCATAGTTATCGAAACAACCGGAAAATGACTTAATGGTCCATTTAATATCCTCATCACCTTGTACACCGCCTAGAAAACTTATGTAATGGTTTTCTCTCTCACCTATTATAGAGGAAATGTGTCTTGATAATATTTTAAATTTTGTTGTCATAATGGAAAATTTTTAATCTTAATGCGTTATGATACCCATTTGATTTCATTAAATAAGTGTACTATTATGATCTAAACAAAAATGCTTGCACTTATATCCTGAAGTCATATAGGCCAGTAGTGTAAAACCAAAAAATTAGACGAATCGAAAATAATTACTACAAATGGTTTTATTGTTTTAATGGCTTCATGTGTTGCCCAATATCACTATCCTAGGTTTTCCCCTCCTGCGGAGTTGTGTTTAAGTGGTGGGGGGTAAAATTGTACCCCCAAACAGGGTATTTTTGCGGTTTTACGGTTATATCTCGTAAAAGACTCACAATATAGGAAACAAAGGCTTCAAACTGTGTAACGAAAAAATAATTTTTTCGTTTAAGCACCCGTGCTAAATAAAATTTGAATTACCCGCCGAAATAACGACCGGAAGTCAACAAGTGCGCAAACGCGGTAGAAGCATCATTTGAAATATCCCTGCTAGTTCACTTTTGATTTCGACCTTGGTGAGTAGACTTGTTACTTGTTCTTTAACGAATTTTCACGTTTATTTCTTTAATCCTTTGATATTTTGAATATATTTGATTATTAAATGATGTCATATTATTGAGTTAACGTTGCTGTATAGTTATTTTTGGGAATTAAAGGATATTCCGTATAATAATTAATTTTATTAACACACATGTTTGTGTGATGTCGGCGTCCATTTGGACACATGCCAATTCATTAATTATCGCGGCAATTTTGTATTTTGTGGTCGCTTGAGACACAATACCGTGGTGTTTGTCATTATTTAGATTATTTGTACGAGGATTAAACTCGGAAATTAATCAAAGGATAAATTAGAATCTTTGTTTCTTAATCGTGTGTAGACAATCTTATCTCATTAAAAGTCGAAACCCAAAGTCATTTTGTCGCATTTAGTTAACCTCGTGTTAGTACAAGAGGTTAAGATATCATTTTTTATTAGTTAATTTTTTTGGGAGATTAAACCCATAATTCTGTTTGCTATATTTGTTACAGTATTAGTTTTTTTCAGATAGTAATTCAGATACCTATTTTCTCTCTAATTCTAACTAAATTTTGTTACCTTCATTCAAGTTTTTGTTCATAACCAGTCAGCCATTTTGTAAACGGCTAAAATTTCATGAGAGTAGAGTTTTCTTATTTATTAATTTTATATATTATATTAATCAGTAGTTTATTCATACATTTTCAGTAGTAGAGTAAAGTAAAATTTTATCAAGACTCGGGTTTTTTATTCAATTGCTGATAGTCTGGTTTTGTAGTGACCTTCGTCACCATAGTTTTTTGTAGTTTTCTTGTATCTCTTTTTTCCCACCATTTTAAAGTTTTTATATTATCAACTGGTTCTTTACATTCCCCTTTTTTCATGTAAAATCCTGGACCAAACCACCATTGAAGCAAGGCACAAGGCATAACTTGAATATTTGGAGTTATCCTAAAAGTATTGGATACTATTCCGACGCAGCATCTCCTGGAAATCAGCGTTGTCAGGACCTGAATATTACGTCCTTCCCGGGTACCCGTGGCCATCTTCAGGAACAGACCTCGTCGGGATTCCACGTCTCCGCTAAGCTAAGTAGCCAAATTTATGTGCAAAATTCAACTTTTGGTCAGAAGATAATTTGTAAACCAGTTGATCGTTTCATTGTAATTTTTTTGTTAATATTCAAATTTAATTTTTTTTCTAAACTAAATTTTTGTTGTTTAACTAATTAAATCAAATTTCACCATTAATATTTCTACTAAATTGTAAAGTGTTGTAAAATTTTCACTCTTTTATACTTATGTTAATATATTATTTGTTTTATATTTGATTTTGATTGTTTTCTCCCCCTGATAAAGTTTGCAAGAGTGTTATTTACTGAATACGCTGGCGTCCAAATTTGTATAGTTTATTAAAGTTTTGTTTAGTAAATTTGACAAGCAAATAATTGTTAAGAAACAAAAATATATAACTCTTCTCGCCACCTAGTGACCCTCGACCAGCCCTGAGCTAACTGGTTGCTACGCTTTCATAGCTTCCTCGGCAGCCAGCTGAGAAGTTGTGGTTGCAAATTGGCGCTTCAACGTGTGTGGCCCGAGTTAGAAATTTTGAATTTTTAAAATAATTGTTTTTGAATTTTGTTACTCTTTTTCTTAAAACTGATATTCTTGCAAATACAGGGAACGAAACAATCAAGTATTCTGACCAAAGGAAGACTCTGCTAGATTTATTGATATTTTTCTTATATTTTGTATTTTGATATTGTCACACTTGCGTATTCGGTGTACAGTATTTTATGATAGAAAATTTCTCGTTATCTGATTTATTTATTTGTTTTTGATATTGAAAGATTATCTCTGCCTATTTGAATTATTTTGCTATCTTGTTGACATTTATCGCTGTTTTGGTATATCTTTTGCTAATATTTTGTGAAGTTTCTCCTCACATTGCATTTTGACTTGTCATTTAAAAGTATTGTGAAAAAAATTTTAGAGTTACAGTAATTTAACCGTATAATTTTGATATTAAATTTGTTTATCGTAGAGTTTACCGTCTCTTATCTTTTCTATTAACTTTTGGTCAACTTATAAACCCAAAATGGAGCCTAATCATTTGAAAACTAAAGAAGTTACTTATGAGTTAATGATCAGAAATATTGAACCTATCGGAGATGCCGATAGAAGAAGAAAAATTTTAAGGGGGGTTTTGCATCAGGAAGATGCCAATCGTAGTTTTAGCTATGGCAGTATTGTAAATCCTTTTGACCATAAGTCAGATGTTAAAGAAATTAAGGAAACGATAACCGACTTACAGTCTGTTATTGATAATTTTTCTGGTACAACCGCAGATGCGGCTTATAAAAGAATTTCTTCAAGGTTAAACCATATTTCTGGTAGAGTACAGCGTTTAAAAGCTGATGCTGAAGAGGAGGAAACTACTAAAAAAACATTTCAAGTTGATGTTTTGGGTTTAGAAGGTGACATAGCTTTAAAAACTATATCTCCTGCGGCTACATCTTCACCTGGTTCTACAGTTTCTACGGCACCAGAACGGTTTCCGGCGAAATATGTTGCTCCCTATAAATGGAATTTACAGTTTGGTGGTTCTAACCAAGAATCGGTTAACTCTTTTTTGGAAAAAGTTGAAATGTTACGTGCAGCTAGAGGTTTGCCTAAGTCAGAATTATTTTTGTCAGCTTGTGATTTGTTTAGAGATGATGCGTGGACATGGTTTTGTAGCAATCGACACCGATTTAACGATTGGGATACGTTAGTCGAACAATTAAAAAGGGATTTTCTCCCGTATTTTTATGAAGATGATTTGTGGATTGAATTAAACAATAGAACACAAGGCTGTGACGAACGAGTCACAATTTTCATTGCCTCAATGGAAAACCTTTTTAATAGACTGTCTGAAAAACCTTCAGAAATCGTGAAAGTTAATAAAATTCGTAGAAATTTATTGCCTTATTATGTCGACCGCTTAGCTCTGGAGCAGCCTAATACTGTCTCCGAACTCTCAAATTTATGTAAACGTTTAGAGGAAGCACGCACCATGTCTGATCGATATAAGCCACCCCCTTCTGGGAACACTAGTTTGTTAGAACCAGAGTTAAATTATACCTTACCTTCTAGCTCCACCGTAAACAAAAATACTTCTCGTAATTTCAATTCAAGTAAAAATGTTTCTCGTAATTTTGATACAAGTCAAAATATGTCCCGTGATTTCCGTAATTTTAATAAAGCCAATGCTGCCCAAAGAAATTTATCTTCCACTCTGGCTGCAGTTTCCACATTGCGATGTTGGAATTGCAATCAGGTTGGCCATGCCTATAATTCTTGTAAACAACTAAGAAGTATTTTTTGTTATGGTTGCGGACGTAAAAATGTCACAAAGCCAAACTGCAATTGTAGTCCAAAAAACGTAGTAACTGGTGGCGGAAACCTGGACACTGTCACTGCTGCGCAAAGTCCAGAACCTGTGGCCTCTACTTCTCGAGACACAGAGACATGCCAAGGCAAAGGCAAGGGCAAAGGCAAAGGGAAAACTTCCGCAAAATAAAAATTAAAACGTCACGGTTAGAGTGGGACACTTGGGTAAACACTGTTGAAAAATTTTATCGTTCTAGCAAGTCAGTAAACAGTATTGATTCAGTTTTTTTGGGTGAAGCTCATGATTCATGTTCCGATTTTGATGTAAAAAATTTTGATAATTCAATTCCGGACATTTCAGTCTTAGATGTATCAACTTTCAAACGGGATGACTGGTATAATAATTTACTTAAGAAAATCCAAGAAAAGCCTGAGTCTTACCCTGCTTTTCGAGCTGAGAACGACATTATTTATAAACATGTTTTTTGTAATCAACCCGAGATTAATAATTTGTCAGATTGGAAAATTGTTGTGCCTGCTGCTAATCGTGCCGAAATTTTTAAATTATATCATGATGACGAAACTGCAGGACATTTTGGAGTCTCCAAAACTCTTTCTCGTATTTTAGAACTTTATTATTGGCCTGGTATTCGTAGAGATGTATATCGTTATGTTAAAAAATGTACTATCTGTTTGGCTAGTAAAAGTCCAAATTTACCTAGAGCTGGTTTAATGGGGTCATATAGAAATATAAATTTTCCCTTTCAACTTATTTCTGCAGATTTGTTAGGTCCGTATCCTTGTTCGAAAAATGGTAATCGTTATGTTCTAGTAGTAGTGGACTGGTTTACGAAATATGTCTTAGTTCATCCTATGTCAAAAGCCACATCCAAAGGTATAATTAAATTTTTAGAAAATCAAGTTTTTCTTATTTATGGCTGTCCGCAGATTTTCTGTTGTGACAATGGTAGTCAATTTACTAGTAAACAATTTCAAACTTTTATGGAGAATTATAAAGTACAGAAAGTTTTTCTAAATGCATTATATCACCCTCAAATTAATCATACAGAGCGAGTAAATAAAGTCATTGTAACTGCACTTAAATCTTATATTCATGGTAACCATAAAACATGGGATACTGCTATTTTTAAAGTTGCCCAGGCTATTAGATTAGCCAAACATGAGGTAACGGGTTATTCCCCAGCATTTTTAAATTTTGGGAGGAATATTCCATTATCTGGGGATTATTATGGTAAAATATCTGAAAATGCAGATAATTTGATATCGGTCAGTGAGAAGAATAAATTAATTAATGATCTACAGGAGTTACCTGAATTATATATTGATGTTCGCGCACGTTTGTATGATGCTTACCTTCGTAATGCAAAACAATATAATTTAAGGAAACGTGAAGTTAAATTTCATGTGGGTGATAGAGTTTGGAAGAAAAATTATACCTTATCTAGTAAAACGAAAAACTATTCTGCAAAATTGGCTGCTAAGTATATTCCTTGTATTGTTAAAAAGGTAATTTCTAATTTAGTTTATAATCTTAAGGATACCGATGGTAATGACATTGGAAATTGGCATGTTAAGGATCTTAAACCAGACTACGCGAATTTAGACTCGGACGATGACTCCGAACCAGGGGGTTCGAACTAGGAACACAGAATAAAAATGTCTCTATCTTTTTTAATGTCTTTTCTTTTTCCGGCTGAGTAACAACAGATACTCAAGGGTTGAAGGGTGGGCCACTTTTTTGCTGATTGTGTCTATAATCAAGCAATTGATTTCAACTACGCAGTTGAAAGTTCACCAAGTTTATCTTTTCGTGTCTTGTCTTAATAAAAATGATACCTGTGACTACCGAATAATAATTTTTGTGTAAAATATTAGACAAACGATTCAATACCGTCCTTTATCGGTTTATTTTTGAATATCTTGGGAATCTGTTGTCGTAATATGCATTCATAAATTTTTCAAGTTAGTTATTAGACAAACGACTCACTCTCGTTTCTTATCGAGTTTATTGTGGTTTATCGGAGTTCGCTGTCATAATACAGGTTCGTCTCTTATAGTTACTAGACATTTTTGGTGAATTTTCTTGCGCATGGTTGATGTCAAAAATATGACATAACAACGTCATTCTTCTTCTTTGTGATTGTCTCTTTCCTTCTATCGCTATTTTCTATTTTCCTATATTTCTCTAGGAGCACTATCTCTTATTTTTATTTTTGCCTAGTTGACTACTTTAGTCGTTTGTATTATAAGTAGCTTTTTGACAATTTTGCTAGAGTACTCTTCAACTAATGATTAGAATTTGGTGAAAGGCCTTTGGTCTTTTGTTGTATGGAAACTTCCTACCTGTGTTTTTGATGATGTTTATAATATGTCATTTACCAGTTGTGCCTTTTGAATTTGTGGTCTGGTAGACATATTGTTTAGCTTGTGGGTTAAGTCCTACGCATTTTGGTTTGTGGGTAAAGTCCAGTAAAGTTGCTTATCTTGTGGGTTGAGTCCACGTATCTTGTTTGTGGATTAAGTCCACGTATCTTTGCAGGAATTTGTTCGTGGTAACATATCTTTCCCGCCTGGCGTGTGCCGTTTGTTATACAGATTGTCGCTATTCTATAGTACAAGATACTTAGCGGTGATTCAAGTAGTTTTCCTTTATACCTTCATTTAGTTGAGTCTTTGCTGAATTTAAATCAGTAACTTTGTGTTTTTGCTGCTTATTGTTTCTTCAGCTAGGTAAATTGCTCAAATACTTTATCTTTTATCTCTATCTTGTTTATATAGTGTTCTCAAAAATTGTTATGTCCCATCTAGTGTTTTTCGTCATCGTGAATATAATTGTTGTCGTTTGGTATTGTTGTTGTTAAATATCACTATTGTTGTCTTGATGGGTAATTAAGGCATCAATTATTATCTTTATGTTTACTCTCTAGTAGGTAAACTTTAACCTTATCCTACTTAGTAGGATATTTTAATTGCCATTAGGGAACCTACTTCGGGATGGGGATGAACTAGTTTCGATCGGGCTGTCTTCAATGACAGAGGGTCAAGGAGGGTCGAGCGGACACGTAGGCCAGGGGGCTTGTCAGTCAGGAGTGGCCTAGGTCGTCTGACGTTCCTCGAGAGACAGGTCTTCCTCCCCGCTTCACCTCAGCCCTTGATTTATCGCCCTGTCGAGACACTGCTCATCGCGCCGAAAGCAGGAGTATTCCCGAACAATGGTCCTTTTTTGTCACCTAGTTGTAGCGATCATCTAGTTTTAGCCTGGAGATGTATCCAATAAGGTTTAGTTGTTTCGTACTTCTAGTTTAAGCCCTTGGAGCTATATCCAATTCTTTTTGTTAACAGTTAGGACATTTCTTCTACTGTTGTATCTAGGCAGGTAACTTGGTTCCTGTATCGTGGTTTAGGTGTGCTTATGCCTCTACCAATTTTAGCACTGGCAGCCGCCTACAACGCTGCTCAGGTATTTCACCACAATGCCTGTGGGGACTGATCCTTAGTGGTCCTCCCCTAAAACATTTAATCCTTCCTTTTTTCTTATTCTCTTTTCTAGTTTCATTTTACTCTGGGGGAAGCATTATCTCTTCCGGGTGGAATTTTCAAAAGTTTCTCGTGTGCTGTCGAGCAACACTCATTATCGAGGCTTTTCATGCAACTTGACTTAGCGCAGAATGGGTGTGAGTCAAATTACCTTTCCTCTTTTTGTATCTCTTTGACTATACGTGGACTCTTGTTGAATAGTCTCGGGATTGGTGATGTTGAGGACTTTGTCCAGTGGTAAATGAACTTTTCTTGTGGTACCTATCTTGTATAATTAGAAATTATACAAGGTTGGTTATTAAAAAATTTTTTGTCACTACTTCCTGCTCTCTTAATTTTTTACGTCTCTCCTCGAGTAATTAAACTATACGATAATAGCGTGATGTATAGGGTGTTTTCTTTTACAAAAAAAAAATTTTTTTGTTTTCAAAAAAAAAAAATTTTTTTCTCGGTAGTTTCCGTGGTGTAACGAAAAAATAATTTTTTCGTTTAAGCACCCGTGCTAAATAAAATTTGAATTACCCGCCGAAATAACGACCGGAAGTCAACAAGTGCGCAAACGCGGTAGAAGCATCATTTGAAATATCCCTGCTAGTTCACTTTTGATTTCGACCTTGGTGAGTAGACTTGTTACTTGTTCTTTAACGAATTTTCACGTTTATTTCTTTACTCCTTTGATATTTTGAATATATTTGATTATTAAATGATGTCATATTATTGAGTTAACGTTGCTGTATAGTTATTTTTGGGAATTAAAGGATATTCTGTATAATAATTAATTTTATTAACACACATGTTTGTGTGATGTCGGCGTCCATTTGGACACATGCCAATTCATTAATTATCGCGGCAATTTTGTATTTTGTGGTCGCTTGAGACACAATACCGTGGTGTTTGTCATTATTTAGATTACTTGTACGAGGATTAAACTCGGAAATTAATCAAAGGATAAATTAGAATCTTTGTTTCTTAATCGTGTGTAGACAATCTTATCTCATTAAAAGTCGAAACCCAAAGTCATTTTGTCGCATTTAGTTAACCTCGTGTTAGTACAAGAGGTTAAGATATCATTTTTTATTAGTTAATTTTTTTGGGAGATTAAACCCATAATTCTGTTTGCTATATTTGTTACAGTATTAGTTTTTTTCAGATAGTAATTCAGATACCTATTTTCTCTCTAATTCTAACTAAATTTTGTTACCTTCATTCAAGTTTTTGGTCATAACCAGTCAGCCATTTTGTAAACGGCTAAAATTTCATGAGAGTAGAGTTTTCTTATTTATTAATTTTATATATTATATTAATCAGTAGTTTATTCATACATTTTCAGTAGTAGAGTAAAGTAAAATTTTATCAAGACTCGGGTTTTTTATTCAATTGCTGATAGTTTGGTTTTGCAGTGACCTTCGTCACCATAGTTTTTTGTAGTTTTCTTGTATCTCTTTTTTCCCACCATTTTAAAGTTTTTATATTATCAACTGGTTCTTTACATTCCCCTTTTTTCATGTAAAATCCTGGACCAAACCACCATTGAAGCAAGGCACAAGGCATAACTTGAATATTTGGAGTTATCCTAAAAATATTGGATACTATTCCGACGCAGCGTCTCCTGGAAATCAGCGTTGTCAGGACCTGAATATTACGTCCTTCCCGGGTACCCGTGGCCATCTTCAGGAACAGACCTCGTCGGGATTCCACGTCTCCGCTAAGCTAAGTAGCCAAATTTATGTGCAAAATTCAACTTTTGGTCAGAAGATAATTTGTAAACCAGTTGATCGTTTCATTGTAATTTTTTTGTTAATATTCAAATTTAATTTTTTTTCTAAACTAAATTTTTGTTGTTTAACTAATTAAATCAAATTTCACCATTAATATTTCTACTAAATTGTAAAGTGTTGTAAAATTTTCACTCTTTTATACTTATGTTAATATATTATTTGTTTTATATTTGATTTTGATTGTTTTCTCCCCCTGATAAAGTTTGCAAGAGTGTTATTTACTGAATACGCTGGCGTTCAAATTTGTATAGTTTATTAAAGTTTTGTTTAGTAAATTTGACAAGCAAATAATTGTTAAGAAACAAAAATATATAACTCTTCTCGCCACCTAGTGACCCTCGACCAGCCCTGAGCTAACTGGTTGCTACGCTTTCATAGCTTCCTCGGCAGCCAGCTGAGAAGTTGTGGTTGCAACTGGCAGACAACATCAGAAGGCCACTCACATTTCTTCACGCCATAAGTGAATGTGACACAAATTCAGCACTCTTCAGGCAGGGTAAGAAGAAGGTGGTCAAGCTGTTGGTCAAAAATAAATGTCTTCTCGAAGAAATCGAACCTTTCTTCAAGCATGACACTCAAGCTGAAGCTATTGCCGAAGCTGGCCTACGATTTTTAACGACCCTCTATGACCTGTTTTCCAAAGCCTAGTGAAATCCAATTCAACCTGGCATCCCTGCCACCAGCATCCGAAGCAACCCGCCAACATTGCTTGAGAACTTACCTACAAGTACAAATGTGGTTAGGATACCAAATCGATCCGCTCCTCTGGGGATGGCAGGCTTCGAAGTTTGGTCTTGACCCCGTTCCTACCTCCAAGGTACCAACTCCACAGTCTCTTCTCTCCACAATTTTCTGCAAATGCAACAAGTGGTGGGTAGGCGGTTGTGGGTGTCGGAAGGCTGGGATTAATTGCTCATTGATTTGTGCCAACTGAAAGGGGAACTCCTGCACTAACTCCCTCCAACCAGATGCAAATGACGAACCAGATGATGACGAAGACCTAGACTGCATATATGGGGCGACGAATATTACAAACTTTCAGGAGCCGAGTGATGGGGCGATGGACTTCGTATCGGAAATTACAAACTTTGTGGAACCGAGTGATGGGGCGACGGACTCCGTATGGAAAATTACAGACTTTAAAGAGCCGAGTGACTCAACGAGAATCAAACGTCGACGTCTGTGAAATTTGTGTACCTATCAACTGTTCCCCTTTTCATCTTCATACTTTTAACTACAATTTTTGTTATTATGAAATATAATCATCACTAATTGATATCAAGAATTGTGTTTCTTATTCTGCCTCCATTTTTATATCAGTTGAATGGATCTCATCATATTCTATATGAAACCATTTTTTAATATTATCTTTTTATATATTCTACAAATTTAATACATTTTTTTAATTATCATATTTATTTACTAAATAAGACTAGTACAATAGAGTGCTATAGTACTATGTTTAATATAGTGTAAATAACACATTTTTCATAAATATGTATTTTGTCTGACTTTGCTGAGCACTAGTATGGGAACGGGTGGTCCAAAAAATGCTCATTCAATGCAGATTTTAATGCCCTACAACTTTTAGTAGGACAATGTTTTCGATATTGTGAATCCTTTACGAAATATAACCGTAAAATCGCAAAAATACCCTGTTTGGGGGTACAATTTTACCCCCCACCACTTGAAGACATTAAAACAACAAAACCGTTTGTAGCAATTATTGGATTTTAAGCCTACTGGCCTAATATAAAAGTGAAGAAATTGTTCTGCTTTGCTATGGTTCTCTTTAGCTCGAAATTATGTATGTGTGTATGGGTGTATGTATGATCAAATCTGGTGATCGAATATTTGACCACCTCCCGATATTCAATAAAACTGAAATTTTGCACACAACTTTGATTCTGAATACAATGCAATATAGTATATTTGATATTGTGGCAGATCCAATATGGCGGCCGCCACAAAATGGCGAATTACCTTTTTCTTGACAACCCCCTCAACATGGGTATAAAATAAAAGGGTTTATAAGGTAGAATACAATAAGCTATGTGACGTCGTTCTAAATCTAATATGGCGACCGGCACAAATGGCGGATTACCTATTTTTTTACAACCCCCTCGGCATGGGTATCAAATGAAAGGGTATGGCAATTAGAATAAAATAAGCTTTGTCACGTTATTCTAAATCCAATTTGGTGGCCGAAACAAAATTGCGGATTACCTAATTATGAAAACTTACATTGGGCATGTATCGACACAAAAATCCGCTAAACAAACTTCACTCTCAATATAAATAAACTACATGCCAATAATAATAATAATAAACGGAGAGCTGGATGGCTTTAATTTTTATTTACTATTTTCAGGGTATGACTTGACAGCCAAGCTTTCAATTTCTAATGACAGTGCCTCAAGGCCGCTAATTTTATTGACGAATATCCTTATTCAACTAGTACTTGGAATCTCTAACTGTATATATTTCTTGCATTCTGTCCCAGCCTTTAGACCTGAAATTTTGATTTCCAATTAAGCGCATTTAAAATAACGTTTTAGTAATATTTGTTCAAGTAGGTCCCATTGTTCTAGGTATAGCACGTGTCAAAAAATACACTGCTCTAAAAGCAAGGCAGTTATCGAACTTCCATTTGTCTTTGCAAGAACCTAAGAACGAGTAAGTGCAATGAATTAAAATTTTGAAAGTAGTTCTAAATAACGAACTTCTTAAACTTGGATTATCAGATGAACCTATTGTAGTATAATCGGAAGACGATGTTGCATTGGTAGCGATTGAAAAGGAGGTACAGTTTCTAATAGCCAAAGTAAATATAGCACTCCAAAGGATCGTAAACTAGATGGAACGGAGACAACTCCAGTTAACATCTGAAGAAAACTGATAGTGCTTCTCACAATCAAAAGATGGGTCCAATAGAGTTCGGCATTGAAGGAGTACCAATTATCCCAAGAAAAGTTAGTAGGTATCTATGGAAATGTTTGTACTTGAGCTGGTACAAATCCTACCCAGATATAGTTTGTAGAGGGCAAAACAGTGTAGGCAACGAACACATTTTTATTTTTGGAGTATAGCCTCTTTTATTTTAAAATCATTTCACTATTCTTTTAACTGATCAACTTATCAAATTAATTTACTAAATATACAAAGAGTTTGCTTAACGTTGGAAACGAAATAGAATATTGAAATTTTTTTGATCTCTCTAGATAAGGAAAAGAGCAAGAACTTGATGATTTTTTAAAATCAACGGTTGGGGGTTAAATAGATTTTTATAATATTTTTTAAAGCTCCCCTCCACCACCACCACTCACACCCCATTCTTAAAAGGGTTAGTAAAATTAAACTGAAATTTTCACTTCAAATTTGGTACACTTATGTATTATAACGACTAAGTCAAGGCCTCAGATTTCTTTCTAATATCTCTCACCCCACAACCTCGACTTATTATTAAAAGGGTTGATAAAATAAAACTAATATATTGTATGTATTGTAATGACATCTGATTGAGATGATTCCGTTAAAGGGGTGGGGGTGGGAGGTTGTGCATGGGGGAAATAAGTAAAGTAAGCTAATAAGAGTTCAGAAACTTCAATTTGTACGTATATGCTAGAATCCAACGCCTCAAATTTTTCTGACATCTGCCCCAAATGTTATTGAAATCATATGACCAGTAATTTCCATATACCAGAGTTCAAATATAGTCAAGATGTTTCCTTTAAAGTGACTTGGATGGAAAATCTGGATGTGGAAGTGGTGATTCTTTAGGCAGCGGTTTTTAATTCGCTACTGTTTTAATGCCATAGTTGTGCCTTAGGCCCTTATTGAAAAAAGTTTTCTAATCCAGCACTGTAGGTCTTGAAATTTTTAGAATGTTATTCAGCAATTTTTAAGGGATAGAACAAATTTTCATTTTTATGTTTTCTTCTAGGTCAAAACATTAAAATAATGTACTGTTTAAAATTTTCAGTATTTCTATTTAGTACATACCGAAATGATATATTTCTTTTATAAAATATCGTTATTCCATAAGCTGATATTACTTGCTAAAAATATACAATTTTATTTGAAAATAATGTGGCTAAAATAGATTAGTAGGCATTTGTAAATATTTAACAGCATCATACAACATCTGATTGCCTATTATTATCAATAGCCTACCAAATTATATTTAAAATGTTAATTAAATACTAATCGATAATCAATTTCCCTGAAGTAATTCAATTTAAATAATGATTTATGACGCCAAACTGAGCAAAACAAGGTTAATGAATAAATAATCAACGGTATAGATCTTGAACTGCCTTCTAACACCAACAGTGCTTCACTCGACTTAATAATTGATTATTCTTTCGGCTGTATATCCAAAAACTAATTGTTTGTCAATCACTCGTTTAAGATGAATTAATTCTGTCTGCTATCTTCATCTAGCATTTTTTTAAGTTTGTTGGTACCGGATGTTTTTGCATTGTGCAAAAATAGCTTACTCCTTTAATTGTATAGGTAAATTCTTTTATGAAAAGAATAAATATTCCATGATATTAATTAATCTAGACTGTTCGTTGTAGAAAAGGTATTAAATAAAAATATATTTGTGGGATTTAATAAATCTTTGCAAAAATAATTTAATGTGTGAAATTTTAACAATAAAAATATTTGTTCAGCAATATATTGATGCCTCAAGTGAAATGCAGTCGCTATTATTTTAGTCTGGGGAACAACATTGAATAATGTGAAATCTAACGACAAATCTAAAGTCTTTTCGACACTACGGTTTTTTGTTAATTTGCGTTCGTTGATTCCGTTGCTGCCTGTTGCCCAGTTGAATTATTTTATATAAGCCCGAAATGTTTAAAATAGCAGCAATGTTCACACTTTTTTTCAAAAACCCTTAAACCTCAAGTTTTATTCATCTTCACTTACAGCTCTAAGACTTCGACTGTTAAAGAGACAGACAGACAATTAATGCTCTCGCAATGTAGGTTGAGAGACGTTTGCTATGAATCCCCTAGACAACAACAACAGCTCAGTTCTCCAAGAAGTACTTCCCCCAAAACAAATCTCCAGCATCGTATGCTTCCGAACATTTTTATTTTTTCGCCACATTAACTAGAGAGTGGACAATAAGGTAGTACACTGTCACGCACAAAAAAAAATTGTCTGAAATGTACATGATTTCCGAAGCATGTTTTCCCTCTAAACACGAATCCGGTGTCAGAGTTACTCCATCACCCTTCAATCTTCAGCAAAATGCCGAAGAATCTTTCGAAAAATTAAGACTTTGTGCTTACGAGCCGTGCTTTACGTGTGATACATGATACATCAAAATGCTGAAGAATCTTCCGAAAAATTAAGACTTTGTACTTACGAGCCGTGCTTTACATGTGATAAATGGTTTCCGAAATATTTTTTCTCGCTGCACACGAATCTGATGTCAGAATTGCTCCATCACTCTTCAATCTCCAGCAAAATGCTGAAGAATATTCCGAAACATGAAGACTTTGGCTTACGAGCCGTGCTTTACGTGTGATACATGGTTTCCGAAGTGTTTTTTCCCGCTGAACACGAACCCGGTGTGAAAATTGACCCACACTGTTGGTATCTTGAGTTTAACCTCTTTTTTATTTTTCCAACGATACAGCATAGAACTACACGAATAACACATAATGTGAGGAACCCATTCATCATCAACTATCTTTAATTGAAAGCAGTCAAAGTATATATCCGCAAGCTTTCGTGTAATTGGCTTACGGTTTTTTTTAACCTCAAACTTTGCACAAATATAAGCCTCATCCTCTGTAACGGCGAAGTCATCCACCGATACAGCGCTACGTTCGCATGATGACGACGATTGCGAGCCCGCTTTCCCACTCAGTCCAGCCCACTTCGTTAGTCCAGCCACCGCGCCCGTACTGGGAATCGCACTTTTCTTGCGCGCCACTGCATTGTAAAGCTCTTTGACGGCGTGAAAGCCTCTATCCGGGAACTTAGCGGGTAAAATGGTAAGGTATGTTGCCCACCGCCACCACGTGGAGGTGCCCCGAATGCAGCTAAAGGCAAAACTATAGTGACAGTACGGAAAATACCTAGATTTGTAAGCCAAATAAAGAACGATAATGTTCCGAAGTCGATTGTTGGATCCGTATAACAGTTGGATCATATGAAGCCGCTACCGCAAACACCTATAAATACAGAAATACTTCAATAACTGTAGATTCTTCAGCATTTTGCTGAATATTGAAAGGGGATGGAGCAATTCTGACACCGGATTCATGTTCAACGGGAAAAAGTACTTCGGAAACCACGTATCACACGCAAAGCACGGCTAGTAAGCACAAGTCGTCATTTTCCTGAGAGTGAATGGTGATGGAGACAACTTTCAAACAACTTTTTTTGTGTGGCGGTGTAATCAAGGAAAAGCTGGATGGAAGAAGCGAAAAGGACGACCTCCATAACGTTGAAGGTCATCTGATGTTACCAAAGAGTGGTGGGAAAGAACTTTGGTGCGGATGTTATGAACAAAACCAAAACCTTGGCTTCTAATATATACGCCAAACTCTAAGTTTCTGGACTCTTACTAAGTTTTTTTACTTATTTACCCTCAACCCTTAGCTGAAAATACAATATACTTCCAGACTTTATTATAATATACAGGGTGATTTATAATAGGTGTAAAGAACTTTGGCACCTTGTTCGTGAAGTCATTTTAAGAAAAAAAGTTATGTTAATATAGGTCCCATCATTTTTAGTTACAGAACTATAACAGATTTAAATATCCTATTTAAAGCTGAATATGTTGTTACCATGAAAATTAAGAACGTAATTTGTGAGAAAATTGTAACTAATTCACAGTTTTCTTACAAAATGAATGCGTTTAGTGCAGATGAATATGCAAATATTGTTTATGTGTATGAGAGAAGATATTTTTAACAACGAAGAAAGACAACCTACAATGAGCACTATATGCATTGCAACACGGTTTCATCTTCCTTAAAATTTTGTGCGGCGGACACTACATCGTGAACGTTACACCCCACCCCTATTACATTCAACATGTAGATGCGTATAGATTTTTGCACTTGATTATTACAAAAAATTGCCGAAGATTTTTAACTAGAATATTCTGGACAGATGAGGCTCAGTTTACTATGAGTTGTATTAATAGCACTCATAATTACCATTTATGGAATCTTCAAACTCCACATGTTGTCAGACAATCGCGATATCAACACCGTTTTAGCGTGAATTTTTAGGCTAAAATCTGTAATGAGAAACTACTTGAATTAGAATTTTTACCACGCAGGCTAAATGCAAAACACTATCGAGCTTTTCTAGATGAAATGTTTTTTGAGAGGATTGAACATATTCCACTTCTTGATCGTCAACAAATATGGTTTCAACATGATGGCGCTCCAGCTCACTATGGATGACACGTAATTCAATGGTTGCAAGCACATTTTCCTGAACGAAGGATTAGTCGCAGAGATTTTATTGCTTCGCCCCCAGGGTCTCCCGACTTAAACTCCTTAGATTTTTTCTTTAGGGTCATTTCAAGCAATTGGTTTATAGTGTCGAACTAAATACACGTGAACAATTGCTTGATAGACGAATAACGGCTAGATTTAATCACCCTGCATACGTGGACCAAATTTCAAATGAATATCTTAAACCGTTCCAGGGAAAATGTACCTACAAACAATTAGACAGGCAGACAAAACAAACAAAGCATTATTTTTTTGCAATTACTACTTTCTTCCACTCCACTTCGTCGATGTGGAAATAATGATGGTCCTGATAGATTCTTGGCATTACACGTTAACTTCTTTATCTCTCCAGATTCTATTTGAAGAAATTCTTTAGTGATTTAGTTAACAGATATCTCAAACATTAGGTTAGGTAACCTTGAATTATGACTGGAATAATAAACTAGTCTTTACACTCATTAACATTTTTATGTATTTCTAATAGTGACAGATATATTAACAATGATGAAGCGAGAATTTCGTATTTGATAAACGTTCTTTAGTATTTACATTTGCAATAATTGGAATAACCTGTTTTTGTTGTCTAAGGATCCTAATTACATTGCTTGAGTTTTCCAATACCATGTTAATACAATGATTTAATGGCCCTTGGTTATGTTCCCTCTTTATAAATATTGTTTTTTGGTCAACCATAGGAAAAAGCTTAACTCGACGGTTAATGTCTATCTAAATTTTGAAATTCTTAAGTTGAGATGTTCAGAAGATTTATATTATTTTCTGTTTTACAATCTAGTCATCATTTCCAAGCAGCGGGTGCAGGAAAATGAATTACGATAGATTTTTCAAATAAAGGATTTATTTAAGCGTCATGCGTCAGGAAAAACTGGTTTGTGAATTGTAATTCTCAGAAAACCTTGAACATTTCTCGAAAAATGGTGTAAAACTAAACAAGGTTCAGTTCGAGGGCGACTGAACCGCATTAGTTTTAACGCGTATTTCAGCTGATTTTAGAAATGTAAAAATGTTGAAAACTTTAACAAATTATTAGAAGTGAGCTACACTACGTTTACATGTATATTATGTCTATCCTAGATTAACAACCAATAATATTTTGATTTGAAATGCCGCTGTGGAAATAGTAGACAAGCACAGAAATGATAAAGTTAAAGATATTTCAACACTATCTACTTCCATCGGCTCAACGACATCACGGTCGAGTTAACATTGCTAAAGTTTGATTTTGTTGTTGCTTGCACTGTCGATAATCTCTAGCACGTTGAGCCTTTTTGATTCAGAACAACTTGATGTATCCGCAGATATACTCGCCTGACCGATATCAGTACCTTGTACACCACCACGTCGTTTAGAAACATGTGCGTGCACGCTCCGATGCTTCAGCCTTCTTGCATTGCCGATAGGCCAACTTGTGTTCTAAAGTGGACTTTTAGTATTGAAAATACTACTGGGCGCATGATATAGGACCCATCTTAAAACATATCGAGAGCGACAGATCTGTCTAGGCCGCTGCGCCGGCCTTATAACCGTACCGTTCACTCGACGCCATGCTATTCGGAATATCACGTTTCAATAACAATCCAAGCAGTATCTCGAAACTAAAATATAAATATAAACACTCCTAAACTTAATGGTCTCTTGTGATACATGCCGACACTGCCATATTGTCTGTCACTTAGTTTGCATAACTTGCGTTATTTCTTACAGAACACCGTCACTTTCAAATTAACATTAAAAAAAACAAAATAACCCAATGAAACATGGGCTAGCTTAATTCGATCGTATGGACAAATATATTTAAAATATGTAAATAAAATTATCAAACACATCTAAGTATGATATAAAAAAGTACAGTAGGAAAGCACTATACAGGGTATTCTACAAGCTTTATGACAAAATTTGACAGATGATAGCTGGGTTAATCTAAAAGAAAAATATCAATGAACATGGGTCCAATTACAATGAGCCCAAATGGTATTATTAAATTTGATAAAAGTTTTTACTTTTTTTCTTTTATCACTAATCACTAATGGTACCTAATGCAAATGCTGAAAATACGTATCATCCTAACCATCCATCCTTGGACTCCAAGAGCAGTATAGTTGCATCTGATATTTTCAATACGCTTAAGATGCTTGCGAAATGCAAGATCTTTGAGTTTTTGCCATCAATGAGTTTCTCTGTCCAATGATGATAGTTTGATAAACTTCGACTGTCACTTTTAGAAAATAGGCTTGTTTCATGATATTCTTTTTATATGATTTTTATATGTTATTATATAGTACTTGATATTCTTATTATGCACTTAAAATTTCATATTATTAACTTTTTCCCTTCTCGAGATATAAGGGGTTGAAATTAGCAATAGTTGCACAAATAGTGCGTCTGTTTGTGACGTCACTATACACAACTTTGAACTCGGAGATCTACCGAGACACCGGGACCGCTAACAGCCGGTCAGTAGTAAGTAAATAAGTGGAGTTGAGGGCTGCTCTATTTAAAGAGCGACAATGGCGTTTTGTTCTTACACCAAAGTGAATAGGCAAAACCTCAAATCCGGCTTGGTACGATCAAACGAAAGATAGCTTCTCTGTTAAAAATTGAAAAACATTGAATTTTCAATAATTCATAACTAAGTAAATATGTGGAATGGACGTCCGTTCTAGATCTCTGTGGAAAGAACAAGATTGACCCTTTCTCCTACATTAAATTTTTAAACGCTCATATCTAAGTTAAATCTTGAAGTGGAGGATTTTGGTCTCTATTTAAAAAGGAAGATTGACATTGTGTTCACATCATAAGTGTCAAACCATAAGTAATTCAAAAATTCATAACTAAATAAATACTCGAAGTGGAATGGCGTTCGGTATCTCTATGGAAAAGAGAATCTGAAAAATCGAAAATTCGCCCCGTCGCAAGCGAAGGCATATCATCATTTTTGGACATTTGGTAAGATTTCTGCAACTTATATTCACCCACAATCCCTCGACTACCCGTTCCTAAATTTAAGAGGCGAGGGAGATAGTCGACTTTTGCGCGTTAATTAGTCAGGAACAATTAAAAAGAACCCCTCCAAATTTATCCAAAACAATGTAGAATTAATTCCCGAATCGAATGATACCGGCCACGTCCCGAAAAACCGCCCCCATGAGAAGCCTTTGATAGATCTGATCCGCAATTTTAGTGGGGCTCGGATCAACACGATTATTATACAGATTCGGAAAATGCAGTTTATGGTATAGGAATAACGATGTAATTGACCACGCCCCGCTAGTTCCATAAATCGTGAAAGCAGAGACACACAATGAACTGAATTTCGTACGGCATGAACTAAGAATGGATGCGGAAGTAGGTAATTATTTCTATATGAAACGAGAAAATATTTCTTCGTCAAAAGCGAAGAAGTCATTTGTCACATTTTTGACAAATAATGTCTTCTATTGAAAGCATTTCTGCAGTTTCCTTTTTAGCCGTAAATGCTATGGGAATAAAATAATAATTCTTATTAAAACCGAAATGAAAATAGAACATTAAAATAAAATAAAATATCTCGGAAATTAAAATCAATTAATAATTATCAAAAAATAAATTATTCTTATTAAATTACAAAAATAGAACATTAAAATAAAATTAAATAACCCTCAGAAACTAAAATCAACTAATAATTATCAAACAATAAATTAATGAAGTAAGGATTCAAACAAACCACCTTCTTGTGCCAAGCAATACCCAAACCGATTATACAATGAACCTCTCAACTAAATTATTGGCTCGTTCAAACGCATGTTTGTACGCGGTTTCCTTTAAAAAGCCCCACAGAAAGAAATCATGGGGTACTAGATCAGGTTACCTGCGGGGCCATTTTATCATTCCCCTCGTAGCTATTAAACGATTGGGGAATGTTCTTTCCAGAAAATTAATAACAGTTAAGGTATTGTGACTTGGGCAGCCGTCTTGTTGAAACCAAATGTCGTCAAAGTTGACAGGAAGATTTTGAACTGCAGGAATTATTTGGTTTTGTAAAAGGTCTAAATATTTATTTCCATTTAAATTTCCATCGATTAGCAGAGGGCCTATAACATGACTGTCTAAAATTCCCGTCCAAACGTTCAACTTTTGAGGACACTGAATGCGCACAGCAACACTCAAATGTTTATTTTTTCGAAACCAATATCGTACTACGGATGGATTGTGTTTTCTATGTAATGAAAAGGATGATTCACCTGTAAACAACATATTCTTTAAAAATTTTTCGTTCTCATTCACTTTCTTTACCATGATTTCACAAAATTCCATCCGTTTGAAATTGTCCCCGGGAAATATTTCTTGCGTTGTTTGAACTTTGAAACAACTGTACCCATTTCTTTTCAAAATATTTCTTGCAGTTCTTTCCTTCATGTCAACTTCATCAGATATTTGTCTGCTAGAACAAGGTTCACTAGTTTCAACAAGTGCACAGACATTAGTTTTGCGAATTTCACGTTCTTCGCTCATTTGTTGCTGACGGGGTTCGGGTTGGCAGCATTTTTTACAATAATTCACGACACACCCGAAATTCTCAAATTTTTTAATAATGTATGAAATTATGCTAGCTAAGGGGATTGGTCTGTCTTGATATGCCACAGTAAATAAATTTATTGTGTCATCAGTGGAATGGCCCCCGAAGTACCACTTCACAATTTGCACTTTTTCTGCAGTTGTATAAACACACTGCATTTTAATAACGAAATTATTAAATTAATGGGTGCGCTCGCGCTGTTCTCAACTCGTCGCGGTCAAGCGATGGACCAATATCCTGCATTGTTCTACGACAAGGCGTGGTTTATCTGCGCAGAAACAAGTGTACGTACCTAAAACTAAATTTGCTGAATCTGTATAGATAATAACGACTAAAAAGCAAAGAGTCGACTGAAATCGCGTCTATGGGTATAGTGACGTAGAGCCTGGCCACGCCCCATTTTTGAGAAGTGAAAGTTTTTTCTTTTTTTCTCCTTCCCTTGTCTTTGTATGAACTATCGATGCACGTGCAAACAAAACTAATCCAGCGTGTTTCGATTTTTAATCATATCTTTTTTCCCTATGCACAACCCTAAAGAAAAAGTATGCAACAATGTTCATACATACTACCCATACGTGTAAATTCACACATCCATCCACCAATATGTACCAATCTATCCACCACCGGGATATACACGGGGCCACTCGTTTCACGTCAAGGGGTCCATCTTGACGACTTTATAAAGATAAAAACAAAGGTAGGGGGACCACGGTATGGTAAGGTTTAAAATAACACAGGGGTAGCTAACACTGAGGATATATCAAATCTAACTTAAAATTACTTTATTTGTAAACTTATATTTGTTACTTTAAGGAAATTAAATATTAATGTGAAACCCTCAAAATTTTCTGTTGTCAGTACATTTTAGTTCTATTAATTTGTCCATTAAAACCTTCGTGTGATCTTGATTAAGTACACAATTAGAAAATTTATTATTTATATCCCCATATTATCCACATGTACAAAGATTACCAGTAAGTATTTTTATTTTAAAAAGGTGTGGTCAATTATTATGTCCTTATAATTCGCTGTTTCAATGAATGCATTTTCCAGTGGAGGGGATGGCTTAAGTCTCCAATATTTGTTAGTTAGATCTTGAATACTCAGAACGTAAATTGAATGACAAAGCAAATTTTGGTTTTGAGCAAAAATCTTTATTAGGACAAATTTTTCCTTAGATGCAAAGGGGGTTCTAATGCTTCAGCCCTAAGAGCCTCGATCGGCGACGAGGTGGAGGTTTGTAATTGGTTTTAAATCACTAAACGTGCGAATAAAATTCTGATTTTTTGCAGATCCATTATTTTTATTTATTTATTTTAAAATGCCGAACAAGACTATTACAAGCACATTTCTAAAATTGTGATAATATGTTTCAAATTTTTAACACGATTATGGATACGTAGTAGAAGATACAAGCAAACAAACTACACCATTTCATAGAAGAAACTCTAAATTATATTGTTTCGTAATAATGATAGACGATCTGATCGGTAGCTTAACTCAGAGAGATCCGAAATAATTTAATTAAAAAAATTTGCATTTATTTGAATTACACCGTACAAGAAATATCGGTACATCAACAGATTTGTTTATTCATGCTCTTTTCAAAGTTACGACAGACCAAAAAGCAGTGTATACGTTAATAAAGAAGGAATACGAACTTTCTTATACATTGACAAATTAAAGTTTGAAATATAAATATTACTATTTGATCGTGTCATATAGTGCAGGAGCCAGATTGCAATAATATGTGTATCAGCTAGAGACATTATGGATCATGTTCCTTATAGCATGGCAGACAAAAAAGGTGATATGAGAAATTTTCATATTGATGCAGACTTCACTAAATAACTTAAACTCCCTTTTACAATTAGCGCAAGTATTTGTATCAAGTGAATATTTCTTTTATGAATTAGTTATCACTTTGAATACAAATATGTGATTGGCATATATCCCAGTGAATGGAGGTAGAGCGACAGACATTTTTAACCTGCAAGGTATCCCTTTTGAGCTATGATCTATAAATACCAAGTTGATTTTTTGTAAATAGTTATAATTTCATTCATTAAGTAAGTTTGCACCATTAAGAAAAATTTTCATATCACTTTTCTTGAACCGGAGTTACATCTAAGAAACGTTGCCATTCGTTCGCATTCATTTGCATTACCATCATTGATGCTTGTTCGCAGACATTCCGGGAACGTTTTTAAGTAACATGACACATAAGAACGAATTACGTGTGATTTCCAGCATTCGTGGCGTTCCACTCATTTGCGAAGTGAATGTATTTTGCTTGACAATTTTTGATTTAATCATTTTCAGAAGAACTGCAAAATCTGCTCTGGACATCCTGGTGAAGTTTTTGAAAAACGTGTCGTTCAAGTCCGATAGTATCATATCATATCTATTTCTACTTAAGTATCAAGTAATCATTCATCCAAACGGTTCTTTGTTTTCTCTCTTGTAAAATTCTACTGATAACGATATATGCAGCACTGGCTATAACTAACTGATGTTCACACTTGTGAGAAGAAGACCAAAATATACCTTTCTCGACGAATGGTATCGAACTACAGGAAATTATTTTAAACGCGTCCATATACCAACGTTTGCAGACATTCTTTGGTTCGCATTCTCGTTGATCTTTTCATTTTACCGACAGCCGATGGAAAACGTTAGTTCGCATTGCTGTTCATCAGAACAATTAATTTTCTGCAAACTACCGTCTACACTTGACGAACGCATAGAAATAAATGTTGGACAACGCGAACGAATGGCAATGTTTCTTAAATGTGTCCCCGACTTTGTGTCATGCCCTAAGCCAAAGGATTAATCATGCATCTAGCTAATATAAATGTGTCAGGTAATTGCACGCTGGCTCCTATACTAATAAGTATGCACCAATTAATTTTATGGACGCTTTTCTTCGTTCGTTCACAAACGTTAGCGCTTGATTGATGACTGTATAAGAAAGTGCTAAGATTGTACATTTTCAATACTCGCTCTCTATTTTTTTCACTTCATATCATTATTCAATATATATTCATATATAATCTTTTTGTACCAAATAGTATTAGTTCTTCTTTACCTTATTTTATTCCAAACACAGGCGCATTAATTTCAACTACATTATTTTGTGCGTCTGATTTTACCTAAATAACTATTGAAAATATCGCTGGATACAGATTGAAATACTTATGATAATTAGGCTATTCAGGTTTTCCTTGATAATCTGATATTATTTGTTTGGTTGATCCCATTATTGGCATGGCTTGTGTGTGCGGTGAAAACTGGAGGCGGAGGGCACACGGGTCCGCCTCTGTAACGTTCGCTTTAGCAGATTCTTGGTCGATTGCGTCAATAAACGTGGGCTCCACAATTTACGACAAGTGCCCGACCAAAACCACTTTAAATTTATATATTTTGCTTTTTGCAATAAACAAACAATTCCGTACCATTTTAGTAAAGTTCAATTAACACAATAACTTGGTTACAGAACTCGTATGCATATATTACATTTGAAATTTGGTTATTATAAAAAATAAAGAATGTTTTAATTTAAGTCTTAACGAATTAGCATAATGCTTTCAAACACATAACACTAATATTTCTAAACATAGGCAGCCATACAAGCAATATTTAGAGCTTTCTGGGATTTTCTACCACATACTACTTTCACCTCTAAAAATAATGTTGGTGGAATCTACAGAACAATACAATTATAAAGTAAAAAATAACCTCTATTTTCTACATTTACAAAAATTTAACTTTTATATTAACACGTCTTTTTAAAAACATAGCGATAACAATATAAAAATTTCAGATCCATTTTTTGTTCCAATTGTAAGTCTTAATTTTGATGAGAGAATTTCGCACTCTTCATTGGAGAGGAATTTTTAGTTGTCTCTTGGCATTACACCAAGGAATGCAGCTCTGTGCGAGCCCGTTCCAGGTTATTGGCTCCTTTTGGTGATGGCAGTCATGTCTCCTCCAACAGATCCGAGTCCTTCAGAATTTTCTGTACAATATGCGCCGTTCGCACACTCAGTTCACCAGGCAGTTGTTGCAGACTCCGGTCATTGCCCTTCCTAACAGTTCCAAGGGCCCCTAGAACTACTAGCACGAATGTGCTCTTTGCATTCTGCATTCTGTCCACTTTTATTTGAAAGTATTTGTATTTGTTCAACTTCTCCGATTCTTTGAGTATCACATTGACGTCATTCAAAACGGAATCCACGATCAGCAAGTAGGATTTTTCCTTTTCATTATGTACGATGCTGTCTGCTCAATTCGCAGACAGATTAGCGTCCAAAATCCAAATGTAAATATGGATATGTTTGCTGCGAGATCTATGGACAGCCCATCACACCAACAGCTCGATTATCCAAGAAATGGGTCCCCCGAAGTAACTCCCCAACCTCGTATTTTCTCGAATCCTTTCATTTTTGGGCCACATCAACCGGAGAGAGTACAGTATAGAACGTTTGATTGTACAGGGAAAGCCTGATGGCAAGATGTGAAGAGGAATACCACCAAAACTTGGGGCTGATGCCACGAAGGAGCTAATGGGAAAGAGCATTGGTGAGATAGTGCGATGGACTACTTACACACCTGAATCGTTGCCTCGTAAATTTTCTAATCATTTATCTTGCTCCACATTAATCGTAGCATCATTAATCAGAGGATATCTTCCCCCTTCCTTATATTTGCCACTCATTCTGTTAATAACTTCGTTCATCAAATTTGATTTGGATATTTCTTTAATATAAAATTGTTTGTACGTTTCATGCAATATAGGCACTTAGTATCCAAAATATTTAATAACGTTAGCTGCTATCTATCTCTGCTCTTGTCTTTTGTAGTTTCGTATTATTGTATAACTCTTCCAATGCTCAAGAATTGGGCAAATTTATTTCCCCATATTAACCCTTTCACTTGATTATAATAAACAACTTGTTCCAAGTTAGGTTGGCATGTTAATAATTCAGTTCTGTCATGTTAAGAATTTGAATTCCTTTTATTTTTTTATGAACTATTGCTGCAAAACTGAATAAAAAAATGCTTCCTTTGCTATTTACTAAATTTTCAAATATGAAAACATCAAAATTTTTAGAAATAACCTCTTCGCTTTTCCGAATTATTACCATCGAGCCAATACAAAATATGTAAAAACTTATCGTAGATAAAATCCTTATTTACGTTTCACAGCGTCAAAGGCGATTAGGATTCTATTCAATCAATATAATATACTTTAATAGAGCTTCTACATTATGTATTGTGTTTGGAAATTCTTGAAGGTCCTTAATCTAGGTCAGAACGCTTCGGTAATTTTAACGAGTGAAAATAATGGCACTAACAACCTCCTACGTTATTGTAACTTCATTTTACTCATGTTCGTCATGACATGCCAGATATTAATGGAGAAATGCTGTTTAGGAATCAATCACCTTATCAGCTGTTTTTATTCAAAAGGACTTCCTAGAAGTGCCATTGCAATAATTTTATAATTAAGAGTATGCACATTGCACAATTTAATGAAAAGCTCACTCATTATTCTGACAAAAATCTTAATAGACAAATTGGATCTCTGTAGAAGTAGTCCACTTTTCAATTCCCTACTTTAAAGAATAATTTACTCATTTGTTCGTTTATTAGTGGATTAAACAACCATACCCTGTCCAGGATTCGAACCCGGCACTCTGTGGTCCCAAGTCTAACACGTAGGAACTGCGCCACTTCACAAGTCTTGGAAATAAAATATTAGCCGATTCTGATTATTTACGTGTTTAAAAAAAAGTTCTCGATTGTTCATTGATATTTGCATTATCTAAGATGATAATAATAACAATATATCATCGTCGATGTTAGTTGCAATTGAGATTCGTATTCAGAAATTCGAATTAGGTGCGTTAAACATAATATTCTTCCACAATATTTTCAACTAAATCATATCAACAAGACTATATTTTGTACAAACATATAAAAAGCGCTGCAAGAAATCACTAGTTCTACATTAAAATTTCTCAGCCAAGTCTCATTGAACGAAAACAACTTGACATTATATTTACACTCCAGCAAGTGGAAATAATTGCTCACAGAATTTTAATAATATAATATATGAAATGGTCTGCCCCAAAATAACATTAGACATTATGCCCCTTCACTACCTTTTGGACCGGCGCAGCCGACCGACCGGCGTTTAATGGGGGTAGGGTTGGTAATGAGATTGGCTAGTGCTTGTAGTTTTTTAACTTTTGTTCTCGTACACACACTAATCACACTTTTATTTTATCAATCCTCACTTTAACAATGAATTTTGGGGGTGACAAATATCACAAAGGAATTGAGATCTTGCCGTCTAGTATATACAGGGTGGTGGACCTCGATATCTCGAGTTCCACGATAGCTAGAAATTTTTAAAAAATTGCCGGTAAACTAGATAAAAAAGTCTATAACTGGAAATTATGTTCGAACATACAGGACGAGCCAAAACAAAATTACAGGACCAAGTGCCTTTTTTTTAATGGAATGCTATGTATATCAGTACATTTTTTGAAGCCTCTTTCTAGGCTCTATTCATTCCTATATTAGCATTGAATATTTTCCAATAACTTGGGTGTAATTAATTTTTTTGTTGAAATATTGCAATCTGCAGATGGATATTAAAAAAATCACCACAGTCACATTTATGTGTTTTAAGAAAAACTTATGTGAATACCAGTTACGAGACATCTAATTCATGTTTTTGAATCATTTTCATTTCCTGAAACTGTACAGGGGGGCCAGAAATTGTAGAACTTTTTAAATTGAGTTTTCTCAATTTTTTCAAATGGAACACCCTGTATATTTTTTAACAATGTGATGTAGAAATAAAAAACGAACAATTTTTGTAAGTACTTCCCTATGGCTAATTGCAACCTGTTTTATTGAGCAATAATTACAAAATTCAAAAATAAACTTAAAAAAAGAGGTTTCTTCAAATAACTCAGTATAAAAATTATCATAAATGTTCCACATGTTGCCCATTTTGGTTGACATACATCTCTATGCGCTTTTGAAATGAGGTTCCCACTATTCCTAAAATTGCCGGTATGATAGATCTAAAGGCAGTTATTATTCTTTCCTTCATATTTTGTACTGTTGTTGGCGTGTCTCTATAAACAATTTCCTTCACGTATCCCCATAAAAGGAAATCCATTTTTGTAAGATCTGTGGATCCAGCAGGCCATTTAGTGGGTCTATTTCTTCCAATCCTTTGATGGTTTGATGAGGGCAGGTATTATTTAAGTGGTCTCTAACTGCATTTAAATAATGTGGTGGAGCTCCATCTTGCTGAAACCGCATCCTATTTCGAATTCTTTCAGGGAGATTTACCAATAATTGTGGCAGACAATTTTCCAAAAAATGAAGATGAATAGCTCCAATAATTCCTCCCCAGACGTTTATAGACCATCTGTGTTGGTTATCAACTTGCATACAAAAGTGAGGATTTTCCGAAGCATAATAATGGAAATTGTGCCTATTAACAAATCCATTTTTATGAAAACTTCACTCATAAGTGAATAAAACATTATTGAAGAAGTTGACATCATCTTGCATTTTACCTCTGGCCCAATTACAAAATTGTAGGCGCTTTTGAAAATTGTCATCAGATAATTCCTGGTGCATTTGAATATGATATGCATGCAACTTATTTGTTTTTAAGATTCGACCCACAGACCGTCTATTTATTCCTACTAATGAGCTCACTTCTCTTTGACTAACATGGGATTCTCAACCGTTGCCAGCACCACAGAAAACTCATTTTCTTCGTTCACAAGGCGTTTTATTCTGCCACTTTTTTGATATTCAACATTTCCAGTTTCCAGAAATCTATCGAGAAGGTTTTGGAAGCTGCTAACTTCAGGATCCTTCTTTCAGGATAACGTTAGTGATAAATTCTATTGGCAAGTAAACAATTTCTGTCTCGCCCAAAACAAAAGTCATATCTACAACTTCAGATTTATTAAAATTCGTATTGTAAAATTCCAAATATTTTAAATTCAATACAAATTGTAACTAACGACTGATAAGTGTGATAAATGCTCCATTGTACACGACAATTTATACCAAACTGAGGTTTTATTGCTTGTAGAATAACGAAAACGGCAAAAAAATGTACAAAAAAACATTACAGTAAAGGAAATGTTAAATACTATTTACTCATTTCAATGGATTGGAAGAAATGGTCCCACTAAATGGCCTCATTTCAAAATTGCATAAAGACGTGTGTCAATCAAAATGGACAACACGTCGAACACCTATTATAAATTTTTCTAATGAATTATTTGAGGGAACCTCTTTTTTTAAGTTTATTCTTGAATTTGACACTTATTTATTTATAAAAGGTAAATGGTTGCATTAGCCATAGGGAAGTACTTACAAAAAATGTTCGTTTTTCATTTCTACATCGCATCGTTGAAAAACATACAGGGTGTTCCATTTGAAAAAAATTGAGAAAATTCAATTTAAGAAGTTGTTAATTGAAAAATAATTGTTGACCACCATGTACAGTTTTAGGAAATGAGAATGATTCAAAAACATTAATTAGATATCATGTCTTGTAACTGGTATTCACAAAAGTGTTTCTTAAAACCTTTAATTGTGACTGTGGTAATTTTTTGAATATCCATCTCCAGATTGCATTATTTCAACAAAAAAAAATCATTACATCCAAGTGTTTGGGATATATTCAATGCTAATATAGGAATGAATAGAGCCTAGAAGGAGGCTTCAAAAAATGTACTGATGTACCTACATAGCATTCAATTTAAAATAAAGGCACTTGGTCCTGTAATGTCGTCTTGGCTCGCCCTGTATGTTAAAAAATAATTTCCAGTTATAGACTTTTTTATCTAGTTTACTTGCAATGTTTTTTTTAATTTCTAGCTATCATAGGACTCGAGCCCCTGTTGCCGCTGATTAACGACTTGAGCAGACTTGAGGATCTTCATTCACACGAACTAACATTTCTAGTTCTTGATCTGGAGTAATTCGTTTCAGTCGTCCAGCATTTATGGCGAAACGAACCCGTTTCTTCCAAACGACGAAACAGATCTTTGAAAATCTTATGGCCTGGCTGTATTCTATTTGGATATTGAAATGAGTATCTCCCCGCTGCAGCACGTCCGTTAAAATTTTTTTGTACGTAAACACATATCGTATCCCTCATTTCCCTATTTGCAAAATTATTATGTCGAGGCATTTTAAATAAAGAAATTAACTCGAGGAACACGAGAACAAAATAAAATGATTAAATGACGTACATGACAGAACTAAAACGTAACCAAATCACACTTTTCAATAAATACACTTTGTTTCATTAAATTTGAATTTGTCTTTCAAAAAATTATTCAAATGTTTAACGGCAATTTCCTCTAAAACAGTTGGAGTTCTCAAGCTCTACCAAGGGGCTTGTTCGGCATTTTTTTTTTATTTCATAAATCGAAAGTGCAAGTATAAAATAATGGATTTACAAAAAATCTGAATCTTATTCGCACGTTTAGTATCTTAAAAACTATTACAAATCTCTACCTCGCGAAAATGGGGCGTGGCCAGACACTACGTCACTATACGCACAGACTCGGCGATCTCAATAGACTTGACGCTCCTTAGTTGTTATAATTATAAGTGTTTTCGAAGACTTGTTTGTTTTGTTTACTTCTTGACAGTAGGGGAGTACGATTTGGTGAAATGTCAAAATATTACAATTTTCTCTCGCTCCTGTCGGGACGAATTTTCTATTTTGAACCTGCGATTTACGATTAGAATTCATCGCCGACCTTCTCCTTTCCGTAAAGACATAGAACGAACTTCTACTCGACGTATTTATTTAGTTACCAGCGTTTGAAAATTCTATGTTGTTCGACCTTTCAGGTTAAATTTGAAAGGTCCCAGAAAGCCACTTTTCTTACGTCACTTGCGTATAGTGACATCACAAATTGGCGCTCGGTTTTTGCAACTATTACTAATTTCAACTCCTTATATATCGAGAACGCAAAAGGTTAATAATACGAAATTTTAAGTGCATAATGAGAATATCGAGTACTATATGATAAAGTATAAAAGCCATATAAAAAGAATATCATGGAACAAGCCCAGTGTACCGTTTAAACGTGGAAATGACGCCTTCATTAAGTTTTCTGGTCAAAAGTATCACAACGTTTCGTCCAAAGATAATATAAAAAAATTAATCATCAGATACAGGTCCTGCGGTGCCCTTTATGATCTAACGTGATGTAATACATAAATTATTGTTTTTTAGAATAAACAAATTTGGCGAAGATCAGTCAAGAGTCTGTTGACTTATTGCTAAAAAATGAAAAAATAATTTGAATTTTGACGCCTTGTATGTTTTTCCACAGCAACATTTTACTAAAGCGTATTTGGTTATATCCTCATATTTTGGCCCAAAGAATCTACCCCTGCACTATGGCCCATTATTAATGGTCCACCCTGTACAAACTTCCCTATATTTTACCTGTGACATTACTGTAAATAATGTAACAACCATTAATAAATAAATGTTTCTTTACAGGTACTTATGTTGGAAAAGTAATTTTAGCAAATTGAATTTTAAGTACTTAAAGGTTACTTAATCTGTGAAAGATAATTAATTAATTAGGTAACAGATAATTACCTGTGCATTAACGCTATTCCTAGAGCGACAATTTCTTTTATAATGGTCTACATAACGTTGTTAATGTGTACTTCCTCCGATTCTATATTTTGTGTAACGGAACATAAATTAAAAAAACAATATTATTTTTATTTACAAATTTCTGTATTACCCACTTTCTTTATTTACATAATACAACCCATTCAATCTGTTTTTCTGAACAAATAAAACTCTATTAAATTGTTAATTGTCAATTTGGGTAATCGACACGAAGACAATTTAAGACCAAAATTCATAGGACTGACGGCGTTTGATTGGGCTGCAACAAAAAAATACAATTAATTAAGTATAGATTTCTTTTACATTACTTGGATTGGTATCAACGTATTCTTTTTGTGATTTTCTATAAACTCAAATCTCTGAACTGTGAATGCCAACAATAATATGCTCGACAAATGCTCTTTTAGACAGTGGATTTCAAATGGACACAAACGCTTATTTTAAACTTGCAAGTGGAATTATTTCATAACCCCGCACACCACAAGTGGAAATCCGGCACTGGTTAAATTCGCCCAAATTTTGATATTTTGTTCTACTGGCAGAGTAGATTAAAAGTCTCCATAGGCCCGAGTCTCAATAGCACACCCTTCTACCCCTTTTCACCCTCCAAAGTGGTAAAAGACGTTGGAGTAAATGATATCCCTACATTTTATACTTTCAATAGTTACGAAAAATTTAGTCAAAGAATTTGATTTATATTTTGACACCCTTCCACCTTCCTTCCCCTTCCCACCCTTTGCGGATGCATTTCCATTTTTTTTTTTTTTTGAAAATATTACATGACCCCTAACAATCAATGAATGATAGGTGGAGAATTTATTACAAGGCACCCCTTTGCCCAAGCGACAATTATAATTTTAAAATAATCTATAAGTTATATTAAAAACTTATTTCCAAGACTACTTATAAACGTAAATAGTTTGGAAGGACTCTATAAAGCCGCTTTAAAACTTTTATAAAAGTACAGGGGCCCATCTAGAGAAGGACCTCCCTTTTCTCGCTTGCGTCCATATATGGTAACATGTTTCCCAGAAACCTGTATTTTCGTTTCAACGTCCTGCATCAGTGCGTCTTCTTCGTTTGTCTGCAGGACATCATTACATTAGATCACCGTACGGAGCTTTTATTTATTAACCGTTCCACAGGTAAATATCCATTTACGGTGGAAGTGCAGGGGAGGGCCGTATCTCCCGATAAAAAAGAGCTTTTTTAGCGGGTTATGAGAAAGAGGTCCGAGGGAATATTTTGTACACCCCGTATATTGGTTTGTTTTTGATGCAAGCACTTTTAATTTTCGTTTTTCAATTCCGACTAATTTTTCTATTTTATTACCTATGTTTAATACCTTTCGATTTTAATTTTAATTTGTTTTCAATTTGAATACAGACATAAACAAGCTACATAGTACAAATTAAACAAAACTTATCTCTTTCCATCCACAGCTGGCTTTCTATTATATTGCATGTTAAACGTAAACATATGTTGCTCTTCTCCACTCGAAAAGTGACCCAAGCTCCCGGTATAGATTTTACGTTGTGCCTAAGCTAAGCACTACACTCTAAACACTTGTTTATTTTATTTCGGTATCTGCTTTGTTCTTCTATTATTACACTTCACCTTACGCAGAACTTTTTAAACTACCGACGACTTAAATTTTTTCGAGTTGAGTTGAGTGACGGCGTTGTATTATCGTAAATAAATTAATAGATCGGGAGCGTCCCTGGGCACATCCACCCTAGACGCCAGCCACTCTCAAACCTTGTTTTTAAAGTATTAGGTACAAATTACATTTTTTTGTTCAATCTGGGACATTCCCAATATGGCTGATCGTTATATTCCTAGATGGCTGGGAATACAATGACGGCTGTATGTACACAGAGAAAAATGTGTGTGATATTTTACCACAATTGTAGAAAAAACCGCTGCCTAAGGAATCACTACTTCCACATCCAGATTTTTCATTAAAGTCACTTTAAAGGAAACATCTTGAGTAGATTTGCACTCTAGTATGTGAAAATTATTGATCATAGAATTTTAATAATATTTGGAGCAGATGTCATAGAGAAGTTTGAGGCGTTGGTTTCTACCAAATACGTTAAAAATGAAGTTTTTAGTTTACCCCACTTATTTTCCCCTATTCACAACCTACCACGATCCACCCCTTCAATGGAATCATCTCAATCAGATGTCATTACAATACATCCGTGTACTAACTTTCAAGTAAATATCTCAATTTTATGTTATCAAATCCATTAACAATGGAGCGAAGATGGTGGTGTTTGAAAAATATTATAAAGAAATCTGGGGCCTTGGTTTCTAGTATATACACTAAATCCCAAATTTTTAGGTACTCTTACCAGCATGATATGCTTATTTTCCCCTATTTACTCCTATTTAAAACCCTTCAACGGAATCATCTTAAAATTTATCTAGTTCCAGATGTCGTTATAATACATACGTGTCCCAAATTTCAAGTGAATATCTTGATTTCATTTTATCAACCCCTTTAATAATGGATTAAGGGTGGTGGGGGTTGAAAAATATTACTAAAAAATATGAGGCCTTGGCTTCTAGGACATACGCCGAATTTCAAGTTTCTGTACCTTTACCAGCTTGCTCTACTTATTTTTCCCTATTTACCACCAATTACCCCCGCTCGTTCAACGCAATCATGTCAAAATGTAATCCAGTTTAAGATATCGTTATAAGTGTAACAAATTCCAAGTGAAAATCTAAACTTAATTTTATCAACTCTTTTAATAAGGGAGTGGGGGTGATGGAGGGATGGAAAATATTACGGAAAAATCTTAGGCCATCGCCTCTAGTACATACACCAAATCACAAATTTCTATACTCTTACCAGCTTGCTTTCCCCTATCTACTACTATTTAACCCCCAACCCTTCAACGGAATCATCGCAAAATATAATCTAGTTCCAGATGTCGTTATATACATACGCGTACCAAATTTCAAGTGAATAGTTCAATTTTATTTTATCAACCCCTTTAATAATGGAGTAGGGGTGGTGGGGGTTGAAAAATAATATAACTAATCTGAGACCTTGGCTTCTAGCACATACACCGAATTTCAAGTTTCTGTACTCTCACCAGCTTGCTTTACTTATTTTCCCCTATTTACCCCTATTTAACCCCCAACCCTTCAACGGAATCATTTCAAAATATAAACTAGTTCCAGATGTCGTTATAATACTTACATGTACCAAATTTCAAATGAATATCTCATTTCTATTTTATCAACCCCTTTAATAACGAATAAGGGGTGGTGGGGGGGGTTGAAAAACATTGTAAAAAAATCTGAAGCGTTGGCTTGTAGTACATGCATCAAATTTCAAGTTTCCGTACTCTTATCTGCTTGCTTTACATATTTCCCCATATTTACCCCTTAACCACCAACCCTTCACCGGATATCTTCAAAAAACAATCCAGTTCCAGATCTCATTATAATATATACGTGTACAAAATTTCAAGTCAATATCTTAAACCGTTCCGGAGAAAGCGTGCGGACAAAAAAAAGTTACAGACAGACCGACAGACAGACAGAATTTTTTTTTTTTCCTCAAATTTAAAATCTCGACGTTTCATGACATTCTTAATCGAATTGAAACATTCTTTATAGGATTTTGCAAACAGCAGAAAAGATAACTATCTATTAAAGAAAAACTTTGTGTAGAAATATTAATGAAATTTTTGCATTCTTTCGATAACCTGAATTCTGGTTATGCTAGCAAATTAAAATCCTAAAATGAATTTGTCTAATTTCTTATTTGACAATTCTCATTCTAACACTAGCATCCACACAGTCCCCTACGGCCATGCAGATTAAACTAGTATCCACATAACCCCCTACGATTATGAAGATTCAGTTAAAAATGAGAACAAAAACCTAAAATGAATTTATTTATCTACTTTGTCTTAAAAAAAAAATTTTCATTCCAATGGATTACATTTTCATGAAATCTATCATTCTGTTTCCTGGAAATGCTTAGCCTTTGAAACGTTTTTCGCCCTTATTCTGGAGCTCATCAGAAAGACATAAAGCCATTCATAACGATGTTTCATGCAAAACCAAGACAATTTCTTTGAATAAGTGTGAAATGATTATATTTGACATTGACTGATAAAAACAAACCTCACCTATCTATTAGCTAACTAGTATTGGAGCCTATATACTCTATGCATGTTTAAAAATAAATTATTATTTGTTTGCTTATAATTGTATTGAAACATTCTTTATAGGATTTTGCAAACAGCAGAAAAGATAACTATCTATTAAAGAAAAACTTTGTGTAGAAATATTAATGAAATCTTTGCATTCTTTCGATAACCTGAATTCTGGTTATGCTAGCAAATTAAAATCCTAAAATGAATTTGTCTAATTTCTTATTTGACAATTCTCATTCTAACACTAGCATCCACACAGTCCCCTACGGCCATGCAGATTAAACTAGTATCCACATAACCCCCTACGATTATGAAGATTCAGTTAAAAATGAGAACAAAAACCTAAAATGAATTTATTTATCTACTTTGTCTTAAAAAAAAATTTTCATTCCAATGGATTACATTTTCATGAAATCTATCATTCTGTTTCCTGGAAATGCTTAGCCTTTGAAACGTTTTTCGCCCTTATTCTGGAGCTCATCAGAAAGACATAAAGCCATTCATAACGATGTTTCATGCAAAACCAAGACAATTTCTTTGAATAAGTGTGAAATGATTATATTTGACATTGACTGATAAAAACAACCTCACCTATCTATTAGCTAACTAGTATTGGAGCCTATATACTCTATGCATGTTTAAAAATAAATTATTATTTGTTTGCTTATAATTGTATTGAAACATTCTTTATAGGATTTTGCAAACAGCAGAAAAGATAACTATCTATTAAAGAAAAACTTTGTGTAGAAATATTAATGAAATCTTTGCATTCTTTCGATAACCTGAATTCTGGTTATGCTAGCAAATTAAAATCCTAAAATGAATTTGTCTAATTTCTTATTTGACAATTCTCATTCTAACACTAGCATCCACACAGTCCCCTACGGCCATGCAGATTAAACTAGTATCCACATAACCCCCTACGATTATGAAGATTCAGTTAAAAATGAGAACAAAAACCTAAAATGAATTTATTTATCTACTTTGTCTTAAAAAAAAATTTTCATTCCAATGGATTACATTTTCATGAAATCTATCATTCTGTTTCCTGGAAATGCTTAGCCTTTGAAACGTTTTTCGCCCTTATTCTGGAGCTCATCAGAAAGACATAAAGCCATTCATAACGATGTTTCATGCAAAACCAAGACAATTTCTTTGAATAAGTGTGAAATGATGAGCTCCAGAATAAGGGCGAAAAACGTTTCAAAGGCTAAGCATTTCCAGGAAACAGAATGATAGATTTCATGAAAATGTAATCCATTGGAATGAAATTTTTTTTTTAAGACAAAGTAGATAAATAAATTCATTTTAGGTTTTTGTTCTCATTTTTAACTGAATCTTCATAATCGTAGGGGGTTATGTGGATACTAGTTTAATCTGCATGGCCGTAGGGGACTGTGTGGATGCTAGTGTTAGAATGAGAATTGTCAAATAAGAAATTAGACAAATTCATTTTAGGATTTTAATTTGCTAGCATAACCAGAATTCAGGTTATCGAAAGAATGCAAAGATTTCATTAATATTTCTACACAAAGTTTTTCTTTAATAGATAGTTATCTTTTCTGCTGTTTGCAAAATCCTATAAAGAATGTTTCAATACAATTATAAGCAAACAAATAATAATTTATTTTTAAACATGCATAGAGTATATAGGCTCCAATACTAGTTAGCTAATAGATAGGTGAGGTTGTTTTTATCAGTCAATGTCAAATATAATCATTTCACACTTATTCAAAGAAATTGTCTTGGTTTTGCATGAAACATCGTTATGAATGGCTTTATGTCTTTCTGATGAGCTCCAGAATAAGGGCGAAAAACGTTTCAAAGGCTAAGCATTTCCAGGAAACAGAATGATAGATTTCATGAAAATGTAATCCATTGGAATGAAAATTTTTTTTTAAGACAAAGTAGATAAATAAATTCATTTTAGGTTTTTGTTCTCATTTTTAACTGAATCTTCATAATCGTAGGGGGTTATGTGGATACTAGTTTAATCTGCATGGCCGTAGGGGACTGTGTGGATGCTAGTGTTAGAATGAGAATTGTCAAATAAGAAATTAGACAAATTCATTTTAGGATTTTAATTTGCTAGCATAACCAGAATTCAGGTTATCGAAAGAATGCAAAGATTTCATTAATATTTCTACACAAAGTTTTTCTTTAATAGATAGTTATCTTTTCTGCTGTTTGCAAAATCCTATAAAGAATGTTTCAATACAATTATAAGCAAACAAATAATAATTTATTTTTAAACATGCATAGAGTATATAGGCTCCAATACTAGTTAGCTAATAGATAGGTGAGGTTGTTTTTATCAGTCAATGTCAAATATAATCATTTCACACTTATTCAAAGAAATTGTCTTGGTTTTGCATGAAACATCGTTATGAATGGCTTTATGTCTTTCTGATGAGCTCCAGAATAAGGGCGAAAAACGTTTCAAAGGCTAAGCATTTCCAGGAAACAGAATGATAGATTTCATGAAAATGTAATCCATTGGAATGAAAATTTTTTTTTAAGACAAAGTAGATAAATAAATTCATTTTAGGTTTTTGTTCTCATTTTTAACTGAATCTTCATAATCGTAGGGGGTTATGTGGATACTAGTTTAATCTGCATGGCCGTAGGGGACTGTGTGGATGCTAGTGTTAGAATGAGAATTGTCAAATAAGAAATTAGACAAATTCATTTTAGGATTTTAATTTGCTAGCATAACCAGAATTCAGGTTATCGAAAGAATGCAAAGATTTCATTAATATTTCTACACAAAGTTTTTCTTTAATAGATAGTTATCTTTTCTGCTGTTTGCAAAATCCTATAAAGAATGTTTCAATACAATTCTAAGCAAACAAATAATAATTTATTTTTAAACATGCATAGAGTATATAGGCTCCAATACTAGTTAGCTAATAGATAGGTGAGGTTGTTTTTATCAGTCAATGTCAAATATAATCATTTCACACTTATTCAAAGAAATTGTCTTGGTTTTGCATGAAACATCGTTATGAATGGCTTTATGTCTTTCTGATGAGCTCCAGAATAAGGGCGAAAAACGTTTCAAAGGCTAAGCATTTCCAGGAAACAGAATGATAGATTTCATGAAAATGTAATCCATTGGAATGAAAATTTTTTTTTAAGACAAAGTAGATAAATAAATTCATTTTAGGTTTTTGTTCTCATTTTTAACTGAATCTTCATAATCGTAGGGGGTTATGTGGATACTAGTTTAATCTGCATGGCCGTAGGGGACTGTGTGGATGCTAGTGTTAGAATGAGAATTGTCAAATAAGAAATTAGACAAATTCATTTTAGGATTTTAATTTGCTAGCATAACCAGAATTCAGGTTATCGAAAGAATGCAAAGATTTCATTAATATTTCTACACAAAGTTTTTCTTTAATAGATAGTTATCTTTTCTGCTGTTTGCAAAATCCTATAAAGAATGTTTCAATACAATTATAAGCAAACAAATAATAATTTATTTTTAAACATTCTTAATCGATTTCAAGAAAAAAAAAAAGTTGAAAATTGATTGCTATACTTCCAATCCACTACGTGGATGTGGAAGTAATTGTACTCCAAATTGGTCTTAAAATGGTGACGGGAACAATTTGTGCAAATAAATAATACATTTTTGGGGCAATGACTTTCTACAGTTTATGCATTAACATTGTTTGAAATTTTTGTACAAACTTAAAAATCACATAAATTGAATTCTTTAAAAATTTGAATAATGGTTGCATAAAAATACATCATTTTATTCCACTTGTGGAACAAATCTCTGAACAGATTAAGTTAGTTTCTACAATTTGTGTGAAATTTTTAAATATATTCCGAAGGTTTTCTAAACAAACATTCACATCTAAACCTCTTCATTTGTAAAACATATTTACAAAAAATTGTGCTCTTAAGTGACACAATGTTTACAGTTTTCTAAGAGAATTTGTTTTTAATTTTCCACAATTTCTAAATGAGAAATCCACAAATTGTATGTTTATTTTGTCAACTTTGTAATTCATTTTGCACAATATACACTTAATTCAAAGAAGCTGTTATTCAGTAATGTATGAACTGGGGTTAGTTTTGCACAATTTATTACTCTATAATCTCCAAATTATGTACATATTTTTTTGTTCACCGTGCACTCATTTCACACACTATATGTATCCACTTCATTTTAATTGTATTATTCTGTAACACAGATTGTGAAATATTATTTCCAAAATTGGAGGTACTCCTAAAGGACTTCAATAAAAGAAATTAAAGAATAAATATTTTATTTTAACAGAACAACAATACATAATAGAGCATGCATTTATATATTATCATATGGTAAATGAAAACATTTCTATTTTTTTAAATACAAATGAATGTTATATGCATAAAGTTTTAGTTGAAAAGAAGTAAGATGACTTACATTTATGCTTAAAATAAATTCATTAAATAATTCTAATTTGGAAGGCTTCCAGTGCTTCTTCTTTTTAGCTTCTATTAACGCAGTTTATAGTAATAAAGCTTATGTCGTAGTGACGTCAAATTCTTTAAAAAAAAACATTTATCAATTCATCATCAAAATCAAATGTATTGCTTACCATCAGAAACGTTATCTTCGTTTTAAAGTAGTTCTTTTATAAGATTGCCTTTTGGGTTTAGTAGTTTAGGAACAGCTTTCTGTCGCTTCGCATAAGAAAACGAAATTACTCTCAAGCTGTAAACGAAATCAAGTATTAGTAGATAGGTATCATGCATTCTTCGCATATAAACATATTATATTTATATGTTAACAAAGTTAATTTAAGAGAACATATTATATGCAAATCTGTAATTCTGTGTGAAGTACTTACCTCTGTGAATGCTGGAATTATATCTAGGAAACCCCACTCGGTTAATAAGTTTTCAACAAATTCCATCACAAATGTAAGTACTTGTATAATCCGGAAGTGTACCTCTTCACTCGGCGAAATATCACCTGAATCTGATGTGTAATTGCCTGCGCGTATATGCGTAGCATGGCTGGCGCGGTCAGTTCAATGTTTAACCAATCAACTTTACATGAAACAAATGAAACAATTGTACTAAATTTTAAAACATTATCACCAAACTGATTGTGAATAGTATGTCATTAAATTGTGCAGTTTCTGCGGGCGGCATAAATTACTATTATTGTTCAGCGGAAATAAATATATTGGGACTCCTACTTTCACAAGTTTGTCAACAACTGTTTATAAAATAAAATCACACTTTTATGATACACAAGTTGTGCAAATCCTTTAAACAATTACTTAAAACTAATTGTAAATAGAATGGCAACAAAACATAATTTGAGGATACTATTAACAATTAATTAAGTTAAATTTGCTATGATTTGAAAAAATAAATAAATTTAACTCTAAATTTCGCCAATTTGTTGGTCGAAGTTTCCATTAAATTCATGGTAACTAAATCTTTATATTGGATAAATAAAATGCACAAGAAGTATGCACAATTAACATGTATAAAACTATATAACGTTGTACCGTAAAATGTTACAATTGTTTTAAAAAATGCAACAAGACGTTGTTCCACAACATTGTGCAAAATGTTCCAACGCAATTTCTCTCTGTGTATAAACCCTATAAGCTGTGAGTAATTCTACCTCAAACATATTTGTCTTTACATTACCAATTGCTCTTTAAGTATGTCGATTTATTCTTGTAAAAGTATATTTAAGCCTCATTGATCTTAATATATTTTTTAAAACTTGTAGGGTTATTTTACAACCAATTTTAAACTATTTGAGCACATAATACAACCGCTTATAAACCTATAGAATTTATTGTGCTCGAATATAACCTAAAAAGTCTGTTTGCCGAGACGCTATTTGGTATATTTCCAGTAAATGCTTGACCCTCCCGTTTTTTATCAAGTGTCTTTGTTTTATTTTAATTTATCATCGATCGCTGCTCCACATACACAAGCAAAATGCCGATGAATATGTATATATCTTATCACAGTTTTAAAACGACCTATTTTAAAACTTTATAATCTGGGCAAAGGTAAACCAAATCGTTATACCTGAAACTTAGTGATTTCAAAGCATACTGGATTTATGGCCCAGCATTAACAACCACTTCAAATTAATTTCATAAAGCAATGAATGATAAAACCACAACATTTACTTAGTCTCTATAAAACTTGATACACCTAACTTGAACTTAACAGCTATAACGTTTTATTAAAAGCTTGACAAATACCTTGATAAGTCAATCATAATCCAATAAATACTAAAAGATAATTTAGTTTTAATGTAAGTTCTTGAAGGCCTTTTGAAACTCCCTTTAAGACACAACTAGCTTTAAGTGCATTTAGCATTTATAAATAGATCTGGCATAGATCAATTGTTTATGAGGTGGCCATTATAAAACACTGATAAAACCTAAATAAATTTAAAATGCATTTAAATTGTTACTTGGGTTGTTACTTGGGTACCTCTTCCACCCCTTCCGGGAGGTGAAAGTGTATTTGACAATTGCACACTAATATTTCCTTATCAAAAATGTTACTCAACCAAAGGTAGAATAATCGGCCCAGGAATTATTCCGAGATACCAAAGGAATATAATTAAGCTAAAAGGTTCTGTCATCTGGTTAAAATTAACAAGACTATTACCAAAGCTGTACATCGCATACTAAAGCTGACATAGATGGATACATTATCTCAAACTTATTGTCGGTATAAGAAATGTCGGGATCTTTATTCTTTACCGCACTATCAAAGGCGCCGACATTTTTTATACCTGGAATAAGTCTCATATAAACTATATTTAACGATTTGAGAAACTTGTGGAATTTGGATACCTAGGTATTTCAGATTAAAGTGCCATAATTTCTTTGCAATGATTTGCCCTTATGAGATCAATTCGTAATAGTGAGATAAGTTATATTTTTTGTGTAATATGGCTACCTACTTTACGTTCTGATTTACTATGGTATCCAAAGAAACTCGCTGCCTAAGAAATCATTATTTCCACATCCAGACTTCCCATCAAAGTGTCTTTAAACGAAAACCTTTTGATACTAATACTTACAGTCCAGTATGTGGCAGTAATTGCTCATGGAATTTTAATAATGTAAAACTTACAATCGCCTAGTCCAAGGTGGTAATGAGGGGGTGACCGAGGCCAAAAAATAAAAAATAGAGGCCTGGACTTCTAATATATATACCAATTCCCAAGTTTCTCGACTCATAACTAGCTTGTTCTGCTTATTTATCCCTGTTTAGCTCCCAGCCCTTCAAAGGGATAAGTATAAGAAAATATATCTAGTTCCAAATTTAGTTACAGTAGGTACATACGTGTACCAAAGAGCATAGCCGGATAAGCACGGCTTGAATTTGATTCATATTTGGGACGTAAGTTCCTACCATTACGAGAATGAATTACCTCAAATGCCAGCTTGCATTTTTTTTTTTTTACAAAAGTTATGAAAGAATTTTGAAAAGTTTTTAAAAATGATTTTCTCAAATGTGAATAAGCCAAATTCGGGAGCTAGATTATATGTGGTCCAAGGCGTTAGCCATGCCGATTATAAAAAAAATTGATAATAAATTTAACGAATAGGGGGTAAAAAGAATAATTTAATTTTACAACAATTTTTTATGACCTATTTGATGGAACACCACTGTTTTTTTTTTCTGTGCTGAAATCCTCAGTAAATTGACAGTGATTAAGATTAAGTGTCTTGCACATTAGAGTAGGGTGTATTGTTCAAATGATACTCATTTTATTGAGTCACGAGCTGATTCTCATGGAATTACATAAATATTAGGGGGCCAAAATGTATTTTTTATTCTCTTACACTATGAAGTAACCCTCTAATCTTATTCCAAAAAATACATGTTGTTACCTATAGTCTATTTTTGAACCAGGAGGAGTAAACATGAAAGTTCCATTCACACCATAAAAGTAACTGTAAAATACACTAAAACCTTTTTGGCGTTTTGGGCAACCAACTATACACGACTACAGTGTTTTTGTGTGTACTTTATTACATAATGCTTCGACCTGTATTTGACCTCTAGGTATTTAATACAGTATCCATACCATTTACGCAATATAAAGGCACCAAGTAATTAGCCACTTTTGCCTTCAGATTTATACAAAAGGGATTAAAAAGTGAAATACAATGTGCAAATGATAAAATAGAAATTATAACCAAATAATTTATGACATGAAATTAAAATTTTTACAATGTGTCAAAATTTACGACTATTACCTTGTGCAAAACTGGCGAGGGCGTATCCAATCCAGATGTATGATTTAGCGCGTTTTTTAAAACGCTCCTCCTGGTTTCAAAACAGACTATAGTACCTATATGAGCACATCACAGAAAAGAATTAATAGTGGTGTTCCATCAAATAGTTCATAAAGACAAAATTGTTGCAAAATTTAATTAATTTATTTTACCCCCTATTCGTTTAATTTATTGACAATCATGTTTTTTATGATCGATATAACGCCCTGAACCTGAATATTTTTGCTCCCGAATTCTGCTTATTCATATTTGAGAAAATCTAATTTTTTTATTTTTCGAAATTCTTTCATAACTTTTGTACAAAAACATTTTCAAGCTGGTATTTGGGGTACATCATTGTCGTTATGGTAGGAACTTACCTCCCAAATATGAACCAAGTCCAAGCCGGGGCAGCTAACCCATGCTTATCTGGCAATGCTCTTTCAAGTCAATGTTTTAATTCAATTTTGTTAACGCTTGTAATAATGGAATAGGGTGGTGGTGAGGTTGGCAGATATCATAAAAAATTTGAGAATTTGGCTTTCAGTATATACACCAACTTCTAAGTTTCTGAACTCTTACTAGCTTGCTTTACTTTTTACCCCTATTTAGTCCCTAACCTTTAACAGAATAAGCTCAAAATATAATCCCGTTTCAAGTCAATATTTTTATTTTATTTTGTTAACTCCTTTAATAATGGCAGATGCCATAAAAAAGTTTGAGACCTTGTCTACTAGTATATATAGGTACACCAAAAGTTTCTGGACTCTTACTAGCTTGCTTTACGTATTTACTTGCTATTTACCCGCAACCTTTCAACTGAATAAGTAAAAAAAATATCAACTAGTTCCAAATCTTGTTTTTAATATATCCTAAGTAATAGTCCGTAGGGCAACAGTGAATTTCTAATTAAGTATATTAAAATATTGCGATGTAATTAACTTACCTTTAAAAGTGAATTATTTATTATTTGTTTGCTTATAGTAATGAAACATATTCTTTATAGGATTTTGCAAACAGCGGAAAGAAAAACTATCTATGAAAACTAAAAGAAAAACTATATCTAAAAATATTAATGAAATCTTTGCATTCTTTCGATAACCTGGCTTCTGGTTATGCTAGCAAATTATTTTTTTTTCTTCTTTTTTCCTTCTAATGAATTACATTTTCATAAAATCTCCCATTCAGTTTCTTGGAAATGCTTAGCCTTTGAAACGTTTTTCGCCCTTATTCTGAGCTCATCAGAAAAGCACAAAGCCACTCATAACGATGTTCCATGCAATACCAAGGCAATATCCATGAATGAGAAATACGTATGAAATATTTATAGACTGATGAAAAACAACAGATCTTCACCTATCTATTAGCTAACTAGTAGTTTCAAAGGCTAAGCATTTCCAAGAAGCTGAATGAGAGATTTTATGAAAATGTAATCCATTAGAAGGAAAAAAAAATAAAGACAAGGTAGGTAAATAAATTTCAGGCCTTTGTTCTCATTTTTAACTGAATTTACATACCGCAGGGGGTCATGTAGATACTGGTTTAATCTGCTTAGCCGTAGAACACTATATTGGATGCTAGTGTTATAATGAGAATGTCAAATAAGAAATTGGACAAATTTATTTCAGAATTTTAACTTACTAGCAAAACCAGAAGTCAGGTTATCGAAAGAATGCAAAGATTTCATTAATATTTTTAGATAAAGTTTTTCTTTTAGTTCTCATAGATACCTAGTTTTTCTTTCCGCTGTTTGCAAAATTCTATAAACAATAAACTTACCTTAGTACAAAAGTACAACACAAGTAATCTTTCTTTTTCGCCAAAATGAGGTATATGTTTAGGATTTTTTACTAAAAAAGCAATAACGTTACGGGTAAAAAATTTAAGAGTACATTTACACCTTAAACATTGCTTACGTGGCTCCCTCTAGGATCTACATAAAAAATAGGAGCAGATTTAAATTTTTCATCTAAAAAAATCCAATTCACCAATTTTCATAAGAATATTTGAAAGTTATGTGAGAATTAAACATATAATATTGAGTTTAACACCCTGTATCTCGGTTAATATCAACTTTGTGCTGAGGTAAGTTTGATACATCGCAATATTTTAAGATTAGAAATTTGCTGTTGCTCTATGGACCATTACTACGAACCACCATGCGTATGTATACCAAATTTAACATCTTAATTTTATTTTGTTAACCTCTTTAAAAATACAAGGGAGGGTAATTCCATTACGTGAATGTGGAGGAAAAACGCCGACGTTTAACATCCCAGAGTGATGTGTATACAAAGATAGAATACAGGAAAATCTTTTAATAAAACAATTGCCAGAAATTCATAATATAAAATCCCTTTTTCGAAAGCAGAGAGCTAAAAATTGTGTTATAAATATCACATTTGTCATTAAACAAATGTTTAACATAACAATATTGCATTTAAATTAATGTAATAAATTAAACTCCATGTAGAAACATTAATTATACATTTATTATACCACTTCACAATAAACAATAACAATAAATGAGTAACAAAAAATAAATCACATCTATTAAAATAGGTATAAATCAGTCAAAATGTCAATAAGACCAGTTTCTGTCTCTGCCTTAGTCCCTCTTGGCTCGTAGTTCTTGATCATTCTCTTCTATTAGTCTCAAGACATTAACTTTCAAAAGGATCAATATCAAATTCACCACGTTTACGATGTATATCGTTACGCAAACTATACATAAATCATACAACACGAAATACAGGATGTATGAAAAGTATAGTGATAAAATATTTGACAACGCTATGGCCACCAGGGAGAACGTTACGATGAAATTGGCGTTTGATTGGGCTGCAACAAAAGAATTCAATTAAGTAGAGATTTATTTTACATTACTTGGATTGGTATCAACGTATGCTTTTTGAGATTTTCTGTAAACTTAAATCACTCAATAATATGCTCTTTTAGACAGTAGATTTCAAATGGATACAAACGCATATTTTAGACTGTTGCAAGTGGAATATAAATTATAACCTTTAAATGAATTTTCCGATAGATACGAGAAGAAATCATAGAATGGAATGGAATGGAATGGAATGGAATTGAATGGAATTGAATGGAATGGAATTGAATGGAATGGAATTGAATGGAATGGAATGGAATGGAATGGAATGGAATAGAATGGAATGGAATGGAATAGACTAGAATAGAATTTATTCCCAAACATATATATTTATACATTACACTAAAAACAAAATGCGTATACATGGTAACTTGCGCCTCATGGAGCAGTAGGGAAACATAAGCTAAGTTAGCTCAATACCCGCAAATTTAGATTATTATAAACAATACAATAATGTAATATAATAACGCTAGTAAATTTAACATACTACACGTTATCAGTCATTAGTATAACATGTTTAATACAAACTACGTACTTTACTATGAGGTGAATATTACATTAAAAACTAGATGATTATAGTGTTGTCTCAAGGAATTCAATAATACTGTAAAATACATGTGATAGTAAAATGTTTTTTAAATTTTGTTTAAATTTGTTTATGTTGTTAGTTGTTTGGATATGCTGGGGGTAAGTGATTAAAAATTGCCCCCCGTATACAGAGGACCTCTACGACTGACGTTATAGTTATAGTATGGGGGTAAATATGTATCTTTCTTGTATTGTATTTATGTATGTCTCATGGGGTTATTAGGTTATTTTTGTGTTTAAATATAGCCAGAGATAAAAGATATATATACAGGTTAGTTAGGGCACATGTAAATCCCATATGCGACACTCCTTTGATCTAGCAGAAATGCCGCCGCTGATCTCGGACTTTTACTGTGGATTTGACACGTCAAGATTAAATACGCTCGGATAATCCGAATCGGAATTTTAGTACCTGACTGAAGTAGGTAATAGAGGATTTTAATCGTATAATTATAATATCTGGATCATACAATACATTTACCTACATCGCATAATTCCTTACATTACCTATTTGTATCATTTGTAACGCTTATTTTAAAATAATAGTGAAATTTGTGCGTCTTATGAAAATTCAATCTTCTATTGCAGCTAAACTGTTTATGCGTATAAGTCTCGGCTCTTTAACCTGGATATATCTCTGCTAGTGTTGCACAAAATATCTCTGTCCTTTTCAGTGTCCCATATGGGATTTATATGTGGTTAGGGTAAAAATTTCCAATTCCATAAATGAGGTACGACATGAGTCATATCTTCGTAAACCACATAGGATAGGACACGAATGGCACGTTTCTGAATTAGAAAAGTACTATTTACATTTGAAGAATTTACCCAGAACTCAATTCCATATTGTAACATAGAATAGAAGTACGCATAGTAGGCTGTCTTTGCTGCGTTAATGCCAATGTTATTTTTTTGCAGCGCCAATGGCAAATACTGCACTAGATAACTTTTTATTGAGTATATATGTGGTATTTCCAATCGAATTTTTCATCGATACATATCCCTAAAAATTTGGTATTTAACACGGGTTCGATATTTCCTATGGCTGACACTAAAGTTATTTGTGGGATATTTTTGTTGGGTTGAAGTAGCATATTGACAGTTTTCTCCACATTAAGGACTAATTTGTTGGTTGTGAACCAGTCGGTTATAAGAGTTCTGTAAGAGGAATCAGTAAATGCGCATACCAGCCGAGCCCCAAGGCATACTGTGCAAGACGGACATTCATAAAATTTTAAAGCAGTAATTTCTATTTTTTTAAATTATGACATTTTATTTTCACTATTTTTAGTGGTCTCTTATTTAGCTTCTATGTAGCAAAAGAAAATCGTTTTGAACATTTAAGCTAACATCAGACTTGTTATCAAGAGGATACTGATCTCCCTATGTACCAAATTCTACATGAATCTGCAAAAGTTTCTCAACTATAGCAGGATTACTGAATTCGCCATTTTAAATTTTTAATATTTGGCATCAGATTCAGTACCGGCACTGGCCATAGTTTGATAAAACAACTACAATTGAATCACCACCGAGCAATAATACCATATAGTATGTCAAAAAATATCGTACGAATTGTTTTCCAATATCCCACATTCGAGAAGTTCTCAAAAAAACGTTTTTCCGATTTTTGTTCACCTTATAGTAGATAAAGCTTGATGAAACTATAAAGGCTCGTGCACACTGGTTTAGTTGTTGGCGCAAGGCAAGTCGTAAGTCACTATCTTTTCTTACTAGTCTTATGTGAACAGGCATTACAGTAGTGAGTAGAGTACTTGACTCTAGTAGCGAAGTTACGCAAGTACTAAAAAGGCTTTGAATATACTAAGAAGCAAATGCAGCCCCTCCACCACAATTTTGACTGGATTGGATAGTAAACAATGCACTAATCTCGTTTAAAGACATTGGCTAGTAGTAAGTTGCATTCGCGTAATCCATAATTACCACAAGAAAGGTACTTATGTAGAATCTGTTGTAAATCTAAACATTTTTACGTGTGAACAATAACTGTAACGAAACTGAAGACAGTCGAGTGATTTGCCATAATTACTGCACTAGTGTGCACGAGCCTTAATGGGACCACCGTCAAGATACACTCTACAGTTTGTAAAAGATTTCATAGAAATCGAGAATGATATAAAAAAACATACATACATACAGGTAGAATTGAGAACCTTCTCCTTTTCAAAATCGGTTAAAAATCCTTCGAATTTTTGCGTATGGGGGTACATTAGGGCCCTTGCGTAAGAAGATTCAATAAATACTCGAGAAGAATTATGGCAGATAACTGGAAATGCCATGGAATTATTTCGAAAGAACATTTATCAGGCGACAGCTTACTAAACGGATCGCAAAATGTATCGAGATAAATGGAATTGATTTGTTACCGAAGACAGATCAATTTTATTATTATTATTGTTATTTATTTATTTTTTGTTGGAGTATACAACCAGATATACATTATAAAAAGAAGACGATAGGTGTCAAATTAATTATTCAAATGAATGTCAGTGAGTTTTATACTTAATAAAACTTTGTGTATTTAGTTTCTGTTTTTACTGGAGTATAATATTCATCTACGATCTACGAGACGTCCCAATAGGTTATGGGCCCAGGAAGTGCTTAGAGAAGAATAGAAAACTTGGAAAGGATAAAACAGAAGTTAGTAAAACTTTATTAAAAAAAAAAAAAAAAAAAAGGAAACGCTACGAGCGGAACTAGTATATGTCGCATTGAATCCTTGAATAAAGAAAACTTCGATACCTGGAAATTGCAGGCGGAGGCATTTTTTTTTTTTTTCCTTATGGGTTGCGGTACCAGATCCCCGCTGTACTGAAGCTTAAGCTTATTGTACCCCATAGTCTCATTACCCCATTAATCCCGTTCCTCTCCAGAAGGAGAGTGTACGATCAATGGGAAATCTGGCTATTTCTTCCGGGGTCACGGTTGGCCCCCCGAAGTGTGAGAACCTTCCAGCCACCAAGGCCGGGCAATCACAGAGTATGTGGTAGGGAGTTTCTTCCTCCTCTTCACACATCCTGCAATATGGATTGTCTTTCACACCTATATTGGTTAGGTGTTTGTTCAGTGTGCAGTGTCCTGTCAGGATGCCTACTGCACATCTCAGCTGTTTTCTGCTCAGCTTCAGCAGTTCGTTAGTCTTTGTCTTGGAAGGTCCGCCAATGATGAGCATACGTGACTGTCTCATCCCCGGCGTCTCAGTCCAGTACAAGTTGTGTTTCTGTCTCAATAGTTCCTTTACCATTCTTCTTGCGGTATTGTATGATATCCCGCAAGATGGCTCGGGACCTATCAAGGCTGCTTTGGCACCTTCTTTGGCCAGCTTGTCTGCTTTTTCGTTGCCCTCGTTTCCCTGGTGTCCTCGCGTCCACTCCAGTTGTATGCTGTTGTGTTCCGCCAGTTTCGCCAGGGATTCGAGGCAGTCTTTTACCGTTTTAGAACGTACCTCTACTGCATTCAGAGCTTTGAGAGCTGCTTGACTGTCAGTGATGATGCGGATTCTCTTATCTGTGTATGACCTCTGCATCATTTCTTGTGCACAGATTTGTATAGCTGTGACTTCTGCTTGAAACACCGTTGCGGTACTGCCTAGGTTTAGACTGATATCTATCCCTGGTTGATCCCCCGCAACGCCTGCTCCAGTACTACTTGACGTCTTTGATCCGTCAGTATACCATATGGTATCATTTGAGTGTCTTCGCATTTGCCTTGTTCCTTCCTCTTCCCTATTGGGTATGTATACCCTGAAGGTCTTTGTGAAGTTGTGGCTTGTGCTGATTCTATCCGACTGCATATCTAGTATGCGATTTTTCCTTATTTGTTGAAATATTTCTGTATGGTGCCCCTTTCTTGGAATGGTCCCATGTCCGTTTGTTTTCAGCCTGTACGCCGCTAACATTGCCTCGCTCTCCACAACTAGGTGTAGTGGAGGCAGGCAAAGTAGTGCTTCCATGGCTGCGGTAGGCGTTGTTGACATTGCTCCCGTTATGCCTAGACATGCTAGTCTTTGTACTTTTCTTAGTTTTCTCATTGCCTCCCCTTTTCCGGCTTTATGCCACCAGATCAGGGAGGCGTAGGTAATTATTGGTATTACAACCATTTGGTACAGCCAGTGTGCCATTCTTGGTTGTAGTCCCCAGTTTTTACCTACCATTCTTCTGCTAGCCCATAAGGCCCGCGTAGCTTTGGTAGTCACTCTATCTAGATGTGCATTGAAGTTTAATTTGGTGTCTAAAGTCAGTCCCAGATATTTGACTTCCGTGCTCACCTGTAATTCTTTTCCTCTGAGATATAGACTATCCAGGTTGAGTTTTCTCTTTCTTGTGAAGGTGACCACAGTGGTCTTCCCCGGATTCACAGAAAGACCTTCTTGTGTGCACCATTCTTCTACCGTGACAAGGGCTCGCTGCATCTTTGCCGATGCAGGGCCCTCGTGTTTTCCTGTTACCAGGATGGCGATATCGTCTGCATAGCCTTGCGCATATATTCCTCGCCGTTCCAGTCGAGATAGACGCTCATCTGCAACCAAGCACCACAGGAGAGGAGATAGGACTCCCCCCTGCGGGCATCCTCTGGTCACAGACACCTCCTCTGTTGTGGATCCTAGCGTGGACTGAATTTTTCTAATTCTGAGTGTTGAGTCGATCCATCTTGTAATTGACTTTTCAACTCCGCGCCTCTTCACTGCCTCGTTTAACGAGTCGAATGAGGTATTGTCGAAAGCACCCTCGATGTCTAGAAAGGTTCCTATGGCAGTTTCTTTACTGTCCAGGGCCCTTTCTATTTTTTGCGTAAGCTCGTGTATGTGGAGGAGGCGGAGGCATTACTAATAAAAAATGATCTCTGGGATTTTGTAAGTGGGACAAAAGTGAAACCGAAAAATGATGAGAGTGCTGAATCATTAGCTGCTACTGCTGTATGGGAATCTACAGATAGGAAGGCACGTGCAGATCTAATTCTTGCGATTAATCCTTCAGAATTAAAGCAAATAAAAGGCTGTATAACGTCAAATGACGTATGGAAAAAATTGCACGAGATTTATCAATCCAAGGGTCCTGCTCGTAAAGCAATGCTGCTGAAACAATTGATGTTACAAAAATTAGAAGAAGGTGAAGACGTACGAACTCACATAGAAAAATTTTTTGATGCAGTAGATAAGCTTCAAGAAATGGAGGTTGAAATCAATAAAGATCTACTGGCGATTATGTTACTTTATAGTTTACCTCAAAGTTATGAAAATTTTCGATGTGCTATAGAATCACGTGATGAACTTCCAACGCCAGACAGTTTGAAGATAAAAATTATCGAAGAAAATGATGCAAGAAAGAACAAAGAACACAGATCGAACGGGAATGCCATGTTTATTCGTAAAAAATACAATTTTAATAAATATGTAAAGCCAAAGAAGGTTGAATCTTATAAGGAAAGTCAAAATTCATTTGTAAAAGATAATTTTAAATATAAATGTCACCGTTGTCGAAAAATAGGACACAAAGCTGTAAATTGTCCCGTCAAAGGAAATTATTCACAACAGAATGCTGGCAACGTAGCAGAAGTTGGTTTTAACGTAAAACCTGAAATATTGGAATCTATTTTCAATACAAGTCAAAAAGTTGAAAGTAGCAAATGGTGTTTAGACAGCGGTTGCACATCCCATATGTGTCCCCAAGAAACAAAATTTGAGAATTTGGAGAATTCTGCATGCAAGCAACTAAACCTGGCTAGTAATGTTACTACTAAAGTTTACGCCAAGGGAATGATAAAACTACCAATAAATTGCAATGACGGTAAGAGAATTATTAGCTTGGAAAATTCTTTACATGTGCCTGATCTTCGTACTAATTTAATGTCTGTTGCAAAAATAACCGAAAAAGGTTTTGATGTGATTTTTACCAGAAACATCGCAAAAATAGTAGACAGAAATAAAGATGTATTACTGGTTGCACATAAAACAGATGGTTTATACTACATTGAAGAATCAATGGAAAATGTAAATTTGGCAACAATAACGTCCTCAAATATGGAGGAGTGGCACAAGAAAATGGGACATTTGAATGAAAGAGATTTAAAGAGAATTGCTGAAAATGGAACAGTATTAGGCATTGAAATCGGGAAGCGGGAAAAATTGACTTCTTGTAATACATGTTTATTGAGTAAGCTCATTCAAGCTCCATTTCCATCCAATTCAAGCCGTAGCTCAGAGATGCTGAATATCGTTCATACTGACATTTGTGGTCCGATGCGTCATACGTCAATTGGTAGTTCAAGATATTTCATTACGTTCACTGATGATTTTTCACGTTGGTGCGAAATAAAATTTTTAAAATCAAAGAGCGAGGCACTGGAAGCTTTCAAAAGTTATAAAAATTTTGTTGAAAATCAAACAGGAAGAAAAATCAAACAACTACAATCTGACAATGGAAAAGAATACATTAACAGAGAATTTGATAAGTATTTGGAAGATAATGGAATCAAAAGAAGACTAACAGTTCCGTATACCCCTCAACAGAACGGAATTTCTGAACGAAGAAATCGTACATTGGTAGAGATGGCACGTTGTATGATGATCGAATCAAATTTATCGCCAAAGTTTTGGGCAGAAGCAACGTTTACTGCAAACTATATCAAAAATAGATGTCCATCTAAAAGTATAGACAATAAGACACCGTACGAATTTTGGAATGGAACACCCCCGAATGTTAGTTATTTTCAAATTTTTGGTTCTTAATGCTATGTCTTAAATAAATCACCAAATAAGGGAAAATTTGATCAACGCTCTGAAGAAGCTATTTTTCTTGAATATTCAGAAACGTCAAAAGCATACAGAGTTTGGATGATTCAAAATAAAAAGGTGCAGGTTGCCCGTGACGTAAAATTTCTAAATGAATATCAGCAAAACAAGACACTCATTGAGTTTACGCCAATAGCTGAAAATGAAATCGGTAAAGGATTGGAAATTGTAGCAAATGATGAAAATGAAAATAGAATTCAAGAAATAGATAATGAAAATGAAAATAGAATTCAAGAAATAGATAATGAAGATGAAAATAGAATTCAAGAAATAAATAATGAAGATGAAAATAGAATTCAAGAAATAAATGATGAAAATGAAGGAAATGAAAATCCTGTTGTAAGTACAAAAAGGGGAAGAGGAAGACCACGGATTGTATGAACTGGAACAAGGAAAAGACCGAGGAAGATATATAAGGAAGTTTTAAATGACATTGAAGAAGAACAAGAAAACCAGGAATTTACAGCATTAGCTGAAATATCAGTAAAAGAAGCATTGTCTAGTTCTAATGCAAATGAATGGATGGACGCAATTCGAAGTGAAATAATCTCTTTATTAGAAAATAATACATGGAAACTTGTTGATAGACCAGAAGAAGAAAATATGATTGGTTGTAGAATGATATTAAGGAATAAATTAGGAGCAAATGGAATGTTAGAGAAAAGAAAGGCTCGACTTGTTGCAAAAGGATACGCGCAGCGTCCTGGAGTCGATTTCGATGAAACATTTTCTCCTGTTGCCCGGTTAACTTCAATTCGTACATTATTTGCTCTGGCAGCCGAACACAAATTGGTTGTGCATCAGTTGGATGTCGTAACGGCTTTTTTGCATGGTGATATAGAAGAAAACATTTTCATGGAAATACCAGAATTTTTTGAAGAGATATTGCTCCAAATTGTCAATGATAAAGGTTACAAAAACGAGACAATAAAAAGAAATGCAAGAAGAATGCTAGAAGAGTTACATGATGGAGGTAAAGTGTGCATGTTACAAAAGGCTTTATATGGATTAAAACAATCAGGTCGTCAGTGGAATAAGAAACTGGACAAGAAGCTAAAAGAAATAGGGTTAAAATCTTTAAATGGAGACCCGTGTGTTTATACAGCAAAACAAGGAAGTGATATAATGTTAATTGCTGTATATGTTGATGACTTGATATTGGCTTCAGGAAATATTGATTGGATAGCTGATATAAAACGAGATCTAATGAAAAAATTTAAAATGAAAGATTTTGGAAGAATTCACCATTGTCTCGGAATTGAAATTGAACAAAGTAAGGACAACAGCATAATCAAGATTTCACAAAGCACATATATCAAGAAAATTTTAAAACATTTTAATATGGAATTATCAAAACCAGTTAATACGCCGATAGCACCCAACGTAAAACTAACAAAGCCCGAATCCACTTCTTGTTTCGTACTTATTATTATTTTTAGTATTATTAGTGGTATTATTATTATTATTATTATTTTAGGTAATCCCCAAGTTAAATCTTTGCTTGTTTGTCTTAGTTATCAAACGTATATAGAGTTGCCTATGTACTTGGTTCACTTTGAACATATATATTTTTGTTCTCTTTAAAAAACTTATCTTGCGCGTTTTATGTGATATAAAAAACCTGACCGTCAGGAAGACAGACTTCAAGAGAGTGAAAAGTTAATCAACGCAGTTTTAAAACTATTCGCAATTATTTATAATTATTTACTGAAAAACGCTATTTATTAAACCTGAGTGTAAAGTGACGAATCTTCGTGGATTTCGAGGACAGCGATTACACTGGCCGGCCGGCATACTCCGTCCAAAGGATCACTAGGGTGAGTTATATCACACGTTATCACTACAGTCCATATTATTCATTATTTACTATTACTTTGGAAATACCATTAGATAATTTTCGACTGGTTTCCATACATTTTTTGGTTTACTTCGAGCCTGATAAAAGAATATTTAGTAACTTGTATCTACCTATATAATTTTATATATTTTCAAGGTGAATTTTATAGGCACATTCAATTTTTTTTGTAGAGAAAAAAACGCATACTTCTATTATAATTACTTGCAAAGATTTAAATATTGGTATTACAACAAATTAATTCATTGGTTATAATTGCTTTAATCTTTTTTAATTTTATGGTATTTTAAAATATATACATCCCTTAAAAAAGGCTTGGGTGCTCAGTTTCAAATAAATCATCACTATAATTTCAATTACATTTAAAAATGGAAAAAAATATTAAGAAAACGCGAGCATTACGTCAAGAAACTATTGAACTATTACACGATTTATATAATGCAGCTCAATCAGCCATTGATAACGAAGCTTCTAGACGGTTATTTAAAATTAGATATCAGGATATTACAGATATAAGTTCTGATTTTAAGCATTATCACACAAATTTAATAAGTGTACTTTCGGGGGCTGAGGGTGCGGACCTGGCAGCTGAACATAAGGTCAGGGAAAACTTTAATCAAGAATATTACGCGGTTAAAGTAATTTTTGAGGAATTATTTGAAAATACCCCTGCCGAATCGCGAACTGATTGTGTTAAGTCTAATGTTCGTCTCCCTAAAATTTCGTTAAAAACCTTTTCAGGTGATTTACGAGATTTTATAGCTTTCAAGGACACATTTGACTCCTTAATTCATAATAGGCAAGATCTAAGTAACATGGAAAAATTTAATTATTTAATTTCCAGTTTAAGTGGACCTCCACTAACTGCAGCTAAAAGTTTACCATTTTCTAGTGAGAATTATCAAATAGTTTATGACAACTTAGCAACTCGTTATACCAATAAACGCTTATTAGCCACTTCACATTGGCGAGAAATAGATAATTTTAAGAAAATTACGTCTCGTACTGCACTATCCCTTCGACGCCTTTTAGATGTTTTTAGCGAAAATTTAAACGCTCTTGAAAATCTTAATTTGCCTGTAGATAAGTGGGACTTTGTGTTATTGAATAAAATGCTAGAAAAATTAGACGACGAGACAGTGGCGGCATTTGAGCTGTCACTCAGGGGTACCGAAATTCCTACTTATAATTCTCTTATTGATTTTGTAGAACATCAATGTCGAGCGTTGGAAAACATTGCTTTTTCCACCTCAACTATTAAGTACAAAAAGCCTGAAAGTCATTCAACACGCACTAATACTTCCAATTTCAATCGCCAAAATAGTTCCGTATTTTTTACAAATTCAGAATCTGTACTTGCTTGTTCTTTATGTCAACAATCTCATCCGTTATACAAATGCGCTGATTTTATGAAAAAATCTGCCGACGAGAGATATGCGTTTACAAAGAATAAAATTTTATGTACAAATTGCTTAAGCTCGTTGCACACTATACGAACATGCAAGTCGAAATCAGTTTGTAGAAAATGCAACAAACGTCATCATACACTGCTACACTTTGAAAATAGACCTCAAGTACCTGCTTTACAAGGTAGCTCTATACAGGGTGAGCCATCTACATCCAATTCAGTAGTTCTCGCAAATTCTTCGCCTACGCTTCCTACTACTACTGCTCATTCTTTAACTGGCCTAAATCCACATAATAGTGGGGTTTTATTATCAACAGCTCTAGTAGAATTCGCTGATAGGAGCGGTAATTTCCATGTATTTAGGGCACTAATCGACTCGGGGTCGCAAACTACTTTTATCTCGCAAAAGTGTAGTAAAATGTTAGGGCTGTTTCGATCTAAATTGTCCTTATCAGTACGTGGTCTCGGACTTATGCAAACTTCAATAAATTCCAGTGTTATTAACACTACTTGTCGTCCGGTAGGCAAGTCTACGCCCGTTTTAGACGTGATAGCCGTGGTTTTACCTAAAATCTGTGACTCTTTGCCCATTATTGAACTCCGAGGTCATTCTTGGTCGCATATTTCTAATTTAACACTAGCAGATCCTACTTTTCACACACCAGGGGATATTGACGTACTTTTCGGCGCGGATATGATCCCGCAAATCCTACTGAATGGTCACATAACTGGAAATACAGATGAACCCATGGGTCTTAACACCATCTTTGGGTATGTTCTAATGGGAAAAATCAAAGCTAAGCTGCCTCCACATATAACTTCACTTTTTTGCACCACGGATCCGGAACCACTAGATAATATTTTAAAAGGATTTTGGGAGTTGGAAAATATACCCAATGTCACCGCCATTTCACCAGATGATGAATACTGTGAGAAATTATTTTGTAATACAACTACTCGTGATAAAGAAGGTCGGTTCATTGTTAACTTGCCATTTCGCGAATCAGCACCACATTTCAAAAACTCACGCCCCATCGCACTACAATTTTTATACGCACTAGAGCGACGTTTAATAAAAAATGTTGATTTATATAAACAGTACGCCTCTTTCATGAAAGAGTATTTGGATTTGGGGCATATGGAGCCAGTATCTAGTCCTATTAATTCTGACGCCTATTTTTACTTACCGCATTCTTGTGTTCTTAAACCGCAATCGCTTTCTACCAAATTACGCGTCGTATTTAACGCATCAGTAAAGTTACCTTCTTGCCCCACGCTAAATGATACTTTGCATGTAGGTCCCAAACTTCAGAAGGACATTATGACTATATTGCTTAATTTTCGCTTTCATAAAATCGTCTTTACTGCTGATATAAAGCAAATGTATCGACAAATTTGGGTTAACCCTGCGCAAACAGATTTTCAAAGAATTTTATGGAGATTTTCACCAGAGGAGCCTGTACAAGATTATCGTTTAAAGACGGTTACTTATGGAATTTCTTCAGCGCCTTATTTAGCTTTACGAACTCTTTTAAAATTAGCGGACGACGAAGCATTTGCTTTCCCTAACGCTTCCTCCGTTTTGCAATCTGATGTCTACATAGATGATGTTGTAACGGGCAGTCCGTCCTTAGAGCACGCACAAAATTTACAATCGGAACTGATCAATCTTCTCGCACGAGGGGGTTTCGAGTTACGCAAATGTGTAACGAGGTAAATTTTCCGTTGCCAAAAATGCAGTTTAAATTAATAATATACTTCGTTATTTGCTCCGCTTACATTCGAATCATAGGTATTGTGAATTTTTATTATCGATTTCTCCCAAATTTAGCTAGCTGAATCCGCGAAACAGATTTCTACTTTAAATGGGTAATTTGATAAACCTGGCAGTGAGAGGGCTGTCTATAATATTAACATTAATTACAAGATTTGATATTGGGGGCGTTGGTAAGTCAGCTACGTAAATCAGTTTCATTAGACCACATTTGAGAATCACTTCTGTCCGATCCGTCAAACAGCCCAGTCGGGTACTGTTCCGTATATTCACAACATGTAAGTACACCGTTTTATCACCGCCGCTGGTTTCTTGTCGACCTTTTTATATTAACACAGATAAGAATAATTCACTGAAATGTGTGTTTTAAAGAAATAATTTGAAACCGATTCCGTTTAAATGTATCAGAATATAATTATTATTTCCCGACTTTGCCGAAATTAAATAAATTTATTAAATTATTACAATATAGTAAGAGAGTCCGAGTTAGGACATGTCAACTTCTCCGATTTTATCCAAATAGCCATGTTCGCAAGAATTTCCAAATGGGAAAAAGAACATGGATGATATTTCGAGAGAAAATGTGTACCGTTTACCGTTTATATTATTTTGATCCAGACCATTTGTGATGGTACTGCGATAAAATAATATGTTGTTCTACCAAATGGGTAGAAGTTTTAATTACCGTAATTTTATTTTAGCTAGGTCGTAGCAAAATAAAATCTGTATTTGCAAAAATTATTTTTGTGAAATTGATTGTAGTGTTAGTGTTAATTTACCGTTCATTTTGTTTCCAATATTTTGTACTGATACGAAATGGAACAAAATTCATTACTTTGAAATAATTTATAGAATTTATTATAGTCCGGGAACTGAGAATAGAATCTAGGCTACCGTAAATAAATTAACTAACATTATATTCTGATACATAGACATTTTCCGCAATCCGACAAGATACCACGTGGCCAAACCGAAATGCATTTAATGAAGGCACCCAGCTGTGGGGTTTGAGGCGCTTGGCAAACACCGCATCAAGTGTTGATGTAATTTCAACACATCCGAACCGAACCGAAATACCACCGTTCTGATTATTACTGTCTGTCCGTCTAGGCAGAATAATCTCCGCCGTAAGCTGATACCAAATCCGATAACCATTTTATTTTCCGAACCGAGTGTAACCAAGTTTACACACCGCTCCAAATCCGATAACCGTTTTATTTTCCGATCCGAGTGTGACTTAGGTTACACACCGCACCGAATCCGACAACCGTTTTATTTATTTGGTATCAGCCTTATTTAGTTTTGCCAAGTCCTTCACACTTACACTCTGACCGTCCATGTAGGCATGATTATTGCTGTAGTTAACCGCTTGCTTTTGCCTGGTATTTGCACGCTGTCAGTTTTTTTTAAATTACTTACTTGTGTAGTTTTTTCCGTTTGCTGTTTTTTTTATATACCGCTTTACTACTTGTGTTTTCACCGCTTTCCCCGTCTGCTTGCTTACCACCGCTTGCTTCCGCATTAATGAGTAGCTAACTAGCTTCTCACCGCCTGGTTACCCGTACGTCACAAAATGGCGCCCTACCTAATTCAAGTTAGACTAAAATGACATATCTTAAGTTTTGTTATTGCATTTATCCGAAACTCCGTATTTTGGTACTTAACCGTTTTTTATTGTTTTGTAAAAATTTCATTGTGTGTTAATAAACTTTGTTATTTACCGACATCTGCCTTTTACCGTTGAATGTGAGTGAAAGTCTAATCTGCCGTCCAGACCCCTGGACATACCGTGTCTCCACTGTAGCTATCCCAGCCCTACTGCAACAGGCTGCGTTTAGGAGGCTAATGTGGGACCTTTGCCCCACGTAAAAATTGCAAAGGTGGCGCTCGAGATTACCAAATTTAACCGAAATATGGCTCAGCGCCAAAGCGACGCTTCCACTTGCCTATGCGCTAGGCAACTGGAAGAAAGCACGTCACAAATGGTCGAGTAATGAAGCAAAATTACTCGCTAGTCTTCCCCCATCTTATTTAGCTGATGATCCTCACTTTTGGGATGAAGGAAACGGATTAAAAATTTTAGGCTTATACTGGCGGCCCTCTCTAGATGACTTTTCATATCAAGTAGAGGCTATAGAAAATACTTGTACGAAACGTCAAATTTTGTCACAATTAGCAAAAATATTTGACCCCTTGGGATTTTTAACGCCCATTACGTTTTTAACGAAACGCATTCTTCAACGTTTGTGGTATATTGGGCTCGGCTGGGATGATCCACCACCGGAAGATGTACTTCAACTTTGGACACGTTTCCGAGAAGAGCTATCATGCCTGTCATGTATTCAAGTACCCCGTCGTATCATAAATGACAATACGCTCTCGTATCAATTACACGGATTCTGTGATGCATCCATGCATGGATATTGCGGCGTAGTGTACCTTCTCGAACATGATGGCGATAAAACTATTTCTGTTCATTTTATTTGCGCAAAATCTCGGGTCGCACCGCTGCAGCGCATTTCTATACCGCGTTTGGAATTATGCGCGGCTGTCACATTATCTAATTTAATTTCGTTTACCACTAAAACTTATCGTGATAAAATTAACTTTGGCAATATTTACGCATGGTCAGACTCTACTATCGCTTTATCGTGGATTAGATCTTCTGCACATAGATGGCAAACCTCTGTGAGTAATCGTGTCAGTTATATTCAGGAACGAATTGCTCCCATTCATTGGAGACACGTTCGATCTTCTGAAAATCCTGCGGATATCGGTTCCCGTGGAGTGTTTCCATCGGACCTTATAGGTAATTCTCTATGGTGGGATGGACCCTCTTTCTTATATGAACCTAGCACTTCATGGCCTAGACTTATCGACTCAGACATTCTTTCTCCGGAAGCCTTATCCGAAGAAAGACAAATAACTTTGCACGTTGTCGTGGCCGAACATACATTAGACGCACTTCTCAATCGTTTTTCGAAGTTCTCTAAACTTCAACGCATTTTAGCTTACTCTCTTCGTTTTATCTACAATTGTAAAAATACGGCCTCTAGAAAACATTGCCACTTAACACAAATGGAATTAAATCAGGCCTTATGTCTTTTAATTAGGCATACGCAACGCACAGCCTTTTCGATAGATTTCGAACAGCTGCAAAAAGGTTTGAAGCTATCTAAACCCTTACGCAAATTAGGTGTTTTTCGTGATGAATTCGGACTACTCCGTGTTGGAGGGCGGCTACAGCATTCGTCACTTTCCTACGATATGAAACACCCATATCTACTTCCACGCGCTAGTCGACTTACAACTCTTTTGATCGAATGGTGTCACTTAAAATACTTACACGCCGGTTGCCAAACCGTTCAATTTATATTAGCTCAAAATTTTTGGATCTTGTCCTCTCGGAGAGCAGTACGGACAGTAATTTCCAAGTGCCACATTTGTTGGCGGCAACGTCCAAAAACTTATCAGCCGGCTATGGGTGATTTACCGCGCGTTAGAGTTTCGCAATTAATCGCCTTTTCGCATGTAGGTGTGGATTATGGTGGTCCCTTCTATATTACCATGAGTAGAATAAGAGGTGCTAAAACGTACAAGGCGTATCTATGTCTTTTTATCTGCATGAGCACTAAAGCACTGCATTTAGAGCTAGCTTCAGAATTGACCACAGAAGCGTTTTTAGCAGCTCTACGTCGACTAATCGCCAGGCGCGGTCGCCCGAATCATCTTTATAGCGACTGCGGAAGCAATTTTGTGGGCGCCAATAAAGAATTAAGTACTTTAATGCAATCCGCTGCTGCGGCTGAATCACTGGAATGGCATTTCAATCCTCCGCATGCCCCCCATTTCGGTGGCCTTTGGGAGGCTGGTATTAAATCGGCGAAATTTCATTTGGCACGCGTCATAGGGCAACAGCTCTTGACTTATGAAGAATTTTACACCGTGATTGCACAAACCGAGGCAATACTCAACTCTCGTCCTCTTACTCCATTAAGCGCTGACCCGCATGATCTCTTGGCATTGACTCCAGCCCATTTTTTAAACATGCAGCCGCTATCATGTCTACCGGAAGAAGATTTAAAAGGCGTGCCTTTGGGTCGTTTATCTCGCTGGCAATTATTACAACGCCTGCATCAGGACCTCTGGTCCCGGTGGCAAAAAGAGTATCTCCACACGTTAACCTAAAGATCCAAGTGGAGTTCCGGTACGAATTTAGCAAAACCAGGTGATATGGTTGTGGTGAAAAATGATCAGGCACTTCCCCTTGAGTGGCACCTAGGTAGGATCGTCGAAACATTCCCAGGCGCAGATGGTGTAGTACGAGTGGCCACAGTTCGCACCAAGAATGGTATCTTCAAGCGTCCACTTGTTAAACTATGTCCGCTTCCCGCGTCTTCGGACTAAAAAACGCTTACGCCTTTTTTGGCGGGCGGTATGTTTCGTACTTATTATTATTTTTAGTATTATTAGTGGTATTATTATTATTATTATTATTTTAGGTAATCCCCAAGTTAAATCTTTGCTTGTTTGTCTTAGTTATCAAACGTATATAGAGTTGCCTATGTACTTGGTTCACTTTGAACATATATATTTTTGTTCTCTTTAAAAAACTTATCTTGCGCGTTTTATGTGATATAAAAAACCTGACCGTCAGGAAGACAGACTTCAAGAGAGTGAAAAGTTAATCAACGCAGTTTTAAAACTATTCGCAATTATTTATAATTATTTACTGAAAAACGCTATTTATTAAACCTGAGTGTAAAGTGACGAATCTTCGTGGATTTCGAGGACAGCGATTACACTGGCCGGCCGGCATACTCCGTCCAAAGGATCACTAGGGTGAGTTATATCACACGTTATCACTACAGTCCATATTATTCATTATTTACTATTACTTTGGAAATACCATTAGATAATTTTCGATTGGTTTCCATACACTTCTGAAGAGGAGATGAAAAAGTATCCATTCAGACAGTTAATAGGATCATTGATTTATTTATCAACTGGTACCCGTCCTGATATAGCATTCACGGTGACTTATTTGAGCCAATTTAATAACTGTTATAATCTGGAACATTGGAAGGCAGCAAAAAGAGTCCTGCGGTACCTCAACGGTACAACTTCATATGGATTACGTTATGAAAGGTCTGGAAAATCTGTAGTTGGTTTTGTCGATGCAGATTGGGGTTCATGTTCTCAAGATAGAACATCATACACCGGCTATGTTTTTATGCTAGCTGGAGCTGCAATTAGCTGGGAAGCTCGTAAACAAAGAACGGTAGCTTTGTCTAGTACTGAGTCCGAGTACATGGCATTAACTGAGGCAGCTAAAGAAGCTGTGCACTTAAAAAGATCTTTAAGTGAAATTGGATACGTAAATGACGATTTTAAATTTATCATATTCAATGACAATCAAGATGCTCAGAAATTGGCGAAGAATCATGTTTTTCACTCGAGAACCAAGCACATAGACATTCGTCATCACTTCATACGTGACGTCTTAGAAACTGAAAATCTTCAACTTAAGTATTTGCCAACAGAAGATATGGTGGCGGATATATTTACTAAAGAGTTAAATTGACCTAAGTTCAGCAAATTTCAAAAGGACCTGGGTTTAGTAGATTGTAATAAATAATGAGATAACTGGTTGAGGGGAAGTGTTGGAGTATACAACCAGATATACATTATAAAAAGAAGACGATAGGTGTCAAATTAATTATTTTAATGAATGTCAGTGAGTTTTATACTTAATAAAACTTTGTGTATTTAGTTTCTGTTTTTACTGGAGTATAATATTCATCTACGATCTACGAGACGTCCCAATATTTTTAAAACAAAATTTTTATTTAAATAAATGATATTTGTTTAAATACATATATTTATTTTAAAAGCCATTGTATTTTCTACTTGTTTTGCTAGTGCTGGAATGTAATAAATTATAAAATTCTAAAAACGTAAGAAAGATATATATAAAAAAAGAAAAACTAGGGCGCAAAATTAATGATATGACATTTTAAAGACACGTAATATGTCGTAGGTGGCGCTTTCTACAAATAACAGCAAAACTTTAACTAGATCCGAATTCTTCGCCTCAAGTTCTGTTAAAATATTTTAATTCTTTTAGACGTTATTTTAAAAAAATCACTTTGATACCCTGTATCTCAATTACTATTAACTTTGAGCTAAGATAAGATTAATGACAGAAAATGAAGTGGTCAAGACGACAAATGAGTATCAATATCTAGGAGTCACATTATCTTTCTACGGCAGAAATGATATTGATATACAGAATAAAATAAAATAAGGTAAAACTATAATAGACAACTACATCCCATGCTGTGGAATGACATTTCGAGAAAATCGAACAGTTGGAAAAAAGGAAGGCCACGGAATAGAGGAAGCTATACAAAAGGCAGAACTAGAAGTAGACAGATTCAGAAATAGAACCTCTTGAAAATTGTGATGCGGACGATGGCAAAATTAGCTGTATACAAACCGTTCATATATACAGGGTGTAATTAGTTTCATGTCATTAAAAAAAAAACGGTGGTAAAAAAATAAACAAAAAATTCCAAAATACTTAATAACCTAGTTTGAGAACTGCTGGCATATAGGGGTAGGTTTTATTGCCTCGCGTCTTGTCGCACGAGATACTCTGACATTCCTGCAAATAAGTATGCCGACAAAGCAGTTAATAGCAACCGACAGAGGACATCGTCATGTTTTTTGCTTCTTCGCGGCCAATTATCCTATTAGGCGTGCTATCTCTCCCTTGTAATATTCTCAAGTAATAATTTCAGTTTTGTCCTTACTTGGTAAAGAACGCACGCATGACGCGACGTACCCGTTCCTTGGTTTTGTCTGTTTTCTTTTTGAATTTTGTGCCACTTATGTTAAGATTTATTTCATTGGCTTATCGTTCAAGTCGTTAGTGCTTGGTTACGTAAGACACTACTTCTCGTTCGTGCTTTTTGTGTTCCTTTTTGGATTTTGGACCAAGTTTTTCTGTTTGTTTTCTTTATTGATAACGTTAATTCACAGTTTAGCGTGGTGTTTTAAAACGCAGATTTTGGACATTATGGGAGATTACACTTATCCAGAGCTCGCGGATATGGACTTGGTACATGGAGAAAGTTGTGGATATGCAGCTGGTGCGGAAGAGCTTTAGAACAATTGCAACGACATATTTTAATGTGCATAGAAACCATAAAAAATGATCCTAATTTACCAAATGTGTTGAACGGAGTAAGTATGTTATTAGTTCGACGTACCGAAATGTGTATACGTGGAGATGGAGGTCATTTCGAACAATTTTTGTAAAAAATTCAAAAGAATTTTTCAGTTATTGGGTGTTACCTACCTATTGGGCATTAAAGGTATGATTATTATTATTAGTATTCGTTGTCTTATTTTTATCTGTTTATTATTGTTTACATTGATTTTCATAGAGACCAAAGACTTGATTTTTAGTTTTCGATACCTGATTGAGAAAAATTATGCGCTCAATTCGTTAAAACAATCAGCCTAACTTAAAATTCACAACTATTTTCTGTTATCGTATCTCGGACGTCTAACTATTCGCTTTCCAATTTCATAAAACAATTACAAATTTTTTAAGCTTTTAGCACAATGTTAAAAATGTTAATAAACCACTTTTAAATTTTATAAATTCTTATAAACGACTATAAAAGCTACAATAGCTTTGTTCCAAATTAAAAAACACATGTAAACAAATCCTATTTATATCCCTGCGGCCATGCTATGCTTGCGTTGTGCCGAAAGAGAAGGAATTATTTACATTTTCATAATTAGTGGTATAAAAAGTTCAATACAAATAATCCCATCAAAGTGCCGCACTTCTACCGCCGGGAACACAAGTCGGGTATTACAGTTTTTTATCATTTCTAATATAATTCTAATATAACACTAACATCCATTGACCCTGAAAAAACAGTGGTTCTCAAATCTTTCGTACCATAACATTAAAAATGTAAACCCAGGTCAGTTTTTTTCAAAGCGCCCCTAGAGAAAAAGGTCATATAGGTTTTCTGTTTGTCTAGTCCGTCCCTATTACCAGTTTTTTTTAATGACATGAAACTAATTACTCCCTGTATATATAGTAAGATAAGTTTGGCCGACTAGGATTACTTTTACGTAAGAAATCTGCTGTTGGTCTGTGTACCATTACTTATGCGACACCTTGTATATATTAAAATGAGTGCTATTAATACTACCCTAGCTTACACATTAAAAATTTAGTAGTAGTTATATCATTACGCCTTTGCCGTGCATTTCATTTCTTTTTTGTAAATGCTGTTTGATGTACTGCCTGCATTTATTACTTCTTACCTAAAGTGGCAATCATGCTGTAAAACATAAGTCCAAAGAGACTGTTGGGTTTGTGTAATATTGAATCTTTACCAAAGATACCAAATCCTTTTCCATACCTGAAAATAAGAGGAACAATATACAATCGTGTATACGTAGTGTATAGCCAGGTCGTTGATTTCTTATTTAAAATCTATCTGGATACGACAAAGAGTAATAAAAGCTCATTATAAATGGCATTCCTATAAAACCATAGTCAGAGTGCTCACGAGTAACTTATTTCTATTACATATTATTTAAAGTTCTCTTCATATACTTAAGGTATATAAAAAGTGTCGGCGCCTTTGACTTTGCGGTAAAGATCAAATACCCCGACATTTTTTATTTGTTAATAAATTAAACACTGCTTTTAGATGAATCAATCAATATATTATAAATACTCTACATATGTTTCGGCTTATTAGGCCTTTATCAAGAGTATTACATAGTGAATACTGTAAATTCAGTATTCACTATGTAATCCTCTTGATAAAGGCCTAATAAGCCGAAACATATGTAAAGTATTTATAATATATTGATTGATTCATCTAAAAGCAGTGTTTAATTTATTAACAATTATTTTCAAGATGTTTCACAAGGAACCTACCACAAGTTCAGTTCAGTGTATTTTTTATTTGCTTTAAATATATGAAGAGAACTATACATTAATGGGCTGTACTTTTAAAGAAAGGTTATTCGAAATATCCGTACTACAGCATTCCCACCTGCTTCTCTGGTGATTGTCGTTGTCTCTCCAGTAGCGATCTCTTGGGCCGATCTCTCTCGCCAAAGTTATCATCAACAAATTCAAACATTAATGCCGGGTTTAGAGGATTTTCGTAATTTAACAAAATTATTAATTATTATCATTGTTATGGAAATATTTAGATAAATAAAACACAGACGTTTATTTCGTATGAAATTATTGACAGCAAGATTAAGAACATAAAATATGTAGATACATTAATCTAATAATTTATTTTGCTGTACAATTTTTATAATTATGAAAAGAAAAAATAGTACGCCCATGGCAGATCTTTGTCTGAGTAATTTATTGCTCTCTGTTCTTTCGAAATAGGTTATAATTAGTATTGAATCATCAATCTACAAAATAGCTCTGTGACCTGTAGCACTTACACTATATATCCCGAGAGCTAGCATCACAAAAATTTGTAAGTACTATTTGTATGGACAGAATGTGCCTTAATAGCTTGTCGATGATCCATTGAATACCCGCCCTTCAGACACCCAGGCCGGTAGCGGCGCGTGAGCAGAATAGGTTATCCAAAGTCAGTTTGAAAACTATGAAAAAAGACCGACAAAGGAATACCTACTTCATAACACCAGCGATGGTCATGAGCGTCGACCGACAATTTTTAGAATTACTTTTTAATTATTGTAAATATTATTTTACTACTTTATACTAATTGATAGGCATAATGTAAATTATTTATTTAGGCTTTGTAATGATTTATCCTGGTAGCAACGCTTTGAATTGAATTTTCAAATTCACACTAGAAATGCTATACCTGTCACAAATGTCAAAAAAGCCGTTATTGATTCGCTCGTGCCTAACCGATTTTCCGATTGCACCGTCACAATTTACGATACCGACAAAACGCCAATATTTCTTTTTTCGTGCAGACATCACACGATCTTCCACTCGACGTGGAAGAGATATTAAGGCACATTCTGTCCATTTGCAAATATTACACATTTTGTGACGCTGGCTCTCGGACTAATAGAAGATATAGGTAGCCTCTAAGAGCTCAAGTATACCAAAAAATACATTTTTCTGTTATATCTTTTTCTGTGGATATTGAAAAAATGCACTAAAAATAACAGACAAAGGATCTCAAAGACAAGTTAAAAGATAATTGGGCATTTGGGCAAGGTGGAGGAAGTGGAAAGGTAATAATTACCGGTCTTTTGTATAGTTCATTCCATATTTATACTGCACATCATTACTAATCATTACTTCCTCATCCACGTAGTGGAGCGGAAGTATACTAAGTAATCGTAAAAAAAAATCAATAATTTTTTTGTTGAAATAGGTTTAGAATGTCACGAAACGTCGAGATATCAGAGAGCGAAAAAAAAATCCCTATCTGTCTGTCTTTGATTTTTTTGTGCCACGTTTTCTCTGGAACGGTTAAAGATATTGATTTGAAATTTGGTACACTTATGTACCTAGTAGGTATTTTACCGAAACAAGACTAGACCATTTTTATCTGTTCAAAGTAGGTATCGTAATATATTTCATAAAATGTTAGTTGAGCTAAGACATTTAACAATGGAATCAGAAACAAAAAACCGCTGCCCAAGGAATCACTACTTCCACATCCAGATTCTTCATCCAAGTCACTTTAAATGAAACATCTTGACTATATTTGCACTCTAGTATGTGGAAATTATTGGTCATAGAATTTTAATAATATTTGGGGCAGATGTCATAGAAAAGTTTGAGGGGTTGGTTTCTACCATATTCATTAAAAATGAAGTTTCTAGTTTACCCTACTTATTTTCCACTATTCACAATCTACCACCTCCCACCCCTTCAATGGAGTCATCTGAATCAGATGTCACTACAATACATACGTGTACCTACTAACTTTCAAGTGAATATCTCAATTTGATGTTATCAATCCCATTAATAATGAAGGGGAGGTGGTGGAGTTTGAAAAATATTAGAAAGAAATCTGAGGCCTTGGTTCCTAGTATATACACCGAATCCCAAATTTCTGTACTCTTACCAGTTTGATTTACTTATTTTCCCCTAGATACTCCTATTAACCCCAACCCTTCTACGGAATCATCCCAAAATATAATCTAGTTCCAGATGTCGTTATAATACATACGTCTACCAAATTACAAGTGAATATCTCAATTTTACTTTATCGACCCCTTTAATAATGTAGTAAGGGTTGATTAGAAGTGTTGAACAATAGTATCAAAAAATCTGAGGCCTTGGCATCTAGGACATACACCTAATTTCAAGTTGCAGTACTCTTACCAGCTTGCGTTACTTATTTTTCCCTATTTACGTCTACTTACCCCCATTCCTTCAACGCAATCATGTCAAAATATAATCTAGTTTCAGATATAATTATAATACATATATGTGCCAAATTTCAAGTGAAAATTTAAATTTTATTTTATCAACTCTTGAAAATACTAATAAAAAACCTGAGACCTTCGCTTCTAGTATATACACCAAATCCCAAATTTCTGTACTTTTACCAGCTTGCTTTACTTATTTTCCCCTATATACCACTATTTAACCCCCAACGGCATCATCTCAAAATATAATCTAGTTCCAGATGTCGTTATAATTCATACGTGTACCAAATTTCAATTGAATATCTCATTGTGGGGGTTGAAAAATATTATAAATAATCTGAGACCTTGGCTTCTAGTACATATACCGAATTTCAAGTTTCTGTAGTCTTACCAGCTTGCTTTACTTATTTTCTCCTATTTACCCCTATTTAACCCTCAACCCTTCAACGGAATCTTCTCAAAATATAATCTAGTTCCAGATGTCGTTATAATACATATGCGTACTAAATTTCATGTGAATATCTCAATTTTATTTTATCAACCCCTTAAATAATGGAGTAGGGGTGGTGGGGGGCTGAAATATATTATTAAAAAATCTGAGGCCTTGGCTTCTAGTAAATACACCGAATTTCAAGTTTCTGTACTCATACCAGCTTGTTTTACTTATTTCCCCCTTTTTACCCCTAAATAACCCACAACCCTTCAACGTAATCATCTCAAAGTACAATCTAGTTCCAGATGTCGGCATAATTCATACGTGTACCAAATTTCAAATGAATATCTCAATTTTATTTTATCAACCCTTTTAATAATGGAGTAGGTGGTGGGGGTTGAAAAATATTATAAATAATCTGAAACCTTGGCTTCTAGTACATACACCGAATTTCAAGTTTCTGTAGTCTTACCAGCTTGCTTTACTTATTTTCCCCTATTTACCCCTATTTAACCCCAACCCTTCAACGGAATCATCTCGAAATATAATCTAGTTCCAGATGTCGTTATAATACATACGTGTACCAAATTTCAAATGAATATCTCAATTTTATTTTATCAACCCTTTTCATATTGGAGTAGGGGTGGTGGGGGTTGAATAATATTATAAAAAAATCTGACGCTTTGGCTTCTAGTACATACACCGAATTTCAAGTTTCTGTAGTCTTACCAGCTTGCTTTACTTATTTTCCACTATTTAGCCCTATTTAACCCTCAACCCTTCAACGGAATCATCTCAAATTATAATCTAGTTCCAGATGTTGTTATAATACATACGTGTACCAAATTTCAAATGAATATCTTAATTTTATTTTATCAACCCTTTTCATATTGGAGTAGGGATGGTGGGGGTTGAAAAATATTATAAAAAAATCTGACGCTTTGGCTTCTAGTACATACACCGAATTTCAAGTTTCTGTACTCTTACCAACTTGTTTTACTTATATTCCCCTATTTGCCCCAAATTAACCCCCAACCCTTCAACGGAATCATCTCAAAATACAATCTAATTCCAGACGTCGTTATAATACATACGTGTATGAAATTTCAAATGAATTTCTCAACTTTATTTTATCAACCCCATTAATGGGGTAGGGTAGGGGTGTTGGGGTTTGAAAAATATTGTAAAAAAATCTGAGGCCTTAACTTCTGGTACATACACCGAATTTCAAGTTTCTGTACTCTTACAAGCTTGCTTTCCTTATTTTCCCATATTTACCCCAATTTAACCCCCAACCCTTCACCGGATATCCTCAAAAAACAATCCAGTCCCAGTCCAGATCTCGTTATAATATATACGTGTACAAAATTTCAAGTCAATATCTTAAACCGTTCCGGAGAAAACGTGCGGACAAAAAAAGTTACAGACAGACAGACCGACAGACAGAAAAATTTTTTTTTCGCTCAAATTTAAAACCTCGACGTTTCATGACATTCTAAACTTATTTCACAAATAAAAATTTTTGAAAATTTTTTTGCGATTACTATACTTCCAATCCACTACGTGGATGTGGAAGTAAAATGAATTGTTACAGTGGGCCAGTTATGTATTTAATGCAATACCTAATTAAAATAGTTGTAATAATTTATAGTAAGTATATTTGTGGTTAGTATACTTACTCCGATTTGAATGCTTTTGAGCAGCTGACATGAGGATGTATATCACACATCGGTTGGTATTCATCATTCATTTCCACTTGCAATTCCACCGTATATGCATAAAGAGACAACCCTAACCCCACTAAACAAGAAAGGGTTAACCAAGAATTAACTTTGTGTACAGAAACAAGCCACATCTTTGGATACTGATGTTATTTGGCACTTCTTAGACTATTCGAGTTTGACAAACAAAAAATTACACGTAATAAGCAAAGGTTATCACACGTAATCCTAAACTTATTTATAAAAAAATCATGAGTGTGTAAAACTATAAAGCAAAAAACAGGAAACCAATTGATCAAAATCGCCAAACCACACCGTTGCCAGATCAAATCTTGAAAATTAGATACCAATCGATTGAAAGAGGCGCCGCGCGCCGTCAGGAAACGTTAATTTAGAAAGAAATACCTATAATAGTGAGTTGAGTGCAAATATCCATCATTGAATTTCAATACCATAGTTTCTTTATAAAATATAAACTGATTGTTAGGTATATTTTAATTATTTTACTGCACTGCACTTATTAATTTATTTTTGTACAGTTTCACTTCATTTTTATGAAATTACGGATATCAGTACAAATTAGTAACTAAGTACTGCATAATTATTTTCTTAGAACTTCACCATTTATAAAATTTGTTACCTACCTTATTTTAGGTAGGTATTCAACTAAAATTCTAGACTGAACAATATGATTTTATATTTTAACTGAAATTAATTTAAGAAAATAAAATACCGTAAAGTAAGCATTTTAAGATTTAATAAGTAGGTGTGATATGTTATTTTTTTCAAATTCACAGTAATACGATAAGAGTTATATGAATTAGATAATTTTATGTATGATAAAGTCGTGATTATAATGATTTTAGTTAGACTTGGCAATGATGGAATTGATTTGGGTATCCCAGCGACATCTACCAATGGTCTTATGAAGTTTTATGGAATAGAGGAAAGCTATCTATTACGTAAACAGATGGCTTTTGAGGTAGTCGGTTAGATGTCGCTACATGCAATAATTTGAGAACCGCGTTGCAAGTTCGAAATTAATTTTACCAAAATATGGGATTCTTTAAACCTAATTCATAATCATAATATTCTAAAGACTTCATTTTTATGTTATGTTATTTTTTTTGCTCTCACGTTTTAATCACATAGTGTGGGCGAACGCTACTAAAATAATGGTTCCTTAGGAATACAAAAAGTTCAAAATTTATGTACCTATGTAACTCATCAAGTATCGTCATGTTTAACCTGCACCACTGTTTCTAATTTTGTCTCTAAAATAATCAAATTGAATATGCTTTGTATATTTGCAAAATAAATAATTAGAGATCAATCGTTTATATATTTTTTTAAATTACTTACACTTCAAATCATTACAAGAAGGGTCTGATTTTTTCAAAACTTCGGTACATTTGTTAAATTGATGAAAAATATACTCACTAAGTTCAGAACATAATTCAATAGAAATAATATGAATATTTCTTTGAGTTACTGAAGCAGAATATGCCTAAACTTGTGGGTTTTTAGAGCCAGAAATTAACAGATGTCAAATATAAATTATATTATTTTTATTCAACAACACTTTCATAGTTACGGAGCTAGTACAATCACAACAATAACTAATATATAAAAACAATGCAAACAACAAATAAATAAGTAAACAAATCTTCGTTTCCAACACTCCCCCTATTTGTTTACTGATTTAAAGGTACACAAAGTGAACTTCTATTTCTGATGAATTGTTCCTTTGGTAAAGCCTTCGTGAGAATATCAGCAAGTTGTTTTTTAGATTCAACATAGACAGTTTCAATGAAACCCTTTTCTACTTGGTCACGTATATAATGGTATTTTATATCAATGTGTTTGGTCCTCTTATGGTGTTCTTGACTCTTGACTAACCGAATGGCACTTTGATTATCTACGAATAGCTTGGTAGGTTCGCATACATCTACATTAAGCTCCTGAAGTAATGTTCTCAACCAAATAACCTCTCTGGCTGCTTCTGAACCTGCCACGTATTCTGACTCTGTAGTAGAACGGGAAACACACTTTTGAGACTGTGACGACCATGTAACCGGTGCCCCAGCTAACATAGTCAAATAACCAGTTGTTGACTTTCTAGAATCAGTATCGTTTGCAAAGTCAGCATCGGAATATGCAACAAAATTTAAATCAGTTCCACAATACTTTATTCCATAGTTCTGGGTTCCTTTTAAATACTTGAATATCCTTTTTACTGCTATCCAATGCTCCAAAGCTGGACTACAAAGGTATTTACTCACTTGAGACACAGCGAACATGATATCTGGGCGTGTGACGACAGCGAGAAACATTAAACTTCCTACAGCTTCTCTATAGGGCACACTAAGCATCCTACTATCTCTTATAGATGCTTGGTTTGCATGAAGCACAACATTTGGATCGGCAGGAATTGCTTTGATGTTACAATTTACCATGTTAAATTTCTCCAAAATTTTGGCAACATACCCTTGCTGGCCCAAAAATATACTTCTTTGTTCTCTATTGCGACTGATTTCCAATCCAACATAACATTCTGCAGCACAAATGGTTATCTCGAATATTTTTCCAAGTTCTGTCAAAAATATGTCCATAACCTTTTTAGACTTACACATAATTAGACCATCATCAACGTACAACGCCAGGAATAGTTCATAATTTTCAAAGAGTGCATAAAAAAATGCATTTTTCAGCATCTAACTGCTTGAAGCTGTATGAACTAAGAAATTCCACAAACTTCTTATTCCAACATCTCGGAGAATGCTTCAAACCATATAGGCTTTTGTTGAGTTTGCATACCAGAGTACAACCTTTTGTATTAAAGCCTTCCGGCTGCTTCATAAAGATTTCTTCTTGTAAATCTCCGTTCAGGAAAGCCGTCTTTACGTCAAACTGACAAATTTCTAAATCACTGACAGTTGCAATTGATAATAACGTTCTAACGGAATCATACCTTACAACTGGTGAAAATGTTTCAAAATAGTCTATGCCAGATTTTTGACTATAACCTTTTGCACAAAGTCTGGCCTTATATCTTTCAATTTTACCATCCGCTTTATATTTTATTTTAAACACCCATCTGCACCCAATTGCTTTGCGATCCGCTGGTAAAACTTGTAGTGACCACGTCTCATTTTTCATCAGCGACTTAATCTCATCTTCCATTGCTTTCTTCCATTCTTCTTTTTCGTCACTTTCCATAGCTTCTTCGTAGGTCTGAGGTTCACCTACTATTGCTGCACATGCTTCATACCAAATTGGTTTCTTAATATCTTTATGGTGTCTTAAATAATGGCCATTTTCTTCTGAAGCTTTATCCTTAGGCTGATTAATTTCTACTTCTATGTTTTCTGACGTTTGGTTTTCTATTCTGCCTTCTGATTTGGTGTCTACGGACTCTTCTTGTAAATTATCTTCATCTTCCATCTCAAATATAACGTTGTTTTGACATGACATATTTCTACTGTCTTTATAAATACATCCATTGAAATTAACATGTTTCACGACGACAACTTTCCTGGCAGCCAATTCATACAATCTGTAATTGGAACTGTTGCCGTCATATCCCACTAATATTTGTTTCTTGGAATTTCTCTCGAACTTATTTCTGAACTGTTTAGGCACAAGTACGAATGCTTCAGATCCAAACCTTCGTAAATGGCTAAGATTTAATTGTTTTCCTGTCCATTTTTCGTAAGGAGTAACATGCTTATCTTGTGCACACAGGCGACGATTTAATAAGTATACGGCCATATTAATTGCTTCCGCCCAAAGATTCATCGGGAGAGCAGTACTATGCAACATACTTTTGGCACTATCAACTATAGATCTCAAATCTCTCTCTGCCCTTCCATTTTGCTCTGGTGTATATGGAGCACTGGTTTCATGTATTATTCCATGTTCTTTAAAAAGATCTTTAAAATGATGGTTAACAAATTCTGTTCCATTATCACTTCGGAATATTTTTATTTTATTACCAGTTTGTCTTTCTGACATTTTCTGAAATTCCAGAAATTTTGTGAAAACGTCACTTTTATGTCTTATGAAATAAACAAAACGATATGAAGTACAATCATCCTTGAATAAAACGAAATAATTAGCTCCTCCTAATGAAGTACTTGATATTCTACCGCAGACATCGGAATGAATGTATTCACCAGGTTTTTCAGCTCGTCTATTCAAATTAGCATTAAATGATTGCTTATGTTGTTTTCCATATTGACAACCCTCACACTGAATACGTGTGACTTCTTTATTTGAGATTTTGATATCAGGTATCATTCCTTTGTCAGACATGTCTTTCAAAGTACGAAAATTAACATGACCCAACCGTTCATGCCATAGCTGAACAATACTCGTTTCTGCGGAGTTTCCTTGAATTTGTGGGATTTCAAATAACATTTTATAGCATTGATTCTCCAGCTTCCTTCCAACAGCAACTACACCATTTTTATTTCTAACTTCTATGAATCTACTATTAAATTCGACCTGCAAACCTTTGCTCGTGGCTGCTCCCACTGAAAAAAGATTTTTCTTCAACTTTGGAACGTATAAGGTTTCTACCAATGTACGAGGAACTCTTCTACCATTCACAACAGCCATTACACTAATTGAGCCAATTCCTTCAGCGGTAATAAAAGAGTTATCTCCAATTTGAACATCTTTGTTCTTTAGTGGTGTTATTTGTGAAAACCACTCTTTGTGCGACGTCATATGCTTTGATGCTGCACTATCAGCGAGCCAGATATCTTCACATCCATCAGCAACTATATTTTTCATCTCAGCACTAAGAGCTTGATTTCTGTAATTTGGATCACAGTTTTGCTTGCTGTAACCAGGTTGAAGTTTACTAAGCCTTATTCTACATTCAGATTTGAAATGCCCCTTCTTGTTACAGTAGTAGCACGTTACATCTTTTTTAGAATACTTTGTATTAGGAATAAAATTACTTTTGGTATTAGAAACAAAATTCTTTTTGTTCGAACTATGAGGATACTTATTGAGTTTAACAGCAGCAAACGCAGTTGTTAGCTCGTCTGCCTGAGTAAGCCTCAATTCTTCTTTGAGAAGTCTTGTTTCAAATGTTTGTTTATCTTCGTCGTATGAGTCCCATGCAGTTACGAATGATCCATACTTGTGAGGTAAACTTTCTAAAGTTTTAGCTATTTTATCTATATCGCTTACTTTTTCTTCAACATCAGCTAGAGCTTGTGACATTGACTCTATGTTGCTAATATGCTGTGCAATACTGTCGGTTTCTGACATTTTATAACTGAAAATTTTTTGTTTAATCATCACTTTGTTCGCGGAGGACCTTTGTTCGTGAATTATTTTCAGCCTTGACCACATACTGGCGGCATTATCACACGTTATTACAGTCTGCAATTGACTAAACTCCATTGACATAGATATTAACATCATCCCTTTAGCATTTAAGTTTTCCCATGATTTCTTTATGTTTTCTTCATCTGTTATTACTGGTTGTTTTGCTTTACCATTAATTAAATCCAGCAAACCCTCTGCTCTAAATATTATTTCCATCTGGTATTTCCACAGTGAAAAATTCTTCCCATCGAATTTCTGAATATTAATATTCTTGAACTTGTCCATCTTATTACCTTTAGAATACCTTTAACTGGTATGTTAAATTTGATGTGACTTGACACGAAACTAGTTTTCTTCTATTACTAGAGAACCACTGACCCTTCTTATTGTACTGGGTGTACTGGGCCCATAACCTGAAGCAGAATATGCCTAAACTTGTGGGTTTTTAGAGCCAGAAATTAACAGATGTCAAATATAAATTATATTATTTTTATTCAACAACACTTTCATAGTTACGGAGCTAGTACAATCACAACAATAACTAATATATAAAAACAATGCAAACAACAAATAAATAAGTAAACAAATCTTCGTTTCCAACAGTTACTTTGAGGCCTTGGATGTTACTGTCTCAAAAATGTTAATATACAGGGCCGAGGGCGTAGTCAGAAGGAAATATTAAGCGTGGATTCGTTTTTCCTTTCTAGGGCAACATCAACAGTAACGTTCGCATATGACATTTTACCCTTTTCTTACCAGGGCTTTAAATGTTTCAACCCCTTTCTATCTATGGTCCTATTAAGACACTTTGCTTCTATTTTATTATCTTTTCTCTACCACTGTCTAAAATGGATTTTTATTAAAAATATACAGATAATTGCTAAGATCATTTGAACACTGAACATCTTCCATAAGGCCACTTCGTTTCCATTCGAATTATTGGTTCTTTAGGGCTCGGTAATTATGTTCTTTATGCATTTGTTTAAGGTTGGTCTAGTTCCACCACTAATAATTACTGACGCCATGCAGGAGACAAGCTACCTCCAATCTGTAAACATTACCAAATTTCTTCTCGTAAGAGCCATGACAGTTAAGCAAAAGCGAATTTCTTGTTAGGTAAAGTACCTTATCTGCAAAAGATACAGCAAAATGTCAATAAGTTATTCAGATTAAAAAGTTATAGTCCTGTGCAAAATGTCAAAAATATACGCCTACTTTGATGATTTTGATTTTTTAAATATAATTGCATTTTACGAAAAAAAAAAAATGTATGTCGGTTTACTAAAGTGATCTACCAAGTGTCTAGAGAAAAATTATTTAGTTATTAATTTTTACTGTGAAGCAAAAATAGTGGGTTAGGAAGTCAATGAATACAAACGACAATTAAAATATGATAATTAAAAAACTACTATAGGTATCTAGATATAAACATAAATATATTGAAACATTCTTTATAGGATTTTGCAAACAGCAGAAAAGATAACTATCTATAAAAGAAAAACTTTGTGTAGAAATATTAATGAAATCTTTGCATTCTTTCGATAACCTGAATTCTGGTTATGCTAGCAAATTAAAATCCTAAAATGAATTTGTCTAATTTCTTATTTGACAATTCTCATTCTAACACTAGAGAATTGTCAAATAAGAAATTAGACAAATTCATTTTAGGATTTTAATTTGCTAGCATAACCAGAATTCAGGTTATCGAAAGAATGCAAAGATTTCATTAATATTTCTACACAAAGTTTTTCTTTTATAGATAGTTATCTTTTCTGCTGTTTGCAAAATCCTATAAAGAATGTTTGAATACAATTATAAGCAAACAAATAATAATTCATTTTTAAATAAACATAAATATGTCACGTCATTATTCAAAATTTTTGCCACCAACTTTAACACATAGGTCTAGTCTAGCTTTTAATCCTCTATAACTGTTCTGGATCTCTTGAAGAAGTATACCATCAACTGCTTCTTTAATTTTGGTTTTTAATAATTCTAAATTATTGTCAAAATTAAAAGCATAAAGTTTTTCTTTTAAATAGCCCCATAAGTAGAAATCCATTATCGTTAGATCCGGACTTCTAGGTGGCCAACAATTCGGCCCATATCTTCCAATCCATTTCTCTGGAAAATGACGGTCTAATTTCATTCTTTGCGGGTATATTTTCGAGTTGATCCAACAAAAAAGTATTTAGCATTTTCAGGTAAGAATGTTGATTTACATTTCCTTCAAAGAAATATGGACCAATTATTCCAAAGTATGAAATCGCACACCAAACATTCCCTTTCTTGGAGTATTGCCGTCTACATCGTATACGAAAATTAGCATTTTCCGAGGACCAATGCCTACAATTCTCCGAACTTACTGTACCATTAGTGGAAACATTGCCTGATCAGAAAAAATATTTTCGTGAGTGTCTATCACTTAAAATATTCTCTCCCATCCATAAACAGAAATCCAATCTTTTAGCGTCGTCATTTTGTTCAAGAGTGTGTACAAATTTTGGTTTATATGGATGAATTTGATTGGCCTTGTATATTTCTTGTACCACACTTTTAGAAACTCCAGTTTGAGTTGCTCTTCTTCTCAGAGATAATTTTGGGAACTCATTCAACGAATCCATCGCAATTAAAGTGCCAGAGCGTCAAACTCCATGTTTTTCTTTATGTTTAATAGATTACCAGTTCTTTTAAATTTGTCGACTATTTTTTTAGCAGCCCTATCTGTTAGTAGTCCATTTGGCCAATGTTCTTTGAATTTTTCTACGACAGCCTTATAAGAATATGTATCTCCCAATCCTTAGCACTGAACAATGACTATCTTTTGCTCTACTGTAAGCATGATTTTTAGTTAATAATTATGATGCTCATCTGACAGTTATTATTATTAATTTGACAGATAAACACATACACGCATTTGCTTTTCATGGATCAATTGATGAATATACATTGAAAGTTTTAAAAGATGAAAATTTTAAAAATTAATGTCAATATAGGTTGGCTCTTTCCAGGGATATGTGTATATTTTAATATGGTTCACCATTTTTTAATAATACCGCAAAAGTTATGTCAAAGTAAATGCAAATCGTATTTGTGTAAATATTGGGATTACCTTGGAAATAAATCATAACACGAAGGATAAAAATATACGTAAATAACTAAATAATTTTCTTTCGATTAAATAATCGAGTAAAACTTTAGTAAACCGACGTACAATTTTTTTTTTTTTTTCGTAAAATGCAACTATATTTAAAAAATCAAAATCATCAAAGTAGGCGTATATTTTTTGAAACTTTGCACAGGATTATAACTTTTTAATCTGAATAACTTTCCTTAATGCCATTTTGCTGTATCTTATACAGAAAAGGTACTTTACCTAACAAGAAATTCGTTTTTGCTTAACTGCCATGGCCTACGTGATTAAAAAAAAAACAAAAGTACACCCAAAATAACTTTTTAGATAAGCAAGGGAGAACCCCCAAATATGAAAAAAAAAATCGAAAATGTTTTGCCCACTTCACCTATAGCGAACTCAATCGGAGGGCACGCTGTATATAGTGGGTTCAAAGGTGTTTGAAATAGTGGCCGTCAAAAAACAATTTTTTGAACTAAAACTAATTTTTATCTGCAAAACGGATTCCCAAATCAAAAATGCATTACGTACTAGACTTAATTGATTTTGTAACAAAATAAATAAAAAAATAATAAAAAAAGGTGAAAAAAATAAAAATAAAAGTAGAAAAAATAAATAAATTGACACTTGTAATACTTTTTGTTTTCATGGCTTACTTATGTCTTTGTTGAAGATAATTTGTTAGAAAAATGGTAGGTATCCACGTATTAGAATTTTTGTCTTATTAAATAAATAATTATTTTGTTATACTTAAAATAAATTCACACTAGTACAATACATTACTCTGAACAAAAAATATAGAATCTGAATCTGAAAATTCGTTTTACAGATAAAAATTAGTGTTAGTTCAAGAAATTGTTTTTTGACGGCCGCTATCTCAAAGAACTTTGAACCCACTACGGTGTAATCTTATACAAGGGGGTTTCTAAAGGCGCTGATTAAGAATACTTTACTAGTTTTTTTTTAAATATCGATTTTTCAAACCCCATAAAATCGTACGCTGCTGACATGTATCCCATATTATACTTCTTCTCATCTATCTGGCCGGTATAAAAAGTGTCGGCGCCTTTGACAATGCGGTAAAGATCAAAGACCCCGACACTTGTTATACCAACAATAATTCTCCAGTAAACTATACTAAATTGAAACCTTATCGATCTTTTCTTACCACCAAAGTTTGAAGGTAATCAAACATCGATGATCGGGTATACAGGGGTGTTACGATCTTAAGTGGGTCGCACTGTGTATAAAATATTGTAGAAAGTGTCGTTAACAGTTGGATTATTTTATTTTAAAACAGTCTTAAAATATTCCCTTCTTAATGACAATGTCTAGCCAGATGTTTACTGATCAATGAGTTTTCGTAGTTTTCCTTCGTTTGCTCTATAGCACGTCTGATGGTATCACGCCTTCTGTCGTGGTTACCTGTTGGGCGTACAGCCTCACCAGAACCTTTTCGAGTTATTTCGATCGATTTACACTGAAGCTCATCCCTCTACCAGCCACCCCGCAATGTCAGAGTTACAAACAGCATCCAGTTCTTTGTAATACATCTTTTCTTTTTAGTAGCAATCTGGTAACATCCGAATAATTGAAACTGTTTCATGTGATCGTGAGATAGCCGAGAACGTTGGTGTACCTAGTAGATTATAAATACAAATGAGTAGACTTACGAACCGTATTCACATTAAAGGTTACATACATTATAATGTTAGGTACATGTTTGCACCCCGTAGTGAACACCCCCAAAATCGTAGATTCGGAAATGTTAACACAAGATAACACTAACACTATATTAACTTACTATTTACAATAACAATAATAATATAATTCAGTTGTTTCTAGATTCTACACCAGAGCCATCTCTGAGGTTATAGCTGATCTTCCACATCACAGTACAATTGCCTGCTCTTTCCCATATATTAAGTTCTCTACTAGTACCTACCTAGTTTCCACGAACACCACTGGGATGGCGTAACAATATTAATGACTTTTTGGACAATGTACAGGAACAAATAGTTAAAAATGACAAAAATAAGAAAGACACGACAAAAAGTCTTCAATAAATAAAAACATAAACATATCCGTGTGGAGACACTTTATAGATTGTGTGATGCCATATAGGTGAAAATGTTAAAAAAATATAATATATAAACAATGATTACGCGCATTTAATCCTTCCCCTCACTGAAATATCACACATCGACTTATATTTGAAGTTTCCTCTCAATGAGTAAATCGACCAACGTATCTTCAATACGGTCATATAAGTTTAGTAAATAATTAAATAATAAAATGTATATTGATTCCAAAAATACCCTCAAGTCAACCCCTGATAACACCAAACGTCCCCAGGACGTTCACTTAGGTCCTCGTTTGGTCTGAACGTCCCGGGTTTACATGGTACGTCCCAAGGACGTCCGTTTGCTATCGTCCCTAAAACGTTCTGAATAAAACGTTTTGAGGACATCCTGCTAGAGTCTCGTCAAGACAAACCTAAAAACATTTGTGAAATAACCTCTAGGAGTGATGTTTTTTTAAGCAGATGAGGATATGATTAAAAAAGGAAATTAAAAACTGTAAAAATGAAATTACAATCCTTAAAAAGTTTTACTAACAAAATTTCTTTTGATAACAAAATATTTTCATATTTCATGGTCCATTTAAATTTTGTCAATTTGATTTTTCTGATTTCAGAAATCTTATATTCGTTTCAACTATTTTTTTCATGAGTTTCGGTTATATTACAGCCATTTTCACCGCAATGTTTAAGCAGAGCTTATGTTATGTGATGTTACTCAGTTGCTGTCAAACTGGGAAATTCAATTTGGCAGTCATTTCATCATTTTTACAAAGAATTTATATAAATTCTTTGCATTTTTATTTCTTCCGCACACTGGCACTAGTCACTTTTAACGGCTACAAAAGAAAGTATCAAAAACAGGTAAGTCTATTTAATTGATTTATTAATATATAAGTATTTAGATCGATATTTTATTCTAGATAAATTTGGTGCGGCTTATTTGTAGGTTATAATAAATATACTACAACCCACACCTTATTTGGCTCTGTTAAAATTCTATGGGAGATCACCTGTGAAACTGAGTATGTAGTTTTTAGTTGTTTATCATGGAGCGAACTTATTCACTTAAAAGAAGATTGTTGGTTAAACATTATAAATACAATACTTCCCTTCGGTATGCGAGGGAAGTAAAAATTGAAAAGAAGTACCTACTCATGCAGTGTGTTAAAGTGTTATATATGGTTCGACATCTCTGATGAACAAGTGGAGGTGATGAAACTTTTAATAGGTAAGGATTGATACATCGAGTAATAAAAACATTTGCCAGAAAACATCAACAAACTTGTAAAGTATATTTAGGGATTTCAGTAAATTAATATAAGGAAAAAACTAATAAAGGTACTTTTTGAGGAAAATTTACAAATTTGTAACTTATATGCCCTATTTGTTATATTTTTCTGAAATTATGCTGTACGTACGTACAAAAACTTTTATACATCATCAATGTTCAACATAATAAACCTGCTTCTAACCGTAAATCCTAATGCATCTTAACCCATAGCCATTTTCTTTACTTGAATTCTGTAATAATATTGGCAAAAAATATAACGTTAAACTTATAATAATGTTATTAAATCTGCGGTACCTAGCATTAGTCACAACATATATTTCTGCTTCTCTCGGTCTTTGGTATTATTTGTAGAACCGATCATATAAAGAGGTGTTCTTAAAATTTTTAAATGAACAAGGGAACCTTTCAAATGCAAAAGTCAGTTAAACAAAAAAATGTTCACATTTAAACTGTGATTTTTTTTTAAATAGGACACCAAGAAAATTATAACAATTTATTTTAAATATAAGCTTGCCATCAAGTGGCATATATTAATTAGTCTTAATGTTTTTTGCCAAAATTTCATCTGAAATGTTAATTTTTCTTTTATTTGCACAGGGGCTGCTGCAGTCCCTAACGCTTCAAAGTCTTGGAAGGACACCGAAATGGCTATTACATCGTGATTGAAGAGGGCAAAAGAAAGAACTGAGAAGGTGTCAAAAAAGAGAGAATATTAGAAAATAATATAAACTAAGATAATTATAAAAAGACGAAGTGTGCAAAACGTTAAGAGAAGGTGAGATATACATTTATCTTACGTTTTATTGCATACTTGGCTTATTTCTTATAATATTCAATATGACTTAATGTATATATAAACTATATTATACTGTACTAGGTATTATAATATATAACTTTTAAATCCCATAAAAATTGTATTTTTGACACTTGACACTTGAATTTGTAGACTAAGAAGTTAATTTTAAAAATATACAAATGCCATAACTTATTTTTCAATAGCACAATAGAAATAAAATGTTCGCATAAATTTGTCATTTGGTGTTTGTTGATAAATAAAAGTACTAAGTATTAAAATCAATCTAATTGAATAATTTTTCTACATGGTAATTATATATTGTTATTTTTTTATCTTTTTGGCTTTTCTAACCACATTTACTCCCTTCGAAATAGAATCCAATCACTGGATTCTATTTTGAAAGAAATGCATGTGGTTAGAAAACCCAAAAATGAACATAAATACCCTCTGCTGTGAATATACCTTAAAAGTGGTGGAGGGGGAGGTACCTATATGTTTTGCATAGTATGTCCCAACAACGTTTTCAGGACGTCCTCTCTAGACCTACATTCGTCCCACATAAGTCCTGGGTGGGACGTCCTCGGGACACCCCGTTTTGCTGACACGGAACGTCCCTCAAACGTCCTCGGTACGTCTTACGTTGGTAGAGTACGTCCTCGGGACGTTTTCATGTCCTGTGAGTACGTTCTTGGGACGTTTTCGGGACGTCCATGTGCTATTAGGGACATTATATTAGCATAATGAAATAAAAATTGTGCTATCTAAATATTAACTTTAACCTGTTTGTACACCATTATTTACAGTGAATAAATAAAAATCATTTGTATAATTCGTCCCATTCACAAAGCACACAAAGTCATGGAAAAATTGTCTTTCGTCGTTACTATCACCATTTTTTTATTATTTTATTCTCATGAAAACGACACAATTCCAATGATTACACAGCCACGCAAGAAAAATGTTGGTCATGTACTAATAGACAGAGTACCACCATATTCTGATGTATTTTGACGTACTGATTCCGAATTTGTGATTCTATTTGCTACATATATTGTTACGTGTTTCCGCCCCTAGGAAACACCCTGTATGAATCCGTGGGTTTCAAATAATTTTAACAAGGGGGGTAACCACTAACACTTTATTTAATAATTTACAGATTACACAATACTTCTAAACTAACTTTTACAATGTTTATATTTACACTTCGGATTTATTACCTCACTTTTAGCTACCAAACTTCACTTTAAGAAACTTCTTTCTCCGCCGTCGATGTCACCTTATATGTCCTAAAATTGCCTCTAGATCCGTCTAGAGATTTCCAATTCCAGAACAATATAACTCTAAAGCCATCTACAGGCTTCCAGAAGAGATGGCGTGTATTACTGGTTGCCTAACCATTGGTACTTAATTTCAGCTATTAGTATCATGGGCGTATCACTCGTCAGGGGGGTGTAATGCGTAGCAATATCAAAATTTTTCGTAAATTAAAAAATAGGTCAAATATCCATTAAAATACGGTTTTTGTAAAGTCCTTCACAGCAGGAGTGAATGTGTTCTTAACACGTATTTCAACCCGCTGTGCGCTGTATTCCAACCTGAGGTCAGAATTAAAAAATAGGTCAAAAATCAATCAAAATACTGTTTTTGTAAAGTCTTTCGTAGCAATAATGAGTGTTCTAGTTAAACTGTAGGTATCTAAAACGAAGTTCTTTGGGTTTCAAAATGTATATTTTATTGAAGTAATTATGACAAGTCAACAAGATCAATTGTTCTCAAAGCAAAAAACATGACACAACTATAACAAATTACAATATTCAACAGTTCTTGATACGCATTTCGACCTGCTGGGAGCTGTATTCGAGCCTCAGACCAGAATTTCGAATGATCACGTCAAGAAATGTTTAACCGCAAGAAGTCGCGAAAAACTTGTAAACTCAGCGCTTTGGTAGCGGTGACTAATGCACCAATGAGAAGTTGTCACCCTTAATATAATTATATCTATTTTTGTCGTTATTATACAGGGTGTAATCAGTTTCATGTCATTAAAAAAACTGGTAATGGGGACCGACTAGACAAACAAAAAACTTTTATGACTTTTCCCTCTAGGGGCACTTTGAAAAAAACTGATCTAAGTTAACATATTTAATATCATGGTAGACAACTATTGAGAACCACTGCTTTTCTTAGTCGATTGACTTGTACTTCCCAATTATACAACTTCTAAATTGTCATTAAAAAGTGCTCGCCGGCACACGCGGTGTCAAAGGATCATCGACCGCCTTTGATGGACCGCCTCAACTGAATTGAGGCAAGTATAAAGAGGTAAACAATTCGTTCTCTCTTCGTGCACACTTGCAAGCAATAGTGGTTTAAACAGAGCATTTCTTTAGATGTGTGTTTTTTAATTTGGAACAAAATATTGGATTGTTTATAATTTAGAAAATTTAAATGTGATTTATTAACATTTGTAACATAAATGAGTGTCCTGGGTTAAAAGCTTACTACCTACCTAAATGATTCAAAATCTCTACATCTGTATCAATACACAGTTCGGTACGTTGAATTAAGTACATACGCACTTCGTTCAACACTAAACACTAAACTGTCAACTAACGTTGTCAATAAAGAAAAATAAAATAAAAACTTGGTACCAAAGCCAAAAAGGAATACAAAAAGAACGAACAAGTAAGTTGTGTCTGTACGTAATCAAGAATTTGACAGCTTGAACGGTAAGTCAATAAAATAAATCTTAACTGTAAATACACAATGACGCGAAATTCAAAAATAACAAAAACAACGAACGGCGGGTTGGACGTGTGTACATAACGAAACACCGACAGTAACTAAAACATTGCACGAGGGAGAGTTAGAGTATAGTTTTCTTCAGATCAGATCTAGATCTAAATCTACCTCAATATTTCAGCAGTTCTCAAAAAATTTTATTGAAAATTTTCGAAATTTTTGTTTATTTTTTTTTTTCTCCAAAACTATGAGCTTTAGACTCCATGTTATATAAGGTTTTTTTTGGCTTGTCGGTCCCTAACACCAGTTTTTTTTTAATGACATGAAACTAATTACACCCTGTATATTATATTTGTGCTGTGAATGCAAACAGGCCATTAGAAAAAAACCAGCATATCGCAAGTCAGTTCTATATTTAAAAAAAACAAACATTGCAGGGCATAAACTCTCCCTGCATTCCAGAAATTGTTGTATTTTTGAGTTTAGAAAACAAGTGTGGTTATCCATTCGAATCAATTGTTTTTTGGGACTGCTCAACCTTTATATTATTATGGTACACTTCTCTTTGGTAAGACTGTAAGTGGGAAATCGCAGTTGACTTTCCTATTAAATATTTAAAGCTTTTGGCTTTGCTTGTTGGGCGGGAAGACGGAGAGTGACCGCCAAATGTGCGTATAGTATACACGATCTCAGTTGGGACTGCATAAAAACAAAAACTCGGATATTCACCACTTCTTCTTCAGTCCACGTGAACTTGAACCGCCTGCCACTTAGAAATGTTGGCGGGATTAGAAGCCTAGAGTTTGATTTGTTAACTAAAGGTGCCGACTGTATTACGAGTTTTTGTTTTTATGCTGTCCCAATTGAGATCGTATATACTTTACGACAGTTTACTTGGTCTATGGAGCTTTTTAGTCCAGAGCATTTATTTTTTCTTTTGTTAAAATCATTTTTTGAAGCAGAGTAAATACGTCAATGGTGGCTAAAACTAGTCTAAGTACATTGGGCTCATTTAATATTTTTACTTCCCTCGCATACCGAATTGTATTCGAGAAAAAATCACCCTCCGAGATTTTTTCGGATTTTGACGTTTCAGATCACGTAGATTACGAAAATATAGGTTTCTCAATTCCGTCTGTCTGTCTGTCTGTCTGTCTGTCTGTCTGTCTGTCTGTTGGTGTATTAACTAAAAAAACTACTTGACGGAGAGCAGTCAAATTTGGTAGGTAGTTGACGCTACTGTCAGCGAAGAAATGGTTAAACTTTGACTGGAAAATATACAGGGTGGAACGTCTAAAGGGAATAAATAGTGAAAATATTTTTTTTTTGCTCAGTTTTAAAGTTTCCACGTTTCATGACACGCTAAACCTATTTAAATATACAGGGTGGAACGTCTAAAGGGAATAAATAGTGAAAATAATTTTTTTTTGCTCAATATTAAAGTTTCCACGTTTCATGACACGCTAAACCTATTTCAGAAAAAAAATAAATTTTAATTTTTTTCACCAACATTTTTATACATTCCAATTATTATTTTCAATGTCATTTCGTAATTATTAAATTTTTATTGACCGCCATGCACAAATAAAGATGGAAGTTCTGTGTAAATGCCTTTCCGATTTTTTTAATTAATGAAACACCTTAATGAGTATAGCAATTATGTCAAATATTATAATATTATAAATGATCTATTATATATAAAAAAAAAATCGGTAAAGATTTTTACACAGAAATTTCCTCTTTTTTATAGAGGGCGGTAACTCTAAAAATTATTAATTACGAAACAACATATGACAATAATAATCGGAATGTTATTATTACAAACAAAACCTGATAACTCTTGGTCAAGGAAATATTAAATAATAGGTGTCAAATATGGAAGACTTGCGTAAATACCTTTACAAATTTCCACCATGGTTGAATTATTTTTTAGGATGACCACCAGGTTTTCAATAAAACTATAATATGTGTCTTCCTTGCCTACTGTATTAACTAGATGCCAAATATTATTGCCATCTGTCACATTTTAGTTCCACATCCACGTAGTGGAAGTAGTGGTTAAAAAAATTATTTTTTTTTTTGTTAGGGGCCGTCCATAAAATACGTCACTCAGAATTTCACTTGTTTGGACCCCTCCCTCCCCCTTCGTCACGCTGTCACACTTTCAGCGACCTCCCTAACGAATATTACGTCACAAAAGCTAGCCCACCCCCCCTTTAAACGATTTCTTATATTTACAGGCTTTTAAGTACTTGAAAATGACCTTCTATCGTAATGAGAAAATTTTAAAAACTGCCAAGTTAAGAAAAAAAATTAAAATAAAATTGATGAACTGCAAATGTCACATTTCCTTAGATTCCCCGCCTCTCCCTTGTAATATCTCGTCACGCTAAACAATACCCCTCCCCCCCTTATTTTATGAACGGCCCCTTAGAATGGTTTAGGTTTAGAATATCATGAAACGTGGAAATTTGAAATTTGAGGGAAAGAATTTGTTTTTCATCATCTATTCTTGTGGTAAAAGAATTTTCACTTGTAATCTCCCAGGTGCTTGAATTATTGCAAAAAATTATTTAAGTATATGAATTTTTTGAAAATTTATTTTCTTAAAAAATTAATGTAAAAAGAAATCCTGTAATTCACACTCGGTAAAAAATTTCATACCTAAATATGTATTTTTATGTAAAAGCAAATGTCAAATTTTACAGAACAATTTCCACTTCTTAATTTCGCTCAGAGGGGATACAAATTTCCGGACATTTTTTAGGTTGCTATTAAAATGAAACCAAGAACAAACTTCTGATTTGCTAAAGTGATGTGAAATTTTCAATTCTTTTTTTTTAAATAGGCTTAGAATGTCATGCATGAAACGTGTAAATATTAAATTTGAGCAGACATTTTTTTTCCATCATCTATTCTATAACGGTTTAAAAATTTTCAAAAATTTTTTTCGTATTTGAGAAAGGTTTAGAATGTCATGAAACGTGGAAATTTTAAATTTGAGCGAAAATAATTTTTTTTCATTATCTGTATCCTTTAGGTGGTCCACCTTTCCAGTGAAAGTCTAGCCATTTCTTCGCTGGCAGTAGCGTCAGCTACCTACGAAATTTGACTGTTCTCCAAGTAGTTTTCTTAGTTAATGCACCAACAGACAGACAGACAGACAGACTGACGATATTGAAAAACTATATTGTCGTGATCCTACATGATCTGAAACGTGAAAATCTGAAAAAATCTCGCAGGGTGATTTTTTCTCGAATACAATACTTGCCTTCAGATGCGAAGGATGTAAAAATATTGAAGTCGGAGCTCCTCATACCGCTCGGGAAAACCAGATATTCAAGTTGTTACGTCCCATGAGGCAACCGCCCGGAGAACACGGCTAGTGACAAAGTCTATTTTATTATTGATTCCTTCATACTGCTCTGTTAGTATTGCAGAATTAAGTCATTTATTTTGTTTATAATAAATACTGCGATCGATTTTGTGCTAACTTAGATAAAACCCAAGTATTGTGTAATACGTGGATACATGAGTACAAAGGTGACAATGCCAAATAAAATATTTATTAGGTTACCTCGAGTAGATAAAGGTGCAAGGATGCTCTGGGAATATACTATAAGAAGGTCAAATAAATATGAAACCTGAATTTCGTTCAAATTCATTCCATGTAGTTATTTAGTATATAAAGAAGACCAAGCATGAGGAATAAAGTACAAACAGAAACAAAAATAGTTTGTGATTCTATTTGCTACATACTGTTACGTGTTTCCGTCCCTAGGAAACACCCTGTATGAATCCGTGGGTTTCAAATAATTTTAACAAGGGGAAACCACTAACAATTTATTTAATAATTTACTGATTACACAATATTTCTAAACTAACTTTTACAATGTTTATATTTACACTTCGGATTTATAACCTCACTTTTCGCTACCAAACTTCACTTTAAAAAACTTCTTTCTCCGCCGTCGATTTCGCCTTATATATCCTAAAATTGCCTCTATATCCATCTAGTGACAATGTCTATTTTATTATTCATTCCTTCATACTGCTTTGATAGTATTGCAGAATTAAGTCATTTATTTTGTTTATAATAAACATTACGATCGATTTTGTGCTAACTTGGATAAAACCCAATACAAGTATTGTGTAATAGGTGGATACATGAGTACAAAGGTGGCAACACCAAATAAAATATTTATTAGGTTACCTCGAGTAGATAAAGGTGCAATGATGTTCTGGGGATATTCTATAAGAAGGTCAAATAAATATGAAACCTAAATTTCATTCAAAATTCAGTCCATGTAAGTAGTTATTTAGTATATAAAGAAGACCAAGCACGAGAAATAAAGTACAAACAGAAACAAAAATAGTTCGTAAAACTAAAAGTGGACACTGCTATATCGCTAAATGACCCTATTATGTTAACGCAATTTTAATTTCTGAAATAATGAAATAATGTGAAAGTTGCACATATATTTTTGTTAAATTTAACAGACATACCCCATGTTTAATTATTTTAAACACAAACGTAATATAAAGGCAGCATTTATTTTTATCAGTGAATACAAGTCCTTTTTAAAGCTAGTGAATACAAGCTATTGTTAAAATATTCAGAGTATTTCTCAGCAATTTTATTTGTAACAATTTAATTTCAGTTATTTAATGTATTTAATTTATTTCATTTATTACATTTACTTCGTTTATTTAATCTATGCAATCTACTTCATCTAGTTCATTTATATCACGTACCTGTTTCATTAATTTAACTCATTTCGTTCACTTCGTTCATTTTGTTCACTTCGCCCATTTCGTTCATTTCGTTCATTTCGATCATTTAGTTCATTTCGTTCATTTCGTTCAATTCGTTCACTTCGTTCATTTCGTTCATTTTGTTCATTTCGTCCATTTCGATCATTACGTTTATTTCGTTCATTTCATTCATTTCGTTCATTTCGTTTATTTAATTCACACCGTTCATTTCGTTCACATTGTTCATATCGTTCACTTTGTTCATTTCGTTCGTTTGGTTCATTTCGTTCGTTTCGTTCATTTCGTTCATTTCGTTCACTTCGTTCATTTCGTACACTTCGTTCACTTCGTCCATTTCGTTCATATCGTTCATTTCGTTCATTTCGTTCATTTCGTTCATTTCGTTTATTCGTTCATTTCGTTCATTTTGTTCATTTCGTCCATTTCGATCATTCCGTTTATTTCGTTCATTTCATGCATTTCGCTCATTTTGTTCATTTAGTTCACACCGTTCATTTCGTTCACACTGTTCATATCGTTCATTTCGTCCATTTCGTTCATTTAGTTCACATCGTTCATTTCGTTCACATCGTTCACTTCGTTCTTTTAGTTTACTCCGTTCATTTTGTCATTTCTTCCAATTCGTTCACTTCGTCCTTTCCTTCATTTTGTTCATTTCGTCCATTTTCGTTCACATCGTTCATTTCGCTCATTTCGTTCTTTTCGTTTTTTTCGTTCTTTTCGTTCATTTCGTTCATTTTGTCATTTCGTCCAATTGGTTCACTTCGTTCTTTCGTCCATTTCCTTCATTTAGTTCATTTTGTTCATTTCGTTCATTTCGTTAATTTCGTTCATTTCGTCTGTTTCGTTATTTCGTTCATTTTGTTCATTTCGTTCATTTCGTTCACATCGTTAATTTCGTTAATTTCGTTTATTTCGTTCATTTCGTCCAATTCGTCATTTCGCTCATTTCGTTCATTTTGTTCATTTCGTTCACTTCGTTCTTTCGTCTATTTCGTTAATTTCGTTCATTTCGTTTGTTTCTTTCATTCCGTTCGTTTCATTCGTGTCATTCTTTTCATTCGTTTCATTTGTTTCATTTGTTTCATTCGTTTCATTTATTTTATTTTTTTACAAAATATATAATAATTCAAGATCCTTGACATGATACTCATTTAATTTTAAGCAAAGCTTATTATACTCTTCGCAATTATAAAACGAAGATTATATTGCATTCTATTGGTACATTTCTAAAACCGGTAATATTGCTCGTAGAGAAAAAATTTCCATATCACTATGTTGGTGATCGAATTCTGAACAACTTTCAAAATGTCCGTCCGTTCGTCTGTCCGTTTGTCTGTCTGTCTGTCCGTCCGTCCGTCTGTCCTGTCTTGTAAACACGATAACTTAAGAACGAAATGTCAGATTGTATTGAAATTCAGACAGTAAGTTAGTGTTAACTAGAGGACGAACACTATTGTTTTTTAACAAAATCGATCAATAAAAAAGTTATAAATTTTTTATACAAAAAAAAAAAAATTACATAAATTTTTTTAATGTTTTGTAATTAAACTAAAAACATCTAAAACTAACATTATTTGCAAAAAACTGCGAAGAGTATCCTATAGAATGTGCAACAATTATATAAAAAGTGCAGTAAATCGGCGAAGAGTATAACGGTTCGCTTGTTTAAAATCACTATACCCTTTGAAGCATCTAGTTTTGCCCAACACTGTAGAAAAGGTCCAAAACTACATTTCGCAAATCATCTATGGTTAAAGGATTGCGAATGTAACAACAGTTGTAAGAATCTAATTTTATCCTGCTCGAGGAGCTACAGAAAAATTGTAATTAGAGGCTTGGATATTCAGGTTCCCTTTTATTTCGTTGACGACATTAATTACAAACAATTAACTACAATAAATTAGAAGTTTCAAGCAATTATCTAATTATTTACACCATTATTTCACTAATTAACAAATTAATTGCGTTATAAACCCTCTATAAAACAAATATTTTGATTCGTTTCACAAGTATTGGTAATTTGTATTGACTATACAAAATGTATTTGTATTTATTCTCAGAGTCCTTCTGCCATTTTAATTATTTCGAGGTTTTATTATAAGTAATAAATTACTGAAATTAATACTCTTATTTGTTGAAATATTTAGGAATGCGTACTGGCGTCGGGACGCCCATTTGATTAATTTTAGTAGCCATAAATGTGTCAGTTAAACATTAAATTTAAACTTTTTATTTATTTCTTTTTTCAACAAGAAATGATAAACGAATGTCTCTTGGTATTTACATTTCTGCTACAACTGTTGAATGATGTTCCTATTTGTAGACAATTAGCTCAAACAAAAACTACAATACGACGCAAAATTTGTATAAACAACGGCTTGTTTATTGTGAGATACATGAAAATATACCGTTCTATACGTATACATTTCTACTTTCTTGGTACATGATGATTCAATTTTTAATCGGAACATTTTGCGAACGAGTCTATCGTTCATATTGCAGCTAAGGTTAAAAGTGCAGCTAATTCAAGCTATTTAGCTCCTGTCATTTTGACCACCTTAGGTCAAGGAAGTGGAAGGGAAGACTTCCACTTCGTTGCCTTAGGCAAACTGTAAAATGGCTGCACCTTCCCCCAATCTGAGGATATCACCTACTATATAAAAGAGTCGGTTAGAAAGGTCTAACTAAACTACACCATATCCAGCGAAATTTAGAAATGATCCTTTAAAAACATCTAAATTTAAAAATATATATATATTCGGACTCTCTTTAGGTGCGGTCTTGTAAAGTCTATACGAGCACAATTGAAATCGTATAAAAACTAAAAGCCTGCAAAAACAGTCGGAAACTCTTTGTTGTACATGAGCGGAGGTAAATAGAAATGCTGTCATAAGAAAATGTTATAATTTTTTGAAAATTGTATTAATTTTTATTATCTTTTGTTTATTAGATGGGCTATTTTTGTTCATTTATCCAACAACATATTTTGGAAGTATTATATCAGTTTTAGATATAAAGTCTAAATATTTAAATTTATTGGATTTAGTTTTAAAGTTATCCCATTCTACATTGAAATATGTTATCATCAGCAAGGAACAACGAGAAGGTATGAGCATATCCTTGCCGCGATGAGGGAATGGGACAGGTTAGATTGGCGAGGGGCAAGGATGTTAAATAGTAAAAATAAAATTTAAGTTTCTTCTAAAATAAAAATAAAAATGTAAGTTTCTTAACCAAAGCAAAGAATCAGTACAACAAAAATAAATGTTTGTATAGATAAAACATAAATAAAAACAAAATTAAAATACGTCTCTAGAATAAAGTAACTTAAATTAAAATTTACTGTCAACTAAATAAAATATATTCCAAGAAATGTAACAATAAAAATGTAAACTTCATACCTAATATAACAGCTAAATATTTTGTTTTGAAAATATATATTAAAAAGTTAAATGTTAAAAGTTGATGCGTCCGAATCTTCGCTTTCTGAAGAGACATCATTATCCGGTTGAACTATAATCGACGCAATGGGGGGGTAGTATTAGATATTGATTTTCTTTTTCAATTACATGCTTAACGCAATTTTTCCATAAATCAGTATTGTCGAGGTCATTTATTACTTTTATTATATGATCAACTGCTACCGCGCTTAACGTTGGAGAGTTTACATTTTCACAAACGATCTTTTAAAGTTGCTCAAACCTCTCGATAGGATTAAATATGCATAGTACGGAGGTAACCGCAAAAGTGTATGACCGTGTATATTGGATAAGTTATCAATAACATATTCCCTTTTGGAATTCTGTTCTTTTATTCATTTCAGTAATTCGCGCTTTATTGGAACTTTTACAGGAATTTCCATTTTTTTTCTCTCATGAATTTTAAAATGTCTTCCTTGTACTGGTGTTTGGTATTTTATTTAATATTCGTGAGTGATAGGAAGCATTATCTAATACAATTACCGAATTAGGCGGAATATTTGGTATAAAGTTGTACTGAAAACCATTTTTCGCACTGCACTGGAGAAATATCGAGTCCACGTTGACTAATGACTGATATAACTCAAACACCGACCGACCAATCGGACTGAGGAATACCTGGGTGCCAGCAAATCGTCGCCACCCGTCCTCAAACGCAGGCCAATGACAACACATCTCACAAGTCCACATTGATTCTTGAGAAACGATTTACAAGGTTTTTTTTTATCCCAGTGGACCTGTCCGTTTTATTATCTTTAAACCAGTGCAGTCGTAGATAGTTCATTCAGGCTGATTACATTGCCAGTCTTGGACTCGCCTGCACAGTTTCAACTACTATTTGATTCTCAATACAATTGTTAAATACATAGGACAAAATATCAAGTTAAGTGCGCTTTAACACCGACCAGTTTCAATTGACTTCGTAAACACTATACTCGACCGCATGCAATATTCAATTATTTTTTATTTAAAAAAGCTTTTTCTCCAGAAGCTTTAGAAACTGCTAGATTAAAGTATCCTCAATGGTATTAAAATATTCGAGAGTTCCAACGTTACTCACTACATCGATGAAACTCTCGAATATTTTGACACCGTTGAGAATGTTTCTTAACCTACCAGTTTCTAAAACTCATTGATCTCTGAATATTCGTTTCCAATCAAAACCAGAGGAGAATTTACAAATACGCTTAAGACGCTTTAAGCGTAGTGCCACTAAAGCCACCCTTGATCAAAACACCTGAAAAGAAAAGCAGCTCATTTTGTATGACTGCTTGGATAAGAAAAAGATACATGAGACTCTCACCCAGGAGTTCCGAGTTTGATTCCCGCTCGTGAAACTAAGATTTTTCACAGCAGGAAATTAATCTCAGTATACTCGAATGCTAGGTGTGTGCCCCTGGTTCCCAAATCTATAGCTCCTCCCGTCTATATTATTTTACAGAGCCTTCAGGGATAAAGAAGGTCGTTTAACTTGTGGTGTTATTATATTCTGTTTCTCTTAAGCTTTTAAGGCGGCTCTGCTGAGCACGATCTTAGTATAAATTGTTTTAATTTTGTTATCAGGTGGGGCAAAAGTGACAAGTACTCTGCTCAACGAGCCTTTATATGCCAATATAGTCAAATACCCAGGTTCAGAAACATGTTTACATTCAGCCCCTTCTGTGTATATGACAGCATTCTAAATAATAAAAAAAAAAACGTTTATTTATTTTTGGTTTTTTGTATTTTATCATGTCGCTATAGAGGACGCAGGGACGGGTCAACTTTTTTCTTTGCGTATTTAATTTTAGAATATATGTATGCTCAGTCTAACTAATAACAATATAAGACATTAACTACACAGTAGTCGGTCTATATAATATTATACGTCCTGGACTAGTTTCCATAAGCACCAAAACACTACACCCGCATGCTTAAACTGGACACAAGTTTGGCATCATCGGGAGATGATTAAGATGAAAGTGTAACTAAAATTCTGTTTATATTTATACTAAAATATCGTCATGGTTGAACAAGTTCAACCAATTCTTATCATGTCTGTCTCAACTCTGTCAGGGATCAACGAACCGCGACTTAGTAACCAATAACCTTATAATCTATAAGGGCAATAAATGAGAAGCACTAATAAAAACTATTAACGCACATATTAATGGGAAAACGGAGCGTATACCTACAGAAAAGAGAATGGCACTATTTAACCTGATTAACTGCAAGGTGGACTCAGAGGGCTGATTTTGAAAATCAAGAATGTAGAAGGTATACTCGTGCAATAGAGCACTGTTGAACTTTGGTGGATAAAGGAGCACGGTGGTCAAAGTAACGAGGAAATGGAAGATCTACGCCACTGTCAGTGTGTCAGTGTTGGTAATAATAAAAAAAATGTTGGCAGAAAAATTCTACAATAAACTTTTATCCCATAATTGTGACTGGAATTCTCATTAAAACAGACTATAATTATGTTAAAATATAAATACATAGCTAACACTGGAAACTGTCTCAAATATGAGTCAAGTAAACAGTTTTGTTTTGTAACTACTTTGTGGCCGCTTCCATAATATACTACAGCAGCATTTTGTAACAATCAAGTATTATCCAAGAACCAACCTCTGTCTGATCCATTTGGCGCAGAGGTTCTTTCAATTTTTTTCTGCTCCACATTTCTGTCACATCTGTTTAGAATGTCATGAAACGTCGAGATTTTAAATTTGGGTGGAAAAAAAATGTTTTGCCAGTCTGTCTGGCTGTCGGTCTGTCTGTCTGCCTGACAGTCTGTCTGTCTGTATGTCTGTAACTTTCTTGTGGGCACACTTTCTCTGAACGGTATAAGATATTGATTTGAAATTTTATACATACATGTACTATAACAAAATCTGGAACTGGATTGTTTTTTTGACTTATCCATCATAACAAATTTATTAACAATTAAAATTTACAAGCATTGTCTCCCCGGATCGAGACCCGTGGCCAACTGTACAACCACGTCGCGCAGCGCCGTGGTGTTAGTGCGGTTGGGCGGATCGCGACCGGTTTAGCTCAATGAAACTTATGACTAAGAGGTTGGAACTCCTGCCGCCTGTGGCGGCTTAAATCCAGCGCTTTGGTTGCACTGCCCACTTGGTGGGTTTAAAATATTTGAACTTATCACTTTTCAGCGTTTTTTCGCGTTGTACACTTTTTTCAAATTTTGAATCGGTGAGACGGGAAAAAGCTTAATGAAAAAACCCGTTCGAGGCAATTTTTCGCCCAACACGCCATTGGAAAGTTTTGATTTGTTAAAGGAAGTTTAGAATTTTAATAGGTTTTGATTTTGTAAGTTTCTCGGTCGAGAGGGGATTTATTAACAAAAAATGACAAAATGACAAAAATTACAAAAATACAAACAGAGTACAAACAGTTAGGAATAGGAAAGGGATAGGTATAGATTAAAATATACGGTGGTGAAAAGTGTGTGATAGTGAGAAATTTTGGTAGAATTTGACTTATCCGGTGAAGGGTTAGGGGGTAAATAGGGAATAATAAGTATAGCAAGTTGGTAAGAGTACAAAAATTTAGGATCTGATGCATATACTAGAAACCACAACCTCAGATTGTTTTATAATATTTTCCATCGCCTCCCACCAACTCCACTCCATTATTAGAGGGGTTGTTAAAGTAATACTGGGATATTCATTTAAAATTTGGTACACATATATATTATAACGACACCTGAAACTGGATTATATTTTGAGATGATTTCTGTAAAGGGTTGGGGGTTAAATAGGGGTAAATAGGGAAAAATAAGTGAAGCAAGCTGGTAAGAGAACAGAAAATTCAGATTTTTTGTATATAGTAGAAGGCAAGGCCTCAGATTTATTTATAATATTTTTCAACTAACTATGCTCAATTAACATTTTAAAGGCATTAATTAATACAATAACAATAAAACAAAATAATCGTAGAATATTTAAATTATAAGATCTTGCTGATTGGGACGGGACGCAGGCCCCTCCCCCCCCCCCCCCCAAGGATTCTGCCCTCAAAAATTGAATATTTTGCTTCAAATCTTATATGTGAAAGAATAGTTGATTCGTCAGTTATTGAAAAAACTTTACGATGTTTAAACTATTTTTCGGTTGGTCAATCCGGATCTGAAAATTTATAAATTGTTCGATAAAGACTCGGAATTATTTTTGTTAAACTACAGGGACAACCGGAATATCAATTAATATGTAAGAAAACTAGGTCCACAATATTTTAAAGCAATACATGAACTGTGTAGGTACTCAGGAACAGCATTTCAAAACTCCAAGTGCTTAAACTCACCCATAAGATGAGTTAAATGAACAGATCAATGCCAGTGACGTATATGATTATAGCAAATTTAATTCTATTATACTTTATACATAATCATTACAATTGGCAAGACTATTGACTATGAAGTCATGCTGCTTTTTATTGACCCTTTATAATAAACGTTTATATGGAATCATAAAACTGAATTAGTTAATAGCGTTATTTATATTATAATCCTGTTTTATTATTTTATGGTTTAACCAGTGGTGAAGTTAATATTTTTTATTCAGGAGACGATGCAAGTGCAGTGCAGTGTTTTACTGTTAGTACAAAGGAGTTTACTAGAATTATTTTTGTATAGGGCATATTGCTAAGGGTTGTGCATATCAAATTAATCTAGTTGTAAGATTACGGGGTGATGTGTATCTGACATGGCATTTAGGCCAGTTATTGTAGTAAAAATGGTATGAAAAATTGCGAAAGTCATTAATTTTTAAGAGAATATTGGAGGAGGTAAAAAAATAATTGATCCGGGTTTTGCACCCTTTTCCACCCCCTGAAAAATTGTTAAATTATAGTTTCTTCAAATTAGTGAAAAAATCGCTGTTTTATAGAAAATTTTCCTATAAAAGGTGAAGAATTTGGGTTGTCTAAACATGATTTTCACACCCTGCAGTTCTAAAAAAGGGTGGCTTTTGAGAAATATATACATATATATATGAATTTTAGCGCTTTTTCGCCTTTTTCTCTATTTTGAGGAAAAACTATGCATTTTGGTGAAAAATATAGAAAGAACAAAGTTATAGAGCATAAAATTTTCTATAAATCTTGTTTCTGCATTTTTGTCCGAATTTCGTATTGTTTCGCCGCTAGAGGGCGCAAAAGAAATGTGTACATAGACTTTTGCGCCTTTTTTAGATTTGTATCCAAAATTATGCATTGTGTTGAAAAATATCAGGAGAGCAAAGTTGTAGAGCATAAAATTTCCCACAAATTTTATCTCTACATTTCTGTCCGATCTCCGCATAGTTTTGCAGCTAGAAAACGCGAAAATCTATATATATTTTTCTTTCGCTGTCTCTAGCGGCAAAACTGGGAAATTGGATAGAAAGATGTAAAAAAACGTAGACAAAATTTGTAGGAAATTTTTTTGCTTTACAACTTTGCTCTTCTGATATTTTTCAATTTTGGCTGAAAATCTAAAAAAGGCGCAAGAGTCTATATATACATATATTTCTTTCGCGCCCCTCTAGTGGTGAAACTATGCAGAATTCGAACAAAAACGTGAAGACAAAATTTGTAGGAAGTTTTATGCTTTACAACTTTACTCTCTTGATATTTTCCACGAAAATGCATAGTTTGTCTTAAAAATAGAGAAAAGGGTGAAAAAGCCCTAAGATTCATGTATATATGTATATAATTCTCAAAAACTACCCTTTTTTAGAACTGCGGGGGTGAAAATCATGTGTAGAGAACCCAAATGCTTCACTTATTACAGGTCTCATAGCTGTGGGAAAATTTCTTTAATATTTTTTAATTTGAAGGGACTATTAACAGAAAACGTACTTTTGCAATAACTCGTTGAAAATAATTCCGAATTTTATGCAAACCTTGGAGAATATTATTGTAATAATTGTTAAACATCTTCTATCAAGGTTTCACCCTGCTGAGATGACCATAACATTGCACGTAGTTGTTTATTGACATTATTATGACACACTTTCTCGAAGAAAATTGGGTTATGCAAATGATTGTTTATGAAACAGAATATGATCACACACCCACTTAACAATTTTACATACATTTTTTTACCCCAGAATATTTTTTCCACACTTGTTGTATCTAGCATGGATTCAATTTTGACGCAATAAATAATAAGTGTGTGTTCAAATAATTGCAAAAATCTTAAAATTGGGTTACAAATCATTGTGGCACCAATAAATGACATCATCTGAATTTGCAACCCCGTAAATGTCCCGAAATTTAATTTAATTACCTCTTATCTGAATAATAAAGTTATGCTTAATTCAAGAACAAGAAAATAGGTGCAAAATTCGCATAACCTTCTAATAATGTACTCCTGTGAATTTGCAACCTCACAAAATATCCGGAATATGTTTTACCTGTTTTCGCTTTCCTTCTGAGACATTTTGCAATTTCATTAAAATATTATTCGCACCAAAAAATCTGGAAAATTTATTATTGTTTCAATTACGTCTATTAATAAGCTTTAGATCAATTTGCAACCCATGTATTAATACGGAACATCGTATAATAAATGAAATCTCACTCAATCACAGCCCTCGCTTGCCTAGTACTTCATTTATTTAAATAATGTTCCGTATTAATAAATTGGTTGCAAATTGATCTGAAGCTACATATCAACGTAACTATAAAACAGTAATAAACTTTCCGGATTTTTTTTATGCGAATAAAATTTTAATGAAATTGCATAATGTACATGAAAAAGGCACAACTTAAATTATATAAACTTAAATAATAGGTAATTTTATTAAGTTCCAGGGCATTTACGAGGTTGCAAATTGAGATCATGTCATTTACAGGTGTCACAATGATTCGCAATCCGATTTTTAGACCCCTACTTGTTGTTTAATGCGTCAAAATCGTATCCGCGCCAGATTAAAAAATATGGTAGAAACCAACGCCTCAAACTTTTTTATCACATCTGCTCCAAATATTATTAAAATTCTGTGACCAATAATTTCCACATACTAGAGTACAAATCTAGTCAAGACGTTTCCTTTAAATTGACTTGGATGAAAAATCTAGATGTGGAAGTAGTGATTCCTTAGGCAGCGGTTTTTTAACCAAGCTATAACCAAACAAGTGAGAGTTGCAATAGGGCGTTGCCGAATGCGAATACCTATTTAAGCAATAAAAATAAACATATTTACTGTGTATTTAGTCTCAGTAGTAGCACATAAAAGTGACTTGAGCCATATTCGTGCAAAATTTTAATCAAATAGATGTCCGCAATCGGCCAGGCCCGACTGGAACTTCTACTCGTCTCTTCCTTGAGATACCCTTGTCATTAAAACTACTCTCCGGGGTTAAGAAGGGTCATGAGAACCAACACGAATAATGATAAGATAAGAACCATATATTGATATAATAATTCTACTTCAATACTTTGATTTTTTTCGTAACAATAACATTCCTTATCATTAAAAACTATAAAAACATCTATTTGTTTATTATTTATATTTTAACTGGATGAAATATTACATTACTACAGTTTAAATGTGGTATACTGTTTGAATTTTTAATTAAAACATTCGCTGTTGTACATATGCATGCATATATTAAATGTTAATGCAAAGTTATTTAAATGTATTTACGTATCTATACATTTATTTTCCTTGATATGATATGCTTTACATAAATTCGCGATTAAGAGAGCGAGTGGATAACTAAACTCCAAGTTATAACAAGCTAACCATTATACTCTTCGCCAATTTTCTGTACTTTTTATATAATTGTTGCACATTCTATAAGATACTATTCTCAGTTTTTTTGTAAATAATATTTGTTTTAGACATTTTTAGTTTAATTGCAAAACACACAAAAAAAATATTTTTTTTTGTTTGAAAAATTAATAACTTTTTTACTTATTGATTGATTTTGTTCAAAGACAATAGGGTTCCTCCTCTAGCTAACACTAACATACTGTCTAAATTTCAATACAATCGGACCTTTCGTTCTTAAGTTATCGTGCTTACAAAAAACGTGACGGACGGACAGACAGGCAGACAGACAGACAGACAGACAGACAGACAGACAGACGGACGGATGGACAAACGGACGGACAGACATTTTGAAAGTTATTCAAAATTGGATCACCAACACAGTAATATGAACATTTTTTCTCTCCAAGTAATATTACCGGTTTTAGAAATGTGCCGATCGAAGGAAATATACTATTCGTTTTGTATTTGCGAAGAGTATAATAATTGTTAGAACCTTCATATCTTAAACAGTTTTTTTTCAATTAAACTAATTATGGCCCGTAAAACAGTAGAATTGAAAATGATATTTCATTATCATTATCATAGAGCCAAGCGCCAGAGAATGTTTTGCGTTGCTGTTGTTTTTTTCAATTGCTAGATTTTATAATTCTGAATATATAGGTTGTCCATTAAAGAATGGGCCATAGAGGAACAGTGGATTCCTGACGTTAAAATATTACGTTTTAACCAAATTTACCATAGTCCAAAAGTTGATATTAACAGAGATACAGGGTGTTCAAGTCAATATTATATTATAATTTTCCTACATACCTTTGAATTTTTTCAAATATTGGTACGAAAATTGGTGGATATGGGTTTTTTATTAAAAAATCCCGAACCTACATCATTTTGACGGAGAAAACGTATACTTTCATTAGCCTCAGAAATTGACCGTTTTCGAGATCACATTGTATCAGTCAGCCGCATAATTCATTATAAGAAATATTAATTTTAATCTAGTAGGCACACGGTTAAATCTGACAGTTAAATAATTAATAATGATAGTTAAAATGCAGTTATGTGGAAAAAGAGAGGTTTTATTATTATTACAAATTAAGCAGTTTAGTAAACAAAAACGATATCAATGGAAATGTGAAATTAAACAACAAAATAATAATTAAAATAATTGCTACATTTCATCTTCAAATTGTCTTCGATTTAACTCAATACACTTTCAGCATCTTTTAAGAAAATTTTGCCTAATACAAAAAAAGGATGGAAGCAAATCACGAATGTGGTTTGCAGCTGCCACTATTTTCTACCAGAGTTCTTGTCTTGTGTTACTTCTTTGAGCGTATAGAAGGCTTTTCATGGTACCCCATAAGAAAAAGTCATTTGCCGTTAGGTCTGGACTCCGTGGTGGCCCTGGATGTTCACTTCCGCGTCGAATCCAACGCTTAGGAAATACATTATCTAAATGATTTCTTATAATCAGAGGATAATGAACAGGTGCTCCGTCGAGTAAGAACCACATCTTTTCTCGGATATCTAAAGGCACTTCATCCAACATATTTTGTAAATCATTTTGAAGGAAGTTTAGATAGTTTTCTCCATTTACTAGCGGTAGAAGTTCAAAAGGATCCACAAGATAATCTCCAATTATTCCACACCAAATATTAATTTTAAATTCATATTGAAAATGTCTCACTCTTGCGGCCCTTGGATTCTCTTCATCCCACAAATGACTGTTTTGTGTTAAAGATTCCCATTCGAGTAAACGTTGCCTAATCCGTGAAAAGAACTTTATTTAAAACAGTTGGGTCTCTTCTTTGCTTCCTTAACATAAATTGGCAAAATTGTATGCGACGAGGAAAATCACTCAGCAACAAATTTTGTACTGGTGGGAAATGGTATGGGTGTAATTGTTGCTCATGTAGAATGTTTGATACTGTGTCACGGGTTAGTCCAGTATTTGTAGAGATTCGGCGAATACTTATTTCAGAATCGTCTTCAATAAGATTTAATACTGCTTCCTCTTCTTGGACACTACGAACTACAGGGCGTCCATGGGTGATGAACGACAAGAACCCGTTTCTTTTAATCTTACAAAATGTCTTGAGAATAATTTTCGATTTGGTATTCGCATATTTTCTTGCTGCAGCACGTCCATTATAATTTTCTTGAGCATAAATAGCCACTATATCAATCATTTCGCTATTTGATAAAAAATTATGCCTCGGCATTGTGCTCTTTCGCCTACCCCCCCCAAATACGGACGGTATTGGCGATGTTAGCAAACCTCCCCTGGTCCTGGCTCTTGGACCCTGTGAGCTGGGTCGTTTCTTCTGGTGCTTTTCTTACAAATATTTGAAAAACTTCAAAAGTTATGTAGGAAAATTATAATATAATATTGACTTTAACACCCTGTATCTCTGTTAATATCAACTTTTGGACTAAGGTAAGTTTGGTTAAATCGTAATATTTTGATGTCAGGTATCCACTGTTTCTATGGCCCATTCTTTATTGGACACTCTGTATACTTAAACTGGCGATAACTTTCTTGGTTCAAATGGTAGAAAAAATGTTTCAACTGAAAGTTGTAGACCATGAAACCATCTATCGACTTATTGAAATCTGATGTCAATACAATGAAATCTAACATCAAAACTTCAAAGAAACCAAAGAAAACAACTTACTCCTTTGATTGATTGATTGATTGATTTATTTGCCAGGGTAAGGTGAGCATTGCTGCCGATTCCGGATATCCAATGTGGAGGTTCGTTCCAACACGCAGCTCGATCGCCCGCCGGACGTCCAAATGCAGTCGCTCGGTCATCTATTATTGCATCCTTCACTCGCTGTGACATATTCATGCCATGACGACCAAACCGCGTGCCTGAACGAACGCAGGACCGGCTACATACGCTGGATTAGACATGAAACGTGCTTGTTGCCAGCAGCGAGCGCCACATGACGCATGGGGTAGGAATGTAGGATGGGAAGTGTAGGTGTTTGTGAGATGCTTCTTTTTAGTTTCCATGCTCATTTTATGTTTCTATCTATCATCATCTCCATATTTATTCTTCTTCTAAGTGTTCTGTTTCTGAACCTAGCAGTATGTATCTCTTCCCGCCCGCTTGCGTCCATATATGGTTTTCACACAGATTTCTGGGAAACATGAAACATGAAACCTCATGTTTCCCAGAAATCTGTGTTTTCATTTCAACGTCCTGCATCCGTGCAGTCCACTTCGTTTGTCTGCCAAGACATACATATATTAGCTCGTCGCAAGGAGTTTTATTTATTAACCGTTCCACAGGTGGTAGTGCAAGGAGGGGCCTCGAGCGAAGATTTGAGGCACCCTGTATACCGATCCGCCAAGGTAAAGCAAAATAAAAAGTAAAATCTGCAAAAAATAAAAGAGATCTAGGAGAACATTTGGGACGCTCTACATACCAAACAGAAGCCGACTCCTTTGACGTGAGAGGCATCCCTGTATTCATAAATAAGCCCAATATATATGGACCGTGTGACAAGGATTAATAAACCAATAAATAGAATTTAAAAACAAAAACTTATCTTTTCATCCTTTGCTTATATTACTACTTCCACTCATTAAAAACCAGCCCGTTGCCCTTCATTGATGGTGCACAGCTTGTATTATATTGCCAGATGTTTTGTTTATCGCAATAACACTTGAAAAGGGTGCTCTATCATGTTGGCATAGGTATAGAACGCTTATACTTGCTTTATTTGATACGCGTAATTATTAATTCCATATGAACTCTGTTTTTCTATTACGGGCTTTCACTTCGCGCAGAATTTATTGATGTACCGGTGGCTTCAATTTTATCGAGATTAACGTGGTTTTTACCGCTTTTTAGCACTTTTTTTCGGGAGCGTCTTACAGCACGTCTATACGCGAGGCTAGTTCACAACAACCCAAAGAAACGAACTTACTCTTTTGTTCACAAAATTCTTTTCGAAAAAAATATGTGTGTAACTTGAAAATTTAACCAATTACAGCTAAAAGTATCGTTAAGAAGGTAATGTTGCCCGATTTCAAAAATACAAATTTTTGCATGACTTAATCTCAAAGGAGCGAATATTGGAAAAATCGCTATAACTTTTCAAATCGAACACCAATGTAGGTTCACAAGTTCAAATTGTAGATTTATATATCTACTTTCATAATCCTAGAAAAAAATATTTATTCTGGACTTTTAATCTTTCTTCCAATTTGAAAATTTTCAAATTTTTTAAAATTATTCTAATATTCATATTGTTATTTCCTTTCCATGCACAGGCTTATTAAATTTGATTGAAAGAAATATTTTAATCTTTAAATTTTCAAAATCTGACTAGTAGAACCCGAGGTATCGATATTTTTGAGAAATAACCTACTATGAAAATAGTTAATGACACTGCTGCGGGGTTTCATTTAAAACATTATTTAAACTTTTGCCGATTAGAAGGCTTTTCTTTTGTTAATCTTCCTACCATACATCCTCTAACACCGCACGTACATTCAAATGTCTTTGAAAAATGTAATAAAGAAATCTGAGGCCATTGCTTCTAGTACATACACCAATTCCCAAGTTTCTGCACCCTTGCCAACTTGCTTTACTTATTTTGCCCTGTTTACCCTTATTTAATCCCCAACCCTTCAACGGATCCTAGTGCAGGCGCTGGAAGAAGTTGACTATGCAAAATGTGAGAGTCGGCGAGTATGTTCAGATTCTTACGCCTGAGACCCTAAATAATGGAAAATTATATCCTGAGCGTTTAACCCCGTTTGGGGGTGATTTTTGGCCGTTTGGGGAATTGCGCAACCCAAAAGAGAAATCGTGGGGAGAAGTACTTATGTTACGGCTCAAATTATTTACCATATTCGGTTTTCTTTCCCACTCATACATACCACTATATGGTGGAAGTGCCCTTTCTCGCGATCAAAAGGCTTTTATGGCGGGTTGTTTATGAGAAAGAGGCCTGAAAGAATATTTTGCACACCCTGTATATTAGTATGTTTCTACAGTAATTGCTTTCAACTATCGCTTTCCAATTCCGGGTAAGTATTTTCTATTTCATTACCCATATTTAATACCTTTTTACTTTTACTTTAAAATTTTTCTCTGTTGTGTAATAAACTGTCCTGTGACAAGGATTAATACACCTATAAGTAGAACTTGAAAATAAATTAAAATAAAACTTATCTTTCGATCCTTTTCTTATGTTACTACTTTCACTCGTTAGAAACCAGTCCGTTGCCTTTCACTGCTGGTGTATTATGTTGCCTGATGTTTACTTTATCGCACTAACCACTCGAGAAAGGGTTGGTCGTCTTAGCATAGGTATAGGCACTTACGCTTGCTTTATTTTATACTATTTATCGAGTTTAACGTGGTTCTTACAGCTTTCTTAGCGCTTTCTTTAGATAGCGCCTTACCGCAAATCTATACACAAGTCCTTCTTTTTCTTGGAGTAGCTGTTCTCGGAAAAATCACGTGAAAAATTAGACCAATGAACTATTGTTATCAGCACAACAAATATAAATTCAAGTTCAATATTTTTCGCCAAAAAATTAGTGGCATCACAACTTATACTTATGTCAAAGCAGCGTGTATTTATTTGCCGTCAATTAGGAGCATTATCCGCAAAAGTAATTAAATTCTCCAGAAAGATGTCTATTGTCTACATCTTATTTTTAGATAGGGTGGAATAAATAATTTCAATAACATACCCAATGACATCAACATAATATCAAATATGTCATTTATAGGTCATATGTCCATAGTAATGCGAACGCTGTGAACATCTAATATGTGAAGAAATCATACCAATTGACGCTGTCCAGTTAATGACATTATCATGCGCGGATTTTAATTTGAGAGAGATATGTACAGACAGATAAGCATTGAGGTATAGCACAGTACAGTCTCAATCCTGTGTTAATGTGTATGAACACCAGTCCATGATTAATTGTCGCGCGTCGGAAATCATCGTATCTCGAATTGTTCTGCCAGTAGATGAAAGTCAACTGGACATATTGTTCTCATGTTCGTATTTGGATGACCGATCTGTATAAGGTCACAACCAATATTTCGTTTTAGAAATACTTCAATACTTTGAATTTAAGTAATTTTGGTTATTAAGTTATTATATATTTATTTAAATGTGATTATATATTTAATACGAATGCTTCTTGGTTTTTATATTATATTTTACTGTCTACCAATGCATCATATGAACTGCATTTTTATGTATAGTAAACACCCCTAATGGTTAGAAATATTTTCCCTCGAAAGACGGCTCCAATATATTTAGCAATTTCTTTGCTATTTATAAATTTCAACTGATTATATTATCAACATGTTGAACTATATATGGTTTGTATTTCTTTTCACCTCTTTTTATATTCAATGTTCAGTCTCTTCTAATTGACTTTGACTTCGTTATGGGATCATCATTCTTATTTATTTCAATATTTGCATCAACCCCTCCTCTAATAATGCTTTTACCTAGAATAATTAAAAGAACCATTAAAAAGAGCAATTTGATAAATATTACTTTTATTATTTTATTGACCAGGTATGACTCCATAAAATAGTATTACCACTCTGAATATTAAACTAGTTTCCTTATGGGTCTTATGATATATAACTTTATTAATTCTTGTTGACAAAACAATTGACCAAACAATAAATGACGTTGATAAACATAAATATGTATGTGTATGAATAAATATTAATTCCAACAAAATATGTACGCGAGTACACAAGTAGAAACCAACAGATCCATGGCATCGAACAGCCAGGCGGCATCAATTAACAATCATCTCAAAAGTCTTCGAATATCTCTTTTGTCAATTGTCAAGTTAGGTAATAAAACTAACAGATCTCATTTTTCGGCCGTCTCTGAGATGAAATATGCTAAGAAATGATAATTAACAAATTGTTTGACCAGCTTGCCTGAGAAACTGCAAGAGTCCTGCAAACCTTTAAGGCAACATTGGTTAAAGGATTTCCTGTGAGATGTGTTATATTTGTTACTAATTAGAAGATCGACAACATTGAAAATTCATAACAATGAACGTATTTATTAATAACCGTGAGGTAAAAATATCGATAGAGATGCAAATTTGTAGAATGCTTAGATAATTCAAAAAAAAATTCTTACATGAATACAATAATAATTCGAAATGAATGTGGTCTAATCTAAAGAATGTAAAAAGCAAAAAATATGTGGCATTATTTGTGACGATACGTACTACCATAAACCAAGTGACATTACTAAAGTGCTAAATTATTATTGTTAAAAGTATTGAATAAGTTGTAGCTTACATTGAGAATAATAATGATGATGAAACTATTTTGATAGATACGATACCACTATATTCGTCTTCCTTGGCTTTCTTTAAACAGATAAAATAATTGAAAGAATTATCTACAGTCGAAGTAAAAATGGTAGTATAGATGAGATAGAGTTAAAATTAATAAAAGAACTCTTTCATGTAATAGGAAATCCTTTAAGGAATTTAATTAACCTTAGTTTAGAAAAAGGTATTGTGTCTGATGGATTTTAAACTTCCATTATGTCTAATACAAATTTAGCACAATAAATGCGCTCCATCAATATGTTACCATTTTGCGAAAAACTCTTAGAACTAGTAGTATATAATCAAGTATTTAGTCCAACCTTGTGCAATGTGTTTGTAATAACGTTAATAAAAATGTCGAAAAAAAAGATTAGAGTAGGAAATGATCGGAAGTGGTAGAAAACACCGTAACTTGTAGAATCAGGTCAAAAATGATATAATTACCCCCTTTGGCCCAAAATAAGATATTTTTACTCTTGTGAATTTTTTTCGAGAAGTGCTTATTTTTAGAGATATGGCCACTCGAAAATTCCTAAAAGTGGGGGGAGGGAAAACGTAAAAGTTGAAAAAGAAAATTGAAAAAAATCATGTGAATGTATCCTCGAAGTACAAGAGTATTTTTTATCTGCAACTTTTCCGCAAAGTGCATTTTTACCGAGGTTTTCCGGAGAAACATGAAAAACTACGCCTTTCTCTGAAATTGTGTAATGCTTTAAAAATATATAATTCAAAAATTTGAAATAATTGAAACGTTATAACGTCGCCTTTTTGTTATATTAAATCCGCAGTCATAATTAATAACCCAAAATAAAGCATACGACCTCAGGGGGCAGATTACCATTGATAGCTTGGCTTAATATTGGTTATCACTTATCTTGGCAAATACTTAATAACAGGAAATTGTCCAAAAAATAAATACACAGCTCTACAAGGCTCAACAAAAACGATAGTTGGACGCCACCTTATTTTGAGGTTACTAGAAATCTAATAATACACAATTTCTGCTCACTGTAAGTTGGCCCGGCAAAATAAGGAAACACCGAGCTATCCCAGTTTAAATGAGTACATACTAGCTTAATGAAATTAAACAACTACTAAAACGAATAATCTATTAACATTCGGACTTTCAAAAAACAAACAAAATACTCTATTCAAAAAATCGTATTACAGAGATAAATCGATACAATATTTTGTATCGCCAGGCCTGAGCTCAATGACCGTTCTAAGAAAACTTATAAGTTACTAAAATTACTAGGGACTGTACAACAAATAGCATTTTAACAAGGATTAACCAGTTAAACTAATTACATAAATTGACATGGCACGCTAAATTTTAAAACTCAAAAGGTTTCACAACCGAATACCCAAATTGGGGAGACATACAAAAAGCTTTCGGCGCGTAGCGGTTTTTTTATTGTTTCTGAACAACCTTAAATGTTGCTAGCGAGCAAACACTAATTAAGCCACTATGTATGCCTATTGGGACATCGAAATTGTCAACAAATCTAATCACTGTGGCCAATGTCTACAACTAACACGAAAGCGGTAAAATTGTTTACCGATCTCACTCAGGAAGGAAAAATCCATCACGAAACTAGTTCTTTAACAACACTAAAATTATTGTTCTCCACTCGCGTAGCCTCTTGAGCTGCTACTACTAATACATAAGATTAAAAAAACTTACAGTTTCAGTCCTAAACACCGAAGGTCAATGAACGTATGGCACTCAACAAAAATGAACGTACAAGCCAGATAATTAAAATCACCAACAATCATAGATGGCATCAAAGCAACTAATTCAGATTAATCACGCAACTTGCTGCTATTTAATACAGAATCATTTTGTTATTTAATTGACTATTAAATATTTGCACTTGGTGATTTACACATTATTCTGATGCACAATTTACATAAAACCTAACGGCAATAGTCCAAAAGAATAATCGTCACCATAAAAAGACTATAAATATTCTTGCTTAAACAACTTGATTACCACTTATTTATACCGGAGAGGTCAAATTCACCACCTCCCGTGGTATATCTCGGCTCTAAGCCGATCCTCGACTCCCTCAAACCGACCAAAAACATCTTCTTGAAATAAACAAGTCCCCCGCTGCACCCTTCTCCTCACCGTAGCAAGTAAAGGTCAAACGGTCTTTTACCTGCTAGAATTTACCGTTTTTACGAACGTACGAAAACAATCTTATAAATGCACAAATTTTATACAAGCTTTTAATTAATTTAAGGTACTGAGTGTTCCTTTAAAACGTGACCGTTACAACGTATGCATTGAGGCTTTCTAAACATTGCTTGACTCTGAGAATTTTTTTACAACTTGCTAATTTTCCGAGTTACAGACAGTTTTTCGCGATAAATGACGTACTACATTCTTTGCACATTTTCAATGAAAAAATACATGAAAATTCGAAAAATGAGCGTGATTTATATATATTATTATAAAAACCTATATAAACCTATATAGTTATACCATTTTTAAAGGTTCAGTATAATTCTTAAATCGAAAATGTGCAAAAAATATAATACATGATTTATCGTGAAAAACTACTTATAACTCGGAAAATTAGCAAGTTACAAGAAAATTCCAGGAGACAAAGAATGTTTAGAATGCCTCAATGCATACGTCTGAATTTTTTCAAATTTTTAAATTACATATTTTGATGCTCTACAATTTCAAAGTAAGGGGCAGTTTTCCATGTTTTTCTGGAAAAAATCGATGAAAATGCACTTTACAGAAAAGGCACGAATAAAAAAAGTCTTGTATTTCGATGATACATTCACCTGATTTTTTTCAATTTTCTTTTAGGAATTTTCGAGTGGCCATATCTCGAAAAATAAGCATTTCTCGAAAAATTCACAAGAGTAGAAACATCTCATTTTGGGCCAAGAGAAGTAAACATATTTTTTCATATGAAATTTTCAGGGAAAACGCACTTTACAGAACAATTGTAAATAAAAAAAGTCGATGATACATTCACCCGATTTTTTTTCAATTTTCTTTTTTAACTTTTACGTTTTCCCTGCCATACTTTTAGGATATTTCGAATGTGACAATTTACTGTGTACACATCACTCTTGCGAGGCTGCGTTACAGTACTAATATCTGATTGGAAAGATGATATAAATCAAGGACTTCGCATATACCGTCTTCATAGATCCAAAGAGAGCTTTTGAGACAATTGATCGCCGTACGATAATTTTAAAACTTAAAAGGATTTTCTAGCACTACTTTAATGCACGTTTGACAAAATTGCACAAAGAAGCTTCACTTATCTAGTTATCCGAATATATGTATAATGAAGTCCCAAGAGAAAATAAAAGGTATGAAAATTTTAAATAAGAACATAAAATAATAACAATGCTTGATTAAAAAATCAGGTCAGTGCGGTTTAACCTTTTATTTGACCAACGAAGACATTTATGATACAATATGATTTGTAGGAGCAAGCGCAGATACATTTGTCTATACTCGTATTTCGATACAAAGCAACAACGTTAATACTTGGACGCGAATCCAGGTGAATACAGCGTTCCCTCTCCATCTTCTGACCGCTTGTATATAAGCGCGTACGTAGAAGATATGTAATTTTAGGCGGAGGTTACATAACGGAGGGGACGTAAAGCAGTCGGTCCCTCGTCTATTAAATGTTAGGCAAGTAAAAGATCGCTATTCTTCTGTAGAGAAGAGGTTCGGCAAAATTTTCAGATTGGGGGTACCTCCATCCCCTGACGTCGCGTGTGTGATCGACCTTAGTACCGGATACAGACCGACGATGATTTGTATATATGTTATGTATTGGCAAATCATAAGGATATTTTTAATATTATTAAAAACTGGCTACATGCTTACTTACCCTTTCATATATGGGACATTCCATGTCACCTTGCTCTCCAAAAACTAAATGAACGGAAAAAAATTGTTCTTTAAAATCTAAGCTTTCAAATTCTACTTTGCGTTTTTAAAGAAAAACAAAATGGTGGCTTAATGTGGCGCCTGAAATGGTGAGTATTTTGTAAATTCCTATAAAAAATTATACTTACGGTACAAATTATTGTAAAAAAAATTAAACCATCATAGCATTTTTTTCGTTAGTTCGCAAGTTTTCGAATGCCGTTGAGCGTTGTTCAAAAAAAAAACTTAATTGCGGCTCAGTATGACTGAAAATGTCCTAAAAACATGATACAAATTGAAGTAAATGAGGTTTTCTATTGATAATTAATCTGAAATTACCTAAAAAGTGTGAAAAAATGTTGTATTATGTATTTGATTACAGAAGCCAACATTATTTTACCAAAAATATGTATACGGATACAAGATGACGCCCTAATCGGTGTCGAATTCATACATTCATATAAAAAGTGGAAACTTGTATATATTATTCATTTTGAATAAGAAAACTTTCAATTTCTTCGTTAGAAATTAAGATTTTAATATTAGTTGATATATTTTAGAAAACAAAGTGGCAGCATTATGTGTCCCTTAAAATAGTGGGTATATTTAAAAAATATAAAAATGTATACTTACTACACAAATTATTGTTAAAAATTATGAAAAACGGTAAAAAATTATTTCCTTAGGACGTAGCATTTAAATGCTACGAGCCATTAAAAAATGACGGCTGAATATCGTTGAGAATGCCGAACACGTGGCAGAAGAAAATGATGATTTCTTCTAAAAATTAATCTAAAATGTCCTGAAAACTGTAATTAAATGTTTAATATGTAATCTTTTAAATGCCACTTGTCATTGAAAAAAAATAGGGTGGCTTCAGATCATACTTAAAATTGTGAGATTGTATTTTGAATTTTTTTATAAAGAACTAATATTTGCTGTCAAAATCATTGTTAAAAGAATACAATAAAAAAAGTAGTGTTTTTTTTTGAGGACATAAATTTTCCACATAATTCCACAAGTCATTTTTACAAAAATGTAAAATGAATCTTTTCAGAGCCGTCGAGAGAAAATCGGGACCCGGGGTGTTTTAACTACGACTCCCACCAATCTTCGGTATAAATTTCGAAGAGCAAGGGGTGGCATTCATAATAATAAACTATTTATCTTTATAAAAATTTCGACGAGCGCTGGGGAGTATTCCTTAGGATTGAACATTTTTCGTGATTTTCCATAAAATTGAATATTTATCTCGGTCAACAATTTCAAAAGCGGAGAGGTGATATTCCTCGAAATTAAATATCTGTCTCTATCAACATCTTGGAGAGCAGGGGGGTGATATTCCCTAGGTTTCAATATTTACCTCAATCGGAATTATATTATAAACAATACAAGTCTACAAGTCATTCGAAACTCATTATTATCACACCAATCATTTCCAAGTATACCCTCTCTCGTTTTACCGAATGCCAATACTAACCTACAAATCTCCAACTTCTGGCTAATGCCGAGCTCCTTCAAAAACTGCCGAGCCCAGGGGGAAACACCCCCGACCCCCCCTCTCGTCGGGCCTGAACATTTCTTGGAAACGTGGCAGAAATAAAAATAAATGATGGTTTCTTCTGGGAATTAATTTGAAATGAACTAAAAACTATTACTAACCATTATTATTAAATATTACACTGGCGTACAAAAGTGTCAAAGTGTCTTGACCCATTCATAGGTCCCACTACTCCTTCCGACGAAATCGGAGCACATGATGCCAATTGGCACCCTGGGCTTCCGACTAGTCAACACCCCCCAAATCCCTTTCAAACTCCGAGAGGGCTCGGTAACAGCCGTTCCCTCTCACGACAGACGAAAGTCGCTCCCGGAAGCCTATACATGCCAGCGAAGAGAGAAGACCAAGACAGAAGAGCGCCAGAAGAAACGACCCAGCTGGCAGGGTCCAACAGCCAGGACCAGGGAAGGTTTGCTAACATCGCCAATACCGTCCGCATTTGCGGGGGGGATAGGCGAAAAAGCAGGCCCATCCCTTACAAGGCCGGTCCAGGTCTACAGCGATGATTGGGACAAAGAGCTGAAGCTCGACCCCTAATCATCCGAGACCGTTATCATTAGTCAAGAATATTGGAGGTCCCACTATGTGATTCTCATGTATTTTGACCCGCTGATCACGAATCCGGTGTCAGCAGTGCCGGTTTACGAACTTGTGCATCCCTAGGCACTGAATTTATATAGGACATAAAAAACAGCAAACAAAAAAGTCTTGAAAAAAACGGTTAAACAAAAACTAACAAAAAAGCCGACAAATAATAAAAAATAATTAAATATGAACAAATCCGGGTTCTGGAAACATATCATTAAATAAAATGAAACACAAAACAAAACAAATTGTCTTTGCAGACTTAAAAAATCTTTTTTCGTGCTTTTTCAGATGCAAACTGATCTATTATGCTGTTGAAGTTTATAACATCTAACACATCACTATTTAAGTTTAGGAGGGCTAATTCACTTAGTCTTTCGTTTTGTAACGAATTTCTTCAAACATTTTTTAGATAATATTTTAATGTTGAAAGAGATCTCATCCTCCTACAGTTAGTAACTGCCAAACCGAAATATTCGTAGAGCGACTTCTACGTTAGGAAATGTAGGGGTAAGACCTTTAGATCTAATAAATTTTAACATTTCTCCAGGTGACACTTTCTTCAGAAAATTCGTTCTCAATATCGCTAATGTAGATTCCTTGCATTTTTTTTTTGCTTGCAGAAGAATGTTGTCGGATAAATTTGTAATCTTATGAAAGATACCAAAAAGTTTAAAAGAAAATTATTTATTATTTGTTTGCTTATAGTAATGAAACATATTCTTTATAGGATAGATAGTTTTTCTTTCCGCTGTTTGCAAAATCCTATAAAGAATATGTTTCAATACCAAAAAGTTTTTCGATTTCTGTGTAGGCAGTTTGCCTTTTAGTTAGCTCTTGAAGCAACCTGTCTAATATTTGATAATAAGTGTTTACACGCATGTCCGACTTTCGATCAAAATGAATGCCACTGGAAGCTTCCCCTAGATGACGTTTAATAGTTTTTTTCTTGTCAGATCAACTTTGTAATCAATACAATATGTTAGTACTTTTCCTTTTTCTTCATAATAGTTCAAATTGTCTCGAAGGCCTTTTGCAAAATTCTGTAAATAGTTAAACAATTTAGTTGCCGTTAACAGGTCTATATCTGGATTTTCCAATGTTTATTTACTGTTTTTATTAAAAGTTTGAAGAATGCCATTCCATAGAACGATTTTTATCCAGAATTATTGTTTCTAAGGATCGCCTTCGGCGCGCCTCAAATCGTCAGCGCCCCTAGGCACGTGCCTAGAGTGCCTAGTGGGAAATTCGGCACTGGGTGTCAGTTTAGCTCCAGCACCCTATGGTTTTGAGTAAATCGCCGAAAATATCCTGAAAATAGCATAAAACCCCAGAAAATGGAAAATGTTGTTCATCAGTCGATGTCAGGAGGAAAGGGCGATGTCAGTCGTGGTTGAAGAATCTCTTTTTAGATACTTGTACCCTCTGCTCGCGGATCTCATAGCTACCTTTTAACCGTATAAAGCCGTTTCTAGCTTTTTTAGCGAACCTTTCATCCGTATAAACTGATTTCAAATTAATTCCCAGAATAAATCATCGTTTACTTTTATTTCTGCCACGTGTTCAGGAAACATCCAACCGTATTGATCCGCCAGTTTATTTCTTGTAAAAATGACTTGTGGAAATATGTGGAAAATTTATGTCCTTAAAAAAGCACTGCTTTTTTTATTTTATTCTTTTAACAATAATTTTGACAGAAGTATTAGTTTTTTTTTTTATTTTCAAACTACATACTCACAATTTCAAGCACCATCTGAAGCCACCATATTTTTTTAATGATATTCAAAAGCTTACAGATTAAACATATAATTACAGTTTCAGGACATTTCAGACTAATTTTTAGAAGAAATAATCCTTTACTTCTGTCACGTTTTCAGGGCATTCTCAGCGATATCCAGCCGCCGTTTTTTTAATGGTTCATAGCTATTAGTCCTAAGGAAATAAACGTCATCTTTTTTTCATATTATTTAACAATAATTTATGTGGTAAACTCATTTCAAATTAATTCCCAGAAGAAATCATCATTTATTATTATTTCTGCCACGTGTTCAGAAAAGATCCAACCGTATTGATCCGCCAGTTTATTTCTTGTAAAAATGACTTGTGGAAATATGTGGAAAATTTATGTCTTTAAAAAGCTTTTTTTATTTTATTCTTTTAATAATAATTTTGACAGCAAGTATGTATTAGTTTTTTTTTTATTTTCAAACTACATACTCACAATTTCAAGTACCATCTGAAGCCCCCATATTATTTTAGTGATAAGTGGCATTCAAAAGCTTACATATTAAACATATAATTACAGTTTTCAGGACATTTCAGATTAATTTTTAGAAGAAATAATCATTTACTTCTGTCACGTTTTTAGGGCATTCTCAGCGATATTCAGCCGCCGTTTTTTTTAATGGCTCGTAGCATTTAAAAGCTTAAGTCCTAAGGAAATAAACGTCACCTTTTTCATATTTTTTAACAATAATTTGTGTGGTAAGCATAAATTTTTATATCTTTTTAAAATATCCACTATTTTAAGGGACACGAAATGCCGCCATAATCACTGCCATTCGAAAGTTGAGGTCCTAAAGAAAAAAATGCATGCTGGTTTAATTTTTTTTACAATAAGTTGTGCTGTAAGTACAATTTTTTATAGGAATTCTCAAAATACTCACTATTTCAGGCGCCATATTAAGCCACCATTTTGTTTTTGTATTTTTTGAAAAACGCCAAGTGGCATTTGAAAGCTTAGATTTTAATGAACAAATTATTACCTTAATTTTTTTTCCTTTCATTCAATTTCTGGAGAGCGAGGTGTTCCGGTTGACGTGGAATGTCCCATATATATCACGTTTTTATAGAAAACGGACGTTTGATTATATCTGTAAAACATACTAATTAATGCAGATTGCATAAATAATAAATATACTTATCTGTAGTATGTAGTATAAATACAAACCGTATAAAATAAAGTCACGTAAACTACACGCCTTCCTAATAAATGTTATTTTCCAGTATTAGTATTAATAGGAATAAATAAACTATATTAAATAATTACTGATAATGTTTAAATATCACGGTCACTTATTTCCTGTGGGATTTACTTCTAAATTTGTTTTCATTATGCTTTATATTGTAATGCATCGCCAGGCAGTATCCATACCATGACGCGCTAAATTTTCCGACTTGCCTCTACATTTCTTAAGGGCCGTTTCAAGTCTATCTCTATTTTTTTTAATTAAGGGTGCACTTCTGGTCGTGGTTACATAGCGAGATGGTCAATACTTTCTTCATGAAAAAAACTATATCTCTACATAATTTCAGTGTGTCTATCAAATCTTATAGTAGGCGAGTCTGCCTGGGATTTGTCCCAAAAATTTTCTTAAGCATTTGAGTTAGCCACGGATTCTTATAGTAAAAATTCCAGTGAACAAGATTTTCTTATGAAAAGTTTTCCTAAACCGCGAGCTTCATGGTCAAACAATTGTTTAAACAACATTTTGTTCGTTTTTATTTAATGAAATGAAAACGGTTTGATGGATCCGAAAAAGCCTTGATATACAATCGAAAGATATTTTCAATACGCGTCGTTTGGCGCTAGGCACAACTCATTTTGTCAACTCGTCCATTTGTTATAGCCAAAATAAATGTCTTAATTAACAAATTGAATTACTCCGAAACTAATGAGGTCAGGATATTGTTTTTCCAAAAAACATGCCTTTTATACCAAAGAATATATCATGTTTCTTTTGGCTCGATATCTTCAATATTTTTTGATTGTTTAAACAATTGGCATAATTTGTTAATTAGCAATTCACTTTTTTTTCGAAAGTTTGATCGACTTCAAATCAACTTTAAACGATAAATATTGATGTCGGGCATAACCCCCATAGAAGTCTGCACCAATGCAACTTTTTGCTTTTGTTCATTTAAAGTTTAAATTAATTTTGCAAATTAACAAATGGAATATCTCGGCTCAGGGTAAGCGTACCGAAATGGGGTTTTGTGCATATGAAAGTGCTTGGAAAAAGGAAAATGTTGAGACCAGAAAGAACTTGATCGGATAGCCGGAACCGGAAATAAAAGTGATATTGCCTGAGAGGCTCTAATTTGTTTATTAATGACAACTTTTTGGATACGAGGTTCTGTGCAAATGAAAGCTAACAAGTTTTTCCATCAACCAGAAAAAGTTCTACAAAAAATATTCAATCCCTGAAGAGTTATACGCGTATTTGACCCTTAAAAAATCTTTCCCGCAACGTGCAAATAATAAGATTTGACGCGCAATGGGGTGGCCGGTTCGATCCTCGGTGTGGGCATTTTTTTTTGGTCAAATTTGCTTTTTTTATGTAACCAAGTATTTTTTATGATAACACATGTCTCTACTTTCTGAGATATTTTTTAAAACGTCATAAATTTTTTTTTTTTTTGCAATTTTCATTAAATAAATGGCTATCTTGCAACAAACATATGATTGTTCTTGCCCAACGAGGGTTTGTCGGTAGTTTTTGTTTTTTTACTACTTTTTGTGAAAGAGAAGACTTATTTTACTTTAATTGAGAGTGGTGCCTTTTGAAAAAAGACCAAAAATAAAATAATAATGCCATTAGTTAAATCTTTTAATTATTTCTCATTTACGAATAACAAAGTTTGTTTTTTTTCCATGAGACGTGAACTATTTTTCATTATAAGAAAAAAGTGAAAAATAAATTTGTTTCCTTTTTATTTTTGGTCTTTTTTCGACAGGCACCCCCCTCAAATAAAGTAAAACAAACCTTCTCTTTCACAAAAAGTAGCAAAAAAAAAGAAAAACTACCGACAAACCCTCGTTGGATAACAACAATCATACACTTGTTGCAAGATAGCCATTTATTTAATGAAAATTGCAAAAATTATTATTTACATTTTTGAAAATTTCTCAGAAAGTAAAAACATGAAAATATCTTTCGATTAAATCAAGATTTTCTCGGATCCGTCAAACCGTTTTCATTTTATTAAATAAAAACGGTGTTTAAACAATTATTTGACCATGAAACTCGCGGTTTAGGAAAATTTTTCATAAGAAAATCTTGTTCAGCGGAATTTTTCCTATAAGAATCCGTTGCTAACTCAAATGGTATACAAAATTTGTAAAATCATCTCGTTTTTATCCCAGGCAGACTCGCCTATAGACTATTTCTTAGTTTTCAATAAGCTACAACAATCCGGGTATCAAATTTTTAATGCTGAAACATTTGTTATGTGCTGAGTTTGGAAGATGGGTTAGCAAGAAATCTTTGGTATGTGGTTTTATCCAAAAGTACACAACAAAGGAGGGAGAGCAACATCGTGAAATTCATTATATTTGTTTCTCGATGCAAAAAAATAAAACAGAGGTATTTTAATGTTCCAGGTGTTGACGGTTTTAACCTCTGCATGATTATAATTAATAAATCTAACCTTTGCATGATTATAATTAATAAATCTATTACCAAACTTATTTTTAATCAGTAAAAAATCTTATTGTCAACTATGTCAAAAGAATACCTGCATCCAGTATTTTGTAATTGTCTATAAGCTTTCAAGTCCACCTCTCTTTTTTTAAATTAAGGGTGGACTTCGGGTCGGGGTTACCCAGCGAGATGGTCAATACTTTTTTCACAAATGAAAAAACCATGTCTCTACATAATTTCAGCGTGTCAAATCTTATAAACTATTTCTTAGTTTTCAATAAGCTACAACAATACGGGTATTAAATTTTTAATGTTCAAACATTTGTTATATGCTGAGTTTGGAAGAATGTTAGCAAGAAATCTTTGGTATGTGGTTTTATCCAAAGGAACACAACAAAGGAGGGAGAGCAACAGTCTTCTATCTTTGAATTCATATTATTTGTTTCGCGATGCAAAAAATAAAACAGAGGTATTTAAATATTCCAGGTGTTGACGGTTTTATCCTCCGCATGATTATAATTAATAAATCTATCACCAAACTTATTCTTAATCAGTAAAAAACTTATCGTTAATCAGTAAACTATGTCAAAAGAATACCTGCAGCCAGTATTTTGTAATTGTTTATAAGCTTTATATAATAGAACTGGATTGTCTACTTTCTCGTGTCTCGATCGGTGCATGCATATTCAGGCATTTGATACTATAAATACTATAATATAAAATTCCTAATGCAGAAATAGTGGAGTCAAATTAAAGTTTATAGAGATTTGTTTTGCAATAGCAACTTATATACTGAAATTTGGAAACATTACAAGCACTGTAACAAACAGGTTTGAAATAAATTCGAGCTCCGGAACGTTTTATTCTTTTTTTTAATATCTCTGGTTGTATAGCTAGTATGGCAGTTAGAAAATTGGTTTGGGCGTTATGAAATTGCGAAGAAATCTACACAGGTTCGAATAGTTTTTGTCAATTAGTTAAGTTGCAATACATGAGAGCAATTAAAATTGACCACTTATAAACAGCAATTGACGATTCAATTTTCGATTTTATTGTTGCGTATTTCCACCTTTTAGGAAACACCCTGTATGAATCCGTGGGTTCTAAATAATTTTAACAAGAGATAAATACTAACACTTTATTTAATAATTTACTGACTATACAATACTTCAAAATAACCTTTACACTTTGTTTACTTGATATTTAACCTCACTTTCGTTACCGAACATCACTTTCCTAAAACTTTCCCTCCTGCGCCGGTAATCGCGCCTTATATACTCTGAAATTGCCTCTAGATCAATCAAGAATCTTCTCCCACCACACTCTAGAAAAATATGTCTCTTTCTACAAGTTTCCAGTCACTCACTATTAGGCATAGGCGTATCAATCTCCAGTTTCAAGGGGGTGTAATACATAACATTATTGTTCCTTTGATTGTGTTATATTTAAATGTCTCGTATTGCTGGTATCAAGATTTAATTATATTTTCCTAAAATATTGTTAAAATATAATAATATGCATTATTATTCTTCATCGGTTGTCTAATAATAGTCAAAATCAATTGTTTTTATTTTTGCAACATAACGGATTAACCAAAATGGCACGTGCAAATCTAGTTCTCTTCGAAATGTACCTAACAATATATTTTTCTATTACAATACGAGCTATATAATCAGAGATATTTAAGTAAAACGGAGAAGAAACATAATTTTAAAATTTGCTATTTGCTATACTTTTGCAATGTTTACATGTTCCAGCAAGGAAATTGCTAGTGTATGACAATTCCTTTTTGGGTGATCTTCAGGGACCGATGCGATGGTCCGGCTGAGAAGACGTGAGAATTCCCGTAGGGCCGGTTGCTATTTGGAAGTGAAAGAGGATAATAAAAACTCATTATAAATGCAAATTCTATTAAAACATAGTCAGAACGCTTATTAGTAATTCCTTTCTATTATATATTATATTATATGATGTCGTCTTGTGTTGTGTTGTGGTTTGTTGTGTTGTCTTGTCTTGTGCTGTGTTGTCTTGTCTTGTGCTGTGTTGTGTTGTGGTGTGGTATGTTGTCTTGTCTTGTGTTGTGTTGTGCTGCGAAATTAAACGACAGATGTTTATATCAAATTAAATTATTGACAGTAAGATTAAGAACCTGAAACAAGTAGAAACATTAATTTTATAATTTATTTTTCAGCACAACTTTCATAATTATGAGAAGAAACAATAGTACGCCCATTGCTGGTCATTGTCTGAGTGATTTATTACTCTCTCTCGTTCCCAAACGGAGTATGGTGCTAGTGTTCGTTACTAGTTCCTTTCTACAAGTTTTTTCCAAAGAAGCAGCACGCAACGGTGAATTATTTAATTTCTGATAACTTAGTCGTCTTATGTTCCTTATTGGTCATATTTTTGTCATATTTTTGTAGTTGTTTTTTTTTGCGTTTATCAAAGGCAATATTACAACATATATTTGAGTTTAATTAATAATATATTCATCGGACCCACTTGAACTATTTTTTAGTCAATATCTTAAACTAGAGGAAACGTGCACACTAGAAAACTTGTAGACATACCGACAGACAGACATAATTTTTTTTTAGTCAAGTTTATAGTCTCGAAGTTTCATGACATTCTAAATCTAGATGTTTTTAAAAAAATGGGAGATTCTCTACGATACCTAACACAAAATCATTCTGGATTTTTAAGAGTTTCCTCGGTGACTTGAGAAGCGGCTAAGAAAACGAGAAAACATCCTCTTTGAAGAGAGATGAAACCATTAAAATTTTGCCAGCGGACAAAGGTTAATGCCACAGTCATTATAAATAAAAATACATATGATGAATAAATCATGACACTTATCAATAAAGGACCATACTCAAAATTAAGTAAAAACCCAACAAAATGAATTGAGGGCAAAATTTATAAAACTTTATTTAAATACAAAAATGAATTTAATGACTGAACGACGGAAGCTTACACCGCATTATAGCAAGCCTCCTCATTTTTATGGCTTACCAAATATACATAAACAGAATGTCCCATTAAGACCAAAATTCTTGCTTAAAATTGTTAATCAATCATTACTTGGAAATACTGACTCGTATGTAAAAAATAGTATCGAAAATGTTTATGAAAACAATATTCATAATACACATCTGATGGTTAGTTTTGACGTAGTTAGTCTGTTCACTAACGCCCCAATAGACAAAACTTTAAAAATAATCAAAGACAAATTGTTAAATGAAAATAATTTGGAAGCTAGAACTCAATTGAGTGTAAATACCATAATGGAACTTTTAACTATGTGTATAAAAACAACTTATTTTCAATTGGAAAACGATTTCTATCAGCAGGATTTCGGCATGGCAATGGGTTCTCCATTGTCACCGATTCTAAGCCATATATTTATGGAGGATTTTGAGACTAGACATGTTCAAAATTGTGCATACAAACCGGCTATCTGGTGGAGATACGTAGATGATATCTTTGCAATCTGGCCTCACGGTATAGAGTTACTAGATAATGTTTTATAACATTTAAATAACAAAGAACCTTCTATTAAATTCACTTTAGAAAAGGAAACTAGAAATGAATTACCATTTTTAGATGTTTTAATTAAAAGAGTAAATGGTACAATTGAAACAAGTGTCTATAGAAAACCAACACATACCAACCGATATTTAAATTTCAACTCAAATCAGTCGATGCACGTTAAGAGGGATGTTGTAAAATGTTTGTATGATAGGGCCAAAATCATTTCTTCTAATGATGAAATACTAAACAATGAGAAGCGGTTTATAAAGGAAGTTCTTGTAAATAACCAATACCCTGGGGGTTTTGTCGATAAAACCTTCATAAATATTGAAAATAACAATCAGGTACGGCAAAAACATGAAAAACGTTACACAGCGTTAATTCCTTATGTATGCGGATTATCCGAAAAGTTGCGCCGCATCGGTGATAGATTTGACATTAGGACGGTATTTCAAACAAACAATACTTTAAGATCTATTCAGACAAAGACGAAACCGAAGAACCACGAGCAAAATTCAAAAAACTGCATTTATGGTATTCCGTGTGAGTGCAACAAGCAATACGTGGTTGAGTCATCCAGACCTTTTAGTGTAAGATTGGGTGAACATCAAAATTATATCAGAAAAAATGAAATTCTGAGGTCCAACCAAGATCTGCGAACACGCTTGGGAGAACGGACATAGAATAAACTAGGACTCGGCAAAAACTTTAACAAATGAGGCAGATAGCAAAAGAAAAAAAATTAAATAATCCGCGATAATATTATTGAATGAGGATAGATGCGTGTCGTATTGTTCCGTCGATGTCTGTACAACTTGGTTGCCAATATTAAAAGAAGAACTTCACAAACTTAACATTGTATATAAACTAAAAAAAACTGTTAATTATATCAACAGTTCTATGTAAATAGTAAGTATCTATGGATATTGAATATAACAAACATTCTTAGAGCTGTGTATTTATCATACACAGCAAAAAAGATTTTTCAAAAAAAGCCTTAATTAATTAATTTCAAGTTTTTATACTTATTTGTGTTGTTTATCTAAAAAAAAGCAACCTCTAACTGATCCTTTGGCGTAAAAGTCACAGGCGTAGAGGTTATTTACCAGTAATATACTGGTTCATTCTGATATTTTGTAGATTCCCCGAGCAAGGCTTAAAAAGAAAAAAATACATGTGGCACGAAGTCCCAAAGAATTGAAGAAGAAAAAAATTAAGATAATGCCACAAATAACATTTAGACAAGAAAACAAGATTACCAAACTTCCACTTCACTACGTGGATGTGGAATTGTGGATGTAACGAAGGCATGCAAGCCTTTGGGATCAAATTAAAATATAACCAAATTGAATTGAGAAGGACAATTAACCATGTTTAATTCACGTGATTTTAATTATCTGGGAGGTAATGAAACATTTAAAATAGGTTTCATACATATTTGAGATAAAGTTAACGAGTACAAGTTGCACTCGTACATGGCAAACTACAATAAAAAAAAGAGACTTCCTAAAAAAGAAATTAAACAATAGATATACAGAAGAACTGTGTGATGAGTATAAAGCGTATCGAAACAGATTAAACAAACTTATTAAACAAGCAAAAAATCAATACTATAAAGAAAAACTTAATGCAATAAAGGGAAATTCTAAAAAAACATGGGAACTAATAAATGAAATATCAAATAATAGCACAAAAAAACACAATAAAAAACATACCTATTAAAAATAAAAACAGTGAAATAATATCGGAGAATAAAGAAAAAGTTAACGTTATAAATGATTTTTTTACCAACATAGGACCTGAAATGGTACAAAAAATAAACAAATGCAATGAATTACCACATAACTTCCTAAATGACACATCGGTGGCACCCACCTTATTTCTTCAACCAGTAACAGATACAGAAATAATTAATATAATTTCTAACCTTAAAAGTAACTGTTCTCCCGGACCAGATGGAATAAAATCAGAGTTAATAAAAAATTTACATAAATATATCGTCAAACCACTGGTTCACGTTATTAATCTAACCTATAAAAATGGTAATCTGCCTATACAGTGGAAAGAATCAATTATTACACCCGTACATAAATCAGGTGACCCAGAACAATTAACAAATTATCGACCGATCTCTGTGATAAATAATTTTGCAAAAATCTTCGAGCAAACTCTAAAAAAGAGATTAACCTCATTCTTCCATCTACACAATGTGATAACGAAAAGGCAATATGGTTTTATAAATAATTCTAACACGGAAAATGCGGTCATAGATTTCCTCAGAACAACTGTGGGTGCTTTGGACGAGTCAAGAAAGTGTATTGCCATTTTTCTTGATTTGGCCAAGGCTTTCGATACAGTATCACATGACAAGCTCTTAAACAAACTATATAACTATGGTATCCGAGGACCAGCTCTTAATATTCTGAGAGATTATTTGTCACACAGACTACAACGTGTCAAAATAGAAAATTTTGTAAGCTACCCACGGGAAGTGACAGTTGGTGTACCGCAGGGAACGGTGTTGGGCCCAATATTATTCCTTGTCTATATCAACAGCATTAGCCGAATAATAAATTTGAAGGGTCATCTTATCTCTTATGCTGATGATACTGTCGTTATCCACACAGGTGACAGTTGGAATGAGGTATACAGCGCTGCAGAGCTTAGCTTAAAAAGTATACACATATGGTTAAGTTTTAATTTACTTACCTTAAATGTTGCTAAAACTAAATATATAACTTTCACTTTACTACAAAAAGACCAACCTGTAGAAAAAACACTGAAGATACATAATATAACTTGTACAAAAACAGTAAACTGCGATACGTGTCCACTAATAGAAAAAACAAATAAAATTAAATACCTAGGTGTTATAGTAGATCAGCATATGAGATGGGATGAACATACTTTCTATATAACAAAGAGACTCAGACAGCTTATATATAAATTTCATACCTTAAGGGAAATTCTAACACAAAAAAATATGTGCATCCTCTACTATTCTTTAGTGGAATCGGTTTTAAGGTATTGCATTAGTGCCTGGGGTGGTTTGTTCAATAACGTCCTAAATAGACTACAATGTACACAAAATACAATTATCAAAATAATTTTTAGGAAAAGTAGGCTATATAGTACAGAACTCTTATATAATGAAAGCGGCATATTCAATATAAGAAGTATATACACTTACCAGTGCCTAATATGGATGTTCTTAAATAAAAGAAGTTACATCTCTCAAGAAATTAGGCAAACTAGATTTATTGAGAATTTATCTATTAAATTACCACTATTTAGGAAAACTCACACTCAGAGATATGTCTTCTTTTTCGCTCCTAAAATATACAACCAGTTACCTCCTGACCTGAAAAAAATAACAAAATTGAACAAATATAAGCTACATATAAAGAATTTTATTAAAGAAAATTATGATATACTTACCAAGAATCCCTAAAAAACATAATACGCGCGCCTCTACTCTCTCCACTTCTTTGACTCTCTTCACTATTGTCAATTGTTTATTTTTTATGTATTTTTATGTAAGTATCTTATTTTATTTATTATTCTTCATTAATATCTCCTATTTTGCTATTACCATATTTAACAGACTAAGTAATCTAAATATAATATTGCTGTTTTTCAAATTTTCCGCTTTACCTAAAATTCCTTAACGAAATAAGAAGAACTACACAACACAAGCACCGTATAGTGCTTAGGTGAATCTTCTTTGCTCGCTAGGGATGTTCATAATATATATTAATAAACTGTAAATTGTAAGGTAATATAATAATGTAAGTAATGTAATGTAATAATGTAATGTAATATTATAAGAATATTGTAATACTTTGCATTTGTAAAAGTGTATATTCTTACTTACTTCAATAAACTTCAAACTTCAAACCTATTTGATTAATACTTTGCTCGAAAATGGCTCAATTCACTTTTACCTAGTTCTACTAATATTAAGTTTACAGGCAATGTTCTACTTCCACATCCACGTAGGGGAGTGGAAGTATAGTAATTTTATTCTTATTACCTAGTTACAATATTTTTGGTATAACCCTTCTGTTATATGTTCATTAAAAGTATAACAGGTTTCTTTTTTGGCAATGTTATTAGCTACAAGCCGAATATCGTCCATAAAATTTTTTTCATTAATTTCTCTTTGTGCAAATTTTTCACTAAAAGTATATATCTCATTTCTTCGTTAGCAATAGCCAGGCCTGTAACCAGAAATAAATCGGAGAGGTGCTTGTCGAATTTCAGGGAATGACAATTCTAATCTTTATAACTGACGAAAATATGCAAAATAGTTACACCCAGGTAATATTGCAATTTCTTCGGGGGTGCTCAAACGTTCCCATTATTAGGTTACACGTCTGGTAATAACGTCAACTACCTCTCAAATATTATTTTCCTTCATCAAATATTTTTGTAGATATATTGTCAATAAACAGACCTATAACCAGATCGACAAATAGACAGATAGACAAACAGGTTAATGGAATTGAAAGATCTTAATATTATGTTACATAGTCCGAAGCCAGAAAATTGAAAGAAATCTCGGAGAGTATTCGAGGGAAGTAAAAACGTTATAAAATACTATTTAAGTGTATTGACCCCTCATTTGAACCGCGACTGTCTCAAAAACGTAGGAGCGGAAAAAATTGAAAAATGTATGTGTTCATTATGCGTCTATTGTAAATATTCACTAAAATTTGAATAATGTGCATCGGACAGTTTTGAAGTTATATTGAAAAATGTCCTACTTCTTAAGGAAATTTTGGCCTTACTAATTTTAAATCTATTATAAGTAGATAAGCTATGGGGATTCTGGCTCAAAATCCCATGTTATTTCTTATGGAGGTTCATTCTGGTCATTTTTGTCTGATTTTACACCCCTCCACATTTAGGCTCCGCCTTCGGGGAAGGTCCTACCGGTCGAAGAGATATTATTGGCCGAGGTGTTTGGGCACATGATCGAGGAGTGTGAGAGACTATTGGTTGAGATTCTATTGGCTGCAGGAACGTAGAATCCTATTGGCTGAGGTGTACTATTGGTCGTGAGATTCTATTGGTCGTGTGGTGTAGGATTAATGGGGGATAGTGTTTCTATTGGCTGAGATGCATAGGTATGGCGTTTCAAAGATGGTGGTTTGGTTTTAGGTCGTGGCAGCAATGGGGACTTAACAAATCTGAATATAGGTAGATGGTGTAGAGGTGCAGGGAAAGTAATGGCGCTATAACAAATAGTGGTCTATTGGTAGAGAACGAAATGGTGTATCAGATAGAGAGGTCTATTGGGGTATGGAGACATAGCAAATCAGAATGGTGAATCAGATAATAGCATAGTGGTATAGCAAATCAAATGATAGATGGTGGATCGGAGTGTTGTAATGATATTTTTTATGAATATGATAATAGACTGTATCATAAAGGTGTATCAGTATGTACTTCAGATTAAAGTATATATTTTTCCTGTGTGAAATTCACATACAGGGGAGATGGAGGTATTTTTTACGTTCTGGTTGAATGTTTAAGAGAAATTCTATTTTAGATTTAATACTTCGGAAGATATTTTTTAGATATATTTATTGTTATTTACAAACATTTTTCCACATATGGTGTATATATGAACCTAGCTACTATATTTTAAAGCACTATATAAGCCTCAGATACTAATTCCGAGAAGCCACCTGGTATACAAGCATGTCATAATAGGTAATGCATTAGTTATTTAAGTATTGTTACATACATCAAATAGCTTAAGGTGAGAACATTTTATGAAGAAATCATGGTTAACCCAATGAAAATAGATACCTGCCCATAGGTGGCAAGGTGGAAAAAATCGAAAGGTCTTATTTATTAGAGATATATGAACAATAGGGTGAGATTTAGGAGTTAACAAACAGTATAAGAAATAAAAATCTAAAACTTATACTCGTTTACTGAAGAAATGTATAGAAAATCATTAGAGAAAAAGCATGCGCGGTGGAGACTTTAAGAAAAAATATATAGAAAAAACATATAATCATTAGAGAAAAAGCATGCGCTGTGGAGATTTATAGGAACATCATAGACATCGTGAGAATTCTTAGGGAAAGAAATCGTGGGTATATATAGAAAAGCATACCTACGCAGTAGGAATCTTTTATAGTCTCTATCTCTGACGTTAGAGTAGGGAAGTCCATTATAGCAAACAATCGTGAACATATAATAAAATAATCACCCAATGATGGATACTATATTAGCGTAATCAAATATTTCTGCATCATAAACCGACTTCATCTCAATACACCGAGGGGACCTCTACATTACGTTTAAAAATAAGATATCAGGTACAATAAACAGAAAGCATAAAGTTCTATAATCTTACTTATCACATCACTGTTAACCGATACTTCAAGGTTACACTTCTAAGAAAAGAACATCCACAGATATCATAAGAGGGTTACATATAGTTTAAGTGAATAATAGAAGAATCAAATTTATGGGTACAAATTCCGGTCCACCCTGTATACAAGCAAATATAATTTTCTCATTTAATAGTTATTTAAATATTGTTTGTTATTTAGGCACGTTCAGCTTAAGGTGGATCATTACCTACTGAAAGAAATCGTGTCCAACAATAGGTGCTTGAAAATATGATGGATTTCTCATATTAGCACAAAAAAAAAAAATATTAAATTAATTTATATATTTTAAACGCTATAAACTAAATCATTCCAGAAATAAAATATTGCCAATTCAACGGTATTATTAAAATTTTTAAGGCGCGGTAAGAAAGTGAATAAGTCGTTAGGTTTATAATAGACTAAACAAAAGTATTAATGTTTATATTAACAGATGACAAGTTTCGACAAGTTTCCGGCGGCACTTTAGATGTGACGATATCCAAGAAAAAAATTATAAGTCATCGACGCAGCTGTGCTTCATATCGGGTTTAGATTGCTGATACGGCAGATGATGTAATCATTGTGCAATTGGTTTGCTATAAATCCCTGGAGCAAAGCTCAGAAGCTCATTCCATGGTTCTAGCGTGTGCGCGAATCAACAAAGTTATTTTTCACCCAGTTCAACAATTATTAGTTAGTGTATACTTCACCAATAAAATGTAAGTACACATTTTTTATAACTAATCTTTAAATCATAAATTATGTGAATCATATTTACGGGGTAGCAGCAATGACCTTTTTATTATTTGACTCCTAATTCTTTATGGCTTTTTCCTATATAAACTTGCAATAATTTATCGGATATTTTAATAGAATCCAGGTTGTTCAGGGCGATTTGAACTCTTAACGGCAAGGGGACACACCGTAGCAGAGCAGATTATTCGTTTGTTTATAATAATTTGGGTTATTGGGATCTATGCGCTAAGGAATTATTCATGTTTGCTTTTATTTTTGCTTCAGTTAATATTTGATAGCGTATATTTACATTAAAAAGCACGTTCTCGACTGAGGGGATCTACACATTGAGACAAGGCACCGTTTTATTCAACAAAAACATATTTGTGTTTTATTTCTAATTGGGGACGTATAGCTATTAATTGTTTATGCTTCATATCTTCTACTTAAGATAATTATTTATAGTCCGGGGGGCTGTAGGAGACTTTCACTAATATAGGAAAACAAATAGTACAAAAACCTACTTATGATAAAATTCTTATTAGTCTGGGACCTGTTGCATGAAAATAATACTTTCACTAATATAGGAAAACAAATAGTAAAAACCTACTTATGATAAAATTTATAGTCCAGCCAATATAGAACAAAATTAATACTTTCACTTATATAGGAAAACAAATAGTAAAAAAACCTACTTATGATAAAATTGTTATTAGTCTGGAGCCTGTTTCATGAAAATAATACTTTCACTAATATAGGAAAACAAATAGTAAAAACCTACTTATGATAAAATTTATAGTTCGGTCAATATAGAACTTTTTAGTAATATATGAAACTAGTGGCCTTTGTGTTTAGATGCTTAGGACAAATAAAATGATCAGAGGCGGTACAATAGATATTTGGAATGTTCTTTTTTCAATGATGTTTTAGCATTTTGTGTAGTAGATATTTGAAACAGTTGTTCTTTTTTAACGACGTTTTAGCATTTCATACAGTGTTATAGTATATAATCATATTTCTTGTAGCTATTAGTCCGAGAGCTGTGAAACAAAAATAATACTTTTCACTAAAATGAGGAAATTGAAAGTAAAAACGTATACTTAAGATAATTGTTAATGTTTAAAAAGAAGAGGGTTAGCGAGAATAAGTATGTACCTAATGCTTTATCGTTTGGGGCCTATACACTATAAATTCCTTAATGACAAACGCACCATGAGAAACTTAGTCATATAGTAGGTACTGTTTTGGCTTTTATTGCTACTGTTTTTCTATGTTGTATTTATTGTGTCTTGTCATGATGTGTATACAATAATTTTTATTTATGTATCTTTGTATTATGTATAGGTCGCGATAATGCCTACCGAGACCCAGTGAACTATACTGAATCGGTGACGGGCACGATATTTTTCTAGGAATTTTGGTTTCAGCCACGCGAATTTTTTAAATCCGTACGTGTTCGCGAAAGGCCTTCGGGCTACCGAAAACGCTCATATGGCTGTCTTGTTTTCAATGGATATTTTCTATACATTATTAAACAATAGCTTGCCTCCCACAATTAAATGTTAAGTTGATATGAATTCTATGGTGCTGGTATAACGTTTTAGCAGTTCCATCTTCATGTAACATTTTTCATATTTCAATGATATTCTTCAGCGTTTGTGGCGCTTGCTTTTAGTCATATATATTACAGTTATTATATTACAGTCCACCCACGAAATTTTTATGTGTTAGCTTATGTTGTTCATTAACCTAAAGATAGCTGGATTGGATGTCTGCATGTTTCCAGTCGTTCATTATTTTAATTATTTTATGTCTACCCAAGATTTTTTACGTGGCAGCTGATACCTTTCATTAACTAATTGTTAGCTAGATTGAATGTCTGCTTGGTAACACCGCTTCATATTTTACTCATAATAGTAATAATGGTATGATCTTTAAATTTTATGTGCTAGCTTATGTGGTTTATTAATTGATTGGTAGCTGGATTGATGTATCTTTTACATATAATAATAATAATAATGTTAAGTTGATTTGACGACTTTCTCTCTCCTACCTCGTTAAGTTCTCTGATTGGATGGGGGTTGAATGTTGTGACTGGCTTCTGATGTGTTTGGAGTCTTCTGCGTAAATCTATTTTTATGGACAAGCAGAGATTTGAATTCTGTTTATAGATCTTACGAAGAGCATATTGCATTCGGTTGGTACATTTCTAAAACCAATAATATTGCTCGTAGAGAAACACTATGTTGATGATTGAATTCTGAACAACTTCCATCACATTTTTTGTAAGCACAATAAGTTAAAGATGAATAGCTGATTGTAGTGAAATTTGGTCAGAAAGTTAGTATTAGCTAGAGGAAGAACTCTGTTGTTACATTACAGAACCGGCTAATTAGACAAAGTTTATTAACTTAATAGCAATATATTTGTTACAAATGCGATAAGATTATGGGTGTCTTTCATTCATCTTACAGTTAGACAAGGTCGTCGCTCGTTATTTGACTATGAACATTACACGCTTCTTGAATTTTCTTATAATCATGTAAATCTTGTTCATCGTAGCCTTAGGGTTTCTTCATAAATAGCAGCTCGTATAAGCCTCGTCTTCCTGCATACTTTTCATTATCAATATTTATTTCAGCGTCTGGACTTATGTGTAATTCGAGGGAATCAATATAAAATTTATTCATTTCTGAATCCAGTCTGACGCCATATGTTTTATTGAAATTCTTGTTTTTGTTATACAGTCCTATTATATAATGCTTAGCTAAAGGAGAATACTGCTCAAAATATTCATTTGATTCCATCTGATTAGTTGCTTCTTCGAGAGTATAGTCTCCTTCTTCTTCTTTGTCTTCTTCGACTGCATTTTCCACTTTATGTTGTACTGGTATTTTTATAAATGACTTAACATTTACATTGTTCGCAGGTTTTACAATAGATTTTAGTTCTTTCAGCGTTTCGATAACTGGTTTAAATAAACGATTAAGGGTTTCATCCTCCTCTGATTTTCTTAATTTTAATGCTAAATATTTCTTTCTAATAGCTCTCGCGGCTTTTCTAATTTTCTCTTTAAGTTCTCTATCTTTCTCCAATACATATGGTTTTACCTTAGGCGGTTTATATGTCTCGAAAGTTATTTTAGTAGACACCATTTTCAAACACGGTCTGAACAGCTTTTTAAAACAGAGTCTGTATACAGGTCTGTACGATTTTAAACAGGGTCTGTATACAGGTCTGTACGATTTTAAACAGGTTTTTACAGCTTTTAAACAGGTTTGTACAGGTTTTAAACAGAATCTGTAAACAACTCTGTACGATTTTAAACAGAGTCTGTACGATTTTCAGACAGGTCTGTACGATTCTAAACGAGGTCTGTACAGGTTTAAAGCACGTCTGTTGTAACTGAGAGCTTGTCTGATAATGACTGATGCGTTCAAATTACACACTTATATACTGATCAAAACCCTTCCGATAACGTCCATTATGCAAATCAAAATCTTTTACGATAACCATTACACCATACTGATCGTTCCAACATTCTCAACGCATATTTTGAAACTGTTCAAGAGATCACTTCAATCATTAAAGCATATGATTAAGTTTTTGGTATGTCTCCATATGTATCGGATAGTATATGTAATTCATTCCAAACCATTCACTTTGATGTCTAATCGCATTGACTTTCATTGACTTTCATAGCAGTAGGGTCAATGAATATAGAGTATTGAGAATTAATTTATATAATAATTCCCATATCCCTCGAAGTATTGATATATACGAGATCTTTTCCACCTAGACGTCTGATAATTGTTATCGCCTCAACTAAGTCATTAGTTTATTATCAAAGTCCCAATTCAATACTTCATTTTTTCTTATTATCTTTGAAGTAGGGGTCGATCTAGCTGCAGATGACTCAACTATTTCGTCGTTGATTTTAGTATGTTTTACTCTAGATATATCAGACATTTCTCTAAACCTCATCAGATCAGCAACCTTCTCGTTTTTTAATGTTAGTGTATCGTGTACTCTGTATACATGAGACCTCAAATTATCTTTTCTTTTAAATGTCTTATTACACAAATCACGCCGGTAAGAGAGACTCTTATGAATATTAGAATGCCTGCTTAGACCACTGGGCCAAGAGAATGTATCGCTACAAATATTACATGTATACATGTTCGCTGTATGAGGTTAAATAAGCAAGTTACCCTTATTTACCCCTATTTATCCTCATTTCTTACCCTTAATTATCCTCGTTTTACCCCTAGTTACCCTCGTTTTACCCCTAGTTACCCTCGTTTTATCCCCACTTACCCTCGTTTTATCATCATTTATCCTGGTTTTATCCTTAATTATCCTCGTTTTATCCTCACTTATCCTCGTTTTATCCTTAATTATCCTCGTTTTTATCCTCATTTATCCTTGTTTTATCCATACTTGACACATTTTTCCAAATCTAAAATCACTGTTTACTGAATCTATATTAATAAATTATTAGCTCCATAGACCTAAAGTCTTATGAAGGTGTGGTATGAAAGTTTACATAAAATGGTTAAGGTTAGATAAATCACATAACAGCTGGAAAGTTTTAGAGCTCAGTATTTTTGAATCTCTTCGGGTGTTACCATGTCATCGATTGCACCTAGCCCTACATTTTCTTCGGTTGATGATAATTACTGACAAGAAATTGATTGAAGCTATAAGATGAAACTTGGCTTTTATTTATCTCGCTTACACACTATTATACCATGCTTGGGAAGTTATAGTTGTGAGAGAAAGACGTTATCAATTAATTTTAAAATTATCATGTCGTATACTTGTGTGTTATCACGCTTCTCACTTGTTACAGATTACATCTCACCGACACAGATCGTCCTGAACGAGTTAAATAGAAGTTACAAAGACAATTTATTTAGTATAACCTGAACTTTCAAAGTAGCAAGATGTCTGCTAAAGCAATGTTAAAATATTTGTGCTATACCATCTCGAGCATAATTAGTGTCTTGTTATCTTCATATAATGAGGAGACTGCTGCTGATGGACTTAGGCAGTGTACCAAGGCGGTACGAAATGTAAAGTTACAGTTGAAAACAGCAAAATCCGTTGGAGAAAAGCAAAGCCTGCTATCAACTCTGGCTCAGATCAAGAGCTTTCGCAATCAAATTAAGCAAACTCAAAAACATGGTTCCGGCACGTCTACGACAAAGGAAACTGCAAAACATCGGGTTCACTGGGACGATACAGAAACAGCCTTCGATAGCCGAATTCGTACTGGAGTGATCTCAAATTTAAAACATAAAGATCCACGCGAATTTCTTAAGGATTGCTTCGCTTTATTCAGGAGACGGATACAGAATGCTTTGAAGAAAGAGGAGGCAGTGAAGGTCAATGCTATTTTTTGTGGGAAGTTCGTCATAATCAAGGCCGATCGGATAATTGAAGAATTTAAATATTGTAACACCAAGAACACACCAATTTACCGTGACACCAATTTAGAAGAATGGTTCCAGGAAAATATTCAACTACCAATTTTAACGCAACTTGAACAATTCCTCGAGAAGGATAGTGGATGGGCGTTGCAAGCAATCAGCAATTTGGGGATCAATATCAACAAATTCACACCTCAGATTGGTTCCTCCTATATTGATCTACCCAAACAAATATCTGATAAACATGCCTGTGTTAATGTTAAAAATGATGACGAGGCGTGCTTCGCGTGGAGTATTGTTAGTGCTTTATATCCTGTGAATAAAAATACAGACCGAATATCATCATATCCTCATTACACAAGTGTTCTAAACCTGACTGGGATTCAGTTTCCTATGACCCGCAGGCAGATACCTAGACTTGAGAAGCAAAACAATATCTCAATCAACGTCTACACATTAAATAAACAGAAAAAACATTTCATTACTCTACCCACCTACTTGACGAAGGAGAAGAAAGATAAACACATAAATTTATTAATGATTCAGGATCAGTACTTTGATGACGATGACGATACCATTTCCACACATGTACGCTATCACTATGTATGGATCAAGAATCTTTCACGCCTTCTTTCCAAACAATTAAGTAAACACCGCACCAAAAAATATTTCTGTGATAGATGTCTCCACTACTTCTATACCCAGTCAGCTCTGGATAAACATACAGAAGACTGCATTAAAATGAACAATTGTAAGGTTAGACTACCACGTGAGGACCAGAAACAACTAGGATTTAAGAATTTCAAGAATAAAGAAAAGGCTCCCTTCATCATCTATGCCGACCTCGAGAGTATTCTTGTGCCGATGAACTCCAACAATAAGTATCAACAGCATGTGCCTGCCGCCATTGGCTATTATATCAAGTGTTCGTATGACGATTCACTATCCTCTTATCATTCATATCGAGGTGAGGACTGCATGTCCTGGTTTGCTCAGCAGATGAATGAATTCGCCGAAGATGTCGAAACCGTTTTTCTATGTCCACATGATATGAAATTGACGGCTGAACAACAAACTGAATTTGATAAAGCCACACACTGCCACATCTGTGAGAAACCCTTCAGCCCAGACGACGTCAAGGTACGAGACCACTTTCATCTTAGTCCAGAGAATAACTACAGAGGTGCCGCCCACAACTCATGTAACATTAATTATAAGGATGAGGTGATTGTACCGGTTGTGTTTCATAACCTCGGAGGTTACGATGCCCATTTCATTTTAGAGAACATTGCTAATGACATGCCGGGCCGCATTGATTTACTTCCAATAACAAAAGAAAAATATATTTCATTCACTAAACATATTGATCAAAATTTAATTAAATTCCGATTCATTGATTCATTCCGTTTTATGAGCTCCTCACTAGACACGTTATCCTCGTACTTGTCTGAGTTTCCTAATCTAAAATCACAGTTTCCTGAATTGGATAGTGAACAGTTTGATTTAATAACGAAAAAAGGGGTGTATCCATACGATTTTATGAGCAGTTTCGATAAATTTAATTTAGAATCTTTACCCGAACAACAGCATTTTTACAATAAATTAGAAAATAAAGATATATCAGATGCGCAGTACGAGCATGCGCGGCGTGTATGGTCCGCGTTTAACATTAAAGATTTAGGCCAATACACGGATTTATATATGAGAACGGACATATTGCTCTTGGCGGACGTATTTGAACAATTCCGTAGTAGTTGTCATCAATCATACGGTCTAGATCCCGCCAATTATTACACTCTACCCGGATATACTTGGGACTGTATGCTCAAGTATACAGGGTGTTCCTTAGAGCTTTTAACTGATATCGACATGATTATGTTTGTAGAACGTGGAATTCGTGGTGGACTAAGCCAATGTTCTAAACGTAAAAGTGTAGCCAACAACAAGTACCTTAAAAATTTCAATCCGGCTAAACCAACCAAGTATTTATCATATTTCGACATTAATAACCAATATGGGTGGGCGATGAGTCAATCACTTCCATTTGGAGGCTTTGAATGGAGCGATACTAACATTGATGTTATAGAAATCCCCGATAATTCTGACGTAGGTTATATTTTAGAAGTTGATCTCGAATATCCTGAATCATTGCATGATCTACACCGCGATTTACCATTCTGTCCCGAACACAGTGCTGCCCCCGGACGTAAAGACACTAAACTTTTGGCTACTCTACATAATAAAACTAAATATGTCATCCATTACAGGGCTATGAAACAGGTACTAAGGAATGGTCTGAAACTAACGAAAATACACCGCGTTCTGCAATTTAAGCAATCCCCTTGGTTAAAATCTTACATTGATCTGAATACCCGGTTCCGTCAGCTCGCTAAAAATGAGTTTGAGAAAAATATGTTCAAACTCATGAACAATGCAGTCTTTGGGAAAACTATGGAGAACATTAGGAAACACTCCAACGTTAAATTAGTAAATAAATGGGAGGGGAGGTACGGCGCAGAGGCTCTAATTGCAAGACCCGAATTTAAATCGGTCACTATTTTCAATGAGAATCTGGTTGCTATCGAGCTCAATAAGATGGAAATTTACTTTTGTAAACCACTCTATATAGGAATGGCTATTTTAGATATAGCTAAAACCACCATTTATGATTTTCACTATGAGTACATGAAGCCTGAGTTTGGCGACGACTGCTCCATTCTTTATACGGACACGGACAGTCTTATATATGAAATTATCTATAAAGATGTGTATGAAATCATGCGTCGCGATTGTCATTCTCGATTTGATACGAGCGATTATCCTTTAGAGAACAGATATAACATACCCCGCGTAAATAAAAAAGTATTGGGCATGATGAAAGATGAGTTTAACGGCGTACCTATAGAAATGTTTGTGGGACTTAGGGCTAAAATGTATACTATTAAACGAGCGGGCGATGAGACTACTGCCCATGTGGATGTAACAAAAAAGATTAAGGGAATTAAAAAGTCTGTCATCAAAAATGTTATTACTCTCGAGGATTTTATAGAGTGCATTGATAATTTTAAAAATAAATACATTACACAAAATTTAATTAGATCAGAGAAGCATACTGTTTATTCTATGACACAAGAAAAAATAGCTTTGAGTCCCCATGACGATAAGAGGCATTTAATTAATGGATCGTATGAAACGCTACCGTGGGGTCACTACTCCATTATGAATGATGAGCCTACGGTTACTTGAATATGTGAATGGTCTTGTTTGTATGTGTTTATATATTTGTGTGTATTTATATGTATATTATATTTTATATTATTACATTTTATATATTTATATCTTAGCTTTATATTATTGTATATTTTAATATTATGTATAATAAAAAAATATTTAAAAAATAAAGATTTTTATTTATTCATGTATATATGTAATTGAAAAATAAAGTACTTATTATTATTTATTGGTATTATTTATGAACCTGCCCCATACTCCTAAACCTTTTATTATTTGCTCTTCCGCTGATTAATCCTCTGCGCTACCACCGTTACAAAGAGTAGATGAGACATGTTGTCTTGACTATAGTCTATAGACTAATAGCTTCACAATTTTTTCTTTTGCTATACCACTATGCTATTATCTGATTCACCATTCTGATTTGCCATGTCCCCATACCCCCAATAGACCTCTATCTATCAGCCATTTCCGTTCTCTACCAATAGATCGCTATTTGTTATAGCGCCATTACTTTTCCTCCACCACCTCTACACCATCTACCTATATTCAGATTTGTTAAGTCCCCATTGCTGCCACGACCTAAAACCAAACCACCATCTTTGAAACGCCATACCTATGCATCTCAGCCAATAGAAACACTATCCCCCATTAATCCTACACCACACGACCAATAGAATCTCACGACCAATAGTACACCTCAGCCAATAGGATTCTACGTTCCTGCAGCCAATAGAATCTCAACCAATAGTCTCTCACACTCCTCGATCATGTGCCCAAACACCTCGGCCAATAATATCTCTTCGACCGGTAGGACCTTCCCCGAAGGCGGAGCCTAAATGTGGAGGGGTGTAAAATCAGACAAAAATGACCAGAATGAACCTCCATAAGAAATAACATGGGATTTTGAGCCAGAATCCCCATAGCTTATCTACTATTATATTTTGGAAAATATGCCTACTGTGTTAATAATATTATAGATACCGATTAAGAGCGACATTTTTTATACGAGGGCATTTTTTCATAACATTTTACTCTAAAATTTTGCAGCTATTCTCAAAAACGTGACCTCGTGTTTATTCGGTTATTTATCAACGTACCTAAAAAAATTTTGATAAAATGGTTGATTACATAAATTACAAACATTTGCAGAAAAAGAGAATTTGGGTGTATCAAGTATTAATCGAGTTATTAAGCCCTATAGATAATATTAATGCGAGGGAGAGAGATGCAGATAAAATAGCGAGGTCGACAGAACTCTAAGCAGTAAGCAAGAAAACCCACGCTGCACGGCACCTCACCTCTTGGGGACGAATGATTTCTTTCTCTATTTACTTACTTCAAATGCTATAATTAATTAACAATTGATGCTTCAATTTTTTTTTTTTTTTCGGAATAATTTACTTGATTGGAAGTGAACATCCGAAAATGATAACTGCTCAAATATGGGGGTACATTTTTCTAAATAATAACGAGGAGTTTGGACAAAAATGTTTTAAAAAATTACCACATATAAAAAAAGTATTCGTTCATTCCATACCAAAATTTTACACCGAGTTTTACACAAATATAATAAGTGGTTTTCGAAATATGACCACTTAAAGTATAATGTGACGAGAATCTCGTACAAAATGAGGGTCAGTCAACTTGCCGTCCTACCCCCCACCCCGGTTATTTTTTTTCTACAATTTGCTAGCACACAATGTTTAGACCTAGCACACCCTAGCACAACCAGTTTTAAAGCTAGCACACCTCCTCGCAAATCAAAAATAGGGGCTGTTTTAGCATGTTGACGCTAGAGCCCCCCCCCCAGTTATTTTTTTGCTTGAATTTGCTAGCACATAATGCTTACACCTAGTATAGGCTAGCACAACCACTTTCAAAGTTAGCACACCTACAGAGGCGGTAATACACGGGGTGTCAAAATTTTTGTCCGCCCCCCCACTTATCTTTTTGTCTTGAATTTGCTAGCACACAGTGCTTACACCTAGCACAGGCTAGCACAACCACTTTCAAAGCTAGCACACTTACAGGGACGGTAATATATAGGGTGTAAAATTTTTCCTCAGCCCCCTCCCCCCCACTGATTCTTTTGTCTTGAATTTGCTAGCACACAATGCTTACACCTACCACAGGCTAGCACGCCTACAGAGGCGGTAATATACAGGGTGTAAAAATTTTCCTCAGCCCTCCCGCGTCAGTTATTTCTTTGTCTTGAATTTGCTAACACGCAATGCTTATACCTAGCACACCCTAGCACAACCACTTTCCAAGCTAACGCTCCTACAAGGTCGATAATATACAGGGTAGAAATTTTGTCCCTCCCACAGATATATTATATTTTCTATTGTTACTCAGATTACCGAACCAAAAATGATCACATATATAATAGAGAGTTAAAATAGAGAGTTGAAACTTTTCTCTTTGTCTCTATGTACTGTTTTCTCAAATTTGAGAGCACACAATGTTAACAACTAGATAATGAAATAAATAAATTAAATTTTATTTAATGAATGCCTAATTATTTTTACAATCATTTTAGTAATATAATAATACACCACAATAATAATAGTGACATACTTAAAATACAACGTATAGTGGTTTTCAAAAAATTCTCATGTTGGGAAAATTTTTATTATTATGTGGATGGAAAATTGAATTCTGCCAATTACTTATGCAAAAAGAACATTAAGACTCGGCTTGTGTTTCATGTTTTTCGTACTTCAGTTTAGTAGACGGCCGCCATTTTACAATATGGCGGCCATAGCATAATATACACGAATGTTATTAATGATATGCCATTGCTGGACACTAGTAGGTAATGCATATGCAATGTTTCGAATTATTTCCAAGGATAGATTTTTTCCTAATGTGATTGTGTGATTGTGTTGAAAGTTGACCAAGAAAATGAAGTGAACATTATAATAGGCCAGTAGAGTTAGGAAGAGACGTGCATGCTATCAAGAAAATCTGAATAAAAAAATCCAAATTAAATTTTCTACAAATTTTATCTGAAAAAAATTTTCAATTTTCCCAACAGGTTTCGAAATGTCCGCGGCTTTAGGCCAAAATTATATACTCATGTATATAAGACATACTTCCCCCACCTAAAAGTTTGTCGCCGTTTGATAACATGTTAGGAGGTCGGAACCTGCATTTCTCTGTAAAAAAGTGGTCTCTCGTCTTTTCTCAAAAACCCTGTTTTTTTCCTAATACTACTGGCCTATATATTGTTCATTTACTTTACTTGGTCAATTTTTAGCACAATCATATTAGGAAAAAAAATCCTTCCCTGAAAATAATTCGAAACATTGCATATGTAGTACCTACTAGTGTCTAGCAATAGCATTTTATTAATAACATTCATTCGTATTATGCTACGGACACCATCTTGGAAAATGTCAGCCGTCTCTTAAACTGAAGTACGAAAAAACACGAAATGAAAGGCGACTTTTAATGATTGTTTCGCATAAATGTAAAACTTGACAGGTGAAAACTGCCACATATTGTAGGTATGTTGCATTAAATCTCAGACACTTACCTCGAACTTTGAACCCAGAATTATTGTAATAAAACTAATAAATAAATTCGAAAATTTTCAATTTTCAGAATAAATTTTCTCGAAAATGGTTCATTCTATCGAGAAGAACTAAGAGTACCTTTGAAATTCTATAATTTTGAACGAAAACCGTAATAAACTGAAAATTTAAAAAAAATGGAGTTATTTTAGCCCTTAACCTTCCCGGTATGTGACGTTCCTGACTAAAATTTTTAAATTCTGAATTCAAAATCGAGTTCAGCGTCAAAAGTTTATACAATGTATGTATTTTCGGTATTTGATTGTTAACGGTTTCGGAAATATTCCGGAAAAACCGTCTTCAGGGTGCCCCATTCGAACACCCTGTATACGTGCCTTCGGAACAAAAATTTTAAACCAAAACGATGTTATTGTGTTTGCAAGAAACAGTATACAAAAACATAAACACAGGTAGACAGACATTTTTTATTAAAAACACAAAAAAAACCTTTATTATACCTACCTGTTCAAAGTTTATGTCCGGTTCTAACATGTCTATTTATTTGATTAAATCAAATAAGTATGAAAATGGAAACAAAACTAGAGTAGGCACCTAACTTATTAAATTTTAGATTTTTTGTACACTTTTCCACAAGTCTCGATTTTCTTAATTTCGGGTGGACATCAAATTATTCGGGTAATTGATAGACCAAAATGATCTAAAGAAAAATAGCACAATAGTTTTTAGACTCGCCCTGTAGGTAGACAATAAAAAAATAATCATATAGGTAGGTGCCTATTAGATACGTTCCTAGAAAAATCACATTAATAAGTGCACGACCTTTGAACGTATTAGTAAATTAATATATTAATTCTCATCATTAGCACACAAACTATATTTTTTAATTAGGTACTCTACCTACTTAATTTAGTACTCATTTCACTTCAATACAGGGAATTATTACTAACGACCATCGGTGCAATACCGAGGCTGTTCTCAAGCGTATACTCTTTATTTCTACCTAAACTCCGTCCCCATAGGGGGTTACACTACCCCCGTTATACGAACATTCAGTGTACACAATGCTTCATTGTTAAAATGCGAACAGTCTGTGGCATGGCGCGGTGCGGTAGAGGGCGAAGTGCAGGGGATTCGATGAATTCAACGAATCTAAGTTGGTACTTCTGAAGCTATAATCCTAGTTCGCATATCGTCCGCAAGGTTGCGCGTGTGCGTCGCGACATTTTACATGGTATTGACTGACTGGTACCGTGCTGTTGTAAATATTATTTTTTCGGTGTGTGCAAAACTGTGTGTGTTTTTTAGTGTATGGTGAGAGTGTTAGACAGTGTGTGTGACTGTGTGCAATGTTTAGAAAACCCGCAGGTTGATGGAAACCTCGCAGGACGGGGTGAAAATTCCGCCATAGGTCCAATAGCCTGTGGTAAATGCTTGCTATGTCGGCGAAGGGCCACCCTATAGGCGGCTGTAATGTCTAAGCCATGGATGTCGAAGTAAAACAGAGAAATAGGCGAAGAAAACGCGCCCAGCGTATGCAGGCACAACGTGAGAGTAATAAAGCTGACCATCATGATGGAGACAGCGGTGACGAGGATGTCATTCCGGCGAAGCCCCCTAGGCCCCCCAATCGCCGGAAAAAGTCCAAGGAGCCCCTCTGCGAAGAGGATATTATCGACGGTTTTGCCATACTTCAGTTTCGTACATACGAAGATCTAGAGGTAATTATTTAATGATAAATAGAAACTGCCAATAAAAACTATTTTTAATTCGAAAGCGAACTCATGAAATTATTAATTAAGAGCAGCAATCTTACTTTTAAATGTTAATTAATAGAATTTAATACAACAAACCACAATTATCAGGCTTTTTAGAGCGGTTTCTTTGTTGTTGAAATTACACAACACACCTTTTTGCTTGTGTTTCATTAGCGAAGGAATTCTCGCATAGTCCTTTCTGACAGACAATCACTTGAAAGTAAGTTTTTAGCAGCTGAACTGCTAAAAAACATTTTTGTTAATTTTATAATATATAAACAGTGAGGAACGATACGGAGAGAAAATAAACAGATGATTGTGCTAAGAGATTTTTCAGGTCATTAAATTCTATCAGCTCGAATATAAATAAACAATTGAATAAATAAACTACAGAAACAAACGCCTGTCATACAGAAAACAAGATACTAATAAATATTAGTTTATTTGGATAGTGTGTATTTTTATACACATTAATAGCAATGAGATAGGCCAAGAAAGAGAAAGCATGGTTTTACATGTGGCATGTGATTTAATATAAGTTATTAAATACTTACATTTTACTTGTAGCTTTGTCTGCTTAATAAATTATAAATCCACAGCACGGTATGATTTATTTCCTTTTGTTTGTTTGTTACGTAATTATTTGCTTAGATAGTTAACAAGATGAAATTTAGTGTAAATGAAGAGTCAATTACAGAATGTGGTACTTTCATTTTTAATTGACTAGGTAATTAAAATGTTTCCTTGTAGCGTTAGTTGTTAATTTATCATAAACGCTTTCCAATTTAACCACCCTCATGGGTTTTGTAATTAAAAATAATTAGTATTTACTTACACCTAGGTGTGTCCCTTTAACTTGGAAAATGTGAATAATTCACGTTCCAAATCAATTGTTAATTTAACACTATGGTAGAACTTTGGTTTCATTTGTTTAACACCTAAATAGGTACAAGTAAATTGAATTGAATGTGAATTGAATTGTTTAAGTATTTACTTTTAGATACATATACATTTTATGAAGCTGTATGATTATAAAATAACGTAGGTAAATAAACTACACAATCCACTAAAGGCGAAGCCTGCGCGTGGATTAAAAAAAAAACAATATTATATATACCTTAAAGAATTAATGATATAAGTATTTTTTTAAATACTTTTCTATTTGTTAACTTTAATAATTTACTAGAACGACTTTTAATATAATTTACATGGCAGTCTTATCAAGTAGACGTTAAGAAAGTTAGCAAATTGTAATATTGCTGATAAGCAAATGTTTTGAAGGTTAATGTGTGTACAGGTAATTAAAATTTAAATGAGGTATTCTGTTACGTTGTTATCCGCAAAAAAAGAATAATTGGTTAGGTACTTATATTAATTAAGTAAGGTAAGAAAAGATAGTGAAATAAGTACCTGCTTACTTCTAAAACAATGTTCAACGATAGTGTTATTTTTTTTGTTATAGTAAAACCTGAGTTGTAACAATTTGCAGGATTTAATTTATTTGTTTCCAAGAAGTTTGTAATGAGCTTATCTTCAGGATTATTTGGAGCTTATACCTACCTAAGTTAATTTTTGGGCATAGCAAAGTGGGAAGGGAAAATCTGAGAAACTCATATTTTATTTGAGATACTTAGCTACCCTACTACGTACCGATGTATCTAAATTATAAATCAGCATAACACTTTAGTTAAATTATGTAGATACCTACATAATTGTCCTTATTAAAATACCTTTTTGGGTGTTATTTTTAGATATACGTTTGGTGTTACAAACTTGCAATTACTATAGAAATATGAAACGTCAAATTATTGTTCACGTTTATAAAATACACGCAAAGTTCCTTTTACGTATTTATTCGTCAGCTGTCTAATTATTTAATATATCTAATTGAAATGTAGATTAATTGACGTATTATTTTAAAATGGGTATTTAGGACTTTCAGGTACTTACTGTCGTGGGCAAAAAAAGAATAAGTCTTATAACGTATACTAAAATCTAGTTGTGTACATCTAACTTTAATTTTTGTGACATTTTTAATTAGTTGCCAAAACTAATATGCCCCATATAAGCGATTTAGTTAAAGCTGGAGTTATTGCTGAAGCAGAAGATGGATGGTCAATGAGACAAATTGCACTGCATTACAATATTAACAAAAATTCTATTTAACATTTTAAAAACGTGGAGAATAAACGGTACGATTAGTAGGAATCCTGGATTAGAGCGACGAAGAATTTGCAATTTAGTCCCTTCAAATTAGAAGAAAAATCACTGATTTTGGGAAATTTTTCCTACACCTAAGCCACCCATATAGAAAGTTGAGTTGGGGTCGTGTTAACATATTTTTCACCAAGCGCATGGAAAAAGAAGGGTTGTTTTTTAGATGTAGATACATATATATGTTTTTTTGGTAATTTTGAGGGTTTTTTGCGTTTTGCTGCAAAACTATGCATTTTTGAGAAAATATGATCTGATTTGATATTCTAGATCCAGAGATTCTCTACTATTTTTGTTTTTTTCATTTTTTTGAAATTCCGCTTAGTTACGCAGCTAGAGCGCGCTGAAGTTTATGTAAATGTATAAATTTTTTTGGTGTTTGATTTTAATCCAAAACTATGCATTTTATAAAAAAATATCAAGATATCAAAGTTGTAGATAAAAAATTTTTTGACAAATTTTGTTCTTTGTTTTTTTTTCAAAGTCGCGCGGTTTTGCCGCTAGAGCGCGAAAAACATTTTTTCAATACTCTGAGCGGAAAAAAAAATATAGCGCATATATTTTTGATATACAGGCAAAACTATGCATTTTTTTAGAGTACTCGTCAGTTATATAAAAATTTGGAGAGCAAAAAAAATTTTTTTTTTTGAAACCCATCGTTCATTTCTTACACAGCTGCGCATAGAAGGTGCATCTAATAGTATGAACTACGCGCATTCAACTGTAGTGGTCGTGATGGGCCCTTTTGTATGTGTCATCCTTAATGTCATCTATATTAACTTAGCCGGTAAAAAATATTGAGTAGAGGGAGGTGGAGGGGCAAAATACTACGATACCTATATTTTTTTATCCGCTCAAGATTATTGGAAAAATATTTTTCGCCCTCTAGAGGCAAAACCACGCGACTTTGAAAAAAAACAGAAGAAAATTTGTCGAAAATTTTTTTTATCTACAACTTTGATATCTTGATATTTTTTTATAAAATGCATAGTTTTGGCTTAAAATCAAACACCAAAAAAATGTATACATTTACATAAACTTCAGCGTGCTCTAGCGGCGCAACTAAGCGGAATATCAAAAAAATGAAGAGAACAAAAATTATAGAGAATCACTAAATCTACAATATCACATCAGGTCATATTTTCTCCAAAATGCATAGTTTTGCAGTAAAACACAGAAAACCGGCAAAATGACCAAAAAAACATATATAGGTATGTATCTATATCTAAAAGACAACCTCTTTTTTTTTCATGCGCTTGGTGAAAAATATGTTAACAATCCCAAGGCAACTTTCCCTTAATTTTCCTAATTTGAAGGGACTAATTGGTAAATAAATTAGTAGTTAGTCCGTTAACATGTGTGCTTGGATATCGGCACGTTCCCCATATTTCATCATGATAATTGTTCAGTTCATACTGCTCATACCCTGATATCAACATTAATATTCTTAACTGGCCCAGTCATAGTCCAGATCTTGACCCTGTGGAAGATGTATGGGGACTACTCGTAAGAAGTATCCAAAAACGAAATGTGAGACCACGGAATGTCCAGGAATTACTGGAAGTAGTAAATAATGTATGGGAAAATATTATTACTAATGATTATTGTATAAGTTTATTTAATTCTATGCCAAATAGATTTATAGAAGTTATAAATAGAAATGGTGCAATAACAAAATATTCATAGTTAGTTTCTTGTTAAGTTGGATCCAGGATTTCTACTAACCGTACCTTTTATTCTCCAATTTTTTAAATGTTAGATAAATACAGAATTTTTGTTAATGCAGTGCAGTGCAATATGTCTCATTGACAATCCATTTTCTGCTTTAGCAATAACTACAATATTACTTACTATAAAAAATATAATAAAAGTGCTTACTGTTTTATTTCGACTACTTATTACATATTCAATGCCAGTGCATACCTAGCAGTGCATACCTATCGAGACAACATATACCTATAATATTCTAATACCTACGTAGGTACCTATCCAGCTACCTACATTATTATATCCAGTTCAGAAGTTTTTATAACCGAGTAGGCCATGTTTTTTAGCGGTATCAACTGTACGTACGTAAAAATCAAGCAGAGTACTTAGGAGATGTTAATTAAAACGTGTGTCGTTGCTTGCTTATGCCGTATGGTGTAATTGGGAGTAAAATGTAATTAGGTACCCTACTTATTCAAAATGCAACAAAAATTGTTTTAAACTGGACCAAGTGATAAGTGGAATAATACACTCCCATTTCCCAGCCTGCTTTGCAAACATTTCAAGAGTTCCCTTACTTTTCCTGAGACTTTTACAGTGTGAAATTTTTTTACTTCCCTAGTAGCACAACATGTTGGACCAATATATAATCCATATAGGACCAATATTCATATTTTATGGATTATATATTGGTCCAATATGTTGTGGTAAAGTCGTCTTCATAATTTTAAGGCATGTAAAAAATGCGGTAAGTGCAAACCGGGCAGGCGGCATCTTTACCTATTCAATGATACCGCCGCGCGGACTCGTTCGACGGGATTTTTTTATGTGACTTAGAAATATGAAGGCAACTTTACTAGGGTTGTTGAACCAATAATGGCTCTTTGCCTGTTCAACATATAAATACCTACCAGCATTAGATTTCTTTGCTGTTCCTTTTTTTTAAATTCCCCTTGTTACTAAGATGCCTTGGCAGAAAATAATTGCCAAATATAGACTATTTGAAAATGAGGTAGACTAATAAGAGCTAATTATAAATGTATGTCCTCAAGAAACATAGCCAGTCACCAATATGATATTATTATAATACCTGTATATTAGAGAGAAATTACCAACTAACAAGCTGACCTCTTGACTGACTATATTTTTTGGAAATTTACAGTTATATTGAGTTTTTATCACACTTCGTCATTTCCAAATAGACTGTAATGATTTGGACCATTCACCTTGAATATTTTCTGAAATATCCAGACTGAATATCAGGAAGTGGCAGCAATGCCTACCGTACGCTGGCTGATCATCAATCAATAATGACACGGTATTTTAGTTCCATTTTAAATTATGGAAGTTGTGGCGCGTTAGGTTGTGAGCATAAGTAGAGGTATGAGCAATTTTTTAAAGAAATCTTGACTGTACAGCTGTACAGTTAGTGTGAAAATGGTGGGATTGATGCAATTTGAATGTAAGTAGACTTGATTTTTAGGGCAGTTTTTCTATTTGATAAAACGTTTTGCACCTCCAGCCTATTTATTTGTGAGTATACATTTTCTGTAATAGTTACTTAATATTAGAGACAGCGTGGAATGAGGTACTTGACACATTTGTATCAGCAAGAGACATCAATCCTGTTCCTAAGAGCATAGAAGACAACGAAAGTGATATGGAAAATTTCGCTAGTGGTGGAAACTAAATAACTCGAAACGTCTTTTATATTTGGTGCAAGTATTTCTATCAAACGAATATTTTTCTTATCGATTCCAAATCTGCAAGTTAATATCACTGAGCTTGACAAACATATCAAGCTGATTTCTTTGTTATCGATTAATTACCACCTAGTAAGTAATGAAGGAAATACGATCGACTTACATTCCGGTTAGTGGAGGTCCAGAGGCAGTCTTTTGAACCTGAAAGATACTTGTAGACCAGTAAATACTTATATTTCAAATAATTAATTCAATTTATTTTCCACCACTAAGAAAAATTCTCCTACTTATTACTTTGTTGTGAGCCAAGACAAAGCAAGACTAATCATGTTTCTCTCTAGCTCATACAAATGCATTAGGTATACATTTTGATGTGCGCCCAAATACATGGCAAAATTACTGAAATTACACGAGAAAATTACTTTTTAATTTGCTAATGCCGAGTCGCTTTATTTTGAGTAAAAGTAGGTGAATAGTCAGATTAGGAAGCCCATTGTGATAAGTGTGACGAAAAAATTAAAATGTTTACAAACAGTAACGGTAGATAGTCAAGAGATCAGCATAAGAAAATCCTTTGAGGCTGTATGATATGGTGTTAAATTTTTGATAAAATTTAACATGTCACACAGTCTGTATGACAATAAACTTTGCCCTTAAAAGGTAGTTGTTGTGGAAACAATCTACCTACAACAAATTACGTATTTGTTGTCATTTACCAGCGAGTTTGACAGCTAAAATGGCGTCTGAACAACAAACGTCAATATTTGTAGATCGTTTATGCGTTAATTATTAAATAGGAGAAATACCTTCCCACTAAATAAATTATAAACAAGTTGTATAAGTTTAAAGGTAATGAGATTTGAAACGGTTCAGGCACCACTTGGCAGTCGGAGATTTACAATTGTAAGAAAATTGATTCTAAGTAATCCATTTATTACCTGAGTTACCCAATAATTGTTGATTACCTACCATGGTGCTACTACGCCTGTCATTTTTATTGTATCTTTTTCCGGAAATTATTAAAATAACTATGAAAAAGTATTGTAAATATAAATAAGTTGATCTTTAAATATTGTTTAAGATTCAGGTATAAAAAGTTAGGTATATAATTTACCTAGCCCGAGACGAAATTTAATGCTTGTTATTTTGTATCGGTATACTTATCTATAAATATAGGTCTTATACAAATTTTTTTATAGCAAATTCTGATCCCTGTCGCTGTAAACAAATTTCCGATAGGTGTCATTAATGCGTGATGGAAACTGCATTACCGATCTCTGGATTAACGTGTTGTATATTAACTTTAAAAACATATGAGCTCTGAGGATTAAAGTCAACTGCTAAAATTAAGTCATGCTTTGCTTAACGCCATGTTGAGTGGCAATATGAAATATATCGAGTTGATGGGTGCACAAGATTTATTCACTACACTTCATCGGCATCTCATATGAAGATACACGTTGAAAAATATGTGCTTTTTTTTATTTTGTAAGTTAGTCTTGAGGATGACTACCAGTCACACATTACTGAACCATTGAAAGAAAATAAAACAAAGTAATTTTCTGATTTGGTCAATATTTGTAATAATCTAAAATGAATAAAACGTGCAATAATCTTTTTTCGTAATAATTATCTTTAAAGCTTAAACCGAGGCTTAAACAAATCAGAACTAATATATTTTCTCGGTTAAAGTAGGTAAAAAATTCAGTGACTTTACTTAAAATGACATTCACAGCTAAAAATTACCATTTTAAAAAATATTTTTTGTCCGTAGCGCCCTTCTGCCGTTGTGAAAACACCTGAAACAAATTCACAGATAATTATGGGCTAGAATATTACATACTTACCTAATTTTTATTTTGAAGCAATTTCGAGAAAGAGAGAGAGAGAGGGAGAGAGAGAGATAGGGAGAGAGAGAGATAGGGAGAGAGAGAGAGAGAGGGGGAGAGAGAGAGAGAGAGAAATGTCCCTTTAAGTTTTCTGTAATTCAAAAACTGAATTTTCAAGGACTTCAATAACATGCTTAAATCCCTTTGTTTCAACTGAAAAAAAAAACATTAACATTCCTTATAGTTCTAATAATAATTTCCTATATATAATTTGTCCAAAAAAGTAGGTAACACAATACGAAAAAATTAAATTTCAAGGTTTCTTTATTTTTTTGATAAAACTATGATAATTGGGTCCTCTAAAACTGACAAAAAAATATTTAAAAAAGGAATAAAAGTATTTTTTCAACGTATACCTATTTTCATATGCCGCGCTGGTGAAACATTTAAAAAGAACTGTTTCTTTTTTTAAACTCGTATCTGCATATCTTTTGTAGAAGTTTAAAAAACATTTTAACCAAAAATTTCAGTGTTTTGAATGACAGGCAGTTCTCAAATGCTAAAAAAACTTCGTAAAAAGTTGATTATGAAGAGTTTTTTTTTACCATTTGCTTATAACATGTTAATAATTGTAAGGCATACCCCGTAGCCCTTATTTAAAAACATTTTAGATTTGCCCTTCCGTGGTGTAAGTCGTAACATTTGTCACAAATTTATTCGAACGGTATATTTCAACAACCCCAGTCCTAGATTTGTACCTTCGTCGACCCCGTATAAGTTTTCAAATCTTCGACGTATAGACGATTGTTGGTAGTAATCCTTCCCGTCCGAAGCAGCTGTTACTGCACAGGATACGACAGGCTGTAATCTGGATCGATAAAAATAATTAAATTTCCAAAATCGTTAATGGGATTAAAATAAATTAAGCACTCGAGTATCCGCGATAAAAGTGTGTAATTAGTTGATTGATAAAGTCAGTATGATTACTGATACAGGATGGAACATTTAATTTAATAAGCACGCTGATTTTACGACTTTGTTATTACATGCCTTTTATAATGTTTTTGAGCACAGATGAAAATTTATTGCAAAATGAAAATAAAATATACAGGGTAGGTTGTATAGATAATTTTAATTGATTGCCTTGTTTTTTTTTAAACAAGTGAATATGTATAGATTTAATTGGTTTCATACCTTATATCATACTCATCATCATTATGCAGACGTATATAGGGTGTTTTATTACATGGCATAAGAACTTGAACGTCCCCGTAAAATTATTAGTTGTTAGCCGGGTTGGACCGGTTTCTTGTGGGTTTTTGTCTAAACACAGTATATACGAGCACAATTGAAATCGTATAAAAACTAAAAGCCTGCAAAAACAGTCGGCAACTCTTTATTGTACATGGGAGGAGGTAAATAGAAATGCTTGTCATAAGAAAATGTTATAATTTTTTGAAAATTGTATTAATTTTTATTATCTTTTGTTTATTAGATAGGCTATTTTTGTTCATTTATCCAGTAACATATTTTTGAAGTATTATATCAGTTTTAGATATAAAGTCTAAATATTTAAATTTTTTGGGTTTAGTTTTAAAATTATCCCATTCTACATTGTAATATGTTATTATCAGCAAGGAACAACGAGAAGGTATGAACATATCTTTGCCGGGATGAGAGAATGGGACAGGTTTAGATTGGCGAAGGGCAAGGATGTTAAATAGTAAAAATAAAATTTAAGTTTCTTCTAAAATAAAAATAAAAATGTAAGTTTCTTAACCAAAGCAAAGAATTAGTACAACAATAATAAATACTTGTATAGGTAAAACATAAATAAAAACAAAATTAAAATAAGTCTCTAGAATCAAGTAACTTAAATTAAAATTTCCTGTCAACTAAACAAAATATATTCCAAGAAATGTTAACAATAAAAAAGTAAACTTCATGCCTACCTAAAGATATATTAAAAAGTTAAATGCTAAAAGTTGACGCGTCCGAATCTTCACTTTCTGAAGAGGGATCATTATCCGGTTGAATTATAATCGGCGCAATGGGGGGTAGTGTTGGATATTGATTTTCTTTTTCAATTACATGCTTAACGCAATTTTTCCATAAATCAGTATTGTCGAGGTCATTTATTACTTCTCTTATATGATCAACTACTACCGCGCTTAACGTTGGAGAGTCATTACATTTTCACAAACGATCTTTTAAAGTTGCTCAAACCATCTCGATAGGATTAAATATGCATAGTACGGAGGTAACCGCAAAAGTGTATGGCTGTGTATATTGGATAAGTTATCAATAACATATTACCCTTTGAAATTCTGTTCTTTTATTCATTTCAGTAATTCGCGCTTTATTGGAACTTTTACAGGAATTTCCATATTTTTTTCTCTCATGAATTTTAAAATGTCTTCCTTGTACTAGTGTTTGGTATTTTATTTAATATTCGCGAGTGATAGGAAGCATTATCTAATACAATTACTGAATTAGGCGGAATATTTGGTATAAAGCTGTTCTGAAAACCATTTTTCGCACTGCACTGGAGAAATATCGAGTCCACGTTGACTAATGACTGATATAACTCAAACACCGACCGACCAATCGGACTGAGGAATACCCGGGTGCCAGCCAATCGTCGCCACCCGTCCTCAAATGCAGGCCAATGACAACACATCTCACAAGTCCACGTTGATTCTTAAGAAACGATTTACAAGTTTTTTTTTTATGCTAATGGACCTGTCCGTTTTATTATCTTTAAACCAGTGCAGTCGTAGATGGTTCATTCGGGCTGATTACATTGCTGGTCTTGGACTCGCTTGCACAGTTTCAACTATTATTCGATTCTCGATGCCATTGTTAAATACATAGGACAAAATATCAAGTTAAGTGCGCATGGTCCTGTGCTTTAACACTGACCAGTTTCAATTGACTTCGTAAACATTATATCAGAATATTTTATTTACAAAAGTCAAGACACTCTGATTTCTCTTCAGAGTCGGAATCTCTGTCGAAATTCAAGAAACCGTATTACCGAACGATTTAAATAAAATCTGATTATGCTACTGAGATTATCACCTCAAAATTAATCCAAGGAAAAAGTGTCATGATAATATTTCGTCCTTGAAAATATAGAAATAATTATAAGAATGATATAAATGTCTATATAGGATATCAAAAATTATCTGTACCTAATCGATACATATATGTATAAAAACCTTGGACTGAATTTGGATGAAGATCTTTGGTATAGAGAACAATAAAACAGTAATTTTCTGTACTTAGGTGCATTATCAATCGATCATTATTAATTAGAAGTCTCAGAAAACTATGTGACAGCTTAGTACTTTCGGTTTTTAATTGCTATGATGTGGTCTATATGCTTACATAAAAAATCGCATACAAGAAGTCCAGCATTCCTGTGGGTACTAGGTTCATATATTATGTGGTTTTAGGCGCTGACCATGCTTTTGAAGAAATGAGATCTATCTTGGCTGAAAATATATCAAAGCTGTTGACACTCATTATGCTAGTTTGGTATATAGAATTTTTACTCAAAAATAACCGAATTTGTATGAAAAACTAGTGAAAAATGCAAACACACTTCACAAAACAACATTCTATAAAAGAGGATTTTCATAATATAGTCCTCTATACAACAGTGTACCAGATAACTTAAAAAATATGTTGATAAATAAATTTATAAATTAAATATTGTGAAATTCTATTAAATTTGTCATAACGTAGAAATAATAATTTCATATAACTTGTGTAGATTGGTAATGAAATTAAAAAAAAATGTTTATCAATTATTGTAGAGTTTAGTGGGAGAACAGTGTTAACTAAACTACACTTAATAAATACCATTTATTATTGTGATGATAACTTAGGACCAGTTTAAATCTGTTTAGTTGAAAAATGTTAAATTTAAAAAGTTTTAAGTAATAGTGAAATTAATACTTATAATTATTATCAGCCATGGAACACGTAAAATAATGGAGATAAAGAATTGAAAACATAAATTTTATCAACTAACAACAGTATTTAATAAACATTACATATAAAACAATAAACAATAACGAACGACATCATTTTTTTATACTTCCATCAGTACATTTTTCACATCTTCCACGTGATTTTTAATAAGTAGATTTTTTAAATGTTCGGGAGTAATTTTTGCAATTGCATTTTTTATTCTGGGGCGGAGTTTATCTTCTAGGTGCGTGAAGTTGACACCCCCATTTTTGAAAACTTATAACGATTTGATTTATGATCATTTGCGAAGACGAGTCATAATGATTTTGAGGTTATTGCTTGAAAACGCGAGGAAAAATTTGAAGCTAGCAACACAAAATTTGAATATCTATCTAAAATAGCTAAATATTTGTGCAACAAGATAGGAAAAGTATTTTAATTTCCATTTTTCCTCGGGAAAGTCGTATATACAACAGACACTTTTCTAATGGAAAGCGGCTTTCGTTGGAATTGACTGAAATCGCACAAAAAAAGATGGCCAGTTTTCGAGTTAACTCTTCCTTAAGTCTAGTGTCGGTCTCGTGACACCGTACCATAATATAGATAGGATGCAATCATGACTACGTTTATCTTAACCATATATAGTACAAACTATTTGTGTTAAACACACTTCGATAATATTTTAAAAAGTTGAATTGACATATTTATAAATCTACGTAAAATTCTTTTGAACCTGAGACACAAAGTCTCGATATTTTGTTCATCTTTATATCTGTTGTTGCTTAATAAAAAATTCCCAGCTTTCGTAATCCTTGCAACCATCGGGACATTGGAAATGATAACACTATACATAAAACATAACAGCTACGATCCGTCCCAAAAAACATGATTTTAGGTAGGACTTGTTACAAAAATAACTTAAAAAGCGGGGGGACACCCCCTCACCCCTCTTATCTTTGTCTGCGACGCTAATACTGCCTGCGCCGCTAATAATTATTAACAATTAGATATCAGAATAAAGACCAACTAACCTAACCTAAAGAAATCACATGAAAGAATGAATTTATTTTAAGCAGAATAAAAATTTAAAAACCTGACCTAAAGAAATCATTGAAAAGAATTTGAAAAAATATATTAATCGTCACAAAATTTAAGAAAAAAAATTCAGCAGGCATAGGAGTTTGAACCCGGAACCTTTCGCACCGTAAGCGAATCAATCAAAACAAATTTATTTTAAATTATTAATACATATTGTCCTTTCTAAGCACTCGTCCGGAGCCAGCCAAACATCCACAGCACGAATCGCCGAGAACATTACCTATGCGCCAACCGAACGGCTGGTGATGAACACTAGGGCAAGGAATAAATAGTGAGACCAATGATATCACGCTTCTTTTTTCGTTCGCCGCAGCAGCATTAATGCGTCCCGGCTCGATGCTACAAGATTTGCTCTCTCCGTACCGTCTTTTGTTGAACAGGCGGTACAATATCGATCGGCGCTAACCGACTACACCGCATTCGCTTCCCACATAGTAACAGCAGCGCTCTTCTTGACTGCACGCATTTTTTAAGGTTACTCGCATTTCACTAAAATTCGAACAAAAATTAATTCTAGACATTCGTGACCGTTCGCAATGTATTCGAGTGCTCGCATTAAACAACGAGCGGTTTTTGACAGTCGATAAATAAGCGAATGATGATACATAACCTAATATTTTATTTGGTATGTTTTTAAAATCTTCAAATTCGTTACGATAAGTTTGAAGTTTTAAGTGAAAGAGAGTTCATGGGTACAAATATTTAGAATGTCTAAGGTATTATGTAGATTTCTCGTTGAAATTGTAAAATCGTTTATGAAATCACAGAAAAGAGCTACAGATTTGAGCGTAACCACAACAGTAAGGTTTTACTATGAATTTGTAGCAATCAGGTGTTTTTTTAAAATTTAATAGGTGGTAAGTTCTTGCCACATACAGTGACCATCTTTTTGCGTAAATTCATTAGAGGATTTCTTAGAAGTGAGCTTTGAAAGTTCTTTTATGAATTCTGGAATTATCCGCTTTTGTTTAGTGGAGGCATTGCCATTTCGGCGCGGAGTCGCCATTACATTACATAATAAATTCTTAGTGAAATAATAAAAAAGAATATCTAGTCTTCAAAACAAACAATTTGTCGTGGCTATACGGGCTACGTTCCCAAAGCCATTTCCTTAGGGAAGAAAAATGTCTATTCTTTTATTTCTTTTTCTTTAAAATAATAAAACCATACGAATTACATCAGTTAAAATACATCTTCTGTCATTTTAAACACAGAGAAGTTAGGTATTTTTCGAAAATTGCCATGATGCCAAGTGCATTTTAACGAGTGATTGCTATCGTTCGTGTACAAAAACGAAATGCAGTCAAGAATACCGTATATGGAAAGTGTTCGCAAATATGCCGTTCGCACCAATACGTATACGTACATTGCGAAGCATGTCAAGAATAAGGCTGCAGGCCCTCGCTCAGTATTACCTCATCTGACCTTAATACTTTCATGTCAACGGCCTTGGAAAAAACTCGTAACTTTTGTCCTATACGCTACACACGAACATTAACATTTTTAATGTTAAAACGTTCTAACATATTGCTCCAAAATTATAATAAAACACAGATTGTATCAAATGTAGCACTTCACCGCCTCTGGGAATCGCAGTGTATGAATTTTTGTAGGGAATATTCGACCATAGTTTGTACTATATTTGCTAAGATAAACGTAGACTGAAATGCTTAACCTTTGAAACGTTTTTCGTCCTTATTGTGGACTCATCAGAAAAGCCTAAAGCCACTCAAACGATATTCCATGCAAAACTAAGACATTATCCATGAATGGTATAAAATAATTATAACTGACTGATAAAAAACAACAGATCTTCACCTATCTATTAGCTAACTAGTATTTCCAAGAAACTGAATGAGATTTTATGAAAATGTAATTCATTAGAATGAAAAAATTTTTAAAGACAAGGTACGTAAATAAATTAATTTCAGGCCTTTGTTCTCATTTTTAACTGAATTTACATATCGTAGGGGATCATGTAGATACTAGTTTAGCCTGCTTAGCCGTAGGGGACTAGGTTGGATGCTAGTGTTAAAATGAGAATGGCAATTCAGAATTTTTACTTGTTAGCATAACCAGAAGTCAGGTTATCGAAAGAATGCAAAGATTTCATTAATATTTTTATATATAGTTTTTCCTTTAGTTCTCATAGATAGCTTTTCTTTCCACTGTTTGCAAAATCCTATAAAGAAAATGTTTCATTACTATAAGCAAACAAATAATAAATAATTCACTTTTAATCACCTATATCTTAAATTGACTAACTCTAACTGGTATAAACAAGGCTTAGATCTCGGTAGATGTTTCACAGCTCGACGCACAATCAGCGATAATTGCTACATATTTAATTTAACCCGTGATTTAACCTTTCTACAACTTTTAAATTGCAAAACAAAATACCTAATATTTTTGGAGTAATAACACGGTATAATATAATAAATAATTAAAACGCTTGGCTAAATATAATTGCCAAATTTTCTAAAGTATATGGAGCTTGGATATGGAGTAATCGTTGACATAATATAAAGTGATTTTTTCGTTTTTAATTATATAATATTTTATAACTTTCGAATATTAAGAAATTAGCATTTAAATTAATTTTAGTAAAACGAGTAAGAAAATAATGGATGGAAGTGGGAAAATATTACTTAAGAAAATTTCTTTTCAAGAGATGATGTCGTACTAGTTTTAATCACCAGATGATGTTGTATTCACTGTTCTGGTGTTTTATTTCCTCTTTGTCTACTACCCTAAGTAATTACCTCCACATCCGCGTACTGGAGGGGAGGTACTTATAGTAATCATAAAAAAAAATCAAAATTTTTTTGTTGAGATAGGCTTAGAATGTCACAAAACGTCGAAATTTTTAAGTGAAACAAGCTAATAATAGTCCAGAAACTTTATTTAACACGTGTGAAGAAAAGCTTAAATACATAGTTTAATTGCTAAATAAAATATAGCATTTCTTTAACTAAAAAAACATTTTGTTAACCATGGAAATATTACTACTAGTACAATTTTTTTTTCAAATCCGTTTCTAAATTCTTGATACACAAATGAGATTACATCTTCATTAAAAAAATGAACAAGTCATCAGTAATAACCACGAATGTTACTGTCAGTGTAATTGATATTTATACATGTTTTGTATTTCCTAAAAAAAAACATTAATTGCTGATTAATTATTAAACCGTGTTGACTTTGGGACAAGGAATTTATTTACATGGTCATATGCTATTGAATCGGAAAAGTTTCAATGAGAAGTATCTAGATTAATAACGTGACACATTTATGTGAGTTAATATAAGTAGGTATATATCCGCCAAAAAATAACTTGTCGCATTTATGGAAATACCTAAGTATATGCGGAAACAAAATTTGTTTTCAAAACTGAACAGATACATGAACAAATACCAGAGCAATGCTGGAATCAAATAGGATAATAAATTGAAACTTGAAAAACACCATTCTAAATGAGATTTAATCGAGTCGAAAATATAAAATCCACTATTAATTATTGCAATTCGGTCTGGTTCCAGCTCTAGCCTTTTTATTCGTTCATACTGAACAGACAAATATATTTATTCTCCACTAATTGATTGTCATTTGTTCGAGGTTGAATGACAATTTAACTTAAGGAAATCTTGGTAGAAATTTCACTGTTGTGTTTGAACCCTTTGTAGTAATAATCTCACCGCATGACATTCCAGTGGCTGTCGTGTTGGACACGGCACTCTCTTGGATATTCTCTTAATCGCCAGGGTAAAAATGACTACCGAAATCAGTTTTGCAATACGTTTAGAAGATTTTCATTATTGAATACTCACATTTTTTCAATTTCGACCTATGGCGAACGAAAGATAAATATCCGTTCCTTCTTTCTATCCGTGAAATCCTTAAATTTTTCAAATTATTATTCTTTGAGAGTACCTTCTCAAATCTCCAGTTAAATTTCCGAACCAAAAATCAGAATGCATTGGGCTATTACTTAAATTAACTTTAACGCTAATGGCTCGATTTTGTCTCCAAGCATAATTAACCAAGGTTTACGGATGTTATAAAATGGCCGAGCCTGTACAATCTATGTCCTTTTCTTGGTATATTGATTGCTTCGCCTGGATAATATTAAACTCTGGGCCGCTATCTGGATGTCACCGAGATCGTTAAATCTGTTTGGCAGTAATCCTGATTTATTAAGCTACAGTCATGTACATATAACCGGAGAGTTATTTTTAAGTGTTATTAACTATTTTATTATACTCTTAGAGACGGTAAAATTACCCGCAAATTTTTATACTGCATCCGATACGAGTATTATTCTATAGGTATAAATTTTATCGCTCCAAACGATTAATGGTTCAATTATCAGGCGGTCATCATAGGGTATGTAGGAATAAATTTTTTTGCTTAAACCTTTTACTTAGATGTTCAAAAAACACCGAATGTTGGAAAATTACAACTATATCGGAAATCCAGAAAATTGTTTTGAAAAATGTAAAAAATCACCAGTCGTGGATTGTCCGGTTCCAGTGCATTTTAGTCCAGTCTCTCGGGAGTTCCTAGCTAACTAGTATAATCCTTATGTGAAATACGAAGTAGGTTTTGCTAGTAGAAAAGTGTAAAAAGTTCTCAAGTCTACATTGGTTGTAACATAAAACAAAATCAAACTCTAAAATATATTTTTTTTGTAAATGTCGATATCAGAGTAGATGGGATGGAAGGCTGATTTTTGTCTTATACTTAAAAAAGATTATCCGGAGGAAAGCAGTAAACGAAAAAGAGAACCTCTGCTTAGATTCTTCTAAAGTAAGAGTTTGTTACTTAAGAAATATATAGGATCCTGTCTTCATCGCTCGTTGATCTAAATTGGTATATCTTTAACGCAAGCTGATAAACTTCAGAAAAAAATCATTACAGGTATTTATACAGAACTTTCCTCTTTATACATACAGGACGGTCACTCTGAAAAATTATTAATTAAGAAATGACATATGAGGATTAAGTATAATCGCAATGTAGTTAACCCTATTATTACAGGGAAAACCTGATAACTTTTTTCAATCATCTACTTTTTGGGGGGAAAAAAAAATTTCAATTTTTTAAAAAAATTCAAATCTTTTGCTGAAATAGGTTTAGAATGTAATCAAACGTGGAAATTTTAAAATTGAAAACATGTTTTTCCATCATCTATTCTATTGTAGTGGCAAGAAAATTTATTTTTTTAATTTCCAAAATATTTTTTTTTAATGATCAAAATGTCGTGAAACGTTGGCAATTTTAAATTTGAGCAAAAAAAAATTTTTCCATCCATAAAAAAAAAATAATAAGTAAGTATTAAAAAAATGTTAATTTTTAATATAATTTTTTTTGATGTATGTTTAGAATGTCACGAAACGTGGAAATTTTCAATTTGAGCAAAAAGATTTTTTTTCCATCATCCATTTTATACAAAATTTTCAAAATTTCATTTTTTTTTTCTATTTTAAATTTTCAAATTTTTTTTAAATAGGTTTAGAATGTCACGAAACGTAGAAATTTTGAATTTGAGCGAAAAAATTTATTTTCATTGTCTATTCCCTTTAGACGGTATATTTTCGAATGAAAGTCTAACCATTTCTTCGGTGGCAGTGGCGTCAGCTACCTACTAAATTTTACTATTCTTCGTCAGGTAGTTTTTTATTTAATTCACCAACAGACCGACCGACAGACTGACGGAATTGAAAAACCTATATTTTCGTAATCTACATGATCTGAAACGTGAAAATCCGAAAAAATCTCGGAGGGTGATTTTCTCGAATATAATACTTCCCTTCGGTATGCCAGGGAAGTAAAAGGAAAAATCTGTAAGGACAACTATAAGCAAAATGAATGATAAAATACAACAGTGTAAAAGAAATCTCAAATGTTTTAAGAGGTGGTTGTTTTAACATTGTTCAATTTTCATATGTGACTAAGTTCATCTAAATGCATCCAATTTAACTTTTTTACTAATGTTTTATTCAAAATTCGTTAAATTTGTTCCATTTATAAGGTCTTTTAAAGAAGTTTGAATCGAATTTGTTTCGAAAAACTAATTGAATTAGATTATAGTAAAAAAAAATAAATCTTAAAAAACATTGGCTTACTCAAAAATATATTAAAACCATATTTTTCCTAATTTAACAGTTTTTTTTGGTGTTAAGAGTTGCATGGAAATGGTAAAAATTTCAAGAAATTGATTGAGGAAGCTGTTACCCTGTGGTAATCCATTTTTATAACGAAATTGAGTAAAATAAAATACCCGAAAGAGCAGTATACAACAGAATATCCAATTATGTAGAAAATAATAAAATACTAACAGTCTCACAACATGGATTTAGATCAAACAAATCGGTCGAAACTGCTTCTTGTCATCTTCTGGATTATGTTTATCAAAGTTTGGACAAGGGAAAGTATGTTGTCTCACTGATGTTCGACCTGTCCAAAGCTTTTGATTCAGTCAACAAAGACATATTAAATGAGAAATTAAATAGTCTCGGCATCAGAGGCAACATTCTTTCATGGCTAATTTCATATATGGAAAATAGAACCTTAAGGGTAAGTTTGAAGGGGAAAAAATCCGACATTTTTAATGTGACACTTGGGGTTCCTCAGGGTTCAGTGTTAGGCCCGCTATTGTTTGTGTTGTATGTAAACGACTTACCCAACTACATAGAGCATGGTCATGTTACAATGTTTGCAGATGACACAACAATTACCGTGTCTGCCGATACTCCTGAGGAACTACATAATATGATCAATGACATAACTAATTCTTTAAGTGCATGGTGTCAAAGAAACAAACTTATTCTGAATGAAAAAAAAAACTGTTTGTTTAAACTTCTACCTCCAAAAACCTTTGCCAGAAAATTTCATGGTTAGTGAAAATATTGTGCTATCGGACTCTGCTAAATTACTCGGTTCTTTACTTGATTCAAAACTATCCTGGTATAGACATATCGACCATGTGTGTAATCAACTAAGTAAAGCATATTTTGCAATATTACAGCTAAAATCAATTCTCGATAAGGCGGGCTTAATTAATATTTATTATTCTATGGCCTACAGTCATATATCTTTTAATATTCTCGCTTGGGGCAGAGCTCCGGAATGTGAACGAGTGTTTATTTGCCAAAAAAATATCGTCAGGTTAATCTTTGATCTAAAAGTAAACGAAAGTTGCAGAGAAATATTTAAAGAACAACGTATCCTCACTACACCATCGATATACATCTTAAAATGTCTAAATTTTACAAAAAATAACTTAAGCCACTTTACAAAAAGATTAAATTACCATAATTACAAAACAAGACTTGGTGATTTTCTGAGTATACCGATTCACCACACAAGCACTTTCAAACGGTCACCCCTCTATAACTGCATAACACTATACAATGCTCTTCCTAAAGAAATTCGAGATATTTCACAAAACTTTAAATTTAAAATAAAACTTAAGGAATATCTAACAAATAAAGGCTATTACAGTATAACTGATTTTATTGATGGAAGATGATGCTATTTATATTATATTTTATACTATGCATTTGACATATTTGTTTGTTAGTTACCCATGTATTATAATTATTTGTTCTTTGTTATTTATATTTATGTTTTATATTATATTTTATTTTATCTATTTAACATATTTGTGTTGTTTGTTACTCATGTATTATAATTGTTCTTTACTCTTTCTATTCATATTTATATTTATATTTTGTACTTTCTTCTGACTTACCACATATACAAGATGTATCTACCGTTGGTCAATAAATTATTATTATTATTATTATTATTAATACTATGTTTTTTACCACTATATAATATAGTGGTAAAAAACATAGTGTTTTACTCAATTTCGTTATGGTAAGAATTTATTTTGTAAAATATATCAAGTACTTGTCCAAATGTTTGTTGGCATTTTCTTCATTTTTCTACTTTTCATTTAGGACTTTTTGCAATCACATCTAATTTTTTTTTTTTTTTCTATCACTTATTTAACGTCGGCCTATTTCCGCTACCAAGGCCAATCACCGACGCCAGGTGTCGAGCTACCCCTAACCTGGAAATTTTGCCGATTTTTTACTTGCCTAACATTTAATAGACAAGGGACCGACTGTTTTACATCCCCTCCGAAGGATGGTATATCCGCTATGTAACCCCCGACCAAAGTTACATACCTTCTACGCATGCGCTGAATCACATCTAAATGTCGTCCAAGGAAACTAGAGGTTGTTTATTCTCCAGTAATGTACTGGATAATTGTATTATATTTTAGATTCTTCGGACGTCATTTAGACGTAAAAACGTGTATGACAGACGGTCCCAACAGAAAAGTAGAAAAATAAGGTAAGTACTTTGAGATGTACGAATAAGAAAGAGTTTTTTATTGTTTCCACGAAATTCTAGAAAAATCTTGGAGTCGAAAATCCTATGTGCTAAGTCTATCAATCTTTCACCAGCTGTAACTTTTTTCAGCACCCATTATACCTTGCGGCCAATGGCGTATGTTTATTATTTTTTTATTCATTATTAACTGGGATATAGTTAAAATCGCGTGAAACTGCCGACATTCTTGTTGTTTCCTGAAAGGCAGACATTGCATCAAGTTAAATCCTCGATTCAGAGAAAAACAAGTTGATTCTGGAAACTGGATTGTGTGGTGCGTCTAATTCTGAATTAAAAAACAGATATAAATGCTTTGTTAAAGCTGCTGGGAAGACCAGCCAAATAAAGTTATTCTCGTTGCCTTCTACAGAGAGTGCAGCCATGGAAAATTTGAAGACATGCAGTGTGCTTTCAGGTTCAGCTCTGGATGGATAATTGTACGTAACTGGAATTCAGGGTCTGAAAAAATCGAGATAAATTAACACCAAATATGATGATCCGACAACATGCTCCGGAGAATTTAATGAAAATGATATTTTGCGGAAGTAAAAAGAGGTGTGTAGTAACACGTGGCTGTAGAAAATCTGGATTATATTACTCGCGAGCCTTTTCTGGACCCAACCAAAGAGTCATACATAAGATATCGACTCAATGTAAAAATTAATGATGAAATGTTCATGTTGTAATAAAATATTAAAATGTTTATGTTGTGTGTTAAAATGAGTAGTCATGCGTAATATCTTTTTATGTATCTTAGCATAATTACATCCACATCCACGTAGTGGATTGGAAGTATAGTAATCGTAAAAGAATTTTCATTTTTTTTTTACCTGAAATAGGTTTAGAATGTTATGAAACGTCGAGTTTTTAAATTTGAGCGAAACAAATTTCTGTCTGTCTGTCGGTCGGTCGGTCGGTCTGTAACTTTTTTTTTCTCCGCACGTTTTCTCCGGAACGGTTTAAGATATTGACTTGACATTTCGTACACGTATATATTGTACCGAGATCTGGAACGGGATTGTTTTTTGAACATATCCGGAGAAGGGTTGGGGAGTAAATAGGGGGAAATAAGTAAAACAAGCTGGTAAGAGTACAGAAACTTGAAATTTGGTGTACGTGTACTAGAAGTCAAGGCCTCAAATTTTTGTATGATATTTTACATCCCCCACCACCCACCCCCACTCCATTATTAAAGGGGTTGATAAAATAAAATCGAGATATTCACTTGAAATATGGTACACCCATATACAATATTATAATGACATCAGGAACTAGATTATATTTTGGGATTATTCTGATGAAGGATTGGGGGGTTAAACAGGGGAAAAAAGTAAAGCAAGCTAGTATGGGTACAGAAATGTGAAATTCGGTGTATGTACTAAGACGCCAGGGCTTCAGATTTCTTTCTAATATTTTCAAACCCCACCACCTCATCTCTATTATTAATGGGATTGATAACATAAAATTGAGATATTCACTTGAAAGTTAGCACACGTTATGTATTGTAATGACATCTGATTAACATGATTCCATTGAAGGGGTGGGAGGTGGTAGATTGTGAATAGGGGAAATAAGTAGGGTAAACTAGAAACTTCATTTTTGACGTAATGATAGAAACCAACGCTTCAAACTTTTTTATGACATTTGCCCCTAATTATATATAATTAAAATTCTATGACCAATAATTTCCACATACTAGATTGCAAATCTAATCAAGATGTTTCCTTTAAAGTGACTTGGATGAAAATCTGGATGTGGAAGTAGTGATTCCTTACGCAGCGATTTTTTTAGGTTTAGGTGGTTTTTAAACCGACATTTTCGATTTTGAATGTATAATGTGAAATTCATAATCAAAGATCTCAAAAATCCGGAAGTAAAACATTTTAATGTATTCTTTACGATTTTTGCATGATTATCAAGTTTAAGTCGGCCATTTTGAATCTTGCATTTATAATATGTAAATAGTAAATCCGTGAATGAGTTTTTTTTCAAATATTTCGATTTACACACTTATGGGTGGTAAACTTTTGAATTAGCCATTTTAAAGTAAAATACACAGTAGGTACACAATAAATGGTTTAATTCATTCCTAAGTTTTAAGTATTTCCATAATAACACCTTTTTCATCTAAAAGCTCTGGGCTATAAGAAACGATCTTTTGTCGTCTTCCGTTGCAAATCGCCTGATCAATATTCATGCAGGTTCACTGGACGGGCGCCCCTTAAAGTGCCATAAAAACTGAAAGTAGCGTCAGAAAACCCTAATTTTACGTTTAATCGAAAGTTAATGTAATTTATGTACGAAGTGCCTGCAAAATTCAATATCACGGGTACCGCTGCGCGTGAGAGATTAAGTGGCAAAGTGCGAAAGACTTGCTATTCATTATAAAGAACTTTTTGATTAAGTTTCAGGAGATAATAAGAATAGTTGAAAGAAAATGGATAATTGTTCCTTCGGGAAGGATAAATGGGGTTTTGGGAAGGTGGTGGAGTCTTTCAAATAGCCACATAAATTCAAAATGTAACATATTAAATCATTCTGCAGAAGTAAGCAGCGCCTAGACAATTTAATTTGTAATTTACATCGAGGAATAACAGAAAACAAAACAAAATTCGACGAAACTATGAAATATACGAACAGGATCTGGTATATCAGTAATATGTTCGTTCTCAAAATTAAAACTATGACAAATCGGAGCAGAAAGGAGGACAGTACCTGGCAAAATTTTGTAAAAAGAAAGTTATTGACAACCTTATTGTGGAGCAGTATGTAAAAAGTGTAGTAGATATGCAAGGACAGTCCGTTAGTATGTCCCTGGATCGGTGGTCATCCTCGTACAGCTGATTATCTTGCAAAATTGGCTATTGACTCAACAAATAAGTGCAAACAGTGGTATACCTGTAAAGTGAGTAGTATTGTGACAGATAATGCAGCCAACATGACCAGTATGAAAAATAAAATTGCTGAGTCGTTAGATTACCCTATCATTATACAGGGTGTGGCAATAGTGCGTCGGATCTCGATATCTCGAGTTCTACAATAGCTAGAAATTAAAAAAAAAATGGAAGTGGACTAGATAAAAAAGTCTATAACTGGAAATTATTTTCGAACATACAACGCGAGCCAAGACGAGATTACAAGACCAAGTGCCTTTTTTTAAATGGAGTGCTATGTATATCAGTACATTTTTTGAAGCCTCTTTCTAGGCTCTATTCGTTCCTATATTAACATTGAATATCTCCCAACCCACTTGGATGTAATGAATTTTTTTGTTGAAATAATGTAATCTGCAGATGGATATTAAAAAAATCACCACAGTCATAATTATGGGTTTTAAGGAAAACTTATGTGAATACCAGTTACGAGACATCTAATTCATGTTTTTGAATCATTTTCGTTTCCTAAAATTGTACAGGGTGGCCAAAAATTATTTTTCAATTAAGAATTTTCTCAATTTTCTCAAATGGAATACCCTGTATATTTTTCAACGATGTGATGTAGAAATGAAAACGAACATTTTTGTAAGTACTTTCCTATGACAATTTCGTTTTATTGAGCAATAATTACAAAATTCAAAAATTAACTTAAAAAAGAGGTTTCTTCAAGTAACTCAGTAGAACAAATTAATCAAATTATAATAAATGTTCCACATGTTGCCCATTATGATTGACACACATCTGTATGTGCTTTTGAAATGAGGTTCCCACTGTTCCTAGAACTGCCGGTGTGATAGATCTAAAGGCAGTTATTATTCTTTCCTTCATATTTTGTACTGTTGTTGGTTTGTCTCTATAAACAATTTCCTTCACGTATCCCCATAAAAATAGATCCATTTTTGTAAGATCTGGGGATCTAGCAGGCCATTTAGTGGGTCCATTTCTTCCAATCCATTGATGAGGGGTAGGTATTATTTAAGTAGTCTCTAACTGCATTTAAATAATGTGGTGGAGCATCATCTTGCTGAAACCACATCCTATTTCGAATTCCTTCAGGGAGATTTACCAATAATTGTGGCAGATAGTTTTCCAAAAAATGAAGAAAATAGCTCCAGTCAATGTACCATCAAAGAAATGTGGCCCTATTATATGTTCTCCAATAATTCCTCCCCAAACGTTTATAGATAGATTATCTGTGTTGGTTATCAACTTGCATAAAAAGTGAGGGTTTTCCGAAGCATAATACTGGAAATTGTGCCTATTAACAAATCCATTTTTATGAAAAGCCTCATTATTGAAGAAGTTGACATCATCTTGCATTTTACCTCTGGCCCAATTACAAAATTGTAGGCGCTTTTGAAAATCGTCATCAGATAATTCCTGGTGCATTTGAATATGATATGCATTCAACTTATTTGTTTTTAAGATTCGACCCACAGACCGTTTACTTATTCCTACTAATGAGCTCACTTCTCTTTGACTAACATGGGGATTCTCAACCGTTGCCAGCACCACAGAATACTCATTTTCTTCGTTCACAACACGTTTTATTATTTCACTTTTTTTATATTCGACATTTCCAGTTTCCAGAAATCTATGGAGAAGATTTTGGAAGCTGCTAACATCAGGAATCCTTCTTTCAGGGTAACGTTGGTGATCAATTCTATTGGCAAGTAAACAATTTCTGTCTGACTCGCCCAAAACAAAAGTCATGTCTACAAGTTCCGCTTTATTAAAAGTCATATTTTCAAATTCCAAATATTTCAAATTCAATAGAAATTGTAACTAACGACCGATAAGTGTGATAAATGCTCCGTTGTATACGATAATTTATACCGAACTGAGGTTTTATTGCTGGCGAATAACGAAAACGGCAAAAAAATGTACAAAAAAACATTACAGTAAAGGACCTGTTAAATACTATTTACTCATTTCAATGGATTGGAAGAAATGGCCTCACTAAATGGCCTCATTTCAAAATTGCTTAAAGACGTGTGTCAATCAAAATGGGCAACTCGTCGAACTCCTATTATACATTTTTCTAAAGAATTATTTAAGGGAATCTCTCTTTTTAAGTTTATTCTTGAATTTGACAGTTATTTATTTATAAAACGAAAATGGTTGCAATTAGCCATAGGGAAGTACTTACAAAAAATGTTCGTTTTTCATTGCGACATCACATCGTTGAATAATATACAGGGTGTTCCATCTGAAAAAAAATAAGAACATTCAATTTATGAAGTTCTTACTTGAAACATTTTTTGGCCACCCTGTCCAGTTTTAGGAAATGAAAATGATTCAAAAACATTAATTAGATGTCTCGTAACTTGTATTCACATAAGTTTTTCTTAAAACCCATAATTGTGACTGTGGTGATTTTTTTAATATCCATCTGCATATTGTATTATTTCAATAAGAAAATTCATTAGTACATTCATGTGGTTGGGAGATATTCAATGTTAAAATAGGAATGAATAGAGCCTAGAAAGAGGCTTCAAAAAATGTACTGTATACATAGCATTCCATTAAAAAAAGGCGCTTGGTTCTGTAATTTCGTCTTGGCTCGTCCTGTATGTTCGAAAATAATTTCCAGTTATAGACTTTTTTAATCTAGTTTACTTGCAATTTTATTAAAAAAATCTAGCTATCGTAGAACTCGAGATATCAATTGCCCCACTGTATATGTTGTTAGGCGCATCTACCAAATTTGCTTTCTAAAGATTTATAAGTTACACAAGAAAAAGAACACACAGTTCAAATTGTAATATACTTTAGAAATCCCATATGACAAAGAAAAAGACAACAAATTGTTATAAGTACCTCAAGACGTTCAGAGGAATACACGATCCGATTGCCTTGAAATGTGTCAGCGGCCCAAATTCTTGCAAATGTGAAATTATTACAGTGATTTTTTAAAAAAGTATCGCTTATTAATATTAAAAGGGTAGCTGAGGATTTTTTACAAATACTGAAACCAATTCCTGTGACACTTGACACAATTTAACATGTTTATCTCAGGCTGTTGAAAAATGAAAAAAGGTAATGACCGTTTTTGACGCTCTTGATAAGGAGAGAAGTTTACATCAATATCAGCTATTTAAAAAAAAGATATGATCAAGCGTTAGCCCCTTTCCACTTTTTGGAATATATACTGAACCCCACAATAAACAAAGAAGAAGATCCGTTATCCAATGGCGAAAGGAGAGCTGCTTTAAATATTGTTTCCGAACATTTTTCAAACACAGAATTATTACCACTGATAATTGTTGGAAGCCATTTTCAAAAACTATGTTTTCTAAAGAAGTAATAGAATATATAACAGCAGTACAGTGGTGGAGAGTTGGAGATCCCAAGATGTTCCCAATATCAAGCGAGTGCTACCTAATACTGATTCCTGTTTTGTGTGCCCCTGCTTCTTCAGATGTAGAGAGAATGTTTTCTTCCTATGAAATAATCTATATCTATGAAATAGTTGATTTTGATGAACTAATTTAAATCGTCTCAACCTTGATATTAAATCATTCCACAGAAATAAGCAGCGCTTAGACAATTTTATTTATAATTTAGATCGAGGAACGGCCTTAAATGAACCATGTAAAGCATGCAAAATTACAATTTCAAATGTAACCGGTCTGATATAAACGTATTAATAAACTTTATAGCTATATTAAATTACAAATTCCTACGGTATATATTTAATAATAAAAACGCTTGTAAAAAGTATTTTGTTAACTAGAAATTCACTCTTTAAGTCACGGTTTAAATTATATACTTACAGCAAAATCTAATTCTAAGTTTAGTAGTTACATTTTATTTAATCGCCATATTACAGTTACTTAAACAGAATTGGATGTTAAAGTTTAAAACACAGTTAAGCACCAAATTAATGAATAATAGTGCATTTCTATAAAGGGTCATATAATATTTCGATACTCAATGGAAAAACAAAACACACTGTTTTTTATGTCTTATACACATTAGAAACCCGTAAAAAACGAAAAGAGACTTCTTAATATGAAGTACCTACTTAGCCTATCAAATCCATTTGATTGCTCAGTCATCACTCTATAGTAAGGGGTCCAAAGCTTTAAAAATTGAAATGACCCATTCCAACAAGGTAAATGATTTTTGGAAACGAATTAAGGAAGAGGGTCCTTAGGGGCATCAGAAATGGCTTGTTGGACTTTTGTTGGCGCTTGCGCAACTTCTCCACAAGAAAAAAACATGGCCGAATGTTATTTCAAGAATTTGTGTTTTTAAACGTTTACCTCTTCCTAAAAAATTAACTACTTGCGATATCAATCTGATTTTTTATATCTATATACTACAAACACGGGCACATCTATCTGTAGTAATAGACCTTCAAAATCACTTACGGTTTTTTTCTAAATGAATCCAAAATCACATGAACGAATTTTGTGTGTTTGAAATTTCGACGTGCGGGCAACTATATTAAATATTCGAATTTTGTATCTATTACATACGAATGAAATATGGTCTAAAGATCAAAAAAGTTTTTGCAAAAAAAATTAGCTCGATATCTTATACAGTTTTCGAGATACGGATTTTTAAATTCTACCGTAATAATGTCTTGTTATTAGCGCGTAACGTGACAGCTACCGCAGGGCTCGTTCTGTGCAATTGTGGATAGATCATATATTAGTCTAATACCTAATTTGATTTAGATGTTATATTATTCTTGATCATTAGATCACTCATTGTCTGAAAATTATTAAACAATTATTTCGGTGCAATAAATACGTGGTTTTAAATTATGATGTAATTTGTTACATGTAATATACTGCCGTTCTAAGCCAAAATGACGTACTTCATTATACGCGCTTCTTGAGATATTTGACATTTTATGCCGCAAATCTCAGCACATCTTATTTTTTTAAATAGTTTCATTCTATTTTTGAATTTAATTCTATGAGGCAGATGCAAAAATAATGGTTTATTGATTATTGAAAAAAGCCGGTGATTTAACAAGGAAACTTTGAAATACGTCCAATTTGCTTAGGAAATTTTAAGTTACGTCATTTTGGTTTAAGACAGTATATCTAGACTTGCAAATAGAGTACGAAATCGTTAATAAGTTTTAATAAATTGAGTTTAAAAATAAAAATTGACCTAAACTTCCAATTTAAAAAAAGTACGATATGACTTAAGAAAACAAGCCCTGAATATTGGTGTAAATATAAGGACAAATGTTGCCCAACAATGTGAACTTGGATTCCTCACGCCTAGCATAAAATTTGAAGTGCAGCCATGAACAAACGAACACAATAATATTTACGAAAGGTATGTTTAATTTTTCCAAAATAGAAAAACTACAAAAGTTTTGTGGGTATACGACAACAGAGGGTATTTTATAGTATTCACGAAACCAATAAATAATTAGGTGAAAAACATGAAGAAGAAAATATTGTAAATATTGTTTATTGGCAGTCTCTGTATTGTGTGACCTGTCAGTTATTCTTTCCGAAGGGGAAATAGTGAGCAGTTACAGTTGCCTTAAATCAAACAGGCCATCTAAACAGTTTGACTAATCTTGGAGATAACTGCGATGCAATTGGTGATCGTGTCATTGAAGATGGTCGTAAGACCTATGTGAATCTGTATGGCCATAGTGAGTTTAATTAGATTCACCAAGGTAGCATTTATTTTTCATAAAGTTATTAGACATACTTTCGCTAAGTCCTACAAGAGAGCTTACTTACTGCATATGAAACGGTCATTAAGTCCAGTAGTTTGGTATGTTTAGCTTGCAACTGAAGTACTTAGCGAAGCAGGGTCAAACCCTGCTTACTGCAAAATAATTTTAATTGTAAAAATTATTCACAAGAAGTGGTTTAGATTCTCCTATACTTTCCTTACCTAACACAAAATTCTGGATTTTACACAAATTACCTCGGTGACTTGAAAAACGGTTAAGAAAACACATCACACTCTTCCAGAAAATTTGGATATCTGATAGAGAATAACCAAATAAACCCACAAATGATGACAAAAAACCACAAGTGGTTAAAAAAAACAAAAAGTGGAATTGTAAAGTAGAGTGTGACTAAAAATGTTGATGTTCTGTTGCATGTGCATGTGGCCTTTCCTACAATTGTCAAATAATACAGAGCAGTGTTTAACAGACAGTAATTCTTACTAGTCTAGTAGTGCTTTGTCGATGCTTACTGAGCTGTGAATAATTATGCATTATTATTATTATTATTATTATTATTATTATTATTATTATTATTATTACTCATAAATTACACGTTTTGTGTACGTGTTTATATTTTATTTCTATATTGTATAATGATGGTATATATAATAAATATCTCCATATTTATACAACACCTTCATAACCTATAGATTTAATAAATACTATGCCAAATGAGTTTCATTTTACATATTAATATTTTTGTAAAATTATAAATAATAATAACACAATATCAAAAATGTATTGGCTTACTATCTTGATGCATTACAATTAACCACATAGCAGTACGTGAGATAATAGCCGCATGGTAATAGGAGTATCACGGACCTAAATTATGGTTTAATTTGAAAAGTCTGTAACTCAAAAATTGTAAAAGATATGGAGCTAATTTTTTTTGCAAACACTTTTTTGATCTTTAGACCATATTTCATTCGCATATAATATATAAAAAAAATAAACATTTAATATAGTTGATCGCACGTCGAAAATTCAAACACACAAATTTGCTTCCTGTGATTTAGGATTTATTTAGAAAAAAATCGTAAGTGATTTTGAAATTCTAACAGTACAGATATATGCGCTCATGTCAGTAGTATACAAATATAAAAAATCACATCAATATCGTACGTAGTTAATTTTCTAGCGAGAGGTATATGTTTAAAAACACACATTCTTGAAATAATGTTCCGCCATCTTTTTTTCTTGTGGAGAAGTTGTGCAAGCGCCAAAAAAAGTCCAACAAGCCATTTCGGATGCCCATTAGGACCTTCTTTCGATATGCGAGCTCAAAATTTATTTACCTTGCTGGAATGGGTTACTTGGCGATTTAGACGACTTTCGAAGGTGTGGACCCTCTACTACTAAGTCTCGTGATACTCACGAGAACTTAACTGACCTCTGTGCCCTCTGCCCTGACATTTCTCATTTCAACACTCATGAAATCAATATTATCCAAATAAATATTGTTGATTATGTCATGTCACTATCAATTGTTGGTATGTTTTAGTGAAACCTGATTCTAATTTCTAGTAGGTATTGGAAATGAAAACGGTGGCCGACTACACAAAATTCTAACAAAATATCAAACCAAATTTTGAAAGGGGATTAAACCATTGATGTTTGAGGGTAATCTAGTATTGCCTAGTCAAAGAATAAGTACACAAATTAGCCGCGAGAACATAGCATGTGAAAAAATTGACCAACGAACCAGTATTATACGCGTGGCACTTATTGGATAGAATAATTTGTGGGTTGTGCCTTTTACTGGTTTTGGTTCTTATTATAGTCATTGAAATATTTTTCATATTAAATGTTTTGTATTTCTATATTTATGTATTGATCCACGAAACAGGACTTCTTAAGCCTTGTAGTTTAAATAGTTAACATTGGATTGGTAAAATATCTATAAAAAAGGGAAAACTTGCCTGAAGAAATTTTATTTGTTATCTTTCATCTGGTACTCTAAAACAAAAAACAAAATCTCATTAACAAGAATATTATACCGTAACCTCATAATACACCTATATTAAATTTACGTACGGTAATCTACTCGTGTGTTTTCATCCTCGAACACATCAACATTTTTTCTAGCGGGATTAATGCCGATGTTTTAAAAAAGGACGCTGGTTTTATTCAGGACTGTTTTGATTTCGCAGTGACCTATAATACATTCGGGAATACATCCGAAAGGGTTAACATCCATTATGTAACGAAGCACGCTTTTGGTCCATGCCACGCGTCCTATTTTACAACAGGTCTAAAATGGGGTTGAATCTCTCAAAGGGTTGTTTATCTCCCTGACATCATATATGGACCATCGCACCGCTAATGGCACGCAAAACAGTCACAGAAAATAATCTGCTTGGCCCACAAATGCAATGAACGCAATTAGCAAATAATGTATATACAGTGTGTGTCGCACTTAATATGAATATACCCTATTTTCATTATTTGTAGAAGTAATTAAATAATTTCAGCGTCACAGTCTGCAACTTTCGAGGTATTTAACTTAAGCAGTGTCTAAGCACGGCGTACTACGACCGTTTGAAGGAGCCGATATCAGAAAAAGTTATATAAAAAAGTTACTCAAAACCAAATTAGCCTACATACCGATTTCCAGCGCAAAATTTGTTTTTTTTTTGTTATTTTGTGCTCATTCCATACTTTATTTTCATTATTTTGGTAATTATTTTCACTAGTGTGCCATAGAAGCAAAAGAAGAGCTAGAGCTCTTATGGCAAAAGTAATTTCATATTCATTTATTTAAATAAAGAATTATTTGAAATAGGCTTTTTCGGCATTTTTCTTTCTTTTCACGTCGAGCCAAATTTTCGATTTGGCTCGTACAACTTGCTATCAGGATAATGCTCCAATCTTCCTTTTTCCATAGAGACTTCGCGCACTCTTCTACTTGACGTATTTATTTAGTTATGAATTTTTGATAAATCGATGTTTTTCAATATTTACGAAAAGAGCCATTTTTCTCTCGCTCGTACCTAGCCGGATTTCCGGTTCCACCATTGCGAATTGGTATCAGGACAAAACGCCAACCTGCCTCTTTCCATAGGCACCTAACGACCTCGAACTCCACGTATTTACTTACTACTGAACGGCTGTTGGTGGTCGCGTTGTCTCGATAGATCGCAGAGTTCAAGGTTGCGTATAGTGACGTCACAAACGGGCGCACTGTTTTTGCAACCATTACTAATTTCAACTCCGTATATCTCGAGAACGGAAAAAGTTAATAATATGAAATTTTAAGTGGGTAATAAGGACATCGAGTACTAATATAAAACGTATAAGAACCATATAAAAAGAATATAATGGAGCAAGCCTATTAAAGCTGACAAATTAAATTCTATCGGATCTAGTCTTTTTCCACTAATGCGCTTTCGACTTTTTACGACAACTATTCTTAATTCGACTACGTTGATTTGATTGCAGCTTCAGTTCTTTTGGCACAAAGTTCGATTTTGGGGTCTCATTTTATAAACCTTATTATTTCCCGAAAATAAAAATCCAAAGGAGTAATATCTGACGACCTCGGTGGCCAGAACTCGATGCTCCATCTCATTGGAAATAGATTCCCTGCGTCATTTCTAATGTGAGATTTTCAATAGCTTCCAACAAGTATAAAAACAAATTACCAATCGAACTGCGTCTAAAGTTGTGTGAAAAAGAAGAAGCCAATTAATTTCTCCTCAAGAATTGCACGCCACACGTTGACCATTTGGGAGTGAATATTCCTCGTCAGTATATCAGGAATCATTTATAATTAGGCAATTAGGCTCAGTTTCTTTAAACTGCAAATCATGTTAATTTAATCTGAACGCCTGCGCCTGTTTCCGAGATACTGGATACCTACACTTTACAGTTCATAAAATGCTGCTAAAGTTTAGACTATTCACTATCGCTCCACTACGAATCATCCATTCAATTCATCAGAAGTAGAAAGTCCCTCTAGGCTTGTTCATTGTTCTATTTGAATGCTCTCTTTGGATGAAACGCAGATGAATACAATCTTTACACCTTTCACTCTAAGTGAATCATCCGCAATGCACATCCAAAGTGTAAAGTCTATATTCACTTTTAAGGACCAGGTTTAGCTACAGTGGCTTTTTAAGTGATTCAAACAATGGTGCGGGAAACTGCCATCTCCAGGTACAATAGCATTATAAATTTTATTAAAGAAATTGAACTGAACAATAGATTAGCCTGCTACCTGTGTCCAAGAGGATATTATGACTTCTGCTTGTACCATTACCTCCCACATTCAGGATGATGTCTTTCTGATCGGTCCGTCGGTATTACTAGGCGTTTTTGATCCTTTAGTGACACTTTGTAACACTACTACCAGCAGCAAAGTTATGGAATTCACTGTTTATATGTTTTCGCTAAGTTCTATTCTACTAGTCAGTCGAGCCGATTAATCGACATTTCACAAATCCTGTATATTTATTTAGTAATAGAAATCTGGTGCGCCTACATGAAAATTCAGACTGGCGTTGACGTAATTCAAAGAAACCAACCAATTTTTCGTGTTTGTTTTCTTTTTGTGTGGGACACCTTGTTAGTATAATAGTAATTTAGGTTTTCATCGCTCGTATACTTAAATAAACAGAGCTTGTATACTTAATGAGTACCTATTGCGATAATTTAAATTATGGCCTCTTTCAAACTAAGAAAACTAATAAGTAGTTTATTTTATCCAAACAAATTTAAGCTGTCAAGTGAACAAGAGCCATAATGGTTTTATAACGTTTGCTGTGTGTGATGTACACAATCGCAGATGCACGTTTCGGTATATGAAGTGTGTTGCCGACACATTTAAGAGGGCACAGAGTTATTTATTAGTCCACGGAGCGCATGTGTCTATTTATACGAATCCTTTAAACCTTTTAGCTCTCCGTAATAAACGGTTAGAGTGAAACATATATTTTAAGGCAATGCGGAGCTTTGCTAACGAAAATAAATACAATAAATACCGGCGTGTTTTCTTAAATTGCGTGCCGCCCCATTAACTCAAAACATTATTTTGGAACATGTTGTGACGTCGAATGTAGGAATGCTAAATTGACTGTTTTGCATTTTAGGCTCTCACGAAATTGTTGAAGTTGAGTTTTTATGTTTACTCACATAGCAGGGGATGTTAGGTAATTTTATGATCGTTCACGACAGTTACGAAGGATAAGCTTGTCACTAAATCAATACAATCCGCGGTATCTTATACTCAAATGTTAAAATTATACAGGATGGATCAAGAAAATTTAATATGTGTGCAAAAACCCCAAAATCAAAGCAGGCAGTTGTTTGCTTCCGTTTTTTTCCCTGGTACTCACCTGGCACCAACTACTGTGTGCTTCTTTACTGCAGATTCCACTCTGTCGTCGTCTAGCGCGCGGCAAAACGTTCTCTGCCCTTCTCGCTTTCATTAGTCCCAACTTCCTTGCTTTCGTTCGACGTTTTATTGAATCCCCTTGCTATTTACAGATGTACACCGTTTTATTGACACTGCAAACACCATGTTACAAGAGTAGATATGCTATGGAAGTTATGTGACAAAATCCCGTGTATTTTCTTTTGGAGCTTCAGTTTGCAGAATTTTGATTCAAGACGATGAGAACTGTATCGATTCGGATTTGTGAGAATTCGACTTTTGGGAAGACACACAACCATTCCAATCTAGAGAACATCGCATCACGCCAATATTCTTGACTAAAGATGACGGTCTCGGATGATTAGGGGTCGAGCTTGAGCTCTTTGCCCCAATCATCGCTGTAGACCTGGACCGGTCTCGTACGGTGTGGGCCTATACCCCCGCAAATGCGGACGGTATTGGCGATGTTGGCAAACTTGCCCTGGTTCTGGCTGTTGGACTCTGCCAGCTGGGTCGTTTCTTCTAGCGCTCTTCTCTCTTGGTCTTCTTTCTTCGCTGGCATGTATAGGCTCCCGAGAGCGCCTTTCGTCTGTCGTGAGAGGGAACGGCTGTTACCGAGCCCTCTCGGAGTTTGAAAGGGATGGGGGGTGTTGACTAGTCGGAAGCCCAGCGTGTCAATTGGCATCATGTGCACCGATTTCGTCGGAAGGAAGTGTGAACTGTGTAGCTCAGGATTGTGTTCGGCCAGAGACGCTTTCTTAGCGTCAGAGGCCGGCACGGGCTAGGGTGAGGGTACCGAGCTGGTTGTTTGCTTGGTACCCCCGGGATCGGGTATTAGATATTTTTGGTCATTGTCTCCTTGCGGTGTGGCTTGCAGATCGGGCTGAAACAGATAAAGGGTTAGTTATACTTACCCATTATCCAGGATGTGGAGCTTCGGCCTCTTGTGCCTCGGAGCGTCGTTGGGGTCATAGTCAGTCGCCTGTCTGACCAACGGATTCCCATGCTCTGCTGCACGAGCGTATAGGTTCTTCGCCCTGTCCCGGATGACTTCAGTTACTGGGGTGTATCCAGGTCTTTAAAGATGTCGGCGTTTCTGACAAGCCATGGTGCATCCACGGCGCACCGAAGTGCGACGTTTTCCACGGTTGTATCCTCTTCAGATGGGTGGCTGATAGGTGCAATGAGGCTCCTGATAAGCGTGAGCTTTTTCCTCAGGTTGAGTTGGTTCTGTCTACCTATCATAGGGTAAAGTAGAGTCCTCGTCCTCGCTTTCTGTATTATCGCTTCCGTGTTCTGTCTCCACGTCAGACTTCGATCCATGATAACGCCAAGGTACTTGACGGTATCGTGCCATTGAATGTCCTCGCAGTTCAAGGAGACGTGTCCTGTGGGAGTTTGCTTCCTCACTCCTTTGAAGAGGATGGCTTTGCTCTTCTCCGCGTTGATTTTGACTTTCCACTTGTTGCACCACTCTTCCAGAAGGCATGCTTCATGGAGGTTGCGGGTGGCAAGTCTTGCACTCCATGATCTTGCGATTATGGCCATGTCGTCTGCGTAGAGCGCCAAAGAGGTCCTTACGGTTCTTGGCATGTCGGAGGTGTAGATGGTGAACAGGTAGGGAGAGAGTACCGATCCCTGCGGTACACCTGCTTCCAATAGCGCATCATGAAGCTAATTTAAATGCAGAATATGACATTAGTGATCAGTGGCTATTAGAAAATCTTATAAATATTGTTAACTGAATATAGAGACTTTGATAATATGCTCCCTTAAGTCGACATCATTATATCATCATTAGCACAGTGTTGATAAACATATTAAGTAAATGTTTATGCGTTGTTTCCTGTGATGTATTTAAAAATAATTTAAATGTGGTAGAGCGTGATTAATATCATATATTTAAAACCACACAGTTTAGATTTAAAAGTACAAATTGTTTCAGCATAACAACGTAGGTCTAAAATGTGATAGAAATCATTGAAATCATTTTTTTTTAACGAGGCAGATATATTGTTGATTACATGAATTTGGTTGAATCCCATTTTGAAGACGTCATCATTAGTATCAGCCGCGCATCCCAAGTGACATGCATGGTGTCTTATTAAACAAAACCATGTCATTATTGAAACTGACCCACTGAGCAGCTTCTTCTTACTTGTGCCTCCCTGATATTATTCCTACTTAAAAAATGAAATATAAAATAACTTGATTTTTTCGGCTATTATGTTTTAACCGATTTGACCTTTTCTGAATATTGCGACCATTTTCCCAATGAAGTCGGTCTGTATGTCTGTATATTTCCATGTGTCCGTTTGTAGATAGTTTGTATGTATTCCAACTTTAAAAAGTTTCAAGGTAAATGAGTGAAATTTCACATATATTTAATATTTGTCGCGTGATTCCTTACAACTTCGTGCGTGACACATTAAATTTAGCGAATGTAGTACCACTAGAAGTGGTACTTTACTTGAAGTGGTTTACTGTATTGTGATTTAGAAATTGGAATGATTTCCAAGATTTTTCTAAAAATAAAAATTATTCAAACATACCTACCGAGAGAAATACAGGGAAAATGGTGGGCAATCTCTCGGATTTGGGTAGAACTAGTGAAAATAAGGTCACAAGTTCGCATATTTTTCTTTCCCCCTACGAAGTTATTCGCTCTTGAAGTTGAGGGTTAAAAATCGATTTTTCGCGATAACTTTTTTTATTGTTCAATCGATTTTAATCATTTTTGAGTCAATATCATATTATTTCAATCCAGTTAGGTCAGTGTATTAGAATCTTGGATAACATTATTGGGGGCTCGGCGGCAAAGCACCCATTGCCTTAAGTTGTAAAAAAAATGTCGGCCTATTTTGTTTTATTTCTAAGGTAATTTTCAACTTTTTGAGCCATTTTTACGTAAAAAACGTATACTTGTTTGATGTCGGTAATATGAACCATTTTCGAGATAATAAATGCACTTAGTAATTTTTGCTTTTTCATATTATGTATGACCTTCCCGTCGGTTATTTGAACAAAAAAAACGACAAAAAATGGTGCCACACATGCTGAAGCCCAAGTTCTGGGGTCCGCATTGAACGTGTTAATATTAATTTTTTTAAATATTTAAAAAAACAGCTACATCGTCTTATCTAGATAATCTGGTAGATGATGGAGATAAACGGATAGGGCTTCAAAATACGTATGGGTTATCCAATGGAGTTCTAGAAACAGACCACTTTTCTTGTAGTTGAATTTTTTAGGTTATTTTCGCGATTTTCTCAAAATTGGTGGGTGTTGGAGCTAAACCAGCTCCCATGACAAATAAGGTACTCCATCGAACAATTCAAATTTAAAAGGTAAAAATGGTTGCAGAACATGTAAAAATCATGTTACGTCCGCCAGACTAGCAAAAATTTGTTAATTGTTATTTTTTATGAATTTTTGAATTTAGCTTTAAAAAATGATTCTTCTGCATATGGTTTACCCAATGGAGTTCCAAATTATGAAAATTCCATTAGACATTCATTCGCTGGTTCGATTAGAACAACCGATCTTCCCACATACGACAGATGGATCGTCGGATTCGAGGATCTGACGATATATTTTTCCGTCTGTGGGTGTCGTAAGAAATTGCAAATTAACAGTTTTAAAATTATGCTCAACATTTTGGACGAGTGAAAATGAGTCTTTTCCAAATCCTGATAAAACTTTACCGTCATCCGTTAATGTCCGCTACTGTTAATTGTCTGTTCCACGGTAACTACCTGTTACAAGATAATTACCTACTTATTACTCTACAATTATTTCGTCAATTTCTACTAATTATTAATGTTAAAATATATATCCAGCAGGTATCTTATTTACACCACTATTCACATTGTTTAATGGTTAGTTTGATAGACATTTTTATAGGCCGCGCTGGAGATCTACTAAACTGTCGTATATACAAATGCGAGATTTGTAATAAACAATCATGAAACATAAAGTCATGAAATATTAAAAGCGTAATAAAAAACATCACGGCATGGGTTGTTTAAACATGAGGCGAATGGCAGTCTGTAACAAATGAATATCATCATTGAGGTCAAAGCCATCAAAAATTATAATTACAAAGCTGAATCTTTTTAGTGATATATCATTCGAATCCGCTAAACGTAAGTTTGTGAAATGTTTATTTGATATGCTGGCGTCCATTTCGCAACCACCCCCTGTATATTCATACATTTAGATAATTTTTGTCCTCAATGGATCAAAAATACGTTAGTACACCTACACAACTAAATCAAGGCACTTAAATCGAATCACTTCTAGTATTATAATTAATATAATTATAAGTAGGAGCAACAACTCGACAATGACATATCATTTTTTAAAGTGTTCTTGAATATTATGTTACGTAGCTACTAAAATCAAATTAAACAAGCTTTTATGTCTTGTAACTAAATAACCAACGTAACGGGGCAAATACAGAGTTGTAAGACCGTATATTTATATAAGAACGTTTAAAATTTCATAATAATTGGTCTTGATTATAGAGAAAAAGCTTGTGAGAAATAAAAACATTCGAACATTGAATATCTAAAATTAACTGCATAGGTACCTAGTGCAATTTCGAAAGTGTTTATTTGTAAGTTGTTAAGTCAGCTAACGTTTCATTTCTTTTAACCTTTTAAATAGTAAACATGGTAGTATTGTTCCAATTCCAAGCAAGAAGCGAGAGCTGTAAGAAAAGTGAAAGGTTGTAAAAATGTCTTGGTTATGTGACACACTATACAATTAATACTATATTAAGTTGTCTAACAACATAATATATCAAATCAATCCTTAATAATCCTCAGATTAAGAAAGAAATAGATTAATAATTCTGAGGGTTTTGTGTAACATACCAAACTTGTTTATTGTTTACGTGGGTACATGCACAAATGTAGATTGAGGTAGAGAAACTTAATCATTTAGATTTTTGAATCGGCACACTTCAATATTTTCCATTTTTATTGAATAACGTTCGGTAATCTCAATCTCAAACGAACATTTGATTAATTTTTAAATTTTTAAATCATTTTTCTGTCTATGCTACTAATCTTCTTAATTTGAATAATAAAAGATATTGGCGCCAAAGTTGAACAGGTACATACAATGAAATTAAAATCAACTATTAATTTGAATGGGAAGAAAAACACCAAAGGCGGAGTTTTCTTTTGAAGAATCGGAGGCAGCAATCCGTTTAAATAGTTATTCTCAATTTAAAAAAATAAAGAAATGTACTGTAATGATACATATTCTTTATAGGATTTTGCAAACAGTAGAAAAACTATCTATGAGAACTAAAACAAAAACTATGTATGAAAATATTAATGAAATCGTATTTTTTCGATAACCTGAATTCTGGTTATACTAGCAAATTAAAATCCTAAAATGAATTTGTCTAATTTCTTATCTAAACAATATACTTATTCATATTTAAAAAAATCGTGCTCTTATAATAAATGGAACAAACGACTTACCTTAAGGAAGTTCGTTCTATATTATATGAACACAGTCTTTTCCAAATTTGAACACTCTGTAGTACCACTTCTTTATGTTTCCGTGTTATATTTCCACGCACAAGTTTTTAAACAATGATGATTCAGTATTTTTTTATCGGCCACAGTTACGTCACTCCGCTCAATAAGTCAGAGCACGATTTGTGTTGATACCTCGTTTTGCTGTAGGGAGACAGGGAGGGTGGGTATGAAATTTGGAAAAGACTGTGTTCATATAATATGGAACGAACTTACTTAAGGTAAGTCGTTTGTTCCATTTATTATATGTCACTACAGTCTTTTCCAAATTGAACACTCTGTAACTGTTTAAATAATGCAAAACGAGGCATATAAATCCTTTTATTCTTCTATCCATTTATTATAAATACAATTGTGTCCTTAACCTAATTTAAAACCCATTATTTTAGTATGCTTAGTTTTATATATTTTTATTTTTGTTTTGTGTAGTGTAGTACCAATATAGTATCAATATAATATTTATTTGCTTAATAAAAGCATTTATTATTATTATTAATAAATTGGCAGTGTATAATAATGTTTACACCTAAGTAGTTACATTTAAACATTCTAATGTATCTAACTAACTATTATTAATTAGATTATGATAATGTATACTATTCGTGCACACTTCATTTTTTTAATGAGATTCGCATAGGTCATGGATAAATAGAAAATTATACGCTATTGTGCCGGCACTACGTTCTTGATCTAAATATTAATGTAGGTAAATATGAGGTAGGTAGGTAAAGAGCTAATGATAAGGTCATATTACACATTTTAAAATCATTAGGATCGATTGGGCACGTCACTCCAGGGATCGTTTGTTGCCTGGGATTCCCTAGGGGCTCGTTTCCTTGAAATGAATAGAGGAAAAAGCGGCATTGTGGCCGATTAGTATGCTTGTAATTGTTATACCTGAACCTGTGAAATTAGTTGATTGACTATTACTTATTTGCCAACCAAATACAAGTGCTTCGTTGGCGAACACAAATTGTACATCATTGTAATGTAACAAGGGTGCCGGATATTGGTGATTGCAAACAATATTATTTAAAAAGTGACTACTGTGTAGCATTCTTACGTCCCTACCGAGAAAAAATTACGCTCCTTGATTTCTTCGCATTTTCACTTCTCAGATCACGTAGATTACGAAAATATTATATAAAAACCGCTGCCTAAGGAATCACTACTTCCACATCCAGATTCTTCATCCAAGTCGTTTTAAAGGAAACATCTTGACTATATTTGCACTCTAGTATGTGGAAATTATTGGTCATAGAATTTTAATAATATTTGGGGCAGATGTCATAGAAAAGTTTGAGGAGTTGGTTTCTACCATATACGTTAAAAATGAAGTTTTTAGTTCACCCTACTTATTTTCTACTATTCACCTCCCACCCCTTCAATGGAGGCATCTCAATCAGATGTCACTACAATACATACGTGTACTAATCTCAAGTGAATATCTCAATTTGATGTTATCAATCCCATTAATAATGAAGCGGAGGTGGCGGAGTTTGAAAAATATTAGAAAGAAATCTGAGGCCTTGGTTTCTAGTATATACACCGAATCCCAAATTTCTGTACTCTTATCACCTTGATTTACTTATTTTCCCCTAGTCACTCCTATTAACCCTAACCCTTCTACGAAATCATCCCAAAATATAATCTAGTTCCAGATGTCGTTATAATACATATGTCTACCAAATTACAAGTGAATATCTCAATTTTATTTTATCAACCCCTTTAATAATGTAGTAAGGGTAGTGGAAGTGTTGAAACATATTGTTAAAAAATTTGAGGTCTTGGCTTCTAGGACATACACCGAATTTCAAGTTGCAATACTCTTACCAGCTTGCTTTACTTATTTTTCCCTATTTACCTCTACTTACCCCCACTCCTTCAACGCAATCATGTCAAAATATAATCCAGTTTCAGATATAATTATAATATATAAATGTACCAAATTTCAAGTGAAAATTTAAATTTAATTTTATCAACTCTTAATAAGGGAGTGGGGGTGGTGGGGAGAAATAGAAAATACTAATAAAAAAACCTGAGACCTTCGCTTCTAGTACATACACCGAATTTCAAGTTTCTGTAGTCTTACCAGTTTGCTTTACTTATTTTCCCTTATTTACCCCTATTTAACCTCCAACCCTTCAACGGAATCATCTCAAAATATAATCTAGTTCCAGATGTCGTTAGGATACATATGCGTACTAAATTTCATGTGCATATCTCAATTTTATTTTATCAACCCCTTGAATAATGGAGTAGGGGTGGTGGGGGCTGAAATAAATTATCAAAAAATCTGGGGCATTTGCCTCTTGTACATACACCGAATTTCAAGTTTCTGTAGTCATACCTGCTTGCTTTACTTATTTCCCCCTATTTACCCCTAAATAACCCCGAACCCTTCAAAGGAATCATCTCAAAGAATAATCTAGTTCCAGATGTCGTTATAATTCATACGTGTATCAAATTTCAAATGAATATCTCAATTTTATTTTATCAACCCTTGTAATAATGAAGTAGGGGTGGTGGGGGTTGAAAAATATTATAAATAATCTGAGACCTTGGCTTCTAGTATATACACCGAATTTAAAGTTTCTGTAGTCTTACCAGCTTGCTTTACTTATTTTCCCCTATTTACCCCTATTTAACCCCCAACCCTTCAACGGAATCATCTCAAATTATAATCTAGTTCCAGATGTCGTTATAATACATACGTGTACCAAATTTCAAATGAATATCTCAATTTTATTTAATCAACCCTTTTCATATTGTAGTAGGGGTGGTGGGGGTTGAAAAATATTATAAAAAAATCTGACGCTTTGGCTTCTAGTACATACACTGAATTTCAAGTTTCTGTGGTCTTACCAGCTTGCTTTACTTATTTTCCCCTATTTACCCCTATTTAACCCCCAACTCTTCAACGGAATCATCTCAAATTATAATCTAGTTCCAGATGTCGTCATAATACATACGTGTACCAAACTTCAAATGAATATCTCAATTTTATTTAATCAACCCTTTTCATATTGGAGTAGGGGTGGTGGGGGTTGAAAAATATTATAAAAAAATCTGACTCCTTGGCTTCTAGTACGTATACCGAATTTCAAGTTTCTGTACTCTTACCAACTTGTTTTACTTATATTCCCCTATTTACCCCAAATTAACCCCCAACCCTTCAACGGAATCATCTCAAAATATAATCTAATTTCATACGTCGTTATATTACATACGTGTACGAAATTTCAAATGAAAATCTCAACTTTATTTTATCAACCCCATTAATGGGGTAGGGGTGGTGGGGGGTTGAAAGATGTTATAAAAAAATCTTAGGCCTTAACTTCTAGTACATACACCAAATTTCAAGTGTCTGTTCTCTTACAAGCTTGCTTTACTTATTTTTCCCTATTTTCCCCTATTTAACCCCCAACCCTTCACCGGATTTCCTCAAAAAACAATCCAGTTCCAGATCTCGTCATAATATATACGTGTACAAAATTTCAAGTCAATATCTCAAACCGTTCCGGAGAAAACGTGCGGACAAAAAAAGTTACAGACAGACCGACAGACAGAAATTTTTTTTTCGCTCAAATTTAAAATCTCGACGTTTCATGACATTCTAAACCTATAAAAATAAACGAATAAAAATTTTTGAAAATTTTTTTGCGATTACTATACTTCCAATCCACTACGTGGATGTGGAAGTAAAAATATTTTTAAGAAAAAGATTTTATTTTAAAAACCGTAAAAAATATTTTTTTAAAATTCATACACCTGAAAACCAATAGCTTAGGGGATGGTCATGTAGCACTATTGCATAGTTACTTTGCACAATTGACCGCCCCGAGAGCCTGGTTTCCAGGTATGAATTTTAAATTTTTATTTTTTACATTTTAGTAGTTTTTTTAAATAAAAGCTTTTTCTCAAAAAAAAATTTTATGTAATTTTTTTTCGACATAAGCGCATTTTGCTCTTGAACGATTTTCATATTTTTTGCCCTACTCTGTATATTATTTAAGTAGAAGCCATTCTAAGTGCACCTGAAATGGTTATCGGACATGCTATAACTTTTGGCGGTATTTAAACTTTGGTTGTGCAGCTAAAAAAATTGTTTCCATTTGTTGCATACTTCATCGACAACACTGTATATCCTGGGTGTAGAATCAGGGCATGCCTATCCATAAAAATACATTGTTATCGAAACTGAATCAACGTGCAAAATTCCAACTCTGTAGAATAACCTCTTATCTTAGTAGTTCTAATTCAGCTAGGAAGATTTGACCTAAACAAACTAACACACTAACATTGCAAGTTAAATAAAAGCTTTTAAAAGAGAAAAATTCAACATCATGTAGCAAAAAATGTAAGCCGTGGCGGACATCGGACATATATATGTTCATATGAACTTTTCTTCATAAAATAACCTAAGGAATCACACCCTGAAACATTAGCACGTCATTAAGGAACGCCCTGTATAACTAGTACACAATTATATAACAGGTCTTTTGATTCGATGTCGCTTGTACATATGTATACTTACACATATTTCGGATTAGTCTCGGTCTTAGCTTTTGCAACAATCCAGTCACATTTCCACATAATGTATCGATTGCAGTAAAACTTGCCAATAAGCAATTATCGGAAACATGAAAAGCTGTTGTTCGAAATTTAATGACCCGCTTTAAGTAGTTCAAAGACTTAAAACGAATGCTCTTCGTTAAGAGGATTTGGTTCAGCTGTTTTCACACGTTCTAGTATCAAGTACTTTTGTATGCAGAGTGAATGTCCTTTAACTTAGGATATCGGTAGTGTCGTTATTATGCAGTTTTAAATTCTATTATCGATGATTTATAGGGTGTTAAAAGCCTTCTTCAGACAATGCATTTATCGCTGCGACAAAATTACGGCAATTTTGTCGCCGCAACTTAATATTTTGAGTAGTTATCAGACTTTGCAATGCAGACACTGCAGTCTTTACTTATTTAACTGTCATTTCCAACGTTAATGGTACATAATTGTTAATTATAAATTAAACACTGCTTTTAGATGAATCAAACAATATGTTATAAATACTCTTATGTTTTGGGTTATTAGACCTTTATCAAGAGTATTACTTAATGAATATTGAAGTTTCCGATGTGGTTATTCTAATTTATACCTAAAAGTATTTATGCCTTAATATGTTTATGACCTAACCTATTTAAGACTTAATCCTTAATTATGGGATATTTTTTCGGGGGTAGACCTAACCCGATTATGTAAATCAATGGATAATTCTTAGCAATTTGTTTCTTATAGGGGTATTCAAGAAATTTTGTTGGTCATTCTTGGTATAAGAGTTGTTGTTGAAAGATTTTTTGATTTCTAGTTGTTCTAGAAGATTTAAACGTTTACCTTTTTTTTTCTGAATGAAGTAAATTTATGTTATCTGTATCTATGAAACGATTGTTTTCAATACAGTCTGTTGGCATTCCTGTATTTTGATTATTATTTAAAATTGATTTTTTATGCTCTTTTACCCTGTTTACAGTGCTTGTACCTCTTTGACCAATATAGACAGCAGTACATTCTTTACATTTGATTTCATGCATATACACCAGATTTATCAATTTTATTTAGTTTCTCTTTGTTATTAACCACAATGTTCCTAAATTCGTTTTATTCACACTTATTGTAGAGATACTTAAATTATTTAATTTTCTGGGAGTTTTGAATCAATAATAATAAATAACATGGACAAAAACAAACAATGCAAAATTCTTCAAAAATAATTTTTCACCGTACCTACAAAATATAGTTTTATTAATTATGTTCCAAAATATAGTGTAATAATAATAAACGTTGTGTTACTAATGTTTGCAAAAAAATGAATGAAAATCGAAAAATAAACAAGCTAAGCGTTATACTCTTCGCCGATTTACTGCACTTTTTATATAATTGTTGCACATTCTATAGGATACTCTTCGCAGTTTTTTGGTAAATAATATTAGTTTAATTACAAAACTTTTAAAAAAGTATGTAAAATTTTCATGTATTGATCGATTTTGTTCAAAAACATAGGGTTCGTCCTCTAGCTATTACCTTAATGTCCAAATTTCAATACAATCGGACCTTTCGTTCTTAAGTTATCGTGCTTAAAAGAAACGTGGCGGACGGACAGACAGGCGGACGGATGGATATTTTGAAAGTTGTTCAGAATTCGATCACCAACACTGTGATATGAAAATTTTTTCTCTACGAGCAATATTACCGGTTTAGAAATGTGCCGATCGAATGCAATATACTCTTCGTTTTGCATTTGCGAAGCGCCAATATTTTTTACTAAAGATGAGGGTCTCGGATGATTAGGGGTCGAGCTTGAGCTCTTTGCTCCAATCATCGCTGTAGACCTGGACCGGCCTCGTAAGGGGTGGACCTGCTTTTTCGCCTACCCCCCCCCCCCGCAAATGCGGACGGTATTGGCGATGTTAGCAAACCTCCCCTGGTCCTGGCTGTTGAACCCTGCCAGCTGGGTCGTTTCTTCTGGCGCTCTTCTGTCTTGGTTTTCTTTCTTCGCTGGTATGTATAGGCTCCCGGAAGAGAGCATTTGCGAAGAGTATAATAATGTACTACACAAAACACAATAACGCATATACAATGAAGTTGTAGTTGGATGAAGAGATGTGATATTAGCTTTTAGTTAGTCAACTACCTAAACGATGCCAATGGAAATATGGCAATACCAAAGTTCCTACGAAAATCACTAAGCCGCGGCTATATCTTGCGAATAAATAGAACATGTTCTAATTTGTGCCATTTGGTCCCAGAGACAGAATTGCATAGTGTGATAATAAAAATTGCGGTGATTTTGTTTCAGCAACCGAATCGCATTGTCTGAAATGGGCTAAATGTTCAAGTTTGTTGCCATTTTTGTTTTGTAATGGCAGCAAAAGACAATTATTAATGCAATGGTGACGTATGGTGTTTGATACTACAGGCTGGGCGATTTTTCTCTAATGCAATGTGACTTACTTAATTGTCTTTTTAAGGCTTCATTAATCTATACAAACCGTTTTTTCGAATTGTACACTATATACTGAAAACAATTCTATTTAAAAATCTATATATTTATCATTTACCGATTTTCGGATATGAAGATGTTTATGAAATACACAATAAAATAAAACGATAAAGAAACATAATTTCAGCAAATTAAGCTGACTGTATGTTGTTGTTAGCCAGTAATGAAAAACTAAGTAATTATATTAATATTAGTAAGGGATTGGTGTTACACAATTTTTGCAGCGGAATATACTAAATTTGTCACGTCGGGCATCAAGAAAAAACATTACTTTTTTAATTGTTTTGTCATTGACACCAAAACACCAACAAAATGTGCCTTTACACAGACAAAAATATTACCCAGAGACGTCAACTTTTTACTACCTTCAAGTTCCTCCTTAAATCTCTTTTAATTTCATATTTTTTTATGTCTATTGTAGTGGATACAGTCTTTCAAAAAACTTGAATTATTCTTTGGCATAATTTAAAAAAAAATTAAATTTAAGTTCCTAGGCCTGGCACTTAGCGCCACCGTTTCTCGCAGCGATGGGAGCAATAACTAGTCATTAACATATTCTGGACTTTTAGTTATATTTTTTAGGAACTGCAGGTTACTACCTCTGTTAGATCGTTTCGATATGTTTCCTACAGTTTTGTCAGCTTATCGAGTTTTCTCTGCATCGATAACAATTTTTCTTCGATTTAATTCATGCTGGTATAAATTTGTATACAGCTAAGCTCCCCTTCCCCCCAAAGAATATACAAAAGGTAGTAGTGAATGTAGAATATTCACTACTCATCATGAATTTATGGAAAAGATCCCTAATTACCCATTTGGCTTGTATTACGGAGTATATATCAGAGAGTATGAATTCACAAGGTCAAGTTGATGTAATTTATAAAGATATATAGAACTTTTTTGATGAATTAGATATATTTTTACTACTAACATATTTAAGGACTTTTCAAAAAAATTGATTTTATTATTTGATTTATATTTACTTGTTAGTCATCAGTTTTTTGAGTAGGGAAGATATAGTTCACAAATATTTGCTATAAGCTCTACAATTCCACAAGGATCGAACTTGGGCCTTCTTTCTTTTTAATTTTAATTTATGACATAACGACTTTGATTGACATCACTTGTTCGCAGATGATTAAAAGATTTTCATGGAAGTAAATTCCACGAATAATGAGATTTTAAACTACTTTTCATCTACATTTATTAACCTCCGTCCCATGAAAATGGGGAGTTTGCTCCAATTGGTCGAAAGTCTAAAATTGAGATAAGATCAGATGTTTATGTTTTGAAACCTCAGGAAGACGAAGAAGTGGTTTTAAAAAAATGTCTATATAAATATGTACGTATCCATTTTTGTGGACACGATGGCACCGAAACTGGTGAACTGATTTTGATGAAATGTGGCACAGGAGAGATGGTGGTACCACAGACGAGCTGAAAATGTTTTCGTGACGTTTAGTCCGATTTTGACACAGGCTTTATTATTTTTTAACGTAAAATCCATTTTTATTGTACCATTTGAAATATGTTATTTTGATTTCAGCGATGTCACATTTTACTCTTTTGTGTAAATTTTCCGTCGAAGCAGAATTCTTCGGTTCCAGCGACGGTGTGTTGTTGAATATAAATTCTAGCACACGCAGAACGGAAACCTACATTGCATAAGTCAGGGGCAACTAGCGGTTACTAATTAAATTACCGAATTTGACGAAGGAGATTCCAGCATGACTAGACAAAATATTTTTTATTAATTTCCCAACATAAAAACCACGACCTCATTAGATTTTTTAATTACGTTCTTAATAATGACACTCTGTATATGGCACAACCCAGTAATTGGCCATATTGACTGCAATAGTAGAACATGTCGTTGGCCCCTTAACAAATTAAATATTCATAAACAAATGTTATTAATGTGTTAACCACAAGCCGGCGTATTGTAGCCATTAATTGAGGGCATAATTACCTATAATTAGCAAGGCGCTCCGTATGAAATTATCCAGGATAATTAATAGATAATGCGATTGATTAAGTTGTACCCAGCGTACATAGTTCTGTTTGTATAAATGGTACGCTTTATAAATTTTAATATACTGCATCTGGCTTTGATATGTTCTATAGAAGAGTTATTATGTCTGTTGAATATTAACATATATGTATAGGAGTTATTAGTGAAGTGCTGTACCTAATTATAGTAATTTATCCTCTTTCCATATTATAATAGATTAAATCGATGTATTGATCCACACAGGTTGCAGATATCGGATTCATTAAATATACGCAAAATCCTGAAATGTCAGTAAGGTGTTCGATAACGACAGCTATAAAATGGTCTTCGATGGAGAATATTCAGGGAGAAATCCTTATGCACCATTAGTCCAGTCAACGAAGCCCCAAAAAGGCCAAATAGAGGAAATTATTCGCGTAGTTGCCAATTTCTGTATACTAAAAGTCCTGGTGAGTGGATTCTCTGCGAGGGGTGTGTGGGGGGGGGCAGGGGTTACTTTAAAGGCCCCCTTTTAACGTTTTTCTTGGATAACTCGAGAGCCACGCCCTCTAGCGAAAAAGTGTATATACAATATTAAACTACATGAAATTTCCTACAAATAAGTTCCTATTCGTTTTTTCTAGAATCCATACTTTTTCCAATTTCTATTCTATAGCAGTGGCTAAAAATAAAACATTTTTTTTTAAATAGCTGGTAATATAGGTAGGTTTAGAATGTCACGAAACGCGAAAATTTTAAATTTGATTGGACATTTTTTTCCATTATCTATTCCCTTTAGAAGGTCCACCCTGTATATTTTCCAGTGAAACTCTAACCATTTCTTTGATGGTAGTAGCGTCAGCCATCTACCAAATTTGATTATTCTCCGCCAAGTAGACCAATTTCAACTGTATTAAATAGTAATAACGGGCCAAGGATGGCGCCTTGTGGAGCACCAGAAAGTATCCTAATATACTTTTTGATTTGTATCCCGAATCGCCGATATCGCTTCTATTGAATCCAGTAGATTATACAGGATTAAAATAAATTGGTAATATTGTGAAACACATTCGTGCTTACAAGAAACGTGACTGACGGACAAACGTACAGACATACGGTAGTACAGACGGATATTTTGAAAGTTGTTCAGAATTCGACCAGCAACAAGACATGATATGCATTGTTACACGGTGTATGAGTTTTTTAATTACTGTGTGTAGCGATTATACAATTGAAAACTACAAAATTTCAGCCTTGTAGACCCACTACTTTTTGATAAAAACACGTGTGACATACAGACGGAACCTTGAAAACGATTAAAATAACATTTTTGTACGATCCGTCAGTATAACGTGTGTTAAAATAAATATTTTACAATTTAAACATAGTTCTGAACCACTTGCCTGTAGTTATCTTTTGGATTTTACTTATTTATGTACAAATACTCATAAACATTTATTATGTTGTACTTGTAACGTTGTATTACGTTCTGCAGAACCTCGTCCAACTGACATTCGCAGCTGAATAGTTTCCACCCGGCTGTATTTCGGAATTTGTGTTTTTATTTCTTTTCTCAAGACTAGTTGCTATATTTACAGCAACAATTACTCGACCTTAAAATATCGAGCAGCAAATACCTCTCGTTAAACCTACTTTGAGAACAGTTTCATTAATCCATAAAATTTTCTAGCCATGTGGTTATAAAGATGTTATCCATTGTTTGTATATAAACAGCTAAACACCTAATGCTCTAGGCATCTGCAATTTAAATTTAATTTGAGTTTAGGTGACCATTAAAATGGGTAATAAAGAGACATTTAGTAGCCCATAAAGTCTCCTATATCAGATACGTGAATCTTTATTGTGAAATGGGTCGCGAGTAGGGGTAAGAACCCTCTGGAACACGAGCTGAAGGGGTTAAATTCCAACAAATTTATTTATACACGAGTTCGGACGACTGGAGACATACGAATAGAAGCGTCGTTTTGATTTATGAATTCAGATAAAAAGCTTATATGACTCACTGTCGGATGTTGTTAGTGCCATTTTTAAATTGTAACAAGTTATAGAGCAGACACTTCCATTTTTGTGGCTGCGTAAACTACATTACGTTTGTGGCAGAAGTGAAGTAGGTAGTCGAATTTTGGCATTTTGTAGTCGGTAAGCGGAAAACAGTTGTCCATATTTATTTAAGCAAATTTATTCAATAAACACTATTTCACAATTTCTAAATTCACTATGATCTAATATTTTCTTAATTTGTAAAAAAATTTGTACTAGACTGAGAGTTAGCGACGGATTTAGTTAGGTATTTCAGCACGCTTGAAAATGAGTAGAAAGACCCTCGTAAAGATATTTAATAGAGAACGGCAGGTCCTACATTCGAGCGTGGCCGAATGTAGTAGCCCCTTAACTTCGAATGGAGGAAAATATATGTCTTATTTAATGTAGGTATATCAATCAGCAAGTCTGATTTTTTAACATGTTAATTTTACATTTGTTTAAAGTATCATTAAAAAATATTGTCGGACAAAATGGTCGCCGGTGAATTGTTGTAAGACGATCACAAAATTGCATAAACAAAATTGTTGGATTTAAGTTATAGCAACAAAGCGGACGTTTTTCGGCAATTAACGTATAAAAGTCAGCTATCCCTTTAATGCGAACTGACAGAACACAGAAATTTCATTTTTCGTTCACTCCTGTACGCTCGAATTTTCGGTGTTACCTGTGCAATTCATGATGTTATAAAAATGCCAATTTCGATCTTTCGATACAGACATCGCACAGTGGTCGATTTCCCTGATTTGGGAGCAACTTCAGTTTTTCGAAAAATATTTTATTAAAAACGGGTTCCTTGTTGTCTGATATCTTGTGTATTACAAAATGTATACAGAAATGTTATAGAACATACACACAACGAAACAAATGAAAGATTGACAGTCTAATAATACAAAAACATCTTTTTACATTACAAATGACTAACTAATTATTCACTGTAGCTGTCTTCTTCGTCCGATTCTGCATCTGAATGTACCCTATTTCCTGTTGGGATATCAAGAAGGTCGAGTATGTCACGAGGAAATGGTTTACCAGGCTTTGAGGGTATTCTCCGATAGGAATTTAAGATAGGATCCGTAGAGAACAGCAATATGTGAAACAGATCTTCCATAGTAGACTTTCGGAACATTTTTCAAGTATTTGATTCCCTGATGTGTTTTGAGTCTTTGTGACGTGCTTCTAAGGCTTCTTCAGGCATAACTCCAATAGGAACCACAGATGATTCCATAATTTGTGGACCATGTATTAATATTTTATGCATCGTAATGGGCATGTAATACCAACTATATTTTTCGACGTGTAATTTTGCTGTAACGAACGCAAATTGTCGGAATTTCTCAATATTAATTTTGCTCCTGCCACTTCGCAAGGCACCGTTTTGAAAAATTTTCGGCTTTTTGTTTCAAAGCTTTTTGTATACGTTCTTCACCGTCTTGTAACTGCAGTTTTTGAATCACATAATTATACACAGCTTGCGATTTCTGTTTGCGGATTGCTTCACGCTTCCATACCTCGAAAAATTCAGTTCTTGGAACTGCACTCATTTTCACTAAAAAGAATATCTTCTTCTTCTTCTTCTAGCGGAGCGAGGAAAGGTCGCCGCACTCAGGCCTTGTGGCCCATTGTGCAACCGCTAACGAATTTATTGAAAGCCCCCACACAGGCCAGATTCTAGTCCAAAGGCCAGAATCCTGCTTATGGGGGAATTTCTTATTTCCTCCAGCATTGGAAAGCCAATGCCGAGGTGTTTATGCCTCAGGTTCATCAACCTAGGGCAGGAAGTCAGGACGTGGATAGAAGTTTCTTCCTCGTCCTTGCAAAACCTGCAGTCGGGGTGGTCCACTACCCCCATGGTATGCAGGTGTTTCCTGAAAGAGCCGTGTCCGGTCAAAAGACCTATTACGACTCTGACTTGTCTCCTGCTTAGTCGCAGAATTTGTTTTGTTCTCTCCGGCAAGGGCCCTGAGATGAGGAGCTTCGCTTGCCGGAGTCCTGGGTGGGATGTCCAGTAGTCAATGAACTGGGAGCGGGCCCAGTCCTCTATTAACCTCCTGGCGTTGGATCTAGGGTAACCTAGGGTCGGCTCCGGACCCAGTAGAGGCTTCCGAGAGCCTCCTCTGGCCAGAGCGTCTGCCCGCTCGTTACCTTCAATGTTGCTGTGTCCAGGCACCCAGAGGAGCCTGACCCAATTGGATGAGCCAAGTTCGCAGAGAGCCTGTTTACAGTGTTGAACCAATTTTGATTTGGTTCTTGTCGATGCAAGGGCCTTGAGGGCCGCTTGGCTGTCACTACATATGTGTATGTGTTTGTTGGAGTATTCCCTTCGGATATTCTCCTGTGCACAGACCAAGATAGCAAAGATCTCAGTCTGGAATACTGTGGCGAAATTGCCCAGGGCATAAGAGAGCTCAGCCCTGGGCCTTTCTCCATATATCCCTGCTCCGGTATCTTCCTCTAGCCTCGATCCATCTGTGAACCAGACGATATCGGCAGGCCCGAGTGTGCCCTCGAGTGGGTTCCAGTCTTCCCTTTTGGGGATGACCACCTCAAAGGGTTGTGCGAAGGAGAAGGAAGGCACGACGTCGTCACTCCTGGCCTCCAGGAGTGGGTGGGCCTCTATCGCATCAGATAGGGCCCTTGTGTGGCCTAATTGTTCTCCTCCGAATTTCCACTGACCACCACATTTCAGTCTGTAGGCCGCTTTCCGAGCCTCGGCCAAAAGAATATCACACATGTATATGGCAAAATATGACAATAAAATTATATACACACGACAGTTAGACAACGCTACATTACAAAAACGGTTAGAACATTTGTTGCAAACTACTTCCCTAAAAGTTATATGATAATATTAAAACTCATATAAATGTTGCGATTCGGAAGCGACTCTATACAATAATTAAAATAATTACATTTGCACAGTTTTGCAAAATCATTTAAGTAGTATTGTAAAGTCCTTACCTTGTTCCTCAGAAGCCATAGTAAATGATCTGTTTAATTCAAAAGTTGGAAATAACAAGGCACATTGAGATTGTGCCTGTAAATAAACTTCCAAAGTAAACACTAATGACAGCATTACAAAGACGTCTTTCAGTCAGATAACGAATAAGCGGAGGTGCGTAGAAATTTACTTTGTATTGTTTATATGAATATGACCTCTTATGAATCTGTAGGGTATAGTTTTGATGCAATCGCTCGATGCACAACTGATAGCATATTTGGGCCTATTGCGGGCTAATCGACCACTGTGCATCGTCCGGACTTCCCCCTGATGCATTTATTAAGTTATAAAAGTTTTAAATCATGTTTTGCATTTTCCGGCGGTAATAATTGAATTTGTAAATCTATTCCGGCCGCGCTCGAATGTAAGACTGCCATTCTCTATTCAATACCTTTGCAGGGGTCTTTCTGTTCATTGGTCACTTGTTTGCTCACGCACTGTAAGGAGCGTGTTGAATAGTCTGCCGAGCAAGCTTTATTTCTAAAACGAGAAAAAGAGTAGCCTATCGAGTATATTCGGAACCTGCACTCGTCCTTTGATTACATTGTTCGCTTACCCCACTCCACCCTATCTACTAATACTCAATGTGAAATCGTATTTAATGTAAACGGAAACAAATGAAATGAAACTCTATTTCGAAATGAAAACAGTAATAAAATTTCATTATAAATGCAAATCCTACAAAAACATAGTCAGGGTGCTCGTCGGTAATTTTTCTCTTCATGTATTGTATTATATTGGTGAAATGTACTTTTAGGGATAGTTTGTTCGAAATACCCGTACTATGACATTCTACCTGTTTCGGTTTCGGGTACAGGAGGTTTTTCATAGTTTAATAAAATTACTAATTATTATTATTATTGTGAAAATATTTCGATACATTAAACAATAAACGTTAATTACATATAAAAATAGATGTATTTAGAAAATTCTTAGTTCACAAAGTAGCTACCAAGAAAATGTATTTTTCTCTCAAAGGACTAAGTATTTCATTTATGCAAATATGTTTGTGCAGAAATGCAGAAATTGCATTTTTCTAACAGTTCTTAAGAATAGAAAAAAATTGTGACGTGGTGGTGCAAAACTGACACCGGATTCGGATTGAGCAAGCCAAAATACACCAGAAATGATTGGTTTGGTCCGTGAAATTGACAACTTTTTTCTTTTTGTGTGCTGTGTAATGAATCGGTATACTTTTCATAACTATGAACAGAAATACTACTATTTGACCCGTGGTTGATCTTTCTCTGAATGATATATTACTTTCTGTCTTTTCCAGAGTTACTAAAGGCTTTCATTAAAAAAAAAAACAAATTAAAGGCAGAATGGGTGCTGCCAGTGTTTTACTTAAACTGTTTGAACGCCATTATGACACTTTTCTCCATTCAGCGTATATTAATCTAAGTAAAACATACTAGTGATCAGAGACAGTAAAGGCACACGCACGTTTTTGAGATCTAAATTTACATGAAAGGAAAAAATTACGTAAGTACTACAAACAAATTTGGACACGATTATCCCTATTATTACCGCACGCACGCACACCGGAATCGTTACGGACCACATAAAATATGAATACATATTTGGTTAAGGTAAATAATGACATACATTTTTTATTACAATGAATAGGAATTGACAGATTGAAATTGTACATAATAAAATTGATTAATCCATTAATATGTGGACAAGCAAACGAATTAGAACTGGGGTTGCACTCACATAAAGATTTTCATGTATCTTATTCATAGGAAATCTATACAGCAGGCTCTCCACTGTTTTGTCTGAAAATAAGAATGCTTTACGTATTTTGCCATTTCCAATTTATTAAATACAAGTGTTGCAGTTTCTTACGAAACAAACAAATAACTTCTACAAATATAAAATTCATTCTAAAGAAGTAAATGAAATATTTTAAGGAAGGAAACTTTTAAACAGAAATTATTAGAACAACTGCTCAAAAATCTCTTTTGCTTGAGAAAGACAGTATTCTAATTCAGTTTCTTCTGACATTTGCGATAAGTACCTTGAGGTACAGCATTTCTCTGGCTTTTTTGTTGGGACAGTATTGTTCAAAATTTTGAAACACTGTGCACTGTACACAAAGAATCGCCTATTTACGATTGCCGTTGCAAATAATAATTTTATTCACCTCGCCGCACAGTGGGCAAAATGACCGAAAACGTGGCCAAAACTCCCTAAGAGAAATTTCGATTTAATGACTATTTATGCCATAGATACTTAGTGTGATATGACGTGACTGTTTATAAGACCCGTGTGTATATATCGATAACTTAACACTGTATTGAAATTTGGACCGTAAGTTAATGTTAGCTAGAGGAAGAACCCTATTGATTTTGAAGTCGATCGATAAATAAGATTTACTAATTTTTTTATTTAAAAAATTCACAGATTTCACAATTCTTGCAACCATCGGGACATTGGAAATGATAACACCATACATAATACAAACTTTTTCCTACGGTCCACTCTCGATTGCGACACCGCTCTATTTCGACCTTAATTGAAAACTGGTAACTTGATCCCTGTGATATATGCAACCCATATTACATTTGCATATATCAGCCGTTGCATATACGACAGTCTCACTCGACCGCGACACCGATGTCTTTTGACCTTGAACGAAAACTGGTAACTCGACCCCCATATACAAACAAACATTTCCAATGTTAAAAAAAATTGTAAAGTTATTTACACAGAACTTCCCTCGTTATTTGTGCATGACAGTCACTCAAAAAAATTATTAATTACGAAATGACATTGGGAATAATAATCGGAATATAATTATTGGTATTATTACAAAGAAAACCTGATAACTTTTGGTCAAAAAAATATACAGAGTGTTCATCCAACAGCAAAAGTTCAATAGGTATACTAAATAACAGGTGCCAAATATGAAAGGCTTGCGCAAATACCTTTATAAATGTCCACCATGACTCAATTATTTCTTGGGATGCCATTATTCAATAAAAATATATAATAGGATATGCCAAATATTATTGCCATCTCTCACATTTTCAATCCCACATTCACGTAATGGAGTGGAAGTATAGTGGTGATTAAAATATAGAACACATTTTCAAAAATGTTTTCTGTCTATTCTAGTGTTAAATTTTTTTCCAAATTGGTGAAAATATGTTGCAAATTTTTTTTTCCGAAATAGGTTTAGAATGTTATGAAACGTGGAAATTTTAAATTTGAGCAAAAAAATATTTCGTCTATTCTATAATGGTGATAAATAGATTACTAAAACATGTTTTCATTTTTTTTAATTTTTCTAAAACATTTTTAAATTTGTTTTAATAAATTTGGAATGCCATGGAAACGTGGAAATTTTAAATCGGAAAAAAAAATTCCATCTATTTGTGGTAAAATTTTTTCAAAAATTTTTAATTTTTTTTTTAATTTTTCTTTTAAATAGGTTTAGAATGCCACGAAACGTGGAAATTTTAAATTTGAACAAAGAAAAAAATTTTTTTTAGTGGTAAAAATTTTTTCAAAAATTGAAAAAAATTTTCAAAAATTTTTTTTTTCTGAAATAGGTTTAGCGCGTCATGAAACGTGGAAATTTTAAATTTGAGCAAAAAAATATTTTTTTCACTATTTATTCCGTTTAGACGGTCCACCCTGTATATTTTTCAGTGAAAATTCTACCAGTTCTTCGCTGACAGTAGGGTTAACTACCTACCAAATTTGACTGCTCTCCGTCAAGTAGTTTTTTAGTTAATGCACCAACAGACAGACAGACAGACAGACAGACTGACGGAATTGAAAAACCTATATTTTCGGAATCTACGTGTTCTGAAACGTCAGAATCCGAAAAAATCTCGGAGGGTGATTTTTTCTCGAATACAATACTTCCCTTCGGTATGCGAGGGAAGTAAAATGTTTTTTAAAGTGTTGTAATTAAACACACAAATATGTCTAAAACTGGTATTATTTACAAAACAAACTGCGAGGAGTCTCCTATAGAATGTCCAACAAATATATAAAAAGTGCAGCAAATCGGCGGAGAAGAAAATAAACACGTGCAATGGGACCAGTGCAGGTATAAAGTTCATCATATCACAAACTCGTAAATTATCCTACAGCAGTAGTTAAAATATAGGGAAAGCAGAGATATACATACGAAGTGAAGTGTAAATAAAGAAATCAGAGGATAGACCAGTAATCCAAGACCAGGCTATTACAGAAAGCGAAGCTATATTAATTTAATTTATTAACTTAATTTAATTTATTAACAACCCAGTTTATTAGTCTAGCCTATTGATTGTATTTGTTTCTTGGTTTGTTGTTTGTTTGTTTATTGTTTGTGTATTAATTTTTAGTTTATTTTATTTTTTACCGCGAAATAGGGCCCTTCCCAGCACTTCCACCGTAAATGGGAACGGTTAATAGGATAAAAAAAATTAATAAGATAGATGGAAACTTAAAAGAAGCATGGAAACTGAAAAGAAGTATCTCGCAAACGCCTACACTTTCCAACCGATGATGACAGATGGAAACTTAAAAAAAATCATGGAAACTTAAATGAAGCATCTCACAAACACCTACACTTCCCATCCTATAGTCCTACCCCATGCGTCATGTGGCTCTCGTTGCTGACAACAAGCATGTCCAATGTCCAACCCTGGGTATGCAGCCGGTGGTATTTAAAACATCCGAGGTTTGGTTCCGGGACGCGGTTTGGCGGTCTGTTGGGCGTGCTCGACGGAGGACCAAGCTACGTGCTGGAACGAACCTCTATGAATGCCCGGAATCCGCAGCAATGCTCACGTTACGCTGGAAAATCAATCAATCAAGTGCAGTAAATCGGCGGAGTATAGTGGTTATCTTGTTTTTTTATAATAAAAGTTTAAAATCCATATTTTTTCTTAGATATACCCTTTACCGAGCTCTTAATGTAGGAAGCAACGGCATCGAAAAAGTGATTTTGTGATTTCTTATACTTTAAAAGGTGTGGGGTTTCCAACCGAATTAGAATTCACAAACTCTGGACTTTTAGGGCACCCAAATAGAGGGCTACAACAAAGAAATATTTAGTCCTGAGGTATTTCCCTATACCCCCTATGTTGACGACACAATGACTTGACTAAAATGATAAAACAAATGCATTATTATTTTAATCCACTTGATTATATATCATCAACGTCTCGTAATATAAAGATTAATGATTAAAGGTGATTGATCACCTTCCTGCTTTAATTACAGTAAGAATATAGACTCATTCATAATATACATTAATAGAAATAATAACAAGCTAACCATTATACTCTTCGCCGATTTACTACACTTTTTGTATAATTGTTATTTGTTGTACATTCTATAAGATACTCTTCGCAGTTTTTTCCAAATAATTTGCAAATGATGTTAGTTTCAGATATTTTTTGTTTAATTCTAGTACATTGAAAAATAGATTTTTTCAAAAGTCTAATAATTACTTAATAACTTTTTATTTATTGATCCATTTTGTTCAAAAACAATAGGGTTCTTCCTTCTTTCGGCAGAATCGTATGAATATTTGGTATATTGTACCTTTTTTTCATCCTGAACAAAAGTCTCCATGGCCACGATGCTCCATATCCAGTATTTTGTCTCCTATGAAGCACCAAAATACACGTTATTTTGCAAAACCTTAACGTTTCATAATGGAAAGTAGGTGGTGTTTTGTGCCAGGATGCAAAAATACATCCAAGAATGCACCTGAAAAGGTTTTCGTGACGGTATCAAAACAAAAACAACGCAAAATAACGTGATCCACTACAACCGCATCAATATTTTTCTGCTGTAAGGATCATTTCAAAGTAAGCCGAGTAAGTAAAGTAAGTTTAAACCTTCATTATCATGCGCGAGTAGTCTAAAATAATGAATAACTAGCTACCTAACCCTATTTACATTACAAGTTTATGAGCATTTATAGGTTATGTTTATATTATGTTTAAAATGCTATGTTTATATACTACGTACATGCGATATTACTGTTTGATGTAATCGATGACGTCATTAGTGTCACCACCATTTATGGCTTGTTTCGCGTAGCTGTTCAAATATTCAAATTTTACATTATTTATTTGTTGAAATATTAATTTAATAGACGACGGATCGCTTTTTAAATACAGGGAAATGCTTTAATACATTGAGTACTTCATTTTAATAATATTGAAAAAACTATTTTGCATATAGTGAAAACACCTAATTGAAAAATATATTGCTGGAGATCGAGCACGATGTTTATTGCATCAACTGCAGTAAATTTTGTTGTTGGCATATGTTGAAAGTCCCGTATGGCTAGAGGAATTCGCGAGAAACTCCGTGTATGGTCTTCAGATCTTCTTAAACAGTGGGATCAATAAATGCCTGTTGAGCCTGTGAAATACCAACTGCGTCATTTGGATTCAACTGCAATACTACTAGTTTGACGTTTTCAAAATGGCAAAAATAGTATTATGCTGACTAGCCAAGCTCCCCACCGTGTTATAATAAGCGCTGGAGATATTGGTGTATTTGGAAGTAAATTTTAAAACTTTAAATAACCGTACACGATGTGGTGCTTTCAGGAAATCTTTCTTTATACTAGATATTAAATTATCAACAGTAGCGTAGCGTAGCACCCTATAATAGTTTCAGAACTTCTATGGAGTTCATGTGCTAGACATGTAACATGCAGCATATTGTCTATTGCAGCCTGAGAAGCACTAGACATTTTTGTATACCGCCGACCTTGTATAATTTCACACTAGGATTGTAGATACATACGCACATACATATGGCTAGATTTACACTACGGTTCGCAAAACTGCGATCAGGGATGGTCTAACCTTTCCCTTTATTACATGTTGATGTAAATGCCAATAATTGCCACAGTGTAGGTAAAAAGTGATTTTGAAATGTTTCACAATTTCAGCGGCGTCGTATAATTAAAGGAGATAAAACCGCATAAGTAAAAAACATAAAAGTACCTCTGTACACTGGAATTTAATGTTGACACCTGGTCAGGATCCAATGCCTTTAACACTGCAAGTATAGAAAATCAACTATGTTTTTGGTAATTGTCAGTACGTTTCGCAAATGTAGTAGATTTCCGATAAAAGTGGGTCGTACGTATTAACATTTTAAAATGAAATAAAATTCACTTTATCACGTGATGTACAGGTACATGGCAGTTTTATGCCATTAATCCTTAACCTCGTTTGATATGTATGATTTAATATTGTACAAAAATGGTTTATTTCATTGGGAAAAATGTTTTATGTTGCCAGCAGTTAGCAGTTTTCATATTTAATTACTATGAAACTAAACAAAATAAACACGCCACACATTAAACAACACCTCGAACAGAATCGGAAAGTGTGTGTTTAATTCAAAATTGTCTTCTTATTTGACAGATATGTTTTGCATGTTTTTGTAAGAACTGTTACCATTTTTAAGTTAAATGTATTACCAAAAATACAATGTAGCTGGCAATAGTAAATATTTCACCACTTTGTCATTTTTTTGATGCAGTAAATGTTTGCAACATAATATTACGCCTATATGAGAGCCCGTCCCTGGAACCGAGATAAAATTTTCGACCTCTGCTAATAAGTGACTTTAATACATGAAATCTGAATTCGGCAACTTAAAAAAAAACGTAAAGTTATACATTGATTTTAACTTTTCCAATAGTTCCTTGCTGTTTTAGAGCTAGTTGACAGCTACCAACTGTGAATATCGTCTATTTGACATCAGATTAGAATTCAGCAACCAACCTCAAAAACATAAAGCTATACATTGATTTTTACTTTTTTATAGTTCCTTGCTAATTGACAACTGATTGACAGCTGCCAACTGTTAATATCGTCTACTTGACATTATACATTTGAATTCAGCAAACCTCAGAAACATAAAGTTAGGTGTTTCCATAATCAAAATATGTCTGATATTCTGAGCGTTTTTGAGGTCAAATGAATAATTTTTTTATACATGAAGGAGCAGTCAGAAAATTAAAATTTTTGGCATAGTTTTTATACTCGCCAAGCTCTTTCAGAATATATAATAAAACAAATTATTAAATAAGCCTACTACATTTGAAATATGTTCGTTCGTTTCATTAGAAACAGTATTAGAAATTCATGAAGTGTATCTCGAGTGGAAATGGTTTAGGTGCCATTAGAGGTTAGGTATGTACACCTGCGAGATTTGAAACAAGGAGATTACAATTAATAAATAACTACCTGAATGAACAGTTGCCCTGAAATTAATGACATTTATTTAATAGGAGTAGGATTTAATTTTCACTGTATTCATATGTGAAATTACTATTGGTTACCACTATTGTGTGTAAACTATGTATAATACCCACATCAATAATATTTGTTTTCCACAAATAAAAGGTTTGACGTAAGCGTCATGAGTTTGTAAATTAATACGATTTTTCACGCTTTTGATTTTCTTGCCTGTGATAATTATGTGATATAAGGATGTTCTATAAATAAATGTTGATTAATGTAAACGTCACTAAAGTTGTAATTACCTAATTATTGTTTTCTGATAAACTTCTAAATGGGAGACGACTCTTAGAAAACCTCCGTTTAAATCATGTAATTGACGTGTCTCATACGTGTTGAAGGTATTTTTCCTGTAAATTAGAAATCAAGAAAGTAATTTTATTGTGTTTGGTTTTCTATTTGACCATTTAAAGAATTACTTTGCATAATAAAAAATTTTTTGAAAAAAATTAAGCCGCGTTAAAAATACGATCATGAGAAATTAGGAAATAACATTTCACCGTCGCTCCTTATTACCACTATCGATATTGAGGCCGGTTAAAAATGTTTTTATTTGTTCATTTTTGTTGAATAACAATGGTAAATGTAGCTTTAAGTAGTTGGTAGGAAAAGTAACTAAGTTTATATTTTTGTGTTGGTAGCGGGTTTTTTTAAATAGCATTTAGTAGTAGTACTGAGATGTTAGACGAAAATAGACTTGTTAGGTTATGGTGTGTTAGCGTTCATGTTCATGTGTAGTTTATTTAAATAAATATACAAATCAACTATACTTTACTTTTCCGGGAGCAACTTTAAAAATGTTTACACCTACCTCAATGTCCTGAATATCGATATTAGGTAATAAGTTTCAGTGGCAAAATGCCCAACAAAAAGTAAGAAAATCTGAATATGCCACAAATAAACAATTATAGATAATAATAAGGTTCAATTACCGAACTACGCACAGTGGTCAATTTTCAAGTTCTAGGTGAACAAAATTCTACAAATTTGCAAATGAATAGAACATATTTGTTAGAAAAGCGGAAAAATATTGAACAAAATTTAGACGCAAAGGGGTGGTTTTTGAGGGGGTTTAAAAAAATTATTTAGTTTTAATATTCTGAAACTTTGTAGATACGATAACATAGTGCCCGTGAATACAACAAAAATAGTAAAAAAATTGTAAGGAGCCAATGGATGGTTTTTAAGTGGGTTGAAAATTATATATATTTCTAAGCTCTTAAAGGGTGGTTTTTGAAGGGGTGCAGCGGACACCTTTATATTTCTAGGACGAAATTATTTCAATTATCTTTTTTCTGTTTTTAATGCAAACTGGTTTACTTTATAATTTTTTCTAACTTACTATCAAAATATCGTACTTTTCAACTGTCATTTTAGTGTGAAAAACGTCACTTTAACGCACCAGTGGATCGGTGCGAAAACAACTGTCACTTTTCACACTCGGTGCGAAAAGAACTGTCACTTTTCGCACTGGTATAAAGAGAAATTTATAACATAAAAAAATCAAATCGAAATTTATTATAATTTTGTAAAAATTTATTGGAATTTTACATTAAGAATTTATGTGTTATATATATTTAGGGCGCATTTCGTGCAGTTATTGAAAGTTATCCCCGACGACAGCTGATGGGACGATCAAGATGCAAATTCAAAATATTTTGACATTTTGGACGTCAAGATCTTTAATATTTTTCAATAACTTTTTTTTTAAATATGTGTACGTTCGTAGAGAAAAAATCTTTTATGATACTCGTGTGAAAATGCGTTTAAGGCACTTGTATGAGTTACACAACGTGGCGCAGCCGAGTTGTGTAACATACGCGTGCCTTAAACATGCATTTTTCACACTAGTATCATAAATAGCTATTAGGTTGTTCTTGTAATAATATTAAGATATGCTGTAAATTAACTTATATTTAAAATTAATTGCTCTAGGAAATCTAAAAGTAGGGAATTGTAATTTTCTGAATATCTACAAATTCTTGCAGCTGTACTATTCATCTTGATTTACATTTTGTCGTTTTAAGAAGTGTAATTACATATTATTACTTTATCATTTTATGAAAAAAAAAACCTGCCACCATCCGCTAAGTACTTTAATTATGATTTTACTTTTTAACTACTTATGCTATACCACGGAGAAGTCTCTTTGAGTTATGGTCAATGGACTGCGCCTTTAAGCTCTTTTACTAAGTTTATCAAATAATTTCCTTAGCCGACCGGGTGTTTTGGAAGTTGTGACTGATTAGGCGTGTCCTCTATCAACTTTTCCAGTTCACTAAATTTAATTTCCCCATCCAACCAGGAATCATTAGTTTTTAAAAACTTGACCTCAATTCTACAACTTTTTAGCCATCTTTCTGAAATTTGATATCCAATTTTTTAAATTTTGTCCGTTATTGCCTGTTCTGAAGTTCCTCTACAATATTGTACGTTAAAGACATGCAAGTACATCCTATAATTTTTTCCTCTTTATCAGATTCCATTGACCATACCTCAAAAAGACTTCTCCGTGGTATAGCACAAGTAGCTAATAAGTAAAATCATGATTAAAGTAGCAGATGGTAGCAGCTTTTTTTTTCATAAAATGATAAGTAATAATAGGTAATTATACTTTGTAAAACGACAAAGCTTAAATCAAGATGAATATAACTATACAGCTGCAAGAATTTGTATTTCAATAACAACCTAAAATTATAAAGTAAACCATTTTGCATCAAAAAAAGACAATTGAAATAATTTTGTCCTCCTAGAAATATAAAATTGTTCGTTGCACAATACAATACAATACAATACAATATTATCGTATCTACAAAGTTTCAGAATTTTAAAACTAAAAATAATGTTTTAAAACCCCCTCAAAAACCACCCCATTGTGTCTAAATTTTTTTCAATATTTTTCCGCTATTCTGACGAATATTTTCTATTCATTTGCAAATTTGTAGAATTTTGTCCTCCTAGAACTTGAAAATTGACCACTGTGGGAAGGTGACATTTTATTTCATAATTTTTAGTGACGGTTTTTTTTAAGACAACAGCCCTATTGGATTCGCCATTTTTAATGTTCAACTTTTGACATCAGATTCAGTGTCAGCTACCCTGAAAATACCCAACTAATAAACTTCAATTGGCGCCTCCGCCATATCCGCGTATATTCTTGAATAGAAAACAGTTTTTCCAGTTTTTGCTCAACTTATACTCGACATAGCTTGATGAAACTGATATGGAACTAAGTAGTTAATAAAATAATGACTAAACAAGAACTAGAGTTACGGAAATGTTTCCAGTATATGCAATAGTTTAAAAGAAATGTTTGTTCTTGTATTTACACATTACATCCCTGGAAAGAGCTTTTCAGTAGAGCTCATCCTAACCAAATTTGTCCATATTTGACATTGAGAAAAAAATCATAGGAGGCATTGAAAACTGAAATTAGCCTCTAAATTTTTGTCATAAAGTAAAGGTTTTGATAGTCTATATTTTTTAAATCCCGTCTAAATCGAGTAATAGATACATTTTTTACAGGGGAGTTTCAATTCAAATTGAAATTAAAACAGTTTTATAAAAACAATCACTTTGCAAAAATTTTAAACATCACAGTTATTATTGTGTTTCTATAGAAAAGCACCAGATATTAAATTATATTTGTATTATTTCTACTTACAGGATAGGTATCAATAATAGACATGCCATCTCACACTGATATTAACGGAGTATCCATGTATTAAATTTAAGAAAAACAGTTTAAGCCGTTTTTAGGGTTCTGTGCCTCGAAATGAAAACACGGAACCCATATAGCATCACTTTGTTATCCGTCTCTCTGTCTGCCTGTCTGTCCGTCAAGATCATTTTCTATGGAACAGCCTATGTCCGTCAAGGCCATTTTCTCTGGAACAGCTAGAAGTATCAAGTTGAAATTAATACCAACTACTAAACTCTACAGCCGCATAGTTCTGTAACAAATTCAAGTTTCTTACTTAATGCAATAAGATATGACCTTTCAAAGTATATTTTCATACTGACAAAGTAACTAACTGACTGACTGACACATCAAAACCTATAGGGTACTTCCCGTTGACCTAGAATTTTGAAACTTGGCATGAAAGAAGTGTTTTTAGTACAAGTAATCGAAAAAATCTTTAATAAGTAATTTCTAATGTGAAACTATTACTGGACAAACTTAATTTCGAGGTTTCTTTCATACAGCTTACATGAAGAAACTGCAAAATTAAGTCACCTTATATAACAATACGAAACTCCCTAGGTCTCGAGTCATACTCGCACTTGTCCTTAAAAAAAAGGAAAAATTACCTTTTCTATGTGCTCCGTATTTGAGAAAGTACAAGAAACAATTGAAACATGATCTGGTTTGTTTTCCTCCAGAAATAAATCCTGCCTACAGTTTTTATATCTAGATAAAATCTTCCCATCACTACTTTATATTTTTAGAAATCGTGTTCTGTTTTAAATTAACACTGAGTATAAGAGAAAATTAATCATTCATTTTTTACCTTAATTCATTGTAGAGATTACGTGGTATAGATACGACGTTCGATAAAATGATGTTGCATATTACCACTATTGTACAATTCCCAACTCATTGATCTCCCATAAACACATGACCAAAACGACAAGTAGTAGAGGTGGTTCCAAGTCCTCTTCCTCTTTACCTAAAAGTTCAGGCGACCCACAGGTAAAAGCCGAAGACAAACAATGGCCACGCGGCCGTACCACACTACGACCCTCTGGGCATTGAACTCGGAGCGAGAATCAGCCGGCGTAGTTGCCAGAGATACCTTTTCTATTACTACATAATTGTTGTATTTGTATTTTTTTTTATGTAATTATAACTTTCTGTGATTTGCAGAGCCTTTGCTTTATCGAGAATTAGGAAGTAATAAATGAGTTTTGTCTGCGTTTGAAAAAAATCGACCCTTTAAAAAATCGGCCACTAAAAATTATGAAATAAAATTCATCCTGTTAATTGATCCTTATTATAGTTGAGGAAATACATACAATAGAATGAAGGAACGAGGCCAATAGAGAGGTGGTTTTTATTGGCTTTAGTTGCTTTATCGGCAAACATTTCGACAACCCGCCTTACTCCGCCGCCTGCTCGACAATTTCTCTTATCACTACACTACTATACCTAAAATTGATTTTAAAGTTGGTTAAGGTGGCCAATCCCTAGAAAGAGACATCCGATAGGGAAATATTTATAATTTTTGCCCATAACTTTTTCCTTAGTACGTATATTTAGAAAAACTATAAGAGTACCTAAGTAGAACCATAACAAGACTATTAGAGGTGTTTTAAAACCTCATGAGCTGTGACCTTCACATGCGCAGAGACATAATCCCTCCTGTTGACTCAGTTAACTTGTTAAAAATATTATATTTATTGTTTACAATTTATCCCGAGCTCTTGTTTATGTATACAGCAAGGCAGCCTCCAGTGTCTTCAAAAACATACTTATAACTCAGAATAAACTTTGCCTTTTGCGCATTTCGCGGCTCATGAGATTCTGAAACACCTCTACTATGAATTTTCACTCAACAATTCCAGTGCTTTGCAAAATAGCTAGAGTTAAAACTACGAAATAGGAAGATTAACATAATTTTTAAATTTAAATCTAGGCATTTTGGAAACCACTAAAATTGTTGAGTGAAAATTCATACTTAGTAGTAGTCTTGTTATGGTTCTACTTAGGTATTCTTAGTTTTTTTAATACTAAGAAAAAAAAGTTATGGCTAAAAATAATAAATATGTCCCTATCGGATGTCTCTTTCTAGGACATGACCACCTTAATGATAAGTTCGATTTCGTTATTTTTATATGTTTAATTTTTTGCTAAAATCATTATTTTTGAGATGTTTGATAATTACGTAATTTTGACACTTTTTACCCCCATACAAAATTGCCTGAGTTTCAAGTAAGTAGAAATTTTCATTGCTGCCCCATTTTTTTCTTTTGTCTTTATTACTAATTTTACTCCAGTTCAAAATTGATTGTCACTCCATAATTCATTCAACCCTGTCCCTGTAGTTCGAGCGGCTGTTTTCTTACAGCATTAACAAATATCTTAAGGTGGCCATTCCCTAGAAAGAGACATCCGATAGGGAAATATTTATTGTGTTTGGCCATAACTTTTTTTTCTTAGTACGTATATTTAAAAAACTATAAGAGTACCTAAGTAGAACCATAACAAGACTTACTATGAATTTTCACTCAATAATTTCAGTACGTACGAAGCACGGCGAATATACAATGATTATATTATATAGGCGACTGTGATTGCTGACAAGTTTGCAAAGAAGAAAAATGCGCCTACTTAACTCTCAAATGGTGTTATTATTCGTTGAATATTGTTGATGTTACTTAGTTTTACGAAATATCTGTAAATAAAAATGTCTAGCAATAGTGAGAACAATGAAACCCTAACACCTCCAAAAATAATTCAAATTGCAGACGCTGCTACAAGTAACTTATTGCCAACAAAATCTCGAGAAAGATATGAAATTGTATATCAGAAGTTTATGGATTGGAGGTTAAAATTGTGAAGTCATTTGTCAAGTTGTCTTTTAATTTTATTAACTGTGTAATCATAGGTAAAGTATAGTACATAATTCGACTTATAAGGCAATTACGCAATATGCTTCTTATAACTCTCGTTACTTAATATATACTGTTAATTGTAGTTAGGGGACTTTTTTGTTTTTTTTTTACAAGCTTTTAGTCAACATCATATGTTTGTTACTCGATTTAATTCAAATTTTTAATCAATTCAATTTTGAATTCCGCTTGATCTATTTCCTTCAAGTTTTGCGTGTACAGTGTGTCTCCGGATGGGGTACCACACTCTTGTAAACTTTCTTATTGTTGGTTTTTCGAAAAAATATTATTCTTTGTAAAAAGTTCTGCTTATCCTGGGAAGCCATGAGCAAGGGGTTAGACTTGTGATGAAATATACAGGATGTTCAAAAAATGTAAAATTTTTATTAAGCAAAGTGCCTTTACTTATTATTATATATATATATTTTTGAAAACTTTGTTCGACATAAATACTTGATTGTTTTGAAACTCAAGGGGTGCTTAAATGCGGGGTTTAGTCAAAAAAGTGTTATGAAGACAAACATTGTAAAAAATGATTCAACTCTTACTTTACATTCGCAGTCGTCAAGTCCAATCAGCCAGCTCCTCCTTCCTAAATCTACACATCTAATCTACATTTAAATAAATTACTGATACAAGATTTTCTCAAGACGTTAAAGGCAAACAAAAACAAGCTGCCTAGAACTGGAAATAATCAGTTTAAAGACCTGCAGTACAATCAAAGCAACAACTATTTAACGTATAGACCTCCACGTCTTACAAATTTTCTAACCTTTTTGTCAATGTCGTTAAAATCATTGACGTACATTTTTTCTTTTAAATATCCCCATAAAAAATAATCTAATGGAGACAAATGAGGTGATCGTGCAGGCTAAGCTCTTGGTCCGTAGCGGTAGATCCACTTGTTGGGGAAGTGAACATCAAGCCATTTTCTAACTTAAATTGTTGAATGTGCAGTACATCTGTTGATACATTAATTTTCTTCTAACGTCTAAATTTTCATTGTCTAGTTTTGCCAAAACAAAATTATTTGTAATTTCCATATACGAATTTTAATTAAGATTATCTTCCAAAAACTATGGACCAATTATTTTATGATACATTGTACCACACAATACATTCACTTTTTTTAAATGTGGACTATTAGTTATTAACCGAAAATTTGGATCCTCTTTAGTCCAGTATCTACAATTTTGTGAGGAAGCCGTAGGTATTAAAACGAAGAGGGTAGATATTACGTGAATTGATAGGAGCAGGAACGTAGTTCTGTAAGTGGACCCAGTGCGTATGAGTAGATGTTAACAAAAGTAAATTAATAATTATCGAATCAAACAAATAACAGTTTTATCAATGTTGATGATATGACTTAAAAGCTTGTCGTGAAATATATATTAATATAATCCTAGGTATCCTATTTCTGTCGAGCTAAATATAGTTTACTCCATATTTATACGGCACATAAAAAGCTCAAAGCTGCCGACCGAGCTAATATAAGGGGAGACCAGGGCGTGCTGTATTTGTCTACACTTGATTAAATAATAAATATAATCTATTACTTAATAGATAAAATATCATGACCCTTATGTACAGTATGTTCTGGCATGATTAAGATAAGAGATAAACAAAAACACGCCTCTATTAATTAAATTTTCTAACTCTTTTGATATAGTCACGCAAATCACCTGTAACTAGAGCGTCCTGCCCAGGGAACAGATAAACAGAGCCGTTCTTTGAATTTATCTGTCAATGTCGCGAAGGACGGGCAGTGCGCCCACCAATGCATAAGAATTTCTATCCTGACGCAAAAGAGAGTAGGACTTTTTAATTTATCAGAAACGTCATTAAGTTTCTACCGAAAATACGATTTTTAAATCTAGTGTTATTTTGTTCATTCTAATACGTAAAAATTTTAAGTCCGGCTCTGTAGTACTTTTGTCAGCAGTCATTAGATATTTTAATGGCCAGTTTCTATGGCCACTTCTAGGGGCACTAAACAAATGGAGACGAGTATACCTATGAATTTTGGATGGGTGAATCAGTGTATCCGTCTATTAGTCGGTAGGCTATCGACTGAGACAGTTCCGGGCTGTTAAGTCGCTTAGTAAGGCGGCGCCGATGGCACAGGGCATCTGTCTTCACTGCATAGAAGACCCCAAGGGCTATTGGCCCGCCAGAAAGGCGGTGAGATGGCCGGGGGTGCGTCAAAGTCGATAGCCGATGACCGTGGTTTGGAATCCACGCAAAACTGTAGATCCCTACGAGCACAATGGGCCTTGAGGCCTGAGTGTTGTAGTAAAACAAATCCACTAATGTATACCTATGAATTTCTCGCTACCAGTTTTTAGGTCAGGTCATACATTGGTAAAATTATGTACTTAATTAGTATAATTCGATCATTTTTAACTTACCTTTGTTAACACCCACTCATCCGCATAGGATCCCCTTATTGGATATCTGATTTGTTTATATTTGATATAAGTATCGTAAATTAGATTTTTTTTACAATTTTTTGTTTAAATTGGGCCTTAAAATGCCACTCCGTTGTGTCACAGTGGACTCAGAAAGCTGACATGTTGTTGGTACACACTCACCTACCTATATCGTGATACCAACCCATCGCGGACCCATCAAATATGTTACCGTTAAAACGAGATTCCTGATATGCAATAATATCCCGAGTGTGTTCTATTTACAAAAAAAGTTTGTCGTCACGCCCAAATGTATCACCCTGTATATTTTAAAATATTTTTAAACGATATCCCTTTGTGTGCTCTATTACTACGTTTTTGAACATTTTCGACACGATGTATAAATATACAATGTACCTATATAAACATGTGGCTCATTTTTATATTTTTTATTTAAAATGGATATTTTTCTTCATTGTGCAATTTATAAATTTTCATGGCAATGCGTGCATTAATTGATCTAAGGCTAAAAGGTACTGAAATAATTTCGTATAAAATAGAAAATATTGCTTAGTTACATCCACATCCAAAAAAATAAAATAAAAATTTTTGTTTGTTGAAATAGGTCTAGAATGTCATAAAGCGTTGAGATTTTAAATTTGAGCGAAAAAAAATTCTGTCTGTCTGTCTATAACTTTTTTGTGCGTACGTTTTTTCAGGAATGGTTTAAGATTTAACTTGAAATATTATACACGTGTGTATTATAACGAGATCTGGAACTAGATTGTTTTTTGAACTTATCCGGTGAATGGTTGGGGATAAACAGGGGAAAATAAATAAAGCAAGCTGTTAAATGTACAAAAATTTGGGACTTGGTGTATATAGTAGAAGCCAAGGCCTCAGATTTCTTTATAATATTTCGAGTATCATAGGCAAAGACACACGCGACGATCTAAACCTACCTCAATATTCCAGCAGTTCTCAAAAGATTTTATTGAAAATTTGCGAAATGTTTGTTTATTTTTTTTCTCCAAAACTATGAGCTTTAGACCCCATGTTATATAAAGTTTTTTTGTTTGTCTTGTCGTTCCCTACCACCAGTTTTTTTTAATGACATGAAACTAATTACACCCTGTATATTTAGTGCACAAATATGTAAAGTTTTAATCCGCATATGAATCACGTAATGCTCAGGGCATTTAAAATAATGTGCGCTCTAATCCTACCCATTCTTTTTTAACGTACTGCAGATTTTAATTTCTAAAAAGTAGAAATATTTCCTACTCTTTTATTGATAAAACATACGATTACGTCTGCAACAGATAATAAGTACAAACAAGAGGTATAGGAATAGGTATGACAACACTGGATGCCTGTTCCTGTCCGGCTACCACACGGTGTGGTGGTCTCACGCAATTTTCTACCTATAAGGCAATGCCTACACAACAAAAACACCCCGATGGGTATTTGAGTAGTAGCAAGGAATTGCCATTCTTCTACTTTTACGTGAAAAAACTAGGCCTATTTCGCGGGAGCCGACCTTAGGATGGTGCAATATTGGATGTTTTGACGTAGAATACGTTGGTAAAGATATCTCACGGCACCTTTGATATGCGATGAAAGGGAATTAAACGGAGCATTATTTACTTATTGATCAAATGGTTTTATAAAATTAAGATAAAATCTTTAAACAATGGAAATAGTTTAAATGGTATTAGTGGTGCCTATCGATATGTCAATATAAAGGGATCAAACAGATTTTTGTGTGTCAACTTTCCGACAACTGTAAACATTATGATTAAATATCTAAGGAAAGTATACGTAAGAATGCCTGATTAGGTATTTGCGGACATGTAACTCTTTGAAGCTAAAAAATATTTAATCCGTCTAAATCTGTTAATTTTGTTTTAAGTTATCATATTTATAATACCTCTTATCTGATATTCAGTTTTAATCAAAAGTTGATTTTTTTAAGTACCTACATTGTTTGATACAGTAAAAATGAGAAACTTTAATCCGAGTAGGGGTAACCTTTTGTGGGCCATTGGCGCCGTTATTTCTTTGAACACTAGCTGGATTTGATGGAAATTGATCGTCAATTGTCTCCCGATGATGCCAACTTATTAGACGACATTCGCGTCGAACATAATGTTTTGGTGGGGATGAAACATACCAGAGACGGCGCACAGTGGGGGGTTTTATCACTTTTTTTCAAAATTCTGTGTCGCTCAATTTTGAACGGACTTTGATGCGGTTGGGCTTAAAATGCTTGGAAGGTTTCACTCTTTGACGTGCAATTGCCACTTTCTCATAAACTCTCACGTACAACCCCTTATCAACCCCTAAAATTAGAAAAATTTTTGTAAATTAATTTTACACACCCTCTTTGGGGGGGTGGATTTTTGGATGTAATGGATAAAATGAATATTAGGGGCTCAAAATGACCCATATAAGTCATTTTGGTCTCCTTTCTCCATTTCTGAAGTACCTTTTCACGTACAACCCCTAGAAAATATAATGTCAACCCCTAATATAGGGTAAATTTTAAATAAAATCTCAAAGTTTTTTAAAATGTTTCTGCATGTAAGAAAAATACTGGGCATTTAATACTGTCGGATAGGCCATTCCTGAAGGTAAAATAATAACATATTTGCAAATTAATTGCACACATCCATTTTGATCTCCTCTTTCCATTTCTGAAGTCAGTTTTTACGTACACCCCTAAAAAATAAAATATCAACTCCCAAGTTGAGGTAAATTTTAAAGTTTCTCTCGCATGCAGTACATTTAAAAAAATTATATATAAAAGTTTCATTTAAAATTTACCCTATTTCAAGGGTTTATATTTATTTTCTAGCGATCTTACGTAAAAACGTGCTTCAGAAATGGAAAAAGAAAACCAAAATAATATGAAAGAGGGTCCCAAGAATTATTCACCACCCCCTGAATACAAAAGAGGATGTTTATAACTAATTTGCATGTATATGATTATTTTACAATAGATTCAATAAAATGTAAACAGAATATGTATTTGAGGTTTTTATTAACTTTGTATCAGAATGATACATAAACAAACTAAAAAATATGAAAAATAAAATAAGATGTACATAAAAATATACTTATTTTTTTAAATTCTTTTTATTTCAATGATATAATAAATAATAAAAATGCTGTGAATAACTTGTATAGTTTTTATCCATTCTTGCGAGCATTCTTGCTTCAATCTCAGCTCCAATGCCTCAGATAAAAATAAATAAGTAATAGAGAAGGTATCTTTTTTGTAAACTAATTGTCTAATTGGGGTTTTCATCAAATATGATAAATTTTTCATAAATAAATTGATATTTTCAAACTTTTTTGCCCTATGCAATTGAAACAAAAATGGTCAAGACGTTGTGCTATAAATTTTTTTACAAAATTTACCCCTTCACCCACTTATTTGCAAATATGTCATTATTTTACCTTCAGGAAACACCTATCTGGCAGTATAAAAGCCTAGTGCCATTTTTGTTACGTATGCAGTAACATTTTAAAAAACTTTGCGATTTTATTATTTTCTAGGGGTTGTACGTCAAAATGGAGAAAGGTGACCAAATACCATAGGGTCCATTTTGAGCCCCTAATATTTATTTTATCCATTACGTCTAAAGTTCTCCCCCTAAATACTACTCACTTTATTGACTCTTGATCTCATATGCAGCCATGCCTCAATGCAATATCTATCTGCGAATATTTAAATAAGGCGGAAATAGTGATTGTTATACGCTTCAAATACAAAACGACGAGTATATAGCACTTGATCGGTACATTTCTAAAACCGGTAATATCGCTCCTAGAGAAAAAATTTTCATGTCACTGTGTTAGTGATCGAATCTTTCAAAATGTCCGTCCGTCGGTCATGTTTCTTGTATAGTTTGCCTCAGAGTTATTGTCGGCGCCTTTGATAGTGCGGTTAAGAACAAAGATCCCGACATTTTTTATACCGACAATTAATTTGGGATAAAGTATAGGCACGATAACTTAAGAATGAAAATTCTGATTGTGTTAAAATTTGGGCAGTAAGTTCGCATTAGCTAGAGGAACAAAATTGATCAATTAACAAAAAAGGTATTAATTATTTAAATTTTAAGAGACAATTTTGTTTTGTTTTGCAATTAAACAAAAACTGTCTAAAACTAATAATATTATGGTTAGCTTGATAGTCAGTGCACTAGTCTCGATCAGGGGGGGGGGGGAGAGGAAATATAACGAGAGAAACTGAAATATTTGGGGATTTAGTTGGACACTCGGCTAACCTAAAACAAACTCATAAACGAGACTATACGCAAAGTTTACTCCCTGTCTATGAGTCCATACTCCCTGATGACAGGGACCAGTAGACTGAACAAAAACAATAAAAAGTTGATCTACACAGCCGCCATGAGGCCGGCCCTTACATACGCAGCGTTGGTGTGGTACAGCGCTTCATCCACGGCAATAAAGAATAAACTGCCAGTTCTAGAGCACAAGTGATTCCTCCCATCTCCAACTCGAGCACATCTCCTTTGGAGATTTATATGCTCGTTATAACGACATCCCTCCACTAATGGCCTATATCTCTCAAGGACTTTATCAGCAGAAACATTGTGGTCATTCTAACAAGCAACATCTCACAAATAATAGAGTGTAATGCACATTTTTGTATCAAGCACAAATTACATTACCAGGAATTGCAATCTTTCGGCAGCTTATGCAGCTCAGCATTAGCCTTCACCAAAATATCATCTATGTTCTGTATTTTTACCCACCATTTCTGTTCATGTTTTCCTTGCGTCATTTTGTCATTATTTGTTTGTTTCTTTTTGTCTCGAAATTATTGTCTCAAAATCAGTCATTAAAACTATTTTAAATGAACGTAATATATAATAATAATAATATGTCAGCCTAATATATTACCTTGAAGCGGAATCCGTGATTGTCGACTATCGAATCATACCTCAACTTAGTGATTGGTCAACTGGCCCCACTAAGTGAAAATCCATTTGGAGGAGAAAAAAATAATAATACAGAGGTGCCCTACTACAAATATGAGGCGTGTAGTGTATTAGAAAATGCCACCTCCAAACTCTACTGGGATAGATCAATTACAACTGACCGTAGAGTGCCGAGCAACAGACCTGATATAATTCTCTCTAAGAAAGCCACCAAAATAACATATCTAATTGATGTAGCAATCCCAAATTTTAATAACATCCAAAAAACCATTGCAAATGAACTTAATAAATATACATAGTTGGCAATAGAAATAAAAAGAATTTGGAAACAAGAGAAAGTAACTGTAGTAACACTAGTCACGTCCGCAACTGAAGTAACGCCGCTACTTTTTAAAGACTCGCTGAAGCAAATTGATTTACCAGAAGGGCTACAAAACATCATCCAAAAATCTGTGATTCTGAACAAGTGCAACACTGTCAGAAAACACCTTACCCAATAATATTTTCTTGCTGAAAGGCCGAAAATATTATAGTGACCGTCAGTACGAGAGAAAGGATAAATAATAATAATTATTATTATTATTATTATTATAAAATAAAATAATAATAATGATAAATTATTTTATTAAACAGAGTTTGTTTACATAGGCGAAGTTCAGGTGACCACCTGCTCTTCCACTTAATCGTGACTAACCTAGAATTATAATACTTAAAATATTTAGAGTCAAAACTACAAGTTTTATGATCAATTCAGTGGCACGGCATAGCCGATCTCTCTGAGGAGCATTGTCTGTAGCAGTTTTCTTAAATGAGTTTTTCCCGTCTCAGCAGTCAACAAACTATACCAGAGTCTTATTTTTAATTTTAATTACTGTTAAATCCCTTGGATATTCCTAAACACTACGCCCTAATAAATCGGCTGGGCAGATAGGTGTAAGGCCTTAGTTTAACTATTTTTAACTCTCGACCTCACTGCCCCCCAATCCCTCAATTGCCACGGCGCGGCGCTTCGATACCATGGATGCTCTACTGGATCAGGACTCGAGTGTCCCAGTTAATTTTATATGTATCTAAACGGCAAATGAATTTGACTTGATCTGATCGGATCTGATGTGATGTGATGTGATCTGATCTGATTTAAATTGATAATTATTAGCGTATTATATTTTAGGACTCCCGGACGCCCGCTCAAATGCCAGACTCGGGAACGATGGCGTACTCTTTTAATTTGGTCCCATTTCAAATAATGAACTAATCTTATATCAGAAGTATCCATAAATGTCTTTATTATGCATACGCTACAAGATACATCATTATTCATGGCGAGCCTTAATAAATAATTTAAGAACGACAATCATCTAATTTCAGTCTTTAATTGGTTGTCAAGTAAGAAAACAGCGCGAGAAAATCATATGTATATCGATCAAGTAATTAAGGAACGGATATCGGTTATTTATTAGGTATGTTATGTATTTACTATCAGCTTTGTAACAAGTCACGCGACATTAAAAATAAATACCGAACTAAAGTTTTATCTGGCATCCGTCGGTATCCCTAGTGTATTTCGATGCATTTGAAATTCACGTGTTGTGAGGTTGTAATCAGATAAGACGGAATTATTAAAACGTACCTATTAAACCAACCCCAAAAGAACAATTTCTAAAAAATATTTTTTTTAAATTATTATTCTACAAATGCCTGCCCTTACTATTAGTGACATAGAAAGTAGTTGCGACTGGCAATTGCTTGCACAAACAGTAGCAAATCTGTTCCGGCATGGGAAAACATATGATTTGATTTAATTATAAATAACGCTGTCTGTAGCACTCATACTTCTGCCAGAGATTGTACGCGACATAGTAATGGTTCCATCCCAGTCTTTTCGTTATTTGCGTATTACACCTGCAAAACTTTTATCTGTGCACTGTAACACGGGGATCGACCGTTATGATTTTTTCGCCCGATATGACATGGCTGTATGCAATGCCGATACCGGTACGTGATCGGTATATATCCGCCACAGCCACAATTCCTGATATTTTTAGATTTATGTATAGCCGCACTCTCTCTCTGTGCGTGCTGCGTGCGCCATTTTTGGCCCTGTTTTGATAGTCAAACCTCTTTGCGTTTAAAGAACACAACAGAAATTCATATGAGAAGGGCGCCAGTTGTACTATCTGCACCATTTCACGACTTCTTCCCACTTTCAGGCTGATCCGTTACAACTTTTAGATTTTATTCTTGACATAGACACGAAAGAACAGTTCCTACTTACTTTAAATTGTTACTCTGCTATTTTCCGTTATATTTTGTGGCCATTGATGTACTATTTTCTGAAGTCTTAAATACTAATACTATTAAAGTCTCATTAGTGTCTGTGTTGTAATCGGGTCTCTGAGCAGACGTGAGGGATTGTGTGAAGTTCCTTAAAAATCAATTATCGATCTAAGCCACAAATTGCACGAGGTATGAAACTTAAAAGAAATAATTCGGTGAGAAGATTTTGTTCAATTATTTGTGTATATATTGATTAAAAATTTAATTTGTATAAAGTAAAAATATTCAATGCACATTTAACTAAATATGTATTAAGCAAATCAGATCTGCATATCACCCATGGTAAGTATGGAACTCATCCCAAAGATGTTTAATCTCAATTAACTACATATTGCAATGATATAGTGACCTTAACAATCAATTGACAAACAAATTCAATTCCCTATAGAATATATTTGTAAGTTTTCATATGGGGTTGAGAGAACTGAGATTGGCGGTAATAAATTTTATTGAAATTTTCAGTCGTTTGTGGCTTGCTCTGTAAATTCTTATGGGGGAATACATCATTCGTAGAGAGTGAACCATAAAATGTTTTTTAAATTGAAATATAAGTTAGATATATGAAGTTTTCCTGCTATTACAAACTGACTAATGGCATATAACCCATAGGGATAACGAAACTTCATCCTGCTTTCTAGAGATAGCTCCTCTATAGACACGTTCGTTTTCGAATTTTGTGAGGCTTTCTCGTTAAGAATCAAATTCGCCATTCGGCGTGATTAAAATGAGTTGAGCCGCCCCAATTCATAATTCATAATTTCATCGCAGTTTTCAAATTCAGTCAGATTTCATTGCACTCCCTACATTTTTACGTAAATACACTTTTTGCGCCTTTTGCATAAACATGTTTTTTCAAGTACAGTTTCATTGTACTTTCGTATTTCCTTCCCAGCAGAACTCATTCAGTGTCGCTAAAGTCCAGATATTTTATTAATTATTAGTTTTGCTAAGGGTTCCTTTGACAGGGCCACAGTAAATGGTGGTGCGTAGCAGTTCTTTATACCATTATTGGCCCTATACTGTTGAAGAGCGACTTCCTAACACTCAATGTCAAATACCCTCTAACGGACTTGTATCTGCGAATTACCAGTTACGTCTGACCCAAAGTGGACGGTTACAACCAGCGTTTAACCCACAATGGGTGTTATCACCAAAAGTGACAGGGCAAGGAGAAACTACTAAATATGTAGGTACGCTAGCGAGGTCTTGGACGGCTCTTAGACCTACGGCCAAGGGGCAAATAGGGTACAAAAGGTTTGAGTTTTTGTAGTAAAAGTACCACATATAAGGTGCAAAAAACCGACCGTCTGCCGTTTCTTAATGGTCAACTTCTCATTATGACAGCTTGTCAAAAAGGCGAAAAAAATCGCTAAAGTTATCTCATTGGGTACATGCTTAAAAACGTGACAATTAACTGGGAAAACCATTACAATTTGTTATTTTGTGTGGCAGACGTCAGTATTTGAACGCATACGTAGAGCAGACGCCCGTCGCGACGCGACGCCCAAAATTCCGACGTTTCTTACCTCATGGGGTACATGTACAAACTTGGGTTCAAATCAAAGGTCTTTTTGTGTAGATCATAGATATGTTTGAAAAAGATCGGCAGACGGTCAACCATAAAGAGCAGACGCTCTAGAAAATGTAACCTTAAAGAATAATGCCAAATTCGATACAGAGTTTTATTGAGTACATATTCGGAAATTTGAAAACACACTAGAAAAACTATTACACCTATTATCTTGTTTGTCAGACTTCCGTAATTATGTAAGCAAAACAACTTCGTATACAAGAAACAACAGCAATACATAACAATAAATAAAAATATCAATAGCAAAATAGTTTTATTAAGTACATGTTCGGAAATTTGACAATGCACTAGGAAAACTATTACAATTATTATTTTGACTTCCGTGAATATGTAGGCGAAACAACTTCGTATACAAGAAACAACAGCAATACAAAACAATAGTAGTAAATAAAAATAGTAAGGTTTGCTTCATAATAAATCTAAATAAAAATAACTATTCGTCATCATCGTCATCATGTAAATCATGAAAACCCTCTTCATTTTCATCATCAATATCCCTCTGCTCCATGCCAGTTTTGCGTACAACTATTTCGTCTAGGGTACTAGGTAATTGAGATCCATCAAACCAAATCCGCAAAAACTTACTATCATTTAAATTCCTGTACTTTTATACACTCTACATATGTTTCGGCTTGTTAGGCCTAACAAGCCGAAACATATGTAGAGTGTATAAAAATACAGTTTTTATTTGAAACATCAAAAAGCATTGTTTTTCCCTTTTCTAAAAATAATTATTCTAAAGATGTTTCACAAGGAACCTACCACATACTCAATCCAGTGTATTTAAATTCCAACCATTTTCTGAGGGATTATAAAATTTTGGTTGTTTTTTTGGTGGCACTATTCCATATGGAACATAACTTGGATTTCCCATACATAGCACAAATTAATTTTTCTACATACGTAATCTGCTCTTTGGAAATGCTTTCATTGTTGCCAAATGTACCAAACACGTCCTGAATTTTTTTGTCTTTTTCGAGGAGTTCAAAGGGTTTTAGTTTCCCTTTTCTGGAGAAAGCTGCCGTGTAGTTACACCCTGTTAAAGAATGGAATGGTGGTAGAGATTTACAAACATTAAATCCTAATGCACTGAAAATTGCATTAAAATCAACAAATCGACAAGTATTTTTGGATACAATTCCAACTTCCATCCATACAGTTACAGACTGATAAATGTGATGCATATTTCCTAATAGAATTATTGGGATGTCTGTGTCAGAGGCTCTAATTACAACATTACTGCTTTTTTTTAAATTTTGGATAAATGGTAAATAATGCGGCTATCAGCCTCCTCGTGGCAGCAAGTTAGTATGTCAATGGCTTTTCTTTTGATATGCCCGTTTACTACTGCAAATTTGTAACACTCATTGTTACAATTTGCGTATTTGCGTAAGTTTTATTATGAAGTATTTCCACAAACATATCATTTTGCCAAAAGTCACAAAAAGACTTGACCAAAGCTTGTTTAAAATTGTCGTCACGAAGTGCTTTCATGAAGTCTGATGACCGTCGTTGTTCACAACCTTGAATTAAAAATTCGACACTTCTTTCATATAAATTAGCCCTTTTATCGCGCTCAATATTTTTTACAGATGGGCTAACGAACTTATCGAAAAATGTGTGAACTGCATTGCCTTTATGTGGACAAATTTTCTTTAACACATATCCAGCTAATTTTCCAAACGTTTGTGGCGTTTCCCCTAATAAATGTAGTAAAAAGAAACCGTCAATAATTTTACAATCGACGTGGCTGGGAGGAATAGAATTAACTTATTTTTCAAGAGCCTTAAAAAAGCTAGATTTGTGTGTCCTATTCATGGTACCATCCATATGGCACAATGAACGTAGTAATGGAGTTAATGGAAAGGACAATATAGTTACAAGGTCAATTTTATTCTCTAACGATAAGGCTAAGATTCTACTCATTAAGTCACGTTCAAATCTAACTTCTACTACTTTTCCATCTCCTTTCTTCAATTTGGCTTTATTGTCGGAGGCAAATGTTGATATAGGCTGTTTTCTAATGGTATCTTCAAATCTCTTTGAATCTACGGAACACTCTTTAATGAAAGTATTTCTCCTTGTGTCATCGATAGATGTTATATCTAGTAAAAACTTTCTGGTTGTCTCAGTTGCTGATTTTCCAGTGGATATATTAAAGAGATTGCTTTTATCGATTTCGGAATTAAAAGGATTAATATTATTTTCAATTTCGTTGATTATGGCTTTTAATGCTAGAGCGGAAAAAACTATCTATGAGAACTAAGAGAAAAACTACATGTAGAAATATAAATGAAATCTTTGCATTCTTTGGATAACCTGAACTCTGGTTATGCTGGCAAATTAAAATCCTAAAATTTCTTATTTGACATTCCCATTATTACACTAGCATCCAACATAGTCCCCTAGTGTTATAATGAGAATATCAAATAAGAAATATTAAGATTTTAATTTGCTAGCATAACCAGAGTTCAGGTTATCGAAAGAATGCAAAGATTTCATTAATTTCTACATATAGTTTTTCTTTTAGTTCTCTTAGATAGATTTTTCCGCTGTTTGCAAAATCCTATAAAGAATATGTTTCATTACTATAAGCAAACAAATAGTAAATAATTCACTTTTGAAGAGAAAGGAAATTATTTTACCAAAAAAATTGGTATGCAGGTAAGGTGTGCCGTATTTTGGCAAATACTTACCTACGGATTGTTACTTTAACACTTTTCTCGACTAGAGCTAATCAAGTATCGACCAATCGAAACATATAACTTTTATTCAGAATTATTATTATCGTATTGTTATTTGTTTGTTATGGTTATTCTATATCGTTGCACTCTCTACGCAAGTACCGTGCCTGGTCATCTACGGGTCTACACGTGACTGAATTGCCTTTCTCGCTACCGCGAACGATAGCAGCGCCCTCGGTCATAGGTGTAAAAAAAATTAATATTTTGTTTACGTTTCTTTTCCTATGCCTAAAGAATAAAAGCTCGAATTTAATGTATTTCAGTGTTTGAGATTAACGAAATTTCATTTTTACTCCTACGTAATTTCCACAGCGTCTGCTCTTTATGGTTGACCGTCTGCCGATCTTTTTCAAAAATATTTATAATCTACATAAAAAGACCTTTGATTTGAACCCAGGTTTGTACGTGTACCTCATGAGGTAAGAAACGTTGAAATTTTGGGCGTCGCGACGGGCGTCTGCTCTACGAAGGCGTTCAAATACTAACGTCTGCCAAACAAAATAAGAATTGTAATGGTTTTCCCAGTTAATTGTCACGTTTTTAAGCATGTACCCAATGAGGTAACTTCAGCGACTTTTTTCGCCTTTTTGACAAGCTGTCATAATGAGAAGTTGACCATTGAGAAACGGCAGACGGTCGGTTTTTTGCACCTTATATGTGGTACTTTTACTACAAAAACTCAAACCTTTTGTACCCGATGAGGTAACTTATTTGCCCCTTGGCCGTAGGTCTATCTTTTCTCTTTCCGAGGAGGGCAATGTAAAATTGGCCACTGGGCGCAGTCCAGGCAGTTGACCCACCAGGCTCCTTGGACGAGCTACTAGTGTGGAGTGGACATCATAATAGCTCGATAAGAAATCCCACTTGCAATCTGAAATGTACGGCGACTCTTACAGCTGGAAAACTGTTTCTGGCGGAGAAAGACTTGCAGATGCATGATATCAAAATAGCAAGCATTTCTGAGGGACTCCGGATATTTAGATAGTAAACATGATATGCTTCTCTGAAAAGAATAACAACAGACAGAATAGAGTATGAGTCTGGTACTCTATTGAAATAACTTGATCAGTCCTCAGATACAGAGCTTGCTGTCAGTGATCGAATAATTTCCCTACGATTACAAGCCAACAATTGAGAATTTCGTACTAATGTAAGCATCTACAACTGCTGCTGAAATAAAAAATAGCAACTAAAACGTCTCCCTATCACGTTTTAGTTTATACTCCTTTGGTGACAATACAAACCTCACCCGGTAAAGAACAGTGGTGGGGTTAAGCTGGAAATTTCCTAGAAAGAGACATCCGATAGGGAAATATTTATTATTTCTGGCCATAACTTTTTTTCTTAGTAGGTACGTGTATGTAAAAAAACTGTAAGACTACCTAAATAGAACCAACCATAACAAGACTATTACTATTCATAGGGGGGTGCATAAAATGCATCTAAAGTGCATAATTTTTTGAAAAATTCTAGAAATTGGTAGAAAGGCCTGAAAATCTCATGGGAATCGCTTGCCGGGGGCTTTCGAGGTCGCTAAGTCCACATCTGACATCGAAACTTACCAGGGATGATTTATAATCCGTAACTTTTGTAAAATGATGAATATCTTACTGGGTTACGATGTGGCAAAACGGGTTTTCATACTTTAAAAAGAAAGGAAATTATCGGTGCGCTACAGCATACCTCCAATTCCAAAAAATCTAAATATGTATATTTTAAGAGAGTTAATACCAAAGATAAACATTTAACAATTACATTAACATATTTTGTAACTAGTCTTTACTAAAATATACTATAATAATATTGACATGCAGTTACATTTGTTTACTGTCATCTCTTAATGCCCAGTCATCAATTATAACTTCATTGGTAGTTGCCGACCTTAGTATAGTTTATTGCCTCATTATAAAACGAATCGTATCACTGTAGGTCTCATTATAATGTTTCAATATTATAGTTTTCTCTTATTAAACCTGCATACTATATACAATACCTATACATACAAGCAAAATCAATTCAAAACTTTGTTCGGGTGGATCAGTTTACTACAAAGTTTATTTGCAAACAACTACAAATCGAACGGGTGAATAATTCCATATCCAACAATGGAATCGTACTCGGGAATCAGGCCTATTCGGATAGAGGAACCGTATACGAAACTTTTGAGTATCATTGAAAACTAAATACAACAAGTCTCATGTATACGAGCAAATATTTTGGATGACGCGACGATATGTTGGCCCGTAAGAAGTAACAAATTCTTATAATATTTTTCCTAACTCAAACAATTTTTTTAATTTAAAATTAGTCAGAAATGGGCAATGCTTTCAGTGTGGACTAGTGATGCCTAATTTTACTGAGCCCGCTCAGTTCGTTCAGCTCACCGAGGTGAGTCGTTCATCGAGAGTCGTCCATTTGAACGATGTATAGTTCTCTACATATATTTAAGGCATATAACAAACCTCAAAGCTTTACCGCTAACGTATAGAAGGGAGGGCGGGGCATCTTATATATTCGTAGAAAATGGTAAATCATAAATATAATGTATTAGTTTTTTATATAGTTACCAGACTCTGTCCTACCGAAATTATTTTAGGATGTAACGGTTTACAGCAGGTATGCAAACCCTACCCTCGACAGAGTCGAACTTAATATTGTCATTGTATCATGGAATATCGAATTTGTCAATGCTCCACACCACAAATATATAAGATATTATTCCTATCTTGACATAAACAGAACAGAGTAAAAATGTTTAATTGTACTGTACCAAATAACTATATTTATTTACCAAAGGCAATATGTACTTCCAAACTTCTACTGGTATTGTGCACAAAAATTGTTAAGTGCGGCTCTGTGGGATATCCGTTTTCCTAACGAGGCAGTGATTTACGGTCGGTTTTTATGTTATTTTTGTGTCTCAACTTTATGTAGCGAACTATACCCGATATACGCTTTATTCATATACGCATGTCGTTCGCTTACAGGAGCATACGAAAGTGTTAACTGCGGTGAGCTCGAGATCGGCACACTTGCTCAGGACTCAAGAAGAGTCAGAAATTGCTAGCGCACTGAACAGCACTGGGATACTAGCGGCACGGTAGAGAATCGTAGTGGCGTATTGAACGACTCGTATTTAAAAAGTGAGCCGTTCGTTTACAGTTCACTGTAGTGAACGACTCAACACTAGTGTGGATAGTAACTAGAGTCTAGTCGCTGGGGTGCTGCAAACGATTTTGTATGCGCGCGCAGTAGGAGGCGTATTGATGCAAGTTTATTGTATTTAAAAGTAATTTTGAGCTTTTCAGCAGTGGAACGTTTTGTTTGCAAAATTTTGAGGTAGGTCAAAGTCGTCCGTTGAAAGTCAGTAGATGGTATGCGAGAAGGGAAAGGAGAACATTTGCGCTGTTTTTGCCATTGAAAATAAATTGCAAAAACGGCGCATGCTCCTTGCTCTTCTCAGATACCACCTACATAGGTGATGACGCGCGTGCATACAAGATCGTTTGTAGCACCCCAGCAGCTAGACTCTAGTTGGATAATACAACTACATATTGCGCTCACTTGTGGTGTCATCGATGCGGGTTTTACAGTGTTGCCACTCTGACATTTATAAATAATAAAACTGTTTTACTTTTATCTTGTTTAATCATTTTAAAATTAAGAGCACTAAATGAAATTTGTTATAATAATAATAATAATAATAAACACCACAGGTAATACAACCCCCTTTATCCCTGAAAGCTCTGAAAGAGCCTTGTGCGGGAGAGGGCTACACATTTAGAGACAAGGGACACACATCCAATATCCGAGTATACTAGGATTAATTTCTTTCGGAAAAAAATCCCAGTGCCACGACCGGGAATCGAACCCAGAACTCCTGGCTGAGAGTCAAGCGCGCTTGCCACTCATCCAAACAGTCATATATGTTATTGATTTATACTGGTAGATATTGCACAACCAAGGGTCTCCTGGGAACTGTAAACTACGAAACGATAATAGTTGTCGTATTTTATGACCCCCATATGAACAAATTTCTGCCTTAATTGCAACAAATGTATTTTAATGATGACAATAAAACTAATTTTTTGGTTATTATAATGCACATTTTTAAACCACTGTCAATAATTAAATTCATAACAGTTAATTCTGACTCAATAATACTTAATTCACAATCTCATTCGTCACACCCAAATTAAAGTAATTTTTAGTACATTTATATTTGTCTTAATATTAGACAAATCAAACACATTGATAACTTGTTAAGTGGCGGAGTAGTCTACAACTAAATAACGCAAAGCAGAAAAATACATGAAATGTCTGTTTGAGCTGCCTACGCTGACAGCGGAGTCATTTTTTAATAAAAGGCAGTTAGCAACATTCAGATAGGTCAGGTGGCACTTATCTGGGTGTTTGTTTATAGTTTGTTTCCTCTTATGTATGTATTAAACATAATAATACGAGATATGTAGATCGTAACCTTGGACTTGACTTAATTTGACCGACGTTACTGACCTAGTCAATATTATAATTACTACTGTCTGCCCAGAAAATATCGTATTTTTAGAGGATACTTAATTTAAGAAATACCGTTGGAGTATAACAAATTTTATGAGACTTTTTTTACTTCTTTAAAGTCTATATGTATTATCATGGATAATGACACCCTGTATAGCGAGAGACGGACTAAAGTTGATTATTGGTTTTCTAATAAATGGTATGCATATTATGTTACGGTTGTTGATAACACTAATAATATGTATTTAGCTAAATATATAATACAGTACAACCAAAGTAAAATAATAAAAATTAATAGAATCCACAGAGGGTTTATACTCTTTTCGTGGGGGAACTAATACTAAGTACCTACTAGCAAACAGTTGGAAAACTATGATAAATGTCATACATAATATAACACAGGTACACGATTCACAACTAGAGTACATTATACTTGTCGGCGCCACCGAAAATAATTTCTGTACGCCTATGATTCTTAGGAACCCAGCACTAATACTTGTGATTGTTTATTATTTTTGTTAATATAAACATTGTGGTTGACTTACCTACCCCAACCAATAACAGTTTAAGATTCGATGCATTTCCTTATATGGGCATGGGAACACGCTTATCTTAAGCGAACGAAACAGATCGGCTAGCCCGGGGAACAAAAAGGCATTCGATGATTACCTGTGAGAGAGTTAAGATTTGATTATCGCGGGCTAGCGGGTCGTGGATCGTTAGTTCTTTTGTTTTATTAGATTTATCCGATGGTGTTGAGACGGTTTTGATTACTTGTATTATTCGTATGGACAATTAGACTTTGTTATTAAATTTTGTATTAAGTGAAATACCAGTGTCGTACTTGCTAACATGTCCAAGCGGTCTAACCCTAAACGTGCCCCCGTGGTATCCGACATACTTATTCATATACATATTCATATTCATAAACATAATGATGAAATCTGTCCTAGTTTAAAAATTTAAATGAATTTCAGGGAGGAATATTAAATAAATTCCATTGATTTTATTGTAGTTCCCAGCATATTATTAACTAGATAATCGAGGGGTGTAGAGATTTATTATATAAGGGAAATGTAAGTTTAGAGGTTGTTTTTTATACAATATATCCATTTTGGATTTTTATTTAGGTATATGAAATATATAAGCTCAAAGTCGTCAAATTCAACATTATGCACAGTGAGGATTTCGGACAGAGCATATCTCTTCTACAGCCTAGTGACACGTTATAGTTGTCTCCATATATTTAATGCAAATAAAAGAGACTATAAAAACGGGCCATTAAAATATAAAAGTCGGTATTTTTACCTGCCGATACGGTCCTACAGAGCCGTACTTCAAGTTTTTGAATATTAGAATAAACAAAATAAATACTAGAGACTTAAAAAACGTGTTTTCGGCAGAAATTTAATAACGTTTCTGGTAAATTGAAAAATCTTACTCTGTTTTGCGTCAAGATAGGATATCCTACGCATTGGTGGGCGTATCGCCCGTCCTTCGCGGCATTGATAGATACATTCAAAGTACGGCTCTGCTTATCTGCTCCCTGGGTATGACGTTCTAGTTAGTGGTGATTTGCGCAACTGTATTTCAGGAGTTAAGAAATTTTTATTAAAAGAGGCTTGTTTCAGATTAATTCTTATTTTAATTATGCCAGAACGTACTATACATGAGAACAATGCTGGTATATGTATTAAGTGGTCCATTATATTTATGATTTACCATTTTCTACCAAATTTAAACATGCCTCGCTCTCCCATCTATTCGTAAGCGGCACAGCTTTGAGGTTTTTTATGTGGAAGTTTAAAATAATGAAAAAAGTAAGGCCCTAGTATTACTAGATTTCTGTAAATCCGTTGACACTATAAATTACAATATTTTATTAGTTGTGTTACATCTCCCTGGTGTTAGCAGGGTGTAGACAAAAGAAAGGGATCAAAGAGCTTTGCTGTGCAAAAGTTGATACATCGTAATATCCCTTAAAGTAAATTTTGCTTATATATTGAAGTGCCACAACAATCTTGGAAATTTGAACATTTCAGAAAAAAAACTCATGTTGAAATATTTTAATTTCATTTGGATTAAGTTAAAAACGAGATTGAGTTTGGATATTTTGCAGGCCACTTTCATACACTTATCTATTTAATATTTAATCAGAAAAACATTACTTATCAAGTATACTGTTGATATCATTCTGACCAGGCTCGTATACCAATAAAGCCAATCAGTGACGTCAAGCTATTCAGTTTCTGAATGTTACGAATTATTAAAAGATAAAAATGAATATATAAAACTAAATTCCTAACTTACAAATAAACAATAAATTCAAAATTATGTTATTGATTTCTTAATTGGTATACTAACGTGGCTAGTTAGGACAACAGTATACATAATGAATAAGTAATTTATCGTTTTTCATATTAAATATTAGAGTTGAATTGTGAGTGCATGAAAATTGTCCACAACTTACCCAAATGATATTTTTCCTTAAACTGAGCAGAAATAAAAATTGTTATAATTTAGTTTGTTACTATTATTATTAAAGTAAATTATGCATTATTATGTAGGTATAAATAACAGTATTATAAAATTCAAATACACGAGGAGTATGTTGCTACCTACTTTAATTTTGAAATGGATTCTTTCTACTGATGCAACGATTCCTGTTTTCGCGATTACGATTACGATTGTCATAGAGTTATGATACGATTGCGATTACGATTATAAAAAACAGTTGGAACGCAAAATAAAAATAAACTTTATTCTTGAAAATAAAAAAAATATATGCAACACAAACAATACAATAACATTAGTGTAATATCGGAATTAAATTTTTGTTTAGAAAATATAAAACATTTGTAAATTCTGCTGACTCAACCTGTTCTATGGTTCCCTTTAGTGCTTCGAATAAGCCCTGCAGTAGAAAATAATTTTTATGAATTTGCTGACGATGCGGTGGCTTATACGATAAGTATTTAAATGTCGATTATTTCAAAAGTGGAAATGTATAACAATTTGTCCTATGGGAAAGATATCAGATAGTGCGCTATATTGTATACATACCATTAAATATGTGTCAACCTCTTCTTTACATGAATTTTCTACAAAAATAAGATGAGTTAAGAACGAATAATAAATAAAGAGAAGTGGAGGATGCTTTTTTTGTCGGTCGTTATCAGGTATTTTTGAAATGGCAGAATTCAGAAACTGCGTAGTTTTTTCACCAGTGTTTTGAAGACGAAAATCCCATAATTTGTATCTGGTTCGAGAAGAGTAGCTAGAATGCGCCGGCCGCTATTAATCCAGTTTAAACCAGCATGAGGCACGAAGCAAGGTAGTAGACAAATAATCGTACACGAATTACGATTACGATTAACCGTGCGAGCCTAATAATCGTGAATTCATCGTAATCGTTGGTTCACTAATTTTTTGTTATATGTGACAGTCTTGATCTGATGTATCGATCTATTAATCGTATAAAAACTGAAAGCCGCCAAAAACAGTCGGCAACTCTTTATTGTACATGGGCGGAGGTAAATAGAAATGCTTGTCATAAGAAAATGTTATAATTTTTTGAAAATTGTATTAATTTTTATTATCTTTTGTTTATTACATAGGCTATTTTTGTTCATTTATCCAATAACATATTTTTGATGTATTATATCAGTTTTAGATATAAAGTCTAAATATTTAAATTTATTGGGTTTAGTTTTAAAGTTATCCCATACTATATTGAAATATGTTATTGCTCAGCAAGGAACAACGAGAAGGTATGAACATATCCCTGCCGGGATGAGGGAATGGAGCAGGTTAGATTGGCGAGGGGCAAGGATGTTATATAGTAAAAATAAAATTTAAGTTTCTTCTAAAATAAAAATAAAAATGTAAGTTTCTTAACCAAAGCAAAGAATTAATACAACAAAAATAAATATTTGAATAGATAAAACATAAATAAAAACAAAATTAAAATATGTCTAGAATAAAGTAACTTAAATTAAAATTTCTTGTCAACTAAATAAAATATATTCCAAGAAATGTAACAATAAAAAAGTAAACTTCGTACCTAATATAATAGCTAAATATTTTGTTCTGAAAATATATATTAAAAAAGTTAAATGCTAAAAGTTGACGCGTCCGAATCTTCACCTTCTTAAGAGGAATCATTACCCGGTTGAATTATAATCGACGCAATGGGAGGTAGTGTTGGATATTGATTTTCTTTTTTAATTACATGCTTAACGCAATTTTTCCATAAATCAGTATTGTCGAGGTCATTTATTACTTCTCTTATATGAACAACTACTACCGCGCTTAACGTTGGAGTCATTACATTTTCGCAAACGATCTTTTAAAGTTGCTCAAACCATCTCGATAAGATTAAATATGCATAGTACGGAGGTAACCGCAAAAATGTATAACCGTGTATATTGGATAAGTTATCAATAACATATTCCCTTTTGAAATTCTGTTCTTTTATTCATTTCAGTAATTCGCGCTTTATTTTAACTTTTACAGCAATTTCCATATTTTTTTTCTCAAGAATTTTAAAATGGCTTCCTTGTACTGGTGTTTGGTATTTTATTTAATATTCGCGAGTGATAAGAAGCATTATCTAATACAATTACCGAATTAGGCGGAATATTTGGTATTAAGCTGTTCTGAAATCCATTTTTCGCACTGCACTGGAGAAATGTTATAAACAACTAGGTGATATCGAGTCCACGTTGACTAATGACTGATATAACTCAAACACCGACCGACCAATCGGAGTGAGAAATACCCGGATGCCAGCCAATCGTCGCCACCCGTCCTCAAACCCAAGCCAAGGACAGCACATCTCACAACGGCATTTCTACCTGCTGCTCTGGTGAGCTATCCTGGTCTCTTTATCTGTGTATAAGTGAAATGATTCTATACGTTGAAATACGGTAACCCCCCCCGTCTATCATATTCACATGCCGAAATTGGGAGAGTTTTAAGTATTAACTACGTAGGCAATTTTAATCATAAACTGCTAGATTACTCATGTTGATTGTATTAAATTTTAAGAGTTTCGTGTGCTGCATCTTTCAACGGCAACTTTAACGTCGAATGGCAACGTCAAGTTGAGAGTATGAACGTATATGCCGTATTCCATGTGATCATCGCTTCCATTCAGTAACATTAAAATAACAACCATCACATGACCACCTAAATAGAAAATTCAAACATATGACGACAGTTCGGAAAATTGTTGATGTATTTTTTTTAAACTTTGCTGAAACATGCTACTTGCGATTTTTCAGTTAAATGAACCTTATTCTTATTACCCATAATAAAATTGAAATATACGGTAATCTATGTTTACATATCTATTTGACATGTTTATTCCACGTCTAGATATTTGTCTTTGTTTTTGTTTACATTGTCACTTATAAGTTAATATTTAACAGTGAGAACATCGGCACAGTCGTAAAATATAAATGAATAAAAACAAATATACAATGACTTATGTAATGTAGACATGCCGTTGACATGGTGTTGATTTATATAGCAATTTAGTCAACTGGCCTAGAAAAAAATTAATGTAAATCTGAAAATTGATCGAATGCACCTTAGACATTATATTAATGAACACTAAAAGTCCCAAAACCATGATCAATAAGGGCATAAGTCACAACTAATGCATAAATACTATGACTAGTTAACATTAAACAAAAACACAAGCAATGTTCTATCCTTGTTAAAAATCTGACACTGCAAAGTTAGCGAAACTTAGTCTCAGCTACTACATAACTTTACGCAGTTTCGCCTTGTGCTCTAACAGTTTCTTCCAAATCGTTATTGGGCTAATTCATTTGCTTAAGAAAGTCTCACAAAAAGAACGAAGTAGTGTCTGTTCGTAACCAAGTACTTAACGACTTGAACGGTAGTCAATAAAATAAATCTTAGGTGGCGCAAAATTCAAAGAGAACAAAAGCAACATACAAAAACAACGAACGGGTAGATCGTATGTACGTTCTTAGCCAAGTAATGACATAAAACTAAAATATTGCTTGATAATATCACAAGACGAGACGACAATACCCCAATATGCCAGCAGTTCTCAAACAATATCATTAAACATGTTTGAAACAAAAAAATTCTGAGCTTTAAACCCCATGTTGTATGTTTTTTGTTTGTCTAGTCGTTTTCCACCACCAGCTTTTTTAATGACATGAAACTAATAATTACTCTATATGATGTGGGTGTTTGACGGTTCCCGATTTTTTTCTTATATTGTTTTACGCGACGACGTTGCATTCATTGATTGTATGTAGAAATACATGTAATTGATGTTGAAAAAAATGTGTTGGACATAATTCAATTAGATTTGATAGTGATAAATTCTAAGATACTCTAGGAAGCATGCTAGTAAAAAACGGATTATATAATAAACATCTAGAAAACTGGTTCACTATTTAATAACGAATTTGTTATATCTGTAATCACTCAATTAATAAGAAAAAACTGTGCCACAGGTTGTTACCACGAACATTCTATTAACAAGCCCGAGGTCCTGTCGGGGACCCTACATGTAATCCATCAAAACGTATTTAACATTTAAATTCATTTGGCTCTTAATTTTGCATTTCAAACTGATATAATAAATAATATTCTGTCAAATAAGATCAGCTTATATTAATTTAAACATTATACTCCGTAATGCTATTAATTTGAATCTACATTAATAATAATTAATAAGCCCTCATTATACATCTTGTTCGTGCTGAGAGAGGTTGTATATTAATTAACATTTTACGAGGCTGCTATGTATTAATTTAAAACCTTTTTTGAATAATTATAAATTGTTTCTTTTAATGGTAATTGACTTTGAAATTTAGCGAGTTAACGTGCTTTTTACGTTGTTTTTATGGCCTCATTAACATTCGAGTACGCGAGCTGGATATTAAATCCATTTTCCTTTTTTATCGATCAGGCTCTTATTTCTACTGCTCTGCACAGCAGCGGACCTTGTAACGTTATTGAAAGACTAGATAATTAACGTGGCATTTGAATTATCTATCTTTTATGACAGAAAATGCTTATCTGTGTGCTTTTTTCTTTTCATGATTACCCTCGATTATGTCCAATTGGAGATGGAGATCGTTAACTATCCAAAATAAAAATGCAATTGTCAGATTAGGAGAAATAGTTTGATTATTATTATTAATATTGTTACACATATTCAAAAGCTGCTTGGGCATCATAAATAAGGATATAAATAATAAAATTAGGCTAGACCACCATGGAAAGTATTTAATTTAATAATGATTTAATATACTGACATAATAGCTGATAAATTCAATCATTTTTTTTTACAAAATTTTTAAATCTGAATGGCAATAATAGCATCTCAAAAATGCAGTTTATGAAACTCTGTTGTCCCAGAAATGATTTAATTACCTTAAAAAATAACGAAAATACAAAGATGTATTAATATCAAATTAAATTTACCTCAAACGTAGTGAATAGAAATGCTCTAAGGCATATAAATAATAGTCATTTTAAATCCAAAATTTGATTGCCAGAAGCCTCAAAGTAATATTTATAATATGTATATTTTTTGCAAATAACGGTTTACTCTTGGAAATTACTATAACTAGCTGGTGAATGTTTTAATGCTGCGCCGTTGTAATTATCGCTAATTCATTTTTAATTAACCTAAGAAAGTATTTCCTTCTACTGCGGAATTGCTTTTAGCAAATTAAGCGTTATATATAGGAAAATAATAGAACCGAGGAAAGAATAGAATGAAAATATGTAATAAATTGGTCACATCACGACTTGTTTTATTTTCTACCCAGATAAAGGAAATACGAGAGGAAGTATTTCTAACCAACGCCGCTCGCATTAGAGAGCTTCCTCCGTGATATTTATTTGAGGATTTTTCCACTTCTTTTTGAAATTACTGCTCGGTTTGCTTATTGTTGCTTTTAATGTAACAAGGCTTTAAATTTAAAATGTACTTCTGTGTTTTACTGTGCAGACAGGGCTGGTATATCTTTTGAATTCAATTTGTTCGTGGAATGTTTACGCTAAAAATAGATTTTATCTCCTTTTTCATTATACTCTTATTCTGTGCTTAACTGTCTTTGTAATAGCACACTAGCTCTCAAGAGAATGCACTACATGAACAATAAACGTAAAATAATAGTGAGTAAATAAACAGTTTCATTTCTGTTTTTAATTTGCTCATGGACAGATTGGCAATGAAAAACAACAAAGAGGTTCTTGTAACTATGAGTATTATTATTTGGAAGGGCTTTTCTCCAGTCTCAAAACAATTTTTTTTAGTAGAATTTTATGTTAGGTAGTACTTGAGATCTTCCTAAAAAATCAATCCCCTCTTCTATTTCCAAAACTAGTAAAGCTAAAATTTCGAATCAAATAGTGGAGATAGAAGTATATAGATACTTTACATGAAAACTATTACGATTTTTCTAAAATCGAGTTTTCGAGAAATTAATAGTAAACGATGACAATCAAACGGTTGGCACAATGATTTCTAACATTTGTGATTATGGAATGGGGAAACTATTCACAGGAAAACTGTGTGGCCGATAGTTTTATTCTTTTTTATCTATATTAAAATAAGTACGTTGGTTTTTTTTTGTTACATAGGCTTAGGCATGCTAAAATGTTAATTCATATTTTGCTATCTACATTTCTACAACATTTAAGTATAGGTAACAATTCTAGCATGTAAACTTAAACTTCATAGGTACGCATTTAGACGGCTATTTGAATAAAAAACATGGGAATATATGAAGCAATTTGGCTCCCCCCAGACCAGACTTGTCCCTGACACCCCACTACCACCACCGCCTTACAAGTGTATATAGGATATCAAACTTATTTGTCATTTCTATGCTCGCAAAGTTCTCATTATAATGACTTTTTAAACATTATGTATTTTTTAACACAGAGCGGGGGGGGGGGTACGTCGAAATATAACACATATCCTCCACCACAAGTGCCTATTTGAAACTATTAAATTGAAGAGAATAAAATCTGTACTGAAATAGCTTTTCCAACTCTATGTCACACATATTCTCTCTCTCTCTCTCTCTCTCTCTTTGCGTTTTAGGAGTAGACGATTTCAAATATTATATTTTTGAATTTTTATGAGTAATTATTTCCACATACTAGAGTGCAAATATAGTATCAATATGTTTTCATTTAAAGAGACTTGGCTGGGAAATCTGGATGTGGAAGAAATAATTGCTAGGCAGCGGTTTTTTATAATCTAATATATCTGCATTGAAACATTTTCAGTTGTTTTTTGAATATACACATAAGAAATAATATAATTGTGTGTTTCTAAATTTCTTTTGAGACACATGGATCCAAATAAACTAACTTCATACCACTACTTTTAGAAAAAAAAATGTAGTACTTATAGGTTTTGCATTTTTCCGGTGGACCATCGAAATCCGAAAAAAACGTCGTATCGAAATGAAAGTCATATTTATCGACTCGAGAGCGAATTTAGAAAATTTCGTCCGTCGGTCAGTCGGTCTGTCTGTCTGTTACGCCCAGCCCCCTAATCCGTTTTCGGATTTCGATGAAACTTGGATGGTTAATAGGAGGTCTTTAGAAAACCTTAACGCTCGGCTCCGTTTGGAAACCGGAGGTACCCGATATAGAAGTTTCGGGTTTTTCGGGAAAAATTGAATAACTCGGTACCGGTTAGTCGGATCGAGATATTTCAAAAGAGAAATGGTGTCGCTGCTACAAATAAGTATACCAGAGACTATGTCGAAAAACAAATAAAAATTCTTTTTTTTTTCTTCTTCGAAATCGGGCTAGGAAGCACGATAACTGTCCAGAATATTGACTGATTTCGATGAGACTTGGTGGGATCAACGGTCACAGTCACAAATGAAGCCTATTGCTGGCGGCCCGAATCCGTTGACCGCAAGTAATTTTTCCAAGGCCGAGTATGACTTTTCAAAGAAATTAATAACTCCCGAATCGAAGGTCCGATTTTGATTTTCAAAAATGGCAATTGTAGGTCTCGATTAGGTCTATTAGTTGACGTTTGTGAGAAATTTGATAAATCAAAAGCGAATCTACAAATCCTGGAAAACTTGATTTTTTTGATAAATTCTACAAATTCCGAACAGTTTCCTAATAAAAATCGAAAATTAACTATTCCGTCGATCAGTCTCTATAACCAGTATAAGGCACGGACCTTTTTGGACAGTAAATCTGAAATAGAGTTTTTTCGAAAAATTTAAAATAAACGAGTTATTTACGAAAATGCATTCCATAATTATTTAAAAAAATATTACAAGTTGATAAATTCTCCGTGCGATATAGGTGCAAAAAAATAATGTAATATTATATTTAAAATATCATCATTCATTTCCTTATTTTCATTTACTAAATAAAAATAGAACCGATGGCCTTTCTGTGTTTTAAAATGTAGTTAGCCTTTACTTTAATCAATGCAAAAAGAAAAATAGAACATGTCAAAATATACTGAATCATCCCAATAGGGATAAAAATCATATCAAAATGTAGTTTTTTTAGCTTGTTTCTTATATAAATAATAATATCCCTCTTTGTATTTAATTCTTTATCTTTCTACACCTATTATTTTACAAACCAATAAGTAAATATGTATGGTTGTTAAATGCATAATAAAACCAGTCGTTATTATTATTTTTTTAAAAGTAGGCACATTAAAAGAACGAAATTCTAGAACACCACTTGCAGTACCCGTCCATATGGTGTGTCACGAAAGTATGCATAGGGCTCCCTGGCGTGCCATCAGCTGAGCGAGACCCCGGTCAGTGCCCCTCTAGAGCTGCTGCTGTTGATAGCTCCTCCAAGGTCAGTGAGGCTGTTCACGCTCCCGAGCTGGATTCCATCCCGACCACATCGCTGCTTATAGGAGACAACAGGATAATGTGACAGGCCGTTTTATTTAGAAAACACGTACAAGTGAAAAAAATTTTAAATTTTGTTCCAAGGGTACTTACATAATTGGCAAAATTTAAATGAAAAAGATTTGTAAAGGTATTTACATAGAACTGCTCTTTTTATTTATACAGGGTGGTCAGTCTACAAAATTATTAATTAAGAAACGATATAGAATAATAAATCGGAATGTAGTGAAACGCTACCCATTTCTTCACTTGTAATAGCGCTAACTACCTACCAAATTTGACTGGTCTCCGTCAAATAGTTTTTTAGATATAGCACCAACAAACATAAAAGCGACAGACAGACAGACTGACAAAATTGAAAAATTTTGAAATTACGTATTGATAGATTATGTTTACAAAAACCATACGATAACGAAGCATGAAAGTTTACACTATTAATTTAAATTTATAGTTCTGGGTACAGACCTTAGTTAAGAATAACACGTTGAGTCTCAAGTACCTACTTTAAAAGGGCATTTTAATAAACTAGAATGTTTTAAATTTTCATAATATGCGTGGTCTGAGACGAGAAAATTCGAGAAAATCTCGGAGGGTGATTTTTTCACGAAGACAATAATCCCTAGTAGCACCAATGTTGCACCAATATATAATCCATATAAGACCAATATATGAATATAGGACGAATATTCATATATTGGTCCAATATGTTGTGCTACTAGGGATACTTGTTTGTTTATTTGTAGTAGTAGAACTAACATATTTTAAAGGTTTAAGTGCATCACGACCTTCCTTCAGGATTATCCGGATTATTCTAGATAATTATATGGTGGGTCCTTCCACCACAATTATCTAGGAGGCTAAGTAGCTCTGCCTATCCTAGGTTGAGCAGATTTTTACGGCCTCTTAGTTCGAATCGTATCGATCAAGTTTAAACCAAAATCAGCTTGACCAAGTATCAAAATCCATGGTTACAATTGTTGCAATAATCGTAACCATAGAAAACGGTATTCGGGTATTTATGTATTTACGTTTTTGTGGTTGAAATTACTAAGATCTTCCACAATTTTTTTTTTAAATAAGTTTACAATGTCATGAAATTTGGAAATTTTACATTTTGGCGAAGAAAACACGTTATTTTTCATTATCTATTATCTTTAGACGGTTCACCCTGTATATTTTCTACCGATTTTTTCGCTGGCAGTAGCGTCAACTACCTACCAAATTTGGCTGTTCTCCGTTAAGTAGTTTTTTTAGTTAAAGTGCCAACAGACAGACAGATTAACGGAATTGAAAGACCCTTCATTGTCGTAATCTGCTTAATCTGAAACGTGAAAAACCCGAAGAAACCTCGGAGGATGATTTTTTCATGAATACGATACTTCCCTTCCGTCCTACTGAAGGAGTACTCCAGTCCAAAACCAAGCAAAAAAGTTGATGATTTATTCGACAAAGAATGCTAACAAGGCTTCTCGAACTCGAGAAGTCCGGGCTGATTACAGGCCTTTTAACAGGCCATTGCCACTTCAGATATCATCTTGAGAATATGGGCAAGGCAAAAGAAAAATACAAACATCCTACTATTTCGAGCTCAAAGTGTTTTAAAGTCAAAGAGCTTGTATGAAGTCTGGTACAAAATATGTATTTTCGCTCGTTGACCTCGAATCCGATGTCAATTTTGTCCCACCACATCAAACTCGCCAACAAAATTGCAAAAGTTACAACTTTAGTGACAACTCCTAGTAACGAACGAATTCCGTTGTAGACATAAGATCTCGTTTTGGTTTTCGATTTCTTGTATTTTCTTCTTACCTGTTTCTGTACGAGGAAGCAATCGTTCTGAATAAAGTTTAGTGGTAAATTGTTAAATTTTTTCGTCCAAAAAAAATAATTAATTAGCTGGAGTTGTCACTATAAAGTTGTAACTTTTGCAATTTTTTTTGCGACTTCGACGTGGTAGGGCAAAATTGACATTGGATTCGGGATCAACGAGAGAAAAGACATTTTTTGTATCAAATTTCATACAAGTCCTTCGACTTTAGAACACTTTGAGATCCAAATAGTGCGACTTTTACATTTTTCTGCACTTTGAGGTTAGAAAAAGATTGTGACGTGATGGAGCAAAACTGACACCTGATTTGGATTCAGCAAGAGAAAATACACCGCACTGAGAGCATGATTTATTTGAGAGAAACAAAATTTATTTCCACGAAAGAAATGATTTATTTGTATTTGGCCAATTAAATATTTCTTTGTGGATACCAAGGCATTTACTTGAGAATGAAAACTAAATATTTATTATTGTCAAGTAAATCAAAGTACTCATGAGTAAGAAATATTTGTTTCTGAGCAACAAATACTTGTTTATCATAAACATGGCTTCTTATAAAATTTCTTGGATTTATTTGTAGCGAACAAATATTTGTTTGTAATAAATAAATATTTCTTTCTCAACAACAATCCTTCATTTGATTTAGTTGTAATGATATTAGCGTTGATAATTTGTTGATGATTGCAAGTGGAGTAATGGCGTCTGAGGCTTGGCCTCGCCGGCTACTTCATCAGGTGCGCATACTTTCGGCGCAAAGCCCCATATATGAATATTTTGTTGTCAGAAATAAATATTACTTCCTAGAAATAAATATTTATTTCACACATGTTATGATTGACTCTGTGCTAGAATATTTCTTTCTAGGAAATAAATGTAATGTTGTAATAGATTTGGGAGTAACAAATATATTTCTCTCAACTAAATCTATTATTTTTGTATGGTAATTTAGTTACTAGGAACAAATACGCCGTAAATAAATCATTTCGTTCTGCCAATTAAATGAATATGTAGCATATTCTTATAACAAATAATTATGCAATAAATATATTAACGGGTACTAAATATTTGTTAAATTGAAAAAATGAGCCTTCTTTCACATGTCAAGTCTCATATTTTTGTCAGTGCGGAAATGATTGGTCTGGTCCGTCGAATCGACTACTTTTTTCTGTTTGTGCGTGTGTAATTAATATTGCTTTCCCGAAAGCCTGAAGTGGTCTTGTGCGGGAGGGGGCTACACATTTGGAGACAACGGGCAAACACCCAGCATTTGAGTATACTAGGATTAATATCCTTTACGGAAAAATTCCAGTTCCTCAACTGGTTACTGGGTGTTTCAGATTTATGTTTTCCTGCGTGCGTTGAATATTATTTTCATTTCGTACCAAACGTGCTTTTCCTATTCTTGGTGGGTCACTAACGTATCATGCTAGCGAAAACATCGCACGAAGCGATATATTATTGGTGGAGTTGCGATATTCGAACATTCAAATAGTCACAGGTATCTCGTTGATTGAATCGAATTGAATGATTATTTTCAAACGTATAGTTTTTTGCCTGATTGCTGGTTAAAGTAAGCAAACAATACCAGTATGTTATATACTAGACATAGACATGCTGTGATTGTTGAACAAATATAGTAATAGAATTGTGATGGCGAAGTTATCTCCGTGTATCGAGATATTCGCAGTCTGCATTTCTACAAATCCACTATGGTGTGATGCCCTGGTCAGCGTAAATCTTCATGCTAGCGCTGGTAAGGTTGCCTTGATTGGCCGCGAATGGGCCAAGTTTGCCTGTGATCACCTCGGTATCGGCAAATAGTACACATGTACACAAATCAAAGGGATTTTTGGTGCATAAATACCGCTTACAGCGTGAGTATCTATGGTTTTCCTGTAGTCAGTATTGCATTAAAATGGCAGTTTAGAGCAATGATAATATTTTTAAGTTTTTTGAAGTATACCAGGGAGAACTTACATATGGGACCCAAAAAAAATTTTTCTTGAAATTTTGAACAGGTAATGAAAACTTCTGTAGGTGCCACCAGTAGCTAGAAACTTTAAACTAATAGCCAAACAAGCTTTGGATGATGTAGCTTTTCGCCAATCTTTTAAATACTTGATCCTATTTTGCACAGGAGAAATTCGAAATCAGTTGATAGATATCCTACAAAAAGTCTCTAATTCACAATCTTTTACGTTCTAGCAAGCACTTCTGCATCGGCCAACGTTGGGATGGTATATTTGTAGACCAATGTTTCGGTAATTGTTTCGACCAAAATATGGCCCAACGTGTAGCGCTAGCATCAGCTTTGACTGATGGACTTTTGAATTTATAAAAACCCCTCCAATTGCAGGCATGTTCGTGATTATACTTTATCTAAAGTCAATTGAAAAATCATAAAAAGGACAGACAAAGGGACTGTTGATAATTCTAACAATGTCATAGGCGTCGACTGACAATTTTTAGAATAATTTTTTAATTTTTCGAACAAATTGAATATTTTTTTACTACTTTACATTAACTGATACGCATGATGTAAATTATATATCTATAATAAATTGTTAGTTTAATGTACAGCTCTATAGATGACTCAATAAAAGTAAATAATTTAACCTATGGCTATGCTACCGGCTCGTTTACATATAAAGCGAGAACGGGTAGCTAATTTGTAATGGTGGACCATGTAAATAATCGACTACGAGTACTTTCGTTTGAAGTCGGCTACCCCAAACGCATAACATATCTGGTTGACTACTGCCGCTGACAGGTACCTTTGTAATATTCCAGCACGGTGTCGGTGTTGTTCAGTCACAGACAGGCTTTGTAATGATTTATTCTGATAGTAACGCTTTCGACTGAATTTCTCAATTTAGAATAGAGATACTATACTATATTTGTTCGTAAATCAGAGCATAGTTAATTCATTAGTTGAGGCGGTTGGTGGTCATATTATTACGAACGACATTTAATTTATCTTAATTATTTTGTCAGTGTGTATATTTCAGTCTGCCTGAAGTTGCATCGTACAACCCGTAGAGCGTCCTTATTATAATCTGACCCTTAACGTATCGCGAAGGTCCGAGTACCAGCGAGCCATATCTCGAAACCACCCGTTGCGAAATATCCAGATCACATGTACCTACACGAGTCCTCAAAAACATGATGTAGAACAATAAGGCCCAACTCGAATATAACATTAACACGACGTTTACACGATGTAATTGTATAATAATGACTGCTAACTGTATCACTCTATATTCCAATAAACGTAGATAATCCAAGTATATTTATGAATGACATATAGAACAGGTAAGATGTCGCATCGAAAGACTTAAAAAAGTCTGGATCTAGATTTAAATACAAAACTTCAAAACATGTATAAAAAATAAGTTATTTAATAGTTTCCTTTGAAAAATATTCGTTAGAGATCCATTATAACGGAAATCTTAACGATGGTACAGACGACGAACCTATTTATAATGAAAGAAATATGTTTTTTAACAATTAGTCTACTTTGCTAGTATACTGTGTATACGTCTTAATTTTATTTTCACATGTATGACAGGTATGGAGAAATGTATACAATACATTTATCAGTACGTATCCTATGTTTGTTATTTTTTTTCTTAGTGTAAACTCATGGAAGGCGGAGCGGGGCCACTTTGTAACTCATTACTGAGAGATGTCCTGATAGGTATTATTATTATATAGTTGTGGAAATATTGTGGTTTAATGCTTAAGTAAATATCTTTATTTTTATTATTTTCAGATCACAGCATAGTTTACTTATCACTTGAAATCTTGGTAATCATTTCCGTTAGGAAAATTGCAATGAAAATTATATACCTAGCCCGTAATAGATGGGAAAGACGAGCTATTTATAAGTTACAAGCTTACTTTTTATGAAATAAAAATAAAGCTACATCAGAGTTATTGTTAAACCCTATGCCAATGAGTTGATTGCTGCTCGATTTTAGTTATATTTAGTTTTAAGTGAATTATAAATTATTTGAAGACGCAGGAATCAATACCACGCATTATTCTAAAGCGTATATCAAATAAATCCTTATTTACAAATTTTTATTACATAGTACTTTTTTTTCAGTTGGTGCTGAAGATCTCCACCAAAGAGAACATTAAACGCCTGACAGAAATCGAAAGACCAAAAATTGAACCGAAGGCACACATTACCAACCACATTTTGGTACATAACAATCATGTAAGTGTTGAAAATGATTACCAGCTTCCGTATAGATGTGACTTAGGAGCCTTAACTGTTTCCTGGATTTTTGTCATTGAGTACCATCTTACTCAATCACGAATGACCTCTGGTGGTCGTCTGCGTGAGTGCGGAACTGTTCTCTTCGCACGTCGTTGTTCACAATCTCACTCACTTTCTAGTACAGTTCATTGCAGACATATGAGAAATATACAAATTGCCAAAAAATGATACTGCCAATTAGCAGAGGGAAAGAATAGGGCAATATAATTTGCGATCCATCAAATAAAAATAGTCAGTATAAGTGCAACTTCGTTAAAAAGAATCGCTATTCTTATGCAAATTAATCTTAACTAAGTTCATTTAACACAAAACTTGCATATATTTTTTTTCATTTCTTAATTTGTATTTACTCCAATTACTCCTAATACTAGAGTGTACATAGAAAGTGTTACGTATCATCTGAGGATCTCAAAGAAAACTATTCGCCGCAATTATTTCGATTTCGAACGGGCTCGGTGGTTTTTGAGGGGGCCCGGTTGTTTTGAGGGGGCCAGGGTTTCACCCGAAGTTGAAGATTAGCATTTGCATCACCTAGGTAAAACGAAAGACTTTTAAATGAAAGTAATAATAACGAGTTCCGAATGTAAGAAATTGCTAGGTAAATGAATATCCTCGCTCCCGCTTTTTGAAATTCATATCTTGTGATAAACATTTAATTTTAAGGAATGTCACCCCCCGCTCTTAATAAGATATATTTCGATTAATTTCGAGATCGAGAAAAAACATTATATTGAAGATTGGTGGGAGTCGTATGTTACTACCCCAGGCCCCAATTTTCTCTCGACGCGCGACGGCCCTGATACCAAGTACTAAACATTTTTTTCTTTGCCTATTTCTGTTAAGTCCTAGTTAATACTATTTTGATTCGTTTTCAAATCCGAATAACGGAAGACGCGTTTCATGTCTACAAACAAAACAATTCTGTTTTAAGAAAGAATTGTCAATAATCTAAGTTTGAATACATAACCCAAAGATAAGGAAAGTCAATCATCGATAATAAGCTGCAACTGGCTATTCTATTATATTAAATTAAGGAATATTTCGATATTTACTCTTTCTTTATACAATTCAGTTTCCGGCAAGATATATTGTGTTCAAGTCTATCCTGGAAATTATTGTATTTTATACCTCCTGTACTAAAGGAGGAGTATTATAAGTTTAACGCATATGTTTATATGACCGTGTGTCCCTCTCTGGCTTCCGTTCTCTTCAACAAGTGATCAGATTTTGATGCGATTTTTTATATTTATCGATAAAGTTAACTAAAAGTTAACTAACCGTCATCCGAGCTGATCTAAAACCATTTTAGTTCTTCCACGGTACCAATAAAACCCTTGCGTCTAATTTTATCCAAAGCGCGTTACTAGTTTGGGCGCTATCGTGTCTACACTACACTCGTACATACACAGACATTTTTTAAATCCTCCGTACTGTATTCCCAAATTCCATTAACTAGCACACCAATTCGAAAATAGGTTTTAATTATGTAAACTTTGTGTTCTGTGTTGAAGACCATAATTAAAATGATTCAAAAACTGATTTAAAGATTAGAAAAGATCAAAATATGATTAACATAATCGTTACAAGAGGATAATAGTTATAAGCTAAGACAGCAGTTTTGAATTGGCCATCTTTGAGCAAGATAATTGTTGATATCCCGGTATTATTTTTTTATTGAATTATGCTAGTGTTAATTTAGTAATAAGCCTACGTTAACTCAGTCATTTGCCGTTGTTCATTTTATAAATATAACTCACCACATTCAAACGTAATTGCCTAAAATTAACCATCCTCGAAATACATAATTAAATTGTCGTTTGTAATATTCAGAAATATAACATCCCTAAAAACATTCATTTTGTGGTTAAATACAGCTCTTAAAAGGAAGTAAGTATACAATGAAACAAAATCCTTTTGTGAAACATTGTTTAAAGTATAAATACAAATCTAATATTAACTTTGAAACCATCATTTAGAGAAAACATACGGCAGACGAGTATCCTGATCCCCTGGGGTCGTACGGCTTCTTTTCATTTTCATTTTTCAACATTCAACTTTATGCCACTTACATTTTTCTGGTCTCTCTGCTACAATCCGACCGAGGTTTTCAATTCGTTTTTCCTCTCTTTTCCGATTTTCTTTTTTGATCTCGTACTTATATGAGTGAATCGTCGGTGACAAGCCGAGCGTCGGTGATTTTATATTTCGGTAATCCCTATTTCAGTCCCTCGCGAGAAGCTGTTAAAGGATCTGTCAAGTCGTGCCCCAACGAGATGTCAATTCGACTGGCGCTACGAGTTTATCTAATTTATGAAAAGCGTATAATCCATAAAGTTTGATTTTAATTGAGCTGTCGGACATATCTACAGTCCACACAAATTATGGACAGGTTTCTTGAGGGTTGCGTAACCGATAAATGATACATGTTGCAAAATATATAGTTTAAATGTGTTTTTCAAGAATAACGGTATCGGTAGTTATATGAAGGTATAAAAGGAATCTTTGTGTATTTAACATTATATATGTAACCCATAATTTGTAGGTATTTTTTAATTATTTTATGCTTTGGCTGATTTCGGGCTTAGCGTCTTTTGATTGCATTAAGTGATTGATGTATATGGCTCTCATTTCAATTTGTGTAAATACTTTCACTGGACTTCCTCATGCAAGTCAAAGACAAAAAAGTATATACCTGTTTGTCGTACTTACCTAGTCTGTACTGACGAAGGTCAAAAAACCGGAAAGTGCTGCATACAGATAGTATTATATTCGCCATACAGGATAATTTTTATGCTGAGACTTATTGCAATCAGTTTATTTTGTATTACGCATTTAAAAATACTGCATTGTTCAATATATTTATCAACAATATATGGGGATATAGATATAGGCTGATCGTCGTAAAGTCAAAATCATCGATTTTGGTCAGGAATTTAAAACAGCAATTTTATTGACACTTCTTACAGAAAAAAATACGCTGAACACGGTGACATTAAAATTTTTACAAAACACAGGCTTCATTGTTAAAGACAATGGTTTTTTGTGAAAATTCTTATTTTTTTATGTTTTTTGACCTTTTAACGAAAACGTTGTGTCGGACAAAGAAAAGTCTAGATATAAAAAATGAAGATTTTATCGATACGCGTCGTTTGAGACCTTTTATCTTTGGCCATTCAATTGTTATAAACAAATTAAGGGTACTAAATAAACAATTTTTTTTCTGTTCAACAAAAGGTCATACGGACATTTTATTGTGGTCAAAATGTTGCATTTTGTTCATAGAATGTGTCGATACCTCGCATATTTTGCAATTGTTTAAACAAATAAGCTAATTTGTTTATTAAGGATATGCGACATTTCATAGCATTTTTTGCACTCTCCCCCCCTCCCCCGGCAGTCAAATAAATATTGATAAAACTGCCATTTCTATGTGGTTCTTGGTGCTTTGCTCTTTTTTTACCCCCACCAATGTTTAAAAAAAATAGTAAACAAATGGAATATCTCGGCTCAGGAAAGTCGCATCATGCAACTGTCGGCAAATGAAAGATAATGAAAAAGCAAAATTTTGAGCCTAGATAGGCCTCGATCCGTTAACTAGAGCCGGAGACCATTATTATTGACTGTCAATTGTTTATTATTTAATTTTTTGAAAAAAATCTTGTGGCAACAAACTTAATATATTAAACTAGTTTTCATTGTCACAAAAATCCATTGGTTTTTTCATACATTTTTTGATTTAGTAGTTGTGTCGTCGTGAATAGACGTGTTTTTAAGATGCTCTCTAAAAAAGCAGTGAAAACCCCGTTAAACTCGAAAAAATTTCAGCCATCGGTAGATTAAGAAATTCTGCGTGAAATGAAGCGCCTCGATAGAAAAACAGAGTTCATATGGAATTGCTAATTACAAGATTTTAATATTAAAGCAATTAATGCAAACAAGCTCAAGTGAAGTGCAGTGTCCCTACGTACACCTTAGACGACCCAACAAGATACTTTTTAAGTGGTTCATGGGCAATAAATAATAGCATAGTCAGTGTCAAAATGAGACACATATGTTTACAAAGCAATATAGATGTCTTGTGACCTAAAGTAATTGTATACAATGGAAAGTTTTAAAATGGACAAAATCAACTCAACCCAAGAAAGAAAGGAAATAAAATAAAACAGCAATCACAAGACGCTGCAGAAAGACAGATAAGCTATAAGTTAATGAATTTTATTGTATCTGATTTAATTGATATTATTCTATTCTTTCTATCTAATCTTTACGACCTTAATTTTTATCAGCTCGATTTATTGATTTAAAACATAATATATTTTTATTAATTTGGAAGGCCGAAATTGAAACCGATTTTCTCAAAGAAACGACATGCAGAGCAAACTATCCCTTGGACTTCTTTTTTCTCATAACGCGCAAAAAAATGTTGTTACAGTGAGATAGGGTCCTTCCCAGCAACTCCACTGTAAATGGATATTTACTTGTGGAACAGTTAATAAATAAAAACAAAACAAACAAAAAATAAAAATTAAAGCTGCCAGATTCAAAACAGAAGAAACAGAAAACTTAGAAGAAGAAAGATAAGGAGATGACGATAGATGTAAACTTAGAAGAAGCATGGAAACTGAAAAGAAGCATTTCGCAAACATCTGCACACCCCAACCGATGATGACAGATGGAAACTTAATAGAAGCATGGAAACTTAAAAGAAGCATCTCACAAAAACCTACACTTCCCATCCTAAATTCCCACCCATGCGTCATGCGGCTCTCGCTGCTGACAACAAGCATGTCCAATATTCAAGTCCAACCCGGCGTATGCAGCCGGTCCGGCGGTATATAAAACCTCCGAGATTTGGTTCCGGCACGCGGTTTCGCCGTCCGTTGGGCGTGTTCGACGGACGACCAAGCTACGTATTGGAACGAACCTCCATGGATGCCCGGAATCGGCAGCAATGCCCACCTTACGCTGGCAAATCATTCAATCAATATAACAATTAATTTATGAACGCTGTACAACGTTTTTGTGTTACACTCTGGGTGACTTGCACAGTAACGACTTTGGATATATAAAATTCAAGTTTTTAAATGCGCTAAAATTCAAGGCGCGCTTGGTTTAGCGCGCTTTGAATTTTATGTATCCAAAGTCGTTACTACGCAAATCACTCGGAGCGTAAACACTAAAAAACTTTGTACAGCGTTCATGAATTAAAAAATGTATTAAAAAAATGTATTTTTGTGACGATTGAAGAGTAGTTGGTTTAATATATTAACTTTATGTTGGCACAAGATTTTTTCCAAAAAATTGATTAATAAACAATTGACAGTCGTAAACGCAAAATGGTCAATAACTCCGGTTCTAGTTATCGGATAGATTTATCTAGGCTCAAAATTTTTCTTTGTTTATCATCTTTCAATTGTCGACAATTGCATTTCGGTACCATATTTCATTTGTTTACTAAGCATTTTGTTTTTGTTCTAAAGCGGGGGTAAAAAAAATAAAAAAGCTCCAAGACCACATAGTAATGGTAGTTTTTATCAATATCTCGATTGTCGGGGGGTGGAGAGTGCAAAAAATGCCATAGAAAGTCGCATATCCTTAATAGAAAAATTACTTTATTTGTTTAAACAATTGCACAATACGCGATATGTCGATACAAAAAAAAAATTGTAAATTCTATGAACAAAATGCAACATTTTGACCACAATAAAAAATCCGTATGATATAATGAAAAAAAAATGTTAATTTGGGACCCTTAATTTGTTTATAACAATTGAACGGTCAAAGACTAGTCGCTATAGACTTATATTAACAGCTGCATGGCGTTATTTACTAGGCAATTTCATATACAGATTCGGAAAATGCAGTTTAGGGTATAGGAATAACGATGTAATTGACCACGCCCCGCTAGTTCCATAAATCGTAAAAGCAGAGGCACACAATGAATTGAATTTAGTACGGCATGAACTAAGGATGGGTGCGGACGTAGCTAATAATTTCTAATACGAAAACGAGACAATATCTCTTCGTCAAAAGCGAAGAAGTTATTTGTCATATTTTTGACAAATAATTTCTTCCATTGAAAGCATTTCTGCAGTTTTTTTTAGCCGTAAATGCTATGGGAATAAAATAATAATTCTTATTAAAACCGAAATGAAAATAGAACATTAAAATAAAATAAAATAACCCTCAGAAACTAAAATCAACTAATAATTATCAAACAATAAATTAATGAAGTAAGGATTCAAACAAACCACCTTCTTGTGCCAAACAATAGCCAAACCGATTATACAATGAACCTCTCATATCATTGAGTTGATTTGGAGTAATGCTTGCACAAAATTGGATAAGTTTTTCCCGTAATTCAACTAAATTATTGGCTCGTTCAAACGCATGTTTGTACGCGGTTTCCTTCAAAAAGCCCCACAGAAAGAAATCATAGGCTGCTAGATCAGGTGACCTGGGGGGGGGGCATTTTATCATTCCCCTCGTAGCTATTAAACGATTAGGAAATGTTCTTTCCAGAAAATTAATAACAAGGTATTGTATTTGGGCAGCCGTCTTGTTGAAACCAAATGTCATCCAAAGTTGACAGGAAGATTTTGAACTGCAGGAATTATTTGGTTTTGTAAATGCTCTAAATATTTATTGCCATTTAAATTGCCATCAATTAGCAGTGGGCCTATAATATGATTGTCTAAAATTCCCGTCCAAACGTTCAACTTTTGAGGATACTGAGTTCGCACAGCAACACTCAAATGTTCATTTTTCCGAGACCAATATCGTACTACGGATGGATTGTGTTTCCTCTGTAATGAAAAGGATGATTCATCTGTAAACAATATATTGTTTAAGAAGTTTTCATTCTCATTTACTTTATTTATCATGATTTCACAAAATTCCATCCGTTTGAAATTGTCCTCGGGAAATATTTCTTGCGTTGTTTGAACTTTAAAACAACTGTACCCATTTCTTTTCAAAATATTTCTTACAGTTCTTTCCTTCATGTCAACTTCATCAGCAATTTGCTTGCTAGATCAAGGTTCACTAGTTTCAACAAGTGCAGAGACATTAGTCTCGTGAATTTCACGTTCTTCGCTCATTTGTTGATGACGGGGTTCGGGTTGATAGCATTTTTTACAATAATTCGCGACACCCCCGAAATTCTCAAATTTTTTAATAATTTATGAAATTATGCTAGCTGAGGGGATTGGTCTGTCTTGATATACCACAGTAAATAAATTTATTGTGTCTTTAGTGGAATGACCCCCGAAGTACCACTTCACAATTTGCACTTTTTCTGCAGTTGTATAAACACACGGCATTTTAATAACGAAATTGAGATTAATTTATTTTATTCCCACACGTCTAAACAGCTACGCGATTAAAAGCAGAATGGGTGCGCTATTTTCAACTCGACGCGGTCAAGCGATGGCGCTATTGTTTTATACCAATGCCCTGCATTGTTCTACGACAAGGCGTGGTTTATCTGCGCAGAAACAAGTTTACGTACCTGAAACTAAATTTGCTGAATCTGTTATATCTCAAAATGTGCTTTTGCTAATATAATAGCTAATATAAATGTTATATAAACGCGAATTATGTGAATAATATTAACTGCTATACATATGATTTAATAATGTTAGCATGCTCTTTTCTTATGAAATTTACTTTTCTCTTTATTCTCCATGTGTTAGTATTTTTTATTTAAAATAAATGTTTTTTTTTACATCTTATTTGTTATATCACGTTGACACTGTTTGTCACTATTGATCAGATATTTTTATTGATAGGCGAGTCTACTTTTAAATAACCAGCTTCACACATTATACGTACCTTTGAGACAAATTTTTGGAGTAAATGACGTCAGAGTTCGCGTATCGGTTCATGTTTAAAGCAGTGTTTTTCTGAAAGTACTAATTAAATTGATCTCGAATTTTCGGTGTTGTAATCCGACGATTCCCTCGTATTTTTACTAAAAACTGCAATATGAAATTTGACTAAATGACCCCATTGTAACCCCGTCTGTTCGGTTACTCAAATATACTATATTACGAGTTCTTATCCCTTTTATACTCCGAACAGGTCTGTGTCATTCCAACTCAGAATCTTATTGTTAAAGAAAGTCATCGTGTCTGTTTCATATCAGTATAAAATCCGAGGTAAAGCCTCCCGGGCGCGATAGTTAATAGCTGGAGAAAAGTTCTTATTGTGTTGACTGATCTATAGTGAGTAGTGCAACATCTCATTCAATTGACACACTAAAGCCAGCCATCGTGTAAACTTTACCTTGGCAATAAATTATATAACTCCTTTGGAAACTTCCAACAAAGTTGTCGTAAGAACCTCAACTAACTACTAGATACACACTACTTGTATTTAGTTCAGAACTCGGTTGAGAACTAAACATATACAGTGTCATCAATAAAGTAAAATTTTTTATTAATCAATTTTAGTTTTGTCAATACAATCACGTGATTTTCTTTACATTTTTTAAATAGCGTTATTTTTCAAGATATCGAAAAATATTAAAGAGAAAAGTTGTTTATTTTTCAATTTTACATGCAAATAGTGGAGCAAGCGTAGATGAGGCTTGGCTATACTCATATTTTGATACGAAATGTTAAGCAACTCGGAGCGCGGTTAGTAATTGGATGGATGACCCTCTCCAGAGAAATACATCATTGTCTCTCCACCTTCTAACGGCTTATGTATCAGCGTATAGGGAAAAGATATGCAACTTTAGGCGGGGGATTGCATAATGGATATACCATCCTTCGGAGGGGATGTAAAGCATTCGGACCCTTGTTTATTAAATGTTAGGCACGTAAAAATCCCTCCCTACTTTCGATAGAGAAGAGATTCGGCAAAATATCCAGGTTGGGGGTAGCTCGTCTCTTGACTCGGTGATTGACCTTAATTGCGAATATAGGGGCCGGATTAATTTGAACCTGGGCCTGTAGGCAGAGTTATGGTGGATGCCCACTTAAGTATTTTCAATGATATTAGTCTTAGTAAAGGAATGGCGTCTGTGGTGATATGTTACGAGTCGTCGTTATAGTTAAGGAGCTGTAAGGGAAAAAAGTCCGAGATGCCGTGGACGTCCGTCGACTTGATAGATGGTGCGGAAGGTCCCCCTGAACCACTTGATACCTTTAGTTTAGCTATTGGTCGTGATCTGTAGAATTTATAACCCCGAGAAGGTCACCCCGAATGGAGGAAATTTGAAACCTGTCTGTCGACTAAAAAATTACATTCTAGGACTCATCAGAAACCCGGTGCTATTTTTTTTGCATTTGGTCCACGAGGTCCAAAATTATGGGCAACTAACCGAATTTCTTTTGAAATTTTTCTGTCCGAGATGTGAAGACCCTTCAATATCTTTTCCAACCTGTTCCCCCAGATGGAAAAAGTACGAAAACCCAATCGACAGACAACCTATTCACCAGAATTTTTTTTGGGCGACTTTAATAATTAGAAAAATTCCAAAATTTGATGTTTTTCTATTTAATTTTCGGAATTATGTGAGAAAATGTCTGTCAATTATTTTTCCTGCTAATTGGAACCTTAAGCAGTGGTGAAAACGATCGACAGACAATTTCATCCCTTTGGCTACCCTTAAAAAATTTCCAAAATGTGCCAATTTATAAAATAGCGTAATAAAGTGTCTGTTTATCTAAAGTGTCCTTTGTGTTCATTAATATGTTCGCCGGAAACCAGAAACACCCGAAAAACCTAAAGAAAAACAAATTCTGCGCCCCCAACCCCCTCAGGGATTGCAAATTCGCAAAATGGCTAATTTGTCAATGTAACGTAGAGAAAATAATTCTGGTGAATACTTTTGTCTGTCGATTGGATTTTGGCACTTTTCCATCTGGGAGAACAGGTTGGAAAAGATTTTGAAGGGTCTTCACATCTGAGACAGTAAAATTTCAAAAATGGAATCGGGTGGTTGCCCATAATTTTGGACGTCCACGGCATCTTGAACTTTTTACCATTACAGCTCCCTGACTGTTATGACAGAAAGAGTAAACACATTGACGAGCTGGAAATGAGATGAAATTTAGAAGTCCCAGAAAGAACTGATTCGACAAATAATTTTTTCAAGCGGATACAAGTTTCTCTATCAATAATTAAAAAAGTCTATTTGCTGAGGGTCCCAAGGCTGTGCCTCGTTACCTCTGGGTTAATCAGTCATTGAGGCCGACGTTAAATAAGTGAATTAAAAGAAACATACGTATACCAGTTTTCAGTTTTAAAGTAAAACAATTTTTTTTCTGTTTTATTAACCTAATATTTATTTTGAACTTTAAATAAACCTGTATAAAATCATTTAGCTTTACTAAAGCAATTGCCTAAATGCTATTTGTGACTAAATCTTGTTTTTTAAGTAATTAAAAAATAATGGGCAAATAAAAATTCATCAAATTAATGCAAAGTTTATGTAGTTCCAACAATTTATTCCGGATCCCATTTTAACTGAATATTGTATTAAATAGACACAGGAGAAGTATAAGAACTATCTATTTAATTGATGAAAAACTCATTTTATTATTGACTGTAAGACTACATATTGAGTAAAATTGTTGAAAACAATGTCATGTTTTAAATTATTTGGATTTTTTTTATGAATCATTTATTTAACTTATAATCTAATCTTTTTGAATCTAATTGGTCATGAAAATATCACCGAAATTGGCTTTTAAACATAATTTTAAATTGTTTTAATAACAGTTTAATATAATAATAGTTACCATCAATGCAAAATAATTTATACTATGAAATATTATATTATTTACGATTTTAACTAAACTGTTACAGTTACATTAACAAGGAAGTCTGACACCCAAAGCTGAGGGCTGTCATTAAAGAAATTGATAAAATCAATTAATTAATATCTAAGGTTTTTAAAGAGATCATCATTTTAAAATGCTCCCCATTTGCTAATTTCCAAGGAACAAGATGTGGATATTAATTGTTTATTGCAAAATTTCTTTATTGCACACTTATTAATATTGTTATGACATTCTCTTGAATCTTGCATTCTCTCAAACAATTCAGTTAGCTTATCGTGATAAAAAAATTATTGTATTGTTTGTGGTTACACTCCTAATATAAGTTCGGAAGAGGCAAAACTTTTTTATTTTAAGTTTACGAGGAAAGTCATTCTTTATAAAAACGCCTACTTTTTATGGTATTCTAGGTAGGCCTTCCTGTCGTTTTTGATAATATGCAGTGTGTCCACGGATTTAGTTTTGGATTTGTAAGTTTACGAGGAAAGGTCATTCTTTATAAAAACGCCTGGTTTTTATGGAAAGTCCGAAAGTGATATTATTTTCTAAAATTCATGTGCATGGTACCAAATATTTGCAAAAATGTGAAAAACTACCAGTTGTGAAATTTAAAAAAAATATATAATGGATTAAAAGTTAGTCAATTATGAAGTCTTGACCTCCTATTGCAAAATTATTTATCCGTTCTTTTTAAGAGATTCGCGATTTTACAAACAGTTTCTCCCTAATAACTTCTTTTAAACTGTATAAATTGTTATTAAATACTGTTGCGTAGACTTATTGATATCCCATAAGACAAAATTCATAATAGTCATGACTCCAAGGTGGCCAAGGACAATGCATGCCATTTTCCTGTAACTCCACAATAGGAAATATCCTGACCAAAGCCATATACATTTAACAGTAAACAGTAATTTTTGTTTCGTTTTTAGCATTTTTAGGAAAATATTTTGCTACATCAAATAGGAGATCAAATTTTGAAATTGACTATAACCATAACATTCTTTTAAATCAGTTTTTCAGGTTTTTTACATATAAAGTTACTTAACCCTTTGTACATGCCTTATACATTTTAGCAAGTATTTACACCTGTATATAAATTTTAGAAAATTGTATCCTTTTCAAATTTTTCATTAAAAGCAAACGTTTTTATAAAGAATGACTTTTCCTAGCAAAGTTATAAATAGAAAAGTAAATCCGTTGACACACTGTATATTATCAAAAACTAAGGAAATGCCTAAGTAGAGTAAGTGGTACAGTTTTTTCTTCATGATTCCGTAGTAGTCATCCTAGAATTTAAACTACAAACTTCAGAAATGAGACATGTATAATCGACCTCAAAACAATATTCAGTTACGTACCCAACTGAAAGCCTTCACTTTCTATATTGATTTAAATCGATCTGATTTAAATTTTATATGCTCTCATAATATACGTACCATTTTACAATGAATCAAATCAAATACTTTCGCTAGTGCGTTCGTCGTGGACATCCGATTTATTCGTTTCGCCGGGCAAAAGGATCTGAAAACCACCAGCGAGATCATCGTACGGCGTCCAACGCAATCCGGTCTTCAAAATACCTTCTAGTGATTTCCTCCAAGCCTTCCGACAGATGTCACTTGCTGTCAGTGTATCTTTTTACCGCCAGATGATGTTACTTTTGCATTTGTAATAGACCTTCTCGGTGAAAGGTCGTGGGGACTAGTTAAATACAGAGTGAACAAGCAAAAAACATCATTGTGAATTATTTGTTCACAACATATATTTATTTGTTTAATAAAGTAACTGTGAATGAAAACTTCTAGTGTTCAGTAAATATGATATATTGAATAATATAATATAATTTATTTTGAGTTCTAAAGGAAGTAATCACTGTAATTTGTTTGGGTGGCCAGGGTATCCAACATAAAACTATAAATCACTGTATGAATTCTTTGTATGGTTTATAACAGAAAATGAAAACAAATTGCTCAGTATCAATCATTCGCAGATTTAGTGGATAAAGTTGGTGACACAGGGTTGATAAAATTCATAATTAAAAGAAAAAGAAGAAAAATCACGATTTTTAAAAATCAAAAAATCATGGTTTTTAAAATTTGTTTTTTTTACATAAACATCCCAATAATTGACATTAACAATGAATGTATCTAAATACATTCTTATATTAAGAATTCACAAACACGCATGCGTGCAAAATCAGACCATAGGTCATATCGAAGGCATATCAAATTGTTATGATTATTGTAATAATATAACCTAATTTATTTTGGGTTCTAAAGAATGTAATCCCTGTAATTTGTTTGGGTGGCCAGGGTATCCAACATAAAACTATAAATCACTGTATAAATTCTTTGTATGGTTTATAACCGAAAATAAAACAAATAGCTCAGTATCAATCAATTACAGATTTAGTGGATAAAGTTGGCGACACAGGGTTGATAAAATTCATAATTAAAAGAAAAAAAAAGAAAAATCACGATTTTTAAAAATCAAAAAATCACTGTTTTTAAAATTTATGTTTTTTTTGCATAAACATCCCAATAATTGACATTAACAATGAATGTATTTAGTTCATATATTAAGAATTCACAAACACGCATGCGTGCAAAATCAGACCATAGGTCATATCGAAGGCATATCAGATTGTTATGACCTTATAATGACCATATAACAACCTTTATGCGACAATACCGCATTCTATCCTTAGGACTATTTGATCGTATGAAGGTCCTAGTAAAGGTCATTATGACCTTGTAACGATTTTTTTATTATTATATTCAATTAAGTCGTATAAAAGTTGTTGTATGAAAGTTGTGACAACCCTTTTCAAACCGTCCACATCTGGTTATAAAAGGGTTGTAACACAGTCGTCATGCCTAAAAGTAAGTTGTATATTACATCGTAACAACGTCGTTACGTTTGTTATAAGGCTAAAAATGTTGCTTGAGATTACATCAAACATTTCAACCCGCGTCAGGATCAGTAACTTAAGAATATGATTAACCGCATTTTTAAAGTCATTTATTTAACGGCGACCCATCACCGACGCACAGTGGGAAAAAACCCTTTTTGGGAAAAAATCTGCCTACAAGTCAAATCTTAATTAATTTTGATCTATCTTGGAGTAAAATGTAAGTTATTGGCTACACTTTCAGAGTATACTGCCTAAATTGCAAATCCCGATTTTCTAACCTCAAAAAATGTATCAAATATGAGAGTAATCACTTTTTTCTATTTCTACAAGTCAAATTGATCAATTTTTTCTGGATCATCTTTAATTGATTTTCATCACATTTAGATAAGCATCCCGAATGCTATTTAATATTAAATCTTTTTTTGTATATTTTTGTTTATCACCATTCCAAATAATTTCACACAACTTGTTTTTCTTGATGTTGTATTTGATTTTTGTAACAATTATATAAAAGAATTTAAAATTGAAATTTAAAGATTCTTTTCTTCAAATCTTTTCTATAAATCAATACAATGTCAATATTAACAATTTTATAGATATAGTTAATAATTACATTTAGTGAAAAAGCGAGAATAATATCGCATTCATAATTTTTGATATTTGCACAAAATTAGAATATATTCACTTATAAAATGCAATTATTCAGATCCCTGCTTAATGTGATAAAGCTTGCGCTTTAATCTATAATAATAAATTTGATAGACTGATGGTATTATCAATATCTAGTTAACCTCTCCAATATATCTTCAAGAATAACAATAAAATGTTTGATTGGATCTTTTAAATAGATATTAGATAGATATACTAATATTTAATTAGTGTCTTCGATATATCTCCACAATTATTGTCAATAAAATATTCTAGTTTTGTTACTTATAGTATACATTTTTTTATTTTAATAATTTACAAACCTCTTTTATTTGTAGGTAAAATTTTAATCCATGGGCCCGAAAAATTTTTTTTTTATAATAAAATGTGGTAACTGAGAGTAATTTATAAATAAAATTTCGAATAGGGTTGTAGGGTAATTATGTTTTGTTGAATTTTTTGATTTTAGGAAATCGGGGTTTGCAATTTAGGTAGTATACTCTGAAAATGTAGACAATAACCTACATTTTAAGTCAAGGTAGATCAAAATTGATTCAGATTTGACTTGTAGAAATATGAAAAAGAGATTACTCTCATATTTGATACATTTTTTGAGGTTAAAAAATCGGGCTTTGCAATTTAGGCAGTATACTCTGAAATTGTAGCCAATAGCCTATATTTTAAGCCAATAAGGTAGATCGAAATTGATTAAGATTTGACTTGTAGGCAGATTTTTGTCCAAAAAAGGCTTTTTTTTCAGTGTGCGACGCCACACTTACCTAACATCTGATAGACTAAGGACCGACTTATTGATATTCCCTCTGAAGGATAGTATACCCATTACCCAATCCTCTCCTAATATTACATAGCTTCTGCATATACTGATCTGTAAAGCGCTGGAATATAGACCAAGGTCGCTGCATTTTCTTGGACATCACCTAACTGCTTGTAAAGTATTTGTCTCAGATTTTATATAAAAAAATTGTGTTTAACAATGTCCTCATGAATGCTGTGATCTGTATTCGCAATGCCTCTTAAGTTAAATACCCTGTAGCACTGTTTCTTTGTTCAATTAATCAAATAAAATTAATCAAACGACAGTCGTCTAACGGCTATACTGTAATTGTTAATAAATAATTTTATAGCCGGCTTTAAAAAAAACATTCCGCCACGGTGATGTAAATTATTCATTATTATTTATTATCCCATCAACATTACCAATTATGACTTTATGAAAAATTACTTTATGTGCATTCCCGGGATAAGTACGCCATTAGATTTTATGGCATTATTTCCAATGCAACAACATTGATGCGTCCTAGTAATAACAATCAAATGTAATAAAAGTCGATTTAGTAGTTAATTGAGAATTAATGAATCCACATTTCAATGGTAAGTAGGCGTTGCTCAGGGCCGCTGTAAGGCGGTAAGCAATTTAGTCACTAATAACATTTCCGAAGGCAATTATTATTATTATTGTTTCTTTAATTTGACCACCTCGAAATAAAAAGTATTGCTAAGAAGTGTGGAATAAGAGAAACAAATTCTCCACCGAGCAAAATTTAGAACAACAAGCAAGAAATCGAATTGACCGACCATTTCAATCCATTCCCAAGTAGTCAGTGGCGTAGTAAAAAAAAAAACTAGGGCGAAGGAGATTATGGTAATGTAAAAACACAACACAGTTCATCAATCTTGAGAGAACTCTTCCCCTTAAATACACCAAGTACTCTAAGTACGCAAAACTTGGAAGTGACATAATATTTCTGTTCATAATACAGCGCTCCCGGAACGGAAATCTCCATTATTTAAACAAGGCGAAAACCTCGCCTTCGTATGAGAAAAATGTCCCATACGATATTTTTGCATATTCACGTTCGGGACATGCCCAAAACAAATTGCAATAATTGCTTTTTTTGGCTCGAATGAATTTTTAGGCTTTTTGCCATTTTAAACAAAAAAGGTCTTCTGTCATATTTTCATAAAGTTGACCGTTTCCGAGTTATAAACAATATAATTTTATGCATTCCACCCTCTATGATACGCCCATGACTAATAGTGACTGTCCTGGAAGTTTGTAGAAAGAGATAGAGTTTTCTGGAGTGTGGTGGAAGAAGATTCTCGATTGTGTTCTAGATAACTCTAGAGGCAATTTCGGAGTATATAAGACGAGGTTCCCGCCGCAAGAGGAAGAAGTATTATTAAAGTGAGAAGTTTTATAAAAGTAAAGAAGTTGAAAAGTCAAAAGTGAGGTTAAATATCAAATAAACAAAGTGTTAAATTTATTTTGGTTAATTAAGATGTATTGTGTAATCAGTAAATTATTAAATAAAATGTTAGTGGTTACCTCTTGTTAAAATTATTTAGAACCCACGGGTCCTCATACAGGGTGTTTCCCCAAAAGGGGTGGAAATACGCAACAATAATGTTTGAAAAAACGCAAAAACAGACATTTTCTAGGTTGAAATACACTATTAAAAATGAATGTTTTGCAAATTCCACCAAAGATTCTTTTTCCAAAATAATGTCATCTTCCTCCAGACATCGCAAATTATATGTGAATATTTTGTTTGCTGAGGTTGCAGGTATTTTGAGGGTAAAACCTAGCTCGCCTATCCTATAGGGGTAGGTATATATTTATAGACTGTAGTTTACAGCTCCTTTACCAAGAAGTTAACATTTTTTAATACAGTGACACGGATTTGACCAATTATCAACGAAGGAAGACGTTAATCGTTCAAATTTTATAATTTTTAAACGTTAGTCTGGTAGATATAATCGTTACGTAATTTTATAATGAAAAATATCTATCGAAAAGTTGAAAATAAATTTTTAAAAGTTAGGCGAGTAAATATAAGCGAAAGGATATTTTAGAATAAACAATATCTGCCAAAAAGTGATTTTTTTCTTCTTTGTGTACTCCTGTAACGGGACTCGAAGCTGGAGAATCTCTTGAGTGGTCGGCGCTTAACGCGATTGGGTAAGCGGCGGATCCCAATTTTAAATTTTGAATATAACCTCGGCGAGAATCTCAAAAACGTCAAATTTTCAAACAATAATATCTAAATAAATACGTCGAGTGAAAGGTCGTATGATATCTCTACGGAAAAAGGATGATTGGCATTTTATCAGCATCGTAAATTGCGCTGGCGAAATCGGAAATTCGGTTCGGCACGACTGAATCAAATAACATTATTTGTGATAGACACTGTTCGTAAGTTATTGACTAGACCGCCGTGAGCGCTAGTAATAAGCTCCGCCTTTCTGCCAATAGTATGTGCGACTTATTTGGCCTAAATGCAGTGCGCTTTCCGGCTTAGGGTTGAGAATTGATAAATTCATTTATGTTGCTCCTACTGAACGTTTTCCGTTAAAATTTTTATTGTGAATACTTTTACATTGATGCATTTTTCTCCTAAATGAGCTGTTGTGCTACCATGAGTGAAAATACATTTAAGGACTCAATACTCGCACCTCTAAAACTTTCGGGTTGTCCAGATATAACTTATAATACGTATGAAGCTGCACACAAAAGTTCAGCTGCTTCTAAATTTATTCTATCTTTTCCGATTTTGGACTGGGTCACTCAGGAGATACTTTTACCACTAAAAAGTTATTAATTTAAAATACCTATTGACCACTTATCACTTGGTTTTCTAGCAAAAAGTTGTCCTAGGGTTGATTTTTGTATGGACCAAAGTAATAAATTGTTAGACAAACTTTTAAACTTTTTTCATTATTTGAGTTCAGCGTATTCGCAAACCGAGAATGTTTCTACTTAATAAACGTAAACAATATAGAAGCCAATTAAGGTGGCCATTCCCTAGAAAGAGACATCCGATGGGAAAATATTTATTATTTTTGGCCATAACTTTTTTTAATTAGTACGTACATTTAAAAAACTATAAGACTACCTAAGTAGAACCATAATAAGGCTATGAATTTTCAGTCAATAATTTCAGTGGTTTGCAAAATAGTTTCATTTAAAACTACGAACTAGGAAGAGCATAATTTTTAAATTTAAATCTAACTATTTTGCAAACCACTGAAATGATTGAGTGAAAATTCATAGTAATATTCTTGTTAAGGTTCTACTATATATTTTTTTAATATACGTACTAAGAAAAAAAGTTATGGCCAAAAATAGTAAATATTTCCCTATCGGATGTCTCTTTGTAGAGAATGGTGGCCATCTTAAGAATACTTATCTTTCCGACGTTGTTCCCTAATGATTTCATGTTCATGTACAGATATATATATATATACTTTATCTCAAACTTGTTTTCGGTATAAACAATGTCGGGATCTTTGTTCTTTACCGCACTATCAAAGGCACCGACATTTATTATACCCAGAATAAGTCTGAGATAGGCCATAGTGCTAATGAAGTTCAACGAGAATACCACCAGAAATAAACTATTTTCCTGAAGGACATGAATCACCTTGATATAACCTTGAGTAGTCGCATTTTTGTTGGTCGAAGAGCTGTTCTTCAGTTGTAAGAAACGGATAGATGTCATATTATGCGATACGCTATTGACGACCTAAGGGACTAAGAGGGCTTACGCCGGTCCTGACGTTATTTATTTTTATCACTTGTCAATGTTAAATAATACTAATGCGAGGAGGATCATTAAGGAAATTAAAATAATAGGAAGGCGTGCCTGAGTACACCGTGTAATTTTATCTATTTATTCTTGCCGGTAATTGAGAAATTACGATATAATTATCATTACCGGGCTCGTTTCGACGTCAAATTAATCACCGGTTTTAATAAAAAATGAGCAAACGGAATTAGAATGGTTTTTCATCAGGAGTTATTTAAAATGGAGAACTGTGAATACGCTATGGCGCTATTATTTACAGTTTTTTTTGTTTCTTGTTGTAAGCGATAATATACTACTTAAGAGAAATGGTTGTGAAATAGTGTTTCTTGTGTTGATGTATGATGGCGGTGTGCGTAATATATCATGTCTTTATTGGAAAATTAATTAATGTTAAATGGATGTATTTTTTGAGGTACGATCCCTGTGAAGATTATAGCCTCGATTTTAGATTATAGATAGTTAACTACATAATGTGTAACAACAGAACTTATATTTAACTGTAATATTTTTTATTTCTGTTTTCAGAATCATTGAAAAATGCTATTTTGGGTATTTAGTAAACAAGTTTCATACAATTAATATCTAATACAGGGTGTAATCAGTTTCATGTCATTAAAAAAAACTGGTAATGGAGACCGACTAGACAAACAAAAAAACCTTTGACTTTTCCCTCTAGGGGCATTTTGAAAAAACTGACCTAGGTCAACATTTTAATTTTAATTTTAATTTTTTTTAATATTAATGTAGAAAATAATTGAGAACCACTGCTTTTCGTGGTCAATGGACTTGTAGTTCCCAATTATACAACTTTTACATTGTCAAAAAAGTGCAAAGGCCTTGGATCATCGACCGCCTTTGATGGACCGCCTCAACCGAACTGATGCAATTATAAAGAGGTAAATAATTCGTTACCTTTTCCTGCACAACTGCAAGCAAATATGGCCATAGAAGTTTAAACAGAGCATTTCATTAATAAACACCACAGGTAATACAACCCCCTTTATCCCTGAAAGCTCTGAAAGAGCCTTGTGCGGGAGAGGGCTACACATTTAGAGACAAGGGACACACATCCAATATCCGAGTATACTAGGATTAATTTCTTTCGGAAAAGAGCATTTCATTACATGTGTGTCTTTTAATTTGGAACAAAATATTGGATTCATGTTTATAATTTAGAATATTTAAATGTGATTTATTAACGTTTGTAACATAAATGAGTGTCCTGGGTTAAAAGCTTGCCACCTAAGTAAATTATTCGAAATCTCTGCATCTGCAACAATACACAGTTCGGTACGTCGAATTAAGGACATCCGTGCTCCGTTCAACACTAAACAATAAACTGTCAACTAACGTTGTCAATAAAGAAAAACTTGGTCCAAAATCCAAAACGGAATACAAAAAGAACGAACAAGTAAGTTGTGTCTGTACGTAATCAAGAATTTAACGACTTGAACGGTAAAGTCAATAAAATAAATCTTCACTATAAATACACAGCGACCCGAAATTCAAAAATAACAAAAACAACGAGCGGGTTGGACGTGTGTACATAACGAAACACCCACAGTAACTAAAATATTGCACAAGGGAGAGTCAGAGTATAGTTTTCTTCAGATCAGATCTACTAAACACTCAGAAAACGTCAACGTCTTTCATCTTACTTACCACATCGCTAAAGACCGCCGACATTTTATAGCTATCTACACAAATATTGAGTATCATAGGCAAAGACACGCGCGACGATCTAAACCTACCTCAATATTCCAGCAGTTCTCAAAAAATTTTATTGAAAATTTGCAAAATTTTTGTTTATTTTTTTTCTCCAAAACTATGACCCCATGTTATATAAGGTTTTTTCGTTTGTCTCGTCGTTCCCTACCACCAGTTTTTTTAATGGCATGAAACTAATTACACCCTGTATTTAACATGGATAACATTCAATCAGGTATATAAGTTGATCCTATTCTGACCACGCTTGTATACTAATAAAGCCTATCAATAACATCATTCTTAAGTTACAATAATATATATTTTGCCCTGCCTGGAAAATACTGGATTGTGGAGCATTACCAATTATATCTGTCAAATAGAATATTTCATTGTCAGTGTTGCAAACAGAATGTTTTTCAGATAATTCTATAATAGTAATGTTGTTTCGAATAGTCTATGTACTGTACTGTACTGTACTGAAGATTTCAGATGAGAGTGAAAGAACATGGGATGAGTGATTTTATATTTATATTTTTATTTTTTTATAATTCCTAACTTTCAAATGAAATAGATGCCATTTGCCACACAATCAATTGTTCCCGAGTAGGCTGAGAGTTACGGTGACAAAATTTCGAAGTGACTCATTACAAGGGTAATTTATGCATAAATTGATAGTCTTATTTTTAATTAAGAAGAAACGCGCTTGGCAGACATCAATTTGGAAGACAGAAGCGTGTGTGGACGACCAAATTTTTAAGTAAAAAAATGTAATAAAGTACAAGGCTGAAAATTGGAAACAATGTATACGTGATAAGGTCCAGCCAAGCGGGCTTTTTCTTAATTCGCAATAATGCTATAAATTTTACACATAACATTTTTCAAACTTAACACATCGAATATACTTATCAAGCGTCAGTTTCTGACGTAAAAATTTAATTTTTCCAATTGCAGTTTCGTCAGAGGTCGCGTCAACTTTCCATTTTCAAATGGAACGCCCTGTATATTATTAAACTTTTGGTACTAAGCTACTAATTTCAGTAAATGATTTATTGCCCCAAGTTGGTAAATTTTACGATTTCATAAGGGATCGATCCGAAATTTATCATGACTTCATGGTTATATAAAATGAAAACTGACGTTGATCCCGAAAATCCTTTTGGTGGTTGAAAAGTCACTTATCATTGTATTTTAGAATCCAAATGTAGTAGGTAGTAGGTGTTATCGAAAATCGATGTCGCGTCCTGCGAAACCGGAAGATAAAATCATTTTCGTGTCAAGAAGTAAATTATCTTAGTTTGCAAAATCTATTTAAAGAATGTTTAAAAAGAGCGCATAAGTACCAACATTACGTTATATCTAGAGGACCTACTTGAAAATAGAAGCAAAACACAGAAGGGTAGAGATAGACGGATAGCCAGAGATAGAGCGAGAGGTGGGGGAGAGGCTGGGGTGGTTTTTGGACAATGTATTAAGAAATTAGGTAATTAGGATGTGACTAAAACCCGAAATAATTTTCTAGCAAATCCCTGTATTATAGTTCAAAAATATCTTAAACCACATCCTAACACTGTAAAAATCAAACAGTATTTTTTTCATTCATTTGTACCATGTGAAAGAGACTGTTCCAGCCGCTTCTGACATAGTAGTGGTGTGGAGCAATCTGTAAAAAACACTCCTATATAGTCGGTTGCTAGGGACAGATGTAGCCGTGCAGTCAAGGAAAATGGATTACTTCCCTCGATTAAGCGTAAGGGTAGTAATGGGATTGTTAAAAATCTAAAAACTCCGAGATGTAGCCGAGTGTTGTTTTAAATTAAGTATGTATATTACAAAGATTAAGGTATTTCGAGTCTGACGATTTATTTTTGTGTGGTAATTTGCCACTTTATTTTTTGCATCTAGCTTTCGGTTGTCAAATGGCCAAGTTAATTTTATAATAAAAGCGCGTCTATAATAGGCTGGTTCGTTTTTAAAATCCATAAATCGGAGTACAAAATAATGAATCTGTAAAAAATCTGAATTTTATTCGCACATTTACTTAGTGTCTTAAATACAATTACAAATGTCCGCCTCGCGAAAATCGATCTCAATCGACTCGATGCTTTTTAGTTATAACTATATAGGTGTTTTCGGAGTATTCTTTGTGTTATGTACTTTTGTTTGATTCAATATAAGTTCAAAAAGAAATAATGTTAAGTATTATATAATTCCAGAATGCACAAACACAAGTAGAATTATTTGTTTACCATCCAACCAAAAGCTAAGAGCGTGGCTTTTCGAGGGGTCGGTTTTTCGGGATGGGACCGATGCCGTTCGGTTCGAGAGTGAATTGCGATTGTGTTAGGATGAATTCGGAGGAGGTAATTCTAATGGATTTTCCTCAATTGACGCGCAAAAGTGGGCTATCTCCCTCGCCTCTCATTTCTAGGAATGGGCATTGGAGGGACTGTAGGGGAGTACGATTTGGCGAAATGTCAATAAATTACAATTTTCTCTCGATTCTGTCGGGTCGAATTTTAGTTTTTGACCCTACAATTTACGATGCCGATTCATCGCCGACATTTCCCCTTTCCATAGAGATATAGAACGAGCTTCCATTTGACGTATTTATACGAGCGTCTGAAAATTACATGTTTTTCGACCTTTCAGGTTAAATTTGAAAGCCACTTTCTCTCGTTCGCGTCGTGACGTATTTTCGATTTGGCCAGTACAACTTGCTATCAGGATAAAGCTCCAATCTCCCTCTTTCCATAGAGACGTCGCGAGCCCTTTCTCTGCAAGTATTTATTTAGTTCTGGATTTTTAAAGCACGGCCGGTTTTCCATTTTTACGAAAATAGCCATTTTTCTTTCTCACAGGCCGAGCCGAAATTCCGATTTCCACTCTGACATATACGATGTCGATAAAACGACAAGTCTTCCTCTTTCCATAGGCACATAAAACGACCTTCAACTCCACGTATTTACTTACTACTGAACGACTATTAGTGGTCGCGGTGTCTCGGTAGATCTCCGAGTTCAAAGTTGCATATAGTGACGTCACAAATGGGCGCACTGTTTTTGCAACTATTACTAATTTCAACCGCTTTATATCTCGAGAACGGAAAAAGTTCGTAATATGAAATTTTAAGTGCATAATGAGAATATAGAGAACTTTATAAAACGTATAAAAACCATATAAAAAGAATATCATGGAACAAGCCTATTATTTTCTACTAGTATTGGAAAAGTTGAGTTTTAAAATACAGCATATAAAGCTACACATTCAGGAAATTCAGTTTCACAGTTTGTTTGAGTTTAATTATCTCGTAACTAAAATAACATTTCACCAATTTAACTTTGGGTTTAATTATACATGCATATATATGATTGTCTATTGACCACAAGTTTTATTTCCGTTATTAGCACACATGCAATCATGCTGAACAAAAGGTTGAGAACCCCTGACATGGATATGCCTAAAATCTTCTCATGAGACTCAAGATTCTTGTAGTAACGATTTTATACAAAATAGTTACTGGCATAATCGCGGACGAAACGACATAATACATACGTTGCAGTTTGAACCCACTTCCTTGAAATTTTGCGTACATATATAGTACCAGTGATAATACAATTCTTTAAATAAGGGTCTTGTTTGTATCATCGGCAACTTCAGCAAAAATTGAGAAGTCAAATGATAGCGAAATTTGGTTTTACCTGAAATACTAGATTTTCCACTTGAACTATTTGCCTTGAAATTTTGCATACATATGTAGTATCGATGAGAATACAATTATTTGATGACCATGATCTGTTGCTGCAGCCGGGATAGCCATCTCACTATACAATTCCTCAACGATCAATTGTAGACATACCTCGACTAAAGCGGAAATAATAAAATATAGGTAAGAAAAAAAAATAAAAACAAGCTTTTGTTAAAATGCACTAAAACGAAGAAAATAAATATCACGTGATTTGATTGGGCCAGAAGCGTAGTCCAATAAGTGGATCCAGTTTGGTTGATAGAATTATCGAATCAAACAAATAACATCATCCTCTAATTTTTGCTGCATCAACCGGAGAGACCACGATATATAACGGTTCATAGTTCAGGAAAAACCAGATGGCGACAAATTAATGGGACACACTACATAACGTTAGGCTAATGACACCAACGAACTGAGGGGGGAAAGCTTTGGCGAGGCCGTGCGCCTAACTAGCAACCACGACTGACGGCATGATGCTGTCATACATACTATCCAGTAATGAGAGGCCAGTTAAATTAATGCATGAATCGCAAAACGTCTGCCAAGGCGTTGTGAATAAGAAGAAACTATTATTAAAGAATATTCAAACCCCGTACCTTCATGATTAAAGTCGGTTTAAAATTAATAAGTTTACTTTTAAAATCTCCGAACAAATAACACCAGAACTCATTAAACAAACAGTCCGAGCCCATTGAGAATTTAGCACGGCCAGAAAAGAGCCAAAAAGTAATTATTTTAAATAGGCTCCCATAAAAAACCTAAAAGCGTAGTAATTTAGTACTTTATTGCGAACAATTTCATACAATTATTTAACCATTAAAGGCGAACACTCAAATTACGCAATCTTAATAACAGGCCTGGATCGGTTTTTATTACACCGATCAGTGGCGTTAATGGAGGCCTTTCATTCGAAAAAAACATCTGAACGTCGTCGCTCCGGGCCGTTGATTAATGGCGAACATTACTCTTGCATCTTAATTTCGAACACTTAATGAAATATAATTAATTTAATACAGTCATCTCCTTTTTTCAATATTTCACTTCTAACGGGATAGCCGGAGCTTTATCTCGCGTTAAATTAATAATTTCTTTCATGGGAAAATGTTATTTTAACGGGTATTTCTTTTTAATGAGACAAAGCGATTAGCATTTAATTGTTTTTTTATTTATCACCGTTAATAACGTTGGCAAAAAGTAGCAATTTGATTTATTTGTCTGGTTTTCTTTATACTCTATATTTATTTACATTGCTTCATTACCATAATATTACGATGAGTGCTAAAGAGGGTCGAAACTCTAACACAGAAGATGTTTTTACAAGCATTACCACTCTGAACGTTGCACAACTCAGATTTTAACAATCAAGTTGACATTGCCGGGATATGATTAAAACTAAAAACTTTGTCACAAAAAAATATTTAAAACACGTCTTTAAGAATCTTCTGAAATTTTTAAAAAAATGCACTTAAAAAGAAAACAATGTTGTATCATTTGATTTGATATGTGACAAAGATTTCGTCATTTTGAAGTCGCCGTTACAAATGTTTCAACTTATACTAAAATATTTATAATCCCCAGATACCTATTTTCAGATTAATCAAACTAAGAAATTACAAACCTTATCCCATATTGACGTCGCCATTTGGAATTATTAATTTCGACCAAATATTTATAATCTCCAATCTCGATAAACCTGAGGTACCGATTTTTTGTCGAATCAGACGATCAATAACAAAACTTATCGGCCATATTGTCGCCACTACTATGCAGTTTTGAACTTCGATCACAGATTTATAATTTATGACTTCACAGTTTTGTCATATTTTGTATGCTTCTTAAACCTGATTAGAATTCAAAGTCTTGAGTATTCACCATATCCACTGAAATTATTATTTCAGTGGATATGTTGAATACTTACTATCTATCTATTTATCGAGCTTTCGATAAATTCAATTCAATTTTATTTTTCGTATCGTTTGAAAGTTGTATTTTCCCTCGTGGTTAATTATTTTCAAAACTCCTAGTTAACTAAACTTACCAGGTAACTGTTGGTCAAGGCCTTCTTCTTTTTCTAAATCTCGCCTTCTTATTCACAACCACTCGACAGACATTTTGTGATCCCTACATTATTATTCTATGAACATATATTTTGCCATGTTAAACATCAAATATCTGAATTCCAACACGGCTTCTTTAAAGGCCGATCTACAGTTACCAACTTATTCTGTTTAACTGAGTAATTTATCTGATGCAATTGATGATGGTAATCAAGTTGACATAATCTATACAGATTTTTCTAAGGCTTTTGACACACTAAACCATAGTATTCTTTTGCAAAAATTACACGTTTTCGGATTCTCAAATGACCTCGTTAACTATTTTTTCCTTTACCTAAACAATATAACCCAATTTGTCTTATTCTGTGACCATAGATCTGCCGAGGTTTTACCAACCTCAGGCTTTTCACAGGGATCTAATCTAGGTCCTCTTTTGTTTATTATGTTTATTCACGACATTGTTACTGATATCGCCCTGAACTGTCTTCTATATGCTGATGATCAGAAATTATTCTGTAGAATTTCGAGCATCGATGACTGTTTGATTTTGCAACACGATGTAGACAAAATTAATGAGGTGTATAAGAAACAAATTATTCCTCAACTCGTCAAAATGTAATATCTATCAGTAACTAAACAGAATATCATAAAATATGATTATGCGCTGGAAAATAACGTACTCTCCTGACCTGAGACATTCGCTGATTTAGGTGTGGTGTTTGATAAAAAGCTGTCATTTACCCATCATACTGTATTTTTCTATTGTGAGATCTAATTTGGAATATGCGTCAATCATTTGGTCACCATATTATATGGGGTTCGGACTCATATGGAAAACCTGGAGAACCTGGAAAACTCAGGGAATTTAAAAATCTTTAAAAAAAATCTGGAAATATCAGGGAATTTTATAAATTGAATAAAAAATCAGGGAATTCTGCGTCATGATATGGAAAATCATAGAGTTCTTAAGAATTTTTTCTAATTCAATTCAATGCAATGCAATTATTTTATGTCAAATAAAAAATTACTTTACTAAAAAATATATGGAAATTAATATATTTGGTTATGGAAAAATTCAGGGAATGTTTTCAGCTTCGCAAAGTCTGAACCCCGAATAAGACACATATAGATAACTTAGAAAATATTCACGTAGGTTTTTTAAGTATTCCACATTTAATGGAACATACCCGCCTATTGGTACTCCCCAACTATTATCGAGGTTCTCATTAGTATCGTTAGAAGATCGCCGTAAAGTCTCTTATCTAATTTTTCTTTACAGATTGATACCTAATATCACCGACAGCACTTATATACTTAATATGCTTCCTTTTCATGCTTACAGAATTGCTTCACGCCAAACAAATTTATTTAAACTAAAGATGCCCAGGACAAACATAAACAAATTTTCACCACTTCAAGGTATGTGTACTGCGTACAATGATATACACGACCGCATAGATATTTTCAACTGCAGCGTTGCCTCTCTAAAATTATGTATCTTTAATAATAATGAACTCATTATTGTTCATTATTGTAACAATTGTACTTTGTGTTCCTCAAATTTTCTTATAATTGTTTTAATATTTTACTTAATCGATCTGATTGTCCATGTATGCACAATATGCACATCTCTGTTTCTAAATTTTGTAATCTTTTTTGTTCTATCCAGTAATTGGGTATCTCAGCCTGTTGGATAGCGTATGTAAAAATAAAAATTATTCTAATTTGCCCATCCCTACCGAATGGCACCCTCTGATAGCACCATGTCATTCATCTGTTATGGTGGTTTGTTAGGCATACGACTTGATCAAAGTTCTTTCCATCAGGTCATTGGTAATATTAGTTAAACGTTTTAGAAAGTTTTCTTTGGGCTATCTGTTTTTTCCTGGAGCGTTCCATTCTGTATTCTCATCTATCCTGTTGATGTTGGCAAAAAAATATAGAATACGAGATCCTACGTATTTCCTAGAAAGCGAAACTGTTTGCGATAGATTGTCCAAGGAATTAAGTTCGTATTAAATGTTGTATCTGTACTTCTCTAATTGTTCATGTCTTAGATGCATGAAGAAAATTAGTATGCTAGCAAATCTGCATTTTGTTGTTTTTGATGTGCAAAATTTTGCTTAACTGGAAAATTGCTGATATTGCTATCGTTTGTATTGCTATTGTCCGTAGAATCTCAGATTTTTTGCAGCTATCAGTGTTTTCTACAAGAGGTCCAATGTATGCCATCCTAGTTTTCACCAAACTTGATGGCATGCATAATTTAATGGTCTTCATTTGCTTCGTTCAGGGTCATCGTTCTGGTTCTATGTGTTGTTTTTTATATTTAAACTCGCTTGTATTTCTGTTGCTAAGATGGTATCATCTGTATATTTCAAATTAGAAATCTCTTCTAGTTACTCCACCCTCTAGCCCACATCGCCCCACATGTACAGTATAGAGATATTAAAAGGTCATAGAACTCAGCCCTGTATGACTACTTTGTCAATTTTTGATTTAATATTGTCGATGTTCACCAAGATAATAAAGACAAGATGTCTGGGGTGTTTCCTACTCCAATTATGTAGTCAACAGTTTGTCCCATTCTGCATTGTCAAAAGCCTTATGGTAGTCTACGAAACAGAAGTATATGTGTGTCTTCGTATGTTCAGTATTTGTTCTTCAATACTGACTGCATACTTTAACATGGCTTGTTTGCTCAACAGATATTTTCAAAGAGATGATCCTGAAGTGTAGATTTAAGAATATACAACATTATTTTATTGTGCATTATTAATGCCAACAATCTGGAGTTGCCAGAACCATTTGTCACAAGAAGTAGTCGTAAATGTACCACGGCAAGAATGTTAGTTGCAGACGCCGCGCGCCGTGTTCTTCTCTGAAATTTCGGAAGACCAAATCTTGGGAGCTGATGTGTGATTTTGTTGCGAAGAGAATTCTTTATTTGCTTCAGATCCTAGATACAGTATTGTAATACTCCCAGATAGATTCAGATGTCACGTTGTGGGATGCTTCCATCTGTGGACTGCCATATTCACAAGTCTGCGCATGCGCACTTGATCATTCCTATGGCACGGGTAATCCTGAAACACCCTAAACACACTTTTGAAGTTCACCCTTACTGGAGGGGTAGAATTTTAACTGATCTTTATGAAATAAGTGGGTGACTTTGCTCTGGTTACTAGACGGACTGATGGTTTTGGCAATAGTGGAATACATATCGCGAATAGATGAGAGAATTAATTACTCATTCAGCATTTCAGTTCATTTTTATTAGTAGTGTTTGTTTTAATTTGTTTTACAAATCATTAGAATATCTTTTGAGGTTATAAACCTTATTTATTTAAAAAAAAAAATCGAAAATCTCTTTAACACCTTCCATGTCGTCACTAACTCTCTTACGTTTAGGAAATATTTTGTCTATGTCAAGGAGAAGGTGCCCAATATTTAATAATAGAAATCGAGACATTTCAATAGGTACGCCAGAAGTGTAGACATGCCAATCACTTAGCTACCCCATCCAGTTATATATAATTTAATCTTGGTATTCAGACTAATGAACATGCTTTGGTTTTACCACTCTTGTTTAAATCGTTTGAAACTTTTTATATCTATATAGAAGAATGTGGTAGATAATCTAATGAAGACAAAAATATAAGGAATTCCGCAAATAAAATAGTTATAAACGATCTTTTAATAAATTAAATAATTCCAATAATAACGATAAAATATTTATTATGTAAAACTTGTTTGACAGTGGAAATGTATACTAGCTAATAAATATGTAGAGCCATCAAAGCTGTGTTTTATACATGAATAAATAAACATATACACTTCCACCGACATTGAATTAAATATTTCATCAGATTAAATCAACGTTATTGTATTTTATTCGCTGCAAAATCCATCATGTTGTTTATTTATCTCCCGGCTTATGCAGTGAATTTCGAAATTATGTTTAATTATTTAATTAAATATTTGTATATAATACACGAAATTTAACCTCGTTGCGGTCGATTGGTTATTAATGCTTCACATTTTGATTATTAAATTTATCTATATATAATATCGCTCTCGATTGAGGTAAATGTTTGATACGATTAATGCACCATTGTTCATTTATTGCTGTTAGTTTATTAATATAACATGATTAAATTAGTAGTTAATACTATAGATATCGATGCTGTACTTCAGTGAAGCTTATGAAGCCGTGAAAACGTCAAATCTTGGAAATGTTCGAACAGTGAATGAGACCTTCTGTAATGAGTTTTAAAGACTATGTAGAAAAAGTTAAAAAACAGAGAACCTCCGACGGGGTTGAAATTGCCCCTAAACAATAAAAAAATAGGTGACATAATGAGAATTAATCGCTGACACTGTCTGTTTATGCGTTTGAAGTAGCTGATTACGAATATCTGAGGGTAAAAGTTTAAAACAAAATAATGGATTCAAAATGGTCGCATCAAAGCACGGAAATATGCAGGGTTGGCAAAAATTGTGTTTTTTTTTATTTTAATAAAAGAATACGTTTTTTTTTTATTTAAAACAATTCAATGTGTTTTAAACACGGATTTTTAATTGTTGAAAAAAAAACATGTTTTAAACAATAAAAAACATGTTTTTAAACTTAAATTTATACGGGCGCGTCGACCCAATACATTGTTTATTCTATAAGCCATGCCCATATTACATCATAACAAGACGAGGACGATACTTGACAACGGCTCGGCCAATTCGGAATATTAAATACGTCAAGTTGTGCACTAGTGCAATAATTGTTTGGTGATTGGTTATTGACTACACAGGCACATAAAAAAAAGTCGAGTGGGAGAAGGCAGACCTAAGTATTCCCATGAAATCTGACCTGCTGAACACGAGTCCGATGTCCGTTTTGGCAGATTGGCTCTTGCATTCTTCCTAATTTCAAAAAACACCGTAAGAATGCCCGAGCTAAAAATCTGAAAAAAATCAGGGGTACATAGGATGGCGATAGAAATCGAATGGCGCAAACCAGGCATCCCTGCGGTCCTTTGTTTTCGAGATAGAGCAGCTCAAAGTCACCTGAAGGAAAAAATTTGTTTTTTTTTGCACTCCTCGAGGCTCTATCGGAAACCAAAAAAGCTATAGAATTCTAGTTTGCGCCATTCGATTTCTCTCGCCATTCTACGTACCTCTGAATGTTTTCAGATTTTTAGCTACACTTTCATTTTCTCGGGTATTCTTACGGTGTTTTTTTTTGAGGTTAGGAAAAATACAAGAGCCAATCGGGCAAAACGGACATCGGATTCGTGTTCAGTAGGTCAAAATGCATGGGAATACATAGGTCTACCTTCCCGTAATTGACTTTTTTTTGTGTGTACCTGTGCTATTAATCGCTTTAAAATTAACACTTAAGAAAATAAATAATAACATGTATATCTTCTATATAATTAGTAATATGTTTCGTTCGTTGTACTTATACTACTATATTATTATAACTAGTTTTATTGCATTACATAAAAGTTCATGTTTTTTATTTTATTATATTTTTTTTACCTTATCAAATACAACGATGTGCCAAAAATTATCCATCAAACACACTGAATAAACGCATTGAAAAAAATCAAACGTGTTTAAAACATTTTGTTTTAAAACTGCCAACCCTGGAAATATGTACATATAATTTTCTGCAACCTACCAGAAAAAAACTTATAGGTAGATGAATAGTTCCGAAATGGGGCGCACTAGAAACAAAATTGTAGATACTTTTAGTGATATTGTGACCTAAACTACACGCTCCCGAAGTATTGCTCTATAGTTCTGGGAGACTCTGTATATTTATTTTATAGAAAGCATGACACTAACTAATTAAATAATTTCACAAAATTGAAAACACGCTTTGAAGATCGAACTGAAAGTGTTAAAACATGAACGATTATAATCGTGTAATGCTCGTTCTATCCAATGAGCTCATTAAGTTGTTGGTTTTAATTAATAAACGTAAAACAATGGGGCTTTCAAAATACTTAAATTATTTATTTATTCTTATTTTTGTTCGTCATTCTGAATTTCGACTAAATATTTATAATCTGTGTCCTCGAAAATCCCCAAATACCAATTTTCGTACAAATCAGACCATGTATTACAAAACTTATCCGCCATATTGGCGCCGCCATTTTGAATTGTTAAATCTCGACCAAATGTTTATAACACAGGTTTACAAAAAAAAAAAATTGTCTGGATCTGGGGTCAGACCATACGTTTCTTATGTATTTTTCGACGCTGAATTCAAATTTGTTTTTAGTTTTGCTCTATCACGTCAGGATTTTGAGATAATCTAACCTAAAAGTGCAAAAAACACGGTTTTTTGACATATTTTAGGTTATGTAGCTCTGCGAATTTTTTTTCTTTCTTAAAGAACCATGTATGGAGTCTTAAAGTATAAATTTTCCTCTTTAATATGCCATTGAGTTTGCTCAAATATCTTTTTTTTCGCCGAGATATCGAATTTTGAATATTGTCTGTTCATATCTTTCCCAATACCACAGGCCTACAAAATTAGGCAAATTTTTTATATCAAAAACGCTACTATATTTTTCCGAAGTAGTTCAGGAATATTACGTTTTTATTCCGACAAAATTCATAAAGATTTGAAAATTGGTGGGTATGTTGGGAATAGCATAAGGATTACTAAACCAAAAAGTTCCCATCCCTAAATAGTGTGCTTCATCCCCCAGGACGTCCTTTCTACCCCCATTTTGAGTTTTTCTAGATTATCTCGGCAACGGTGTAATTTTCAACAAAAATACCTTTATACAAAATTATTCCTTGGAAAATTCTCTATCAAAAAGGTTTTTACCACTGTTTTCCTAAAATTAATAATAACGTGGGAAATATGGCGCAAACATAAGGGTTGGTAAAGAAAATAAGAAAATACAATTTTGTTCTAATTAAATGTTAAGAACTAAGGTGGCTTTAAAAACAATGAAATATTTAGCCTGTCAAACATTTGTTGGTTTAATGGTGTTTTTATTGCGTCTTTAAAAATTATTTAAAATTCTTGTTACTTAATTGTGTTCAAAATGCCGCAAATTTATACAAGAAATGAAAAAGTGGACATGTTAATTATTTATGGGGAAGGTAAAAAAATGCAATTGGGGCTATGGACCTTTATGGCCGACAATATCCTGATAGACAATGTTAAGCGAAAAATTATTTTATGCGTGTTGAAAACCAAATCCGAAGAGAGCCCAACAATGATCCCGAAGAAAACTTCATTATTGACGAATGAACGGAAATTAATGTTTTGGCTCGAATAGAAGTTGATAAGACTATTTCTTTAAGGCAAGTTGGTTTGAATTGAACATCAGTCACCAAATAGTAAGCCGAATTTTGCACAAATACCACTATAAATCTTTTAAATACCAATTGCACCAGCATTTGTACGAAAGTGATTACGAACGTAGGATGGAATATTGCAATTGGATTTTGTATAATAACGTGCACCCAAACAATGATTTTTTGGGACTGATTTATTTTCGGACGAATCAAGATTTACAAATTTGGAATTATTTAACCGACAAAATACAAAATATTGATCACAAGAATATCAAAATTTGTTACGGTAGGGTAACTTTTAAGTGCGGCTCCGTTTCAATGTTCGGCTTGGAACAATCGGTAGTAGAATCATTGGTTCAATAATATTTGAAAGACCTCTGACTGGTGCCAGATACTTGAGATTCCTGGAAAATGAGATTAAGGGCATTTTAGATTAGTTATTTTTAGATTTAGGTCAGGGTATGTATTTTCAACAAGATGGCGCTCCTCCCCATAATTCAATTATAGTAATTGGCTACCTTCAACGGTGATTCGGAGAAAACGTAATTTCGACAAATGGTCTTATGAGGTGGCCTCCAAGGTCACATGATTTAACGCCCCTTGATTTCTTTGTTTGGGGTCATTTAAAAAATATTGTCTATGCAACCGCCGTTACAACCCGTGAAGACCTGGAGCTACGAGTAAGACGAGCAATTAATAGCAAAACGGCCCAGCAATTGGCGAACGTTCTTCGAAAAACAGCTATGCGAGTTCACAAGTGCATTGACGTTAATGGACAGTATTTTGAACAACTGTAATGTTTTGTGTTAAATTTTTGAATTCGAAAACCACCTTATGTGTAACAAGGTAATTAGAATAAAATTGTATTTTCTTATTTTCTTTTAGCTGTAATTTTGTTTGTATTTATTTTTATACATGTGAATAAATTCCTTATTAATGGTACTAATAAATGGTACCACGGTCCGATATGGTTCCAGTGAGTTTTGCCCCAAAAACAATTTTGGTGAATTTTATTTGCTCATAAATCATGTAATCTAGTGTTTTTAATGGGATTTCGATTTTTATAGCATTACACGGATCATTTAGAATAAATCGGAACCGTCATGGCACACTTGAAAACTGAAAATTATATTATAAAAAAAATTGATGTTTGAAATGTCACTTATTTGGCATAGATGGTTTCAGAAAATTAAGCAGAATTCAAAAATGCAATAATATACAGGGTGTTCCATTTAAAAATTGAGTTAGTGTCACTTCCGGCGAAACTCAATTGTATGTAAAGTGCCACTTATTATGTATGTAGTATATCGTAAATTTCAATCTACTTCAAAACTAAAGGAGAAAACGGGGGTATGCCATGATCCTGTTACACCCGGTATACACGTGCCAAATTTCAAGTCAATGCGATTTCTGGAAGTGGGTGTAAAGTGAGTTGTAAGATTCCATTACAATATTACAGGCCAAGCTAATAGAACCCTGTTAAAAATATATAATTTTGCAACCTCACATGTCACAAATTGAATCTGATTCTATTATAAAACAATGAATAATGATAAGAAAAAAAATACACACAATCAGAGTCAGACAATGTTTATGTTTACGTCTGTTTAGCGTGGGTGACTGTTTACATCACTTTGAGGACCCCATTTTCCGCCTCCTAAAGACAACAAAGGGGTTGTTTTGATCGGCATAAAGCTTTGCTTGTCTTAGGTTTAACCAAATATTTGCGATGGACTAAATAGAAACATGTTATCGGAGGTAAATTGTTGATCAGACGAATCAATATTTTGCTGATTGAGTAACAGTGTTTGTTTAAGCTTTTGGAACACATTATCTAACACCTGTTTCGGTACATGTTCATTAGTGTCTTGCAGGGATTGTTAGGCAATTGCCGCTTTTCATCGCCACATTAAAAGTTAGTCTTGAAAATAAATTGTTAAAATCAACTGCAAATTTTGCGTTTAAGTTTTAACAATAATATTTTGTTACCAAATAGTTAAATAGAAATTGGAAATATAAGGGGAAACAATAGAAATTCAACCACCTTCAAAAAAGGATAACTAAAAATTATTAAATGAAATTTCTCCGTCGCACACACAGAAAAATCTCCCATTTAGCTGGACAAAAATAAAATGTCGAATTGTTGTCAATTGACGAAAAATGCATTTATAAATGTTCATAAATAGATAAGCATTATTTGCGTGTAAATAAAATGAACCAGATCGCTGCCGAAGTTAACCTATTACTAGTTACAAAACGCGTACAGTTAGTCATGCGAAATTGTGTAATAAATACCACCCCTCGCTCATCGAAATTGCAATCATTGAAACATTTTACAATTCACTTTATTAGCTCCCCCGCCTTGCGGCTTTGAGCAAAACTTAATCCTTATGTAACAAAGTTATTGCCATATAAAACGTTTAAATATATGAATACATATACAATATCTATAATACCTGGAAGACAACCTGCAATTCTTCAGTCATCATCACCCTCTCTGCCCACTCGTTCCATTTCCTCACTTGTTCCTTTTGTACTACCTTATTTTCCCTCATTCGTACCTCAAGATGACCCCATCCATTTCTCACAAACTTTCTTCCTTCATCCCTATCAATTCTCTCACATACAAACCTCACATGCTCACTATTTTCCTCTCTTTTTCCACATTCGCACTCGCTATCCACATCCCTCAGGCGAAACGTCTTAAGGTACCCTAGAAAATTTCCGTGTTCTGTCGCCATCTGCACTCCTTTAAAGGATGATCCCAAGGCAGTGTAACCCACTTCCGGATATACCCCGAAGAGGGTTCTTCAAATTTGTCCATCTTCCCATGTTTTTTGCCATTTCTTTATTACTCTCTGTCTCGTTCTTGTCTTTCTCGCTCTCGTGTCAATCCAAATTTCTTGACCTTCTATATTTTCTCTTATCCTTGCCCTTTTTGCAATCCCATCCACCATTTCGTTGTTTCTATTTTCCCCACTCTTTCTCCTCCACATGATAATACATTCAACTCCCATCCCCCTCATTCTCTCGATCATCATTTTTATTTCAACTATTTCTCTTTCTCTCTCCCCTCCTTTCTCCAACCTCTCGAGAGTCTGCAGGCTATCTGTAATGATGGATGCCTGCATTCTCTCTCGTGGTATCATTTCCTCGTCATTCATTCTTCTCTCAATCATCTAGATGGTTTTTCTCATGGCAATGGCTTCCGCCACTCCCACGGGGATACCATCCGCAATTCTCTCTGCAAATCTTCCTTCTCCAAATATTCCTTCGATCACTCCAGCTATTCCCACTCTCCCTTCTTCGTCCCTACGAGTGTCCGAATAACCCACAATCCCACTCTCATTTTCAATTTGTTCCTCCCATACCCTCTCTGTCCTCACCCTAAACGTCGGGTGTGGCCTTAGTGCGCCTTGTATTTCTTTTCTCCTCATCTTTTCTGTTTTGTCAAGGTGAAGTACCCCCGCTAGTACTTCAAGTGGCGGTATGCCACTGAGGACCTCCAGAGCCGCTGTAGGGGATGTCCTAAGCCCTCTGGAGATTAAGGAGCACCATTCTTTGGGTGGCCCTTAGATGCCTCACAATTCTACTGTCATTCCAAATTTCAACCCCATACATTATTGCCACTCGCATCACCCTTTCATATATAATTTTTATCAAATTTTCATTCACTCCGTATTTCCTTTTCAGCATCGCAATCACCCTGGTACAGGTCTCTCCCACTTTTTTTCTCACACTCTTAACATGGTCGATGAATTTGAAGGTGAGAAATATTCTACTGTGAGGAATTCCACCCCTCAAAATTATATCGAAGAGTTGGGAGTGGGGGCCCGCTTGTTACTACCCCCGGACTCCGATTTGCTCTAGGCAGTTCTGGGTGTTTATATTAATATAGAATTAAAAATCTTTCTTTAAGCAAATTAACGGCTACGCAACATTTTGATTGTAACCTCAAGAAAATCTTACATTGAGTCCCATAGCAAAAGTACCACTTAGTACCGCTTTCCTTCTTTGTTCATATACAAGCCTTATTATTGGGTAATGTTTCAGCAAAAAATTAGCTATCACCGTGAATCGCTTTCTGAAATAAAAGCTATTGTTTCCTGGTAGCCGCTCCGAAGGACTTACAGTGACTTCGAAAAAGGAATCATTCTTAATTCTGAAAGATGCATTTTTTTTAAATTTTAGCAAGTCTAAGTGTACTGAAAGACTTCTTGAGTACCTTCTAGACAAATATAGTGTACGTAATCTGGCTATGGACTCTAGGACGAGCTTAAAAGTTACATTAAAATGTTTTGTCTCCAAATTAATTTCTAAGTGGAAAGACAGTCGCCATTCCGAAAAGTTTGTGAAAAAGAACTTTAAGTGGCTTAATTCTTCATTATATCTGTCACCTGTGGTGCCGACTACACCAGTCAACTACGGTTCAGTCCAAACTGATCCAAGAAAAAAACGAGGCAGATCGAAGAAACTGTTCAGCTCCTTCATGTCTGAAATAGAACACGAAAAACTAGCTCTTGGCATGCAGAAGAGTCTAATCAAGATCTGGAAACGGACAACTGCTGATGTGGTCAAGCTTGCCACATAAATAAGTCCATGGAGTTTGAAAATGAAAACAGTATGCGAATCAATCCCAACAATTACTTCTTACAGCCCAGAAGAAGCTATTGCCCTTATTATTGTAAACATGTACCTACCTATTCCATTTGATTACCTTTTGGAGGATTTTCAAATATATTATGTAAAATAAATAAACCATTTGTCTTTTTTTTTGTAAAAAACTCTCTCCTATTAGTACGAGAGCCCATCGACAAAAGTGGATCGAGCACCGCAGTTGCCGCCGCTTGGTGGAGATCTTCTAGGCATCTGTAGGTACCATTTCTTTCCAACAGCAGGTCACGTGACCGCGCCCTCTTCGAGAGAGAGAGACAAAAACAAAGGACCGCTTAAATGTTGCCAACAAAGTACTTCCTTCTCCTGGAAAAAAATAGCAAAAAAATAATTCATAGACTGATTAATTAGTTTAGGGTGAAGGAAGCGTTTCAGAGACAAACTCCAAGAGCCAAAAACGGCTTATTTTTGTCGAAAGAACGCGCCTGCCGGTGTTCAGAATTTTTTAGACAAAAATGATTTCGGCCAAGAAAATCTAATTTTTTTTTGTAATTTCTTTCTTTTGCCTTTGGGGGGAAACGGTACCTACAGATGCCTACAACATCTCCACCAAGCTGCGGCAACTGTGGTGCCCCATCCACTTTTGTCGATGGGCTCCCGTACTATGTGTAGTATCTACATTCTACATGCCAAAAGCAAAAAATTCTTTGTTTTGAATTTTTGAACTTTAACTTCAGACTCATCCGAGAATCCTGAAATTTCCACCTACCAAAGGACCCCGCATCGTCCTTATGGAGAATAGATTTATGTTGAAATCGTGTATATTTTTACCATGTTGTAGATTTTGATCTTCTGAGTAAAAGTCTGAATAGGCGCGGCATTACATAATATAATAACAGTTTTTGAAATATGGCTTGTCAAAGCTAGAGAATTTTCATCATTTTGTTCATTCAAGAACTTTAGCCGAAAAGTGTAAATGACAAAAAGTGTTCATTTAAGTCTAATAATGGTATAGGTACGATTTTTTTCATATGTCTCATTTTGCATGAGTCTCATATCACAGCACCCTTATTAATACTGCGATTTTTTTAAAATTTGGTTGGAAGGTACTTACTCAACAGGAGATTGTGTCACGGTAAAGTATTTTAAAATCCACCAGTGGCGTTCGTCCTTATGAAGAAAAATGAATCTAATTTTGTAAAAAAATATATTAGGCAAAATTTTCACTGTATAACAATCTCGTAGTCTTATTCGTTGTTATCAAAAAACTCACTAATACCGAATTTCAATAAGATAGTGTTAGTGTTTCCCTTTTTAAAGTGCCAATTATTGCAGTCATAACTTTATTTTCGGACGTAATGAAGAGTTAATTAAGTTGGATGAAAACAGGATTTTCATTTATAATTAATCATGTGACGTTGTGAATAAGATAAAAAATAATAAACTAATATGTTTAAAAGTGCGTTAGGGGTTAGGTTAGTGAAGTGGCACTGTTATTTGTACTACTTTTATTTTATCATTAATGGTATAATCTAACGAATATGCTTCCACAAAATGAAACCTTGTGGTACACCGCATGTACTCTCTTTGCTGAGGGCAGGTAATTTAGAATTTCCATCTATAAAATGTTGTTCATGTGAGTTTTAAGTGTATGCATATAGTACTTTCGGTAATAGTTAAATAAATTTTAGTAGGCGATGTTATGAATATACAGAATTAATTCTTCGTGTATTCCCTGAACTGTGAGTCATGTATTAAATCTACAATTATTTAACACACGTCTTTCTATTGTTTTTTCAAGTACATATTTACTAAAACAATTTGTTGGACATGCTTATTAATAGCCCATAATTTTATGGTGTATGTATTATCAGTATTTGTATAGAACGTTTTACTTTGCAATTTTCAGAAGGTATGCAACCCAACAAATTAACTCATATTCATATCTTGTTTATATTGTTGCTATTTTTGAAGCCGGTACCTAGACTATGGGAACCTAGATATAAATTTAATACGGGGTGTTCCAAAAATGTACTGCACAAATACAGAAGAATATTGCTTATATCAAAATAAGAAAAAATGTAATACCGTTTTGAATTTTGAGTTAATTTATCTATCTTAACATTAATGACGTCTACACTTGTTTTAAAACGTTGGTCTGATGCAAAAGAGCTTTGGTGGGTCCGTGTACCTAACAGGCAACCTCGACAAATGACAAGGCTGTGTAACGTGCTATACAGCAAAGGGAGACCAACCGAGACATTGCCTAAACCCCAAAACGTTGTGATTAAGGATAAGACACTCTTGCTCTTGATTCACATCACACATTACGATACTTTTTCGTTCACCTCGTATTAAAATCAATTTTTAATAAAATACATTATCCTATAACTTATGAAAATGCGTCAGTAAGTATGACATTTCCAATATTATCTCGCGGCTCGTGCACAACCAAACATAGGAGGGGAATATTTTTGTGTAGGAGGGCTAATTGAAATCCTTTGAGGGTGTGCGTTGTCGATAATCCGCGACGTCACCGTGAATGATTTAGGCCTTTTGGGCGAGGAAGCCCTACGTGCGACCACATAATGGGGGACGATGATACCCTGGATTACACCTAATAATCCTGTCGGCAGACGCAAACGACACGCACCGCTTTCCGTTGTAAGCGGGTCACCGCGTCACTGGCGTGCTGAAAGATTTTACAAAGGAGCGGAAAAGTTGTATATAAGTGCACATTATATTATGTAGATGGGATTTTTTACAGCATTTATATGCTTGGTTGATTTATACTTCATTAGGCATTTTTTAAATAAAATTCAAGCTTTATACTTTTTTACTCAATGTAATCAAATAGGTAATAAAATGTCTATAGTGTGTATGTGTACAGAGTGTTTCTTGTAACCACTTCTATTAACTTAAAGTTATTATTTAAAATTTAGAACATATATCACATAATATAGTAGAATATTCCGTATTGAAATTGGGTCGTATTCGTTAAACTGGGTAATCGCTAGAATCATGTAAACTCATTTTCTGTATAAACTATGTTTTGTTATATTTTTAGTGCAAAATATTACTAAGATTTCGGATTAAGCACATAAAAATACGAAAATATACCAGATATCGAAACTACAATATTCTCTATAATGTGTGTCTCTCTCAGATTTGAAAAAAGTTTGCGTTATTGAGGTGATTATTAATTTAAGGTGTTTGAAATAAGACTATTACGAAACGAATTAAATTGACATTGTCGATGCCATATGATGTGTTGCCGTAAATCAGTGGTTAAGAAAAACATGAACGATGTATAAAGTTATTAATATATTTTTCAAATCATAATTCACAGTCCGTTAACAGCCCTAATATTTTTGTCTGAACAATAATTTGAAGCTTGGACTTATACTTTTTTATATTAAAGGTATTATTTAACAGTTTGACGTTTTTTATTTTAGTTCCAAAGGTTAATACGTTAGGTTTACTAGGATTTATAATGAAGGGACCTAAAATTGTTCCTTGTGGTACTCCCGAATCAAAAGTTGGATAACAGTAGCCTGGTTATAAAGACTTGTGTTGCCCCTGTTTGTATAGTTGAGGAAGTACGTATAGTAGAACGGGTGAGCGAAGAGAGTAGCGGTAACCACTAATTTTTACCTATGATATAATTAGCAGTGGATCTCAGACTATCTCCTAGATTTGGTATAGTTTTCTAATTGAATTCTCCGAAATACTCGATGCTGAAGAATATAATATACAGGGTGTCCCGTAATAACATGCAAAAAATTTAACTACCAATTCCTTATCGAAAATGAAGCTGGGTTTTTTATGTAAAATTTTCCAAAATAATCTTTCCTTGTCCAGCTACACTCCCTAAGGGGGTGTGCAAATAAATGGTTTTTAATTTCTATCTGAAAATAATGTAATCGGAAAAAGATGAAATTTAGCATATCTCGGTTACTAATGAAAAAGCATCCAACGAAATTATTTCATCCATCTAGCGAGTATACAAAATGGTGATATTAACTACCCATTTTATAAATTTGTAAATATCTGTCTAGCTGCTATTTTTTCTTTCAATTGAAATTGTATCAAAAGCCCAGCTGAAATCTAATCAAACTAAAATTACAATCACTTCGACCTGTAGTTGATAAATAAACCATAGTTTTAGTCAAACAAATCAGTAATTTATTGAAGAGAACAGATACAAGATAATGATATCCTGTATTAACATTATTTGTTGTTACTACACACACAATCAATAATGTGGACATAGTCACATTATGGTAAAACAACCAAGTGCGCTACCATCATTCCGGTCGAAATACTACATTTCCAACAGCCCAACTTGATGTGGTGCTACTGGTACTGGTCCTAGTCGACTTTAATTCTCATGGCTGCTCTGCACCACTCGCGCTTTTGGCGATTGACCGGTTTTGTCTACATCAGTGTAGCACAAGATTTGTCTATTTCAATTCCTGTCGAACACCATTTTAGCATTTGCAGCGCCCTTAAGAAATCGTATTACCCGCTTGACAGCTGATTATTGTTGAATTTGCTTATAGTCCCCATTGCAAATGATATGTCTGGTCGTGTTGCCTGCGCTGCGAAAAGTAGCCTATCTATTGCCATTTGGTAAGGAATATCACGCATGGCTTCCTTCTCGACATCATTAATTGGCGATAAAATCTCGTTAAGTCTCTTCCCGCATTCTATGGTTGTAGACACGGCCTTAGCATCATTTATGTTGAATCGTCTCAAAACTGCTTCAATATAAACTGTTTGATCCAACGTTGTTTCACTTGCTGTTCTGTTTCTTGTCACTCGAATTCCTAGACAGTGTTGAACATCACCAAGGTCCTTCATATCGAATCTTTGTTAATTCACCTTTTACCCAAGTCTTCGATTCATCATTGTTGGTAAATATCAACATCATCGACATAGACTGCGACCATAATCACTTTTCCATCCTTAAAATAGTAATAAACACATGTGTCGAAATTTACCTGAATCAATCCTAGATCACGAAGTTCCTTATCTAATTTTTCATTCCAGAGATAACCGGATGGCTTAAGTTCATAGATAGCCTTTTTTAATTTGCAAACCTTCTGGTTTTGGTGACTTTTGCCCTTTATAAACAAGTTAGGTTGTTCCATGTAAATTTCCTTCTTAAGATCAGGTTGCAAGAAAGCTGCTATTGAATCCATTTGATCGATATTCCAGTTATTAAGCGATGCCAACGAGATTAGAGAACGTAACGTTGTACCACGTACAACAGGTGCGAAGGTTTCTTCAAAATCCATTCCACTGACCTGCGTACATTCCCATACGAGCCGTGATTTATAACGAACTGTTTCTCCAGCTCCCTTTTTTCGCAAAACCCATTTGCATGAAATTGCTTTTCGATCCCTTGGACGATCCACTAGCTTCCATGTTTTCTTCTTAATAGGCGAGTCGTATTCTTCCTGCATAGCTTCTTTCCACATTTGAACATCGCTGCAAGACAATGCGTCCTCAGCATTTTTTGGGTCTCTATCAGCTTCAATTTCCACTGCAACCGCCATGACATAATCTTCAAATCGTTTTGGCATCCCACGATTGCATTGAAAATGCTCTCTATTCGTTCTTTCTTGATCGTGAACATCATTTCCTTGATGTTAATCAATTGAGATTTTATCCACGTTAAGTTGGATATTTTGAACTGATTGTCTTTGGCTGGTACATCTTCAGCTTGAATAACATTTTCTTCGTCTAGAACAGCATCTTCCTTTGCGATCTCGGGTTCAATGTTATTTTCGGGATATTGAACAAAACTCAATTGAATATTCTCCTGGATATGTGTAAAATAGCTCTGCTTCAGTTTGTCCGTCTTCATTGGCTGCCATCATTTTCACACTTATCAGAGTACAGATACAAGATAATGATATGCTGTATTAACATTTGTTGTTACTACACACACAATCAATAATGTGAACATAGTCACATTATGGCAAAACAACCAAGTGGCGCCACCACCATTCGGGTCGAAATACTACATTTCCAACAGTAGTCTTAATAATATCATCTACAACCTATAGTAAAGCCGTGGTACAGCCGTAATCATTTTATAAACCTGATGGTAATTAGTTAATAGTATATTACATACCGAGATGGAAAGTGTTTCATTGTTGTCGAGAGATAAGATAAGTTGACTGAGGCGCGAAGCGGCGAGGTCAACTAATTCTCATTGAAACAGAAATGAAACTTTTCACCAAGGTTTGTATACTATTTTATTCATAATCATTCTCCTTAATGAAGAAGAAGCCAAATAAACCGTTTAAATTTCTTATGTCAAAGGACAAATGTCGAAAGTGACGTCGCGTCGTTTTTAATATTCAGGTTGGAAACGTTCCAACCCGACATATCACTTTCCAACCCGAAATGTATATTTCAGTTCAATGGGCTTGTTCGGCATTTTTTTTTAATTTCATAAATCGAAAGTGCAAGTATAAAATAATGGATCTGCAAAAAATCAGAATCTTATTCACTTGTTTAATATCTTAAAAACCATTATAAATCTCCACCTCGCGAAAATGGGGCGTGGCCAGGCGCTACGTCACTATACGCATAGACTCGGCAATCTCAATAGACTTGATGCTCCTTTGTTGTTATAATTATAAGTGTTTTCGAAGTATTGTTTGTTTTGCTTCTTGACAGTAGGGGAGTACAATTTGGTGAACTGTCAAAAAAACACAATTTTCTCTTGTTCCTGTCGGGACGAATTTTCGATTTTGACCCTGCAATTTACGATTAGGATTCATCGCCGATCTTCTCATTTCCGTAGAGACATAGAACAAACTTCCACTCGGCGCATTTATTTAGTTACCAGCGTTTGAAAATTCCATGTTTTTCGACTTTTCAGGTTAAATTTGAAAGGTCCCAGAAAGCCACTTTTCTTACGTCACTTGCGTATACTGACGTCACAAATGAACGCTCGGTTTTTGCAACTATTACTAATTTCAACTCCTTATATCTCGAGGACGGAAGAAGTTAACAATACGAAATTTTAAGTGCATAATGAGAATATCGAGTACTATATGAAAAAGTATAAAAACTATATAAAAAGAATATTATGGAACAAGCCCATTGTCGAATCAAATTAGAAATTTCATACTTTCTAACTTTTGACATGTAAGACAATTTGATTATTACTGTATGATTGTGAATAAATATATTTCCATTCTACACAATCTGCATAATAAAGTTACAAAGTAACAAATTGTAATTTTGCGACAATTATTTTTAAAGTACGAGATGTTCAAAGTTTATGCAATTATTATAATTGAGGTAACTAGAGGAAACCCTAGTAGAAGTAAATTAGTTGAGTAATTAAAAGTTTATCATTAAACGAAATTGATGTGGTGCTTTTTACAGAGTTACCTTGGATATTTTTTACGCAAACGATAAAAAAACTTTGATCGTTCATGGTGGCCATATTTAATATTAATCGGCTTGTTAGATGGGTTGTAAAAAATCTGCCATGACAACTACAGGCCGTTACTGTTGAAAGATTAAATGGAATGGGCTTGTTTCATGATATTCTTTTTATATGATTTTTATTCTTTTTCATATAGTACTCGATATTCTCATTATACACTTAAAATTTCGTATTATTTACTTTTTCCGTTCTCGAGATATAAGGAGTTGAATTTAGTAATAGTTGCAAAAACCGAGCGCTCATTTGTGACGTCACTATACGCAAGTGACGTAAGAAAAATGGCTTTCTGGGACCTTTCAAATTTAACCTGAAAAGTCGAAAAACATGGAATTTTTAAACGCTGGTAACTAAATAAATACGTCGAGTGGAAGTTCGTTCTATGTGTCTACGGAAAGGAGAAGGTCGGCGATGAATTATAATCGTAAATTGCAGGGTCGAAATCGAAAATTCGTTCTGGCAGGAGCGAGAGAAAATTGTAATTTTTTGACATTTTACCAAATTGTACTCCCCTACTGTCAAGTAGTAAGCAAAACAAACAATACTTCGAAAACACTTATAATTATAACCAATAAGGAGCATCAAGTCTATTGAGATCGCCGAGTCTATGCGTATAATGACGTAGCGCCTGGCCACGCCCCATTTTCGCGAGATGGAAATTTGTAATAGTTTTTAAGATACTAAACGTGCGAATAAGATTCTGATATTTTGCAGATCCATTAATTTATACTTGCACTTTCGATTTGTGAAATAAAAAAAAAATGCTGAACAAGCCCATTGTATCGATGAAGTTTTCTATAAAAGAATTAAGGAAACCTCTTTTTGGAATAGATTTTGTACTAGGTAGTGTATATGATGCATGGCTTTTGGCCACTCTCGTTTTCATGTCATTGCTACAATGTTCCGCAACTTAAAACTTTAACTCACTTTATGTGGAATTTAGGTTTTTATTCATGTATGTCAGTATGTCATATATACATTTTTACTAAAACCTAGAAGTTGATAAAAAAAACAATAATTATCCAAGCTTTATTGGACTTACGTAAACATTTTTTGAGAATATTTTTAATTCGCACTTCTGGTACGGAGTTTGATACGGTGCGGTGGTCATTACAGGCTCACTGTCCCCTACATACACGCGTTGGGAAATTTTGGCCGTAGTTTAGAATTTGTGGAACAGATCATGTGGTCCGAGTCCGCAGTTATAATTAGTTTGTTGCAAAGTGTGTAACTTTAATTTTGTGTCTACGTTTGTCTTTATATCTTCGTTTATCTATGTTATGAATACACGAAACAAACAAAAAAAATGAGTCAGTGCTTGCCGTTTGGAAATTGTGAAGTCTTCATGCTTAATCATTTTCAAAGATGGGAAAAAATAATTATTGTACAAAAAATTTGACCTTGATAATTTTGTGATTAGCGAAATTAGCAAGAGTGAAAAATTTTTAATAATTTTTAAGCCATTTGCAATTCCGACTCGCACTTGACTGATTCTAATACTTCCCCGTGTTTTGTGATAATGTCACGAAAAACTCTCGACCAGTCCGCTCCTGAAAAGGTTATATGGAAGACGGTTCTGAACTTTCAGCCGAACAGTATGTCCGACATATTTTGGAGGTCACCAAATCAAGCAGTAAAAGAACTAAGGATGTCTGCAGAGTTTGAATTCTTATTGTTACTTATTCTGCGACTTTGGACAGAAAAGTGGAGTAAACCAAGTCGTCAGTAAATTGAGCGTACTAAACTTGCCCAGACCAGTTTAATAGAACACAATGACACTAGAAGCTGAATAAAGCCTTGTTTATATCTATAGGCACAAGTACAGATGATAGTGATGAATGCCAAAGTAACAATTATAGTTTTAGAATAATCTATAAGTTATCCTAAAAACTTATTTCCAACACTACTTATAAACGTAAATAGTTTGGAAGGACTCTATAAATCCGATTTAAAACCTCTATAAGAATACAAGGGCCCATCTAGAGAAGGGCCTACATGCCTCTTTTTAAAACTACTGTTAAAACTTTCAAGTTTTAATGAATTATCTAAAGCTTTACTCAGAGAGTGTCTGAAGAGTGTTATAAAACCATACTTGATTTAGGATAGGCACTATGTCAAAACTTAAAAGACACACAAAAATGCTTTGAGCGGACTTCTGTATTTAATGAAGTAAAAATGAATGCGAATAAATGTTTTACATGCACTATGGGCCACTATAGTTATATATAAGTTATAAAATGAACAATTGGTGACTACTAAGGACAGTTCAGAAAAACAGTTAAAGATGGACTACTTGTAATGAATTGATGGGACCACTTATAGTGGGCTAATATTTTCAACGAGGCTAAGTTTACTGTAAAAATTGGGCTCTCCCTAAAGACACAGTTTTAAAAAATTAAATTAAAAATTTAATTTTTTCTGACTTAAAAAGCAAAGAGAGCTTTAGCATCTGCCCACAATATGGTTGTTTTTATGAAATATATCTATTAAATACAAATTACATTTTTTTGCTCTATCTGGGACACTCCCAATATGGCTGACCGTTATATTCATCAACGGCTGGAAATAAAATGGCGGCTGTATGTATAAACTCTATAAGCTGTGAATAATTCTACTTCAAACCTGTTTTGCTTTAAAATGCCTATTACATTACCAATTGCTCCTTAGTGTGTCGATTTATTCTTGTAAAAGTTTATTTGAAGCCTCATTTGTTTTAATATATTTTTTAAAACTTGTAGGCTTATCTTAAAACCTAATTAAATCCATTTGAGCACATAACACGATCGCTTTAAAACCTAAGGAATTTATGGTGCTCGGATAATATAACCCAAAAGTCAGTTTGCCGAGACGCTACCTATTTGATATATGTCCACTAAATGCCGACGAATATGTATATATCTTATCACAGTTTTATAACTACCTATTTTAAAACATAGTCTGGGCAAAAGTAAAACAAATCCTTTTATGTTTAAGACTGATTTATTTCAGATGTTTGTTTGCTTCATTAATGCTCTAGCAAGCAATTGGTTTTATGAAGGTCCGACCTGAAACTTCAAGCATATAAGATTTATAGCCCAGCATTAACAAGAACCTCAAATTAATTTCATAAAACAACGATAAAACCACAGCATTTACCTAATCTTTATAAAACCTGATCCTCCTAACTTCAACTTAACAGCTATAACGTTTTATTGAAGGCTTGACAAATACCTTAATAAGTCGATCATAAGCCAATAAAGACTAAAAGATAATTTAGTTTTAATGTAAGTTCTTGAAGGCCTTTTTAAAACTTTCTTTAAGACAAAACTATCTTTAAGTGCATTTGGCATTTAATAAATCTGACATAAATCAGTGGTTTATGAGGTGGCCATTATGAAACACCGATAAAACCTAAATAAATCTAAAAAGCATTTAAATTGTTACTTGGGTGGTGATGATGTTGACATAACTGTGATGCCTATGTATAACTTGGTCTATTATTCTATTAAGACACATTTTAAAATTCACATCCATCTAATACAGTTTTTAAACTTATTTTATGACAAATAAAAAAGAAATATAACCCCACGTGTTTAATAAATTTTATGGTTTTATATGTATACGTTTCGTTTAATAGCCTTAAATAAAAAGTACGCTTATAATTAAATAAATTAACGCATTATATAGTTTGTAAAAAGCTATAAATAATGTTCGCGCTGTACTTTGTAATTCGTTTTGAAAAAAATCATCTTGTTAATAGCAATTAAGATAATAAGTAGTTATATAATTATAGTAATTAGGAGGCAATTAATTTTTAATGGGAATATCGTATGAAAAAAGGGCTGTCAATACTTGATGTGCATAAAAATAATAAAAGCAACGCTCTTTTTATATGTAATTAAATTTTTATGCATTAGTTAATCAGTTGAAAGGTGGCATTTTATTAGGTATTTCAGCAGTAACGAATATAAAAATTCAGTTTCTATCAGGCTCTTAGTAAAATAGGTATGATGGAAGGAATATATTTCAGAGCTGCCTTTACAACTATTATTTGTATTTGTTTTGTTTTTTTTTTTCTGAGGGTGTCGTCCTTCTTGGCAGTAATAGTTTAGAACTATTCACTCGAAGCTCAATTACATCCAGTGTTTTTATAACCCAAGTGTTGGTAATTAAAAAAAAAGTAATAATTTTGTCAACATAACGTTACTTTTTTCTGTTATGGGCATAGGTTTATCGCCGAATCTAGTAACTTTATTAAAACATAACTTCACAATAGGTACCGATATGTTTAACACAGTTGTAAGAGTTCTGTGAAAATCTTGCGGGAGTTCGAAGTTCCTCAGGGGCCTCTACTGAGTCCGCATCCGTTCGTGAACGATAATAATTCTTCTGTTGCTTTATACTGACAACTTAAAAATATGGATCAAAATAACATCAGTACTGAAACGTGTTACAAAATGATCTAAATAAACTTATGACTCGTGCATCCTCAGCACACAAGTGTAATGCCTTTTGTGCGAACTGACCAAAAGGACAATATCTGGTTTTGTAATATTTTTGTCCTGGAAGGTGCTGGAACTTTCTGTGTGATGCTGCTTCTGGAGACGTTTCCACAAGCACCAAAACTTGTGAATACAACACTCGACGCGCGTTTCGCTAATCATGTTAGCATTATCGGGAGATGATTAAAATTAAAGTAAAACTAAGAATAAGTCTGTATTTATACTAATGTCATTGTTGAACGAATTCAACCAATTCGGTCATCCCTACCTAAACTTTTGTATAAAATTGTAAATAATCGCCTCCATTGTATCCTGGGATCAAATAAAGGATTTCTTGTAGGAATAGCAATATTTTTTATCGTTCCACTGCCAGAACGCATATTCTTGTATTCACTGCTGTATCAGATGTACATTAACTACTGGAAAGATAACTTAATTTACTTGGTACTGACTCTTCACAAATAAAGAAAATGTATTTCTAACGATTGTGTATAAAGATTGTCATGTTTTGTTTTGTGTTTTTTTAATATGTAAAAAATATTGATTTCAATCATTCTATTTGTTTCAGGGGTTGACGTTAACCCAAGATCCGGCTACTAGCGATGATAGTGGTCGGGCTTCTGAACGCCTTACTGGGTCATCTGTAGCACCACGAGATGCCGACAGTTCTCGAGATCGGCTTAGTGATGTAAGTTTACCTTTACTTTATTCTATACTCATTAAAATGAGTAAAACTCCATGACTACAAAATAGTTCTCAAATTGACTTATGATACATTGGCCATTTCTTAGAAAACTGATGGTGCCACACTGTGTACTATATTCAAAATTTCCTATGTTTACCCCACGATGAAAGGAAAATTGTATTTAAAAACTAAATCTTAAATTAAAAGAAGTGTAGGTACAGGTTTTTTTTTCCTTCTTCAATTCTTTGGGACTTCCTGCCACATGTATGTTTTCTTTCTAAGCGGTGCTAGGGGAATCTACAAAATATATCACAATTAACCATTGAATATTGAATATAACAAACATTCTTAGAGCTGTGTATTTGTCATACACAGCAAAAAAGATTTTTCAAAAAAAGCCTTGAAAAAGGAAACAGAATAGATTTCCGAAACGTCGGCGAAATATTTAATTTCAAGTTTTTATACTTATTTGTGTTGTTTATTTATAAAAACCAACCTTTAACTGATCCTTTGACGTAAACGTCACAGGCGTAGAGGTTTTTTACCAGTAAAATACTGGTTAATTGTGATATATTTTGTAGATTCCCCTAGCACCGCTTAGAAAGAAAACATACATGTGGCAGGAAGTCCCAAAGAATTGAAGAAGGAAAAAAAATTAAGATAATGCCACAAATAACATTTAGACAATATTTAGGTACAGGTGTTCCCGAAACTTTTTTTGAAAGAATAAAAGATTTTGTTTTGACATATTTTCTTTTGTGTTAACTAACAAAATAGGAAAAGGTACTTGTGAAAAAATAGATCATTAAAGTGCTTTACATCGTACCGCTGTCCTTTTACAACGCCGCGACGGACAGGAAAGTATAACTGGCTGACATAGTCATAATTCAATTTTCTGAGTTGCTTCCTGAATTCTGACGACTTTTTTCTTATTTACAACGTCCTGATGGATGTTTTGATATCTTACTTTAGTTGGTTTCCCTTTACGGTATGGCACGTTTGACAGCTTCACTACATCTGTCGTTGTGGTTCATTAGGTTGTAGGTATTATGAGTTTCCACCAATGCTCCATTTATAACTTACAAATACGACCCAGTTCTCTTCTACTTTTAGTGTTTGTGGTATGCTCTCTACAGTTCTTCTAGATATACACTTTTGCAGATAATTTCAGTTTACTTAGACAACCAGTTTTTTAGTATTCTTCAGAACGAAACACTAGGAAAACAGTTTGGGTGTGTCACGTTCACCACGGATCTTAAAATATTGTACTTACTCTCGGACATCCAAATAAAGTGCAAGAGGCTGTTGAGGAGATAAAGTTGTGCATTGTTTGTGATCACTGGTTGTTGGTGAACAATGTGAACGCTCGCTTTTGAAAATTGTTTATGAGGTCTTCCTAGACTAGGATCGGTTGATTTATCTCGGGTTTGAAAAATGCTTAAAAAAGCTTGAGAAAACTAGCGTGTTAGCAAATCTGGCATTTGTACGTTTCGTGATCTTTCTATCACGCCAAATTTTGCTCAAGTTGCAGACTGTATTCTTGGTCGAATATCATATTCGCAGTGAACAGTATTGTTCCTAGCTTTACCACTTTGTTTACTACCTCATTGTCGTTTATCCTTAACGTATAATGAAGTAGTTGGCATTTACTTGGTCGGTATATACGTATACAGTCGTAATTTGCAATCAAACCGCACTAGGATCTTATTTTTTTGAGGTTGTCCAGCAGGCGTATGAGATCATTGCAAGTCTCAAGTTAGAAATTTTAATTTCACCCATAGCTCTGTTAGTTTTTCAGCACGCGTCATGTCACGTGTTTAATATAGTTGTTGAAACCAAAACACAACCCTGTCTGGCGCCTTTGCCAATATTACGCTTGTCGAAGTTGATGTTGTCGACCCTCAACAAAGCAGAGTTTACTTTATATAGTCGGTAAAAACTTTGATAATTCAGGAATGAACTGAATTTCTATAATTTCCGTGATTTTGAGACGCAGTGTAGTTAATATAAGTTTTGTGTACATTCCTCTCGCTGATTGTTTGTATCAATTTCTTTTTTGTGTGTGTTCTGGTTACTTATATTATTTTCTTATGTATTACAGGCAAGCAGTAGATGCAGCTCAGGAAAAGGATATATCGTAAGTAGTACTGCAGATATTTATAATGGAACGAAAAAAACGTCCGTATAGTTTTCGACGAAACCGTCAGCCCATATCCGCAAATTAGTAATCGTGTCTTTTTCATTTGTTTTAAATCAACCAAAGCTGATTTCTCGGTGATCTAGAAAATTTGGAAAAACCGGAGCATTCTTGTTGACAATGGCTTAAAAAAATCATGAAACATAATTAGTTTTTTGTTAAGTGAACAGTGTGAGCACGAATTTAATTTTATAGTTCCCATTGACATTCCATTTTTTCACACCGTTAAATAAGCAAAACATTCGGGAAAACCACAACTTGTAAATGAATGCCGTATCCATTGTTAGAGGTTACAATAATTCTATGACAGCTGAAATGAACATAATAGCGCAATTCTATTTTCGGCAAATATTTAGACCAATTCTAAAAATTACCGGTTACTATTTAGCACAACTATTATTGATATATGCATATATACTTTGGAACCACATCGCGTATGCCTACTGGCTTACATTTACCATGTCTCCACAACAAATAATGCAAATTAAAAACACAAAAAGCATTTTGAAGTAAGTTGTACATCCATAAAACTACGAATTGGGGGCAATCTGTAAAATTCCAAGATACGAAAATTATGAAAAGCATTTTGTAAGAAATTTTATATTCTTTAATTTGTTTATTCACTATCTTTGCATATTTAACTGATATCGTTGATGAAGTCATATTTTATGTCTTGAAATGTAGACAAATAAGACAGAGATACATGTAGAGACAAGTTAAACATACTCGACCTGAGAAGATATAAGCTAAAAATGTGCTTACGGTAACTGTTCAAAAAGTAACAACATGTTACAATTCGTAGTATCAAATGAATATTTCAGAGTGTATTATTTGCTTAACTTAATTTTTGAACTTCTTAAATTGAAAATAAGTTATAAACAATTAAATATATGTCAACAAACACTTTAGTCAATTATAATTCTTGTGTTATATACTGACGTACATATTGTTTGGAATATATCTAGTTCTAGTAGCGCTAAATACTCCATTTCAATGTCTGATAACTGGACCATAAATATATAACGTCTATGAGCAGGATATTATTCAGTGTAGTAATGTTCCCTCCGTATTTACTCGTCATATGATTGGTCGAAGCGTACACGAGAACTCTTTACAGTAACGACTATCGGCTAGTCTACATATTACATTATGTATGAATTTAATGTGGTATTCAGTTTCTTCGTTTCTTCGTCGTCATAAAAACCGTCTCAAATTACATTTAATATTTGACAAATTTTGGGAAGTTTCTGCAACTGCGTCTCTTCATATCGATCGATCTTCACTACATGACGTACTTTAGAAATCAGATCAGATAATAAATTGTCAATTTACACTTTTATTACTAACCAACCACGTTCTAGTGAAAATTTTACCGATAAATCCTAAGTGCCAGTGATATTACATACGATTAATAAACTCCTCTTGTAATTAAGCAATAAGAATGCATTCATTTTGTAGAAGTCACCCAGATACGTGATTTTCTCTGCGAAAATAAAATGTCAGAGTAAAGGCCACTGTTCCTTTTTTTAAATTTCTAAGTAGATTTTATGTAACTTTTCTGAAAAAAATAACACGTACGTTAGAATGTGGATGAACTTGCCATCGCGCGCTTGAAGGGCGTGACAAGAATGTATAATTATCGACGCCAGGTTTTTCTCGCTACAGTCTGTGGCTACCTCCACTCTCAAGTGAATTCGTACAACTCTTAAAGACCTCAAAAAGAGTATGGAAAAGTTACTTACCATTATTATTATTAATATTTGCCTTTCGTCATATCTAGCAGACTAGCGGTGCACTTTCTGCTCAGGTCGTCGTCTTATAAATTAACACTTTAGGGACACTTAGAGTTAAAAAACATTGGGAGACTGTGAGCAATCGGGACACCGATATCGACGGGGTTGAAGTCGGCTCGTGAACACAGATTTCGTGTTTAAATCACATAATTGCACGCAGGTGCAATTTTTATTTCAGATTTACAATTTTAGATGAGGTGGTTCAAAACAGAGTCGAATTCAAACTGTATTTTCATTTATTGGTTGTGAAATGTAAGTATAAAAATAAAATATTAAAGCCTGTCTAGCTAATATAAAACAACAACATAGATCAGAGAGCACCAACCATGGCAAGTAGACTCACGTCTCAAGTACGTAGGTCTCGATAATTCGTTACCTCAAACAATGGCGAGGATACTGTAACAATTCGACTGTGATAAAACGATTCAGATTCTCAATTACTATACTAATCATTAATGTTGTCGTTCACGTCATGTTCACGTCGTCAATTTATATTTTTATCATAATCATGAGATTTTTCTTTCAGGGAGAGTAGTTCGGTCGCCAACGAAGGCAGGCGCGTTTTTAAGTGGTTCCCACGAAATATCGAAAAACTCGGGTAAAACCGGTGTGGAAACGCGCAAAAATGTGTTGAATTAAAGAGTGGACAATCCTACATTAGTTGATATAAATTAGCATAAATTTGGCTATTTCATATAGCTGATATTTAATATTTGATTATGGCATCACTAAAAGCGCTTATAAATAACTCGACAAAGGGTACAAACATCTGGCAACATAAGATAACTCTGAAAATAATAAAACACGTCCAATGGGACCATGTTATAAACACCACAAGTGCATATACCTAAGACGACCGAGCACCCTCCCTCAAGTGGCTAGTGCAAAGTGAAAGGCAACGGACTGGCTTCTAACGAGTGAAAGTAGTAACATAAGCAAAGGATGAAAGATTAGTGTTATTTTTATTCATTTCTAAGTTCTATTTATTGGTTTATTTATTCTTCACAGATGGGAATAATGTTGTGATTCGGAATTCATATTTTGTTTCTTGCTGCTGTTTGTTTTATATAAGGAAGTTGTTTGTTTGCTTACTCAGGGCCGCCGAGAGAAAATCGGGGCCCGGGGGTAATAACATACGACTCCCATTCCTAATAATAAACTATTTATATCAATAAAAATTTCGAAGAGCGGGGGTTGATATTCCTTAAGATTGAATATATGATGCCTCGTTCGAAATTTTGAAGAGCGGGGGGGGGATATTCCTCAGAATTTGATTTGAACATTTAACTCGGTCAAAATTCTGAAGACCAAGAGGTGATATTCCTTACGGTTGGATATTTACCTCGATAGAAATTTTGAAGAGCGAGGCGGTGATATTCTTTCAAATTAAATATTTATATCGATCGACATTCTGAAGAGCGAAAGCTAATATTCCTTAAAATTACATATTTATGGACTATGTCGGTCGAAATTTTAAACACCAAAGAGGGGAATACTTTACATAACAATCTCATATCTATCTCATTATAAACAATACAAGTAATTCGGAACTTGTTATTTACAACACACTAATCATTTAAAACTATACCCCTCTCATTTCGCGTAATGGGAATGCTTCTCTAACTTCGAGTGAAACCCGGCCACCCTCGAAAACCTACGGGCCCGGGGGAAACACCCCCGACCCCCCCCCCCTCGTCGGGCCTGTGCTTACCGGTTGAGGCAGCGGATTCTTGATTAAACATATTTTTTTTATGTATGTTGTCACAGGACAATTTGTTACACAACAGAGAAATATTTTAAAGTAAAAATGAAAAGGAATTAAATATAGGTAATGAAATAGAAAATACCCGGAATTGGAAAGTGGCAGTTGAAAGTAATTACTGTAGAAAGAAACTAATATACAGGGTATGCAAAATATTCTCTCGGGCCTCTTTCTCATAACCAACTCGCCATAAGAAGTTTTTTTATCGCTAGATAGAGCACTTCCACCGTAAATGGATATTTACCTGTGAAACGGTTAAGAAAAGGAGAAAAAACAAAAAAGCCCCCTGCGGCGAGCGAATGCGTGTATGTCTTGGCAGACAAACGAAGTGAACGCAAGCGGGCAGAAGGAGGGTACACTGCTAGATGCAGAAACAGAAGACTTGGAGGAAGAATAAATAAGGAGATGATGGAAACTTAAAAGTAACATGGAAACTAAAAAGAGGCATCTCATAAACGCGTACACTTCCGATCCGATGATGACAGATGGAAACTAAAAAAGAAGCATGGAAACTTAAAAGAAGCATCTCACAAACACCTACACTCCCCATCCTATATTCCTACTCCATGCGTCATGTGGCTCTCGCTGCTGACAAGAAGCATGCCCCATGTCGAACCCAGCGTATGCAGCCGGTCCCGCGGTATATATAACATTCGAGATTTGGTTCCGGCACGCGATTTGGCTGTCCGTTGGGCGTGTTCAGCGGACGACCAAGCTGCGTGTTGGAACGAACCTCCATGGATACCAGGAATCGGCAGCAATACTCACCTTACGCTGGTAAATCGATTAATCAATCAAATCAAAGTCATGAGATTTTTCTCTCAGCTTAAATACTACCGCATTAGAATGTAAATAACAAAAAGCAACGTCTGATGGGGCTACGACAGAAGTTCCAAGCGTAACGATGCGTTTTAGAGATAAAAGATGATAACGTAAGCGACAACATTCGTTATTAGTATTATAAATATGTTTGTAGAATTGTGGATTTTTAAATGTCTGTTGGCTTTGGTTCCCTTATATTCCTTATTGGTGATATTATCATTCATCAGGATGATACACCTTTAATTGCTGCAAGAAGCGTATATAAATTCTACGAGGCTTTCCAGCTTTTTCAAACGTACTAACGACATAGAACCTAATATAAGTGCCGCCGCACCGCTGTCGAGCGACATGGCAATATCCGCTAAGGTCTTTTTTACATGAATTTTGGGTCTAGGGACTTTTGCTCTGGAAATATTCTGAATTTGTTCTCGGCGCTACATCATGACTGGTTTTTACGCTCTTCCCCATGAAACTTTAGGATAGCCCGGAAAAATATTTTTCGTGGAAAGACGTGTGCCCGAAGGCACTTTTACGTCTTTCGTAGTTGGAAAAATTCTCGTAGTAGTAGTACCGAGTAGTAGTTCAGGAAAAAAAAATGTTTAAATTTGACGAAAGACCGTGGCGTGAATGGGTTTTTACGCCTTTCGTATTATAGTAAACGAAATACATATAGTGACACGAAGAAAAAAAAGAGCGGCAGTGTTCTTTGTCGGCTTTAACTGCTTTATCGGCATCTCTTTGATGACCTCACTATATCTTTTACCACATGTAAATCCCATATGCGACACTCCTTTGATCTAGCAGAAATGCCGCCGATGTCCTCGGACTTTTAATGTGGATTTGACACGTCAAGATAAAATACGCTCGGGATGATTCGGATAATCCGAATCGGAATTTTAGTACCTGACTGAAGTAGGTAATAGAGGATTTTAATCGTATAATTATAATATCTGCATCATACAATACATTTACCTACATCGCATAATTTCTTACATTACCTATTTGTATCATTTGTAACGCTTATTTTAAAATAATAGTGAAATTTGTACGTCTTTACGAAAATTCAATCTTTTATTGCACCTAAACTGTTTATGCGTACGAGTCTCGGCTCTTTAACCTGGATATGTCTCTGCTAGTGTTGCACAAAATATCTCTGTCCTTTTCAGTGTCGCATATGGGATTTATATGTGCTTTTACGTCTACTATATATACATATTTCAATCAGATTTTAATGCAATTTGGAACGAAATTTTTTATCAATTTTTTGAATCTAGGTAGTTTTAATGCTATCCCTGGATTCATTAACAAGAACACTAAACTTAAATTGAATGATAATAAAACCCGTTTTGGTAGCACTTCTAAACAACTTCATAATCCACTGAAAATCCACTAAAGTAGCCTGTGAATCTCTAAAATATACATTCGAGGTTGGTTTCTTGGAGTTAGTTTTTTTTACATTAAGTTTTTTCCGCGGAAATTCTTCATTAAGCGGAATTAAACTGAATAATTCCAACTTTGTCATGATTTTTTCCATTACCTTTATTGTCGAAAAAATTTCGTGGCAATTAAGCTTTTATCAAAAATAACTATATCCAGCAAAAATCCAAACACTTTTATATTACTTTCGCTAACTGAGACAGCTACAGCAATATCAAAGTTTCTAATAAGTCAAAGTAAAACTTCTCATAAAATAAATATTATGGTAGAGAAAAATATGAGTTGTCTGTGGTTAAGGCACGACTTATTTGATTTGGCACATGTTGGCAACGGCAAAAATTCGTAGACACATTTATTATGTGGAGCCTGAAAAATTGCACATTTTAAGAATTGCGCTGGGAATTTTGTTAGACACCGTTACAATTCCTCGGCTAAATTTATGCGCTACGAAAGGTGCTGCGTTGAAATGCATAAGTGTAAATACGCTGTGTGAAATCTTTAGAATAACTGAGATTTTCCCGGCAGACGTATTGACGTTTGCTGAATATTTAGCCGTATAATCAAAATAAATTTGAATAAGGGGCGCTTTCTACTAAAATACAACTAGATAATAATAATATTTTATGTGAAATTCAATTCAACATTCTAGGTACGTTGATTATCAAAAATCTGAAAGTTATGATCAAAACAAGAGGTAAAAATTTGCTTTGATGATAATTGAATCTACCTTAGTAATTCAATTCAATACTTAACTCCTATATTTTCAGTTACTAATCCAATTACTTCCACAAAATAAGGGAAAATTAAATCCACATGAACATATATCAAAATACTGGAGGTGGTCGTTTATCTTCGTTGAGGACGGACGTGTTGTAAGGGACGCTCCCAAAAAAACGCAAAAAGAACCGGTTAAAACGGCATTAAACTCGACAAAATTTAAGTCAGAGGTAGATTAAAAAATTCTGCGTAGAATGAAGTGTAACAATAGAAGAACTAAGCACGCAACAAATTAAAAATTGAAAATTAATGTGAAATATTTTATAACACGGGTCTAGCGTCAAAGGTAGGGCCCTTACGTCGTAAACTAAAACTACCTGGGACGGACCTTCAAGATGCCTCAAGTGGATTTGTGTGAGCAACTGTTTATAATACAAGAAAAACATACCAGCTGTGGACGAGAAAGTTTTTAAGTAGTATTTTTAGTTTATTAATGTATTAGTTTATATACTCTTCGCAAATATAAAACGAAGAGTATATTGCATTCGATCGACACATTTCTAAAACCGGTAATATCGCTCGTAGAGAAAAAAATTTCATGTCACTGTGTTGGTGATCGAATTCTGAACACCTTTCAAAATGTCCGTTCGTCCGTCTGTGACCGCTGTCCGTCCGTCACGTTTCTTTTAAGCATGATTACTTAAAAACACAAAGTTCGATTGTATTGAAATTTTGACAGTAAGTTATTGTTAGCTAGAGCAAGAACCCTATTGTTCTATTCTATTCATAAATAAAAAAGTTACTAATTTTTTAATTTTGTTTTATTTTTTGTAATTAAACTAAAAATGTCTAAAACTAATATTATTTAACAGAAACTGCGAAGAGTATCCTATAGAATGTGCAACAGTTGCCTATATAAAACGTGCAGTAAATCGGCGAAGAGTATAATGGTTAGCTTGTTTCTTTATTAAAATTGCAAAAAATAGGTAGGTAATGAAATAAAAGCAGTTGAAAGTAATTACTACGAAAACAAACTAAGATACAGGGTGTGCAATAGTCTCTCGGGCCTCTTTCTCATAACCCGCTGTAAAAAGCTCTTTCTACCGCGAGGACACAGGGCTCTTCCCTGCACTTCCACCGTAAATGGATATTTACCTATGGAACGGTTAATAAATAAGAGCTCGTTGCGGCAAGCGATTGTTTGCATTTCTTGGCAGACAAACGAAGTGAACGCAAGCGGGCAGAATGAGGTGTACACTACTAGATTCAGAAACAGAAGCAATAGAAAACTTAGAAGAATAAGAAATATGGAGATTATGATGGGAAAAAGAGGTATCTTGCAAACGCCTCCACTTCCCATCCGATGATGAAAGATGGAAACTAAAAAAGAAGCATGGAAACTTACAAGAATCATCTCACAAACACCTATACTTCCCATCCTATATTCCTACCCCATGCGTCATATGCCTCTCGCTGCTGACAACAAGCATGTCTCATGTCCAACTCAGAGTATGCAGCCAGTCCGGCGGTATATAAAACATCCAAGGTTTTGCCGTCCGTTGGACGTGCTCGGCGAACGAACCTCCAGACTGGATGCCGGAGTCGGCAGCAAGGCTCACGTTACGCTGGCAAATCAATCAACCAATCAATGAACATATATCAAAATCCTATATTTCATAGTAAACTACATTCCCCTATAACATATTGTTACGTATTTTCCACCTTTTAGGAAACACCTTGTATGAATCCGTGGGTTCAAAATAATTTCAACAAGAGATAAACACCACTAACACTTTATTTAATAATTTACTGACTATGCAATACTTCAAACATTCAAAATAACCTTTACACTTTATTTAACCTCACTTTTTAACGAACGTGTCACTTCAAAAATAAACTTCCTTCTTAAAAAGACTTCTTTTCCCGCGCTGGTAATCGCGCCTTATGTACTCCGAATTTGACTCTCTAGATCCATCTAGAAGCAATCAGGAATCTTCTCTTACCACATTCCAGAAAAGTCCATTTCTTTCTGCTAGCTTCATCATCTCCAGTTCCAAAGGGGTGTAACAATATATCGTTATTTTATTGTACTACTACTTAAGTTTTTTATTTTTTTGGTACATATTATGTAATATAGAAGAGCAATATTCTCAATTGAAGTTGGGCTATATCCATCATACAGGGTAATTGCTAGAGGTGCGCAAACCGTCCCATTTTATATAAGCCATGTTTATTATAAATGTGGAACAAACCGTTACTAAGGTTGGAAGTGGAAGCCGTTACTTTGTGCCAATCAATCATTATGATCTGTTATACACGTTTTACTTTGTAAATTATCACTAAATATATTGTAACTAAATCGTTACTACAATTTCGACAGTCAGCGTGGCATTGCCAACGTTTACAAGTAAATGAGCAAGGGTGTGATAATATAAGGAAATTATGAAAATCTCCCTACAAATATTAACATAAACGATTAATGAAACTCGCCGATGATAGGAGGATTATGAAAATTAAGCGGATATGGTTTAAATACATCAGAGAGAGGTGTATAAGTAACTGGTCGTTTAAGAATGCCATTGTGAAGAATTTGGTAAGATTTAACTGTTTTATGTCGGGTTGTGTTGACTCAGTTTAAACCGAAGTAAAGTCAGCTTGATCAGAGATCAATATCCCAGCTTACGATTGTTGCAACAATCGTAACCCTGGATTTGGATCTTTAATCTAGCTTGCTTTGGTTTGAAGTTGGTTGATACAATCCGCCCTTAAGTACTGTAACACACTCTTATGCGTTGAAAATGTCACGCAAGTGTCGAAACTGCGGTAACGTTTTAGTTTCAATATATTCAAAGATAATAAAGTAAAAAGTGTTTAACAGACCGTTACATTTTTAATAAAAGGCTATTAAGAAACTAGAGAAAGTTGTAGTAAGGTATTACTGATTACAAATACCTACGAAATACCATATCTTCTCTCAGATTTATAATTTTAATTTAAAATTTGGTGTATTATGTAAGCATTATAAAATTTTGCGTGAAATGCGTGCCCTCACTTTTGATGGGGTTTTTTGTGGGTGTCAAACTATGAAATCCTCATGTCTAATGAAATAATAAAGCTCAAAATCGACCTAACTAACTAAACATTTTTCTTAAGCGCAGATTTTGGTCTAATTGGACTCACTCGATTCGTAATCACTTATAGATCAAAGCTTACCACTTTATACTAGGGGGAAATTATTTATACGTGTAATAAACAATAAATAACGGTAAATAAACGCCGGGGACTATGTTGGATGCTGGTGTTATAATGAGAATGCCAAATAAGAAATTGGACAAATTCATTTTATGATTTTGGTTTGGTAGCATAACCAGAAGTGAGGTTATCGAAAGAATGCAGAGATTTTATTAATATTTTTTAGTAATAGTAATAGTAATAGTTTTTCTTTTAGTTCTCATAGATAGTTTTTTCAGCTGTTTGCAAAATCCTATAAAGAATATGTTTGATATGCTGTTTTAGATTGAGAAAATTATATAAGGGATCTAACTGTTATTAATATGTTATTTCCATAAATAGGATACATATTTGTAAGTTCTTCAAATAGTTGTATTAGGAGGGATATACACACAGAACAAAGTTAGATTTTGCGTATTGTTTATAGTAATGTTTAAGCCAATGATATCTACAGAGGGAACACTTTTACTGATTGAATTCAAATTCAGTAAGACGACAGAAAAAGTTTTATCAACTGTTAGTAACACACCATCTCCTCTACTTAAGTTGAATTCATTAAATTTTCTGTCTGCACGATAAATGTTATAGTTATTACAGAATAATTCAGAATCAGGAACATTCGAGCTCACTATATGCTATATGATAATTAAATGTAGCTGATGCATTATACAAATCTGTAGTTTTGGTATTGAGTCCTCGTACATTTTGATACAATATATTAAGTTCAGAAGTGGTTTTGTCAGAAAAGGTGGTTGTGCTTAAAGTAGAGAGATGATTGTTATTAACTGCATTGTTGTGGTAGTAGTGCTCAATATTATTATAACTATTGCCCTGTTTACAGTTTAGTTGCTATTGTGTGTTTTAAGGATTATAATTTCTGTTTATATGCTTACCGTGCAGTTTATATTCCACACTGTATGATTTGCATCAACGTTTATATTGGAGTTTGATTTAATATTCGATTTTTTATAGTTAACAACCTCAGACTTACAATTTTTTAGATCATGTTCTTCAGAGCATCGAGGACAGAAAACTTTATTTCCACAATATGACGAAGAGTGATTATAACCACAACACTGAAAACAACGATTCAAGTCAACTCCATCAAACACCTGACAACTATCGAAACCTATAATTAAAAAGTGATGTGCACTGCACGTTATGTTCTTATATGATTCGAAATCTAGTTCAATAGCTTGATATACATCAGTTTTTCTTTTTGTTTCCATAACCTAATTACTTTAGCTTCTCCATCCTCTTTAATTTTGGCGCTATTCTGAGATTTTAACAGCTTCGTTACTTCACTATTCTCAAATTCTTCAGTTATTCCTACAATTTTAATCCGGGGCCTTGTATTCCTGATTTCATTAATTTTGTAGTTTCCAGTAGTTTTTCATCAACCATTTTATTTTAATTTCCTGTTATTTTCATCGTTATCTGAGCTTAGTAATAAGCCACATTTATTTATGTGATTTACTATCCTAATTGGGACATCAGATTCAGTTGGTTTAATACTCTGATTTTGGGACATTAATGCTTTGCTGCTCATTTTTGGGTTTTATAATAACAGCAGTTCTATTCTTATTTGCAATTTGCGAGTAAGTTGGTTTATTACTTTCTACTGAATATTCACCCTTATAATTATTAATGGATATTAATAGTTGATTCTTCATAATCATAAATTCCGTTTCCATTTTACGCACAGCCTTTTCTATAAAGTCTTTTATATTGTTTTTGTATAGACCTTCATTGTTTTTTATTGTAGTGCAATTTTTACAATACCATAAGCATCCAGGGGTTGTTTTCCATTTAAGGATGTCCTGGGATACATCTAAACAGTGCAGATGGTAGTGATTATCGCAAAATCCGTCGCGTGAAATGCCTGGCCTACGACCGCAGGTTATTGGAGATTGACAAATATTGAAAGTTTTATCGCCCATTCTTAGTTCATATTAGTTGAGCTTTAGTCAGTTTTGAGACATTTGCCTAATAACATTTGGCACATGGAGCCTTCACTGCACTTTCACAAGAGTTTGTGGTTGGGATATCCAATAACGGTAGAAAATCCCTTAGAGTCTAAAAACTTTTACCTAGCCTGATCAGCACTCTAGGCACATCTGCGCACCTCGAACTCTCTTTTTCCTTTTTTATCTAGCTCGGAGGGGGTGCATTTTTGGGAATAAACTTTGTAAATGAAAAATGTCTTGTTTTAACCTGAAAAATCTATCCTGAACGTTTGACTGCTTAATTCTGAACCACCCGGTATTTGTAATCCTTCTCGCGTTTGTCTTCTCCATCTTTGTTATAAAATGTAAAAGTAACTGATATGACTTGGGGGTGTTTATATTTTGTACAAATCATAGAATATATACGCAGTTCCTAATTACAATAATTCCATACAGATTTGTAGATCTCCCTATTATTCACTGTTGAAACCAGAACAAAAGAAACAGTTTCCCGCCTCTTAATAAAACTCTCCCCCATATGACATGTTCTATAGGGGCTTATTTCTTAGTTTGTTCGCAAAACACCCCCTGCTTACACTAAACAATGGCCTCCTTAGCCTTAATTGACTGGCTTGACGGGCTCTAATAAAACACGTTTATTACGAAAAGGTTGAATTAATGAACAAAAAGTATAAGCCTAACGATAATAATGAAATTTTCGTTATTAAATATCGTGTTCTTAATAAAATGGATTTAGTGAGGATTAGGAATTTTGCTAATAGAATTACTAATGGAAAAGATTCGCTTGTTACGCGTTTTTCTCGACAAGAAAATATTTAGTCGAGTAAACTGTGTGCTTGTGACTCATTATTATAACATAAATGCAAAGCGTGTCCAATATTCTGTGGTTAGGAATTATTGATATTAAAATTACTGTTTATAGAGCAACAATATCTTATTATTCAATATTAATTACGACAAAGTGTAAACTATACTGGGAAAACTACCTGGTAATAAAATTGTAATTGTTAACATCCTGAATTGCAGGTAATTTTGTCTTTAATATAGCTATATAATATAGGGGAATAGCCATTTGAACATAATGTAACAGACAGAGACCAATATCGGATTATACTGAGTAGTATTTCTCTGTAAGGCAGAATGACATTTAATTTAAAAATCTCGTCCAGAAATCCAAGATGGCGGACCCAAAAAAGGGACTATCAAAACTGTCTGCACATTTTCAGTTTTAAAATTTCATATGGCAGATTTAAAATGGCCATCGATATCTGTTGATGCATTAGAGAGCTAGACGAGGTCGTACGAACATCCAGATATATGGAGAATAGAGGTATGCTCTCGCGCATCCTTTTTGTTATATTCCGAGATATGCATTAAAATAATCCTATCTCTGTCGAACTAAATATTATGGACTTCTAGCGACAAGTTTTGGGTGAGGTCATCAACACTAATAAAATGATATTTATTTGATTCGATAATTTTTAACTTACCCTTGTTAATGTAGATGAACTTAGTATCGCGCGCCTGAAGGACACGACAAGAATTTTATATTAGACAGGCTCTGGCCATGGCGTCGCAATGATATCTAGCAGAATCTACTAGTATCTCTTAAGACTCCCCAAGACGAAAATAAATGAAATTATACTTACTGTGATCGCTACAGTCTGCTCTCTCCGTCGTAATCTGATGTCGAGCGCTCCTGAATATGTCTTTCTCAGGAACACTTCTTAAATTATTAAGACAGTCGATAGATTCTGTGAGTATTCGGATCGCTACACAAACTTGATGGGTTCAAAGGTGACCCGTGGTAAGTAGTTATCCGACTCATGCCACAGAATCGCACGTAGGTCGTCAAAATTAGTGGATCAATAAGAAATCGAATTCAAAATATATTTTCATTTATTGAAATAATCATCATAAAATATAAAAAATATAAATACTCAATCTTTAACTAGTTGTATTGTCATGATAGCTTAAGGCGTGGGCCTTAAACCATGGCCCTACGCCTTACGTGACGGGGGGTTATATGTCACGAAAGGATAAGGCCCGAGGGCCTTAAACCTGGGCCCTACGCCATACGTGACTTTGGGTTTCTGGAAAGGTGTGTTTGGAAAATAATTATCAGAGAGCAGTACCACTTGGCAAGACGCTACGTCCCGTAGAATCGCCTCATCCAACGGTGAATGAACTATGACAATCGACTGTACAAAAAGATTGAGACTCCCAGTTAACTATGATTGTAAGATGTATGTCGAACTTTTTGAACTTTTAATTTTGCACTGAAAATATTCAGTTTGCTTGTAATCTTTGTCAGGAGGCTTCAATAAGCTATTTATATGAATTCAAAGGTTTTCCAGCTTGAAAAAACGTACTAACGACATTGAACTCAAAGTTACCTTTTTTCCGTCGATTCGTATTCGAGCGACCCTGACGACGATTCCCGCCTATGCCTTTGGGTCCGTCGGAAACGAATCCTCGACTTTGAACTTTGTGGCTATTTTTTGATGGACGTTCTTGTAGCTCGGACATGGAGTACTATCCACCATTTTTAAAATAATTAAATGTGAATTTTGGTTTTTATTGGAAAAACCGTCCCACTGATTTTTTCTTAAATTTTGACATTTAAAATAGCTACTCGCTACATCATGACTGAGATTTCCGCCCTGTGCAAATCTCTTCGTGGTACTTTCGAAAAAATAATTTCGTGGTACTTTCGAAAATAATTTTCGAACGACGGTGTCCAAAGACGATTTGCCGTCGTCCTCGAGCTGAGAGTTATTTTCAAAGACATTTTTAGTGAAATATTTTTTTGTTGACATTTCAACGAGATGCGTCAAAAGCTTTTATCGGTCTTTCGCGAAGGGAAAATCTTTCAAAATCGATTTTTTCATAAGAATTTTGGGATACATTTTTATTTTTAATAATTATGTTATATTCTAAAACGGATCATTTTACAGGGTTCATTAACATCTACTAATCCACATTGGGTCTATTTGCTGGACTACGGTCCTGTCCCAGTCAAATCTGGTAATATTTATTTTCTTGGTTTAAATAACAGCGTTGTTTATAATTCTAAATTGATATTTTATTATAAAATTTTTGGTCGAGCCTCGTGTATTACTGAGCGCCATATCTTACTTCTTTAACTCGAACTCGCGAACAAAGCCATAAATGCCGGCCCTGGAATGCAGTTAAATGCATTGTGGCAGTTTTCCGCTAAGAGAAGTAGCTTGACACTTGTCCATATGTACAACGGGAACATATTATGGCCGTTAAGTTTGTTTTTTAATCAGAAATATTTTTTTGAACATTTAGTTGAAGGAGCGCTGAACGATACCACCCAGAAGTAATGATATATAATACTCGTAAAAGAACTAATTACATATGTTTTAAGAACTATTAAATTGAAAATTGTCCAGTGGTTGAGTATTTGAGTAGTCGCTTGTCACGAGATTCTTCAGTTTAAAACAAAGCATACAACATACACGAAATTAAACCCATACCGATATTTAACCTTCTTTAAAATTTAATTCCAAATATATAAAGCATTTTATAACCTGTAATCCAAAGTTTGTTGCATGCTCCAAATTGTGATTGTGTCAAGTGTAATGGGGTCATTTAGCGATATAGCATTTTTCCATAATTTATTTCTCATTATAAATTTGTCATGCTAATAGCGCCCGAAAAAAATTCAGCTCAGTTGGATCGCTAACAACAAAGGTATTCGTATTTGAATAGAAATACACTCGGCCATCCGAGGTCGGATAAAGTGACGTCACATCGCGGTAATATCAGAAATGCTGCCAAAATGCTGAATTCCAAGAAATTATCTGAAAGGGCCATAAAAGTGGTGTACAATAGTCCCTCTTTAAGGGGTGAACTATATTATTTGGGATAGTTTGTCATTTAGTTGTTCGCATGTAGTCTGAAGTGATAGGTTCAAGAGCGTGCAGGTGTGTGTTAGAAACATGTTTTAAAAGTGTTGTTCAGAGACTAAATTTTTGTGTTTTGGGTGGACATTTTTGCAAAGTTAGACAAGGAGGATATTATTCGAGGTAAGTACTTCATTTTAGCATTTTTGTTTGATTATTTAACTGTATTTATCAATCTAAAATCGTTATATGAAAAGTGGGTGTAAATTGCTGTTACCCTAAACGATATAGACGATTATACGTGAGTTACAAAAAATGTCTTTCTGTGCCTAGCTCTGAACTTGTACCAAAATATAACTTGATTAATTCCCTAATTATTTAAAAAAACTTTACCTGCCCCTAGTTACCTCTGAATTTTTTAAGACTTCAATCCGTCATGCACGCGTTACATTAATAAAACGCAATTGCGAGCGCGTCCCTTAAGATATGAAGTATTATTCATATCTTTTTGTTATTAATAAGTTTATGGCTTGACAACTCTAGAAAACGAAATAATGACAACTAAATTTACCATTTAAATTATTCTTCCAGAATATAAAGGCACATATTGTCGGATGGATTTGTACAAAGTTTGGCGACTAAGTTCCGAGAAGAGAGTGTAGCCCAAAAGTGTGGAAACAAAGATTTAAAAATGTATCGAAGAGGCCAGGCCATACACGAAAGATGTCGAGGGAGACAACAAACGAGGATTTATTCCGTTGCTTTTTGATCTCTTCTGATCCATATATAACATAACTGAGAATTTTATCTGCGAAGCGCAGTGTGCCTTTTCCTCAAGAAGTTCTGGAGCTCCTTTCTAAACCTAAAGTGGTCATAGAGACGCCCGATGAGGCTCCAACAGACTTAATAAAAAATGTCTACTTCGGAAGATACGTCCGATTCCAATGACGACACGGACTATGAGTGGTAGAAAGTCAGTGATTGCTGAATATTTTATTTTCAATATCTATGTTTCTTAAGAATGTCCGTCACTATTTTAAACTTGAATTTTTTTAGCATTGTATTGTATTTTATACAAAAATTTCATATCATATGTATATTCTCTTAGTTTCAAAACTTTTGGTCAAGTTCTTACAATTTCACCCTCCTTTACAACCCCTGTTTTGAGGTTAGAATTACTTCAGTTTTTTTCTCTAAATAGTGAACACATTTTCTGCTTATTTTGAGAGTTTCAGTTTAACATTTTTTGAATATAACTCGTACTAAGAAATTGATTGAGGAAGCCGTTACTCTGTGGTAATCCATAATAACGAAATTGAATAAAACACTACTATGTCTTTTACCACTATATTAATTACTATATTAATATAGTGGTAAAAAACATAGTAGTGTTTTACTCAATTTCATTTTAACTCGTACTATCTCGAATACTATAAAAGCTATAAGGACCAAATTTTAGACAGGTTAATTGATGTGGGGCGATTACCATAGCCGCGCTGAATTAGTATTTTAGTTATATATCATCCAAGAAACAATATTGAACGCGACGGTGCTGAAATATAGTAGAGGAACATGTAGCATCGAGGCACTTTCTATTTCTAGAAATATTATACCGATTGTATGAGCGGTATTGTAGTAAAAAGTCCAAATTTAATTTCAGTGAAAGAATTTTTACAATCGGATTATTCCAAGAGATCATTTTATTTCGAAGAAGTATGGTACTGGTTGAATGAGTAACATCCGCCAAATCTAGGAGCTTTCAAAACTGTAGTGTTGATTTCATGTACTATGTCCAAAACCATGGATTGCAGGATGTATGAAGATTTGTGTTTCCAGTACATAAGAAATATTTCCACCGTCACAATTTTGAACCAAATTGACCAATAAACAAAAAATTCTTATTTAAATTGAAAAAAAAAAACAATTTTTTTTATTGTTTTTTAGTGTTATTGACAAAAAGACTGCGAAGAATATTCTATAGAACATGTAACAATTATATAAAAAATGCATGAGTATAATGGTTAGCTTGTTTTAAAAATATCACCGAATTTTATTAATGATGTTATAAATTGTTTTTGGTAGTCTGGCCTGCCCAGCAAGGGTTTAGAATCAGAATTTTGTACACCACATTCATTTTGAATCTCCAATTCCTAAATAAGTCCTATGCTGCGACATTTTTATAATCTTTTTCAAATATTTCACGTAGTACCAACATTATAGCCTCAGGTCCACGGATGCATCGTATTGGGAGACATATGTCAAGTAATTCAAGAGGCTCTGGAATAATATATACAATGCAACTTATCGCACAGAAGGCAACAGAATTTTTTTTCATTTCTCCAGACTATTCATTTTACTCGCTACATCATGACTGAGATTTCCGCCCTGTGCAAATCTCTTCGTGGTACTTTCGAAAAAATAATTTCGTGGTACTTTCGAAAATAATTTTCGAACGACGGTGTCCAAAGACGATTTGCCGTCGTCCTCGAGCTGAGAGTTATTTTCAAAGACATTTTTAGTGAAATATTTTTTTGTTGACATTTCAACGAGATGCGTCAAAAGCTTTTATCGGTCTTTCGCGAAGGGAAAATCTTTCAAAATCGATTTTTTCATAAGAATTTTGGGATACATTTTTATTTTTATTAATTATGTTATATTCTAAAACGGATCATTTTACAGGGTTCATTAACATCTACTAATCCACATTGGGTCTATTTGCTGGACTACGGTCCTGTCCCAGTCAAATCTGGTAATATTTATTTTCTTGGTTTAAATAACAGCGTTGTTTATAATTCTAAATTGATATTTTATTATAAAATTTTTGGTCGAGCCTCGTGTATTACTGAGCGCCATATCTTACTTCTTTAACTCGAACTCGCGAACAAAGCCATAAATGCCGGCCCTGGAATGCAGTTAAATGCATTGTGGCAGTTTTCCGCTAAGAGAAGTAGCTTGACACTTGTCCATATGTACAACGGGAACATATTATGGCCGTTAAGTTTGTTTTTTAATCAGAAATATTTTTTTGAACATTTAGTTGAAGGAGCGCTGAACGATACCACCCAGAAGTAATGATATATAATACTCGTAAAAGAACTAATTACATATGTTTTAAGAACTATTAAATTGAAAATTGTCCAGTGGTTGAGTATTTGAGTAGTCGCTTGTCACGAGATTCTTCAGTTTAAAACAAAGCATACAACATACACGAAATTAAACCCATACCGATATTTAACCTTCTTTAAAATTTAATTCCAAATATATAAAGCATTTTATAACCTGTAATCCAAAGTTTGTTGCATGCTCCAAATTGTGATTGTGTCAAGTGTAATGGGGTCATTTAGCGATAGCGCCCGAAAAAAATTCAGCTCAGTTGGATCGCTAACAACAAAGGTATTCGTATTTGAATAGAAATACACTCGGCCATCCGAGGTCGGATAAAGTGACGTCACATCGCGGTAATATCAGAAATGCTGCCAAAATGCTGAATTCCAAGAAATTATCTGAAAGGGCCATAAAAGTGGTGTACAATAGTCCCTCTTTAAGGGGTGAACTATATTATTTGGGATAGTTTGTCATTTAGTTGTTCGCATGTAGTCTGAAGTGATAGGTTCAAGAGCGTGCAGGTGTGTGTTAGAAACATGTTTTAAAAGTGTTGTTCAGAGACTAAATTTTTGTGTTTTGGGTGGACATTTTTGCAAAGTTAGACAAGGAGGATATTATTCGAGGTAAGTACTTCATTTTAGCATTTTTGTTTGATTATTTAACTGTATTTATCAATCTAAAATCGTTATATGAAAAGTGGGTGTAAATTGCTGTTACCCTAAACGATATAGACGATTATACGTGAGTTACAAAAAATGTCTTTCTGTGCCTAGCTCTGAACTTGTACCAAAATATAACTTGATTAATTCCCTAATTATTTAAAAAAACTTTACCTGCCCCTAGTTACCTCTGAATTTTTTAAGACTTCAATCCGTCATGCACGCGTTACATTAATAAAACGCAATTGCGAGCGCGTCCCTTAAGATATGAAGTATTATTCATATCTTTTTGTTATTAATAAGTTTATGGCTTGACAACTCTAGAAAACGAAATAATGACAACTAAATTTACCATTTAAATTATTCTTCCAGAATATAAAGGCACATATTGTCGGATGGATTTGTACAAAGTTTGGCGACTAAGTTCCGAGAAGAGAGTGTAGCCCAAAAGTGTGGAAACAAAGATTTAAAAATGTATCGAAGAGGCCAGGCCATACACGAAAGATGTCGAGGGAGACAACAAACGAGGATTTATTCCGTTGCTTTTTGATCTCTTCTGATCCATATATAACATAACTGAGAATTTTATCTGCGAAGCGCAGTGTGCCTTTTCCTCAAGAAGTTCTGGAGCTCCTTTCTAAACCTAAAGTGGTCATAGAGACGCCCGATGAGGCTCCAACAGACTTAATAAAAAATGTCTACTTCGGAAGATACGTCCGATTCCAATGACGACACGGACTATGAGTGGTAGAAAGTCAGTGATTGCTGAATATTTTATTTTCAATATCTATGTTTCTTAAGAATGTCCGTCACTATTTTAAACTTGAATTTTTTTAGCATTGTATTGTATTTTATACAAAAATTTCATATCATATGTATATTCTCTTAGTTTCAAAACTTTTGGTCAAGTTCTTACAATTTCACCCTCCTTTACAACCCCTGTTTTGAGGTTAGAATTACTTCAGTTTTTTTCTCTAAATAGTGAACACATTTTCTGCTTATTTTGAGAGTTTCAGTTTAACATTTTTTGAATATAACTCGTACTAAGAAATTGATTGAGGAAGCCGTTACTCTGTGGTAATCCATAATAACGAAATTGAATAAAACACTACTATGTCTTTTACCACTATATTAATTACTATATTAATATAGTGGTAAAAAACATAGTAGTGTTTTACTCAATTTCATTTTAACTCGTACTATCTCGAATACTATAAAAGCTATAAGGACCAAATTTTAGACAGGTTAATTGATGTGGGGCGATTACCATAGCCGCGCTGAATTAGTATTTTAGTTATATATCATCCAAGAAACAATATTGAACGCGACGGTGCTGAAATATAGTAGAGGAACATGTAGCATCGAGGCACTTTCTATTTCTAGAAATATTATACCGATTGTATGAGCGGTATTGTAGTAAAAAGTCCAAATTTAATTTCAGTGAAAGAATTTTTACAATCGGATTATTCCAAGAGATCATTTTATTTCGAAGAAGTATGGTACTGGTTGAATGAGTAACATCCGCCAAATCTAGGAGCTTTCAAAACTGTAGTGTTGATTTCATGTACTATGTCCAAAACCATGGATTGCAGGATGTATGAAGATTTGTGTTTCCAGTACATAAGAAATATTTCCACCGTCACAATTTTGAACCAAATTGACCAATAAACAAAAAATTCTTATTTAAATTGAAAAAAAAAACAATTTTTTTTATTGTTTTTTAGTGTTATTGACAAAAAGACTGCGAAGAATATTCTATAGAACATGTAACAATTATATAAAAAATGCATGAGTATAATGGTTAGCTTGTTTTAAAAATATCACCGAATTTTATTAATGATGTTATAAATTGTTTTTGGTAGTCTGGCCTGCCCAGCAAGGGTTTAGAATCAGAATTTTGTACACCACATTCATTTTGAATCTCCAATTCCTAAATAAGTCCTATGCTGCGACATTTTTATAATCTTTTTCAAATATTTCACGTAGTACCAACATTATAGCCTCAGGTCCACGGATGCATCGTATTGGGAGACATATGTCAAGTAATTCAAGAGGCTCTGGAATAATATATACAATGCAACTTATCGCACAGAAGGCAACAGAATTTTTTTTCATTTCTCCAGACTATTCATTTTAAAATATTTCTTGAATGGGGGTAATATAGCCAGATGTTTACACAACACAGCAAGTTCACGCCTCACTTAAACGCTATCATTGCTGCGTACATGATTATCAGTTTGTAGAAAATGATTATGGGTATTTCTTAACAAACAGACGATTTACGATGGCTATATTCACGTTTTGAAATAGCAATTATACTGAAAATTACTTTTATATCGAATTTTATGATATCAAAACATAGCCGAATTGAGAACGAAATAGATCTTAATAACATCTGAGATTTACTGTTTGAACACAACAAAAAAACCTATATTTACTTTGTCTGCTCTTATAGCTGATGGTATCAACTCGAAGAAGGATGATATTTTCTTTATATTAAAGATTGGGGAGACATCAGAACACCGTTCAGTCTGAGATGGAACTATCTAAAATCGCGAACTGCGATGTTTACAACACGAATCCAGGCATGTTAATATTTTTATTTTTGAGGACCGAATTGATCCATATTCAGTAAGATTTACAAAACAAAAGTGATATGCATCGTTCGTATCTATAGTTGATAAACTCGGTCGTTACTTTTTGATATTCCGTATCATTACTACATAATGAAATGAAAACACACTACTTACAAATTGAACTATTGATTGATTGATTAGCCGCAGCGTAAGGTAGGCATTGCTGCCGCTTGCGGACATCCGATCTGGATGTTTTTATATCCCACCGGATCGGATATAAAGCATGCTTGTTGGGAATGTAGAATGGGAAGTGTAGGTGTTTGTGAGTTGCTTCTTGTTACTACATTTTGAAAAAAAATGTATAGGTTTTGCATTTTTCCAGTGGATCATCGAAATCCGAAAAAAACGTCGGATCGAAATGAAAGTCATATCTCTATCGACTCGAGAGCGAATTTAGAAATTTCCGTCCGTCGGTCAGTCGGTCTGTCTGTCTGTCTGCCTGTCTGTATGTATGTCTGTCTGCCTGCCTGCCTGTCTGTCACGCCCAGCTCCCTAATTCGTTTTCGGATTTCGATTAAACTTGGGTGGTTAATAGGAGGTCTTTAGAAAACCTTAACGCCGGAAGGTCGGCTCCGTTCGGAAACCGGAAGTACCCGATATAGACGTTTCGAGTTTTTCGGAAAAAAACTGAATAACTCGGTAACGGGTAGTCGGATCGAGATATTTCAAAAAAGAAATGGTGCCGCTGACAGAGCTCTACAAATAAGTATACCAGAGACTATGTCGAAAACCAAATGAATTTATTTGCAAAAAACGGGTTTTCTCGAAATCGGGCTAGGAAGCTAGGTACACGGCCACAAATGAAGCCTATTGCTGGCAGCCCGAATCCGTTGACCGCAAGTATTTTTTCCAGGGCCGAGTATGATTTTTCAAAGAAATCAATAACTTCCGAACCGAAGGTCCGATTTTGATTTTCAAAAATGGCAATTATAGGGCTCGATTAGGTCTATTAGTTGACGTTTGTGAGAAATTTGACAAAACAAAAGCGAATCTACAAATCCTGGAAGACTTGATTTTTTTGATAAATTCTACAAATTTCGAAGAGTTTCCTAATAAAAATCGAAAATTAACTATTCCGTCGATCAATCTCTATAATCAGTATAAGGCACGGACCTTTTTGGGCAAAAAATCTGAAATAGAATTTTTTCGAAAAATTTAAAATAAACGAGTTATTTACGAAAATGCACTCCATAGATGTATTTAAAAAAATATTAGAAATTGATAAATTCTCCGTGCGATATAGGTGCAAACAAATAATGTAATGTTCTATTTAAAATGTCATCATTCATTTCCTTATTTTCATTTACTAAATAAAAATTGAACCGATGCCCTTTCTGTGTTTCAAAATGTAGTCACGTTTTACTTTAGTTAGTGCAAAAAAAAAAAAAAAATAAAACATGTCAAAATGTACTGAGTCATCTGGCGACCCTCTGCTGAAAATGTATCGAATCATCCCAACAGGGATAAAAAGCATATCAAAATGTAGGTTTTTTAGCTTGTTTCCTTGCTTCTTTTAATTCTTCCTATGAGTTTTCTGTTTCTGCATCTATCAGTGTGCATTCTCTCCCGTCCGCTTCCGTCCTGATATGGTTTTATGCTTTCCAGAAACTTATGTTTTCGCTTCAACCTCCCGCATCAGTGCGTCCATTTTGTGTGTTTACCAAGGCATACTGTCGTAATATATTCGAATGGACTTGTACCGGTTTTGAAGAGAGGCAAATATTACCATTAAATTAAAATTAGAGACAATTTAGTAAAAGTTGGCATCACTGGAGGCCAGTGATTAGTAGGGTGGGGAGTAATGTCGTAATATATTCGAATTTCTTGAATATTATCTAAAATATTGGAATTATTATTAAGAATATGTAATGCATTGAAATAACTAGATCGCATAGTGTACAGGCAGCGGATGTAACATTAGATTTCCGTTGCCTGTGCAATCCATCACATATCTATTGGCGTTTTTCTACAAGGCATTGCACTAGCAATGAACTGCACATTGCTGAGTCAGGAAGAACGCGGATAGATATTGATGGAAAAATGCGGAGAAGAATTCAATTGTTGTCAAGCCTCCGGAAGGAGATAAATCGTCGGTTAGGCTCCGCAAGGAGAAGTTGCGACAAAAGTTGAGTTGTTGCCCGAAAGGGTTGTTTTGAGAAAAGCAGAAAAGAAGAGAAAAGTCCCGAAAGGGTGAAATCAGAAAATAGTTGCCTCTTTTCGGCCGGCGCACGGAATTCAGCCATCATCCAGGGATGAGGAAAATATTGATGTAAGTACCCTTTGTTTCTTACTTGTCAATATATATATACATTTTTCACGGCTAAATTGGGTATTATTTTCTGTGTGTGTGTGTGTAACCCTACCACCCTCTTTACGACGTTAAGAGGACCGACCCGGCCTCTTGCAAATTTAAGTCGAGCACCAAGCGAGTACCCCGATAAGAAGGGGCGCGCACCCTGGGCTCGACAATACATTAGCTCGCTGTAAGAAGCACTAGTAATTGGTGTGTTCTCGTTTCAACGTATTGCATTAGTGTGTCCATCCTATTTGTTTTTCAAGACCTATGTTAACTTGCTGTAAGAGATTTTTTATATTATTGTTATCTGTCTCGCGGTAAAAGAACTTTTTACAGCGGGTTATGAGATAGAAGCCCGAGAGAATATTTTGTATACCCTGTATACTGGTTTGTTTTTGTATGTAGTAATTAGTTTCAATTGCCGTTTTCCAATTCCGAGTATTTTACTATTTTATTACTTATGTTTAATACATTTTCAATTTTAATAAAGAAATAAAAAGTAATAAGTACACTAATAAACTAATACTACTAATTAGAACTTATCTTTTTCGTCCACAGCTTGTATGTCTATATTGCTTTATAAACACATGTTGCTCATACCAATAACCATCCACTTGAACGTGTCCCAGGTATAAATGAATGGGTTGGTCTGTTTCCGCCTACAACAGCCCAGCTAGTCACTGCACTAGACACGTGTTTACTTTATTTTTGGTACTATTAACAAACACGACGATAAGTGTTTAACCCGTAATATCTTATTTACTTAAATTTAGCAACAGTTCGCATTTATTAAATAAATACATATCGTATACATAAATTACAAAACTATCCAGAGCAACACCACTTGTAAGACAACTCGTACTGACTGAAAGCCAAATTAAATTTCATAGCAAAAAATAATTGAACAACAAATACCTAGTACGCTTTTTCTTCTTTATTAGGCGGCAAAACTATTCAATGCTTAATGTGCTTCTGAGTGTCAACAACAGCATAGCTTCAGAGAAATAAACCTGCAATTTCCTTTGATAAAAATATCGCCCATTTTTTGCTCTGATTTTCTTTCTTTGAAACTGCTATAAATAGGTGTGTCACGGATATGGAAATGGTCGTTAAATGAGTTCTTTTCCTCGAATAGGTAATTTGCAAAAGTATAATTGTTTTTATTGTTCAAAAAAGATCTTTTATGTTCCTCTATGCGTTTTTTCAAACTTTGCCTATTTATCCAACATCTATTTAGATTCTTAGAGCAAGTCCTACAAATCAGCTTATGCACTCCCGATGTTTCATCTTTTTTTTGTTTTTATCTTTATTGTTTTTAATAATAGAGCGTAAAGTATCCTGAGTTTTATAAGCTATATATATTTAGACCCTGCTTCTTCATAAACGTTTTTTTCGATGTGTTCCCAATGAATGTTAGTGACCTAAATTCAGATTTTGAAATATCATGGTCTTTATGGGTTGGATATGCTGCTTTTAGCGTTATTGTATCGATTTTAGTGTAATCAGGTATCTATAAAAGAGGCTTGAAAGCCTTTGTTAACCGCGATGTATGGAGTTAAATTTAATTACACAAAACATGAAAACTAAAGGGAATAATAGATGATATCACGGCGATATATGTATAGAATGATCGGCTAATAAATAGTAACAACAGGGAGTTATAAGTAAAATTTATGTCTTCTCATATAACTTACCTGCACCGGTGTAAAAACTCTCAACAAGAATAACATTTATTATTTCTCGAAAGTCAGGCAATGATCACGGTTTTTCGTTTCGCCCTCTTATCTGATACATAACTACTTGAAGTTGAGATTTTGTATTAATCGTTTCTCTATATGGTTAAGTTTAATTAATTATAAGTTAATCATTAGATTCCTTTCATCCAGAACACACATAATTACAAAATATTAGAAGCGTGTTGGTGGAAATACAAAAATAAGTTTAATCTACACTCAAGTTTTGAACAAAGAGTCTTCCGCTGTTAGGCTTGAAACTTCAGGCCACGGATTCGAAGCCCAGCTGTGGTATGTTTTGTGGCGTTTTTGATGTATTACCAAGATGCTTAATTCATAGTATTCAATGAGACTTGAGTATATTCAAACTATTGTTAAAGAGTAATAAACTTTCTTTAAAACAAATTACTTATATTATAAAAACATCTAGACAAAAAAGGCATACCATCTATCTACCGTCGATTGTTTTAACGCCCAAAAGACTGAAAAAGTCAACAGTATAAAATATTTATGATTAGAAATACACTCGAATTTAAATTGAAAAGACCATATACGGTATGTTATAAAAAAGATTAACCGCCTGGTACTGTATCCGCCACGAGTATTGGCGACCGGTGGGGACTATAGAGGAACATAGTTGACCTATCAGAGAACGCTCTATAATAATTACACGCGACTGACATTAATTCCAATTTATACTACACTGTACTATTCTGTACATACAGATATCCCTACCCTCGCCAACACTCGTGGCGGATACAGTAGCAAGTTTGACCAAACATATTTTAACAGATTGTACCCGAAAAAGTTTATATTTTGTACATGTGTATACTTTTTGATGCACTTGAAAAGTCCACAATGCTCTTTTCTGCAAAGAGCATTGGACAATTCCATAAAAATTTGAGAATAATCCCGGGATGATTCCAAACTCTTTTTGCCTCTTGCATTTTTTCCCCAAACTTCTTTTTCGAGTAAAGAAATCGCAAAGTTCTAAAATTTTGATTTTTCTCGCCGGATAACTGAAAAAAATGACAATTTCAGAAAAAATGTTTCCAACAAAAGTTGCCAGACAATTCGAATTTGCAATAAAAATAACCGCTGCCCAAGGAATCACTACTTCCACATCCATATTTTCCATCCAAGTTGCTTTATAGGAAACATCTTGACTATATTTGCACTCTAGTATGTGGAAATTATTTATCATAGAATTTTAATAATATTTTGTCTAAATGTTATTTGTGGCATTATCTTAATTTTTTTCCTTCTTCAATTCTTTGGGAATTTCACTGCCACATCTTTCTAAGCGGTGCTAGGGGAATCTACAAAATATATCACAATTAACCAGTATGTTACTGGCAAAAAAACCTCTACGCCCGTGACGTTTACGTCAAAGGATCAGTTAAAGGTTGGTTTTGATAAATAAACAGCACAAATAAGTATAAAAACTTGAAATTAAATATTTCGCCGACGTTTCGGAAATCTAATCTGTTTCCTTTCTCATACACAGCAAAAAAGATTTTTCAAAAAAAGCCTTGAGAAAGGAAACAGATTAGATTTCCGAAACGTCGGCGAAATATTTAATTTCAAGTTTTTATACTTATTTGTGCTGTTTATTTATCAAAACCAACCTTTAACTGATCCTTTGACGTAAACGTCACGGGCGTAGAGGTTTTTTTTGCCAGTAACATACTGGTTAATTGTGATATATTTTGTAGATTCCCCTAGCACCGCTTAGAAAGATGTGGCAGTGAAATTCCCAAAGAATTGAAGAAGGAAAAAAATTTAATAATATTTATCGCAGATGTCATAGAAAAATTTGAGGCTTTGGTTTTTACCACATACGTTGAAAATTAAGTTTCTAACTTGCTCTACTTATTTTCCCCTATTGACAACCCTCCCCACCTCCCACCCCTTCAACGGAATCATCTCAATTAGATGTAATTACAATACATACATGTACTAATTTTCAAGTGAATATCTCAATTTTATGTTATCAATCTCTTTAATAGTGGAGTGGAGGTGGTGAGGGTGGGGGATTGAAAAATATTAGAAATCTGGGGCCTCCTCTTCTAGTGTATACACCAAATCCCAAATTTCTGTACTTACCAGTTTGGTTTACTTATTTTCCCCTCATCACCCCTATTAAACCCCAACCCTTCAACGGAATCATCTCAAAATATGGTCTAGTTCCAGATGTCGTTATAATACATACGTGCACCAAATGTCAAGTAAATGTCTCAATTTTATTTTATCAACCCCTTTAATAATGGAGTAGGTGTGGTGGGGGGTTGAAAAATATTATAAAGAAATTTGAGGCTTTGACTTCTAGTACATACACAGAATCTTAAGTTTCTGTACTCTTATCAGCTTACTTTACTTATTTTCCCCTATTTACCCCTATTTAACCCCCAACCCTTCAACGGAATAATCCCAAAATATGATATAGTTCCAGATGTCATTATAATATTATGCGTTTACCAAATTTCAAGTGAATATCTCAATTTTATTTTATCAACCCCTTCAATAATGGAGTGGGGGTGGTGGGGGGATAAAAAATTTTGACGCCTTGGCTTCTAGTACATACACCGAATTTCAAGTGTTTTTACTCTTACCTCTTGCTTTATTATTTTCGCCTGTTTTCCCCTATTTACCCCCAACCCTTCACCGGATATGTCAAAAAACAATCCAGTTCCAGATCTCGTTATAACATACACGTGTACAAAATTTCAAGTCAATATCTTAAACCGTTCCGGAGAAAACGTGCGGACAAAAAAGTTACAGACCGACAGACAGAAAATTTGTTTTCGCTCAAATTTAAAATCTCGACTTTTCATGGCATTCTAAACCTATTTCAAGAAGAAATTTTGTTCTTTTTGTTATTAAAATTCTCTTTTGGCTGATAAACTTTATAAAAATTGTAACCATTTTAAAACTCAATTTTCCTTTCTACCAACCAAAACATTCCAACGGCGAGCAGAATGTTGGGGCACAAATTGCTTTGAACGGGTCTTTTCCATTGAGTTTATTCCCGTCTAAGCAACCAAATTAAAATCAGTGTTTTTCCCAATTAGTTTTATGGTGTTTTAATCTTGAATGTTTTTAAATCTTTTAGATATATATAATTGAAATGTTAAATTTAAGCCGCCACAGATGGCAGGAGTTTTAGCCTTTTTGTAATTTTATTGAGCCGAACCGGTCGCGATCCACCCAACCGCACTACCACGACGCGTTGGCTCCGGGTCCCGATCCGGGGAAGGAATGTTGTATATCTTAAAAAGAAATAAATTTGTTGAGAAGAAGAAGAAGGATGGTTGTTGTGTTGTTGTACGTGTGTGCGTGAATAGTGGATAGTTATAGCTAAACTCCGCCAGGACGTTAATAAGAATAAATCGATAAAAAATCCCAAAGACGTTTAACAACTTTTTTTTACCACTGATCTCTTGCCTGTCATTGCAAATTTTGTCGTGGAAAATGTTTTATTTTGCTCAGCTTTGAAGTAATTCATGGGGGGTAGTTCCTTTTTACTCTCCGTGATGTATTAAAGCTGTTACCACTGCACTGCTCGACTTACATTACATTTTTCTATAACAAAGAAAGCTCGGCCAAAGAGAAAGACTAGTGCAACATTAATAAAATAACAATTTAATAATTAATTCTCTCGGCGTACTTTCCGACCCGGCCATAAAACTCGGAAGTAGTTGGCATCGCCACAGAAATGTTAAGCCGATGCAATAAAAAGGCAATGAAGAAGTTGTCGAGTGAGCGGCGAGCGGATTCAACGAGTCATTTACAAGATTGGCTCCCGAACGCCCTCTCTGTTCTTGCCCGCATTATACGATTAGCTGGCTCTCTGGCTCCGTGCGATGTTTAATACAAGACAAAAGAAACTGTTTCCACCGTCCGGAAACTTAACAAGATCCTCTCCCCTTATAACCCGACCTACCACGTTCGATAATAGTTGGATTCGTGGTCGAATTGAATGATCGGAATATCAACGCTATTAATGCCTTCGACCTTCGGACGAAAAAATAGCCAAGCAACACTAACGATGGTTGATGATGGGTATTATACTCTTGCTTCTTCACAGCACAGCGCTGTCGATATTTCCATTTTGAGAAGTACTGGTGTATTAGTTGTATCGTTACCTATTTTTTACATGTTTGTTTTCGTTAAATTGAACTACATATGAACAGGGATGGATCCAGGCAACATTTAAAGGGCATAGGCGGATCTGAGGGTTTGCTAAGAGGAGGGAATGGACAAATCGAAACGAGAATATAAGAATTTTTTAAAGTAAACTAATCAAATCAAAATGAGCTCACTATAATATCTGACAAGTCTTGTTTAAATAGCTTTATTAATTTATTATTTACCTCTGGACGCTTCAATTTGCTGACTGATTGTGATAACATATGTCGCTATGTACCATCCATGGGAGGGGAGGATGGTGAAACTGTGGATGAACTCGCGTCGTTATACGCATCTACTTCTTAGAGTTAATAAATAACCTTTGATAGACTCTGTGAGCAATCTGGGCACTAATATATAGACGTGAGTGGACGATCCGTGAAACTCAGTTTCCGAATCGCGCTACAGAATCGCACGCAGGTCTTCAGTTTAAGATTAAGTAGTCAAGAAAGGGTCGAATTCAAAGACATTTTTATTTAGTTATTGTGAAAATGCAATAATAGCACGAGAGCTCACGACGCCGAGGGTAAAAGAGCTTTGTAAAATCTAATATTTATTTATTAGTTTATTAAAAAATAATGGTCAGTTTGCGCGCTGATAGAACACGCTGCGTCAGCATTGTTGCGTTACTGTCGTAAAGGAGCGCTCAGTTTATGATGCAACAGGTGTGTATGTTCCAGTATAAATAGGCATGCAGTGACCCCTCCTACTCATAAGTATTTTGACCTTCTGAATCCGCTTAAAAGAATAAGTTTCACGGTTCATTTTTTCACTAGCTATCCAAAGACCACTTTTTTGAGAAGCTAACGAAAACCTGAACCGTGAAACTTATATTCTTGATGCATAATTCTGACTCGGAAGGTCAGAATACATAAGGATAGGGGGATCAGTCCATTGGAAAACAAATTTTTATTTTTGTGTACCTGTGTAATTAACAGAATTCTTTATTTCAAGTTTCGACTAAAACAAGATACTTTAACGGATATGTAGCACCAGAATGTATTGTATAAAGTCTCTACTAAACATCGTTTCAAATATATTACAGGTGGAATCCATTCAAGAAAGAAGTTTTACGGTTCAAATATCCCGACTTCCCCCACAATATATGACAAGGCAGGGAAATACCTAAATACCACTTTAACAAGGATTAACTGTACTTTAAAAAAATACATAAGTTCCGGGAGGGTGACAGACATTAAGTAGAATACCTGTATAAATATTAAATGTACCTATTTATTTTTCTCCCTGCCAGTTGACGATAAATCTTTAAGCTCAACAACTTGTAACAATAAATCAACAGCCCCGGAGATTTTTTCACGCAATAACGCGAATTTTCCATCTCATAAAAGCAGCCTGGATAAAAAATTAATTCATACAAAATGAAATTCGTTCCCGAGTCGGTGAGAGTGTCCCGAGTGAATAGAAAGAAATAAGTCATTAATTTTCTATTTAGGCCTTTTATTTCCGTTTGTTTATGTTCTGGGAACGAAAAAAGCGCTCTCGCTAAATTGTTTCTATTTTTATTGGAGATGCCGTAAAAACAGTTACAGAGAGAAAAAAAGGGAAAACAGATAAAACGAGTAAACTTGTAAAAAAACCGCATTGAGTTTTTATTCTGTATTCCTTTTCGGCTCTTGTACAATAAGCGTTTAATGTGTCTTTTTTATTACTATAATGGATTTTTTTTTGTTTCAGTGTGATAGCGAGGGTGAAGACGATAAGGTGAGTAAATTGGAGATATTTTGAAAAATATATCTGGACTCTTTCAGATCACTATTATGATTATCTACGGTGTGACTGAAAATATATAGTTCGAAAGCAAACTTCGTAATTACAAGTAAAAATTTCATATATTTGCGAAAGTTCTTTACGGAGGTTCATTCTGACTTTTAAATTATGAATAATGATGCCCATGTTGGTGAACAAAACCTTATTTCATCATCAGTGTATTTATAATAGTTCAAAATCCATTTTAAAAACAGCAAAGGCCTATTTGAAGCTGCCCCAGTACCAGTACAACTTGTTAAAAGCTGTTACATTTTTAATAGGTCATTGAACTACTGAACAGACACACGATGGTGAATTGCGGTTTCGCCCACCAACTTGGCATCGTCACTTAAAAACCAGAATGAATCTCCATAAGAAGATACATGCGATTTTGGAGCTGAACTGTCATAGTGCAGCTACTTTTCTTCTCTTCAGTGTGGACGTATTTTACGGGAAAAATCATCATGAAACATTTTGATGAAAGTGCATGTAATTTTTCTTCTGCTGTGTTAATGGAATTATAAAATTTTTGCGGTCGTTTGGCAGAAATGTGGGAAACGTGCTTTTATACGACCTACCAGGTGCCAACGAATCACTTTCCGGTCGCCATTTCTGTTTTTTAACTTGACATGTCAAGTTTCAACGACTGACGTTATTATTCATTTGTTTCAATTTACTCTGTCAAGGCATCCATGATGCATTTTCAAATTTTGAATCTTACAGAAATTGCAAAGAAAAAAGTGAATTAATATTGTGTTGCGTGATAAATCGTTAGAATCGTATTGAAAAATTATATTTCGCTAGTATATAAAAGTGATATTCCATGTAAAATTCTGAGCTATTTCGAGAAAAAGTGGTTTTATCAAGTTTTTCTGTGACACAAATCAACAACACAAAATCCAGTACGTATTTTTCTTAAATTATTTAAATATTAAATATTAGATAGAACCATTTGAGGTGTGTCATGGCTCGCTAGATTAAAAAACAATATTGGCTGTAAAAATTTCAAAATGGCGTAAGTAGTCACGAAATTAGTACAGCCATACGCAAAATGACCTCTCGATCGATTCCAAAAGTGCAAAAATATATAAATGTTTCATAAAATTAGTTCCAATGAAATCGAAAGTGGTAGAAACTTGACAGATAGATAAGAAATATCGTTGCGATAAGTTTCATCCGTTAAAAAATAGTGACGCGACGCGACGGTCGGAAAGTGATCTCGTTGACAGCCGGAATACTCTACTCTGTTCATAATTGCATCTCCCAGCTGGGTGAAATGCGTCGAACAATTCTTTAGTTATTGATATTACGGTATTTTATTAATTAAGACTTCTAATGTTTGTAAAAATAAAGCAGAAAGTCAAGAAAAATACTATCAGAATAACAATGTATCACTTTTTGCACACACTAGTCGCATACAGAAATTGCGAGATATTGGTATGTACCTTCCTAAGGGCCGGTTTATCAATGCCATGTTAAAATTCTCCTATGGTTAAAACATAGACGTAGGCATAGGCTTTAACCATAGCATAGGATAAATTTTATCCTCGCTTATCCTCCATTGATAAACCGGCCCTAAATGAAATGTCCCGAGTAGTAATACATATCTGTATTTGGGTGGAGCTTTTTCTGATTACAGCTATACAAAACGAAGAGTATATTGCATTCGATCGGCACATTTCTAAAACCGGTAATATTGCACGTAGAGAGAAAAAAATTATATCAATGCGTTCGGGATCAAATTCTGAACAACTTTCAAAACGTCCGTCCGTCTGTCTGTCTGTCCGTCCGTCGCGTTTCTTGTAAGCACGATAACTTAAGAACGAAAAGTTCCATTGAATTGAAATTTGGACAGTAAGTTACTGTTAGCTAGAGGAAGAACCCCATTGTTTCTTTAACAAAATCTATCAATAAATAAAAGAGTTACTAATTTTTGAAATTACAAAAAACATGTTTTTAGTGTTTTGTAATTAAACTAAAAAGTTTAAAACTAATATTATTTACCAAAAAAAAAAACGGCGAAAAGTATCCCATAGAATGTGCAACAATTATATAAAAATGCAGTAAATCGGCGAATAATATAATGGTTAGCTTGTTTTTAATACCTTTTGATGTGCTACTGCGGTTTCTGTTAATAGGTATTACTGTTAACACTCCTAATTAAAAATAATAATTTCTAATTTAAAATATTAGATAGCCACATCAGTAAACATTGGAAGTACCTATATATAATAAAATGATTAAATAAATAAATACCCAGTATTTCGACTCGTTTATCTTGTGATCAGAAGTGCGAACTACTTAAGTACCACGCTGATTTAAAAAATATATAAAATTATGTAAGTGTCTGATTTTAATACGTTAAACAGATAAGATTTTCATGCATCCAGCTAGTGTCTTACCGACAAGTACCTATACAAATAAATGAAAATCACGTATTTTTACTTTTTCTCTTCCCAATTATGATACTAATCACTTCTATCCGACGTCATTTTATCAAACATCCATTTTGCCACTACCACCACTACCAAAGCTGTAAGTTTCCAGACATTTGTAGTCTTTTCTACTACATTAAATTTGTTCTGATCTGGTGCCGTGCTAATGTTTCTAATGGATCTATCCCTGCAAAATGGATATTGATGTGAGTGTTTACTTATTTTTTCGATTTTGGGTAGTTTGAAAGTAACATTTTTACCATAGTACATAATATTATGTAGTTGAGAAGGTGTACAACTTCTACCTTAAATGCGCTGCTTGCTTTTTTTGTAACTTTTTACACTTTCATAACAATAGAAATTTCTGTCAAAGAATACTCCAATACTTGTTGAAACATACGAGCCATACAGCCAGCACGCGGTAGCTTAGCCGGCTAAGCGTCTTAGTGGTAAGCGGTCATCAAAGGCAGTTGAGAAAGTTGGAACAAGGTTAGGTTGGATATGATACAGCAGTATGAAGTTAAAGAGCGCAAGTCAACAGAAAACACAGTGGTCAAGTTGTTATCTCTAATAAATATAAAGCAATGTCTTTGTTGACTTCGCCAGAGCTTTCAACATTCTAAGAAAATTTAGTATTCAGGGAAAATGGTTCGCAGTTAATAGAAATCGACATGTCGGATCTACACCAGTCTCGGTATTGATAAGGAAAATTGATTATTTTTTATCTAATACTATATGACATCCACAAGGCACTGTACTAGGGCCAGTTTGCTTTACGTTATACGCAAATGATTTATTCAAGTTACCAATTAAACTTGCTATGGTGCGGTAAAGCGGTTGTAGGCAAATGTTTTCGGAAATGTCCTTGATTAGTTCAGTTTGACCAGTGAAGGCTCTGATTATAAAAAATTATTTAAAAAATAAAAATTAAGCGAATTTGGTTATCTTTTATATTTTTCATCTACCTACTTTCCCTTATGCATAAAAATAGTCAAAAATAATGCTTCAAATTTACGTGCGATCAATGCTTAACAGAGAGTTTGGCTACGCTGCTGGCTCTGTGCGGTTAGCCGACAAATTGGTTCAGCCGGGAGCGTGAGATGTACAACATCCTCACAGTGAATCTGTATATAATGCTTTTCTTGACACGTTTATTGTCTCACCAACATTCAAATATTTTCTACAGGCACACAAACACTGAACATTATATTTGACACGCCTTTAGCCAAGCAAATAGGCATAACCAGGAGGTAAAATATAATAGGTACATGCGCTTCCAATTTAGTTGTACATTGCAAGGAGTATGCAGTTTTTGTATTTATTGAAAGTATTTCAGTGTAGGCATAATGTTTTTAAATTTTCTACACTACTTTTGAAGATTGCAGAACTGGCACGAGTCTAAACCAGAGACATAAATTTCTAATTTTTCGACTTTTGTGAAATAATCTAGACTCCCTAGATATGACATATGTTTGCACAAATCGTCAACGGTGGACAACAACGGAATCAACGGTGGACGTTAACTGCAATTAATGTCCCGCGTTTGTTACGATTTGTATAATATGCATAACCAGTAAAAGGAAGACGCAAGACGAGGTAAAAGGCGCCGACAACATCGTCCGTCTTTCACCTCTTACTTTATAAAGCGAGACAGAAGGTCATGGGCTGTTCAAGTAGCGTGCCAAAGCATGCAAACCATAGTCAGGACCGTGGCAGCAACTTTTTTCGCAAAATTCCATCTAAATTTTTTTCCGCAAAACTGCTTTATTTTATCTTGGTAGTCATGGTGTAAAATATGCCTTTTGTCCTATGGCTCAATACCAAGATATTACCAATCTAAATTTCATAAGACGCCGCTGACAAATAATACCAAATTGAAATAGTAATCGAGCGAACAATACCGGTAATCCGGCTCTGCCATTTACCTGGTCTTGCGTCTTATCCGTCCCTTAACAGTTGGCCTCTTAGCAATTACGCGTACTATACAAACAAATGCTATCTGTCTACAGTATAAGTAGTAGTTTTAGTGCAAAAAGAGAAAGATAAACTTCAGCTGAACATCATTATTGCTACATTATACCTTTCAATTAGCTGCTGCCTTAGCTTGTGTCGTCCTTTTGTTTTTGATTGTCATAATATGACGAGCAGTTGCGTTGAAGTTTTCTTTCGTTTCTAATCTTAAAATCAGTTTTTGAATCATTTTAATTGTGATGTAGAGCTACTAAGCGGGATAACGTTCTAATAAAAAATATCGACAGAAAAGAAAAAAAGTAAGAAAAGATCTAGTGAGATGCAGTATTTGAACCGTGGACCTCACGCATGTGAAATCTTTCTTTTGTCGGTACCCTACTGGCGTTTTTGTTTAGTGTTATCTGACTTGCCGGTGTGTTGGTGTAAATTTGACATATTTCAAAACGTAACATATATTTATGAATTTGTAGTTGAATTATTAGCATCCGAAAACTTCCATGCTCCCTATGTAACGTTGAGAATTTAATATAAATCACACAATGGCTAAGTGAGATGCCAGTTGTACGTCGCATTACGCTCGCAATGTTTTATTCCGGTGTTCCGTCAGAATAGCCTTGATTGGATGGAGATAGCTGAAAATATGTGCACGTATTATGGATGCAAATATAAAATAAACGAACTAAATCTCTTCGACGTAAATAGGAAACAAAATAAATAACTGAAATAAAAAGGCTAAACAGAAACGGCGGTAAACAGAGATTGATGGATTATATTTTCACCACACGCTAGCTTTAATAAAAACATATCAAACATTTCGTTCTGTGGTACCTATTTACTCCACAGAACAGAAAATATAAAGAAGCTTTTTGCGGTTGAGTTGTTCAAATATCGGTTTTAACCAGGTAGGTATGTACCACTCGTTGGTTTGTTACTAGTTTAAATATTATAACAGCCCCAGTATGCGATGATTCTAACTTAGTTTTAGAGAAATATAATATAGCTTCTTGGGTATTGTCGTTATGTATTTGCTTCTGCAGGTGCCACACTTTTGGACGGAAAATGTTTACAAACATTTTCCGTCCATACAGCAACTCCATTAAAATGACATTTATGAAATCTGGCCTTCATGGCGTAAGAAATGTCCAACGCTAAATTATTCCTGTTGGTAATTCAGTTCATTGGCGCAGCCCAGGATATTATGAATCAGTGGCCTTTCATGAATTTGAATGAAACTTGGATATTATGATATTAAGATTAATAGAGTGTATCAGTCTTTAATACTCGTTTTTAATAGTATTTGCATAAAAACTATCGCATCAGTTGTATAATTAGCCCTTCGAAAGTTAAGTAACAAACGACAGCATTTAGCACAATGAAATATTAATGAAGAAATATTGGTGGAGGAAGGAGGAGCTCGCTGATTCACATTGACCATCGCTACCCTTGGTGGATCTATTGTGGCGTTCTTGTTCTAACTTTCCTTAGAGTTCCGTATCCATCATTGTCCATTTGTATCAAACTTCACAGCTTTGCTGAGGGCTGGAATCTGTTTAGATAGACTTTTACAATGGACTGAGATTTCCTTTTCCTCTTGACCTTTCTATATTTACGTAGTAGGTCTTCCGTAAATTTCGCCGATCGTTTTTAGTTAGCTCTTTGGTCTGTTTCTGTCGCGGGAAATTCTTCCAGAGATCTATAGTGTACCCATTTATTAATAAATGCTCGTATGCATCGATTAGCAAGAGAGTTCGGGCCCTACTAGAGCCATAAGCGGGCCACCATCGCCAGTTATCAGCATTTTCATTTCCCTTGTATCCCCTGGTGTCCTGGTAACCTACACCATAATCACTTTCGTCTGACTTCCTAGGTCCATAAGAGCATTTGCATAGGTAATAGAGAGATATTGCAGTTAGTGATACCGCACGACGTTCGCTAATTACGTTACGTTATTGAGGCAAATAACACAGCTTTGATTCAGACTTATTGCATTGCAGTTCCATTCGTGCGTAACTAGGTTATGTAAAACGTCACTTTTTATGTCAAATAGTCGTCAAATTTAGAAATATATTATTCCTGTTGTAAAATATTAAAATTATGAAAGGTAAATTTTAAGTAAGTTAATTTTAAAATCAAACTGGTCTTATTTTCTAAAAATGGGGCTCCAATTTAGTCAAAAAGACCTTTCAAACAAATTTTTTTGGAGTAGATTGTAGACAAAACAAAGATGAATTTTTGTATGATATGATTCATATGATATAAGATTTACATATATTTAGGCTTATAATGGAGATTCCTCCATGTTGGAAGCAGGTATATTGGCTGGTGGTAATATAGAATACACAAATACAGATCGGCTGATTCTGGTTGTTCCCGATTTTCACCGAAGTGAGGATAACGTCGTTCATACGACGCTCGCTAAACGTACGTAAATTACGTCAGGCGCTAAGTTATTACCGCATGTCTTAACGCAGATTAAATATGCGCATGCTTAGATGTCAAATAACGCGATCCTGTAATAGCGGATGCCGTTATGTGACAATGCAATATCTCTCTAGTATCTTTCTAGCCTTTAGCCTTAATTCGACCTGCATGGAATTGTTTGCCTTCAGCGCTGCTTGACTATCGAAAGAATGGTAATCGATTGGTTGATAATAATTTCTTGCCTGTTTATTTCCTTTGCACATCACTATATTGCTGCGTCTTCAGCCTAAAATACCGTAACGTATCTTCCTAGACTTATCGGGATTTTAGTTTTCGGCCTGATCCCATAAATGTCAGCTCCCTGTTCTATTTTGGAATTGTGTGTATGCCAGATTGTTTGTGTCGACAATAGAGGGCCGTTTGCCTAGTCTTCCTTGTCTTGTATTCTCAACGTCATTTTATTTGGAAACAATGAAAGTTCGAAGAAAGAATTGTATAAGAACAAAGTAGGAGGTAATATCATGGATATCATTTTCTATCCAGAAAATGTTTCTCTCTGTTTCACTTGTTTAGTTCTTGAGTTATTGAACAAAGAGGATCACGACTTTTGTAGCGAGGCCGAGGATTTGTTGGCGACTTTCTAATAATAATAATAATCAGTAGGTCCTGATTTTAAAAGTCATTTCTTCCAAAGAGAAAGATGCGGTATGTTGGCTGTATTTAAGAAAAAAATGAGCGAGGAAGCCGATACTATGCTCTAGTTCATTATGAGTCATCACATCACAGAAACGAGTAAAGCACTGCTATGTTTGTTTCCACTATATTTACACATAGTTGTAACTGCAGTTTCGATAGTTACGTCGTTATCAAGCAATGATTCAAAATTGAAGACTATTCTATAAGATAGAAGACGACTCCATTTTGAATAATTGTTTGATAACGACGTAAATGTAGTAACTGCAGTTATAGTTATAGTGGACAAGAAAATAGTAGTGTTTCACTCATTTCTATGGTTATATTTCTATAAAGTGGCGGATATTGGAATTCTGCAGAAGGCGTTAGTTTTGATCAAGTATTTTATACGTATAAATATTATGCATGATAATACATTGACCCAAAATAAGTATTTTTCTAGTTATTTTTCTTGAATTAAATATCTTCTAAAAATGCTATATTTTCGGGCGCCAGACAGTAGGTACTTATAATATTGAGTCGGTCACTAACAAATTAAGCCAAGTTTAAGGTCTGTTTGCGACGCACATCTCCCGTTTTATTATGTTCATTACATCATAAGAAATAGGTAATATAAAATAACGCCTGATAAGTGCTACCCGGTGTATTGAATGTTGTTAGTAATTTTTCGTAAAAAATGCCGTTGTTTTCGGCGCTGGCAGCTCAAAGAAACAATGCATGTATTTTTCGGCCTTGCGTTATTTAGTTATAGGCTATTCCACTGCTTATCAATCATACAATGTTGTCAAGGTTTTTTTTAAAGTTTTTAGGTAATTATTAATAGGGTGTGGTGGTAAGAAGGTATTGTTGAAAATTAACCCCTATTAATTTAATTACTGGCAGTTGTTAAACAAATTTGTGCTACAATAAACAAAAAGTTAGTTTTATTCTCATCATTAAAATGCATTTTTTACAGTTTAACTATTTGGCCGTATGGGTGTCCTGCTGTGGGATTATTTTGCGCTCTGTCTAAAATACGAACAGTATTATCTCTTCGTAATTGGACTTCTCAGGTGATTCTTAGTTGTGCATGCAATTGAAGATGATGGGACCGTTTACTTCAAATGAATTGTGATATTTGTGAAAAAGTGTTAAAATGACTACTAGTATAAATTAATAATAAATTTCAGTTAGTGTATTCAATTTAAAACTAATTAAGCAAGGTAAAACTAAAATTGTTTTATAATTTACAAAGGAGTGGCAACACTGGAATACCATATGATGGACACGGCCAACAAACACATTATCATTTTCTCTTCCGTTTTCTCTACTGAAAATATTGCCTATTTATCAATAATTTTAAATGAAACAATGGTTTGAGTTAGAAAAAAGTATATAAGAATTTTTTACTTCTTTTGAGTCAACATATCATCGCGCAGAATATTTGTACGTATACACCAAACACCCTGTATAGAATAATCTAAAAATTTCGGAACAATGTTTTTCTTCTATTTCCTTCTTTTTAATCCAAGTAATTTGAACGAGTTAATGTTTATTTTATCATATACATGTAGTTTATTAATCAACCGAGTTAGCTTGATTTACATATTTAAACTAGTATTGAATTAAAAGTAGTCAGATTCAGCTCATCACCCGTCCTATTCCTTTAATGCATTTTATTCACGACTCTCCAGAAACGTCTGCAAAGGATATGATATCATATCTCCTTTTGAAAAATGATTTGCTCGGATAGCAGGGCGCTTTACATGGGGTGATGACAGATACATAAAGCATCTGTCACATTACGCGGTTATTTCCCCTTTACATCACACAATCTTGCTTCCCGTGACTTTTGCCTACTTAGGTGCATTATTACGTGGGTTTTTGTTTACACAAAGCCGCGATGTGAAGAAAACATAGTATTCGAGGACGTAATAAATTTCGTTTTATTTGAAATATGATTTTACAGCTCTGAACCCATCTAATATCGTAATGTTTAATATTTATGTTCGTAAGCAGTCGACGTTTATCTTCTGCCGAGACGTTTTTAGAGGCATTTATATTTATCAGTATGCTTTTTAAGGAAGCAGGTATTTTATTTCGTATAATAGTTAGTTAAGTATGTATCTGACATTCATTAATTTATAGGAAGCTTTTGTGGACAGGATTTCTTACAGAATTTAAAAATTCTCGAACGAGGAAATAGGGAATTTCCTATAAAAGTACTTATTGGAGTTTTGTTATTCTGCATCATAAAATTTAAGTTTTATGTAGAAATTGGTACTCCTGATTATCTCATTCGATATTATTCAGGAGTCGGATTATAAAAACAACATTCCATCAATTTAAATTTCTCATTAAATAAGCACGATAATATAACCTACATTTTTTATTAAATATATATTTTTGTGTAATGACCATGGTTCGTATGCCAGAGCGCCATTTCACAATTTATGAGGGGCGTATTCGGATGCGTTTGTAAGAATATTTTCATTTTTACTTTGATAAACATAACCGAAGCTTCGAATTGTAAATAATCACGCCGATGACGATTGTTCCAAAGTAACGTTATTTTGTCGTGGTACTTTTTTTGAAGCAGCCGCGCTAAATGAGTGAAATCGCTTTTCTAAACTCTGCCACTAGCTGAATGCTATCCTAATTTGATACGTACCTACAAGTTATCGTCTATATTGGGAAACAGACAGTGGAAATCGCGACCTTCACTCGCACGTTGCTATTCAACAAAGGAATTGTTTATATAAGCGCTCGCTGAGATAGGAGTTCTGCATATAACATGGCGAAGATTCTGGAAAACATCAATAATATCGAAAAATTAGCATATTTGAAAGTATATCGGTGATGTTCATCCAGACAAATAAAGTTATAAAAGTCACGTAACAATACGAGCTAATCTTAGGCTTACTTAAGATAAACCTGAGCCAACATTTAACTTAGATTTAGTAAAAATGATGGCATGGTGTAATATTCCGTGACATAAGCTGAACAATCCGTTTTTAGGGAATTCGTACAATATAGCGTTCGTGGGAGATATGAAATCGTTAGCGTTCCTGTAGAATCGACGAAAAGGAGATATCGTAGTTGCATGCAGTTGTGTATTCAATATTTACAACCGTTCTAACATATTAATTTTTATTATTGAACCACCACAAATAAATAGTTTTGATGTCCCGAGTGTTGTATTATGTAAATTCCATCAAGTTTTTGAGTCCGCCCCTCAAATTGTAAAATGGCGCACTGACATACGAACCCTGGTAATGACTTTAAAACAAAAAAATCGGCAGCTACTGGAAGCGGCTGGAACCTCCCCACCCGGTTGAAATTAGTGATGGGCTGCTAAACAGCAGTCTGCTACTTTTTAACTGTAATTTGATTCGTAGCAGTAGCAAATGCTACGAGCTCTGATAGTCAGTTCAAATCAGCCGTCATAACATGCCTTTAAACCAAATATATAAACAGCAATAGAATTATTTATATTTCCTTTAAAACTAGTGACCAATCCTCAAACTCTGAATAATTATGAACACCTAATATATGATGATATTTAATCATGTAACATTTTCTGCAATTATTAATAAAGTTTATAATGGAAAAAGAAAGAAAAAACCGCACTGTGTTGGGATCGAACCGTCGATCTCTTGATTTGTAAGTCGACGCAATTGCCTCCCCGAATCGAGACCCGGAACCAACCGTACAACCACGTCGCGCAGCGCCGTGGTGTTAGTGCGGTTGGGCGGATCGCGACCGGTTTAGCTCAATAAAACTAATATTTAAAGGTTAAAACTCCTGCCGCCTGTGGCAGCTTAAAATTACAAACAAACATTAATATTGTTTTTGCCTACACAGTAAGCTTAAAATTAAAATATTTCACTTAAAGCGTTTGGTCGCGCACTGTTTCACATTTTAGAATATTTTAGCCCACTGGACCAGGGAAACCTTCCGACATAGTTTTACATATGTTGATAGTATAGAGACATTGAATTCTGTTTATTCTCTATACAATAATTTGTATAAAAAAGTGTAGGTATATATAAAAAGGTGCAAGTGTGATATACCGTTGAAATCGGAATTTTAACTGCTTTCCAATGGTTAGATTACAAATTGTAAGTAATGATAAAATAAACAAGTTGCTGTGCCAAAATGGCACTAAACGTAATCCGATCTCAACCAAAACCTTTTCAGATCTTCTAGAGCACCAAAGAAACTCTCATGCAAAGTTTCATCGAAATCAGTCCAGTAGTTTCGCCGCTATCGTGCTAACACACGTACACACACACAGACATTTTTCAGAAATCACTTTTTTGGATTCCTGGGACCTCAAAACGTAAAGATTTGATGTTATCTCAATTTTCGGTTTTGGGCCAATTTTAGTAACCTCCCACAATTTTATTGTGGGGAGGTTAAAATGATTTTGGTAATTTTTTTTAAATAAATTTAGTATTTTCAGTTTAGATAACACGAAAATAAACTACTACTATAAAAACAAATTAACTTTGTAGAGGTGTGATATATGCCTTACTAGAAATTTTGAAATTTTTCCACCTACTGCAGGAAAGAGTAATGATCAATATTCTACTAGAGAGAAAAGGGAAAATACGGTAACGAAAATAATTTTTTCCAGAAAATATAAAAACAAATTTGTTAATAGAACTTAAACAGCCAACCCGATCTGACAGCGTAACATGTTGAATTTTTGTTAGAACTAAAAAAAATAAATTATTGGCTACAGTATAAAGCATCACCATCAAGTTTATCATAAATATAAAATACATAGTGAGACTAACGCCTGGTCCGGAGTCAGCCAGACCTACATTAGCTCCGTGGCAGTTGAAAGGCTGGACGTGCAGGGTTAATGAAACTTAAGTAATATATATATAAATAAAATCTAAACGCCTCAATGATTTAGGGAAAGATGGCTTATGACGATCGCGAGAAAATTGGCAACGCCTGGTATGGTAGGGTGTGTTTAATTCAAAATGAATCTCTGCCGATGTGCTGCGCCGCGTAAGTGATTGCCGGCCTTATTGTAACCGTATAGTATTTTATTTTGTGGATGTAGTCTAACATTGGGTGCAGACTCCTTGACATGGACTAGACAGTCCGTATACTCTTGTTAATGTAGAATATAAACAAAATGCTTTAAAGTCATGATGAACGGTTGTCATAACAGCCATCTTTATTAAAATATAAACTTATGTTTATAATGTTTGTGCATTAGATGAGAAAAGGAGAGAATGCGGGATTATAGTTCTCTTCATATACTTAAGGCACATAAAAAGTGTCGGCGCCTTTCACTTTGCGGTAAAGATCAAATACCCCGACATTTTTTATTTGCTTTAAATATATGAAGAGAACTATATAATATCTAACCAGCAAAATAATTTTTACAATAATACGAATTGACCTAAAAACTTTGATAAAATTCAAATCAAATCAAATAAGCTTTATTGTGCAATAATGAAAATACACACAAAACGAAGACGATTAGGATTACCTATGAGGTGTTTTGTATTAAAACTTAAGAGCAATTTAACCTTGCAATAAAACTTCTCTGTTTCATTTTATAGCAAGTTTTTACACAGATGTATACTTAACTCAAGAAACTATAAGATTGTCGTATCTCAGATAAGCGGTATTAAAATTTGAACTTCAGAACCTTCACAGTGTAAAGCCTCAAAAACGAACTTAAGGCTTCTGCTTTAGATATAAAATTTAAATAAGTCGTAATCCATCATTTTATTATGCAGCCTGTCAAGTGACTCATATTAAATAGTAATAGGATTACTCCATAGGCTAAAACTAGTTTTTTTGCGATTTATGTTTCACCTCACGACGAAGTTTGAAAATTGTCAAGAAACGCTTCCCTAAATTCTCCATCTGATGTTATTGCAGTTAATAACATTTTCGAAATGACAAGAATTTGCGATCAAAGCACAACGATAACCAAAAGCTACATTAAATACTTCAAAAATATATCTGATATTCAGCTACATTTTGCGTGATCCACTTGCAGTGAAGAGCAGTTCGATCTCGATAAGATCGTTATTAATATAGTAATGTTAAGCTGCTCTCATAATAAAATCCACTTCTAAGTCCATCTTAGTTAGTAGTGATAGTAGAAGTGTTTAGGTTGGGTGGAAATTCAATTATTATGTAATTCCAAATATTTCCTAACCCTCATCTCAAGATAAATAATTCCAAAATATTTTCGTCTTATTTTAAATTATAGTCAGAATGTCAGAAAATGAAATTAGTTTTTATAATTGTTTGTAAAATTGCAACATTAATATTTCTTTCAACTATAATATTTTGGAATGTCATGATGTGGACAAATATGTAGGTGTAACGACTACTACAACACAAAATACGTCTCATTAAACTAACGCATTCGCTGTAGGTGATCCCGGTGTTTTTATTGATCCCGGTTACCGTCAAAGTCAATTCTAAATTCCGAATAACTCCTTGATTTCTAAACATCCTGACAGTTGAACGCCAATGAGCGATGACAACTTGCTTGCTAAAATTTATAGCAATACTGACTGCGTGAGACCTCCAAAATACATTAAAATGACAATACTTTTAAATTACTCTTCACCACGTATTGGTTCTAGAATACTTTGAATATTTCCTATTATCATGTATATTTGCGTATAGTCCATTCCATATATAATTCAGAAGTATGAAAAAGCCCGCAACTTGCTAGGAAATATGTGTGCTAATATTTTGTGATGATAATAAGAGAAGCCGAACACATTTTTTTTAATAAACTGAAAATTGATATGCGCTTTAAGCGTTTTTTGGGAACGTTTTTATATTTCTGAATTATATTCGGGACAGACTATACCTAAATTTTAAAATTTCTCACTGCGTAATTTAAACGAATACCTTTTTTTTAATAAACTGAAAATTGTTATGCGCTTTAAGCGTTTTTGGGGAACTTTTTTATATTTCTGAATTATATTCGGGACAGACTATACCTAAATTTTAAAATTTCTCACTGCGTAATTTAAAAAATTGCCTGGTGTTTGCGTTGCGATATTTTCAGATGCCTGAGAACCATGACATTTGCACCGCTAGTATTATTAAGGAATGATACTCGATAGGTGAGGGGCAAGGGAAGATCTCCTATACTCTCCATGCATCTTCCAGAAATGTGCCAATTTATGAAAACTGAAAAATAAGGCTAAGCCTCAAAAATAAGAATACATTTCTCTTGTTTTTATTGAGAGCAAGATTGAGGAAAATGACAAATTAAAATAGTATATTAAAGTATGAGTGGATATTAAGGTCTTTAAAACACGCGCGATTTTTCGAGCACGACGCGACGGCGCAGCCGGAGTGCTCGAAATAGAGCAAGTGTTTTAAAGACCAGTTATCCACGAATACTTTACGCTGTTTTTTTTATTGGTACAGAATACTACAAAAAATGGAAATAAGAATTAAGAATGTAAAATGTTTGAATTCGTGATGTGACATCAGGATACCTGTCAGTGTCAAATGAGGAATGCAAAAATTAATTTGCAATCTGTCACATAGGATTAATTATTGTCACTACAGTTGTTACTGATTGTATATTGCTTTAAAATGAGTTCTAATATTGATTATTTAAATAGAAAAGCGTTTCTAAAAGTTCGATTTAAACACTCTGAGGCGTACTTTAAATAAGCAAAATAGGGTGCCAATAAAAAAAATATGTTGTAATATTTCTAAAATTTGTCTGTTTTTAATAAATAGTGACTTGATTTATTACGCTTGAATCGTGGCAACCTCATTTTTATGTGGGAAAGGTGGCCATTCTGACCAGTTGATTTTGTTGCTCTTGGCGATTCTAACCTCGTGTATACCCGAGAATGCATAAATGCAAAGAAAATAGAAGCAGAAAGTGAAAAATGAAGTGCGGATCCTACAGTGAATATTTGTCTTTTGAAATGCCGAATAACAGAAAAAGTTTTGTTTGTCGTCTGTGTTTACAATCAAGTGCATCAACTGCCTTATGAAAGATAACACTTTGACTGGAAACAAATGTAAAATAGGCAAGAGATGAGTTCAAGTTAAGTGTAACACAACAAGCAATTAGGAATTCCACGCTCTAATCGAGACAGAGCGATGTTGCCATTGTATCATGATGGACAGCACAGCTGTCACAAATCTAAGTGCAGAACGCAAATTTTTTTAAAAAGTTCGCGGCAAATACGCGGTCAATTTTGTGTGCATTGAGTAATTTTCAGTATATAGTTTTTTTTATTTTAAGTAAGTATATTTGTCATTTCCTTCGTACTTTTTCCGCTCATTTATTGAAGTGCATAAGAGCCCATGTTAAACCATTCTTTCATTTTCTACATCTCAAGTGTACCTCCTAAATGCCCGTGCACTATAGCATAGTTCACTAAATTCAGTACACATTTTATTTACTAATAATAAAAGAAAAGTAGTAAAGCTAATTGACTATGGCATTATGCCATTAACTCAACAAGCATAAGGTTGATTCCTGTACTAACATTTCGAAAATTGATTATTATAATTGGCACACATTGAGTTATCGTTGTCATATGGCTACCTAAATTCGAATTTGCATCAGTTCAGTTGTGTAATCTAAAGCAAGGGATTAATAATTTCGATGGTCAGAATCGCAGCCCTCGAGTTCTAGAGGGCAAGGCGAGGAATTATTAATATGGTTATCGAATAACATCTAGCTAATTAATACATCACTGGATGAAGTGAACACGGTTAAGCTACGCTTCGGGTTTCAACGGATTAATTATATAATTCTGGCGACGCAAACGCCACAATTCTCAGCAAAGGAAATGTCTCGAGGCGCGAAATGTGCACAAATACCAAAGACACCTCGAATACCTACCTGGTTTTTATTTTTGATGTGGTAGTCGTGTGACTATGTTTGCAATACGTTTTTAATCCCTAAATCCCTATCCGCCACACCTCATGATCTCCTTACTTCATAAACCGAAATACAATTTTATATATTACATCACATAACAAAACTAACAAACGATAGGAAATTCTGAAAATAAAATTAATAATCTACGGTAGCAAGTAGTCTAGCTTACATACTGGCATACCTAGTGAAGCAGGTTCAATCCCTGCTCACCGCGAAATAATTTTAATTATAAAATTATCCCCAAGATGTGGTTCGGACTCTACTATAAACTGTAGGGCCTCGTTTCTCTTTACCTAACACAAAATCATTCTGGATTTTCAAGTTCCCTCCGGTGACTTGAGAAGCAGTTGAGAAAACATTTAAACATTTAAGTACTGGTAGCAACAGCCACCACAGCAACTTATAGTAACGTTGACGACAATGCTATAACAGTCAAAGTAATACCACAGTTTCTTGCTTTGAAAATGTTGCTACAGTCTTCTAGCTGCAGCTATTTGACGATAGAGCGAGACTAGTCAAAGTCTGGAACAGTACATTGCATTTGGGCTTTAACTAACCTAGTACATTCCATGCGACATATCTTCCTAATGTATTTGATAATACTCTCTGTGATGACACATTGTAAATTATGTGCTTCTAAATTCAGTGAAAAACGCTTTGCAATTAATGCACATGTTTTGATTCTTCGCAGTTTGTCTTAAAATTCAACCATTTCGATATGTGCATGACCACGTGAAATAATATGCCCACAATACGTGACAAACCCTCTTAATGCTACGTAGATTCCTCAAATTTCTTCTTAGTGGTGAAGTAAATTTCCTTTTGCACTTTTAGATTCCAAAAAATACTCTTCCTTGTAATCTCCATAACTAATTTACACTAACAGGTAAGTTTTGGAATTCATTGTGAATGATGTCAAGAACATTAATATTAAAAACCCTCGATGATAAATCCTGGTGGTGTTTCAGTAAGATGCTCAATATCTGAGAAGAATAATATATAGTTTACAGAAAACTACATCAAAGTGGTGCATTTGTTTTAAAGTTATGGAGGAACAGGTCATGCTACCTGTTCAAAAGTGTTTATAAGGCGTAAGACAACAACAAAACTATCTTTTATTACTTTAGACAAAGAAGTAACATCTCCGGGGATGCTACAGCGCAGCGTACGCTCAGGCGCAGGCTGTGGATTTGTTCTTTATATAGGCCATTCCACAAATAAATTTGCAAACATGAGCTATTTTGACCCTCTTCCTCAATTTTGAACACTCGAACATTTATCAGATCCGCCTTATACTAACGTTCTTTTGCAAACACCCCCTCCCCTCCTCTAAATTTCACGAACTTAACATTTTTAAAATTTTTTTGTTGAGAACGTTCACTCTCTGTGGACCTCCTCCCCGATCGTTCACTTTGTCACATTTTCAGTGACCCCCTCCCCCACTGTTTTTATTGTTAAAGATTTGTATAATCCATATTTTTTCGCATTACAACCAGCTTTACTGCATTATTGAAGTGTTAGGATTAAAAACTTGATTAGTGTCAAAAATAGAGTATACCACAGACACGTTATGTAAGAATCTAGACAAATTGTAATTGTACAGTTGTAATTTTTTATGAGGGAGAAAGGACCCATTTCATTGAGTGTTTATGCTTTAAATTTTACGAGAAAAAGCATATCCTACAATGTTATACGATCCACATTCGTACACAATTCAATACAAAGTATCCCGATAAAATAAAATGAAATTGTGCAGTAGTGCGGAGCTAGCAGAAAATAGGAGAGAAACAGGACCGGGAAGATGGAAAAGGAGAAAAAAAAAGCATTAAACGTTCAACCGAGTCGATATCCACGTAATTCCAATAAATTTTATTGGTAGGAAAACGTGCGCTGGAAATTTACTTTTACGACGCGAGAAGGATATGAAATAAGGACGAGAGACCCTCTCTAAACTCCTAAACGACTACACGAACAACACTGATCTCGAGCCTCGTCCTGAATAGACTTTTTCATCTCAAGATTCTGTCCTTTTACAGGGTGACCACCTCCTAAGTCTATTATGTAATAAACGGCTAGGATAGTTGGCTGAATAAATGTCATTTAATTTTCTTGAACCAATCTATACTCGTCACTCGAATTGCGATAAATGTGCGGGATATTTTAGTTTCGGCGTTTGCTTCATGTATTCTATGAAGTTAGAGAACCTGCCATCATCAGTATCTTTCAGATCTAAAAAAAAGCTTTTTTAAACAGGATTTAATTAAAATGTACTTAAACGAAGAAAATTAATATTACGTAATTTGATTAAGGCAGGTCCGTAGTCTAATAAGTGGACCCAATGCGGATGAGTGATTGTTAACAAAGGGCAAGTTACAAATTATTGAATCAAATAAAAAACATCATTTTATCAATGTTGATAGGGTGACCTAAAAACTTGTCGCAAGAAATTCACAGGTATTTAGTTCAACAGAAATAGGATTATTTTTTAATATATAACTCGCGACAAGCTTTAGGTCAGGTTATCAGCATTGATAAAATTATGTTTGATTCGATCATTTTTAACTTGCCTTTGTTAACATTCATTCATTCGCACTGGCTCCACATTTGTACTTCGGCCCTGCCCTCTATCAAAACATGTAATATTTACTTTCTTCGTTTTAACACGTTTTAAAAAAAGCTTGTTTTCGAAAAGTTTTTAACTTGTATTTTATTATTTCCTTTTTAATCGGGGTTTGTCTACCATTAACCGTTGATGAGCTGCATAGTGAGCTGACTATCCTGGCTGCAGCATCAGGTGGCCTTCAGATAATTGCATTATCATCTGTACTGCGTTTGTGTAAAATTTGAAGTTAAAGCTGGGATAAAATAATAGCCCGAGAGCTCACGACACCGGGGGTGAAAGAGCTTTGTAAAATCTAAAATATTTATTTATTAGTTTATTCAAAAATAATGGTCAGCCTGCGCGCTGATAGAACAGCGAGCAGTCAGCTTTCATTTTCGAAGCGGACGCGTGTCGCTTTAGAAGCGAAATCCTCGAACCTCTTACTTTGGAGGCCGCTATCTCACTTAAAAATTAGCCGAACATATCGTGCCCGATATCATCGGATTGGAAATTTAATTTCCAATCGATCAAGCACAAAAAGGTCTAGAGAAAGTTATAGCGGTTTATGTGAAGAGATGTCGAAATCGCATAAATTTTTCAATACTATAATCATAATAATAATAATAATCTTTATTTCCCAATCACAAATACAATTAATTGATAACCATACAAGTAATTTAGGAGTGCGTCAAAATCGAAGCTAATATGCATAAACATAATACATTTTAAATAAAATAAAATAAAATACACCTAAAATTGTATAAAACAAAACACTAACATATTAACAAACTACACAAAAAAAAATATATATAAATATATAAACACGCAATAAATAAATAGATATATAAATGTTCAGACTAAGTAAAATTCATTGACATCATACAAGCATTTTTCTGTTAACAAATTCTTTATCCTCTTTTTGAAAGTAAATAGGCTCTTACAATTTTTCACATCAGTGGGTAAATGATTATAAATTTTACAGCCGTTGTAATACACGCTTTTTTGATACAATGCTGTTGTGTGCTGATGTGGAATTAACTGATCTTTAAATCTTGTTTGATAATTGTGGTGTGTTTGGTTTGTAAGAAACGCTGATTTGTTTTTAAAAACATAGCAACAGATTTCGTAAATATATAAGCAAGGCAGTGTTAATATTCTTAAGGTCTTAAAAGATTCTCTGCATGAATCTCGGGGATATAAACTCTACATAATCCTAATGACACGCTTTTGAAGAATAAATGCCCGGCGAACATAAGTAGTACTCAATCCCCACAGCATAATTCCATAACGCAGATGAGAATGTATGTTAGTATAATAGAATGTCATTAGAGAATCTTTACCGCAGTGATTTTTTAAGTTGCGCATACCATAACAACCTTTACCGAGCTTCACACACACACACTATCTATATGAGCAGCCCACGTCAAATTTCGGTCGAACATAATACCCAATATTTTAGCAGAATCTGTTATTAGAAATTCGTCGCTAGAGTTCTGCTCGATATTATACCTAAATGATACAGTATTTGTTTTTTCTTTATTAAGCGTAAGCCGATTCTTCTCTGACCAAATTATGATGTCTTTATATAGATCCTTAGATATATTTCTTACTGCGTCAGGACTTTTTTGAACAACTAAAAAGTTTGTATCATCGGCGTAGCACGTAATATGAACATTGTATTTGGTTTGAATGTATAGAGCGAGATCGTTGGCAAAGATGAGATAAATGAACGACCCTAATATGGAACCTTGTGGTACACCGGCATTTATTATACATGTATTGCTCTTTGTTCCATTCACATAGACTACTTGCGTACGGTTTTTAATATAGCTTGATAAAAAATCTAAGGCAGGACCCCTAATACCATACCTAAACAACTTCGCAATAAGTAAGTCATAATCTACACGGTCAAAGGCACGTGAATAATCTATAAAAAGTCCAAAAGCAAATAATCCTTTATCTAAGGCGTCCACTATCGAGCTGTGAAAATTTACTAATGCAGTGTCAACACTTTTATTTCTTAAGAAACCATGTTGAACTGACGATAAAAGGTTATTTTTTAAAAAGAAACCACTCAGCTGTTCTAAAAATGCAAGTTCTATAACCTTCGACATACTTGAAATTATGCTAATCGCTCCATAATTGTTATAAGAGTTTTTGTCTCCTTTTTTAAATAGTGGAATGACTTTACTAATTTTTTAGTTGTCAGGGAATGTTCCGTTTACAAAGCATAGGTTAATTATATAGGTTAACGGTAGGGTGAAATTATTTTTACATTTTTTTAATAAATTGTTAGACATATTGTCCAGACCACTGGAGGGAGAGGACTTTAACCTGCTAATAAAAGATACCGTATCTATTTCAGTGACTGGTTGAAGAAACAGAGATTGTTATAGTATGGTTTTTCCAAAAAAATTAAAGTGCTCTCAAGAATCTGAAAAAAATCAGGGGTACCTAGGAAGGCGAGAGAAATCGAATGGCGCAAACCGTTTCGTTTTCGAGATTGAGCGTTCGAAATTAGGTAAAAATCGGTCTTCTTAACTACTTCCGAAAACAAAACTAGATACAGCGTTGGGATTTACGCCATTCGATGTCTCTCGCCTTCCTACGTACCGCTGATTTTTTTCAGATGATTGCAAGCACTTTAATTTTTTTTGGAAAAACCAAACTTAATGATTAAAAAATTTATTCAATTTCGACATCTAGAGAACTATGCAAGTAACAACCAAAAGAAATTTTGGTAAAAATACATTCGGCAACGGGGGCCCAACTAGCTTTTTCAATGGGCGATCATGATTACCCTCGGTGTCCTTTACCTGCCATTAAAGCATGTCCGTTTCCTCGTGAAACACCCTGTATATACTGCCATTTTTGAATATTTCACCAGATGTCTCTCTAACTAATCGACGTGGGTTTTACACTTTATATCCTATTGTGGTAAATCTTATTAACACCTTGAATATCTGGCATCTTTTGATATTTATTATTGTTTAGTTTACAAACAGCAAAAATTCCAATTTCGAGACGATCGCTATTATATGAACTAAACTGACTGATAAAACTATTGTTATATTACTTTGTTTTATTATTAGAGCTCGGAAACTCATTTATCCTAGAAACGTTGCGGCTGCCATTCAAAATTTTTAATTTATCTTCCTATATATCATCATGACATACAAATATGCTTTCAGGACAGGTTTAGTAAAAACATCAGAAATTATCAGCGCGCTTATATGTCAACATTATTTCAATAAAGATTTAGGTAACATCAATGGAGGCGTGTTATATCGGTGTAAAATATGATATTGGAATGGCATCTGCGATGTCGTGGAAGTTGAATAGCGTCCAATATGGGAGAGAGAGCTAGTTTATGCGCGCCCCTAGAGCGTGCTTCAGCATGGATTCAAGCACTGTCGACAAATCTGAACTGCCGTCCCTCTGGGGGCGGCCCCCCGACTCCCGGCGAAAATCGAGATATCATTGGAAAAATTCCACAGCTCTCGATAGCTGCAGCTCTCCAGAGGTTCATGAATAAACTTCCAGAGATGTGCGACATCGTCAAATTTTATTAAAAGCTCTCCTGAAAAAGTTTGTTCCTTGTTTTCTCTGGGGATTATAACAGGTCTTTGTTGGGCGTAATATTCAATTTACTTGTTTTTCACAAATCGCACGTTATTGACTTTTGGCTACAAGGGATACAGACCGATCGTGAATAATCGTGATGAATGATATATTTCAAATGATCAGGGGAATATCAGGCAGCTTGCCGATTCGTTTGATTATTTAATTTATTATTTAGAATTTGTTCAATTAATATGATAATTAATTTAAAAAGAATGAAATTATTACTTACCATTAACTATTTAATATTTCAAGTGTGTGTGAGAATATATTGTAGGTGTGTTGTTATACAGGGTGTGGCAATAGTGCGTCGGACTTCTATAATTGCTAAAAATTGAAAAAAAGTAATCTAGATAAAGAAAGTCCATAACCGGAATTTATTTTCGAATATAGAGAGCGAGCCAAGTCAATGTTACAGAATCAACTGCCTTTTTTCAAATTAGAGTGTATATCAATATACTTTTTTAAGCCTCTTTCTAGACCTTTTCACTCCGGTATTATTATTATTGACTATCTCCCAACCACTTGGGGATGTAATGACTACAGTCACAGTTATTACGAGATTATAAGAAAAGAATATGTGAATGCTAGCTACGAGACATCTAATTAATGTTTTTAAATCATTTACTTCCTAAAAATATACAGGGTGGGCAAAAAGGATTTTTCAATTTAGAACTTTTTGAATAGAATTTTCTCAATATTTCCAAATGGAACGCCCTGTATATTTTTCGACGATGTCATGTGGAAATGAAAAACAAACATTTTTTGTATGTACATCCCTATGAATATAACCAATTTCGATTTATTGAGCAATAACTGCAAAATTCAAGAATAAACTTAAAATAGAGATTCCTTCAAATAATTCAACAGAAGAAATTATAATAAGCAGGGTTGGCAGTTTTAAAACAAAATGTTTTAAACAAATGTTTTTTAAGTGTTTAAAACACAGTAACCTGTTTTAAACACATTTGTTTTAAACATGATTTTTTTCAATGCGTTTTTTCAGTGTGTTTGATGGACAATTTTCGGAACATCGTTGTATTTGTTAAGGTAAAAAAAAATAATAAAGTAAAAAAATATGAACTTTTATGTAATGCAATACAACTAGTTATAATAATATGGTAGTATAAGTACAACGAACGAAACATATTACTATTATATAGAAGATATACCGTTATTATTTATTTTCTTAAGTGTTAGTTTTAAAGCGATTAATAGCAAAAAAAAAGTCGAGTGTGGGAAGGTAGACCTATGTATTCCCATGCATTTTGACTGATTGATTGGCTGTTGTATTTTTCCTAACCTCAAAAAAAAAAAACACCGTAATAATGCCCGAGACAATGAGAGTGTAGCTAAAAATCTGAAAAATTTCAGAGGTACATAGAATGGCGAGAGAAATCGAATGGCGCAAACTAGAATTCTATAGCTTTTTTGGTTTCCGATATAGAGCCTCGAGAATTGCGAACAAAACAATTTTTTTCCTTCCGGTGACTTTGAGCTGCTCTATCTCGAAAACAAAGGACCGCAGGGATGTCTGGTTTACGCCATTCGATTTCTCTTGCCATCCTATGTACCCCTGAATTTTTTCATATATTCATTTTTTCGGGCATTCTTACGGTGTTTTCTGAGGTTAGGAAGAATGCAAGAGCCAATCGGGCCAAACGGACATCGGATTCGTGTTCAGCAGGTCAGAATTCATGGGAATACTTAGGTCTGCCTTCTCCAACTCGACTTTTTTTTATGTGCCTGTGTAGTCAATAACCAATCACCAAATAAATTATTGCACTATTGACAACTTGACGTATTTGTTACACCGAATTGGCCGAGCCGTTGTCAAGTATCGTCCTCGTCTTGTTATGATGCAATATGGGCATAGCTTATAGAATAAACAATGTATTGGGTCGACGCGCCCGTATAAATTTAAGTTTAAAAACATATTTTTTATTGCTTAAAACATGTTTTTTTTCAACAATTAAAAATCCATGTTTAAAACACATTGAATTGTTTTAAATAAAAAAAACGTGTTTTTTGATTAAAATAAAAAAAACACAATTTTTGCCAACCCTGATAATAAGTACTCCACATACCTATTTCCCTTGTGATTGACACACAAGAACCATCTGGTTCTTGCGGCAAACAACAAATGACGTTTTCTTCCCTCGGACGGTGATTTGGACCGATGAAAGAACTTTCACCGCCTTGGCATCATGTGAGTACGATTAAAATATCTCCAGATGATGCTCACATGATTGACGAAACCTGCTCCGGTTGTATCAAGTAATTTGGTGTTTGTGGAAACTTTTTAGGAGAAAATATTCAACATTTTTGTCTTACAATCTTCAGAAAAAAAATTGTAAAAACTGTTTTTTTTTATTTACTTATATAACGTCAGCCTATTTCCGCTACTAAGGCCAATCACCAACGCCAGGAGACGAGCTACCCCCAATCTGGAAATTTTGCCGGACCTTTTCTCTATCGAAGGGTAGGGATCTTTTCTTGCCTAACATTTAATAGACAAGGGACCGACTGCTTTACATCCCCTCCGAAGGATGGTATATCTGCTATGTAACCACCGCCTAAAGTTACATACCTTCTACGCATGCGCTGAAACAAGCCGTTAGAAGATGGAGCGAGAACGCTGTGTTTCCCTGGGCTGGTTGACCCATCTCGGTACTAACCGCGCTTGTCGTTGCTGCAGTTTCGTATCGAAATACGAGTATCTTACGCTCGCTCCTAAAAACAAATTAATAATAATAAAATATGTTGTCACTTTGTGTTATGAAAATCCTTCAAAATCCAATGGTCAAATATTAAATTCTTAAGTAAATTATTATATCAATGCATTAATAATATTATTATGTTTTTTTAAAGTCGAACAATGGAAACTATCTACTGACGGTACATTCTTCCGACAGTAAAATGTTGTATTAATCATTTTAAACAAGTATAGATTAAAATGAAATATTTACCGCCGAGAAAGCTAAGTGGCGGCGTCACAACTCACTTCTTTTAGCTATGACAAGTGTCGACTAAAGGACAACATGTGTAAATATTGCAGTTGCTCTTTCAAGGACACAATGCTATCTGTAGGAACCATTCATCTTAGTTGAAATATCCTGCGTAAACAGGGTTAGGTTAGATGTAGACAATCCATCATTTATATGAAAATTGACGAATTTTAAAATTATTTAATAACTCGAATTTTAACTAATTTTTGTCATGAAAGCTTGAAAAACTCGAGTAAAAACGGTGTGAATACGCGCAAAAATATAGCTGATATTTGATATGTGAATATGGCATCACTAAAGGCGTACATGGACAGCTCAACAAAGGTACAGACATTTGGCAACATAAGATAACTCTGATGATAGAAAATAAGCACGTCCAATGGGACCATGTCATAAACTCGTAAATTATCCACAAGTGCATGAACCTAAGACGACCGAGACTAGTGCGAAGTGAAAGGCAACGGACTGGCTTCTAACTGGAAGTAATAACATAAGAAAAGGATGAGAGATAAGTGTTATTTTTATTTTATTTATTTCTAAAATATCCATGGTTTCATATATACGCGAATGAATGAATTCTTCATGTGGAACGGGTACTTTTGTTTTGAGAAACAATTTATTTACTATAAACTTTTTGCTTCTTGCTGCAGAGTTATTAGTTTTATATGGGGAATTTGTTTATTTGCTTACCGGTCGAGGCAGCGGATTCTTGATTCAGAATATTGTTTTTATCCCTCCTTCAAGGGGGTAATATGAAATAAGCAACAACCAGCCAGCTAGATGTGAAGGAGACGTAAGTTTGTTTACTTTATTCTAATTTAGCTTAGCTCATTAATGAAGTATGTTCCTTGTTTAAATTGAAAAATCGGAAAGATATTTATTTATTGGTTTATTAATCCTTGTCACTGGACAATTTAATACACAAAAGAGACAACATATAGGTAATAAAATGAAAAGTGGCCGGAATTGGGGGGCAGCAGCTGAGAATAATTACTGTAAATTAAAACCGATTGTTTAAAAGAAACGACATACCTACAAGGTGAGCAAACTATCCATCCTGACCTTTTTTTCTCATAACGCGCAAAAATGTTACCGTGAGATAAGGCCCTTCCCAACAACTCCACTGTAAATGGATATTTACCTATGGAGCGGTTAATAAATACAAACAGAACAAAAATTAAATAAAAAATAAAAGCTGTCAGAATCAGAAACAGAAGAAACAGAAAACTTAGAAGAAGAAAAATAAAGAGCTGTCGATGGATGGAAACTTAAAAGAAGCATGGAAACTGAAAAGAAGTATCTCACAAACACCTGCACACCCCAGCGGATGATGACAGATGGAAACTAAATAGAAGAATGGAAACTTAAAAGAAGCATCTCACAAACACCTACACTTCCCATCCTGTATTTCCACCCCATGCGTCTCTCGCTGTTGACAACAAGCATGTCCAATGTCCAACCCGGCGTATGCAGCCGGTCCGGCGGTATATAAAACATTCGAGATTTGGTTCCGGCACGCGGTTTGGCCGTCCGTTGGGCATGTTCGACGTACGACCAAGCTGCGTGTTGGAACGAACCTCCATGGATGCCCGGAAGTGGCAGCAATGCCCACCTTACGCCGGAGAATCAATCAATCAATTATACTTATTTAAATCTCTTGAGATAATTAATGTGAATGCATTTAGACTTTTATCTTCATATTTCAATGCATATTGTGCATATAATGCTTTTAATAACATTCCGGGAAGATTGTTTTGTAGTTAAGGGAGCTTATATTAAAAAGAAAGAGAAAGAACTATGATTTTAGGCTCTGACATCAAATGTATGATAAAAATCTAAATTTATTCAAAATTAGAAAACATTTTTCTTTCTGGCTAAATAAACTGACTTTCTCATTCTTGGTATAGTTTTCTGTGTTCAACACATGTAAATAAATATTTGTTCTCACTTAAAAGAAAGATTGTAATGATCACGTGCTATAGCTCAGTTTTTTTTTACTACTTTGACCTTTTTGCCTGCGTTTCCTGACGCGCACCCGACTCAACGATCTTGTTCTATTTATTTTAAGTTTAAAGAATGTAGGCATACAAAAATGAGGCTTGTAACAATTCCACTGTTTTTTGAATGGCGACAAACCTGATATGAGGTACCCCGCTAGAAACTGATTTAGTAAATCGTTATCATCTCTAAAAATATCTCATAGAACATACAGCGATGATGTACCGACAAATTTACCTACTTCTTGTACTATTACATTTATTAATATATATGTAATTGCATCTTCACAAATTGCTCTTTAAATAATTGAATTTTAAGTGAAACTGATTTTTTCCTATAAAAACTAATATCAAATCCGATATCCATCATCATAAAGTTTATTAAATGCGACCTATGATGGACGGGGGCCCACGGTCTCGCTTTCGCTCTCAGTCAGGTCCAGTCGTAAAAGTTTCTAACGACCCCTTACGTACCGCCAATACGAGTTTTATATGGCTGAATTATATGGGTCGTAGAATGAATCCCCGCAAGTCATATATTGGCACGCATTTTACGACGCGGACAAAATATTTCGACGGAAAATAGTATCGGGAGAAGGCATAAAAATGGCGAGAGTACGGGTAAAATGCTTTTTTACATGCTTAAATGAATGAAAATGGATTTTCCGATTAAGACTATTCAGGGATTGATGTGTTCTGGCACATTGGAAACCTATTTCGTATTGGAAGAACCGGAGTGGATCGACATGAACCCCTACCGCCGCCCCTCTTGGGTAATTGTTTTTGTAGACGAAGGTACATTGCACGGAGTTATATAAGACCAAAAATAACCGACACTATGAACAAAATATATATTTTATAATTTATTAAATAAGTATCTAAAATATTCTGTACTCGCGTAGGAACGTACTCTCGTTTTTAATTTATCACTGAAACTGTTCTTAAAATATGGAAACGTTCTCGCATATGCTCCTCATTTACAAAACGTAATTGAAAAATTATTAAGAATTGTCGTTCAATCGCCATGACCCTATATATCTTCAGTTGCAGCGATCAATGCGGACGTGGGCGCGGATGGGAACGAGCCACTGATAACATGCGGTGTCTACAGGCGATTTGAACGGTGCGAGTTTGAGCGATTGTACTTGAAAGCAAATAGTACAATATTCTGTGCTTCTTTTTCAATATAAAGAAATAATAATGTAAACTATAACATATTGCCCCCAAATCGCCTGCAACCTTTTGCCATTCTCTTTCTATCGTAATTTGCTGTGGTACTCTATATGGCTGATCCCAAAGTATGCGTCGTTTACAAATTTTGGAAACTAACATTTCAACGTCTATGTCTATAATATTATTTATGCAGCAAAGAAATGCTGCACGTGTACCGTGTACCCACTAATTGCACAAGACACGAGACAGAATGCAACAAAATGCCCGTAGTCGCCCGCAAAAACTCAAATATTTTGAGATCTCAAAATATCGCCTTCGTCCATTTCCGCCCGCTCGAAATTTTCCGTTCCCTCTAACGACACTTCTATTATTTTCACATTCACGTAGTGGATTGAAAGTATAGCAATCGTAAAAAAAAAATCACATTTTTCATATGTGTTTGAGTTACACGCTTCAATCCGCGCCAGCTCGCCTTCGCCTGCGTCCGCTTCCGACAGCTTACACTGAAGACATAATCTAATTCATCACACTATTAGTTTTGCTAGATACTTTAGAATAGAATTACTAGGACCATGTTATTTTCGTATATGGTATACTCCAAGGCTCTTAAATGGGACTCTTATTTGTTATATTTAGATACAAATATATTGTGGACTTACTAGATCGTTTACTTCAAATAATTGATCTAAAACTTTACTAGGGTATAGAATCTTTCGATGACTTTTCGATAATGCTAGATGGTCTAAAAGTTCAGAACTGGTGTCCCCGCTTTGGATTTGGCAACATCTAATGTTCTCTCGTCAGTTAAAGAGTAATGTCTTGAATGTAATTCATTCGAGTTGCAATGAAACGAGTCAGCTCTTGTTGTATATTTTTAATAAATACATTGAAAATGTCATATCGTCGTTCTGAAAATGCCTTGGTTTTATTTTCAGAAATTCTTATGGTTTTGTAGGCAAGTATATTCTTAGTTTTGGAAAATTGAATAAAAATTAAATTATTACCAATTAAATATAATGATTTAGTAAACGTACGGCGGCTTTTTTAAAAAATTTTTCTACTCAATAAAGTTGATATTTATGCTCCAGAGCAACAATAGAATTAATAGACTCCTCACAAACTGCCAGCTTGTTGGATTGTGGAAAGTTTTAGACACTAACATGTTTTGACGTTTTGTGTTCCATATGTTATCCTGTTTGGTTAACCCTTTCTTGTATGGTACATGTATAATAATAATAGTGATGATTTATTGGTGTTAGTGTACCAAAGTCCTTGCACAGTATAAATCACAGTATCAGGCTATTTGATGTGCTTCCTTTTATGTGCATATTTGTGGTGTTTGTGTGAATATAAAAACATAATTTACAGTTTGCTCATGTCAAATAAAGCCGTATTTTTTACCGTGTTTTATGTTGTGCAGTCTCGTCTACTGGTATTGTGGGATCATATTTCTTTGAAGATACGATACAAGATTTAATACAAGTTTCTGCAGATAACCGAGATATGTTGTTCCGATGAGATGGATGTTTATCCATCCCATAATAGACGATGAGGACTACAGTGACCATGGACGACTAATACAGATTTTTTTTCTATGGACTTTTTTGAAGAGCCTGTCCAAGCGTTCTAGGCGATTTAAGATTAAAACTCCAAAACTTCCAAAACTTGGAACGGAGGGTAGCTCTGGAATTCTCAGTGTTATTTTCTCTCAGCAACAACAGGCGCGCAGCGTGTGGTGCGCATCGCATGCGTTTCATAATTAATTTCTATCAGTTTAAAATATCTAGTAAATAAATACATCTAAGATTAGTGCTTTCACAAATACATTTAAAAAGTATATATGTAAGTAGTGTTTATTGGGTATTAGCAAAAATTAGTACCATAAGTGCAAGGCCATATCAGTGCACCGCACATCGCCCATCGCACAGCATTGCGTTCATCTTTCGTGTCAGTTTCGCTGTATATATTCACTGACACGAAAGACCGATGAACGCTGTTGCTGATGGTGTGTGATGTGCGGTGCGCCAGCGTGGCCATGCATTAATATTAGGCGCGTTTAAAAAATATAAAATAAGTTCAATTACAAAGTTAGAAATCTTTCAGCATAAAAACTTTGATTAAATAAGTAAATAAGTTTTGAATATGACTAGTGTCTACTTGATTTTGGTTTGTTGGTATTTCACAGCAGCCCCCGATTATAGTGATCAGTTCACTATAATGAAACCAAATAGTTTTTTAAATTAAGAAAAATGTTATAATAGTAGTTGATGTGCTTTGTTTTAATCTAAAGCTTGACGGGTATAACCCAGTAGGTATAAAGAAAACATCATTTAAACAGATAAGTACCCATTAGTTTAAACTGGATCACCCATGTCGTTTATGTTTTTATTTGTTTGTCAATGTCAGTTACGTATTTTTTAAATTTAAAATTTGGACAAGGGAAAACACGTAAATGGCTCTGAGGATGTGAAGAAATTGTAGCGAAACGTCGATGTTTAAAAAAGTTGTTTTCCTTATGCCTATTGATCTATTATACCCGTCAACTTTACGATCAGAATCAATAATAATATTCCATATTATATCAAACTTTTTAAAAGTTTTTTGTAAGTATGTTTAATTTTTAGTTATTTTTTGTGTCGCTGTTTTTTAAATTTGCAATTTAACTTACGTTAACGAAAGTTCTGCGAATTAAATCTGAAAATTACATGTCCAAATTATGCGCATATTGTCTGTGGTAAAACTTGGTAATTCGGCGACAACGTGAAATTTGCACAACGTTCAAACCACATCGGTTAAATTGGCCGTACATTTCGCCTGGTATAATGCAACGAGGAATATGTACGCGGTTCAGGCGTTTTAAATATTTAAAAGACTCTTTAATATGGAAATGAAGGTCGGGCGGCGCTTGCGGGGGGGGAGGTTTGTAGACCGCCGTGCTGCCGTATCAGCACTTTCATCAATTTTCAATTAGGCTTTCTTTTCATGTACGCTTTCGGTCTCCTTTAATTAATGTCTCGTGAACGCGTGGTGGTTATTTTTTTACATTTTCAGTGCTCCAACATTTATTATTAAACAACCTCTGTGGGATTTTTATTATGCATATCGTCAATGAGCGCCACATTTTCCATTTGCATTTGCAATTTGCAGCTATAAAAATTGACATTAATTTTTAGATGCGAGCCACACGTCATTCTCCCGTTAGCTTGTCTGTAGAAACGGGACAAGGGGATAACGATATGTATTATTAACGATATATAGTATACAGGGTGTCCCAAAATTTGCATGGCAAATCACATCATAACGAAACATTGGTTTCCTTTGACAGTTATAAATTATAAAAAATAATCCATTGGACTGTTTTCTTTGGGGTCATTTAAAACAATATGTTTACAGTAGGGACGCTATTCATACTCTGAACGAGCTGTTGACAAAATAACGGAAACATTAGCGCCATTTACGCCGGAAATGGTACAAGGAGCTGTGTTGGATTCTAGCACGTCTTCATCTGCAAAGGGAGGGGACCGTTTTGAACATTTAACATTTATGTACAAACTGTCATTTAGTTTACAGCGCCTACCTACAACGAAAGAGTCTATCTTTACGAGCTCCTCGGGTGATTTTGGCACACCCTGTATAAGTAGTTTTCACCCTTATTGCCAACATGTATAGAGTTCAAGCTAGACAAATACTACAATTACATAATTATGTTCACCATTAACTAAACTGTTGGCCAATTTGTATTTACTGATGGTTTTATTTCATGTTAATGGCAAAGTTTGAATGCCTTATATTTAAATTTTACCATTTTTTACTGTACACACTGCCTTAACAAAAAACAGTCATTTAATGGACAGTGTAGAAAAAGGTATTCGATTATTAAGTAATATGGCATGCATAGTTCCTCCATAAATTTTCTTTAACAGTGCTTTGAATAAAAATATTTTTTAGGAATCATTAAAATGTAAAATGAAGTATTTATCAGGTATATCTTATCCTTCGCCCTCTTTAGTTGTTCACTTTGATTGGATCATAGATATTCGTATTTGCAATTCGAAGTACTATCAGCTGCGCCAAATAAGAAATTAGAATTTTGAAAAAGAACGTCTTTTAGCTGCCAAGTTCACATCAAAGAACTAGTCGCCAAATGTTCGTCTTGAACCTCCTTGATTTTCAATTTCTGAAAATCTACTCTATTCCAAGATTTTTATTGAAATTTATATTTGAAAATTATAGTAGCGGCTTGTGTAGCACTGGCTGCTATTCTCATCTATTCTTTAATATTGTATTTTTAAATTCATTTGTTTTGATGTTAATACAGTAACATGAATCAAATATGGTTCATTGATTTTAATGGTTAAGAGACATTGCAATAAATTTGCCCGAGGCAAAATGTATCTAGAACCAACACACTGTTTTATTTATCAGGACAACTCGCCATACTTTAACTTCGAAAGCTATTTAGTGTAATGCTAGTCAGCAGCCACTGTGCTGTGATAAAAGAAAAATGCTTATTGTATGTAAATAAGAAGCCATCCATACAAATTGTGTTACACGATTTATTTTAATGCCCACACACCGTGTTAACTGACTGCCTCTTTACAATAATGCTTGTTTTCTTGTAAATGTAAATATGTTTATATAATGGCAGACCATTGTTTGTACCTACGAAATAACATTAAGTGAATCGACAGATAAACCTACAAGTTAGAGCCTCTTTGGGTAGTATTGCTTTCTCTAATCTATTGCGATGTAGAAAATGGTATAACTAACTCATTAAAATTGTATTTGGAGTAGGGTTTGGTTAATATTTATTTGAAATTTGATTCTATCAGATATCAATTTTTAAAAAACTGTTTGCATATGAAACCCAATATGGCAGCGTTAACGACAGCAATTTTTCAATTTGCATTTACCGGCCAGTTTTTGTATATATAGATTGATTGGACTACTAGTTTATATAAACTTCTTAATAATCACTTAAATTTTGTCTTTTTTTCACTAACCCAGTATTTTATATTTATATGCATGATAAACATCATTCTAAAAGTGCCTTCCGCCATATAAGTACCGTAACTTCAACAGAAAACGCTTCTTTCTCGCGTAGTGTTAGATTACACTCGAGTCGACGAGCGGACTGAGAATTTTTTTGCATAATTCCGTATTCATCAACCCGCAGGAGCCTATTCAGGAGGAGGCGTGTTCATACAGCCTGCAGTAGCAGGTACTCACGCCATTACACCTCTTGAGGCAAAGCACACACACTCGCTTTCTTCGAGGGCCCTTGAGCGACGCGGAGCTCCGACGGCGCTCTCACAGTCTCTCGCCAATCCCAGGACAAAGCAATTTGCCCCACGTACAGCATTATTACCCTCTCTATGACAAACTCTCATGCCTAGACTGTTTAACCTTCAGGCCGTCGCTTTACACTAATTCGCCTTTGTCTCATTATTACCAATTGCAAAGATAATATTACATAATAATTGCATCGATTCCCAGGAGTTCTACAGGGTTACCCATTAGGACTCATATTGTTTGTATTAATAAATTATTGACCGAATTATTCGATAATCTTGCCGACCATAGCAAAGTGATTGTTCATTATTTATGTGCATATGAATTCCGTTAGGAAAAAGAAAGTAGTATTATTCGAAATTTTTGAGGACGAGTTGAAAATCTTAGGGCTCAACGATTTGCAAAGAAAATTATGTGAAGTTTAGAGATCAGAACTGATTCCTTGCCACTTTTGAAATATGTCCGGAACCTCAGGTTGCAAAAATCTTCGAAATCTCCAGTCACACCTGTTGTCAATATATGTACGGTTGATCGTTGGAACGATGCAATCATAGAGGACTCTGGGCATACTGACAAAAGCCTACAATTTTATTTTTTCCGCGTAAATGCAAAGATAAGTACCAACTTTCTTTATATGATTCCATTGCTTAATGTTGAGGAGTGTGTATGGCATATAATCTCAACCAAATGGGTACCGTGGCTGCGCGGAAACTCCCCTCAATGGAATTTTCCGTTATTTTTCGATAAATATGCGATTTCAGGTATAATTTCACGGATATTGGTCTTCAAAGTTGAATGGTGTTTGACTTGCTTTTCTTTCAGATTTTCTGGCAAAGCTTGGCACCCTTAAATCTGGTGCTCAGTCTGGCCGAATTGCTTTTCAACAATTTTATCAAAATATTCATTGCCGGTGCTATGTATAGTCTAGTGCCGTCGTATTGACACCACATGCTTTCAAATCCCAATTTGTCTAATATGCGGATTATTCAAACATGATGTGCATCGGTCACTGCAGCATTCGTAAAAAAAATATACAGACTGATAACATCTCCAGCCCTAATTCCACATCACATTGTGACCCTTAGAGAACGTAGGGTTACTGATTAATCAGGCATTATTAACGCCTCATAATCGGATAGAGTGTTTCTTGACGAAGTCACTTAAATGCAAGTCTGTCTTGTCACTTATAATGATTTTTTAAAGTTCTAGGTCCTCTTCTTGCACTTATTCACAACTTCTTGCAAGACGTTTTATGATCCATGTATTCTTTTAGTTGGCCTCCGTTTGCTGTATATCACGTTTGGCGGCATCACGCCATTTATCGCGGTTGCCAGTTAGAGTCAAAAGCTCACCAAAGCTCTTTCTTATTGGCTTGTTGGAGACATCTGTCCAACGTTTTCGAGGGCGTGCAATTCGCCTCTTGCAATTTGATTTCCCCTGAAGCATCAATCTTTTTGTACTGTTCTCTCCCCTGTTGATGTGCAACGCTGAAAAGTCACTTTTGGGGGTCGTATTTTTTGAGGATCGTCTTCACTGAGCTGTGATATTGAATTACTGCATCCTGGTCGATGGTTTCTTGGTTGAAATTCTTGATTTAACTGAATCTTATACGGTAATAAATGCAGGTCATTTTTTAAGATACTTTTGTCGCAAGTCCTCAAAATACTCCACTGTGCGTACGCGTGTTCGACTACGACTAGATCTTGGTCTATGTGCCCCGAACTAGTCTTTTTGACACTGCGATTAAATAATTCGTCGTCAATCTGACAAAGTGACGTATCTCATTTTTTTCTGTTTTAGAAGAGAGCCAATGCAATATTTAGGTTAACAATATAATACCATAAACACAGTAAGTTACTGTGGTTATTGATATATGCAATAGTACAAACTATCTTTTTCTAATTTTCCTTGAGAAGAGTGCAATATGGATCAGCGATTTTGAGATTTAAAAAGAAGAATAAGTTACGACCATTTGTGAGACCATTTTTAGTGTAGGTGACATACGTCTGTTATACCTCAGACTATGGATTAGGTTAGGTTAAGATAAGTAAGACTAACGATGGAACTAAATGAATTTTTTTATTTTAAACAATTAACAATATATTATGTCCTAAATATCTATTAAACATAACGTTTTTTTCCTTTTTAAACATCAATAACATTTTATATATTTCCAAAATAATGATTGCTTCTTGACAAAGATAAAAAAACAAAATCAAATTCAAAGTAAAAATAAGGAGTTACAGGATTATGTAGTTCCCCAAGACAAAGCTTAATGGGGTAGTGAACTGTAAAAAGTTTATGTTCCTAAAGTCTGACAACTGGAATATCTCCAGCACACGGATATTGCAAATCAGAGTATTTATCTGCTGGAATTTTAATACTTCTTTAAGATCCATTTTAAGTGTCCCCAGTTTCTGTACTTTTTACAGTTAAGATACACAACTCTGTCGACAATGACTTAAAATCCAAATAGTCTGCAAACTGAATGGGATAAACAATGTATGGCTGCTTCTTCCGAGCAAGTTTAAATACTGGATAAAGCTAGGGTGGTACAAACAGATTGCTAGCATGTTTAACTGCATAAGAAATTGCACTATGGCAGAATCACCTTCGTTTTGTTCATGATAAGGCTCAAAAAATCTCAAAGTAATTTCCTGTAGGTCAACACTGTGGACAATTATATGCAGTAGTACCATTGTAGCCATTTATTTTGGTCACTGCAGCCGTCCGAATACAACGAAATTACCATATACCCTTTGGAATCATAACTTAGCAAAGCGTAATGAGCACACGTTGGAATTTCTGAGGCACCTCTTTTACTATGGCTTTCGTACCAGCTATAACAGAAGCAATCTTTGCTCGAAATATTGTAAAATGTGAATATGAACACTGCTAAACATTTTCTATAAAGACTGCACTTTCATTTATTTTGCAATTTTTTTTTGCTAATCAGGACACACATATAAAAATGTATTTTCACTAGCTGAGCTAAATCTCACAGCGTCGTAATTCCAGATATCCCTCTTTGGTAGATTATAAAAACGTACACTCTGAGATAAGTCACTAACTGAAGTAGCTACTAACAGGAAACCATAACAGATTGAGTTATGTCACTTTGTTAGAAGGTAGATCTAAAGATTTCACACTTTTCTTAATGTTATCGTAATCGAGAACTGCTGTGCAAAGAGCTGTATTGGATTTAAGTCGACAAGCACGCATTTTGTTTGCAAATGGATGTGTGGCATTTTGAACATCCTCGTCAAAATTATATTAAGATTTTTGTCTCTAGATAGTTGTAAAGAATCTGTCATTACGAGCTCCTCCGGTGACTTTGGGACACCCTGTATATATCTCATGATTTTATTTGTTAATAAAAGATGCGTGGACAGGAAAAACTATTTCAAGATTTATGTTCTACGACCGAAAAATAAAGTATTGTGAAAATTCGAGTTTTACTCGGTGACCAAGAATGCTAGTGGGTACCAAAATAGACTGAAAAAGTTTGGGCTCCACTGCAACTGCATACATTGTAGTTTTGTTGTTTATTTGCTGGCCTGACGATTCTAAAAAACATTTCACATCTTCTCCAGTAGTCCTCGTCGGGCAGTCCGGCGAAAAGAAAGAGGCACACAATTAGTGATCTGTCACCGTAAACTATTGGTCTGACAACTGAATGGGGCCCGTAAAATGAAAAAAACACAAGACAATCGTGCGATAAAGCCTTGTTCCGTCGGTGGTATGAATAAGGAATTGTTAAAAGGTTCGTCTCGGTTGTATTTCTCCCGTTAAGCCGCCTCGTTGCATAGGAACATGGCGGACTCAGACGTCAGGCCGGAGAGTTTGCAGTTGGCAATAAATCATGCATTCTCATCAGTATTTATTTAACCACAAACGAAGTGTATAAACACGTTGTATTTAATCAACATAAACTGCAACAATGATATATAAGCACAATCTTGCAATCTTGTGTATACTGTCTGGTATCTCTTCCATAATTGAAAATAATTTAAAATTCGTAATTAAATACTCGACCATGTAATAGGCCATTACTACAAATTTTGGTGGAAGAATTTGAATAGTTAATGAAAAAACAAAGAACATGTATTTTTGTATTTTCCTCGACACGCGTTGTGTCAACCATGTCGGCACATGGCATAAAACATTTAATTAGCAGTAACATTCAATCATCTCTCAATGATGCTAAAGTTGTTGGCAAAACGGTCGTCTAGTATTCGAGTGTACTGTTCATGTGTTTTGGTATTCGTGAAATTGCTTCAGCGGCAGGTAGTAGAGGTCTGTAAAAGTAAATTCAATAGTGGGGTCGAATAATTACAGAAACAAGAATAGTTGCCATATATCCCAAAAATGAAGCAACAATGCAGTTTCGCGGGCGCGTTTCGGAGTTATTGTTTCTCATCAGCCTAGAGAATGTTCATGTAGGTCAGGAACAAAACTCTAAAAGGTTGGAAAGTGCAGTGCACAATACTCAATCTGTACTTATGTGCACTCATGTGTCACACTAAGGGCTTCAATGACAGTAGTGAGCACATTCTTTTATTTATTTTTACCAGGCGGAAGTAGAGCGGTATGCATAAAGCTATGCGCTAACACACAAAAATAATCTGATTGTAATAATTCTTTCCCTGAAATTAAGTTTGTACTTTTTACTACAATACCGCTCATACAATCGATATAATATTTCTAGAAATAGAAAAAAATACATCGATGCTACATTTCTCTCTACAATATTTCAGCATCCTCGCGTTTTTTGAAGATAAATAACCAAAATACTATTTCGCCTATCGTAATCGCCATACATTATTTAACCTCCGTCTAAAATTTGATCCTTATATGTTTTATAGTTTTCGAGATAGCACCAGTTACGCTAAAAAAATTTAAATATCGTGTTAACGTAGGGGATGAACGCAAGCCTATTTCACAAATCGCCCTACGGAAATGGATTCGGCAGGCAATTTTACACAATATAGACCTAATTTTAAAAGTATGTCTAAAAGATGCATATGACAACCTTAAATTAAACAAAATTATAAATGTTGCCTCTGGAGAGAGGCGATATAGTTCCCACAACTCAACTCTTGCACAAAATATCTTCCTACTTGTTCGACTCAGGTCTCAACACGGCGAACAATATTACTCGTCTTTCTGCGCCATTTTCCGACTGATAGTTTTAAATGCAGTCACTGTGTCTACTCGCATGCCATCCCCATTAATATTGAAGCGAACCAAATTTTATGTGTCCCCATACAAAATATTCCATCGGATTTAAATCCGGTGGTCGGGGTGGCCAATTTATTAGGCCATTTCTTTCTATCCAGAGGTCTGGAAATACTCGACTCCAATGACGCTTTGCCATCACACTGGAGTGCGCTGGAGACCATCGTGTATGAAAATCATGCTTAAACGGGAAAGCAACTAAACTTCGTCTACTTAACCGGGTAGTTGCTGCCGGAGTAACGAACATAATTCTATCCAATAAGTCGTGGAGAATGAAGCACGGGACCGAGCTAGAAAATTAATAGTAAATACAAATTTAAAATTTTAGTTAATAAATGGAAACAAGTGGTAACTATTCTAGTACTATACAAAGATGAGTTTAAATATTATAGTCTCCTGAACCAAGTCTCATAAAGTTGTCTAGAAGTATTTCTGAAATAATTTGTAAAAATCTTAATTTGGGTGCCATTCACAGAGGACCGTAGCTCCCTTAGGAAGTTTTCTTACTATTTTTGCACGTAGAATCAGCACATAAAAGGGAATGTGGGGATTTCAGGACACCCTTAGTTAGTTAGTAACGATTTTGTACCGATGAAATATTGAAAATGTTGGTATCAAATTTAATTATTATAACTTGCTTAAGAATGCGTTAAAGAAGTACAGATTTCCTGATTTATGAAAACTAAAATTATTTTGGAACTTGGTTTTAAATAGCACAGATTTCAAATTGCCAATTGCTTAAATCTTAAAGTTGATTGTCAAATTCTAACGGTTTTTCTAATTATATTTATATATACATTTCATTAAACATGTATCAAGTTCCTTTGACAATGTTGATGAGAAATGAGAAATCTACAACTGCTACCTCCGCGAAACATCCTGCCCGCTTGCGGAGCTCTCCGGGGAGGATCGAGAGTTTTAGTTTTTTTGTGGCCAGAGATAAAGTTAGCTTTGTCCAAACTAGCGAAGGAACGCCGCACGAATTCGAATGTCCCTAATATAAATTATATTGGTCAGATAAGAAGAGCGTCGAGGACATTGGTTAGATCGATCCGGCTATTGTGTATGGACACAAGTGCGCTGTTTCTATTGTGGGGTGGGCCGCGAGTCCGGGTAATTCAAGTTTTATCTGAAGATGCATTGTGAAGTTGCAAAACGTGCGCAGATTATACAAGTCTATTTTTAAGATCAATAGTGGATTTAGGAAATGCCTAGCCAGGAAGTTCGTTGGTGTATACCGCACTTTGTTGTTTCGAGCAGTTCTAGAAGCAGTGCAGGAGAAGGAAGGTTGAATGATCTTTATTCGTTGACGGGGATCTTTGACAATTTACTATGTAAATATTAGGGTGGCCCTTATTTTTCAACTTTTAAAATTCGATCGTCTCACACCCTCAAATTATTATAATATAAGAGAAAAAAAAACTTGCAACAAATTTAAGGTACCTAGCTCAACAGCTTCCCGTGCCACAAAACGAGTGAATGTTTGCATGATTCTTGATGTTTGGGGTCTTTGTTAATTATCTGGCAAAATATCACATAAAGCAAAAAAATGTATACATATACAAGATAAAGATAAGTTAATCCATAACTAACTGTCTATAAAAAAATGGTCTAATGCAATTTTATTGTAGGATGTGTTTGTTCTTAAAAATATAATATCAGATGTTTTTTATTTATCACATAAATACACTTCAACTAAAGTTTAGGGCTTGAAATGTTCTACAAAAACCAAATATACTAATAATTTTGTATTAATAGGCACATAAAATGCGAAAAACGTAAAAAATACTTTAATAAACGATCAAATGTGCTATATATACTGATATGTACATTATCTGTTCTGAACCGAAAAGGTCTTTTGTCGATGTCCTTGCATTCAGTTGTTGCCCAGTGCTCACAAGATTTTCCTGAGAGCTAATTTTCCTGAGAGCTAATTTTCCTGTCTTTGGATGTTAATTGTTAATATTGCCTTTTCTAGGCACTTTATTATAATGCAGATTAATATGCGGGTTATATAACATCTTGCATTCACAAAATATGTGTTCTTCAGTATCACATTATCTGCATTAGAAAGCTTGATGATAGGCCTTCTAACAGGCCGTTGCCTTAAATCAAACTTTTAGAGTTCTAGAAGTCTTGTGGCAATCTTTGTCGAATAAGTTAAGAACTGTTTCACTTGTCATTGGCTTGAAGTGTAATACATTTGCAAGTTCCATTAGCCCAAACTCTTAATCAACAATATTAAAAAACTAACTTGAGAAATTAAAAAAAGGTGACACTGTTACAAAATGTTAAATAAATTGTAATTATTTAAGCAATTAGTAAAACATTAATGTGACTAATTAAAATAATTTTTATAATGGCAAATAAGTAATAATAAACGTCAAAAATACGCGATACTCTACTTTTGCCCTCGTGAGGTTATTTTGAAGTTCAATAGTTTTTATGAGATGAGGTATAGTTTGCAAAAGAATAACTAATCCGTATTACTTGGAAAATTGTGAAATTAAAAAAAATGAAAATGTTACTTTATGGCAAACTGTAATTGATTAAATAAATTATTATTGTTTAAACAATTTGATTAACATTAAAATATCAATAGCAATAATATGTAATGTATTATTAATAACAATTTGATCAAAGTATCAAAGAGAATCTCAACTAAACGATAATAAACGTCAAATTATGCGATATTCTACTTTTGCCCTTATAGGGTCACTTTGGGGCCCTATAAAACAGTCTTATTAGGCTTTAATTTAAAAAAGAATGATTAATTCGTATTTTCTAGACAGTTTTGAAGAGGTGACCTGTGTGCGATTTTTATTACACAACAATTTGACGACCCTATCGCAAATTTACGAAAAAATGTTTTTTCCCCATAAGAAATACAGGAAAATTCACGCCTTTTATGGCACGGGCAGGGGTTGAGCTAACCACTCAAAATTTTGTGTGATTTATTTTTTCTTATATTAGAATACAATGAGTGGGTGAGAGAACCAAATAAAGAAATCCCACACCTGTAGCTAAGGGCCGCCCTAATAAATATATACTTACAAAATCATCGAGCAAAATTGTATTCCCTACTGCATCAGCAAAATCTTTTTACAATCGAAAAGGGAGTATATTTTTTATTATCTATTAAAATTAAACTCGGTTTGAACGACTCGTTCCCTCAATCCGCCACTATTAAGTGTACCATTGAAAATGTATCACGACAATACATAATGACTAGTCTGATGTCACAGATGCCTAAGATTAAATAGTATCAGGTCATCACGGAGTAACCCCGCGAAAGCGAGGCCTTACAGATTATTGTGAAGTTTGACCTACATATCATGTAGCAGGCATTGGGATTAGCGACCATGCAACATTGGTTGCAAATAGGTCCTTATGCAAACGATTTTCAAGTAAATTTTTATCTGATGTGGCATTTACGTATGTATACAGGGTGATTTATACTAACGAGCGGAAAATTATTCAGTAGGTTGTCCCCACCAAAAGAGGTTGTGCGATATTTTTTGTGGAAATGCCTATGACTAATTAATTTGACGTAACCAGGTGAAACCAGACAACCAAATCGCTTCACCTCGCTCCTTTATCAGACTTGGAACTCATAGCAAGGCTAGCGGTGTTAAAAGTGACTTCTTGGTTTTGGTCACACTACTACATGGCAACAATTTTTGCACAACACAGCAAACAACAAAACTACAAACTAATAAATACACCACGCCATATTCTGCGTTAACCCTGAATGACTAACTTGTATACTTTATCCCAAACTTATTGTCGGTGTAGAAAATGTCGGGATCGTTGTTCTTTATCGCACTGTCAAAGGCGCCGACATTTTTTATACCTAGAATAAGTCTGAGGTATATATAATCTATAGAATTTGTATATTTCGTTAATATTTTGCTCTAATACGGCCCAATTCACTCTCTGCTTTAGGCTTTCTTTTGTTGTATCTACATGCTATAAAGAACAGTCGCGGAGAGGAAGGGTTGATACTTAGACTTACGCTATCAGTTTCGTATCGTTTCAGGTTTTAATGCAAAAAAATATAATAAATTACCTCTGATCCTAAAATTTTACAGGGACTTTCTCACATAGAAGGCTAGTATACCGTTTTATTTTCGGCATGTTGGTGTAAATCGTCCTGTTTATTACAGTATATTTTTATAATACTAATGCTAAACATGGTAAAGTATACTTAGTACTTTAAATATGTCGGATACCACGGGAGCACGTTTAGGGTTAGACCGCTTGGACATGTTAGCAACTGACACGACACTGATATTTCGCTTAATACTAAATTTAATAACAAAGTCTGATTGTCCACACGAATAATACAAGTAATCAAAACAGTCTCAACACCATCGGATAAATCTAGTAAAACAAAGGAACTAACGATCCGCTACATGCTAGCCCGCGACAATCAAATCTTAACCCTTGCAGAGGTAATCATAGAATGCCTCTCTGTTCCCCGGGCTAGCTGATCCCGTTTCGTTCGCTTAAGATCCCCTAAACGTGTTCCTATGCCCATATAAGGAAATGCATCGAATCATAAACTGTTATTGGTTGGGGTAGATAAGTCAACCACAATGTTTTATATTAACAAAAATAATAAACAGTCACAAGTACTAGTGCTGGGTTCCTAAGAATCATAGGCGTACAGAAATTATTTTCGGTGGCGCCGACAAATATTAAGGATTCAAGAATTCATTGTTTCATATATACCCAAATAAATAATTTTTTCTGTATAAAACAAATACTTACCTTTGTTTCAAAAAAAAAAATTTATTTACCATAAGCTTTTTATTTCTTCAATTATTTTTGAAACAAAAGTACCTATTTGTTTTGAGCGGAAGAATTTATTTATTTGCGTATATATGAGACAATGGATTCTTGAATCAAACCAATATTTTTATCTGTGAAAACATGTTAAAAGCTGTTTCAGTTGTAGTACAACATGTAGCGAGGCAAAGCAGCTGCAAGAATGGTCTTGAAAGCCAGGTTGTGCCTCTGTCTGAAAATACATGCAATTTTGGTCTGAAGATCCCCCATAGTATATCTACTGGGCTTAGAGATTCTCTAGAGAGATGCGTTTTCGGAGCGCTCATCATTGAACTTATTCTCAAAAGTGATCTTACTTTTTGAAGCTTTAACGCCGCGCCCGCGCGCCGATGAAAATTGAAATTATGCAAGTACTTAAGCTCATTTGTGTGACGTTTGTGACTTGACAATTTTTTTAGTTTTATAATCAAAGAAAGTTTAATTTGGTATTATTAAATGCCAGAATTAGAAACAAATGTTCCGCCAGTGGGTCCGACTTTTATTACATCGCGGCAGGCCCAACGTGTTAACAATCCAGAGCGACTGATTTGTTTTAATAGATTCAAGCTACAAGCAGGTAATTGCAAGAAATGCTGTCAACGTACAAAAACATTTAATGAAAATTGACGTGATTTCTTGTGTCGATGTTCTACAAATAAAGTGCATAATAAGACGAGATTTTATGGGCAGAAAAAGAGAAGAAGGCCATCCAACACGTATGGCTGTATTTAATTGGAATTCAATCAATATCCAACGTTGGCCTCTTCCTTTTAATTATCCAGCAAGAAAGTCGTTGCAAATGAAAACAATCTTATTTTGCCGATACTGCGTAGATCTTCGCCGTTGATAAAAGAAAGCCATTTCCCGCTTCTTCAATTTGCTGCATTTATTTTAAATTACTTTATGAGATACGTGATCGTTTTGTACATGTTTTTGCCGGTTAGAGGCAGACAGCCGTAGTCAATTAAGTAGCAGTTATCATCTTTGTCTCGAGAGTTTGGAACACTTTAGCGCGGTTGCTAGCTTGTAATTTAGGTCTCATAAGTGGCGGTGCATGAACGAAAGTTTGTAGTAGTTAGTTTACACTTCTTATGATATTTTCCAAGGATGTCATATGCTCAGCAGTTTAAGATTAGTATTTCGAATGTGAGGCCCTTGTGGGAAGGTATATTGGAACACCGACTAGATACAATATTTTTCCAATTTCGCGAGTAATAAATAATATTGAAATGTAATATAGTGAAAATGGTAAAAAAAATGTTTAATGGGGAACAATATTCGTAATGTTTTTTTTTTTTTTGTATAGGTACATGTCCTAATGTTCTAAAGAACTTATTCTTCAAGTGATCGATGACATTCTCAAGCAATATGTTGAAAGTGGGGTAATATGGCCCAAAATGTGTTTTTTGCAAATAGCTCAAAAAGAGATTCTTAAAAAGTATTTTTTTTATAGTGTATAGTAAAAATTAAGCGAGATGTTTTTTTTGAGATGTGGTTTTCAATGGCTTTCAGACGTTTATTAATGTTATTATCGTTATTGTTTTACTGCCTACATGCACCTAGATTGAATAAAGTTTAATTTTTTAGGTCCAAAAATTTCTGGAAATACTGATTTTTTCACAATCACTTTTTCCTTAGAAGATAATAATAAAATTATCCATTGATGTGTTCAAACCGAATGTAAAAGGAATCAAATCTTACCTCAAAATTAAAATATCAAAGACATTAACGCCTTTAAACCCAACATTCTTTTCAAGAGAATGGGCGATTGAGGTGAATATTTAGCCAACTAAAACTAAAAGTATCCTCAAGAAGATGATAGATAGAACTGATAGAAGATTATGAAAATATGTTTTCACAATTTAACCTCAAAAGTGTGAGAATTTGGCAAATCGATATAACTTTTGGGATCGGACACCAATGTTCTTAGGCTCAGATTGTAGGTACCCTTCCAATTTTAATCGGCTTAGATATAAGGGTTGAGAATTATTTTTTGCCCTGGTAAAACTAAAGACTTATATGAAGGTAGTGCCTTCAAATTAAAGGGGGGAAATAGGCAGATGCTGGAAGCGGCTGGAACCTCCACACCAAATGTTTGCGAACGTTCCTTGATTTGGTTAATGACTGAGGTGTGCCATGGCTTCCGTTCCGCGAGCACTAGAGTCTATACTCAACGACCCGTCGTTGTGGGACTCCAAGCAATACAAAGGCATTTGCAATTTTAATATTTACATAATTTTAAGACATTGAGAAATTTTATTAAGTACTTTCTAATGGTGCAATTTTGTATTTACAGGTCAATCGGAAACCATAATTTCTTAAAATTAAATTCACTGTATATAGGTAAATCTAACACTTATGTTATTTTTAAATAAAGAGTGGTTTTGAACATACTATTACGCTCTTTAGAGCCTAATATAAAAAGTTAAGTAATATATTCTGATGCATTTTCTGCATCGATAGCATAAATACTTTGAGCTTTTATCTTAAACCTAATTAAAGGAACGTGCATGATTACGGCGTCATGTTGAGAACATAAGAAATATCTTCCAAAAGTTTCTTGTATCATCGCAAATAAATCGAAACAGGATGGTCATGCAAATACTTTCACAACCATACTAGCCATCAACGCATTGTGTTACTTGTTAAAATATTTGACATTGTCAACCTCAAAGCTCAGATACTGACATCAACTACGATAGTACAACACTGGATGGGTAGGTGTACCGTAGTCTACGTAAATGAAATAATAGATATCATATATATTCAAAACGACCCGCCGACGCAGGTCTTGGAACAATCTTTTTTCAATGGAAAGTGAACGGAAAAGTGTAATAAAGGTGCATACCGTAGTGGAAAATAAGTATCCAATGTATCAAAAGGGCATAACTATACGTCACCCGATTTGCACCAGCTTTTCAGTTCATGTAATTATAATAATATCACCCTTGTACTAAATTTCATCAAAATCCGTTTGCTAGTTTCGGGACTATGGTGTCCCCATACATAGACACCTTTTAGATTTAGAATTATGATGGAGCAGCTGGCTGATTGACCTTGACCACCGCGACCCCCATGGATCTATTGTGGTTTGTTTTTCTTAGAGCTCCTTATCTAGCTTTGTCCTTTATATCAGACTCCACAGCCTTGATAAGGGCCCCTTGGTATAGCTATCGGCTCTTGGCTTTTCTTCTCCAAGTACTTGGATTCTCAGTCTGGCAAGGCCTTCACAATGGCATAATATATGGACTGAGGTTGTCTCTGTCTCTTGCGTCCTCTGCCAGACCCGTTAGACTCAAATGTCTATTGAGTCGACAGTGACCGCTTAGAAGACCCACTATTATTTTAATGGCCTTTCTGTTTTGGCATAATAGGTCCTCGGTAGAGGCTGTTCTTTAATGGACTGTTTGGCCTGTTTCTGTCGAGGCAAACTTTTCCATCATTCCAGAGATTTAGTTAGCACCTATTTGTCAATGGATGTACATAGACAAATACATACAGGCATTTTTTTTAAATCACTCTTTCGTATTCCTGGAACCTGAAAACATAAAATTTGCTTTTTTTCAATTGCAGTAATCTGCCCATTTTTATGGGTGGGAAGGTTAAAATCTAAAACCATAAAATTTTAACGTGCGGTGAGAGATATACAGATTGGAATATAAGTAGCAAGGAAAATGGTCAACTTGTTACTTGTTTCAACGACACATCAAATCTTGTTGACTCTAATAACTCTCAATATACATGAACAAACACATTCTGTGAAAATAATTCGGATTGAGAGACGGTTTATTAATTCTGGACAGATTGTGAATACACCAAACTAATTATGCACATAAGAATATAATTACGGCAAGTTACAAGACAGTGCACTTTTATTTATAAACTCGTGCGATCAATTGAAATTATAAAATCTGTAATTATCTACGTATATGTAAATGTAATTAAAATGGATGTTTAATTGCTTTAAATTTTACCAGGCATTAAATGTATTCTTTCAAATAAGACACATCCATAAAGGTCACAGTAGTGTTGACATGTTTATTTACATAATAGTATTATAAATTTAAAATGTTTAATAAAAAATTCTGACATTGTAAAAAATGACATCTTATTAGCTAATCGTTGTCTATAAAGTTATTGTCTGTATAACATTAATTTATTTTTTGTCAGCTATTTTTTATTTCAAACAAATTTATTGGTCATTTTTTCATACTTCGTTAAAGTATGAATTATGCATATTTACTACTATTCACTTTAAATACCATCACTTTTTTTTATGGAGATTTACCTACTCTTCTGGTTTGTGTGTTCATATATTTGTGTTGTTTTTAAGATTATAACGATAATAAAAATCCGAAACCCGTTAACTTAAAATTTTATAATTAACAAAAAATTAATTGAGAATTAATTAAAACAAGAAACTTTTTTCTGAGGGAGTCTTTTATCTGTTTTCGATCAAGTTCAAATTTACAATTTTATCAGTAAAATAAGAAGTAATGTAAAAACATTTATCTACTCTTATTAGATTATATATTAATTAATCAACCGTTTTTGAACAAGTAATAGTATCCATATACAGCGTGATTTATAACAACTCACAAGTGATTTATTATAAATCACTGCGTACATCCAGTCACCTTTAACTTAATGCCTAGCCTGTCCAATCGATGTAACGCGTAAAATAAAATAGAATAATCCGTTACCATTGAGGGAGGAGAAGAAATTTGACATGTTTGAATAGTTTGGACGTTGTCAAATCAAGTTAAGTAAGAATTGTGCCTACAATGATGAATTGGATTAGTGAAGATGAACTATTATGTTAATATTTATTGTTATAATCGTGAATAAAGTATAGTATTCAACTTGCGGTAATGATAATAACTCATTTGATGAATTGCAGCACTCGCCTGTGGCTCGTGCTGCAAACTTCATCTGCGTGAGTTGTTACTTGCATTATCGCTCGTTAAATAGTAAACTATTAACTGCAACTGCATCTGTCAGAAAAATTTACTTTTTAACCGATTTTTTAAAAAGGGAGGAGGCTGTTAATTCGACCCATATATACGTTTTTTATGTTTCGTCAATTTTTCTAGAATAGCTTAAGCAATTTCTATGGAAATCTTTGGCAAATTGTGGAGTATGGGTCATCTATTTGCTTCATCAAGCTATGTCTAGTATAACCTGAGCAAAAATGGTATTTTCTACTCAAGAATATCTGAAGATATGGAGAATGTGCCTGGGTTAAAATTATGTTAGAATTGATATTTAGATATTTTGGGAGTAGCTGATCGTGAATCTGTTGTCGATAGTTATAGATTCGAAATAGCAAATCCAATAGAGCTCCTATAATTACACCACTTTTGCAGATTTACATGAATTTTGGCCACTAAAGAGAGTAAAGACAATTGAAGAAAATTGAACCACCTTTAAAAGAACAGTCATTAACAATTATGAAATGAAATTTTCTCGAAAAAATCGGAAAGTATTTTTTTCTATTTTTTAATATAAATAAAACTTACTATCCATTTGGAAATAGTACCCTTACGAATTATAAGGGTGCTAATTTGGTAGCGCCAGGCAACAACAGTTTGTTGAATGAGTATAAAACAACTACTGAAATGTATACGTTGAAACTAATGTTTGCATAGTGCCATATACAACTATCGGTGTATTGACATTAAAAAAGACCTTGATTATCACTAAACATATTGTGTGTATATTAGTTATACCATTAGAATAAATGATCAAAAACATATTATTGTTAGTCCGGTCAAAATCCCACGGTATGTATATTGGTGAAATGAAAATTTCATTTACTCAATTAGATGTTTACACAAATTTTAAATTCTCTTTGAGTGTGAAGATAATAACTTGATTATGATTAAGAACACTTGAATTTTAACAGACAGTCGAACAATACTTTAAAAAAGCCATTTTAATTTTGAATTGAAATTTTACCGTCAAAAACCACATCATTTCACTGCGCATTCATGACGTCATTAGTTGCATTGTCAGTAAACAAACGTCATTGTGTACTATAAGCACATGTTATTTTGCAAAGTCTTGCCGTTTTATAATGAAAATTAAGTAGTGTTTTGTGCCAAGATGCCAGACTACATCCAGTAACGTAGCTGTAAGAGTCTCTATTGACAGTACCAAAACACTTTTACGTCAGGTAAATTTACAGAGGTAGCTTTTACAAATTCCGTATTAGACATTATTTATTTAATCACATGTAAGACGTAAATAAAGCGAATAGAATGTGTTTACCGCTATTTAAATGCGATTTAAGCCACTAATAATACCGATGACGTCACCGCCAATCATAGCGTGTTTTGCATACTCGTTCAATGATTAAAACTTTGTTGTTTATTTGTTGAAATTTTAATTCAATGGACGATAGAATGTTATTTAAATATCAAGAGGTTCAGAAGGTATGATATGAAAATATTTTCTTTAGTAATATTTATTTTCAGTTATCCACTTTTTTCCATAATATTTACATATTGCCAAGAAATTATAAGAATACAAAAATAAAAAACTAGAAGAGGAGCAGAGTTATGAATATTCACTTTATTTTCATTTCATTCAGTTGGCGTACTAAAACTATTGAATACTAAGATTTGTTCAGGGCGTGGTTTGAAATTTAAATCTGTCGATTTCACAAATAACCAGTTCAAATTATTTACGTAGTAGAAAGCAAGATATATTGTTTTTTTTTTCATTTTCTTTTAAATTAGATTAATTAAATGAATTTATTGCTGAAACATTTCAAATAGAAATCACAGGGTGTTTTTTATTTAAGTAAATGTAATTGTTGAGAACACCCTTTGGAACTAGATTCGACCATAAGAGGCCTGGAAATGAGTCTAATCTTCAAAGTAAGACGATGATCAAAATAAGAATACATTTTTTACAGATTTCATTATTTGCCACTGCAAACGCAATTTTTCGGGATAAAGTTGAATAACAACGCCGCAATAGGCTGCAGTGTAGGTTACAAAAATACATATACGTAGATAGAGAATTGGAAATCAAATGGAAATTCATATGAAATGTTGGGTGTTCTATTTAAAAAATCCAAGTATTGGCTTGGAACGACTGTGTGACATTTTGTATATTGAAAAGCAATTTTAGAATATCCCGTTTTTAGTTTTCCACGATTTTTATCCGAAACATTTTTTCAAATTTCACACGGTCGGACCATCCACGCGCTACTGGCTCGCTCTGTATATACATAATATGTAGCTTCTCGGGATAATCGCCATTTCAGATGTGTCAATGTGGCAGCCATTTTGACGTCAGACTGGATATTATTTAACCACCAATATTAATGCAATTTGGACGAAATATGAATTTTGTCTAGGTTTTGTGAGTTTTGGCCCACTGTACACTGGACGTAATATAAGCTTGTATCAAATTGCTCACCTTACATTAGACGTTGCTTGATAAAAATACATTGAGACCACCGGCGCACCATACGCAGAAGATTTTGTAAAAATCGCCTAAGCTGTGCCATAATTGAATATATATCAAAAATAAAAACATACTGGTGAAATTTATAACCAACTCTAAACTAATAGGTTAAAAGATAAAGTCTACTTCTCAGCTAAATATACCTTTCAATATTTAAATTATCGATTTTCTCAATAAAAAGGTCTCATCAAAAGCGACCTGACTATATTTAAGCTTCCTTAAACGACTGAACTATCTCTTTCATCTGAACCTCGTCCGAGGCCCCGTCGCGACAAAACAATATCGGAATTAAAATGTTCGATTAATATTCATCTTGTGAGCTGTCGTTTCGTTTTCCTGTGCGCCGGAATTCGCGTTTTATCGACATCGCATGCAGCAGTTCTCGCTTCTTATGCCCGACATCAATATGTAAATGCAGCAGGCGATTTGCATTAATACGTTTCAATTATACGGGGACAATTCTAATAAATCCGAGTTTTGATTAAAAAATCATCCCGTTAAACCTTGTTACCGCCTCGAGTTTAATTTGCAAGTTAGGAGGGTGGGTGGCGTCCTATGCTAATGTGTTTTGTTCGTGAGTACAAAGATTATTAAACAATTTTCGTGTAGGTACAGTTCACCTCAATATTAGAGAAAATAAGTTTCAATTTTTTCTCAAATAATAATAATCAGACAATTTCTCGTTGGGTGGTGTATTTTCGTCCGAAGTATTATCTATGTTTTTATTTTTGTAAATAATAAGGCTGCTTTGGCTTACTTTCATAATTATAAGTACTTAGGTCGCTTTAAAAGTATCAACACTTAGTCTCCATTGGTTACCATTAGGGACATTTCTCCGTGCTAAGAAACTACAATACTAACAATTTCCTCTATGAGCTCTTTTCCAATGTTTTCCATCCTACAATGTTCCACATAAATATCCTATATAAGTAGTTCAGTATTAACAATGTTATGTAATTGCTTCTAATTTTCTTTAAGTTCCTTCCAACTTTCTCTCTAATTCCTCTCGATTTTTTCCAGTTTTCTCTAATACTTGAATCTCCATATTACTGAAGCTCTATCATTGTATCAGATTCTTATGAAAATCTCCTAGTACTCGTTGTTAACATTGTTTCGATGGAATTCAGCAGTCACATGTATTTTTGGCCGGAAAGAGGAGATCAGTCACATATAGCGAAGTTCAATAATTGCGTCTCATAATCTGATGTATGACCTCGTTACAATACCATCAATTCATACACCAATGACAACAGCGTCAATGATATCCTTCCCTATTAGTCAAGCACATTGAAATATCGACATAAATTAGAACACTCTGAGACTCAAACAGTTCTGTAACAAATTGTAATGTTAAGAACGCTAATTTTGTCAAATTATACGATAAGTTAGCGATAGACTAGACTTAGACCTACTTTTCATCATTTAATACTAACAACACATCTGTCCATATGTAAAATGAACTACATATTTCTTGTGTTTTCAAGAAATGTTCCTAAATCTATCCCATGATTTAATCCTACCATCTGTGGTTTAATCGTGTAATAGTAATAGAATACCTAGTGTCAGGTTCCCAAATAACGTACCTGTGAATGAGCTTCTTTGATTATTACCTGTTAGTCAGGTCAGTGTACAATACCGTGGTTTTAGGTCTGTTAAAATAACAGTATCCGGTGTTCCGCAGGGGTCTGCTCTTGGTCCTCCATTCATAATATTTATAAATTATATAAACTTTAAATCTTAAAGTACCACCCTGTTGTATTCTGGTGATTGCAAGCTGTGAATCATATTTCAGATGAATTTTTCGTACATTGAGAATTCCTTTACTAACTGTGACAATTACTCTTCTGAAGAAAACTGTCAATTTTCAATTTCTTCCGTATATTTATAAAAAACACTCATATTCTGGCTAATTTCGTCACATCCAGGCGTTAAGCCATTTCTTTTAACACAAAAACTATTGTAGCAATAGCTAAGGTATTTAGCATTAACTTTCATCAAATTCACACAGGCAAAAATTCGACTAAAAACTTCTCTTCCACATGAGTCTCGACTTTCGAGCCCACGATTTTCAGTTGTAACTTTGGTAGAATTGTGCTGAACGCTTAACTTTAACCATTATACTACTATACTACTTGCATAGAAAAAACATTTATTGAAAAATATTATGTGTTATTTTTTTAGATGACAATAGATTTGATTCTTGCATTCAAAATTGTCTCTTCTCCTTTTGAAGATATAAAGGTTTCATATACGTACCTCGACAGCTTCAATAAAATCAACAATTACAGAGCCTTCTTTTAACTGTAGATGTTTGTTGTCTCCAATTTTTTACTACAATTTTGTTATTAATTCAATAGCATCTGCAAGTTTGCAACATTTTTAAAAATGAGTTATTATTTGTTTGCTTATAACTGTATTGAAACATATTCTTTATAAAATTTTTAAACAGCAGAAAAAAATACTATCTGTAACTAAAAGAAAAACTGTGTGTAAAAATATTAATGAAATCTTTGCATTCTTTCGATAACCTGAATTCTGGCTATGCTAGCAAATTAAAATCCTATAATGAATTTGTCTAATTTCTTATTTGACAATTCTCATTCTAACACTAGCATCCACACAGTCCCCTACGGCCATGCAGAGTAAACTGGTATCTACATAACCCTCTACGATTATGAAGATTCAGTTAAAAATGAGAACAAAAGCCTAAAGTGAATTTATTTATCTACCTTGTCTTAAAAAATTTTCATTCTAATGGATTACATTTTCATGAAATCTATCATTCTATTACTTGGAAATGCTTAGCCCTTGAAACGTGTTTCGCCCATCTTTATGAGTGGCTTTATGTCTTTCTGATGAGCTCCAGAATAAGGGCGAAACACGTTTCAAAGGCTAAGCATTCCCAAGAAACAGAATGATAGATTTCATGAAAATGTAATCCATTAGAATGAAACATTTTTAAGACAAGGTAGATAAATAAATTCATTTTAGGCCTTTGTTCTCATTTTTAACTGAATCTTCATAATCTCAGGGGGTTATGTAGATACTAGTTTAACCTTCATGGCCGTAGGCGATTGTGTTCATACTAGTGTTAAAATGAGAATTGTCAAATAAGAAATTAGACAAATTCATTTTAGGATTTTAATTTGCTAGCATAATCAGAATTCAGGTTATCGAAAGAATGCAAAGATTTCATTAATATTTTTACAGTTTTTCTTTTAGTTATAGATAGTCATTTTTTCTGCTGTTTGCAAAATCCTATAAAGAATATGTTTCAATACAGCTTGCAACATTCTAAAACGAGATGGCTCTCATGAAATCCAGCACGCATATGCGTACATACATAATTAGGGACTCGTTGGTTTCTTAACACCTAGAGTGAAATCTACAAACTTACAAATTTTTTATTACTCCCAATTTTTTTCTTTTTTGATATCTTACCTGCACTAATTTCCTGGCTCACTGTGTACAGGCGCAAACTAGCGTCAGTACATACACTTGAGTATAATACTACATTTAAGTGAATGTATTCTGGCGAGCTAGACGAAACACGCGTAGCCCCGTTGCGAGACCCCCTGCAGCCTGCCTCTTTTTTAAAACAGAGTGTAATTTTCCCCCCGCCGCGGCTCGAATGACGCTAGCATAAATTACAACGCGAATTTCCTCGTTATCATAGTTAATGAGACGTTCAGAAGATGTTTTTATACTGTTTTTTTTGCACAGTAGGTCGTATACGATTTAATTGGACGGGGATTTCGAAAGTAAATAAATTTTCTTCTCGCGAAATGTCGGATTCCATTTTAACGTGATTAAAGTTTTTATCGTTCCACTAACTACGGTTCGCGGATGTGCTCAAATTGTACCGAATGATGCGAGGGGAAAGCCGAGGGAAATATTTAATATTATAATACCCTCATCCAGCGATTGTAAAATTCTCGGTATAAATATGTTTTTTTTTCTGACTGTAAAATCCATAAATGTGTATGCTTTCTTTTATTCCCTTGTGTATATATGTAAAATGGAATGAGGAAAATTATTTTATTAAATTAAATAAGACTTCCACAATTTAAACGATGTTTATTTAAAACTATATTTTTATATACCAAAAAAAATATCTAAGGTAATGACAATCCTGATAATTTTCGATCAACCTTATTCACAATGTTCATAATATTTTTTAGATTTTCCAGACCGATGCTTTTGGAGATAGGGTGGGGGGACATTAATGAAAAGGCAAAGGATATGTTGTTGAATTCGTGCTTTAGCAAGCTTTCATATAACGCCTCACCCGATAACCTTGAAAATATTTTTTTTACCTTCCCAATTTACCCCCGAAACTAACTCAAAATCATAGTTATACTTTTTGTAGTTACGTCTGAAATCAGGCGACAATTTTCTACAATTATGCCAAAGTTCTTTCTGCGTCAAAAAGTCCCTGAGAAAAATGCCTGTGCACAGTGGGGACAATTGTGCCCTTTTTGGACCAAAATCTGATATCGATCAATTTAAATTTGAAAAAATGGAAAATACCCTTAAAATATTGTACTTTAGAGTAATGCTGCGGCAAAGTTTAACGTATGAATCATAACCCTTTTAAGGGGTTAAAATAAAAGTTGAATGTTTAAGGTGGTGAAAACTCGAGATTCAAGTGAAATAAATTTTAAGTAATCAAAAGTTGTTCTTAAGATTTTTCTGATGCTGATCTCATCTATAATTTTACTCGAATCCTTTCGATCCTTCAGAGGAATGAAAACGCAGATATTTCATGTTGTTCCGATAAAACTATTCTAATTTCAGAATGATGCCATGGATTAACATTATTAGTATACTAACGTGGTCAGAATTAGGTCAACAGTACACATAATAGATAGGTAGTTTGATGTCTCATTAAATATTACTGTTGTTTGCAAAATACGCAAAAAATTATTATCTCGATGAATATTTTTTCCCCAGGCATTACTATAATGTGCACACTTAAAATAGTTTAAAACCTAAAATATGTATCGACTAATAGCAAATTACTGACTGACTACGATGTAGGTACTTTACAGTCTGCAAAGCAGAGGCAGGATCGACAGAGAGCTTGGTCAACCTCGATCGCCGGATCACCAAATCACAATATGTAAACTTGTAAAGGTATGTAAAGGTACTATGACAACATTGCTATCTATTCTAAGATCCCTACTACGTCTGTCAACATTAAACAATCGTTTTTGGAATATCTGAATTTTTTTATAAGAAACGTCAACGTTTCAAATTTTTGATCAATTTCTATTATTATGGTATCGCAAATGAATAGTCTTGGTGTCCTAAGTACTGTATTGTGCATATTCCACCACAGCGGCGGCACGTCAGGGATGGCAGGGTAGGTAGTAAAAACACTCATATTCTGGCTAATTTCGTCACATCCAGGCGTTAAGCCATTTCTTTTAACACAAAAACTATTGTAGCAATAGCTAAGGTATTTAGCATTAACTTTCATCAAATTCACACAGGCAAAAATTCGACTAAAAACTTCTCTTCCACATGAGTCTCGACTTTCGAGCCCACGATTTTCAGTTGTAACTTTGGTAGAATTGTGCTGAACGCTTAACTTTAACCATTATACTACTATACTACTTGCATAGAAAAAACATTTATTGAAAAATATTATGTGTTATTTTTTTAGATGACAATAGATTTGATTCTTGCATTCAAAATTGTCTCTTCTCCTTTTGAAGATATAAAGGTTTCATATACGTACCTCGACAGCTTCAATAAAATCAACAATTACAGAGCCTTCTTTTAACTGTAGATGTTTGTTGTCTCCAATTTTTTACTACAATTTTGTTATTAATTCAATAGCATCTGCAAGTTTGCAACATTTTTAAAAATGAGTTATTATTTGTTTGCTTATAACTGTATTGAAACATATTCTTTATAAAATTTTTAAACAGCAGAAAAAAATACTATCTGTAACTAAAAGAAAAACTGTGTGTAAAAATATTAATGAAATCTTTGCATTCTTTCGATAACCTGAATTCTGGCTATGCTAGCAAATTAAAATCCTATAATGAATTTGTCTAATTTCTTATTTGACAATTCTCATTCTAACACTAGCATCCACACAGTCCCCTACGGCCATGCAGAGTAAACTGGTATCTACATAACCCTCTACGATTATGAAGATTCAGTTAAAAATGAGAACAAAAGCCTAAAGTGAATTTATTTATCTACCTTGTCTTAAAAAATTTTCATTCTAATGGATTACATTTTCATGAAATCTATCATTCTATTACTTGGAAATGCTTAGCCCTTGAAACGTGTTTCGCCCATCTTTATGAGTGGCTTTATGTCTTTCTGATGAGCTCCAGAATAAGGGCGAAACACGTTTCAAAGGCTAAGCATTCCCAAGAAACAGAATGATAGATTTCATGAAAATGTAATCCATTAGAATGAAACATTTTTAAGACAAGGTAGATAAATAAATTCATTTTAGGCCTTTGTTCTCATTTTTAACTGAATCTTCATAATCTCAGGGGGTTATGTAGATACTAGTTTAACCTTCATGGCCGTAGGCGATTGTGTTCATACTAGTGTTAAAATGAGAATTGTCAAATAAGAAATTAGACAAATTCATTTTAGGATTTTAATTTGCTAGCATAATCAGAATTCAGGTTATCGAAAGAATGCAAAGATTTCATTAATATTTTTACAGTTTTTCTTTTAGTTATAGATAGTCATTTTTTCTGCTGTTTGCAAAATCCTATAAAGAATATGTTTCAATACAGCTTGCAACATTCTAAAACGAGATGGCTCTCATGAAATCCAGCACGCATATGCGTACATACATAATTAGGGACTCGTTGGTTTCTTAACACCTAGAGTGAAATCTACAAACTTACAAATTTTTTATTACTCCCAATTTTTTTCTTTTTTGATATCTTACCTGCACTAATTTCCTGGCTCACTGTGTACAGGCGCAAACTAGCGTCAGTACATACACTTGAGTATAATACTACATTTAAGTGAATGTATTCTGGCGAGCTAGACGAAACACGCGTAGCCCCGTTGCGAGACCCCCTGCAGCCTGCCTCTTTTTTAAAACAGAGTGTAATTTTCCCCCCGCCGCGGCTCGAATGACGCTAGCATAAATTACAACGCGAATTTCCTCGTTATCATAGTTAATGAGACGTTCAGAAGATGTTTTTATACTGTTTTTTTTGCACAGTAGGTCGTATACGATTTAATTGGACGGGGATTTCGAAAGTAAATAAATTTTCTTCTCGCGAAATGTCGGATTCCATTTTAACGTGATTAAAGTTTTTATCGTTCCACTAACTACGGTTCGCGGATGTGCTCAAATTGTACCGAATGATGCGAGGGGAAAGCCGAGGGAAATATTTAATATTATAATACCCTCATCCAGCGATTGTAAAATTCTCGGTATAAATATGTTTTTTTTTCTGACTGTAAAATCCATAAATGTGTATGCTTTCTTTTATTCCCTTGTGTATATATGTAAAATGGAATGAGGAAAATTATTTTATTAAATTAAATAAGACTTCCACAATTTAAACGATGTTTATTTAAAACTATATTTTTATATACCAAAAAAAATATCTAAGGTAATGACAATCCTGATAATTTTCGATCAACCTTATTCACAATGTTCATAATATTTTTTAGATTTTCCAGACCGATGCTTTTGGAGATAGGGTGGGGGGACATTAATGAAAAGGCAAAGGATATGTTGTTGAATTCGTGCTTTAGCAAGCTTTCATATAACGCCTCACCCGATAACCTTGAAAATATTTTTTTTACCTTCCCAATTTACCCCCGAAACTAACTCAAAATCATAGTTATACTTTTTGTAGTTACGTCTGAAATCAGGCGACAATTTTCTACAATTATGCCAAAGTTCTTTCTGCGTCAAAAAGTCCCTGAGAAAAATGCCTGTGCACAGTGGGGACAATTGTGCCCTTTTTGGACCAAAATCTGATATCGATCAATTTAAATTTGAAAAAATGGAAAATACCCTTAAAATATTGTACTTTAGAGTAATGCTGCGGCAAAGTTTAACGTATGAATCATAACCCTTTTAAGGGGTTAAAATAAAAGTTGAATGTTTAAGGTGGTGAAAACTCGAGATTCAAGTGAAATAAATTTTAAGTAATCAAAAGTTGTTCTTAAGATTTTTCTGATGCTGATCTCATCTATAATTTTACTCGAATCCTTTCGATCCTTCAGAGGAATGAAAACGCAGATATTTCATGTTGTTCCGATAAAACTATTCTAATTTCAGAATGATGCCATGGATTAACATTATTAGTATACTAACGTGGTCAGAATTAGGTCAACAGTACACATAATAGATAGGTAGTTTGATGTCTCATTAAATATTACTGTTGTTTGCAAAATACGCAAAAAATTATTATCTCGATGAATATTTTTTCCCCAGGCATTACTATAATGTGCACACTTAAAATAGTTTAAAACCTAAAATATGTATCGACTAATAGCAAATTACTGACTGACTACGATGTAGGTACTTTACAGTCTGCAAAGCAGAGGCAGGATCGACAGAGAGCTTGGTCAACCTCGATCGCCGGATCACCAAATCACAATATGTAAACTTGTAAAGGTATGTAAAGGTACTATGACAACATTGCTATCTATTCTAAGATCCCTACTACGTCTGTCAACATTAAACAATCGTTTTTGGAATATCTGAATTTTTTTATAAGAAACGTCAACGTTTCAAATTTTTGATCAATTTCTATTATTATGGTATCGCAAATGAATAGTCTTGGTGTCCTAAGTACTGTATTGTGCATATTCCACCACAGCGGCGGCACGTCAGGGATGGCAGGGTAGGTAGTGCCCACCCAATTATTAAAGAGCGCCAAAGCCAAGCAATAGTTCGTCATAAAATTTTGCCGTTAATTAATTTTAATGTAAAAATTATAAAGTTAAAGTTATTTTTATTTATGATAATATTTTTAATATTTTACTGCATATTAATCCTCCTCCACCGAGTTCACATACGAATCCGCTTAATCTTAATACCGGGTCGCTTGCTGCTAATATTTTATTCACATGAGCCTAAACTCGAACTACAATTAACCAGGGTGGGCAGTGGACACTGAAATTGTGTTATACTACGCCTACGCTTATGTTGGTCATTCTCTTCGATCTTACGCCTGCAACACGTATCAACACGGGACGTATGTCTATGTCGTACACTGTCTGTCTTTAGGCGATTTATATCTAGGGAGGGCATGCCACGCCTAAAGAAAACTTAATAATAACAATAATGTATATTGAATTTTGAATAGAATATGTTCACATTTATATATCAAAATCAAACTGGAAAACCAAAAATGACTAATTAGGTAATAAATGTATTAACATTGATTAATTATGATTATTATTACGAAAATAATATTATTTGTAAATGAAATGCAAATTCAAATAGATACCGAGCTTTGTAGTTTGTGGGTGGAATGTGGACACTGCCTACCTCATCCCTTCCCTTTCTTTTGCAATCGTAATTTCTCACCAAACACCGTTTCAATATGCAAGCAACAGAACAACAGAAGTTAAGTACTTTGTAAATTTGTATAATTTGTATTTGTAATCTGTTGTGGTATTTATTAATTGTTTACTATTTTGTGTTTACTTATTTTTACTTTTTAGCAGGAAAAACTGAAAAGTGTGTTGTGGTGAGAGTATAGGTGTTATTAAATATAATGAAAGGGCCAAAGAAAACAGGGGCATTATAAAGAGGTTAATTGATATGACAATATTTTTAATAACACAAGAATTAGCTTTTCGAGGGCACGACGAAAACATTGACTTACAAAACCGAGGTAATTTTAAGGAACTCGCGGAATTCTTAAGTGGTTACGACCCAAAATTTAACGCATTTTTACGAGAATCATCTGTTTTTACCAGTATGTCGAAAAATATACAGAATTATTTAATAGATTCAATCAACTATGTAGTTTGTAAACACTTGAGTCAGAAATTCAAAATTCAGTTTGTTTTTCATGGCAAGTCGATGAAACTACAGACATATCTTGCCATTCTCAGTTATCAGTTATTTTTAGGTATACGCACGCAGGTAATATTAAGGAACATTTTAGGGGTTTTTTTAATTTAAGTAAGGGATCTACAGCTGTTGATTTCAAGGAAAAATTAGTCGGACAATCTTATGATGGAGCATCCGTAATGTCAGGACATGCAAATGGGTTACAGTGAAAAATGTTGCTCCACAAGCTTTGTCCACTCGTTGCTACGGTCATCGATTAAATTTAGTTCTGCAAGATGCAGTTGGCCATGTGCAAGAGTGTAAAATATTTTTCGCCACGCTTCCCGGAATTTTCAGTTTTTTTTCAAAATCGACCAAAAGAACAAGCGTTCTTGAAGATGTCTGCTCACGTAAAATCCCACGAAATGCGCAGACTCGTTAGAATTTAGAATCACATATTGTTAGCACGATTTTAAAACATCGGGAATCTTTGCTTGCAGTTTTTGAGATAATTACAGTAAGTAATGATTTTGATTTTGCGAAAAATCCGACAACAATTCGGGAAGCATTTGGATATTTAAAATTTTTAAATGGTTTTAATAACTTTTTTTTACTTCAAGTTTTTGATTTAGTCTTTACACAGACAGATTTAATATATTCTTTTTAATATATTCTTTTATTCAAAATAAATCTAAGTGCTGCGGTGCTCTCTATCAACCACTACTGCCCACCCGCAGCTAAAAGTCACGGGCCGCCGCCGTTCCACCAAGATTTATATTAGCATCCTTACATTGACAGGATATGACATACGAATTCTGCTCATGTCAGGGTGGGCTTGATTCTTACGAGCGCCAGAAAAATGTTGTCTGTTCATCAAATAGATTTTCTGAGCAGAGGTAGCTATTTTTCGTTGGGACACACTGTAATCATGTGGCTTCCTTTTAACTCTTGCTGGTTGAACGTCCGTTCTTGAAACCATGTTAAGATAAGATCTGTTCGTGGCAGATGTGGAGGTGTTATGTAACTATCTCATTAACGCATTTTCTACACCGCACCGGCCTGTCATGGAAAATTGCATGCTACTACTAGTAATCAGCGCTTTCCTTTTGTACAGTTACACTACACATAATGAACATTCTTATTTTATTTTGACTACGTGCAGTTGGACACGGGTAGGTGGCGACAAGAGCACAAAACAAACAGCACTGAATTATTCAAGTAACAATAAGTTATGGTTTTGCGGGAATTGTTCTCGTCCAAACGGTAATAAATATGCATACAAATGGATACTAATTAAATGTTCGTATGTTTCATGTAGCATGCAAACGAATATTAATTTGCCGGCGCGCCACTAATATACGTATACATTCATACAGGGTGTCTTAGCAAAAACTTTTACGTGGGATAATTCTTGCATGGAAAGGGATATGGAAATTTCAAAAACCTGTTCTGGTAGACTAATATAGCGCATAGTTTAGCAGTTTCGCATAGTATCTAGCTTTCATTTTTCTCAATCTTAACCGGAAAGATTGAGACAACAGTTTTCAATTCCATGACCATCTTTGACCAAGGCACACAAAAACCAAATAATGCTATGTTACAGAACACCCACCTATCTACTCCCATGTATTTTTGGCCGCTGACTCCGAGGTCAGAATTGGCCCATAACCCCAGGGTTTTTTGTGAGAGCCAAAAAACCACGTAGAAACCGGCTAAAACCGCTTCCCGAGGCCATAACTACTCGAAAACGCAACGAGATACAGAGCTCGGATTCGAATTCAGCGGCCAAAAATAAATACAAGGGGATACATAGCTTTTTTTTTGTGTGCCGGTGTAATTTTTAGTATCCAGTAGAAAGAGAGAGAAACAGTGTTAGGGCATTTGCCTCATACAAGTAGTCAGACTTACTGGTATTAAGAGGATTACCTTCAAGAAAGTGTGTTGCGTTTGATACGTGAATTTCATGTTGTTTGAAGTGTCTTTAAGGCGTTATTAACCAATCTAGATATTGGGTAGGTTGTTTTGTGTACGCACCCAGAATAACTTGGTGTTATACTTGTAACAAAGTACTACATTTTTAACATTTAATCGGCAATCGTCTAAAAATAGCTGAGAGTTGTGAGAATGTCCGAAAATCTTGTTTTTGATCTTCAACTCGAAACGCTGCTAAAATGAAGATAGACGAAAAATGCATAGGGCCTTTCTTGTACAGCGTCACATTTCTCACAAAATAATTCAGGGCATCATACTTCTATAGCTAACTCTTTCGGTGCGATTGTCACATGAATTCCCCGATACAACGATTAGCCGATTAACCTTTGCTTATGTACTAGACTTAGTGCCTGTATGCCACGCACGATTCTTGTGTAGACCAGACCATTGGAAGCACGTCGTTAGACCCTTTGAAAGTTGCTTTAAAAATAATTTGTTTTTGACCTTCATTTATTATTAATTACTAATCTGATTTAATTTCAAATAATTTTAATTATGAGATAATTATCTCATTAGTAGTTAATGATCACGTGTTAAGTATATTTTTAGTTCATTCCGGCAAAATACAGTTATTTATTTGTCATTATAATAACATAACCAGTCAACGTAGTTTTTTGTGAAGTATTGCATGTTCCCTATGTTTAAGTCTAGTAACAATATTTGGTATGTAAATATCTTTTTACTACCGGAAATGGAAATTACCAATGAAGGAAACTGAAATTTTTTGGAATTAATTTTTGGTTGTTATAGCAACACTGTATCTCAGATTCGACTCCCACCATTGGGATTTATTTAAGTAATTATTGTCGATGAAACATGATTAAATGGGGAAAAGTTTTGTGGCTTTTGGAAGAAAATAGGATCATTTAATTTTAATACTTAGAAATTTCTATTGTGTCTATTATTCTCTGTTGTATTTATACTCAGAGTCCTAAAAGTAAAAGAGCACTAAGGCATTCATTAATCAATACTTCATTGACCTACAAATTATTTGTTTTATTTTTGTTTTTCAATTATAAACTCTAAATGTTGGTTTTATTATGATATCGATACTGAATTTGTTTTCACCAGAGAAGTCATCAGCATTTAAAAGAGTATTACTAAGAAAACGCCTAAAATGACTAGAAATAAACATAACAACATTGTCTAACAATCTTTCTTACATCGGTATTATCTGAGATTTTCATCATGAAGATCCAACACGAAGGGGCCCAAGAAGGCTCTGGAAAACAGGTCTATTCAACCTTTTTTTTATAATAACACGTAGGGATCCAACAGTAACGTTGGAAAAAATTTCTACACCTTTTTTTCCAGATTTAATTTACATTAACTAAAAACCTTAACGCAGCGCTATTTCGAAACTTAAAAATTAGACATATTAACAACCAAAAACAATCGTTTCACATTTGCATTAGTGAATTGTATATAAAACAAAAACATATTATTTTCAAATGGGGTCCGCACATTATAAACGTCTCTTTAATGTAAATGTGTTTACTGGGATCCCGATTAAATTACCTGGACTAAAAGTCCGTAAAAGTTCATAATTTTCCTGATCTATTGCGATATTTTTCAATAACTGCAGGCTATATTGCCATTTAAATTTTGGAACTGGGGGTGGTTGGGATTGAAAGGATGCGAGCCACGTGCTACATGATACCACCAATCTACTTTCCGCATTATTGTACCCGAACGATGTTTTTATAAATTTTAATTTCCATGTAAAAGTTTGCGCTGGGATACTCTATATATGCAATATATCCGCCTCTAATTGCCGTATTATAATACATATTGGGTTGGAGACGATGCTAAATGAATTTTATTGAATCGGTCCCGGACTCGGACAACTGTTATTATTAATACATTATAATTTAATGGGAGTGTAATTATTTTAATTTTTTTACGTGATGGTCACGAAGCTTGGTTAATTTCGGTTCATGCATGAGAATATCACGTCAGTATTATAATGATCAGTTTAGATAATCGGTTAATGCCGTTAATATAGATATTTTCTACAAGCTACGCCTTGTTATTTCATTTAAAAAAATACACACCTTTATATTCTTTAGTTATTTATGTAATTAGGTGCGGCAAGAATAAGCTATTAAATTTCTTAGTTACTTGTAAATTGTACAGTTTATAAAACTATAAAACTATTGGAAATGTTACTTATTTTATAGTGACACATAGAGAAAGCCTGGGTCTGTTAAATCAGTCGACCTGGGTGCCCTTTATCTCTTGAGCAAGCGATCTAGCATCCTATTTAAAAACGCCAAACGCTGTTAATCCAAATTAAGTTGGCTGGTTGATGACAATAATATCATTTATTGAACAGACACGGCTCGACGACACCTCTATTGTAAATACGCCGCGACCGAGTGTAGCGCATTAGGCTAGTGCGCGAATGAGCGAGACAGCACGGTTAGGCGTTGTATATCTCTGCTGAGTTCGATTCTCAGCTGCGGCAGATGGCAAAGCCGCAGGAGACGGTTGTATGTGTCCTAGTCGAGTGAGGAATAGCTATAGCCATAACAAATTCTGCTAGGGCGGTAATATACCGAAATAACATGAAAAGACCTTTGTTAAAAACACTTAAAGATGTTTCAAATTTAATCCAATTTGTTCCAGTACAGGATGATTCTTCGGTACATGCGGTCTATCTTTTAATGCTAAACTTTCCCAACAGTTTCATAATGTCTTTACTGTTCGACTATAGCACAACTGACAAATCCGTAGAGCAACTTTTGATATATACTGATATGTCAAGGTGTTGCAGATTGGCTCGCTTAATAAGTAGTTTTGTTCGGAAAAATATTCCTTGATTCTAAAACTCCATGTGGGGTTCCCCGAGGACCACGTTTAGGGCCCTAATAATATCTGCTATTCTCTAACTACTTGAATTTTATTCTTACGATGTACAATTTTATTACATTAACTTTTCAGAGAAAAATTAGTGTGTTTGCATATATACATGCAACTTTATTTACTGTTTTCTTGAACTACATAAAATAACAATGTAGTTACAGTTAGTTACATGTCGCAGTCGTATTAATAGATATGCATCAGTACAAAGGATTTTTTAAATATTTACTGTATTCTTACGTCATCATTTGTAATCTGTTTCTGGCCTAGATAAGAATTCTTCTTGGTATTAGTTATATTATTCATTAGCAAACAGGAAATTTCTAGGCAATCTATGCAATTGCGCAATGATACTGACTGGCAACATTTTTCCAATTGGCGTTTGTAGACTACTTAGATAGAAGATAACTTTGTATTGTTGCCCCAATTTTCCGTGAAAAATATAGTGTATGCTTTTGAAGAACGATTGAACGTTTACACATAATATTAATAACTTACTTATACAAACAGTCGAGCGCACTGTCCAGGTGTAAATGTTACATATTTGTTTTCTCTTAAATAGTGTTAAAAGGAGATTTACAAACGAAAGTATTGTTGCCTGATCTTATTTGTTACAAAAATTAATACGTTAATTAAAGTAGTCTAAGCTCGTTACTTTGATAAATATGCCATCTCTAACTAGAGCAGCATCAGACATATAAAAAAGCGTTGTTTTTCTCTGAAATCAACATAAACACAACTCTCAAATCCAAAGCCAAGTTGCTCTGAAATTAGTTACATTTAAAAAAACGCGAACACACAACCATTACCTGCCAACATTGCTAGTGTCTGAGCGATAGACTGCATAACCAAGCCACATAACACGTTCTAGCCCTCGCGCTACCGTATTGGTTGTACCGTGTTAGGAAGCGGCTTTTGAAATTTCAATTTAATGCGTGTCTCTACGCTTCCAATAAGTACTCTATATACTACTGACATGTATAATGACTGTAAGTACAGATTGTAAGAACGTGTAATAGAAAAGTCTCAAATAAAGTATTTCTATTCGAGAATTTGGCGAATGCGCCAGTGAAAACTTAAATCTCGTCATATCACTTGACAGATTCTCAATTAACAAGACTGTTGTAATGTCGCCTTGTACATGTCTTCTGGATTCGGTTCCCTATTCTGGAAAATGGCAGTGTCGGAGAATTATTGTGATATATGTTTTTATTAAAAAGTATATAATAATCCCCTCTTAAGTCTAGGAGATCTAGATATCTGTGAGTCTGGATCTGGGAGTACTTGTTTTAGTGAAATCCGAACCACTTAAGGATAATTTACCATGAAAAACTAGTTCACTATATGTGGGGCTCGAACCTATTTTGCTAGGTACGCCCAGTTTACAAGCTGGCCACGCTAACTACTGAGCTACGAACCTCCCATTTAGTTGATTTATTTTTTCTATTGTTCACTTATTGTCTATATTATCATCTCATGCACTCTCTTAAATGTGATAATACCTAAAAACAGGTATACGACAACCGAAAGATTTATAACTTATTACGGCCTTAAATTTTATGTTTTACCAACACATTACAAACAATTCAACAATATAGGTTTGTTTTCTCATAAAGTGTCGGAATTCTTAAGGACTAACAAAGTTAGATTTATGAAACTATTGGCAGGTGGTTAAACAAACTTACAAAGCATGCGGCCCCTTAATTCTGCATGTATATGTGTATACGATGTTATTAAACAAGTATTGTCATGGGTACACACACAGGCTACATATGTAGTCTTGGTGTACACTAAATGGAGGAATAATAGCATATGCATATACATATAAGATTAGGTAAAACTCATTTTTATATTGAAATCATTTTTATAATTTAGCGATTAATGATAAGCATATTACTAATTTTGTATTCTACATTGTATTTGTATTCTATATTGTATTATTCATTATAAATAAAGTACTTACTTATTTACTTTAGCGAACGCCAAGTGTATAGGTGGAGCACAGAAATTTATACGAACGTTTCGCAGTAATCGTTCCTTATCAGCACAGAGTAAAAAAGCACAACTGGAACACAAAATTGTACGTGTCAGTTCCACGTTGACTACATTATTTTGCTGAGAATAATTAGTTTAAAATATCCAATGCACACAGCTGCTTTGTTGTCAGTCATTCATGTTTCTATCCACGCTTTGTTTTATTTTCAGTCTAATGTACCAAAATGTTCGTGATTGAGTCACTATTGTTTTGATTCTATAGGACTAAGTTGACGTAATACGTGACGTCTTTTTGTTCCTTGACTATTTCTGCCTACGCTACTTTCTCGATGTATACTAACAGTCCCATCAGCAATTTTTCTAAATGTGTCGTAAATTAAGTTGTAAAGCTATAAATACCCAGTTAATTCCTTTAACACTAGTTTTGTGGCTGCCAAGAGGCATTTGCGTAATGGAAGGCAATATATCTAGCTAATTTTATGACAAATACCCATTTATCAAGAATTAATAAAAGCCAGGCATTTGTGTGTTTGCATAATTAACACTTTCACAAATATTTATGATAATTAATACACAACTCTTTAGCGTGGCCGTGTGAATTTGCACAAGGAATTTACACTGGGATTTAAGACGACGCTAATGCTTACGTACATACTACTTACGTAAAATAAGGTCGGAAAGGTGTATCTTCAAAGGATATTATGCATTATACTAACGGGGATCGCATACTGTACAAGGATACTAATCTCGGCAGTTGGTAATTTTTATGTTATTTTTTTTTTGTTGGTATTTTATATGTCTATATAGTGTGTACAACTGCAAATCCGTATCCATGTATCCATGTATCAATAATTTAAATCAGCACTGTTTAAAATTAAATAAGCATTTATTCCAAGCACCATTAAAAATATTTGTGCATTTACACCAAACAACTTAGCATTAAAACTAATTAACAGTAAATAAAATTATCGATAAATTTAAACTCATGTAAACTATTCTGCTTTTCCAGTTGCGAACCATTTCGAAACCATGCGTAATCTCACGGCAAACTATGGAACTAAGTTTTCGCATAAAGAGTTGACCTCAAAGTTTAAATCGCTTAAATAATATAGCATATATTATATGTTAACAATTAATATTAACAAGTATTTAATTATTACGCTAAAAATAAGTATATTGTAAGGTGTCCGAAATATGTAGATAATTATGTCGTTGCATTAAAATAAAAAATAATAACATAATAATAAAAAATATTTTTACTATTATGTATTTAATTTAAAAATTCCAAAAAATTTTAAATTGCAAGAAAAGTATTTTCAAAGACCATGGGAAAAAATTTAAAAGTAGCAGTAATACATTAATACATTTTTTTTGTGGGAAGTACTTAATTCATTGATTCGAAAAAAAAAATACCTATTGTAATAACTGTACCTTAAAACTGTAAAAAAATGGAATAGATGCACTGTTGCATTAAAGTATACAAATTTAAAAAAAGTTTTTTTAAAGCGAATTTTAAACAGATGCAAAAAATATATATTGTAAAAATAGCTGTCAACATTTTATAAAATTCGCTGTTTATGTAACTCTTGTAAAAAAAGTTAGTGGATTTAAATCCAGAGGCTGGGGAGGCCACAAAATGGAACTAACACAGCCGATCTATATCTGTGGATAAGTCTGGTCCAAATAATTTCTCACATCTCGTGCGTAAATGAGCTGGACAACCGTCACTTTAATTTAACAAGTGTTTTTATTCGAATTCCTAATTATTGAAATAATCTCACAGAGAGATCGTTTTTCAGTAAAATAGCAATATATTTTTTTCTACAGTAAAGCATAGAAAATATTAGCAATTTAAAAACTACACTAAATAAACAATATTTTAAAATAAGTTGCCAGGTTAGAGTGGTAGTTTTTTTACAGTATAAAGCGTCTAAGTTAGCTAATAAAAAATTAACTCATGAGTCTGCTAAAAATGTTGTTTTTTTTCACCATTAATTTTTATTCTATTCAGGGTTGCGTAACAAAAATTAGAATCTTAAAATAGAGAATTTTGTAGCTATGGCAAGCGAAAAACTGATTTAAGGTGTCGATTTTCACAAAATTCTTAAAAGTGTCAATATCTCGAAAACGAACAATTTTTTACTAAGGTCAGTCTTGAGCTGGCCTATCAACCGTGCACGGAATGACGTTGAGTTTTGCGACACCCTGTACATAGCAGAAATATCCAAAATTGATTTTTTCGATATTTCTCAAAATTATTAAATTGAGGTATATCACTTTCATTCATCTGCTAATAGCCCAGCTGTCAGAGACAGAAATTAATAAACTCCGGTCACTAAATGTTATTTGGCTGAATTTTTCAGAATAAGTATCTTTGTTGGTGTAGAATACGTTAAAAAAAAGTTGCAGGTGTAAAGTGCCGGCGACCCCTAAAAAAAATCTAAAATATTTGCCGAAATTCGGTTTTCGGACAATAACTCGAAAAAATTAAAAATGTATCAAAAAAACTAATAGCACTATTCGATATAGAGGGAAATTTCACAACAAAAACGTACGTGAAGTTTTTTTTGTACAATCGAAAATGTAGGCCCCAGATTATTTTTATTTAACGCACGAGAATGGAACATGACACATAAAGTACGGCGCGCGAACCGTGCGCGGTCTCGGACGCGCTACATTGTTGTAACGTTTGAACTCATTAATGAAATCGAACTTAACAAAGCTTAAATGAAACAAGAAACATGTGGCTATTGGATTATCATATTTTCAAATATAAAATGAATTTATGTAGGAATAGTACATATATGAAGTTGGAACATAAGAGATTTCCGATGAAATCGGTAAAAGCTCTGCCATTTCTACAATGTTTAAAATAAAAACCTGAAACTCACATGTTATTCTTGAAGTAATGTATAAAAGGATCTAATAGATAGGTATGTTAAAAAAAATTGATAAAAGCTATTAACGTTTATTTTACCCCTAATTTCACGAATTTTTAAGCAAAAAATTTTTTTCTTTTATTTCCCTAAAATAATTTAATTTTTAAGGCAAATCCCCTTGAAGCTCCTGAAAGTACACGTCAAGCGTTAAAAATCGTACCTACAGAAATCTAATAATGCAATTTAAACCAGAGTAATAGGTTGTTAAAGTTAGTTATGCATATCAAATTTTATCACTTTCTCCAAATTTTTAAATTTTGGAAGTGTACATCTTCAAAAATAAATTTTTGAGATTTTTTTCACTCATCGGATCTTTTTATACGTTACTTCAGAAGTAAATATATGAAAGTTCTAGGTTTTTATCTTAAGAATTGTAGAAATATTAGAGCTTTGACTGATTTCATCGGAAATATCTTTATGTTCCAACTTCATATATAAACAAACTAGTTTTACATACATTCATTTTTATATTTAAAAATATAATAATCCAATAGTCACATATTTCTTCGTTCATTTAAGCTTTGTTGAGCTCAATTTCATTAATTAGTTCGTCACAACAAATTTAGTGTAGTATTCCCGAGACCGCGCACGCTTCGCGCGCCGCCATTTTTGTATACTGCTGGCAGTTAGAAATCTTGGATCGATGCCAATGTAAAGTAGAAGAGAAGAGAAATGGACAAATAATATTCTAAAAAGAAACAGAGTTAACCTACGCTGTTGCCACTTTAAGAGGGTTAACGGGCGAGACTCTTAACATGTTCAAGTGCTTGGCGTCGATGTGAATATATCCCTTTATTTCACGTACATTATTTTGCTATTTATATTTCACTCTATCTCATTATAGGGATCGACCGAAGTTTTCTAACTGCCAGCAGTGTCAGTGCCACGTTCCATTCTCGTGCCTTAAATAAAAAAAAAATCAGGAGCGTACATATTTTATCGTACAAAACAACTTCATATACGTTTTTGATGTGAAATGTCCCTCCCGTCTATCGTCTAGTGCTATTACTTTTTTCATATTTTTTTTATTTTTCGAATTATTGGCCAAAAACCGAATTTCGGCCAATATTTTCGATTTTTTTAGGAGTCGTCGGAACCTTGAAGCTGTAAACTTTTTTATCGTATACTACGCTAATAAAATTACTTATCCTGAAAAATGCAACCATATAACATTTAGTGGCACATTAAAACCCCCAACGACTGGGCTGTAAATGTACTTTTTCAATACAAATATAAAGATGTGATACAACACTATATTCATCCATGCTTTCCGTTGCCATTACTGTTAGATTTAAAAACTGAGAATGTATCGGGTATACCTTTAATATAAATTAAAACAAATTACTAAATAATAACGGAGGTTATAGAAACTTAATATACCAAATATTATCTCGATCCATTAAAAAATAAAGAAATGGTAACCGGGCAGTGATCTCGTTGACACCCGGTATGTCACCTGATTTTATGAACATGTTTTTAAAATTGTTGAACTCGTAATTTGCCCAATGATGCCTAAAGATCTTCTCTGAAAGATAAGAGTTAAAATGCCTTAATATATTTTTTTAAATGTCCGAATATCCGAAGAGTGTCCGTCAGCCAATTTTGGAGTTGAAATTCGAATTCTGTCATAAAGAACAATTGAAAATAAAAATCAAAACAAACGTTTTCTTATACGTACTTCCATATTTTGATTTGTAAATGCACAATCCAGATAAAAGTATTGATTTTTTCATTATAATTTGTTTAAAGAACAAAGGCATATACATGCACCAGCGTATTCATTTTCATTAATTAACGACATCAAAGTTTAAGGTAATCCAACAAACAGGTTTATAATCCACTTTAAAGCCCGCCGCCGTGCCCCAAATCCACATACGCGGTATACGTGATGTAGCCCGTAGCTATATCTCTTGCTGCTGCACTCTGTAACCCTCCTGCACTTATTTTGCATTCAGCGGCATCGTTCAGGAGGTCTACCTACACTTTTACAGCGAGTCCTGGGCCTGCTGAAAATCCTGCGCACGCGCGCTCCGGCTCTGAAGAGACCCCAACCTGAAAGCTGTCGCGGTTTGCTCAGTATGAGGCTACACTCCCGCGGAGAGCGTTGCGTAACGAAGCTCCCGCATTTCGCGACCTAATTTTTATTCAGTGAACCGAAAACGACCAAGGATATCGCTCAGGATTCAGATAAAAGCGATTTTGGATTATTGTGTGTGATAAATATGTGTTATTGGATATCTTCTTAATCGAAACTGCCGAGGAAAATATTTATTTTAGTTTTAAGCGTGGTAAATAGTGTAACAGCGATCTGAGGAACCTGCAGTTTAAAGTAAAGTGTTCTCTTGTAAGGATGAATTGGTGGTACAAGGACGATTAGTAGCCCACAGTAAATATAGGCTGCTTTGCTTAAAAACTAATAATTAGTTAATTATTGGTGAGGGTTATCAAATGTTACAAGAGCGGTGGTTTTTGTTGGTGTACTCTTAGTCGATAATTTAAAACATTTGGTATTAATCTTGTCTTTTTAGCTATTCAAATAATGTTGTAAAGTTCTGATGATTGTTAATAAACAGAAACGTCAAAGAGACCTATTAATTTTGTTTGAGTGAACGAAGACCAAAAGAACGATATCAAATGAAGTTCTTTCAAAACAATGTTTGCAACGTTTTTGAATTGCTGCGTAATAGTTATATCTACTATCCTCAAATTCCTAATATTTCACTCTTCAAAATTGGTCTAAAATTTACAATGACTGACCAAAAAACATATATCTTTTTAATCCGACAGGTATTGAGGAATCTTATTTTAAATGAGTATTTACAAAGAAATAAACAATTTCATCAAATATGCAAATTTGTCACAAGCCCTGTTTCTATATTTAGATTCAGCGTATTTAGATTAGTCAAGGAAACAAATAATCAGCCTTCCATGAAGTCGCTAACACCGGGAGTTCAGAAAGTCTGGACACGGTTTAATCTTTCCAGGAAAGTAAGTTTTCCTGAAAAAAGTTTCAGACAAAAGTTGTTTGGTTTTGAGAATAACATACTTTGAACGCCAAACCACTTCTCACACCCTCGCGCGGGGTGGGGGGTGACTTTAAGATTTTAGATGGCGACCCCCATTTTTTTGCACGGATTGCAATTCTCTGAGAAAAATATTACTACTGGCAAATGGTTGGGTTTTGGGTCGAGGCAACAGCAGTGAAAACAAACGGCTCCAATTCCCTCAGCCCCGGCGAACTCAACTTATAGATTCTTCAGAAAAAAATCACAGAAGAAGCTTATGTCACATTTTATGTTTGCTCTGTCTTGAGGCATTCTAGATAATTTTGAACCTGTTTTTGAGCTTTTTTGGACCCCTAAAATCCAAAAACGGCGTAGACCATTTGCCATTAGTAATATTTTTTCTCAGAGAATTATAATCGCGCCAAAAATGTGAGGGTCGCCATCAAAAATCTTGAAGTAACCCCTGCCCCCTGCCAGGGGTTTGGTGTTCAAAAGATGTCATTCTCAAAACCAAACAACTTTTGTCTGAAACTTTTTTCACAAAAACTTGCTTTCCTGGAAATATTAGACCGTGTCCAGACTTTTTGACAACAGACGTTTCGAGGGTCGGGATGGCTGGGAATAAAAAATGTTTTAGGCAAAAGTTTAATATTTGTTCTCGGAGAATCATAATCCGCGTAAAAAATGAGGGTCGCCATTTAAAATTTTGAAGTCACCCCAACCCCTCGTGAGGGGTGAGAAGTGGTTTGGTGTTCAAAAGATGTCATTCTCAAAACCAAACAACTTTTGTCTGAAACTTTCTTTACGAAAACTTATTTTCCTGGAAATATTAGACCGTGTAAAAACTTTTTGAATACCCGGTATATGAACACCTTTTAATATGTCCGAGATAGAGAGAGGGGTTATTTAATAATAATCTAAGTACCTAGTTGGAAAAGAACCAAAAATTGCCTCTGACGTAGTTTCCAGAAACACGAAAACACTTAAAACTCCACATCGATAACTATCACTCGATGAGTATTTTGCCCATCTGTAGATTAAATTTAGAGCACAACTAAAAATGCTGTTATAATTAATAATTATACCAAAATCGACTCAAAGTAGAACGCAAACACTTCCAAAATAGCGAAATAATTTTGGAGAAGGAACAATTCCTGATAAAATAGCGACTGGTGGTGGTATATTTCTAAAAACTGGTGAAAGACGAGTGACGAAAAATGTTTTTGGTTATCTTTTTAAACATTAGTCCAACCATTATTTCCGCCCACCATGTGTTACCATTCATTGCTCCGCCATTTGTAAACAGACAATGGATAAACCAGTTCGTTAATGTGTTATTTCAGAGCAATAAAAAAACAAAAATGTAGTTGTCCAGAAAGGGTAGAAAACACCTCCTTTTGACGGGTTCCATAATTTGTAGAATTACGTCAAAACTGAAAAGGAAATAATGTGTTTACCTTTTTTGGCCCAAAATAAGATGTTTTTACTCTGGTGAATTTTTTCGAAAAATTATTATTTTTCGAGATATGGCCATTCGAAAATTCCTAAAAGTGGGGGAGGGGAAATGTAAAAGTTCGCACGTAGGCATTGAGGCCTTCTAAAAATTTTTTGTCTCTTGGAATTTTTTTGTAACTTTTTCGAGTTACAGATAGTTTTTCACGATAAATAGGTAATGTACATTTTTTGCACATTTTCAATTTAAAAATTATATTGAACGTTTAAAAATGGTATAACTATATTAGGTTTCACATTTTCTTATAACAACATATATAAATCACGCTCATTTTCTGAATTTTCATGTATTTTGTAATTGAAAATGTGCAAAAAATGTAGTACAAAAGTTACAAAAAAAATTCCAAGGAACAAAAATGTTTGGAAGACCTATCGGAAGGCCTCGATGCATACGTCTGAGTTTTTTCAAATTTTTAAATGGCATGTTTTTAAAGCGCTACAATTTCAAAGGAATGGGTAGTTTTTCATGTTTTTCCGGAAAAACTCGGTGTATTTTTTTAGATTTCTTTTTCAACTTTTACATTTCCCCTCCCCTACTTTTACGAATATTCGAATTCGAAAAAATTAACCAGACCAAAAACATCTCTTGTTTTGGACAAAAAAATGTAAACATTTTTTTTCTCATTTTTGACCTCATTCAATAAGTTTTGGAACCCGTGAAAAAGGGGGTGTTTTCTACCCCTTCCGAATTACAGACACAATGCACAAGGTTTCAACAAAATCCATTCACTAGCACTCAAGTTAAAGGTGAACCCCCCCCCCCCTGTTTTTTAGTTTTTTTTTATGAGTAGTCATAAATGCTAAAAACAAAAATATATACAATCTATTATATTTTCGGGGATAATATAACTAGTGTTATGATTATCATCGGTGATAGCCCGAGGTAAAACCAATGAAAATTGACCGAGTGCGAAGCACGAGTTCAATTTTCTATAGGTTTTGTCGAGTGGTATCACCGATTATTAATCATAACACGTGTTATATTTGTTGAGAGAATATAATGAACATTAACAGAAAATAAATATTTTAAAAAGTCAAACATTTTAAACGATTCTCAGTTTGAGGGTAAATATTACAATCAATACAATAATTATTTGTTTATTCATTACAATACATATTTTCAACGTTAAATATACAGCTTTGATATACATTTTGGTGTTTTTTTCTCAATTAACTTTCGAATCTCTTCCTCGCTAGCATCTCCCCATCGACGGTGATCTACTGCTTGAAACATTTTTCTGCTTAAGAGCATTATTTTCTGATTTCGACGCGTCTATTGAAACTTTCTATCACTTTGACAATAAACTATTTTATTCATTAAAAACAAGTGACAGTCAATATGCGGTGATAAAATTATCACCGATTTGATAACCTATTATGCTCTTTTGTTTTTGTATTTTAACCAATGAAATTAATAAAAAATGTACCATGTGACACGTGAATTATCTCGGCTAAATATGTATTTTTATTTATTCGGGACCAAAGCAACTATTTTATACCTTCTATATTCACTTTGGTCATAGAGGTAATGTATGTATTTTTTAACATTTGTTCTTATTCATTCGTATGCACACAAAACTTTAGTTCGAATTACGGTTATTAGGTAATTAGGTATACTAAATATAGGTGTACTTTTATCTTGTTTTGATAAAATCATCATATTCATAATTTGTTAATAAACGAAATAAACTTAGGTATAAAAATAAAGTATATAAATAACTTTTCTCTGTCGCTTTTTTATCTGCTGTTCGTCTATTGCTTCCTCTATTACTTATCGTTCGGAATGTACATTGTACATTATTCTAGCAGTTAAAAGTCCTGTGGGTTTATGTTAACAAAAATAGTGATTTTTTACAACCTGCCAAAGATTGTTTTCACTGCTGATATATCTGAAAACTTCACATTTCCCTCGATGCGACGTTTCTGTGTCAGCTCTAATAAAAGATGTCGTATATCTGAAAAACATAAATTTATTTTCGTAAAAATGTCAGTTTTTAACGTTGAACTATTAATAAAATTTGTATATTTGTCACACTATATCAAATATAATTTAACCATCTGGCTTCTCTCCAACCAAAATCAAATTCCGAAAGACAAATGTACCAGTTTAAAATATAGGATGTATCTATTAAAACCTTTTAATGTGTCTACATCAATCGGATTGTTTTCATTAGTTATTTTTATTGGCAACACTACTTTCAAGAAAATTAAACCGATTTTAATGGTGATATATTAAAATAAATTTCCATTTGCTTATTTTCGCGTTTCAACATTCTTCAAGAGAAACAAATTCCTGTAATAAAATCTAGAAGGATTATTTTTTATTCCTATGTTTATTTTCGTAAGTACTAGAAAACGCATAATCCTTATATACTTAGTTCTTAAATACAGGGTGCTGAATAGCTGTTATATCTCACATTTTACATTTTTAAATCCCGAGGCTCGATTCTATTGAAATGAATTGGAAAATGCTTTGGAACCGATGAGAATTATTTAAAAATTTAAACGTTTGTAAAAAATTTGCACTAATTTTTCTTATCACAATTTATCTAACCCGACATGTTTAGAACGTATGAGAGTTAAATAAGTATATAGTATTCATTTTATTTTGATATTGGTGGAGTTCATTAAATTAGTTCAACAGGGAAGTGATCAAGTCTCCGAATAAAACTCTTACTTGCTGTTTCGAGATTCCATTAGAAATGCCAACGTGGCTGCTAGATTTCTTTCACATTTATTAATGTTATGTCCACAGCAACAAGCAATATGGCATCTGAAAAACAAATGCAGGATGTATTTAGAGAATTCGGAAAAATGATGGAAAAGGAAGAAGAAATATGGCGCCAAGAAGAGAAAGAAGAATCTTGTTCTGGCTCCTTTTCTTCTTAATGTCTTCTTTCCTGTTCAGAGTTACTCCAGACAATCACAGTAGAGCAGCAACAGGATTTGCAGAGTTTCGGAAGTTGTATTAAGCTTGAAATGTGCTGACCAAAATCTTGCCCAAGTATTAAGCTCAGCTGAAACCACGTACACAAAATTCTGAGGAAAGTTTACAAGAATTTGAAGCTGATGTGGAGTGACTGGCACACCTGGCGCACCCAGATGCATTCAAAGTTGTAGCCAAGCTACAAAAAGAATTCCCGGATTCGGAGAATTCGGAGTAGTCTACAGTTGCAAGGGCGCGTAAATAAAAGGAAACATAAAACGCAGATGCTTTATCCAGAGTATTGTGCAAGGAAAATTGCAAGCACTGCCACCACGTGGAGAAACTGCATGGCAAGGGAGCAGTCAACACTGTTACAATGGAGGTTTCGAATTATTGGACGAATGAAGCTCTGATACGAGCAACTGAGCGATACAGAAATTGGGTCTCTATTGAGAGCGGAAGAAGAAAGAACTCATCCAAAATGGAAGAATACTTCAGACAACTGAGTGGACTAAAAGCTCTATGGGCGCAGTGGGGCTCATTTAGAATCATAGACGTGCTAATAAAGAGAGCATGGAAAAGCCCAGATGACAAGTAAGTTGTTATGCAACTCGAAATATTTAAATTTATTTTTCCCCTGACAATTTTGAAATCGTCTTTTTTTTATCTAGTAATTCCCAGGTGTCGAGTACCGAAAGTACATAATGGAACATTCGTTGGATACTTCGACGTTATAAGATCCTGAATAAAGTACGGAAACGATTTTATTGGACAAATAGAATGTGGAGGTGTGTTGTCGCAGATGCAATATTTGTGCCTCCAGTAAAGGACCACGGACTAAAAATAGGGGTCAAAGGAAGCAATATAGAACATATGGTTAATGATCACAATAGCCAGTTTTTGAGTAGGACGATCGATACCTAATCAAGAGAGAAGCACGAAATGACTGCCGAGTAGGGTGGTCCTTATTTTTTAACTTTTAAAATTTAATCGTCTCAACCTCTCAAATTATTATGATATAAAAGAAAAAAATGTACACCAAATTTAGGGTAGCTGTCAACTACTTCCCGTGCTTCAAAAGGGATGAATTTTCCCATGTATTTCTTATGGATAAAAGATATTTCTTCGGAAATTCGCAATAGAATCGTTGAAATACTGTGAAATAAAAATCGCACACTCTTCAAATTGTCGAGAGAATACAAATTAATAACTATTTTTTGAATTAAACCCGTACAATACCCTTTTATAGGACCCCAAAGTGACACCGTGAGATCAAAAATAAGGTATCGCAAATTTTTGACGTTTATTATTGTTTTTTTGAGAGTGTTTTTGCACAAATTATTATTAATTAATCACATTCTAGATTGTGTTTATATTTTAATGTTTTTTAAAATTGTTTAAACAATTATATTTTACAATAAATTTGCAATATTTCCACTTTATTACAATTGTCCAAAGAATACGAATTAATAATTATTTTTCAAATTACACCCCCATAAGGGCCCCAAAATGATCCCACAAGTAGATTAACACATATTTTTTTATTAATATTTATTTGTGATTCTTTTTACACAAATTATTTTAAATTATAAGTAGTCACATTCCAGTTTGTCTTAATATTTTAATTATAATTTTATATATATTATAATTATAATTTATTTAAACAATTACATTTTGCTATAGAGGACTATGCACTAATCTTAAAAAGCGGTCCCTGTGGAATTGGCTGAGATGTTAGTATATTGCAGTTGACCTGATACTGATTAAATATATCTTAATGGGCACAAACCTCTGCTATGGCTAGTTTCGTCACTACGGTCACCCGAAGATTACATTATGGTACTATAAGAGATTTTAATAAAAGTGATTCTTGTGTTTGGCGAGTTAACATCTTGCACGCGCAAAGTATGTGTTCTGCAGTATCACATTATTTGCATTTATAATTTTCTGCTTTGCCCATGCCGATTCTTAAGATGATATCTCAAGGAGCATCGGCATATCAAAATGCCTGTCATCAGCCATAAATCAAACTTTTAGAGTTCTAGAAGTAATCAGGTAATCTTTGTTGAATAAGTTATAAACTTTTTCGCTGAGTGAAGTGTAATAAATTGTTTAAATAATTTGCAGGTTCCATTAGCAAACTCTTAATCAACAATATTAAAAAACCAACTTGTGAAGTTAAGAAAAAGGTGACACCGTTACAAATTTATGACAAAATGTAGTTCAAATAAATTATAATTGTTCAAGCAATTTGAAAAACATTAATATATCAACACAAGCTGAAATATGACTAATTAAAAATAATTTCTATAATGGCAAATAAATAATAATAAATGTCAAGAATACGCGATACTCTACTTTTGCCCGCATGAGGTACTGAACTTCAAATTCAATAGTTCCTCTGAGGTATAGATTGAAAAACAATTACTAATTCGTATTTCTTGGACAATTGTGTAATTAAAAAAAAAATGTATGGCAAAATGTAATTGTTAAAATAAATTATTATTGTTTAAACAATTTCATTAACATTAAATTAATAATAATAATATATAATGTAACTAATTAATACCAATTTGTGCAAAGAGAATCTCAAATAAACGATAATAGACGCCAAAATTATGCGATACTCTACTTTTGCCCTTATAGGGTCGTTTTGGGGCCCTATAAAAGAGTCTTATGAGGCTTTAATTAAAAACGGAATAATTAATTCGTGTTCTCTGGAAAGTTCTGAAGAGGAGACTTTGTATGCGATTTTTATTACACAACATCTTGACGAATCTATCGCAAATTTACGAAAAAATGTCTTTTACCCACAAGAAATACGTAGGAAAATTCACCCCTTTTGATGCACGGGAAGGGGTTGAGCTAACCACTCAAAATTTTGCGTGATTTTTTTCTTATATTTTCTTATAAACGAAGCATAGCATGCAATTCTAGTCGCAGACTGACATACCACTGACTGTTCGTATAAATTTGTCCCTCATTTTATCAAATTGTCAACTTATCACAGAAAATTTCCAAGGTCTCCTATTTTGTCACGCCTGTTGCATTAGGTAATTTTAAATTTAATATTAACAATCTACAATGATATGTGCTTGCCTGCAGTATCTGGCAGAAGGACCAAAACGTTTATGTTGGGAAACGCATTATCGTGAAAAATAAACATGTATGTTTTATGTGTTGATGTAAACATATGCATAAATAAATGTTTTATATGTATCTTTTAATGTAATATTATTTTATTAGTAGGCGATTGCTTATTTGATTCTCTTCTTGATATACAACTGGTTTTTTATAAACATATCGCAAATGTTTTACAAGCATTTATGTAGTAGGTATATTATCCGGGAGTTGTTTCAACGTTCTCTATCTCATAAATAAATATAAATTGTATATTTTACCCGACAGTTCTTGCAATATTGTCGTAATATCGTCGTAATATTGCTATCTATTTTAGTTTTATGCATCCGGCATAAATTAATATTCAAGTCGGAGTCGTTTGTGAGAAAATTTATAGATGTTTGCGCGTTGTTACCTAATGCATATTTATTAAACTACATTAATTATTTATATGTTTTTTATTTTATAATAAACGTTATTTTTTAATGTCATAATAAGTATTAATTATGGTAATTTCATTGTAAATTATGTACAAATTTGTTATTTTACATTAACAAGTAGCAATAGAATTGTGCTTATATTGTTATATTACAATTTATTAATTTTTATTTAAGGATGTTTATAGAATGCGGAATGTTTATTGGCATTTTTTTGTACTATTTAAAGCGGATAAATTAACTAGGTCCCGGAAAGCCTGAAAAGCATATTTACATGTCTCATAACTACTCAACAAATTCATTTCAATGTTTATAAAGGAAGGCATAATGTTGCATTAAAATCTTGAGTCTTTGCTTTTTTATTTTTTTTTCTTAACAATAAAAATTATTGACACATGATACGACGTGTGCTGGACTGGCAGAGTAGACTAGTTACGATCGGAACCACAGTTTCTTGATGTTTTGCGGATGATACCAAGTTATGGCCGGAGAACCGGTGACATTGAAAGTGTACCGCCTTCACAGATTTTAAAAATTCTAGTGAAAATTGACTGTGAAAACCATACGAACAAAATGAGCCCGGTATAACGAGGTTTCTCTAGCCGGAAGTATTTAATTAAAGTAATTATCATTAAAAAACAATATAATGTTTTACCATTACCGCGGAAATTGATTTCAATTAGAGCATTTTTTAGGAAATTTCATGTTCCTTCAGAAGAACCCGGTATGACGACCTCTACTCTGCCAAAAATGTCTGTCATACTTGTTCGAATATCATGGTATGACAGCCCAAAAACTCCCGGAAAGACCTGTCATACCGGTTGTACTTATAGTGGAGGTCAGGAGCTGGCAGGACATGCAAGTATCTGCTACTGGACCAATTTAGACCCCCCCCCCGGGTGCTGAAACCGATTCCCTACCCCGAAATCGCTCCAAAACCACCCTTAAAGTCTTTCCCGGCGCAGGCATCAATCCAATCCTGTATTTTGGTGAATTGGCCCTCCCTGAAACTTAAGGTGGTAATTCTAGAGGGGGATGATCCCATTGCAAATATTCATTCATGTTGCTATTGACTTCATATAAATTATTTTTTATAGCCCGGGAGCTGGGTCGATTTTTTATAAACTCACCCTTACATGAATTTTGTCTGAGTTAATGAATTCTATCGAACATAAACTACGACAAAATAGATTCTGGCATATGTCAACCTGTAGGTTTGGCCATAGTTCAAGATATACGTTTTTTTCACGTGAAATAGTACATTTTCTTGTTTTTAAATACGTTAAGAAATTAGTCTGAGGAGAATTTAGTCTTGTGTTGCATATTTTTTATCCACAAAAGTTATAACAATTTATTAAAAATAATAAATAATAAAGCCCTTTTAATAATGATACAATACACCTGAGATGCGGTAGAAACTCAACGGAAAATGTTAAATTCTACAGTTAAGGGTGTGTAGTGCCTTCTTTTACAACCATGAGTTTCTCCGAAAGTTTCTCGGATGGTTATTTTGTTGTTCAGGGAGCAAATATATGCGTTTTAAAAAAAGAGAAAGAACTTGTGACGATGACTTTAGAGTTCTAAGATAAAATATAAAATAAAATCTGAAGAACATATCTTGTAACGATGACGTACTATAACTTAATTTTTTACAACTTTGACAACCCATGATGTACCTAATAGTACGGGAGCCCATCGACAAAAGTGACTTCGTGCACCGCAGTTGCTGCCGCTTAGTGGAGATGTTGTAGGCATCTGTAGCTACCACCCCCACCCCCTCAACGCAGTTCACGTGACCTTGCTCTCTTTGAGAGCAGGTCAAAAAACAAGGGCCACTTAAGTGTTACCAAAAAATTGTGAAAAAAATCAGGCACTTTTTTCGGGCATAAATAAGCATATTTTGTCTCTTGATGTTTTTTTCCAAAGTTATTATTTCTACCAGAGAAAATGAAGGAGAGGAATTCAATTTTTGTTTAGTATTTAGTTAACATGCCTGAATTTTTGGGATTTTTCTGAAGAAATAAAAATTAGGGAGATTCTTGTCAGAAATTATTTTTGTCTAAAAAATTCTGAAAACCGGCAGGCGTGTTCTTTGGGTAAAAATAAGCAACTTTTGGCTCTTGGAGTTTTTCTCTAAAACGCCTTCTTCACACCAAACTAATTAATAAAAGTCTATGAATTCTTTTTTTTGTTATTTTTTCCGGGAGAGGAAGCGCTTTAAAAAAAAAAACGACAAGAGACAAAACGTGCTTATTTTTGCCCAAAAAATGTGCTTGAATTTTTTCCTAATTTTTTGGCAACATTTAAGCGGCCCTTTGTAGGAGGTTCAATGTGTGTCGAATTCGGTGAAAGACGCATGTTTCGTGGCTCCTACAGGATATCGAGATAAATCCGAAATAAAGCGGCAACAAAACGCCGAAATTGTACTGAATTAAAGCGTGAACAATTCTGCATTGATTGATATAAATTAGCGCGAGTATGGCTATTTCGTATAGTTGATATTTGATTAAATTATGTTGGTTAAATAAAGCAACACAAAATAGTGTATATAAACAACGCGAGAAAAGTATACTGCTTGAGTTCTTGACTGTAAAATATATACCTGGATTCGTCACTTCTTGAAGTGGATGATATAAAATAAGCAACAACCAGCCAGATGTGTGAATGAAACAGATAAGTTTTTGTTTATATAGCATTAGCATTGGGTTTATTTATGTGTTTATTAAATTTTAAACAAGAATTGGAGATCAAAATTGAAAAGATATTAAACATAATATATAGGTAATAAACATAATATATAGGTGATGAAATGGAAAAACTGCCCAAAATTGAAACCGATTGTTTTAAGGAAACGACATACAGGGTGAGCAAACTATCCCTTCAGACCTCTTTTCTCATAGCGCGCAAAAAAATATTGTTACCTCGAGATAGGGCGTTCCCCAGCAACTCCACCGTAGATGGATATTTACTTGTGGAGCGGTTAATAAATAACAAAAGAAAGGGAAAAAAATACAAAAATAAAATAAAAAATAAAAGCTTCCAGATTCAGATACAAGAAACAGAAAACTTTGAAGAAGAAAAATAAGGAGATGACGATAGATGGAAACTTAAAAGAAGCATGGAAACTGAAAAGAAGCATCTCGCAAACAACTGCACCACACTCCAGCCGATGATGACAAATGGAAACTTAATAGAAGCATGGAAACTTAAAAGAAGCGTCTCTTAAACACATACACTTCACATCCTATATTCCCACCCCATGCGTCATGCGGCTCTCGCTGCCGTCAACAAGCATGTCCAATGTCCAACCCGGCGTATGGAGCCGGTCCGGCGGTATATAAAACATCCGAGATTTGGTTCCGGCACGCGGTTTGGCCGTCCGTTGGGCGTATTCGACGGACGACCAGGCTGCGTGTTGGAACGAACCTCCATGGATGCCCGGAATTGGCAGCAATCCCCACCATACGCTGGCAAATCAATCAATCAATCAATTAACATTTAAGCGGCCCTTCGTTTTACCTTCTCTCTCTCTCTCTCTATTGCTCGCTCGCTCGCTCTCTCGAAGAGAGACGTGACCTACCGTTGGGGGGAATGGTAGCCACAGATGCCTACAACATCTCCACCATGTGGCGGCAACTGCGGTGCACGAAGACACTTTTGTCATTGGGCTCCCGTACTATGACGAGAACTGCCCCGCTAGAAGTCGATTTTTATAAATCGATGACATGTCAAAAAGCCACCCAGCTCTGTACAGTCGAAATAAATGACAGTGAGATTATCTGTTGGAGTTCCCACTGCAGAATTGACAGGCAAATAAGATTTGTCCACGTAAGTTTGTACATAAATAATGCCGCATAAAAATCGATCATATTAGAGAACAACGGAAAGGTATCATTATACTATAAATAATACAAATTTTCCAAGACTGCTTTTTAATTACAAAAAATGTTTGGAGGAATACATAATGCCTTAAAAGTGGATGTTGCAATTTATTATTGATTTAATTGCATGCATGAAAATCCCGTTTTTAATCGATATCGGAAGGTATAATTTGTGTTTGTAACGACATAAAATTTCCGCCCAACAATAAATTATTATTATTAAAAACTATACAATGTAGGTTGTGGAATTGAATTACAAGCCAGCAAATGGGTGTATTTTGTGTAAAATAGCTGACACAAAGAACAGTAATTTGTAGTCTTATGTTATAAAATGTTAATCCTCTGCGGCGCATTGTAGTTTCCGCCGTTGCTTTATGTTTTAGTAATTTCCACTAACCACAGGTTTATCTAGCACAAACGTAGCATTTGCTCGAGTTATTGTAGAATGGAAAATGACGGAACAAATTATAAGTTTTATAGCAGGCGATGTTAAATTATTCAGCTTATAGCTTCTGTGTATTCGTTCAGAAATAACAGGATGGATTTCATATGTAACAAGTTAATTTATTAAATTGTATGGTATATCTTCTCTTCCTCCAAGGGCTCCATAAAATTAAGTTCTTTGTAATGTGATTTATATTAATATTGTCCAATCGTTTAAAAAGTGGTCCTTCGAGTCGGATATTATGAAAAAATAACATTTCCATGTTGCTTTGCAGTTTCTATAAGAACGTCGTTAGGTGGTATGGAATGCCATTGTTTTTCCATTTCTTTGTTTCATCTATGTGCTTAGATGCTTGTCGTACCTATTCTGAAAGAGTATGACGAGTATAGTAGCTATGCCAGAAATCAGAATTTGCTGACGCCGCACCGCCTTCATGTACAAAAAAATTATAAAAGTCGAATTGTGACATCACATGACTGAGCCGCCCAGAGAACACATGGATAAAAAAACAGTATTATGTAATTCTTGAATGAATACAAACTTATAAAAAAAAATAGTTTAACTCGAGAAGACAAAGAAGTGGGTAGGTCGTGGCAGCGTTCTATAACAAGGTCAAATAAATATAAAACCTGAAGCTGTTAAAAATTTAGCCAATGTAATTTACTAAAAGGCTAGTACAAGAAATCAAATGCATAGTCTTTCTCAGCGTTTATGGCGGAGCTACGCCTTGCTTTAAGGTTCTCACTTATTCTAAACCTACGACTTTCCACTCATAGAACTTCTACAATTATAAGTTCATCTCTTTCATGCGGTTAAACTCGATAATGGGCCAACTCAATTAGCAAAGCCGTGCGACTCATTTTGAGTGGTTGATCCGACACTATTCGTCCCTCGCTTCAAATCATCTAAGACCATACGCTTCTCGTGACACACATGTCATAAACTCTAAGGCAGACTTTATAACATTAGTTCATTAATAAATTTTGTTCACATACGATTTTCTCGAAAACTGCTAATACTGTTAAAATAAGTTTTGAATAAAAAATCTGCTTTATTTACTCCTGCAAATTATCACATTTTATCGACATAGAAAAACATTCATTTTTTTCTGGTCTTCTTAAAAATTGATCTTCAGCAAATACATAGGGATAACGCTGCAAACCTGGATCAATTCATTGTTCCGTTTCTGAGTTACAGCGAGTTCAAAAAAATAATTGTTTTCTTATATATTTTTAATTATTTATGCAATACACGCCGAGAGAGATGGTCTGCGAAAACGGACGGAATATTATTTATAATTAAACTATTCTGATAATTGACGAATCTGTGAAGAAATATTCGAGGAGAACCGTTAGGGGTTGCGATCCGCAGAGTTTCCATACCTACCGACAAACTGATGAAGACGTATGGCAATTTTCTAGCAACTGTAAAACGTAATAAAAGTTTAAATCAATCTAGAAATGGCACTATCTTTTAGAGTCTTCCCTTTCCAAAGAGCTGCGATTAAAATTGATTCCTTGCAGAATTAACCCATTAAAAATTAGTTTTGTCAGCGAAACAGCTCTGGAGTGCAGTTCTAACGGATTATATCATACGTATAAGCGCCTCGTGACGTCACTTACCAATCCTCGGCTGGTCGAGTGTTTCTATTCAAACGCGAATACCTCTGTAAAATTAGGTTTTTGGAATGCCATTTACATAAAAGTTCACTAACTTAAAATTGGTCCTTCGATACGGATATTATAAAAATAATGGTTCCATTCTTCTATACAATTTCTGTCCGGAACGTCTCATAGATGGTATTGAATCCTATTGTTTTTTCAATACGCCTACATGCGTGTCGTGCCTACGAGTAAATTGCAATGATGTAGTTTTAATACGTTTGTATTTTTATTGCGCAGTAAAACTTGAAACCATTATAATTACAGAAGGATAAAAGGTTTTTATTTGACAAAAGACTTTCAACACGCAAATATAAGTGGTTTTAACACAAAGCTTTCATAAAAAAAGAAAGATACGATATAACAATAACAAATTCATTGCCGTCATAAAATTGATGGCTGTGATTTATGGGCGTCGTAAACATAATTGGTATTAAATTATCTCGCAGAGCTATCTCCGGACCTCGTAATATCTTATTCAATTAATATATTTTCTTTTATTCTGTTTGTTATTTGATAAAATTTCGTAATATTTTTTTTATCAAAATCTTTTTATGGCCTTTATTGGAATATTTGTTGTGTTATTAATTAGATCATTTTACGGCCAATAAAAATAATATAAAGTTTTATTTGTATGATCTCTGACAAATTAAACGATTCATTTTACCTACAATGTTGAAATGCAATTTCGTGGACGTTAATACTGATAAGAAATTATCGCAAAAATAACCTACTTTCTTGGTTTAACATTGGTGCATACTTACCGGTTGTACTTAAATGGTCCACTAGTGTGTACAGGGGCGTAAGCTCTTTCGCTTTTTGACCAGCTTAAAAAAGGAGGTACTTAGGCAAGTTGTCCAATTCGGTATTTTCACAAATCTTAACATCTCTGGCTGTGAAGATAATCCTTATTTATATTTAAAGAAATTAGTCTCCACACTTAATCGATTCATAAAGTAAACATTTCTAAATTTTGAAAAACACTTCTCCGCTAATGTGGTTGGTTGCCTGCTGATGACATCATTGGTTGTATAGATAAACAACCGCCGTTGTGTATTATACATATACTTTATTGTGCAAAATATTAACGATTTCCAATGTTTCAGAAAAATAAAAAAGAAAAGATACATGCAAATTACTAAATTTAAAAATTTTACTATATAAATGTTGTACTCCACTGTTATTAATTAAAGTTTTGTCAAAAATTGACCAGCCTATATGGGCGAATGAGTATCGAATAGATTTGGGACGCAATTTTTTGCTGGAATCAGTTCAGGAAACACTACCGATTATGAAAATGCATGTTACCAGACCTTAACCTGATCATATATTGTTTAAAACAATTTTGTTTCTAACAAAAGAAAATATTACATTTTTTCAATCAAACAATTTTAAAAAATATTTTTTAACCGATTTTTAACACGAAATATCGATAGCTTTTTTTCGTGAAGTTGATACAATTTGCAATGTTATTAATTTTTAAAAATTAAAAAGTCGCCTCGAAAATCGCCAATTTCTCGGTTTTTCACGTTCTAAAAGTATAATAAAAAATGTTTCCTTTACAGTACATATTTTTTTATACCTTTAGATCTTGCATATGAACTTCGAAAAAGTGCAATTGGCGATTTTTAATTGTATACCTCATAGCGACCACTTTTCTTCGACGGTTTTTGAAAAATGCATGTCGGAAGAAAACTTGTCATATGGAGCTCAGCGTGTATTTGATTGCTGAAACATTTTAAGTCAAAACATACAGGGGACAAAGTTGAACTGAGTTCTACAGGGTGTTTTCAACGATTATTCAAATTATATTTTTAAAGTACCATAATTCAAAGTTTTCAAATAGAACACCCCGTATGTTTTGACCTAATGTTTCATGAATCAATTACCTACACGCTGAAATCCATATGACAATTTTTCTTTGACATGAATTTTTCAAAAACAAAAAGAAGTCATCGCTATGAGGTATACAATTAAAAATCGTCAGTCCCACTTTTTGAAAGTTCATATGCAATGTTTAAAAGTGAATTATTTATTATTTGTTTGCTTATAGTAATGAAACATATTCTTTATAGGATTTTGCAAACAGCGGAAAGAAAAACTATCTATGAGAAGTAAAAGAAAAACTATATGGAAAAATATTATAGGGGATCATGTAGATACTAGTTTAACCTGCCTAGCCGTAGACTATGTGGGATGCTAGTGTTATAATGAGAATGGCAAATAAGAATTTTTACTTGTTAGCATAACCAGAAGTCAGGTTATCAAAAGAATGCAAAGATTCCATTAATATTTTTACATAAGTATAGTTTTTCTTTTAGTTCTCATAGATAGTTTTTCTTTCCGCTGTTTGCAAAATCCTATAAAGAATATGCTTCATTAATATGCAATGTCTAAAGATATTATAAAATAAATATATAAGTACTGTAAAGAAAACATTTTTACTTTCATCACATACCGAAGGGAAGTATTGTATTCGAGAAAAAATCACTCCGAGATTTTTTCGGATTTTCACGTTTCATGTAGATTACGAAAATATAGGTTTTTTAATTCCGTCAGTCCATCTGTCTATTGGTGCATTAACTAAAAAAGTACCTACTTGGCGGAGAACAGTCAAATTTGGTAGCTGACGCTACTGCCAACAAAGAGATGATTAGATTTTCACTGGAAATTATATAGGGTGGGCCGTCTAAGGGGAATAAATAATGACAACTGTTTTTTCGCTCAAATTTTAAATTTATACCTTTCATGACATTCTAAACTTATTTAGAAAGAGACATTTTTGAACATTTTTTTGACCAATTTCTTACCACTAGCATAGATGATGGCAAAAATGTTTTGCTCTAATTTAAAATTTCCAAGTTTCATGACATTCTAAACCCATTTCAAAGAAATATTTTTTTCAAGATTTTGAAAGTATATATTTTTTAAATTTTTGTTACTACTACTACTATAGAATAGAAGGAATTTTTTTTTTGCTCAAATTTAAAATTTCCACATTTTATGACATTCTAAAAATCTATTTCAAAAAAAAATTTATTGACAATTTAAAAAATAAAATGTTTCAATATTATTTCACCATTACTATAGAATAGATGGAACTTCTTTTTTGCTCAAAATTGAAATTTTCACGTTTCATAAATATTTAAAAAATAATGTTTGAAAATTCAAAAAATTAAATTTTTGAATTTTTTTTACAACTGTAGATCAGATAGAAAAAAGATTTACAATGTCCCATGTTTTATGACATTCTAAGCTATTTCAAAAAAAATTTTACCACTTGAATAGATGAAAAATATTTTTATTTGCTCAAATTTAAAGGATCCCGCACGGAACATATGGAAATTGGCCCCCGGTTAAAGTGTTTGATACTCGGGGATATTATCCAAATATCGATGTTGATCAAAAGTCTCTATGGGCTCAAGGTCGGAAATTGGACGGTTTTCCAGATATCGGGGGTGTAAAGGGGGATGCTCATTTCTTGTGGGAATTGGCCCCCGCTCCAGTAAAATTCGCTGGAATCGACATGTGTTATTCCTCTTGACCTGATAATAATTCTCAGGGGCACAATTTTGAAAAATGGACAGTTTTCTAGATATGGGGGGTGCAAAGCGGAGCGCTCATTTCCTTTATAGGAAGTGACCCCCAGTGAAATTCATTGGAATCGACATATTATGTTGTTCCTCTCGACCTCCTGATCAAAATTTCTCATGGGCACAAGGCCGGTACATGCACAGTTTTCCAGATATCGGGGGTTGCAAAGTCGACTTTGAACCCCCGATATCGAAAAAATTGTGCATTTACCGACCTTGTGTCTATGAGAACTTTTGATCAGGAGGTCGAGAGGAACAACATATGTCGATTCCAGTGAAATTCACTGGCGGTCACTTCCTATAGAAAATGAGCACCCCCCTTTGCACCTCCCATATCTAGAAAACTGTTTATTTTCCATACTTGTGCCTCTGAGAATTTTTGATCAGGAGGTCGAGAGGAATGACATATATCGATTCCAGCGAATTTTACTGGAGCGGGGGCCACTTCCCACAAGAAATGAGCATCCCCCTTTACACCCCCGATATCTGGAAAACCGTCCAATTTCCGACCTTGAGCCCATAGAGACTTTTGATCAACATCGATATTTGGATAATATCGCCGAGTATCAAACACTTTAACCGGGGGCCAATTTCCATATGTTCCGTGCGGGGTCCTTTCCACACGTTTCATGACATTTCTAAACTTGTCTAAATGTTATTTGTGGTATTATCTTAATTTTTTTTTCTTTCTTCAATTCTTTGGGACTTCCTGCCACATGTATGTTTTCTTTTTAAGTGGTGCTAGGGGAATCTACAAAATATATCACAATTAACCAGTTACTGGTAAATAACCTCTACGCCTGTGACGTTTACGTCAAAGGATCAGTTAGAGGTTGGTTTTTTTAAATAAACAACACAAATAAGTATAAAAACTTGAAATTAAATATTTCGCCGACGTTTCGGAAATCTAATCTGTTTCCTTTTTCAAGGCTTTTTTTGAAAAATCTTTTTTGCTGTGTATGACAAATTCTTAGAGCTGTGTATTTGTCATACACCACAAAAAAGATTTTTCAAAAAAAGCCTTGAAAAAAGAAACAGATTAGATTTCCGAAACGTCGGCGAAATATTTAATTTTAAGTTTTTATACCTATTTGTGTTGTTTATTTTTAAAAAAACCAACCTAACTGATCCTTTGACGTAAACGTCACAGGCGTAGAGGTTATTTACCAGTAACATGCTGGTTAATTGTGATATATTTTGTAGATTCCCCTAGCACCGCTTAAAAAGAAAACATACATGTGGCAGGAAGTCCCAAATAATTGAAGGAAAAAAAATTCTAAACTTATTTAAAAAAAAATGTTTTGAAAATTTCTTGGAAAAAAAAAATGTTAAAATTTGTTTAACCACTTCTATGCTTTCACTCAACTACGTGGAAAAATATACAGGGTGGTATCCTAAAAAATAATGTAACCATCGTGAAAATTTGTACGCAATCCTTCCATATTTGGCACTTTTTATTTAATATTGAATTTTTGCTGTCGGATCACCACTCTGTATATTTGTTTGACCAAAAGTTATCAGGTTTTCTTTGTAATAATAGTGATAACTACATTCCGATAATGTTTTCTTAACCGCTTGTCAAGTCACCGAGGTAACTCCTTGAAAATCCAGAATAATTTTGTGTTAGGTAAAGAGAAACGAGGCCCTACAGTTTAAAGTGGAGTCCGAACCATATATGTCCGTTTCGTAATGGATAATTTTTTAAGAGTGACCGCCCTATATACATAAAGAGGGAAGTTCTGTATAAATACTTAATACCTTTATCGATTTTTTAAATATATTTTTTGAGCCTCAAAAAACGAGAAACTGGCGGATTTTCAAAAATCAATAACATTGAAAATATCAACTCTACGAAATTATTATTGAACATTTCTTGTTGCAAATCGGTGAAAAACTTTAAAAAAATAGTTTAATTGAAAAAATGTAATATTTCCTTTTGTTATAAACAAAATTGTTTTAAATAATATCAGACCCGGTTACCGTCTGGTAACATGGATTTTTATAATCGGTAGTGTCTCCTTTAACCCGATTACAGCAAAAAACTTCGTCTGAAATGTGTTCGATACTCATGCGCCCATATTATTATAGTCTGGTCTAAAATGGTTTAAACAAAAGTTTTTAGCCAAGCTTTTTTTCATTAATAAGAAGCAGGCAACGGTCGATTATTTGCCCAAAAACACAAAAAAATGCTGTTTGATCATTCAAAGTATTCAATTTGAAAGGCTTAATATGTTTCTCGGCTTAATACTGTAAGAAATGTTATATACGCATGATTTTTTGTAATTGTTCAATCATCTCTCTATAATGGCTTAAGTGATTTCTATGGAAATCTCTTGCCAGCTGTGAAGTATGGCTCGGGGTATTAGTTCCGTAAAACTATCTCTAGTAAGTATAACATGAGCAAAAATAGGAACAAGTTTTTGTGTTTCAAAGTATAACGAAGATAAAATTAGGTGAAAGTTGGTAGTTAGGTATTTTCGAAGTAGCTGATACTAAATCTGATGTCAAAAGTTCAAAATTCAAAATGGATAATCCATTGCCATAATTGCAAAACTTGACAATTACATGAAATTTGGCCACTAGGATGGAAGGGATGGAAAATATTTTTGTAATAAAAACCGGTTTCCAAAAATTATGAAATAAGATTTAACTGTCGTTTGATTAATTGACCCTTTGGTTTCTTAATTTGCTAGACTACATGACACATTTTTAGTTTTACCAAAATAAATATAACATCACAATAACAATTATTATACAATGTCATTTAATATTCAGTTAATTCTATTTTAGACCGTGCGGGACATAAAAAATTATATCAATTTTAATACAGCCATTGTATTTTAACAAAGCATGTAACTATGTTAATTATTTTAATACATGTAAATGAATTATTTTTTAACAAGAAAAACTAACCTACTTTTAAACACGCCACTTAATTTATACGAACAGAAGCAGCAATAAATACCTTTACATAAGATAAAGGGAAAAAAGCAGTTAGTTATCACGGAATCCGTCCATAGTTTAAAATCCAACCACTTTACCACTTACCAAAGCTCACGCGAGGCCTTAAAACTCCTTTTATTTGCCCAAATATAGTAAATAGTTTCCGCGTTTCGATGGTATCGCTAGCTTATACGACTTGTAACTTGTGTTTAATGGCAACATATAAACGTATAATAAAAGTTTTTTAAACCGGCGATGCTTTATCTCCTTACCGGTTGTATTTCCAGTAAAATAAAAATAACGAGCAACATAAGGCATGTCTCCAGATGTCCTGACCTGGGACTAGATCTTGATCATAAATGATCGGGGTTAATAAAGCCTTTATAGGCGATAAAGATCTCCAGCGCAGTAATCCGAAGGAATTTTCAAGTGTCGCTGCAAATCGTTCGAAACTGAAGCGCCTCCAATTGTGCCTAGCTGATTTTATTTATAGGGGGCTTAAAAAATAAATAGTCCAATGCATTTAAATGTTTGTTCCGGAAATTTTCTGAATTTGAACAGTAATCCTCAAAATGTTTCGACTTAACCCTTCTGACAAAAGAAGTTTAGAAGAAAAAAAAAATTTAAACCCTAAAACAAGTACCGATTTCTTAATACATAATGTGGTTACAAAAAGAGTGACGCTACTCTGGATAAAAGGATATTGTCAATAACGAAGTCGACAAGTTAACGAAACAAGCCCTATCAAATAAAACTATCGTAGGTTACCTATACCCTCATGAATATATACTCCTCATTATTAAAAAAATATTTACCAACGAATGGAAAACGCTTATAGGCAACAAGTAGAAGGAATATGTCACAAAAATATTCAACCAACCACACCCAAAACGATCAAATTTAATAAAAACAGCGTAAAAATATATGTAGATTAAGACTCAGTGGCGTACTGGTTCCAACGTACTAACATAAAATCAAATTTAAAGCGGCGGAACACGTATACTTCTTAACTGCGAATTAAAGACGAAAAAAATTAAGAAATTTGTCGAAAACATATGCAAAACCAAAATATGCCTGCGGTTTAATTTATCTCAACTACTAAGCTCTAGGAACCTAGAAATACATAAAATTGCTATGTGAACATATAAAAAAATCTGGGAATATAACACAGTCTGATAAAATATTTTGTATAGTTTACCTAAAGTCGGTCCGACGAAGGAATAGTTAATAATACGAGCGATGCCATGAACGTCGACAGACAATTTGGAATTACTTTTTAATTATTGTAAATATTGTTTACTACTTTATATTTATTTATAATGCATTATTTATTTATAACAAATAATGTTAGTTTAATGAACAATTCCATAAATGATTCAATAAAAATAAATAAATATCATTTAACCTACGGTTACGCTACCGGCAAAATTAAGAATGAACCAAGAAAAACTTGTAATGGTGAGCCAGCTAAACAATCGACTACTACTTTCGTTTGAGGTAAGCGCATAACATATCTTGTTAACTATATTCGTATGGGGGTATCGTTTGCAATATTCAAGTACGCGGTCTAGGATGTTATTCTATGACAAACGGGCTTCGTAATGACTTATCCTGGTAGTAACGCTTTAGATTAAATTTTTAAATTCACAATAGAAATACTATAATATAACTTTTAAGTTATACTCTTGCTTCTCTTAATGTAACCCGAATGATTCCGAGGTCCTTCTTGTATGTGGGTAAGGCTAGACAGACCCTAGTCAAAATAGTGTTCTCGTTTATTCCCCGAAAAAGTAAAGAAAACAGTAGTGAACATGAAAAGAGAGAAAAGGAAAAAAACTTTAATAAAAAAATAATTAAAGCAAAAATGTGTCTCGGATAAGTTCTAGTAGTTGATAATAAATAAGTAATTTAAAAAAAATTGTTGTTACTATTTTTTATTTTTCCTGAAAATAATAAGAGAACAAAAGGAAAGAGGAGGAAATTTTACATAAATAATGTAGGTATCTATAATTTTTTTCATTTGACGAAACTATTGTAGCTGAAAATTTTGCAAGTAACTTGAAGCTAAGCTCCGCCTCACGGTACTCGAACGCGCTACAACACTGCGGGCGCGCACGCGCTGAACGAAACTGTTTTATAACTTTTGACTGACAAAATAAAATGACGACATTTCCGAGTAACTTGTGTATATACATTTTTTTCAAAAGCATTTTTAAATTATTAGTTATTGATAGGTAAACTTACGCGATATAAAATTGATTGCTTATTTCAGTTCAACAGCTGTCGTCTCTATAATGCCTTAATTGACTTCATACTACATGGTCCCGTGGTCGTACTCCCAGAGCACTAAGTTACAAAGTGTATGAAGCAAAAATAGTATAAAACATTATTTTTGAAAATACAGCCCTTTAAAAAAATCAATTTTTTCAAAATGAATTTCTGCCTCATACATTAAACTTGACTAACGTTAACATCGTTAATAAATATCTGCATTTTATAGCGCTAATATTAAAGATTGAATAATTTAGTAGATGTTGTATCACGTTTTTTATAAAAGCAGCAAGTTATAAGGCAATATCAAGTGGAAGAGAATAGACTTGTATGATTTGACCTACGTTGACTGACATATGAACTTGAATAAAAGTTTGTTACAAAAAAAGGGAAATGGAAAGTTTAGATGTACGACAGCCTAAAAACCTACCATTTCCTGTAAAAGTCACCCAATTCCACTATTAGTCGACTTTTCAGTTTTTCCCGGAGTCGCCGATGATACGGAAAAGAGAAACATGACTCTTTTCCGTCATTTGATTTCTAAGGTCCATTTTGTGCAAAATTTCAAGGCAGTAGATCAATTTGAAGTGTTTCAAAATTGACCTCTAAGATTTGAACTGAACTGACTTACACCTGATTGACAGACATGTAAAGTTGAATAGAAGCTTGTAAAAATGAAATGTTACGATCCGGCTTTTGCGATACGTACCGAGTTTTCGAAGGTTAATATCAGAGTAATTACGTTCCACTCTCTGAAAATACGTTTTTAATAGCTATGTTTATCAACGTAGTTGGAATTATTATTATAATAACTGCATTACCACATAAATTATAGCCATTATTCAGATTATCCATCAACGTGTAAGAACAAATAATTATACTTACATAAGCGTCGGTTCATTACTAGGCTAATAATACGGTTGGTTTTGTTAGATTAATGCCTAGATATAAGTCGAATTAATTTAATGACTCTAATTACGAGCTTTGTTCGCTGCTTTTAATTCATTTAATTATGCTCAAATTAAATGCTTCTGTAATACAATTAAGTCCACAATTATTATTATTATAAGTAGTAGGTAACTCACTATTAGATTAGAGCTAACGAGGTTTTTTGTGGCATTAGACATTTTGAAAATTGATCCACTAGAGTAAGTTTTATTTTTTTAACGAACTGTCGACATGCTAGAGGATTTATACAAATTGCCTTAGCCATTTTCTAAGTAATATCCTGATAAGATTATTTTAAGACTTTAAGTTTGTATTAGCTGGTTGTGTTGAATTTAGTTAATCTTTTGATTTACTGCGGTAGCCAAAATTGTACTTTGAACTACAAAGCAAAACTGGATTAAAATTTTATAATCTAAAATGTAACCATTTTTAATATTAAAATTACATAATTTCTTTTTTCCTATTCACAACGACTTGGTAGACATTTTGTGACCTATGCATTTTATGGTTGGCTTTTGTTTGCTGTATGGCACCTCACGCCTGATAGCATCACATCATCTGTCGAGGTTGTCTGCCTTACGTTCGGTTTTACCAATGCTCGTCAAGCAACTCTTAAGTAACATGTACCTAAAATTTTGAAGAGCATGTTCTTCGCCACTTACATCTTTTTACTAAAATAAACATATATAGAAGATAAAAATCTTTCAGTTAGAAGTATAAATGTAATTCATTTTCAGATTATTTACTCGCACGCCACTGGTATTTGATCGATGTATTAAAATAAAACCGAATAGAACAACGGATAAGAAATTCAGCGTAATATAATTATTTCGCATAGACACCGCCTATAACGGCAAGGTTAACGACAAGAACTTGACCTAAGGTAACCTGTCTTTAAAATAAATCTTGTATTCAATTCTATTTACAAATTGAGGTTAATAAAATGTTGCTCTTCATATTTTGAAGTGGAAGTGACCCTTATCTTGCTGCGATTTGGTTTGAAATGTTCACTATCGCATCTGCATTAAACTACTGCTGTAAAAGTTGCACTGTCAGGCGCGTATCTGTTGGAATATAGTTCTGCATACAAGCGAGAAACTGTTAATGCATTTTACATTGCTTCACCAGTAATTAAAATTGTCTATCAACTGAGCGTTACTCCACACATTGCCATTTTGAAAATAGTCTGAAAGTTTATAGTTACCACTAAAATAATAACATCGAACATCCTTAACCTAACACAAACTGACTACTCTGCACGCAGCTATTACGGCCGACTGGGGAAATCTGACGAGATATGCCGAGACATAGAGTAAAAGTGAACTACTCTATTGGGATCCAGATTCAACTGTAGCTATTCAATTAAATAGCGTTTAATAACACCATGACTTTAATATTTTTTTACGCAGGTTCTGTTAATCTTCTGCCTTAAAGTTTTTCGAATCAGAATCACCCTCTACAATTTTGTTTTTGTGCCTTTCCAAGTAACCTATTTTCACCGATCATAAGTTACCTCTCACCATAATAGCAAGCAATAAAAAACTATATAATCGCATAGACTTCAAACGGTAATGTTACAAGTCAGTTTATACTGTTAAGTATATGTGAATCAGCTAGTACGGGCGTAAGATTTTTATTTTTGTTTGCCTCGTCCCACGTTGTTTACGTTTAGGAGTTCTAAAAGAGATCCAACGTGTGTTGGTGTAACCCCATGTCTACATTTATATATATTAACCGGTGTTATGACAAGCTCATAATGTTTGAAAGCTATTTTATCGTCGAAGTTAACACGACGTAAACTGGTTCGATTGGACGGGGCACTTTTCCGCAGTTTTATGCTAACTATAACTACGTTTTACGAGGCAACCATTAACCCATAAACATCCCCCGGTTTTCAGTCATCATCGCTCGACACAACATAAACTTTCATTTCACACAATCAGTACCAGATTAAAACTGCTTATGGCGAACACTCGTTTCAATGTATACGTTGGCGGAATTGCTTTTGTTCCTGAACTGCCACCGTTGAAACGCATTAAGCGAAGTCATTCGGAGTGTTCATAATATTTCATGTGCGGCTGATATCTTAACTGCATCGTTAAACATCACGGGGATTTATTATATTCATAACGAGTTTAAATCGGTGTGAAGTTGTTAGTACAGTTGAATTGGTAGTTACAGCACCCAAGACTACATTAAGATCGAGAAAATTTGACAGAAATATGGCCCGAAAGTCAGTCGACAGGTCAATGAGACTGTGAAGGTCTGAAACGGAAACAAATAACACGTATCCTCAGAAAATTGTTCAAGAAAATTAAAAATGTCAAATTCCAAAAATAGATATCAGTTAAAGTTTAGGAGTTAAAATGCATGGGGGTATTTCATCCTTGGCTGCCTAGACAATACAAGAGACGCCATATGTTCTTGCAATGGAGTCCAATGCGAGTAATGCCGCACGCAAGACAATCTCTCCATCGTGGCATCACGTAGCGTTGTTTTTAATTAATGAATCAAAATATTTTCGCGTACTAGAACCGATTTGCTACTGCACTGTGGCTTGAAAGCTTGTTTCTGTATACTGTATATAGTATTTCTAGTATTAATTTGGAAATTCACTCTAAAACATTGCTACCAGGATAAGTCATTTCAAAGCTTGAGGTGATAGAATGAAAGCCCGAGGCCGTGCTTGAATATTGCAACGATATCCGTATAAAAATATAGTTCACCAGATATGTTATGCGCTTACCTCAAACGAAAGGAGTCGGTTGTTTACCTGGCTCACCATTTCAGGCCCTCTGCTTGATTTGATTTATGCCGATCGCATAACCGTAGGTTAAATGATATTTTTATTTACTTTTATTGAATCATTTATGGAGATCATTAAATTAACGTTATTTACTATAAATAAATAATGTGTTATAAATAACTCATTTACATCATGACTATCATTGAATATAAAGTAGTGAAACAATGTTTTCATTTTATAAAGTGATTCTAAAATTCAATAATTATAAATTGTGGATCGACGACCACGTACATCGTTATGAAGTATTCCTTTGTCGGTCTTTTTTTATGAGTTCCAAACTGACTTTGGATATCCTATACCTAAGTTTTTATGTACTATGTTGCTAACAGTATTCGAATTTTCTATTTTAAGTCACTAGCATTTTTTTCCGCTATGAAAAAAGTCATTGGAAGCATTCGACTGGACATTCAATCCTTTTAATGGTATACCACTTCCAATCCAGTCAGATGTGAATTATTTAGAGCTAAGGACTCTAATTAAATACACTTAACCTGTTTCGTGCTTTTAGATTCAACACTTGTTTCTACTACCTTATGCTTCGAATTAAGACGAGTTAGTGTTAATGTTTTCTTAAATGGAATCCACTAATTCATGTAATATAGGTAGCGTATTGGACTTTTAATATTTTTTGTTTAATTTCTCTGATATTATTTGATCGATATGATTATAAAATGATTATTATCAAATTATATCGCTTTTCAATTCACGTTATTGGTTTGGAAATAATATAAAATAATTGCTTTCTATGGATTAATTTAACATGACACCCACATTGGACAGAGGTCATTAGTACAAGGAAAATAGACAAAATAGTGGAAATAATTCGAACAAAGCTGATTTGTAATAGAGATGGTGACGTGTAAACATACTATAGACTGAACGATTCTGTGTGAGCTTCGAACGCCATATTATAGGAATAGATTTTTTCCAAACATCTTGTGAACCATTATATTTATGTAGGTAATACCGCAACACCAAATCGTAATGAATTCTATTTTCTACTAAAAGCTTAAATTCTCATCACATTCTTCTTATTATTCGCAACGTTTTAGCAGGCGTTTTGTGATTTATGTATTATTTTAGTTGGCCTTCTATTGCTGTATGGCACGTCTGACAGCATCACATCTGTCACGGTTGCCTGCTAGACGTACTACTTTGCCAAATCTGTTTCCCATTAAATTTTTGGCGCAACAACTCAATGCTTCGAAGGATGTCCTCTTCGCCCCTTGTGTTCTGGTTTTCCCCAAACTATCAACCGATCTATATTGTCTCATTTTTTTGTCGACGTGTCCAAAAACTGAAAGGATTGGGGAGAGTCGCTTTAGGCGACGTATTTCTTGAAAAATCTAGCTCTGGTGGTGCGCTGAGCTGTCCTGAAAATTTGCAGCAATCGTCTCCAGATTAAAAAAACCGCAAGAACTTCAAGCTGTCTTGTTTTCTACGACACAATTACACATCCTTAACGTCCTGGAAGATTTTCATTTGCTTCGGTTATAATAATAATTTCCGTTTTGTAAATTATGCTTAAACTTTAGTCAGAGCTTATTGTTTGAAGGTGGATGAGCGCATCCTCGTTTGCTGCAACTAAGGTGATATCATCTGCGAATCATAAGTTAGCGATTTAGAAGTATAATTACTCTGCCCCCCCAGCTCTCCGACATGCGTCACATCACATGTTCACTATAGATGTTTAAAAGGATTGATAATAGAACGCAGCCCTAGCCCTGTCTAGCGCCTCTACCAATTTCTCATTTGTCGGAATTGATAGTTGAAGAGAAAAAAATGAAGACATAAGATTGTGACTTCCTATGTTTACAGGCTGCCACATGATCTCTGCTGTGTTCGGAAAATGCATAATCTCGCTTGTGAAAACTTTAGCCAACAGAAAGCTAAAAGATGAAGCAGTTTTCCAACACGAACAATTGTTTCATAATAAAACTGCAGGTGCAGAAAGTATTTCTTATCTTGCATGACGCTAAGGAAAGTAAATAATCACTAAACTATCATTTTATATTTCCAAGTCTTCATTGCATATAAAGGAAGTTGTAGAAAGCCATAATATAAAATAATTAGTTAAATAAAACAAATGTGTATGATGTATTTCTTTAATTAACCCTCGGTGTAATTTTTAAAAACAAAAGATATATCACTCTTAATTTTTCAATATGTCGTTAATGTTAATTTATTGTTTAAATAAACTTCCATGTACATAATAATATATGTAAGTATATTCGTGACGGTTGAGTGAAAAACTATAATGACTACTGTTATAATTATCGAAGTAATAACAATTATAAATTCTAAGTGAGGCTGTCAAGGGATATGAATTTATTTTGCCTGACTGTTTATTAGCTTTGTTGATACAGAACTAGAAACATAACTTGTCATTAGCACCGTTTAAGTTTCCATAATTGCATGTTTTTACATTAGAACGTTATCCGGTATTTATTAATGTACCGTGGACAATTTATTATATCATGATGAGACAGATATAATTATAAGGACTTGAAAAATTAAATGATATCATAACTATCATGTCGATATGCCATTTACACAGTTATGGAGTCACTGTGGCCAATGAACCTTCTTTGAAAATTTTTTGGTCGCGTTTTTAATCATGTCATAGAACAATAAATAGAAATAAATCTGAAAATTATTTTTTTTTAATTAAGAGAGCGTAAAAATGTAACTAATAGTACATCGCGTTTAGAATTATTTCAATATTTAAAGTTTTAGTTGACGTTGTATTACTTTTAAGTGAGTAGTGGGCAAATACCAAAACATGTTTTTGCAAAAGTTAAAGTACGCGTACTCGTTTAATTTCTGTAAAATCTGGAAAAATATCCCCATCTCGAATGTTGTGTTTTGACATTATGTGACATTATTTTCCTCAAAATGTGTATTTTTATTTGCACGTTTTTCTAGATGAAGTACTTGGTTCCTCTAAACCACTAATTGCTACAACTATTCTTCGCATCATCTGCAGGTTCATAAATTACTATCTGAGTTTGAGGAATGAATATCATATACAAGTGACAACTTCACAAATATCCCCTATTATAATATAAAATGTTAGTCTTCTGACGACAGTCGACTGCACACTAAGTTAAATTTCGTTGAATACGTACGAAAATAGAGAAAGGGAAAAATAAAGAAAAAACGTTTCCCCCTGGTTCCTTTTTCGTACGAGTAGTTTTTAATGTTTGCTAAAAATACTGGTACTAAGTCCTTCAAAGAAATACGTACTCAAAGAGAGTACTTTGTATTAGAGTAGAATATCCTGCATTCTCAGCGAACACACACATACGTTTTTAAAACGTATTCTCAACGTCACATTGGTTGATAATTCGTGTTATGTTAGGAAATCAATCGTTTTTATAGTTGGACAGAGAAGGGTCTACCGTAACGTTAAAAATACGTGTTTTTCACTGGAAATGTTGGCAGTGCTTTGACAACGTTGTTTAAGCAGTTTAATTGTGAAATTTCTGTTAAACGTCAATAAAACGTTCATATTAAATAAATAATCTATTGAGATCGAACAAAACCGTTATTAAAAGGTTTTGGAGTTACGTACACTAATAATACATATAAAACGTTTTGGAAACGTTTTGGAGTAACTGTATCGTAAAATAAACTTTTCACACTACGACTAATCTCCAAGGCCAGGAATCTAGAGAGAGAGAGACTTTAAAATTCAACAAAGAAACGTTAAATTGCGGGATAACATATATCATTCATATGTATATATATTTGTTAAAACAAGTGGTCGAATTGTCGTCTTCTACACGTGTCAATGGCGATGCAGAAAAACGCTCTATATGGATTAAATTATTTTATTGGTAGATAGTGATCACGTGTTATAACGTACCATTTCAAGTTCGTGCAAAAGTTTGTTAATTACTTATTTGTCACTATAATAATATAACGAGTCGATGGAGTTTTTTTGTGATATGTTACCTCTCGTGTTACCGTGTTTGTTTTGGTATTCTATGTTTATATGTGGTAACTTTATTAATTATGTGTCTTCGTTTAATGAACACAGTTTTTTTAATTTGGTTATTTATATTTTTGCAACCATTTAGTGTTTATGTCAGCTACCAATGTAAATTTGAAGGAAACATTTTTTGGATTTAATTTTTCATCGTTATTTATAGATATTTTGTCCCATACCCGACCCCCGTCATTAGGATTTCCGTAATTATTGTCGTTAGAAGTTTCGTTAAATGAGAGAAAGTTGGCTATTTTACCACTTTTTTAGTGAAAAACTAGGATCATTTAATTTTAATATTTAGGAATGTCCATTTGGTTATATTTATTTTCAGACTTCTAGAAAATATTACTGAGACATTCATTGAACTTCTTGACACCCATATTTGATATAATGTCATCACAAAATGTCATCGAGATTTAAAATGATGTCTCTTATTAATCGTTCTCATGGAAGTATAGGAATAATAACAACTACGTATATATGTTTTTGAAAAATTCGAACTACCTTCAAAAAACGGTCAATAAAAATTATATAATACATTTTTTTCCGTCGTTAGATTAGTTGAACCTGATTATACAGGGTGTAATTAGTTTCATGTCATTAAAAAAAACTGGTAGTACGGAACGACAAGACAAACAAAAAAAACTTATATAACATGGGGTCGAAAGCTCATAGTTTTGGAGACAGAAAATAAACAAAAATTTCGCAAATTTTCAATAAAATCTTTTGAGAACTGCTGGAATATTGAGGTAGGTTTAGATCGTCGCGCGTGTCTTTGCCTATGATGCTCAATATTTGTGTAGATAGCTATAAAATGTCGGCGGTCTTTAGCGGTGCGGTAAATAAGATGGAAGACGTCGACGTTTTCTGAGTGTTTAGTAGATCTGATCTGAAGAAAACTATACTCTGACTCTCCCTTGTGCAATATTTTAATTTCTGTGGTTGTTTCGTTATGTACACACGTCCAACCCGCCGTTTGTTGTTTTTGTTATTTTTGAATTTCGGGTCGCTTTGTATTTATAGTGAACATTTATTTTATTGACTTTACCGTTCAAGTCGTTAAATTCTTGATTACAACTTACTCGTTCGTTCTTTTTGTATTCCGTTTTGGATTTTGTACCAAGTTTTTCTTTTATTTTTCTTTATTGACAACGTTAGTTGATAATTTATTGTTTAGTGTTGAACGGAGTACGTATGTCCTTAATTCGACGTACCGAACTGTGTATTGATGCAGATGCAGATTTGGAATAATTTACTTAGGTGGTAAGCTTTTAACCCAGGACACTCATTTATTTTACAAACGTTAATAAATCACATTTAAATATTCTAAATTATAAACATTAATCCAATATTTTGTTCCAAATTAAAAGACACACATATAAAGAAATGCTCTGTTTAAACTTCTACGGCCATTATTAGCTTGCAGTTGTGCAGGAAAATATAACGAATTATTTACCTCTTTATAATTGCCTCAGTTCGGTTGAGGCGGTCCATCAAAGGCGGTCGATGATCCAAGGCCTTTGCACTTTTTTGTGACAATTTAAAAGTTGTATAATTGGGAACTACAAGTTTATTGACCAAGAAAAGCAGTGGTTCTCAATTATTTTCTACATTAATATTAAAAAAAAATATATAAAGATGTTGACCTAGGTCAGTTTTTTTCAAAGTGCCCCTTAGAGGGAAAAGTCATAAAGGTTTTTTGTTTGTCTAGTCGGTCCCCATTACCAGTTTTTTTTAATGACATGAAGCTGATTACACCCTGCACATTATGGATTTGAGGTCAGGTAAAAGAAATCGTTCGGTTTTGTTATTTGTTCATTCTTACACTGACCTTGATATCGCTATTAGGTAATTAGGTTCAATTAACCGAATAACGCGACGGTGAAACTTTATTTTATAATTTTTAGTTGCCGTTTTTAAAAGGCGGTTTAAGTTTCTTACTCTTTTTAGTAGCCCAATTTTATGTAAATCTCCAAAAGTTTCGCGATTAGGTATGGTAATCCATATATGGGATTCCACCATTTTAAACCTTTAATTCCGAACATACATGACCATTTACCTGTAGTCGCTCCACCGCCATAACTTCGAAAGTTCTCTAATGGAAAGTTCTTATTTAGACCTGCACCTCCGCCATAACTTCAAATATTCTGTAATACTTTACTCATACTCTTACTTTTTCCTATTTTTGCTCACCTTATATTAGCTTGATAAAAAAAATATGGGATCACCGCCGAGTCAAACTCTACAGTTTGAAAAGTATTTCGTAGATGTCACTTAAGTAAGCCATTCCCAAAAAAAGAGGGAAATAATTGTTTTTTGCAATAACTCGATAATTAAAGGGTGGCATTTTTTAATGGATATTTGGTATGGTCATTCCTAAAACACTTCAAAACCTTTTCCATTTAACCATATTTTTATCATCAATAGTAAATGAGATACTGGTGGTGATGGTGGTAAAGAAGCATTGAAAAAAAGGTTGGAACACATGTCTATTAAATTTTAAACTTATTTTCCAGATGTAATTGACACTTAAAAATCTTAACCAAGCCTTATTTCGAAACGTAAAAATTTAAGCACATTAATAATTAAAATTACCGTTTCGACTGTACATAAAAAGGCACGTTTTTTTAAAATGCTGTTTGGACATTATAGACGCTAGTCTTTTTAATGTGTGTATAATTTTTACTAAAATACATTCGGCGAGTATAGAAGATCGATTGGCAGCGAATCTGGATTTTTTTTGTCGTAACTCCTTAACTATTAAACGTTAGTCTAGAGAAGGGACGTGGGATGTTGTTCACTCTGTACAAGGTTTATTTAGACGTTGTGCGCCTTTGTGCGTGAGAAATTTCGGTTCAAACTGGTACGTTCGGTAACGGAAATAGATATGTTTAATTTTAATCTATATACATTTTGCTGTCGATAGGGACCAATAATTATGTGGGAAGTCAATTAAAATCTCATCTGATCCCAATTTACCGATTCTCGGAATAATTGTATAAAAATACACAGAAAAAGATTTACATTTTATTTGTTGTACAGCCACAAAGCATTGGTGTTTACGTTGCATTGAATCATCTACAAAGAAAACGTGCCTATCACGATGTGGTTTGTTAAACATCGGTCTAGCATTAAATAAATACCAGTTCTAAGTAAATAATAGCTTTTTATGTGGAGATTAAGTTGTATTGTGGTTGCGCTCAATGGGATTACTTGTGGGATTTTTAGTTTTATTTCTACTAGATGCAGAGGCGTAGCCAGGGCAATGCCTGTGTCTGATCACTAGTATTATAAAAATATTTTGAACGCTTTCGCAATTAAAACTGAGAAATGTTATTTCTTGAAAATGTAATTTCGATAACTTTCATCGCATTTTTCAATGGTTTTCTTTAGCTTAAAATGTTGTGTGTATACAGTGTGAATCTAAAGAAACGCACAAAATTCATATCTTTGGTATGTGTCATTTTTCAAAAAAATCCTCGAACAGGTATAAATATTGTATGTGCTTTTCTAAAACCACGAATATCGCTCATAATGGAATATGTTTCATCAATGTACTTTGTATATGGTACAGTACAGTACTTATACCAGTATTTTTCGAAAATTATTCATATCATAAAATTTGCAAAATGTAAATCACATACACCACTTTTCAACGTTCCTCAATTTGTAGAAAGATCGTTTTTACTCGATACTAAACTCGTTTATTGTTTATATAATAATTAGTTTATTGATGATGAACAAAATAATACATAATTTACAAATACAACTTTAACTACAATAAACAGTGAAATAATAAGTCTGAGAAGTACGAAAATACTTGCGTAAATTATTTCTAATGTACATCGTTTGCAACGTTAATCTCCCAGTAAGCACAAATGCTGCTAAATCTGAAATATTAATGCAAGGTAATAATAATTAAAACTAAGCTGGCTTATATATTATATAATTCACGTGGTAAGTTCAAAATTTGTACTGTCAAGTATAAAAATGTGAAGTGCACGGTAAAAATAATAGATGTTCAATAAAGATAATCTGTGTTCGGTATACCTTGTTTGATGATCAATAAAATAATGGAAAATCAGCAACTTTTATTTATGTTAGGTAGAAATTGTGGGCTGCATAGTAAAATTAACGAATATTCGGTAAATCCGAAAGGCATGTCACGTAGATATTGTGGATGCTAGATATAAGTACCTATAATGCATAGTGCTATATGCGTTAACTTCAGAAACTTCTGAGCAACAAGCGAGAAGTCGCGCTTGTTTTGTGTATTTTAGATGTGTACTGTGTTGATGGTACTGAATATATAGTAATTTATGTACTTTATTAGTTTTTAATGTTGCTGATTCTGATAAGGGCATAATATGTATACTGTGTAGTGTGTATATCTGCATTAAATACTTGGCATCTATTATTTTTGTAACGGGAAAATAAATTAAAATACTTAATTATACTCTATTTGAAAATGCAAGAGAGTAACTGAAAGTCATTTATAAATGCAAATCCTGTAAAGACATAATCAGCTTGTTAGTAAGTTCTTTCTAATATATATTATATTACTAGCTGTGTTTTTATAGGATTTGTATTTCTAATGAGCTTCTATTACTCTTCTTCAGTTCCAAATAGAGTATACTGGTAGTATTTTATGGTGCATAAATGCATTAAGATACTTGTAATGCAGTGTATAAACGTATATTAAAACACTGTGCAATAATTACAAGTCATTTAAAAAGAGTTTGTAGCCCTCTCGAAAAGAATCGATCTGTGCCCCTGGCTACACACTCGTCGGAAATCTTGCGGAAGTTTTTGTAGTACACAGTTCCTCGATTATAACAAATTGGTCGGTTTTTACGTCTTGTACCACTAATTCATTTACTTTTAATCTCACAGCATAAATAACCGATACTGTAACAGTGGTTAAGCGTGAAGAAAAAGTGCTAAGAAAAAAGAAATAATAATTAATTAGAGTGTGTCAAAACATGTTTAAGAGGTAAAACCGGCACTGTGACATTTACCTTTAAATAAATAAACTGATTATAACCCCCGGACCATGCTAGTGTAATAAATGTGACGACCAAGAAGACTAGGTTTGTGTCATGAAATTTTCAATTGGATTTTCCTTCTGAACGAGGTGAACTAAAACCGCAACCATAGCTATCATAGTGCGCCTTCAGGATAACGCCGACCAAGATGTGGGCAAAGAGGCGACCGAGATCAAAGAGAAAGAGGGTCATCAGGAAACCGTAGACACTCCATTAACCTCACCCTCTGATGAACTTCCTGTCCAGGTACAGATAATGTGCATTATTTATGTCAGAATATTAAGATTACAATTGTTAAATCATTGATGCCAATGCCAATGTATAATGTATTTTAAACCGTTGTTGGAAATGAATTAGTCGGCAGCATTCAACATTTTTAACCAAGAAATCGATCGTAAAGAACTTTCCCGCTCATATTAACGTTATAAAATGCAAAGGAAACTTTTTGGAATATCTAAATAAGTTAAATTAAAGAATAAAAATACTGTAACATTAAATTGCTGATATTGAGTAGTTCAATAATATACTCGTGTGTATTTGATTCCTCTTTGTTGACATTTCACACTAGCTCATATTCATATTTGTGCGAAGGCAGATCGTGAAACCTTAAAAAACGTATAAGCTGGGTTTTAATTGTAATTGATATATGGGATATATATATTGAACAAATTAAGAATATCCCATATTATTTCATACTTTTTAAAGTTAGTTTTGACATTCTCTTAATTCTTCTAAGTTTTCTTTTTAGGACTTCCTGCCACATATATCTTTACTTCCAAACGACCGAGGCATATGTCTACAAAATAATGCAACTATCCAGTATTTTACAGGGAAATAACCTCTGCGCCTCTGAGTTTTACGTCAAAGGATCAATTAGAGGGTGTTTTTTTGACAACTGATACGGTAAGAATAAAAATATAAAAATAGTCGCTTTGAGAAAGGAAACAGAACAGGCTTCCGAAACCTTAGCGAAATGATTTATTTTTATAGTTTTATTTGTCAAAAAACACTCTAACTAATCTACAGGGAGTTTCACATAGCAGTGGCAAGCTAAGTCTTGAATTTTTTAAATAAAACACCCAATATTCTTTTATTTATTTATATTTAACACTTAATTATCTGTCCAAGCATCTATCATTTTTGAACGTATAGTGCGGCGTTGCCACGTTATTCCACCTTTTTCAATAAAAACTTCATTTGCAACAGTCAATTGTAAAATCTGTTAAAAACCTATTTTCTTAAATTTGACTTTCGTTTCACGGTGAACGTTAGTCAAAGCATTATACTCAATTCCAAACCTCTCATAATCGAACAGTTCTACAGGGTGTTGTATACGATAATTCAAATTGTAATATTTTTAAACTGTAATAAATCAATTCTTTGAAATAGAACGCTATATGTTCTTACTTTCAGCAATCAATTACCTACAGGTTGGTATGGTGACTACTTTTTTCGACTTGATTTTTTTCAAAAACCGTCGAAGAAAAGTACATATATCAGGCTGTAGGTAAGTGTTTGCTGAAACATTGTAGGTAAAAACATGGAGGGTGTTCCATTTGAAAAAATGAGTTGTAGCCTAAGAGCTAGGGAAAAAAAGACTACGGAAATTAAAAACGATAAGGTGCAGTGTAAATTTTTATGTAAGAACCCTCCTTACTAGCTGAAAACTACATAGCTCTGCAGCCAGAAGTCCATCCCGGGGAGGGAAGCGTGGGCGGGCGATCAAACGGGTTAATTTTTAATCAAAATAAAATCTTGTGCAGCTCTGAAATTTTGTGTAGTTATAGTTTTTAACTGTAGAAATTGGGTAAAATTATTTCCAGAGGTCTAGGTCGGGGATTAAACGTTGCCAGAAGTCGGTAAAGTTGTAAGAAAATTGTTCAAATTATTAAAATTTGACATTGGCCAAGGTGCAGTTCTGGCGATTTTGTTTTTATATTTAAAATCTCCCTATTCTTCCTTGTTTTCCGTTTATTAACGTACCACCAGTGACATTAATGGAATAAAAAACAAATCAAATTCGCGAAATGTTAACAAATACTATTTTTCGTTCTCTTCTGTCGGCTCGAATTTTCGATTTCGCCCATGCATTTAACGATGTCGTGATATTGCCAATTTTCATCTTTCGATATCGACACTAGGAAGCCGTCCTGCTGATGTATTTATTTAGTTATGATGTACGGGTGTACTTTTTTAATTTGTTTTGAACTCTTTCTTATCCTAAAATTACATCATATTTATTTATTTATTTCTACAGTTAAAAACTTTAACTACACAAAATTTCAGAGCTGCACTCAAGGATTTTATTTTAATTAAAAATTAACGCGTTTGACTGCCCGCCCACGCTTCCCTCCTCTGGATGGACTGCACAGCTATGTACTTTTCAGCTGGTAAGGAGAGTATTTACATAAAAAATTTCACTGCACCTTATCATTTTTAATTTCCGTAGCCAGCTCTCCGTCAGTTTAAAAATGTAAAAATTTTAATCATGTTGGAGAACACCCTGTGAAATAAATTTTACTATGAGAGGCCTGCAAGTTAGTTTAGGGCCTTGACTAACATTTACAGTAACAACATTAAAATTTATGCATATACGTTTTTTACAGATTTTAAAATAAAAACAGACTTTGTTAAGTACAATTAATTAAATGTAATGCACGTTGTAATGTTATAACCGAGAACGTAGTTGTTTCGTTAATACATGCATACATAATTGTTTAAAATTCTTTCTAGTTTCATATATTTCACAACTTATTAATACCAATATAATTTCACAGTGTGAAATGCTCCTTTATTAAGTAATAAAAATAATGCCTGGATAAATTGATGGGTAGTTAAAAGTGTGTTTTTCTATTAAATTATAACTCAATAATGTTAGAATTAAAGAGTTTTATAGATAAAATAAAATTATATACATAATATAAACGACATCAATTTATCATATGGGTAATAAAAGTATATGTTTACGTTTTTACAGCCCCTCCGATATGTGACTCCGGCTATAAATAAGTTATTATTTAATTTTCAGTGAACATTTGACTTTATACTCCTCCCTAATGTTAGTTGGGTAATAAAATCCACAGTTTTAGTGTTCATACATGGTATAATAATGCATAAAAATACTTGGAAATCGGCTCTCTAGCTGGCACCATAACTTTTATCTCCGGCTATAATTTATAGGGTCGTTAATTAAACCTTTTAAATGTTTACAACCGATGATAATAAAACGGCAACTCGGTAATGGCAGTTTATGTCGACAGTTAACATAACCACGGCCGAACATAAAATGCCAACATCGACTAATAAGTGTAACTTTAATGGCCAAGGTTGGCAGCACTGACAGCACGAACAAATTCAATACACATAACCAATTGGTATTCCTTCGGTGTACGCTAATCACGATCATGAGAATTTCATTATTGATTTTACCAATCTCACACGTACCCAAAGAATCTCGGGAACCATTTTTTCACAAAGACCTTTCGAGAATGAAACGAATGTTAATTTGAACAACGGCCATTATCGAACGATCTATTTCCTTTAACATTCCCGCACTTCAAATTTATTTCTCTTTGTCTTTACTTCCCAAAAATAACGCTCTACGTTTCTAAACTAATATAATAATACAGGGTGTCTGGCGTATATTTAAGTAATATTGTGCACGATAATACATTGGCCCAAAAGAAGTAACAAAGACTTATAAAATGTTTTGTTTTCTCCAATTATTTTTCTTAAATTAAATAAGTATTTTCTAAAATTACGATATTTTTAGGCCAGATAGTAGTACTAATAATGTTGATTATGTCAGTAACGCTGGTCAAATTAGGCCAGGTTCAAGGTTTTTTCGCGATCTGTATTACGCTTTATTATGTTCATTATTACATCTGTAAGAAAAAAATAAAAAACATTAAAAAACGCCAGATAAGTGCAACACGACCTGTGAATGTTGTTAGCTGTCTTTCATAAACAATGCCGCCGCTATCGACGTCAGCAGCCCAAGAGACATTCCTTGTCTTTTTCGGCGTTGCGGTATGTAGTTGTCGGCTATACCACCTACAGTATTGCCAATGTGTTTGATTTTACTAGTTTGTTAGTGAAGTTGTAGTGAAAATTGACGTAAACTGGTTTCACAAAAACCGAAAGGAAAAAGTCAAATGTATTAAAATGGAGATGTTGCGTTGGTCAAGTTTCAGGACCCCTTCTTCCCATTCACCTGTAAAACACTGACTCTGATTCTGGTGCTCGTTCAAACTGAACTGTGGAGATGCCCCGCTATGGGGCAATATTTTGCAAGAACTGAACGTAAATGTGGCCGCTGAAACGAGGTGACATCAAGTTCTCTTTCACAATACCAGCCCTAATATTGATATAAAATTGTTGCTAGTTTTGTCTAAAGGCAATAGTATAAGGATCGCTTCTGCTGTGGGCCATTTCGACTGTTGAAATTCATCCCGAGTAAAACTTGCCACATCCAAAATAACTCAATTCTTCCCAAGTTAGGCGGGATCAAATTGCAACCTGAAAACTATTGGCAGAAAGCGATCCAGTGAGGGCAGTTTTCAGGAGTCATGGTTTGTACTTTTCGTAAATGGTAGAGACGAATGAGTTGGTCGTGCGCAACATGCCATATCATTCATCTGAAAGCCTCATCTGGTGTACAATTTCGCCAACACTTGTAGAAGATTCTTGTGCTACGCGGCCAAAGATTAGAGAATTAACAAGATAGGACAGCTGACGGAAAACCTTTTATCTTTTAGCAATGGCGCCATTGACCTCGACATTTAAATTCAAGTTCTCGCACAGTTGCCACAATGTGACAATCAGACGGAGAAGGTAATATTAGAAAGAGAGGCCAATAGTGAAAGTTGGACAACACTTTCCTGATAGAACGACCGAACTCAGCTGACTGTCAGTACCCAAGGTTACTAAAAAACAGGTTGCTTTGTAATGTATGTCACATGAAGTATTTCTATGTTTATATGTAAGGTATCTACTTGGTTAGGATAGAATTGTACATTGAAAGAATAATTTTGAAAGTTTTTTCTATAAAATGAGTAAAAAAAAGCCACACGCAGCTGTCATCGAGGTCTATACGTGACATAGCACTTGTCGATTCTAATGAGCCAACATATCTTTTAGTAAGCTTGGTCAAATTCGTTTAATGCGTACCAGACAATTCCCGAAACCGTTTCCGCTGGATGTCGTGTCCCTTTAAATTGTAGTTCACAACTGTCTTCGTCTATTTCGTCCTCTCCGTCTGACTGTTCTACCTTGTTAATTCTCTAATCTTTGACGCAGTTTAAGACTTCTATGAACACTACCGTGCGTGCTCTTCTTGAACGCTCACTGACACATTTCAGGTTATCTATTTTCACGGAGGCGGCGATGAATGGAAGCAAATGTGTTATGAGACTGAGGACCATTAGGATATTTGTCTTGGTACAAGTGTGCAGCTTTTTTTCCATTAAATTGCACCTCATAGTAAACAAGATGCATATTAGTTTGTTCTTGAAAAGAAAAATTATTGTATATTTTGAAGAACTTCGAATAAGTCAATAAAAAAGGCTTAGGTACTGTCGATACAGAAAAGACAAAAAAACTTTGATAATGCAGTTTGGCAATAAAAATGATGAATTGTGAATAAAGCAACACAGGGTGTCCCATATTAATTGTGCATATTCGAGTAGTTGAAAATATGATTTAAAAATTTAATTTGTTCTAGGGCCATAACAGTTACTTTACGGACATGGGTTTATTAAGGCCAGGTCCACATTAAGATGCGTAAAATACGTGTGCGTATTATCGGCAAGGAAGTGTTGCGTTCACAATGTGCAGATTTTCGGCGTCTATGTGGTCGTCAGTTTGCGTCAAACAATTGAAGTAGTATGTTTAAAGTAAAATTTGTTTGCACTTTGGAAGCCGCGGGGATACTTCTAAGACTCACCTGCAGACAGTATTGGATTCGACCTTATCATGTTGAAGGCAACCCAAGTAAAACGATTTCCGGTATATTTTACAGCAATATTAGAAAACACGACAGCATTTTTTTTATTTATTGTCGAATGTCTACTAGTACAGTAAACTTGTTCTTATCGAACATTTTCACAAATTTAAATCCAATTTAATCAACTGCAAAAATTAATAAAATTGCAAATACGCACCGACCGATCCGTGCAGTATGAACGCTTGCTCAGGAATGCACGTGTTTTCCATCAACTTCCCGGTAATGGAGCTCGGGACCTGCATCCGGACGTACGTATTTCCGGCAGCATACTGCGTGGTAGCGTATTCTACGCATAGTGTGAACCCGACCTAACAAAAATGGCTTGTTTTCGTGTCCTCTATAAGCCCTTCAAATTTGTCGGTATCTTTTTAGGGCGCCCTGTATGTGGAGAAATAATTATCAACGTGTGTTGTAATGCCCGCCCGAAATGTTATTTTGTTTTTAGTTAACTATTTGAATTTCCATAAGCGTTTAAATAGTAATCAACGCGTTAATAATACCAAAAATGGCCCCCCTCGATGAAAACGGTAATTGTAAAACAGCCCCATTTTTAAATCCCCCGTTTCCGAGTGCTAAAACTTTTATTCCTGGTCATTACCACGAGATTCTGTATATAAGTCCGCCCTACGCCACTATCGCCTCGGGGTGGTCATTACGCGTCGCAATGCCGTCTATAAACTGCCATCCTAACGAGTATGGCCGAATTAACAGAGCCCTCTGTCGCTAATGTCGCCCATAATCGTAAACGCGATGCTCGAGTGTTTTTCACTTATATAGCCCAGCTCTTTTCTCGGCTTGGGGTATGTTTTGAGGTTTAATGGCTCCTAGATGGCAATAATCAGCTTGAACCGTAGTTTTTTTTAAGCCGACAAGCCACAGAAAGGGCGATTTAAAAACATTTTATGTGGAAGGAAAATGTAGCCAGACTAAACGGATAGAGTTAGCATCGGAAGCGGACAAACGACTGCTGGAAGAAAAACGATTTTCTAAGCTCTTTTAGATTTTTTGATGTGCTGTATGTAAACGACAGTGATATATTTGTTCCAGTCCATAAAGATGCGGGATGTACTATTGATATTTCCATATGTAAATTTCATTTTATGCGATATGTTTTACAGATATTGGGACAGGGATAGATGGTCTAGATCCCAGAAAACTTTTAAGAAACATTACATGTGTTCGGCGTTAGGTATGGATAACTTTTTTCTGTATAGCCTCTTCACAGATATAATAACATGACTATATACTGGCTATTAGCACTGACAATAAAATGTAGTTAAATTCTGTTGTGAGGGATGAACGATTGTTATTTTAAATGTTGTAAATGAATGATTTATGAATAAACTATACTTCTCTTTCGCCTTATTCGAAATGGGGCATTATGTTCTCTAAATGTGTGATGCTGCTTGTTATTAACGAACTGTCGCCCAACTTAAATGCGTACAATTTTTTAGACATCTACTGAACGTATTCCGCTAGTGGGGTTATATAAATCGCATTTATTTGTATTTCTGTCTTGGCGAAGTTCAGCAGTAACAAAGTCTCTGACGGTGGTGTATTATAGGTAGAGAGCCCGCTATATAGATTTCCTACGAATAAAATACATGCAAAACTTTGTATGAGTGAGTAATTACTATCACAGACCTACAAGGAGCCACTTTTCATATAAGCAAATTTTGCCCGAGTCATGGAATTTTACCGGAAGTGACGTCAAAACCCATTTTGGATGCGGACAAATAAGAAAAGGCAGCCTATTTTTTTTAATAACTAGAAGGCTTATACTTTAACTTAAAAGAAAAATCATGTATTCGATAACTTAAGATAACAAAAAATAAACTTTAATCGAGGGTGTCTCAGGATTGCGGGCAAATTAAGCCTGGCAGGCTGGGCGTCCACTACCATCTTATTGTGTACCTCAAGATCTACATTTTAACATACATAAGCTTTATTCATATATTCGATGACACAAAAAATCGTGACCGGAAGTGACGTCAGAATTCCATGACGCGGGCAGCAAAAATGAAAAGTGGCTTCCTGTATGTCTGTGGTAGTACTTACTCACTCACATACAGATTTTCATGTTTCTTATTCATAGGAAATCTATACAGCCGACTCTCCACCTATATCGTGATGAATTTGAAAACGAGGCTAATAAATGTGGTCACCGGCACCACGTATGCTAGAGACGACCCCACTGTGTAGCGGTGTAGTTATATCCATTTTAATTTCTTATTGTATTTACTAAATGTGCTAATTTTTGTCAGAAACGGGTACGGATTTCTGGATAAGGAATAGACACGGTTCTATAGTCTCGTTAATGTGTTTGTTGTCAGTCATGGGTCCACGTGTACTTGTGGGTACTTCACGCATTTTTTATGGGAATTTGGTTTCGCCTCACCGAAATAGACTTTAATCATTAGGTTTTAGGTAAATCAGCGTGTGTAGACTATAGCCTCCGACTAATTGGAAAAAGGTGCTTTTGTTTTTGATACGCAGTCCATGGCTAAAGAGGGATGTCTTCCGAGAAATCTACACGTCAATCTCGCTAAATGTTTAATATCTTGTCATAAACTATCTTTCCTTGAGTAAAAAGTGTTCGCCTTTATTTGATTAATTGCCTGACCTTAAATGGGAAATTAAAATATATTTTTGAAATGTAGACTCATCAGTGATTGGTTTAACAGCCCAACTTAAAGTGTTTGAAAATTTTTGTTTAAAAAAAATATTCAGATGTTTAGTGTCCGTCGTTTTGAATGGTTAAACTATAACATCAGACTTGTCAGATAATCCTGATTTCTACAAGTCCTTGCACCAAATTTCATGTAAACCTACAGCTATATTGAATTCACCATTTTGAATTTTAACTTTAACATCAGATTCAGTATCAGCTTCGTCGAAAATACCTAATTTTAATGAAATTGGGACAAGATTTATCTCTGGCGCATTCGCCATATTCTCGAATGGAAAAACTTTTCCGATTTTTACTTACTTTAAGCTCATTTGGAACTTATTCTACCCTTTTTTAAAGGGAGGGGTAATGGGCTTGTTCCATGATATTCTTTTTATATGGTTTTTATAATTTTTCATATAGTACTCGATATTCTCATTATGCACTTATAATTTCGTATTATTAAGTTTTTCCGTTCTCGAAATATAAGGAGTTGAAATTAGTAATAGTTGCAAAAACCGAGCGCTCATTTGTGACGTCACTATACGCAAGTGACGTAAGATAAATGGCTTTCTGGGACCTTTCAAATTTAACCAGAAAGGTCGAAAAACATGGAATTTTCAAACGCTGGTAGGTAACTAAGTAAATACGAAGTTTGTTCTATTATGTCTCTACGGAAAGAATAAGGTCGGCGATGAATCCTAATCGTAAATTGCAGGGTCAAAATCGAAAATTCGTTCCGACAGGAGCGAGAGAAAATTGTAATTTTTTGACATTTCACAAAAATGTACTACCCTACTGTCAAGAAGTAACCAAAACAAACAATACTTCGAAAACACTTATAATTATAACAAAGGAGCATCAAGTCTATTGAGATCGCCGAGTCTATGCGTATAGTGACGTAGCGGCTGGCCACGCGCCATTTTCGCGAGGTGGAGATTTGTAATAGTTTTTAAGATACTAAACGTGCGAATAAGATTCTGATTTTTTGCAGAACCGTTATTTTATACTTGCACTTTCGATTTATGAAATAAAAAAAATGCCGAACAAGCCCATTCTCTATCAGAAAATACTCTAATCTACTTTTTCGCACTGTTTTTTCCTAACTTGCATGTGAATTTCGAAACCGCCTGAACAGTTGCTGGCATTTTGAAAAGTGCAGTTTGTCCATTTATGGACTTCTAGGAGTATTCGATCGCGTTTTATAAATTTCCTCAACCACAAATTAAGTAATTGCTTTCATAAGCAACCCATAAAAAGCCCCTATATAGTCCGACCTGTGGTATATATTTATAATGTATAAAGCACCACAGGAAAGCACTATTCATTTTGCATTGAGCTCGTCCATTTAAGGATACAGGGGGATTCCCAACTACGTCAACCTTGCCTAACAATATTAATAAAAACAGCTAATAACAATTTTGAGTTTTACAATTTTTATTTATATTTATTTTTTGATAATCATAAAATGTATAGGAATACTAAGGTAGCCTACCGTGTAGGAAATTTTATTCTCTTCATTTCGTTTTATACATTTTTACGTAAAACGAAACGTACACTAGATCAGCCATTTTTCCAAGATGGCGGAGTTGGCACGGACCGGATCGGTGAAAACTCTTGTTTGGGACTAATTTTATCGCGGATTGATGCTAACATTGCTAACTCAACTACAACTGCAACAATTTGAATTGAGAACTGACTACTCAATTTTACCCATACTGATTTTTTTATACGAGCATCAGATATTTGTCATATAATGCCAGTCTTATATATTAACGTCATCAACTCGTCATTTTTCAAACGGTTTGTTTACACGAATTACGGCGAGCTTTCTATTTTAAATCATAGTTGGCATTTGAACGACCAGTAGTTTCATTTCCTATATTCTTGCCAGATATTCTAAAATTGTCCGACGCTCTTTATTTACATTGTCACATTTGATCGTAAAATTGAATTGTTCCCGTCACCGCCGCCATATATAAATAACCAGGAACATTTCTTAACAGTAATATTGTGTAAGGTCCCCATCAATCTTCATTTTATCGAACGTTTTCCTATTTGTCATATATCTCCGTCAGTTTATTTTGGGCTTAAATCGTAAATCTTGTTGCATTAAATATAGATGAGGAGATATACGCCTGTCGTAGACGTAGATTACAGTATAGCTAGTGCCAGATAAGAAGCTCGTATGTTTATTCATTATTTTGTAACATTGTTTTTCAGTGCCAATATCTTCCAGGAAACTCTAATGTAATGTTAATTATGCAATTAAATTGGTTAAACATTCTCACATAATGTAAATAATGAAAATATATCGAATGCAGATTTAGTAGGCAAAATTACTAGTCAATAATAATAATAATAAAGAAGAAGTCCTAGTTTATGCTATTCAACTTAACCTTAAGCATCTTAAATAAGTAAATATTTATGTTATATCTGCGTATCAAAATAATACAAAGAATTATATGTATATTATACTTATATAAAAAATAAATTAATCACAAATAAACCGATGTAATCAAAAACATAAAATAGAAATTGAAAAAAAAAATGAACCCAGAACACAAAATGTATTTTTTGTAAAAAGACGCTAAATAAAAATCACCAAAATAATTTATAAAAAAATGTAGACATCTGTTTGGCTTGTCATTTTGTCTACTAAATCTGCATTTGATTTATAAGTTGCTTATTATACTCTTCCCAAATACAAAACAAAAAGTATATTGCATTGGTGATCGAATTCTGAACAACTTTCAAAAAGTCCGTCCGTATGTCTGTCCGTCCGTATGTCTGTATGTCCGTCTGTCTGTATGTCCGTCTGCCCGTCACATTTCTTGTAAGCATGATAACTTAGGAACCAAACCGATTGTATTGAAATTTGGACAGTAAGATAGTGTTAGCCAGAGGACGAACCCTATTTTATCAAAATCTATTAATAAATAAAAAAGTTATTAATTTTTTAAATTATTTTTTTATGTTTTTTAATTAAACAAATGAAACTAATATTATTTACAAAAAGAACTGCGAAAAGTAACAGTTACATAAAAAGTGCAGTAAATCGGCGAAGAGTATAAGAGACCAAGATCCCAGAGATCTCCAGACCTACGTCATTTTAGCAAAGCAAATATTTTGACAATAAATAGTGTTATACAGAGTGACCCATTTATAAGCGAGGCACCTTTATAACTTTTTTTTTGTCCGACTTGAACCAAATTTTACCAAAAGATAGAACAAATTAGGATCTACTTATGACCAAAAAAGCACTCGCGTCTTACAAATTCAAAGCCACCTGCGGTACCAAAATAAATGGAAATAATAAAGAAATTATTTATTGATGAAAGTTGTTCAAAATTGTCCAAAAACCTAGATTCCAATTTCAGAAATATTAAAAAAAATATTGAATTTTGTTTTTGAAGTCCAAAATTTCGACAATATTTTAAAAAAATACGAATCAATTGACAACTACTTGGCAGCTTACGTTTGTTTAATTTCAAACAAAATTGTCATAGCACAATTTTCTGATGAAAAAGCAATTAAAATATTTTCGGATTCTGACATTGTTTTAAACAACATTCCAATAGTCTTTAATATTGCTGAAATTGTGAACTCAAGGTTTTTGGACAATTCTGAACAAGTTTCATTAATAAAGTTTTTCGATTAAAAAATGCCTAATATGATTTCTTTATTTTTTCCATTTATTTTTGTACCGCAGGTGGCTTTGTATTTGTAAGACGCGAATGTTTTTTGGTCATAAGTAGATCCTAATTTGTTCTATCTTTTGGTAAAATTGGGTTCAAGTCGGATCTACGTTGAAGTATGATAGCTGGTCTTCATATATGTTTGACAGAATACTGTTAACAAGTAAAATTCATTATTGCCAGACACTTTCGGTGGGCCCTAACTTCCGCCAGACGCAGACGCTCTAAAGCTCGAAAAATCCCAACCTAACTTATAATCAAATTTTTGTTTTGTTTCCTTTTTTATAGTTGGTAGTAGATATGAGTTCACAGTTATGTTAGGTTAGGTTGAGTTTTTTCCGAGCTTTAAAGCGTCTGACGAAAGTTAGGTTGGTTTTTAACAGAATTCTGTCAAACATATATGAAAACCAGCTCTTCTTTCAAGCATTCGTCCTATATATGATCAATAAGATTAAGGTTTAGGCTGTTGGCCAGCCTTTCCGTGGCATTGATTGACATAGTATTGACATTATGTTCATTAAGAACACTATGAGTATAGTGCCGAGAATGCCCTTAGGTTAGATCTGATTTCCAAAACAGTTATTGTTGTTTGTGTTTATTTACAAATAACGGGACAATAGTGGTGTTACGACGACATGTCAGTAGACAGCATGTTTAGAGCTTTAAATGAAGAGGATATTCTGATTCATCTGGTTCTGATAATTAGATGATCAAAGAAAAATAACAGATTAGAAAAACTAAAGGCAACAAATCCGACATTAAATTTTTTTAATGGAGGTTCTCAGTTCGATCCATATGTCTGCTTTAGTATGTTTTAAGCGACTTCTTTGGATATCTTTTGCAATCCGTAGAATGACCCTATTGGTTTCAGCAAGCTCTGACTAGCATAAGATGAGCAAAAATACGAAATAGTTTTTCTATTCGAAAATATGGCGAATGCGCCGTGCATAAAATTATGTTGAAATTGGTAGTTAGGTATTTTTGAAGTAGCTAAAACTGAATCTGATGTCAAAAATAAATCATAAATATTCAACGTGACAACGCTAAGTAGGGTTGTCATCATTACTTAACTTTTGCAGGCTTACATGAAATTTAGCCACTAAAAAGGGCGAAGAATTGTTTGAAAAACTTTTTTTTTGCCTCTTAAGAAACGGTCACAAAAGCTATCAAATAAAATTTCACTGCCATTTGGTTAATTCTACCTTGTTGCTTAATATCGATATTGAGGTCGATGTAAATGAGAAAATAACAAACTCGAACGTATTTTTAACCAACCCTAATATCGACATCAAGTAATAAGGTTGAATTAACCGAGCGACTATGGAGTTTTATTTCATAATTTTGGGGGCCATTTTTTAAAAATCTGTTCAATTTTTTTCAGAAACTTTTGAGGCAAGTCGATTTTTAATAACTAGTAATTATTGTACATTACATAGCGAATAAAAAGATATTTAAGAACATTAATGTTTATCACAACTTAAATCTTGACTGAAAACTCCTGCAGTTTATGTATTGATCCAATCGAAAAAAATAATACGTAGCACTAACTCACTTAGCTTGTTTGTCTTGGACTTGTTCCTGAAGAACGTTAAATAAATCAACCGGGTGATGTACGTACAGACATTCAAAGGAGAAGAAACCGCAAAGCTGAGAAAGAATAATAAAATTATTTCTCTCACGAATCATCCCTATAAAACCTGATTCCGGCAAAAACTACCCTCTACGCGTTTTTTGTCGGTTGACAAACAGAACGCCGGGCGAGACGTTAAGTGTGAACAAGGAACTAATTTTGCTAAAAGACCGCCATAATAAACAAGTTTCTTTACACACAAAGCGACTAGCTAAACATGACCCGGCTATGACCATATTTTCTCCTGACAATGGGATCGCTTTATATAGTGGTTTACGCTCGTGCTGCTCGCAGATATATATGCCACTATCAATTTCGCCGATACCCTCATGAATAAAAGACGAAACCATAACTGCAGCCCGGTTTTTTACGAGTTGGGGTGGTCCCCGAACCGGAGCAATAATAAAGCCTCTGCTTGTCGTTCCACACCGAAACGGATTTTATCCGGCAACAGCGATTTAATGCGGCATGTCAGGATAATATAACGTAATCATATTGAAGGAGAAATGCGAGGGTAGACTCCTCCAAGACAGATTTCTCATCTCCTCGTCCGCTTCATCCGCATCTCTCGCATCCATCCCTTTGTACTTGCCATGTCATTTAAAAGCTCCGAGATAAACCCTCTTCATACCGAAGGGAAATCGGGAAATTGATCGCTCATTGCTGTGATATAATTAAAGGATATTTCGGGGTTAATTAAGCATCCCCCAAAAGGTATCCCAAGTGAAAAGTCACCCCACGGACCGGAATTAACCGTTCATTATTGTTTATCGATTCCGCGTTTAAATGCCAATTTGGGTTTAAATGGGATTTTGCGGTCGTTACCAAAACACACTATGTCGTCTCTTGGGTATTGTTTCAAATCGATACCATTAAATCTGAGCTTATTTCAATACAAGATATACAGGATGGAAGAACTGACAGATAAAAAGTTAATCTATCAGGACGTGCAAATCAGTAAACAGAATCAGAAGTCACCAATTCAGTAATGAGGTATACAGTGTGCATACAAAGATATAGTTTTTAAAAGATTCGTACATTATCTGGAGTGACCTTACTCATCTAATTATAGAGGGTACCATTTCGTCAGCAATTGTGGAAGAGTATACCAAGAAATATTACGAGATTGGCGGAAACACACCTATTTCAATTATAATTTCCAATTATTTTGATATAGTTACCCCACTCCCTCCTACCGAAAATATTTTACGACGTAACTGTTTATACAGAGTTCGTAGCGACCGGGAAAACCAGGAAAAGTCAGGGAATTTAAAATTTCGCCTAAAAGTCAGGGAAATGTCAGGGACTTTTGCAAATAGGCGAAGAAGTCGGGGATTTTAATTTATCGTCTGGAAATTAGGCCCCAATACGAATTATTGATTTTTAACCGATACAACAATGCAATATTTTTTATTAATATGTATATAAAATATTAATAATAGGGGGTCGTTTCCTTCAACAAAATTTATAAAATATTATTATACCATCAAAAAATATACTAAATATATATTTCATATATCATATTAAAGAAAGTCCTAATAATCACATGCAAGAAAAAATTGGTTTTCAAAACAACAAGGCGGTAAATGATGACGTATGTAATAAGAATTCAATTTTAGAGATTTTCGTGTTTTCTCTATCATGTTGGCGGTAGTGCTCGGTAGATTTGTTTCGTATTTGTTGTTTTTTCATTCAATTATAACCTAAAAATTTTAAATTTTATTTTCTATTTTAAAACATATCTGCAACAGTATATTATTAATAGAAAATCATTCACATACTTACTTTAGCTTACAGTGTACTTCATATTTTAATCAAGTTGAATCCTAATAACAATAACAATAGTTTGAAGCCAATTAATATGACAATGACTCACGTCGATACTATAACCACACTACTCTGTTCTATAACAGTAAGCGAACGACGCCCGTCGATTATTCCTCTATTTGTTAACTGCGCATGGTCTCACATCTGACGTCATCATGGGCGCCAATTCAAAATTTCGTAACTTAAATAATTAGTTTCACTATTAAAATGAATTTGGAATGTAACATAAAAAAATACGGGTCAAATAAAATTTTATAAATTACTTGAAAATAAAATTTTTAAAAAATGGTCAACGACCCTATTGTTTACGATTTAGTTTACTGACTTTCTAACTGAAGCCTCCCCTGTCGAATTTATCTCCTAGTAAAAGAGAGAGAATGCGCACGCTTGTTTATATCTTTTTAAGTACGACAAAGAACAATATAGACGTCCAAAAATAGTAAAATACATCGTTTCTCTTGATCTTGTGAAATAGTTGTGTATGTATGTCCCTTACGAACTTTTCCAATCATTGATTCGATAGTTATATATGTAATATTTTATAAATAAATATGAATGTTTTAAAAATAACAGTTTGTTTCACACTGGTATTATAACCTAAACTAGTTAATAAAATTAACTTACATTATGAACTAATTTATTGTGTGATTAATTATGGAAAAAAATACAAGAGTGATAATCTGCTCATTTAAAAATTAAAAGTAATTATGTATTTACGTACTAAAAATAAATAAATTAAAATGGTCTAGGAAATTGAAGTTAAAAGTCATGGAAAACCTGGAAAAGTCAGGGAATTTTACCTCTTTATCAAAATACGAACCCTGTTTTGTCAGATATGTAAACCCTACCCGCGACAGAGCCGAACTTAATATTGTCAGTGTTGCATGGGATATTGAATTCGTCAGTACTCCAGAAATATAAAAGTTATTATTCCTATCTTGACAGAAGCAAAACAGACTTAATTTTTTTTATATATCGCCATACCAAATAATATTTATTTACCAAAGACAATACTTTTAAATTTCTATTGTTATTGTGCAAAAAGTTTCAAGTACGGCTCTGCGGGATATCACTTTCACATGTACTTATGCTAACGAGACATATGTATGTCGTGTTTTTCTGACCTTTTTTATGTGCACTGAATTTATGTAGTCAAGTATATAACTGCTAAGTCTAAAAAGTACTCCCGAAAATCGTCCATACATAAACGTAAACATTGTCTTTCCAAATTCCATTGACTAGCACACCAGATTGAAATTAGGCTTCAGTTATGTAACTTCAACAGAACAGAGCTTCTTGTCATATTTGGCAGTCAAAAATGATCGACATTACAGAAGGATGACAACAGTTTTTAATTCCATAATCATCTTTGGCAAGATAATTTTTGATATCACGGTACATAAAGACAAGCCAATGTTCTGATCACATCACATCAAATATTAATAGTGTACCTTTAAAAACAGGCAGAATCTGTGGTCGAGAAACCTCGACCTATAAAGTATAATAATAATAAAGTGCCTATTGACAGTTTTATCTGTCGACTGTATTTACCGAACCTGCCAGATAAATGGGTTAAGTGTAGGGTGATAAGACATATGTTTCCTAATCCATAATTGACGCCCTCTAAGCCGAACACGTCTCCGTCAGAATTCATCGACTCCTGATTGCCGGTTGGTTATCAGGAGAGCTTTCCACTTACCGAGCACGTTTGAGCATCTGTCCGTTAATTAGTAGTTAATTAACATTGGGGTGCAGGTGCATTGATGTGCCACTTTACTGCACCTGATATCCACCGACATTATGCAGGATGGACTTTAATGCGGTTAGACGACAACCGATATTTACCACCCTGGGACGGCTCAGTTGTTTTGGTTTGCGTATTAAACGTTAATTTGGTTAATTGCCACGTGTCACATGATACGGACGAAGGGTGTAAAAATATAGAACGGTGACGTTTAGCCAATTTTAACGTAATTAATGATGGCAGCCGAGTGTTGCAGATTGGAATAAATATCTTTCGGAAACGATCATTAATTTTGTAATTTACGTTCGTGATGTCAGACTGGTTTGATATTATCGAAGGAAACTCTGAAGGCCGCGCGCGGGAAGTTTTTTATATTTAATTTTCATACCATATCTCTTTAGGGACTTGATTAAAGCCATAGCTTTAGAAGTTAATAAAGTTAACATAATGATCTTCAAGTATTTTCTAAGCAATATGTATATCTTAAAACTGAGATAAATATTGAACTGGTGGGAAAGAACTTTGAAAAGGCCGTACACCTAACAGACAGCCATGACAAATGGTATGATGCTGTCAGATGTGTTGTACGGCAGATGGAGGTCAAGTAGAATATTGCATAGGTTACAAAATATCTCTCGGAAGCATTGTGATTAAGAAAAAGGCTGCAGACCGATCTTAGGCAGGCGAATTGGCGTGCTGTTTTCTGAATTTGAACTTTCCAAAAAAATAGTAAAAAGCCTGCGATAGTAAATGTTTAATTATATTGTTGCTTAAGAATGTATTTAAACATAATATTACCATATCAAGGGTTATGAATTTTAACAAATATTATAGAAAAATACACCATAGGTAATAATATAACCTATTGTATTCCAGCAGACACCTTGTGTAGGAGAAGGTAAAGGTATACATTTAGGACAGTCACAAAAGCAATCTTACACTCGTTTTTTCCCTTGGCATAAAGGCTTATAGCCATACAGCCAGCTACAATTTAATTTAAAAAAATTAACAACTAAAATAGTAACCTAACCAATAAGAAATATACTCGTTTTGTTTTATGTATTTGTTCTATAACAAAACAAGCTAACCATTAATACTCTACGCCGATTTACTACACATTTTATATAATTGTTGCACATTCTATAGAATACTCTTCGCAGTTTTTTTTTTTAATAATAGGTATTAGTTTTAGACATTTTTTGTTTAATTACAAAACACAAAAAAAATGATTTTTACAAAATGTTAAATAATTAATAACATATGTATTTATTGACCGATTTTGTTTTATGTTTTTTTTATGTCTTTGGGTCATAGACCATACAGCCAGTCACAAAAGGGCAATTTATAATATGAAATACTAAAACAAAACCTAACACAAAAAGAATAGAGAGAGATGAACAAAATGAGGAATTACAGGGACACACGCTTCTCATTAAATTATAATCAACATCACAAGAAGAACCACGGGAAGGAGGGTATAAACAAGAGGTTTGTTTTATGGTTCTTCCTCTGGCTAACATGAACTGTCCAAATTTCAATACAATCGAACTTTTTATTCTTAAGTTATCTTACTTACAAGAAACGACACGGACGGACGGACGGACAGACAGACAGACATTTTGAAAGTTATTCAGAATTCGATCCTCCGATCAAAGAAAAGGTCTAGATACATAACAGCTATCTCTTCAATATATACCTTGTTTGCCCCCAACATAATCACATCATACAGCCATAAAAAAGAATAGAAATTATAACAATCCCGAGGCAACAGTGGCGGGTTGTGTAGATATTTTCTTCAAAATAAATTATTGTAATTCCTGCATTACCTGCTCGTTATGCAACAATGTGATTTAAAGACGTGTAAAATTACAGTTAGATAATGATATATTTCTAATTAGCCTAAACTTTTAAGTATATCTAATCTACAAAATGTCTCTTAATTCATAAAAATTACATTCTGTTTATATATCAGCACAGCAAAAACATGAATTATTTGTTTTAATGTCCAAGATCTAAAGAAATATTAATGAAATTAACATAGTGGCCACATCATGTGTGATAAATACATATTTGTTTTTGTGTAATTTCGATGCATTGAGGTTTACTCAAGAAAATGAATATGTGTTTATTAAAATTACGACAATATTATACCTATTTTATGTAATAATTGTTAAATTTTCATGAATTTCTAGGTACTTTACATAACTGCGGATTTAACAAATATAATAGGTAGAGAGTACACGTTTTATTCTAAGGGAATTATGTATTAAAAGGATATTAAAATTTAATTTTTATTTCACCTTATTACAACTGTAAACATAACCACATCATGTTACGACTGTGAAGGTAAAAGCCGTGAATAGATCTACTAGCCAATCAGGACGTCGGGAATCTTTACAACTGAGGTACCTCAGACATTGATTATCTCAGCGACAAACAAACGAATACACATTATTTATCTAGGGATAAGTTCTTTGATCGGAGATTCGCTCACTAACACAGTGATATGAATTTTTTTTTTCTATGAGCAATATTAACGGTTTTAGAAATGTACCGGTCAAATGCAATATACTCTTCGTTTTGTAAGATACACTGAAAAAAGTACTCGTGTAATTTTACAGGCTTCTTCATGTAGTTCTATGACCAGTGATAATGACTAGAATTTTACAGACTGGATGTAAAATTACACCACCGATGTAAGTATACATGTGCAATGTGATGTGATTTTACATAACCTCTTGTAAATCTTCGGCGTAATTTTACATGCAATTCACAATCATACGAAGTGATGTCACAAACATTTCGGAGTTATGTAGGCGTAACAATGCGATTTTACAAAATCCTGAGAATTTTCGGGACCGCGTGTAATTTTCATTACAACATAAATGATGGCTCAAATTCAAGGCTTTTAAATATAATTTAGGTGAGTTAAGTTATAAAATGAACATACCCCAATTTAACCATTTCAGAGGTGATTAAATACAAAAAATTCGTTTTTCATTTTATAGCCGTTTAAAATTACCTAAAATACACTTAAATACAATAAATTTGACACATATGTATTCGTATTATGGATAAAAGTATACATGCGTTCCCTGTAACAGAAACAGACAAAAATTAAGCATGTATGTACGTAAGAAAATTACATGTTAGGAGAATACTGTTTTTATTGTATAAAACATAAATACACATTATAATTCTAAACTAAGCTTAACTATATAAGCATCAGTAAATAAATAACTTACAAATAAAACCTATACTTACTACCTAGTCTTTTTTGTAGATTTATCTAGTTTGTTTCAAATTTAACGAATTAATCACTCAAACATGAAGAACTTAAAAACTCAGCACATTGTACATGCAATGCACTAAAGCGACAAGTGTTTTCATCACGTGATAAAATTTAGCGATGCCATTGGTTACGCTGCTACAGTGTTCTTGTAATTTTACCGTAGTAATGTGAATTCATACATTTGTTGTAACGTTACAAAGAAACCTGTAAATTTGCACTCAATGTGCAATAAATTGGGAACTTATGTATATTTCCATGTAGCATGTGTATTTAAATGTTTCTTTCTGTAAATATTATTGACTACATTATTCTAACAGTAATATTTCATGAGGTCTAATGTAATGAGGCTGTAATTTTACGTATACTTTTTTCAGTGTAGTGTAGGGAAACTAACATTTCTAGCTAAAAAGTTAACCGAATGAATGGATTTTCACGAAACTTCGTGGATTTTGTTCGTTTTCATGTTTAGATCAAAGTTCAAAAGAAAAACTGACTGCTGTTGCCCTTCCATTGACATAAGCAATGATTTTGTTGCTAATTTATTAACTAAATTGATGTAAATTTAAAAAACAAAATGTATTTTTAGATAATTTGACGAAAAGTAACAACGTTTTACTCGTGTAAAATTTTCTAAAAAACGCTTACTTTCGGATATATAGCGATTCAAATTTTTTCAAAAAGGAAGTAGGGGGAATAGAAAGCGACGAGAAAAAAAAAACAAAAGAAAAATTCTCGTGAATGTGTTTTTAAAATACAAAACTTTTTTCCTTTATGATTTTTTTCTAAAGTGCACTCTCCAAATTTTTCCGGAGAAACACAAAAAAGAGACCCTTGTCGGAAAATGGACAATCTCGTAAACTGTGAAATTTAAAAATCTGGAAAAATTCAGACATAAGTATAGGTTAATATATTCTTTAAGATTTTTGTCTCGGAATTTTTTTGTAACGTGCATATTTTCCGAGTTTTCAACAGTTTTTCACAATCAAAAATGCATGTAATCTCTAAAGTTATAATTAATTTAGGTATATATATATATTTTAATAGAATAATAATAATAATAATAAAAGTTATTTATTGATTGCATTAATACACAATGTAATAAAATACAATCAAAAAGCCACCGACCTAGGTCCTTTAGCCAAGGAGATAATAATATTATAATTTAACATTTTGTAAAAAAAATATGGTGGGAAACAAAAGGTTGATTACATAGGTAAATTGCAAAAAAAATCCAATGTGAGGCGTAGTGCATTTTTAATAGAAAAATGTCTAATTTGTGAAAAAGTTTTCAAGCATTATAAACAATTTTTTTATTGAAAAATAGAAAATTGTCTTAATTTTTTATTTTTTTTTATTTGGAATAAATAATCAAAAACTATTGATATGGGTAAAGAAACGTAAAAATAAGACTTTTATTCTACAATGTATTTTTTTTTTTTTTGGTTAATGTAAATAAATAAGTTTAAAAAACCCACTTAGTTTTCAAGACAATTGACGAAAGAGCATAAAAAGTATCCCGTTTGTACCTACATTTGTTTCTATTATTGTTGATAACTTTTATCCCAAGAAATAAAAGGCGGGGGCGTAGGTACATACCTCACAATTGGTATGGTATCCTAAGACAATTTTATTTTTTATGACAACGGCTTATAAAGAAAGACATGTCAAACACAAATATCCTATATGGTTGGCCTATTGCTAAACTGTGATGATACCTTTCTGCGCGTTTGTTTTTTAGACTTCACCCTTCCACGTATTATACGTCATCTAACAAGGAAAAAATCAATTCGGATGCTTAAATATAAAATATTTAACAGTGCCGAGATGTAATTTTCAACATTTCGGATCCGAGCGGGAAATGTCTATTTTGTACAGACACATGTCTGTTTCTCGTAAAAGTAGATCAAATCGTCTGTAAAGAATCCCACGCGCTGGCATGTGAGCTTAAAGATTACGTTCACACCCTATTATTGCAATCTAAGACCCGTTAAAAGTTCCGAGCATAAGCTTGGGGAGATTTAGAACGACGATGGCAGGCAGCGCAGAGGAAGATACATTTTTCAGGATCGTTGAATATTTTCTAATTTATTGTTTGTACAATATTTCGGTGTGACTTTTATGGTTCTTAACATCAACATCTCAATATACCTAATTCACTAGGGAGTATTCAATATTGCTAGATTTTTTAAATCGTTTTAAAATCAGTAGACTTTGTTCTGTTTTTATCATTATTTTTTAATAGTAGGTACTTTAAAAAAAAAATTAAAAATTGAATCACCTGTAAAATAAAAACGGTCACTAAGAAAGAAAACTTCACCGCCGTTCGGTTAATTAAACCTTATTACCTAATACTGAATATTGGGATTGGTTAACAATTCGTTCGGTTTTATTTCATAATTTTTAATGCCCGTTTTTTAGGTCAGGTCAATATATTTTTTTTAATGCGCTGATTTTAGTGGTTAAATTTCATCCAAACCTTCAAAAGTGATGCAATTATGGAAGCCCTGTTGGTTTCGCTATTTAGAATGTTTAAACTTTGACGTCAGATTCAGTATCAACTACTCCGAGAAATGCTATCAATTTCAGCACGGTTTTGTGCACAGCACATTTGCCATATTCTCGTATATTGTGAGATAGGGAATATTTTTTCTAATATCTGTTCACCTTATATTAAACATGGCTTGATAAAAGTAATAGGTGACCACCCAAACCATACTTTATAGTTTGCATAGACATTTTTTAAGCTATTCCAAAGACATTATTAACCAAGCACAAAGAAACATACAAACGGATCCTGTTGAGAACCTCCTCCTTCTAATAAAGTTTCGTTAAAACGAGTCAAATGAGCTATTTTATACCTTATTTTAATAAGAATAGAGATAAAATATACATATCAAAAGGTGCATCTTGGGAGTCATTTATTTCTCCCAAAACGAGCTGCCACCATTTCCTGTGAAGACCTTCTCGAGAAGGAATTTAAACGTCACGCAATATTATAAGTATTTTTTATGAAGGTATTTTAAAAAACAACAGAGATTGAATCGATTTTGCGAGTTCTACAGGTGCTTCTTGAACACAGGTGAGAAGCGAATTTTATGCTTTAAGTTTTAATATTACTTGCTCTGAAAATGTATCTTTCGATTAACTTTATTTTTGATTTTGTCAGATGTAGAGGTCGCTATCACACTTTAAAATTACAGTTAACAATGTGGCTGAAAAATCACAATCGTCACTGGTCTCTTACTTCACTTCATGTTCTTGTGTGACCCTTCGAGGGAATTTACCCACGTATTTTAGATCAGTTCAATTAATTTCGAATTTCTGTTGGTTGAGCAGTTTATATATAATTTTCCATATCAGTCAGAATTATGAACAATTGAAATGATGAAAAATATTGTCGAGAAATACTATTTTTGTTCATTTCAGTGGATAGTGCACTATTGCTTAATTTGTATATTTTTAATGGTGAGTTTTTTGTAAAAACTCAAGGGAAGAATTAATTAATGATATTAGAAAAATTCCTTGAGTTTATTATCATTATTATTGCACACTGAATGTGAATATATATATATATTTTTGTTACATTTGTAGAATATATTATATTTAATATAAACAAATTTCAAAGAATTATTCAATTTTATTATTATTTGGAAATGTCCCGCATTTTGCTTCCTGGGATCTGATCACCTTAACTAATATTCATTTTTAATTTGTCGTGTTTCTATTAATAAATTACCTGTTGTAGCCCAGTACTTTGATTGTTAGTTGTTATCAGTGTCGATGCATGGCATCAAAAATATATAAAAATATACAGTATAGTTTTGAACACGTTAAAGGTGGCAATTATTTTCTGTGTCTAAATGAGAAACAATTTAACCATTCTTTGCGGATATTTTACACTAAAACAAATCAGCAGCAATATCTTTTCCATTACTCGATCTAAATCGACAAATCGTTCACTGACTTCTTTGTGCCTTTCCGTTCGTCCGATGTAACCTGAGATAGCCCGAATCAATTGTCTTGTCTCTTCTGGGGTTGCTTAAATCGCTGTCGTTCTGTCTAGCATTACCGGTGGCGGAGGCGGAAGGAACATACTGAGAACTGTGCTTTTATTGATTTGCACCCAGTTACCGCTCTCTTTGTGTAGAAACAGCGTGGCTGCATGCGCGTCCGCCCCGGGGGTCTTGTCCGACATCCATCCGGATGTTGGCGCAAAGTTGTTCTTCTGTACTCGTGAAAATTGTTAACGTGACACGGTAGCAAGTTCCACTTAAAAATGGAAGGTGGAGATAATTTATGTTTTTAATATACAAAAAGAATGTTTGTGTCCGACATCAATGTTTTTTTTAAAAGGATTTAAAAAGGCATATTATCATACATCTAAATTGTTTAAAGGGAAATTCACTGTGGACCATTAATTATTACTAATATTGGGTATAAATTAGATAAACAGAGACCACCAACATTTTGAGCGCCATTTATGCTAATTACTTTGTTAATTTTAGACTGTAGAAAGGTAATCTGGTTCTTTGCGGAAATATGAAAAATGTGATATTGCCGTATATTGCAATAAAAAATATAATGAAAAAAAGGACAAACAAATGTTCGCCTACCCTTGGTTTCAAGTGCATTTGCTTATACAGGTAACAAAAAGCATGGGATGAGTAACGAGTGGTATTTTCCTACTTTAATTACGGTCGTCTATTGTGGTTGTTTATTACTGTACATTGAACTGTTGGGCTTTGCTGTTTTTGGACCTAAACGTGCATTTAATTAATTAAGTGTTGGAAAGTACGCTACAAAAATTATAAACTTGTTTAATAGTTATGTTTTACTAATAAAGAGTATCCCCTAAGGTAGATAATGAAGGGTAGGGTTGCTTGGCGAAGGTGCTAACTGACTCGTAGTTCGCCTAAGCTAGAGACAATCTCGTTGCTGTAGAGCTTCATAACGAACTTCCCTCCAACAGCAAGTATGTCATCTTTCGCAGCTAACGGGTTATGGAAATCAGCAGCCAAATCTTACATTTCAGGTTTTTCCAGAAGCTGGAGGTTCTGGTAGAGAAAAAAATAAGTTTTTGCTTTTACCGAATACAGCATATCGAATCACGGCCCAGATTTTCCTGTATATATCCTCTACATGGTTTACTTTTGGGTTCGAGATTCTTAACGCTCGCAGTTCCTCTTTTAATAAGCAAAGCGTGTGTGTGATGAGAGTGTTCCCATCTACCTCTGCCTGCACATTGTCCAGTTCTTGAGCCTCGAAACGGTGAGCCAAGAGACTAATAAGTTTGGATTGCACTTGCGAGATGCCTGAGAAAGAGAGATAGCAGTATTGCAGTAAAAAACCGTATTTGCGGAAGATTTGCGCTGCTCCTTTGCTCTTACGCGTTGGTAGACACAACCATAAAGTCGGTATAAATGACCATAGAAAGAATTAGGTAGAAGATCCTGATGAAGCCTATAAAAATGAGTAAAATATTTACTTTAGACTGTGAGCATGGATTCGTTGAGAAAAATGCTTGTTTTCTAATATTTATTACATATATGATTCTCTACCATAAACATTAATGTGAAAACCTTCCCAAGGTATTTTTATCTGTATTCAAGTCAACTACTGATACCAACAACTTGATGTTGATACCTGCACTTGCGCTCTTATTACACATACAATGCCATGAAGCCGGGCATGCTGAATTCTCATACTTTTAACATGTTTTTGGCGCACTAGATACGACAATTCACCAATTTATATACCTTCCTGAAATAGCTATTAGCAACGTAGATTAGGTTGAATTTGAGGGAAAAAAATGGATGCTCGAAGTTCTACTCATTCAAGCATAGATATTTTCCCACTGCAGTGCCGTTTAGTTAAAGCTTGAGAAACAAAATGGTTTCTCAAAGTTTACCTCACTTAAGCTTAAACTATTGCCCGTGTTCAGCTGTTTTAACTAAAGCTAAATTAACCATGACCATCGTGTTTAGAGGCCCCAAAAACATAAGGACTCATGTCTGAAACGTGTACTTTATTCGAAAATTTCATATCCGAATGAATTCAAACCGTGAGAATGAAAATAACTGAACGAATTTAAAAAAATTCACACTAGCGACCTTTAAATCGTAATATATATTTTTTTAAAGTTTTAGGACCTTCATGTGGACCCAAAAGCTTTAGTCAAGAATATTGGCGCAAAATAAAATTCGAGTATTTGTTTTTGATTGGATCACCCTAGTATACCGGGTGGCCACGAGTCAATGTACGCCCCCAATATTTTGGTTGTTTTTGATTTAAAATCGCGCTACTCTGTGTATTAATCATAACAGTGAACAGTTTGAACAATTTTTATAATGGTTTATTATAACTTAGGTTTTAAATAGTTTTGTTACTGTTGGTAATTTATTCATGGTTGTAACGTTACACCTATTAAAATTATTTCTTGTTTAATTAGTGTTTACTTTTGAAAAATATTTCTATTATTACAAAGGATATCGTTAAGAAATAATCAATGGCGAAAAAATTATAGTTTATGAATCATTATTTCTGATTAATAAAAGAAATAGCACAGTTCCATTAAAAAAAATTCCATAGGACCCCTACGGAAATGAAAATGAAATTCCGTTTTTTGAAAAAAAAAAAAAACTAAAAATACTGGTACATACCTATCAGTAACTCAAACAACTATTTTCATCTTTACAGACAAGTCTACAACCTTACTAATAATTTCCATAGCCTACTTAAAAGTTTTCTTACATCGCATTCATCTGACGTGGCCATTTTGAAAAAATTAAAAAATTGTTCGTATCTCACTTATTTTTTGGATTTTTTACATCTGAAAAAACTGTTGCACTTAGAAATTTATGCTTAATGAGAAACGTTCAAAAAAATATAGGCATTCCTTTTAAGAAAAAAAAGTTGATGTCACTTCCGGTTCAACCAGAAGTGATATTTTCATTCCTGTTAGTCTAAAAGTAGCTTATTATTGTCTAATTTATGTGTACCAAAAACCAAATTATTAAATACAAAAACAACCAAAATGTTGGGGGCGTACATTGACTCGTGGCCACCCGGTATAGCATGCACCTAGAGTTATTTTGTTTTAATAATCATTGATTTACAACTATTTGTGTGAGCACTAAAATACAGAACTTTTCCGAACACTAGTAGGAGAACATAATTGTTAATGTCATTAAATTATTTTATTTTACGCATTTCATTAAAAACGCCGTTATAGACATCCTTCAAACCGCATGCAAAATTGAAAATATCAATTTGAATATAAACTGCTCGGAACGCACTGATTGGAACTCCGTAACCGAATGTAACAGGCCGTGACCACAAGTCTGTTATTACAGGTCATTTAAGGGGATTGTAATAAACGATCCCACTAAAGCGGCTTTATTATTTTATTACGGTGTAGCAAAATGCCATACCGACCGGCATTTGCATATACTGATCACAGTTTTGATTATATGCCATCAAATTATCCGAGCATTATATACTGTGTTATACGCGAATTGAATACCAGCCGATGCAAATTACCTGTATCGCGGATAACAATAGAGTAGAAGTATACGGTTTAATGGAGAAAAATTTAGATTGTGAACAGCATAATAAATAACAGTGAGTGGAATCTCTTACAAGGTGTTTATCAAGCGACAGGCTGAGTTAATGTTGTTTACTTTGTGACTGGTGAAATATATTCAGAACCGTACAAGTACTTATGGGATGGCAGACTTGTAGGAAATAAGAAAAACTGAGCCAATAAATTGAATGCTTGTTTACGGCGTCTGAACAGCCAAATTGTAGCTTGCGTGGAAAGGTTCGCCTACTGTTTAAGTTGGTAATAAATGTCATGGCTGCGTAAATAATACTAGTCATTCCAAGTATCGATTTTTTTGCTGTTATATGCTGCGACGAGTTGTCCATTATAGTGTAAAGAGTCTGGTGAAAAGGTAAAATTAGTACCAAGTATAGTTGTAGTACTAAGCATTTTAAGGAAAGAATTTTGGTGAGGCTGTACACCTAACAGGCAACCTCGACCTATGGCATGATGCAGACTTGCTATATAGCAAACGGAGGCCAATTAAAATAATGCATGGATCACAAAACGTCTGTCAGGGCTTTGTTTATAACAAGAGGAGCCTTCTAATGAACATATTAGGAATCCTCTAAGATTAACATTGTGCTATGGCCACCGTCTTGAGAAATGGCGGATATCACAGTTCAGGCATACTTATTTTCATCGCTACAAGAGAGGTGCGCTGAATTTTTCTCACTTCTCATCATCTCTATATTTTCTTGCATTTATAATAAGAGACAGTCCCTTACTGACAACTATCGTTTTGCCAGTTGAAAGGCCCTATTCGTACGATTTACATGATGTTCTGTCGGCCATTTTTACATTAGATTTGATCTGAAAGAAGGGAAAATACGATCAAGCGGCGCCGACGTCGAACATTTATTTACATAATTTTGAAATTCATGGAACAAAGTTTATCTGCCAAATCAAGCTTTTAATGAGACCAGATGTAAATATAGCACCCCCCAACATCTCTAACATATTGTAAATACATTTTCTTTGTATTTCACTTACAAAAATAAAGACGATTTATTATTATTATTATTATATATCAAATATATAAATATACCTGTAATCAACAAACAATTGTTGGCAGGCTTCTTAAGAGTTGCATATATGAAATATGCCAAACGTTCTTGTCTGGACTCGCTGAATTGAGCATTCTTGAATGATTGATTGATTGATTTGCCAGCGTAAGGTGGGCATTGCTGCCGATTCCGGGCATTCATGGAGGTTCGTTCCAATACGCAGCTTGGTCGTCCGTCGAACACGCCCAACGGACGGCCAAACCGCGTGTCGGAACCAAATCTCGGATGTTTTATATACCGCCGGACCGGCTGCATACGCCGGGTTGGACATTGGACATGTTTGTTGTCAGCGAGGGCCGCATGACGCATGGGGTGGGAATACAGAATGGGAAGTGTAGGTGTTTGTAAGATGCTTCCTTTAAGTTTTCATGCTTCTATTTAGTTTCCGTCTGTCATCATCGGCTGGGGTGTGCAGGTGTTTACGAGATGCTTCTTTTCAGTTTCCATGCATCTTTTAAGTTTCCATCTATCATCTCCTTATTTTGCTTCTTCTAAGTTTTCTGTTTCTGAATCTGGCATCTTTTATTTTTATTTTTTATTATTAACCGTTCCACAGGTAAATATCCATTTACGGTGGAGTTGCTGGGAAGGGTCCTATCTCGCGATTACAATATTTTTGCGCTTTATAAGAAAAAAGGTCCGAAGGGATATTTTGCTCGCCCTGTAGGTATGTCATATGTCGTTTCTTTGAAATAATCGGTTTCAATCTACAGTATTTACTTTCAACTGCCGCACCCCCAACTCCGGGCATTTTACACTTCGTTACCTAAATTTTTCTCTGTTGTTTAATAAACTGTCCTGTGACAAGGATTAATAAACCAATAAATAAATATCTTTCCAATTCTACTTTCCAATCTTTCAATTTAAATAAGGAAATAGACTTCATTAATGTGCTAAACTAAATTAAAATTAAAGTAAACAAAAACGTATCTGTTTCATTCACATCTGGCTGGCTGTTGCTTATTTTATCTCACCCACTTGAGGAAGGGATCGGATCCATCCAGGTATAGGTTTTATGGTCAAGCAGTACACTTTCTCGGGTTGTTTATATACACTCTTTTGTGTTGCTTTATTCAACCAACATAATGTAATCAAATATCAACTATATGAAATAGCCAGGCTCGTGCTAATTTATATCAATCAATGCAGAATTGTTTACGCATTAATCCAATACAATTTCGTCGTTTTGTTGCCGCTTTATCCGGATTTGTCTCGAGATCTTGTAGGAGCCACGAAACACGAGTCTGTCACCGAATTCGACACACTTTTATCTGGTCCCCCAGAATTGAGCATCCTTATTATAAGGAAAAGGGTGCTCCAAATAACTACTCCCAGTAGTTCTTTAAGAGTACATTTAAATAACTGTTTCAAAATACATGAAATTCGTTGTCTCAAAATATGTATACTGCAGTTTCTGACCTTCTGACTATCATCCGTGCAGACTAGGTACTTAACGTCACACAAGTAAATTTTTCTCCCGTCCTACGAGTTAAGTGAATGCATTCAAACAACTTGCAATATGGTATTGTCCATTAGAAGACTTATACCACGTCTCTTGTTCTACTAATTTTTTAATTATTTCGTAAAATTACTCTCTGCTCTGTTGAACCAGAAGTGTTCCCAGAACTAAATATCAAAATTAAACAAAGGGAAATATGAACGTGTTGCAACTTTCTAAATATAAATTTAATTGTCATTGGTGCTTTAATTACCTTATGCAGTGAACGTTAAATATCGCATAGATATTTCACGATTTGTATTAATTTTTTTGAGTTGACAAAGCTGACAAGTCGCAGGCTGTAGGCATTAAGTATTTACATATTTACGAACAGGAGGTTTACCAGAAGCGGTGAGCTGTCTTCGTCAATACTGAAGGGATAAGTGACATTTCAGCCACGTAAATGTGACAGCTGTGTGTGCTTTTAGTATTTAGTATTTAGTATTTATATTGTATCATTATAGTAGACCAAACAATATTTGACCCTGCAAAAAATATGTGATGTAAGTAAAGTTGTACCAAAGTGGCGGGTAGCTTTGTTGTGGGTGATTTAATAACGCTACTAAAAAAAAACAGGCGGTATACGGAATTACACGTTTTATTGTTTTTTTATTAAATATTTTATGGAGCGAGCGTAGATGAATCTTAGCTATACTCGTATTTCGATAGGAAAGGTCAAGCAAATCGAAGCGCTGTTAATACTTGAATGGTTGACCCTTTCCAGGGCTTTCAACGGCTTGTATATCAGCTCATACGTGAGAGATATGCAGCTTTAGACGGAAATTGCACAGTGGGTATACCATATTTTGGAAAGGATGTAAATCAGATACTCCCTTGTTTATTAAATGTTAGACAAGTAAAAAGATCCCTACTCTTCAATGGAAAAGAGGTTTGGCAAAATTTTCAGTTTGGGGGTAGCTCATCTTATGGCGTCGGTGATTGGCGTTCGAACATAAGCCGACGTTAAATAAGTGAATTTAAAAATGCCTAAATTTGTAGTTTCCCCACGTTTCTAAAGTAGCAATTTCTACACATATCCTTAATTTATAGATTGTTAATAGGGTAAATAATGGTTATAACATGTAATGAAACTATTAACAATGCAATTATATTTACATTATAATACAAGATTGAATAATAATAATAATAATAATAATAATAATAATAAATGACTTTATTAAACAAATAGTGTTTGCTTACATAGACGAAGTTCAGGTGTCGTACCTCCTGCTCTTCCACTTTTGAGAATATATTTTAATACTGCCCTGCTGCACAGATAAAATCAGTAATTTTATCATCACCTGTTTGTAATGTTTTTCTTTTTTTAGATAATTTTCAATCAAATTTGTAATAAATGTATCCTGGATTTTCTTGTTATTGTCCGTTTTTTGGGAAATATGTGTATAAAACGCAACGCAAGAAATGCACAAACAAATCCTTGTCATTATTTTAAAAATGTTAAAACTCGATTTTTTTCCCTTAAAATGATGCGTCATCGATATGCCAAGTATGCCCCTATTTTTTTTTTTAATTTCGCTAGGTATTTCCACAAGTGAGGTCAACTGTTGAAATAAGGAACAGTCAAACGCTATTTTTTATGTCCTCCACTTTCTTACTGCCGTCTGCTCCACCATCCTTCCATCTTTTCCTACTACCCTACCGTCTTCCCAACTTTCTCAACATCTTCCTCGCCATCAATTTTTGTGTTTTTTCCACCATGTACCCTTACTTTCCCACAATTGTTTTTCCGCCTCTGATACATATGTGGTCAATTCATTGAGTTAGAAAGATGTCTACTAAACGCGTATTTGTACACATTTTTATTAAACATTCATTCAGGTAGACTAATTAAAGAAAAATTTTGAAAATTTGTTTGCTGAATTTGTTGTCATTAAACAAAATTTCAAAAATACCTACTACATTTATATTAATTACATTGGAAGATTGTGTTCTAGAATGTGTTGCTGGTTTTATTATTACTACAGAAATGTTTTTATAGATCATAGAATCCATCGAGTGCTTGAGATTTAGAATTTTAATTAGAAAGAATAGCTGCCATCTTGATAAATTCCCCAAGCATCTTTTTACTGTCGCATTAAACCTAAATAGGACTGAAGTGCAATTCCTATATAAAACGTTACACTGTAGAAGGTGAAGAATCTATTCTTAAATCTGGTGATCTCAAATACTTTCGATTGATTTCTCATAGAGATTGTTTGACAGATGTTGGGTAGCACCCATGAGTCGTTTTATCAGTTCGTTCTATTGTCAGGGTCTGGGCGCATCGACCTTTTCTCTCTTTTTTCAGTTTAATTATCTGCCACTAGGTTTATTGTCAGGTCGGTGCAAACATGCAATATTTTCGATAGTTTAAAGTCAACCTTACCCCGGATATTTGAAATGTATGAATAAATTGCATTTTCTTGTACCTCTTAATCATACAATTCATAATTATCGAAAGAATTTTATTCAAATAGTTTATCCCTTTCTAAGTAACCCACTCCATTACGTGAATATGGAAGTAATAAAAGTATATACTAATAATATAGGCCAGTCATTAAAGCAAAAAGGCCAGACAAAATTACAAAACTCTCCGTACTATGATAGAAGCTAAGTAACATGTAAATATAAACAAATCAAGATTTGCAACCTTTTTGAGGCCTGGAACATTGTTAAAAATTGACTTTTAAACAATTGTCAATAACTATTTAGACAAAGTTGCAAAAGTTGTGCAAACTTGGAAATCAATTGAAAAGGTTATTGCAAATGTTAATCTCACTTTGCAACCTGATCGTGTAAACGGAATATTCTTTTTTTATTATTTTTATCCCGATATTTAGGATTTCTACTGCGAAAAAATTGCAAAAGTTTGGCAAATCTGACAGACCGCGTAGATTGGCTTACCGAGGCTGTGTGTGAATTTGCATAAAAAAAAACGACTGAAACCATTTTTTTTTTAATTTGCAAAAAAATGGCGGTCGAAAAAATGCAAAAGTCTTAAAATCGGGTTGCAAATGTTTGTTACTCTATTGCACGACCGTATGCACATTTGCAACCTTTTGTTCATAGCGGAACATTGTTAAATTTATAATTATTTGCCTCATTCACATTTGCACCATTCAAAATAATTGCAAAAAAGGAGCAAATTTGCAATAACGATACGATGTACGATATTATACGATAGTTTTGTAAAATTGCAACCGTTTTTTTATGCAAATTCACACACAGCCTCGGTAGGCCAAACTACAAGGTCTGTCAGATTTGAAAAACTTTTGCAATTTTTTCGCAGTAGACATCCTAAATAACGGGTTAAAAATAATAAAAAAACAATATTCCGTTTACACGATCAGGTTGCAAAGTGAGATTAACATTTGCAATAACCTTTTCAATTTATTTCCAAGTTTGCACAGCTTTTGCTATTTTGTGTAAATAGTTATTAACAATTGTTTAAAAGTCAATTTTTAACAATGTTCCGGGCCTCAAAAAAGGTTGCAAATCTAGATTTATTTATGTTTATATGTTACTTAGCTTCTATCATAATATGGAGAGTTTTGTAATTTTGTCTGGGTAAACGCCTTTTTTATTCCCCAATGACTGGCTTAGCATTGTAGCATTCCACTAAACATTAAACTCGCTTTATAAAACAATGTATAATTACAGCTACCCAAAGAAAACCTGCATTGTCGTGACTAACCAGACAGGCAGAAGAGATATCATTAATTATTTATTAATTAGATAGCGGTAAACAGGCCATTGTTTAGTTTGATGTATTAAAGACTTTTTAACTGATAGTTTTATTTCAAAGACACGCGCCGAAACTCGTCGTTTTTACGTGTTCTTTCTACCTGACTTCAGCATCGAAAAGCAGTATATAAAAGTCAAACGGCATTTCTTTTGTATCCCCCCGGCCATTGTAATAAAATATAATACCATTAAGGGAACAACGGTGTAAGTAAAATTGCTCGACATCAATCTGTCATGTCAAGTGGTTGATGAGTGTATATTTTATTGGGCCGTAAATAAAAGTGGGGTTCCCGAGTGTATTGGGACCGATTCAAGAACGATGCAGCTATGGCATCGCAGGCGCAATTAAAAACGCGCCGCAATCGATAATCCACCGGAAGATGTAGCCTACAACAAACACACCTTTTTGTGTCCCACAGGTCGCACGAAAGTGCATATAGTAGAGGGTCCACGCCTTCGAAAGCCGTCAAAATCGCCAAGTAACCCATTCCAGCAAGGTAAATAAATTTTGAGGTCGCATATCGAAAGAGGGCCCTAATGGGCATCCGAAATGGCTTGTTGGACTTTTTTTGGCGCTTGCACAACTTCTCCACAAGAAAAAAAGATGGCGGAACGTTATTTCAAGAATTTGTGTTTTTAAACATATACCTCTCGCTAGAAAATTAACTACGTGCGATATTGATCTGATTTTTTATATTTGTGTACTACTAACATGAGCGCATATATCTGTACTGATAGAATTTCAAAATCACTTACGATTTTTTTCTAAATAAATCCTAAATCACAGGAAGGAAATTTGTGTGTTTGAATTTTCGACGTGCGATCAACTATATTAAATGTTTATTTTTTTTATATATTATATGCGAATGAAATATGGACTAAAGATCAAAAAAGTTTTTGCAAAAAAATTTAGCTCCATATCTTTTACAATTTTTGAGTTACAGACTTTTCAACTTAAACCATAATTTAGGTCCGTGATACTCCTATTACCATGCGGCTATTAATTATCTCACGTACTGCTATCTGGTTAATTGTAATGCATCAAGATAGTAAGCCAATACATTTTTGATATTGTGTTATTATTATTTATAATTTTACAAAAATATTAATATGTAAAATGAAACACATTTGGCATAGGATTTATTAGAGCTATAGGTTATGAAGGTGTTGTATATGGAGATATTTATTATATATACCATCATTATACAATATAGAAATAAAATATAAACACGTACACAAAAGTAATTTATACGTAATAATAATAATAATAATGCATAATTATACACAGCTCAGTAAGCATCGACAAAGCACTACTATACTAGTAAGAATTACTGTATGTTAAACACTGCTCTGTATTATTCCTGCCCTTAAAACAATTGTAGGAAAGGCCACATGCACATGCAACAGAACATCAACATTTTTAGTCACACTCTACTTTACAATTCCACTTTTTGTTTTTTTTTTAACCACTTGTGGTTTTTCGTCATCATTTGTGGGTTTATTTGGTTATTCTCTATCAGGTATCCAAATTTTCTGGAAGAGTGTGATGTGTTTTCTTAACCGTTTTTCAAGACACCGAGGTAATTTGTTTAAAATCCAGGATTTTGTGTTAGGTAAGGAAAGTATAGGAGAATCTAACCACTTCTTGTGAATAATTTTTACAATTAAAATTATTTTGCAGGAAGCAGGATTTGACCCTGCTTCGATAAGTACTTCAGTTGTAAGCTAAGCTAAGCATACCAAACTACTGGACTTAATGACCGTTTCAAATGCAGTAAGTAAGCTCTCTTGTAGGACTTAGCGAACGTATGTCTAATAACTATGAAAAATAAATGCTACCTTAGTGACTCTAATTAAACTCACTATGGCCATACAGATTCACATAGGTCTTACGACCATCTTCAATCACACGATCACCAATTGCATCGCAGTTATCTACAAGATTAGTCAAACTGTTTAGATGGCCTGTTTGATTTAAGGCAACTGTAACTGCTCACTTTTTCCCCTTCGTAAAGAATAACTGACAGGTCACACAGTACATAGACTGCCAATAAACAATATTTACAATATTTTCTTCTTCATATTTTTCACCTAATTATTTATTGGTTTCGTGAATACTATAAAATACCCTTTGTTGTCGTATACCCACAAAACTTTTGTAGTTTTTCTATTTTGGAAAAATTAAACATACCTTTCGTAAACATTATTGTGTTCGTTTGTTCATGACTGCACTTCAAATTTTATGCTAGGCGGGAGGAATCCAAGTTCACATTGTTGGGTAACATTTGTCCTTATTTACACCAATATTTAGAAATGTATTTTATATGATTGGATTGTTTTCTTAAGTCATATCATACTTTTGTTAAATCTGAAGTTTAGGTCAATTTTTATTTTTAAACTCAATTTATTAAAAGTTATTAACGATTTCGTACTCTATTGCAAGTCTAGATATACTACCCTAAACCAAAATGGCGTAAGTTTCCTTGTTAAATGACCGACTTTTTTCATTAATCAATAAACTATTATTTTTGCATCTGCCTCATAGAATTATATCCAAAAATAGAATGAAACTATTGAAAATGTCAAATATCTAAAAAGGAGCGTATACTGAAGTACGTCATTTTGCCTTATGATGGCAGTATATTACATGTAACAAATTACACTATAATTTAAAACCACGTATTTATTGCACAGAAATAATTCTTTAATAATTTTCAGACAATGAGTGATCTAATGATCAAGAATAATATAACACCTAAATCAAATTAGGTATTAGACTAATATATGATCTATCCACAATTGCACAGAACGAGCCCTGCCGTAGCTGCCACGTTGCGCGCTATCATAACAAGACATTATTACGGTCGAATTTAAAAATCCCTATCTCGAAAACTGTATAAGATATCGGGCTAATTTTTTTTGCAAAAACTTTTTTGATCTTTAGACCATATTTTATTCGTATGTAATAGATACAAAATTCGAATATTTAATATAGTTGCCCGCACGTCAAAATTTCAAACACACAAAATTCGTTCATGTGATTTTGGATTTATTTTTAAAAAAACCGCAGTGATTTTGAAGGTCTATTAGTACAGATAGATGCGCTCGTGTTTGTAGTATATAGATATAAAAAATCAGATCGATATCGCAAGTAGTTAATTTTTTAGCAAGAGGTAAACGTTTAAAAACACAAATTCTTGAAATAACATTCGGCCATGTTTTTTTCTTGTGGAGAAGTTGCGCAAGCGCCAACAAAAGTCCAACAAGCCATTTCTGATGCCCGTAAGGACCCTCTTCCTGAATTCGTTTCCAAAAATCATTTACCTTGTTGGAATGGGTCATTTCAATTTTTAAAGCTTTGGACCCCTTACTAATACATTGTATAGTAATATAACTGTCGCGTCGTGATATTAAATTCCTCAATCTTTATTTAGATGACCAGATTAACCTGAAGCCTGTATGCAGAGTTTCAGTTTGAAGGAGGACGGAAGGGCTCATTCTTGTATAAAAAACTCCATAATTTCATTGTGTGGGCCTATTCTTTAATATGCGAAAATATTCTTGTCTACAGTTTCAGCTTTAAGTATCCTTATAATAAGAATAAAACTACTACTGCTAATAGTTTTTAAGAGCACATTTAAATGATGATACATTTTTGCTAAAAAAAAAAGAAAAGGGTTCAGTTCGATTCATTGACGAAGGCAGGCGTGTTTTAGTGGCTCGCACGAAATCTCGAAGAACTCGGCTAAAACGGCTAGAAAACGTGCGGAAATGTTTTGAATTAAAGCGTAGACAATCCTACATTAGATGATATAAATTATCATTAATTTGGCTATTTCGTATAGCTGATATTTGATTAGTATCACTAAAGACGTATATAAACAACTCGACAAAGTGTACAAACATCTGGCAACATAAGACAACGCTGCTAAAAGAAAATAAACACGTTCAATGGGGCCAGTGTAGGTATAAAGGCAACATGTCATAAACTCGTAAATTATCCTGCAACAATAAAATATAGAGAAGGCAGAGATATACATACGAAGTGAAGTGTAAATAAAGAAATCAGAGGATAGACCAGCCAGCAACCAAGGAGCAGGCTATTGCAGAGAGCTAAGCTATATTAATTTAATTTAGTTATTAACTCAATATAATATCTTAATTTATTAACAACCCAGTTTATTAGTCTAGTGTATTGATTGTATTTGTTCCTTTGTTTATTGGTTTGTTTGTTTATTGTTTGTGTATTAATTTTTAGTTTATTACACAACAGAGAAAACATTTAAAAGGTGTTAAATATATTTAATGTATTGGAAAAAAATATAGGTAATGACGTGGAAAAATTTCCGGAATTGACCCAATTGAAAAACGGAAATTAAAACTGATTGCTTAAAAAAACATATACAGGGTTTACAAAATGTTCCCTCCGACCTCTTTATCATAACCCGAAAAAAGCTCTTATTTTGTTTTTTACCGCGAGGTAGGGCACTTCCTAGCACTTCCACCGTAGATGGATATTTACCTGTGGAACGGTTAATAAAATAAAAAATATTTATAAGAAAAATAATAATAAATAAATAAATAAAAATAAAAAAGCTACTAGATTTAGAAACAGAAGAAACAGCAAACTTAGAAGAAGAATAAATTAGGTGGAAACATAAAAGAAGCATGGAAACTGAAAAGAAGTATCTCGCAAACGCCTACACTTCCCAACCAATGATGATAGATGGAAACTTAAAAGAAGCATCTCACAAACACCTACACTTCCCATCCTATATTCCCACCCCATGCGTCATGCGGCTCTCGCTGCTGACAACAAGCATGTCCAATGTCCAACCCGGCGTATGCAGCCGGTCAGGCGGTATATAAAACATCCGAGGTTTGGTTCCGGCACGCGATTTGGCCGCCTGTTGGGCGTGTTCGACGGAGGACCAAGCTGCGTGTTGGAACGAACCTTCATGGATGCCTGAAATCGGCAGTAATGCTCGCCTTACGCTGGAAAATCAATCAATCAATGAATTTGCAGTAATGCATGTTATTTCAAAATACTTGATACCAAGTAAATTGATTACAATAAGCCCCAGTAAAAATATGTATCCTCTGTGCGAGGAGAGACATGTTTCCTCTCATTTTGTATTATTTTTGCAACCAGAAAATGGCGAGGAAACAAAAAGAGTTCTCGAGCAGTGATGATTAATAAGTTATACTTGTATACTGCAGTTTCTGGCGTGTTGGCCGTCGTCAGTACAAACTAGAACGCATGTGAAGTTTTCCAATTTTGGAAACTAAAATATGTTTCAATGCAAGTCGCTTACTCGTGATTACTCCCAGTTTATTTGCTGTTCCTGCTCTGCTCCTTGCTGCTGATAGAAGAACCACAAAAGGAGTTGAGGTCGGGGTTAGCGCGTCTCCTGGCGTCGGTGATAGGTCTTAGTAGCGGAAATGGACCGACGTTAAATAAGTGAGAGAAAACAATTATAATGCCTGTCTTCCGTGGAATTTTTCATTTTTCAATCCTCAGTTCATTTGCTCGTCGTTCGCCCGTGTTCCTCTATCGTCTCTGTTTACTCGCCATTGTTTATAACGAAAGAAAAAATAAAATATGATGAATTACCTAAAAGTACCTACCTGACTAGGGCATTTCCTTACTCTATTCATCTGATCGTCACTACTCGTGCATTGCTCGTCATTTTTTAATTACAAAAATGACTAGAAACGTTAATGAAACCAATTGAAACAAAACGTTGTTTAAATTTTTTTAACGATAACTATACTTCCAAATCCACTTCGTGGATGTGGAAGTAATTGTTCGTTAAAAATGTCATCTGTTTCTTTTGTGGTCGGAAAAATTTCAGAGCGGTCGTGATGTGAAAACCAATAAAAATGTATTTATTATTTTCCAGGTCTTTCTACACCTTTTTGTTAGTGATATGCTTTTACCCTGACGAACATTGAATTTTGGTTCTGGTCATTTTTTATACAATAACTTTCACTCCACTATGTGAACGTGAAAGTAAAGTTACGATCAAACGAAAAGAGAGCACAAGCAGTGACGAACAGACGACTAACAATCGATTAGCGCCGGGGAAAAATCGTTTCTCGAAGGCGTTTTCTGGTCATTTTCCTGCTAAAAAATGACAAGCAAATGAAAATAGTAGGCGTAAATGACGATCAATCGATTAGCCAGGAAAAAATCGCTGCTCGAAGGCGTATTGACTGCATGACCTCAACCTACTCATTGTATCATTTTTGCAATTAGAAAATTACGAGCAAACGACAAAAATGCACGAGCACAAGACGAACTAGCAAAAAATCATTCCTTAAGTGTTTGAACTGAATCATCCCCAATCACTCACGTTTTCAATCATTTTTACAATTAAACACTCCCACCCATTTACGTTTTTGGTCTTTTTTGCAATTAAAAAAATTAGGAACAAACTAAAAGAATGCGCGAGCAGTGCTGAGCAAACGAATACTACAACGCAACGTACTGGTTGGGTACATTAATTTAGATTATTCCCCACATTTTAAGATTTTTGTTGTTAATATTGACGAGCAACCGAAGACAGTAGGCGAACAAACAGAAGCAAACGAATTTGGCATTGAAGAAAAAATTAAATAGTAAGGGGGCTAAATGAATTTCAACCTTCTCTGTGATTTTTTCTAGAACAGATCTATATTGAAGAATATAGTAATTTCGAAGATGGGGGGTGCGGGTGGTGGGCAACATCATAGATGTTAGATTTGAGCGTGGTTATAGGTAGAGTGCCCGCTGTATAGATTTCCTATGAATAAGATACATGAAAAACTTTGTATGAGTGAGTAAGCTACCACAGACCACCTACAGGGAGCCACTTTTCATATAAGCAAATTTTGCCCGCGTCATGGAATTTTACCGGAAGCGCCGTCAAAATGAGAGGATGCGGGCAAATAAAAGGAAGCCTATTTTTTTTAATAACTAGAGGGCTTGTACTTGAAAAAAAAACAATTCATGTATTCGATGACTTGAGAAAACAGAAACTTTAATCGAGTATGTCTCAGGGTTGCGGGCAAATTAAGCCTGGCAGCCCGCTACAATCTCATTATATACCCCAAAACCTACATTTTGACGTAAGTTTTATTCATGTATTCGATGATACAAAAAATCGTGACCGGAAGTGGCGTCAGAATTTCATGGAGTGTCTTTTAGAAGCCGCTTGGACTAGAAAACATTTTTTTTTTTATTTACGCAGAATTTTGTTGGCGTTTTCTCCTAGAACTGCTTTTAAAGTGGGACAAACAGAAACCGTACAATATGATAAATATTGTAAATTGTAAGGTATTAAGACTGAAATTACTTGTTCTATAATCGTGTAATTACGCGACGCGACGTTTACTTAATGAACTAAATCCACTTTGAGGAACGCGGAAATCAAAGTGGAAAGCCAATTTAGATTCCGTCTAAGCCTCCTGTATGGGAATGATACTATTTAATTTACAGTATTATTAAAACGGGTGCATTCTTTATTTTGTTTTTCATTTAGCTAATATGGCGGATGTACATAGTAAAAGTTATAAAGTGAAAGAGAAATATGAATATATATTAACTGTTAATTAAACAGAGGCTGTAATTAAATAACCAGCAGCTCTCGTTACTGTTACTTTTTTTTCAACAATTCCATAAATTATTTTTTAATATTCAATTAGCGCCGTTACACCTGCCTTGAAACGCGGCCTTTTTTAAAATAAATAATGGTTAACTATTAAGGCCATATGTATATTATGTGTTCGGCGATTGCATTTCACGACTTACTAACGTGGCGTGGCGCTACATCTAACACTAGCCGAGACATTAATAAAATAAAGGAGATAACAAAGATTAACACATAAATTAAATGAAAATAGACTCTAGGATATCATTAAAACTTATTTGATTTGTTTAATTCCTAATTGTAATTTTTAAATATTTCTTGGAATATTGTTTCGGATTATTCTTGGTATTGAACTGCATTTCATTTTTGTTATACAGGGCGTTACGACATTCCCGCACCTCTTTTGGGTGCTTATTTTACAAATAGTAAGAAAATTTCCTCTAAACATGTGTCTGAAAATATTTCCTAAGGAAGCTACAGCCCTCTGGGCTTGGCGTTATAAATATAGGTTTTTACTGGTTATCTCAAAAATGTTTTGGGACAACGTAATGTGCAAAAATAATAAGAACAGCTTCTAAAAAGGTTCAGAAGTGCTATCTAAGGGAGAGTTACTTTTAATGAAGTAGTTGTAATAATAATTAAAAGTTATTGTTTTTGCATAAAAGCTTAATGAATTATGATTGAAGAAATAACCTCACTAATGGTATCCGTAAAATGGATCTTTATATGACCCATATAAAGTAGTTCATCGGATTTAATCCGTTGATTGGGGCGGCCAAAATATTGGGCCATTTCTTCACTTTCGAAGGTCTGGAAAATCTCGATCCCAATGACTCCTTGCCACCATACTGAAATACGACGGAGCCCCCTGCAAAAGAAGGCCTTCTTATACAATATTAGCCGAGAAATCAATACTCATAAGCTACTAAATATGTGAACTAGAAAAAAATTTTGAAGCAAATGATAATTATCCCTCGTTTTTCCGCTTACGGATAAAATCAATTTTGGTTATTACTATACAAAAATAAGCCTTAATAATGCCCCATTTATTGAATAGTAATGTGATCAGTGGTATTTTTAAATTTCCAAGATATCATAAATATTTCATAATATTTCAGACATTCCTGTGGTATTTTCAGTATTCCTGGTTCATCGTATTTGTGCAATTATCAGTATTTCCTTGATATTTCTATATATTACTCAGCTAGTACAGAATTATTTTTGTTATTTTATTGAACAAATAAATCCCGCGTAGCATACTGTTAATTTTTAATTATCCTTGAATTAATACATGATTTTTTTGCAGCTCGGCTGCAACTTTACACCAACTTTGCAAATAATAATTCACTTTTACTACGTATTGGCATTTTATTCATCATTCAGTAATGCAAGATTTTCCTTTGTGTGCTAAAAGATTAGTTCTCTAGTGAATCGTGTTTGAATGATGGTGTCGTAACTCTCGGTAGTTTTTGCCTTAATCGTAATCGAGCGCGCCTCGTTCTTGTTGAACAATAAGCTTAAAGGATCTGCTACGAAAGGGTACTATTAACCCCTCCTCGCCCGCCTGTTCGCTTTAATGAACAGATAAAATGATAATTAGTGAGAGATTATAATCTCAAGTGGCTGAACCATGTTTACGATTGTACTCTTGAAACGAAATAATTACCTAAAATTTTATCTAATCATCAGCAATAAATTTGAGTAGGTACACTCCCAGAGAGAAGTTGAATGAGTTAAATACACGGTACAAAATTAATATAACGTACTAATCCAGTCGATTCGACATCTAACTGTTAATTTTGGATATACCGCGATTTTGTAGATTGTAATATTTTTTACCATTTTTTCTAATAACTGTTTCGTACAGCATTAATAAATAATCCAAAAAGTTATAAGCCTCAAAAGATGCGTAATTAAGGAATGTAAAACTTTGACGCAAAATAACTTATTTTTAATTCTACAAAAAAAATTGTAGCTTTTTTGTGGAGCATTTAAAAACGAACAATTTCCCCTATTTATTTTTATTACCTTGACCTGTAACTTTGTATGTAAAAAAATCTCAACGCTCAATTTTCATCCACTTCCAAATGTATTGACTTGAAATTTTGCATGTGTATATGATTCACGTAACAATATAATTTAAAACAATTTATTGTCATTTAATATCCGATTCTACTAAAAATTTACATCGGGGGATTTTTAAGGTCGTAGATTATAAATATGTGATCGAAACTACGAATTTCAATGTGGCGGCCTCAGTATGGCAGATTATTTATCGTCTGATTCAACTGAAAATCGTTATCTTGTGGCGTTGTATTGTAAGGTTTAATTCGCACAATTGATTCAAATGTGGGCCACCCTACGAGCGACATGGTTAACGTTACTGGTTTAACCTGGCTAGCACAGTAAAGATGCGGAGAGCACAAAGGGCAGTGAGTTCAAGACTTGGGCGCCATGATTAAGTAATGTAATCAAGAAAAAGAAAGCTAGAGACAAATCAAAGAAAAGGTACTATATTACAATAACACTATACTACAAAAAATTAAACTATCACAGCATCAGCGATACTGTATAGTAAAGTTAGATATAAAATAGAAATATTTACAAAATATGCTATATTACAATTTACTTCAAAGCAAATTTGAGACTTTTACGAGAGCCGAATTAAATATATTTCAAAAAAGATGACTCGTAAATTATCTCAATATTAAACAAAAGCATGTGTTACAAAACGGCAAAATAGTATATACACAACGAAATAAGATAAAATATAAGTAACATACACAACAATATAAGATAAAGGTAACCACGAAATAATTTACAGCACGAAGTAAGATAAGATAACTAATTAATATATTACAACGAAAAGGTAATAAAAACTTAACCTAACAGAAGATGTGCAATTTCGCTTGAATGTAATATTTATTTGAGCCTACCAGTATATAGCCTCCCGGCTGCATAATGCCAAACATTTAAAAACGCACACCCCAAGTTATGTAACCAAGATAAAATACTAGAACTTATCTCTAGCAGATAAACACGGGACACCCCAAAATTATGTAACTACAAAAATAAATAATACTACGACTCGGTCCTAGCAAACAGATACACATTTCACCGCGCTCCGAACATCCGAAATCCTTCAATATAAATAATCCGCATAAGTGATATGATTTGACGAGTCAAATCTAGGAAAATTCAGATTACACGATGCGTATTATGTGCAAAAAATTACCAATATACCTTACTTACTTAGACATATCCAAAACAAAAATAACTTTGGCAAAGCGAATCTGCGATACTGGTAAAACTCAAATAATATTCACGTTATCCAAAAACTAAAATTGCGTTAAGCAAGGCTGTACATAACTATAATACTGTAAGTAGCAAATATACGAGTACTTAAGATTGTTTAGTCATAAAATAATTCTCTAACCTAAGATTTAGTATTTTCCGGTTTACTTGGAAACTTGCCTAGTTTGGTTAAATTTGGCATTCTACGTTTTGCAGACATGTAATATGAATAAAATTAATTAACGATACGTAGAAATAGTCTCTTATTTATGAAGAAATAGGTCGGTACTCATCTTATTTTACTATGTCCTGCTGAAGGAAATTTCTATTAACCATGCTTCCATTTCACGATTATAGCAGATTTGAATGTTGGTTGATCGAGGGCCTCCATTTTACACAACTGAGATTCTTCGCCCGCCATGGCCTTGGATACTATTCGATATTCCGCTGGTATGACCAATTTGAGGTAAAGAAATCATGAAGAAAACGTGCTCGTACAGAATGTTTGTCAAGATTTAACGAAAGTATTTGTAATATAAGTAAATTTCTACAGAGAAATTCCTGTTATACAGAAATGATGATGTTCGAATCAAGAAAACGTATGACATGAAAATTTTGTTCTTATATAGAAAAACGTAGTATCGAATTTTTTTCTTAAGAAAAATCTAAAACAATGTTTTTAAACGTTAGATGGTATTTAGCTATATATAATTATTTAAACTCTCACCTTGTACGTCTATACGGTTTCTCTGTCTTAATATCCCCCTTAGAGATTTATCAAAATTACAATTACGTCCATCTCGATCGAAGACTTCAAGCGAATATTTCTCGGACCGGTGGTCGCGTTGCCCCGTCCAAAAATTAGTTCTCATTTATTAAGGGAATATTAAATTAACGAAAGGATCTATATTTGTTTTTATACTTCTACATTTTCATGTAGCTAATAGACTTTATTATAATTATAATTTAATCTATTCTACTCCATTTTAAAGTTAGTTTGATCTATTTATTTAATTTGAATTTTATAGAGCGTGCGCCATCTATTATTGTGAGGCGTAAGCATAAACTACTGACATTTTTTTGTCATAGGAATAGTTCGTAATACTTCCAGAGCATAGGAGAATAAAATTTCCTATAATTAAACATTTTACAATAAATATTAAAAATGTAACGTAAATTTCATCCTGGAAACTGAGGTTGGGTCCTCTAAGAAACCGAAACAAAAATCGTTTAAAAGTGAATTATTTATTATTTGTTTGCTTATAGTAATGAAATGTATTCTTTAACGTTGTCTACCCAAAATGCATAGTTAACCTTTTTTATGCCCGATTGACTGGACTATACAAACGTGGTGAAGTTTCAGAACAGTAGTTTTCGTCTAACTGTATAAAAAAGTCCATATGTCATCCATAAATATTTTGTTGAGAGGATTTTTTCCTGGTCCATCCTCCCCTTAACGTACGACAAAAACCAACATTATGGTTGGTATTTCGTCGAAAAACAATGTCCAGAAAAAACCGGCCAAGATTTATTTCTCTTCCCACAATACACTCCACGGCGATACATAAATCATGGCGGTCGATATAAAGTTGTAGTACAAAATATAAAGTTAATAAAGTAACGTGATATCCCCAACAAATCATCGACTTAATATTTTCTTGGCGAAGTTCCAATCCCGGATTTTTGTATCATGAAATCTCATTTACGCCACACTTTGTTTTATTCGCCGACTCATTATTAAATGGACCACATCAGAGCCGAACCTCACATTCTCAGCGTTGACAAATTGTTTCTGCTCGCCCGGTGACGGGCAGCAGCGTAGAGGGCCAGATTTATCAGCAGTTTTCTACACTTTCCATTCCAAATTAACGTTTTAATCTCCCTTTACATACTTTTGCTGTAAGATATTATATAGTTGAGTCAACGACAACGAGGTAAAAAAATTGCCAAAACTTCGGTACTCCCAGAAACAGAACCAATTCCGGTGAAAAAAATATTTGTTAAGTATATGTACTACATTCCGGCGATCGGATAATATTAATTCGAACCCTAGTTTTGAACATGTTAATTTTTCTTTCTATTTTGTTTAATTTAGAGATTTCATATATTAAGTGTGATTTTCGATGATAGTCCAGTCGGAATAGTAAAAAAATACACCAGAAGCTCGCAAAAAATGTTATCTGACATTTTCCTTCAGTGTTAGTGGGAGGATTAAACATCACAAAACCACAAAAATCAGTCCTGGGGGTGCCGCGCAACCCTCCCAAAAAACCACCCCTTCGGTGAAAAAAGCCTTATTTTACTGATAACTCGTTAACAGTTGAAGATATAAAGAAATTGCTCGTCATAAAAAAGAAAGCTTGATAATTGCCTAAAAAAAAGTCCCTCTTGTAATTTTCTTGTATATGCAATGGTTTTCGAGAAAATCGATACTTATTGACTAAAATTGCAAAATTTGTGTTTTGAATGCGCTCGAATTTTCGTTTATTTGAAATTTCTTGCGCGCGGGGCAATAGAAAAAATGGAATTGCTCGAAAACCAAACAAGCTAGGAAGAAGAATCGAAATGGGTTTTGAAGAGGATATAAAATACTCTTTTGTGTTGCCATTTTTGATGGCTATTGATATTTATTAGTATATAAAAATAACAATATAATATAGTTTTCTCTTGATTTTTGTACATCTAACTATTCACAGGCCCATAAAAAATAACTGACTTTAATATAAGTTATAAATGCATTATGTCTTATTCAAGGTAGTACTTCAATGCAGAAAAAGTTAGAAATAAAAATATTTACATTTACAAATTTACCAGCATGTTGAAGTTAGCCAAAAAAAAAATCAAAAAAAGGCTGCATATTCAATTTTTTGATACTTTTTTATGCAATTTTTTAACTATTAAATGATTAGAAACAATAGTTGTATGATATATAAACTAAACAAAATTTTTTGACCTAAATTTTCAAGATATTTGGGTATCTTTTTTATTTTTAGGAAACAATAAAAAATTGGCCAAAATTTGGCTAAAAGATAATGTATTTATAACTCATATTAGTCAGTTATTTTTTATGGGCCTGTGAATAGTTAAAAGCGCAAAAAATCAAGAGGTAACTATATTATATTGTTATTTTTATATACTAATAGATATCAATACCCACAAGAGAGTATTTTAACTCCCCTTTAAAACCTATTTTGATTTTTCTTCCCAGATTGTTTGGTTTTCGAGCAATTCAATATTTTCCATTGGCCGCGCGCAAAAAATTTCAAATGAAGGAAAATTCGTACGCATTAAAAACACAAATGTTGCATTTTTTTCGATATCGATTTTCTCGAAAATCATGGCATGTACAAGATAATTACAAGAAAACTTTTTTTAGGAAATTAGTCCAGCTTTCTTTTTTATCATGATCAATTTTCTATATCTTCAACGGTTAACGAGAATAAGGCTTCTTTCATCAAAGGGGTGGTTTGGGGGGGGGGGGGGGGGGGGTGCGCGGCACCCCCAGAACTGATTCTTGTAGTTTTGTGATGTATAATCCCTCCACTAAACGTTACTGAAGGAAAATCTCAGATAACATTTTTGGACTGTGAGAAAATATCACCTATCAGGTTTTTGGAGTCGCTGCTTACGAAAATACGTTATCAAGATAAGGGGAGTTTTCCAAAAACGTGTACAAATAATGGTTTTTTGATATTTTCTGTATATTTATTGAAATTTATCATAGAAGGGTTGATTTGAGGTGTTTCTTGGATTAAATTATTACAGCAGAGTTGAGTTATGCGTACATTCTCCAGACATTTTTCAAAATTTTCTTGAAATTGTTGGAAATTGTGAATAATAAAATATTTATAGCTAGAGATTTCTTGGGGTCTCTGATTGCAAGTTTCTGATCAGAATTGAGATTTTCTAAAAAAAAATCCAAAATTCTGCACGAATCTTATTATTTTTTATATTGTTAGAAGAATAACGATGCAGATCTTCGGGTGATAAAATCATTTTCTCTCACAACAATTAATTAAATTTGATTTTAATCTCGTTATAACATTTATTAATTTTAATATTAATGCACAAAATAGCCAAGATAGGAATTACTCAAATATTAATTAATTAAAAATAACTTGTGTTCACCAGGCTAGCACGATTAAGATTTTAAAAAATCTTAGCGTCCAGACAGGCAAGTCAAGTCGCTTATTATAACAAGCAGCCCCTTTCATTCAGCTGACTTAGGACTTCTGCAGGGAGAACTGCCAACTGCCAACAATATATAATTACTGGAATTTTGGACTAACTATGAGTGTTAGTACTTTTTATGAGTGAGATACAAGAAATTAAATTAATTATGATATATTTATGAAAATTTCCGATTTTTTTTCCAGGAAAATGTATTCTAGAGGGTTTTTGGGGTCGACGGTTGAAAGAATATTTTTAACAAATATTTATTCAGCAAACAATCTTTGTGGCAACGACAACGCGCTGAAAAACCCGGAATAAGCCTGCTCTAGAATGGAACGTATAGAGTTCAGAGGGCTAAATCGTCAATATGTCTCAAATAAGTACATTATTATTTATAAAACGGAAAATACTGCAAGTAACAAAATTCCAATACTATGAAAATAAAGGTACCTTATTTCGAACAAGTATGCAAAATATCATCGATATTGAATAATTAATTTTAAACTTAGCAAGCGATCTTTGCGACGAACGTGCCGTGCCGCTGACAAGGGAAAAATCCGGGAAAACTGCTCTGTAATTGAAAATATTGCAATTAGATGGTTAAAATTTAAGAATCGTTAGGTTAATACGTTTCAAATAAACACACAAATTTAGTCAAGATTGAATAATTATTTGCAAAACGGCAAAAGAGCGACGCAAGCGTTAAGCGGAGCAAAACTTGAAATGAAAAATAATGTTAAGTGCACAAAATTATAAAAATGTTATTTTACAACGTATGAATTTATCGTCAATGATATTGATAACATTAAATTTAAATTAATAAACAGACTTAGAAAGATAATATACCTACATAATTCAATTACTTTTAACGCAGTAATGATAAATCACATATGATTATTGTGATATGACCTTTTTCATCGTTAATTGAAAACGAATGTTTTTCAGTGAAAATGTTATTGCTTTTTTATTCAAATATTGTCTCTCGTACGCAATTCTGAAATAAATGCTTTATATTAAATAAGGCTTTTATAAAGGATTCCGCTAAATGTAAATGATATTTAGCTTTTAGTGAAACGTTCTAAATGATATATTGTAGTGCTTATTTCCTGATAAAGTCTCGGAGGACAAGACCATCAAAAATGAATAGCTTTTGAGATACAGCGTATCAAAACTAGATTATTTGCGTCGTCGTAGATATTCAAGATGTTTTTACTGTTAAACTGTTGGACTTTAGGCAAGAAGGGCAAGAATAAGAGATGTTTATTTCATTCCAATAAAGCTCACAGAATTGTTTCAGAATATTGATAAGCTTGAAAGTATCAATAAAAAATGGAATATACAGGGTGTAATTAGTTTCATGTCATTAAAAAAAACTGGTGGTGGGGAACGACAAGACAAACAAAAAAACCTTATATAACATGGGGTCTAAAGCTCATAGTTTTGGAGAAAAAAAAATAAACAAAAATTTCGCAAATTTTCAATAAAATCTTTTGAGAACTGCTGGAATATTGAGGTAAGTTTAGATCGTCGCTCGCGTCTTTGCCTATGATACTCAATATTTGTGTAGATAGCTATAAAATGTCGGCGGTCTTTAGCGGTGCGGTAAATAAGATGAAAGACGCCGACGTTTTCTGAGTGTTTAGAAGATCTGATCTAAAGAATACTATACTCTGACTCTCCCTTGTGCAATATTTTAGTTTCTGTGGGTGTTTCGTTATGTACACACGTCCAACCCGCCGTTCGTTGTTTTTGTTATTTTTGAATTTCGGGTCGCTGTGTATTTATAGTGAAGATTTATTTTATTGACTTTACCGTTCAAGTCGTTAAATTCTTGATTACGTACAGACACAACTTGTTCGTTCTTTTTGTATTCCGTTTTGGATTTTGGAACAAGTTTTTCTTTTATTTTTCTTTATTGACAACGTTAATTGATGGTTTATTGTTTATTGTTGAACGGAGTACGTATGTCCTTAATTCGACGTACCGAACTGTGTATTGATGCAGATGCAGATAATTTACTTAGGTGGTAAGCTTTTAACCCAGGACACTCATTTATGTTACGAACGTTAATAAATCACATTTAAATATTCTAAATTATAAATATTAATCCAATATTTTGTTCCAAATTAAAAGACACACATGTAAAGAAATGCTCTGTTTAAAATCTACGGGCATTATTTGCTTGCAGTTGTGCAGGAAAAGATAACGAATTATTTACAAAATTGCCCCTTGCAAATTTGCAATAAAACACATGATAAAATATATTACTTAAGTAACCATATTAACACATATGTTAATTTAAATTTAGCGCGGGTCCCTTTTTGTAATTGTTTAAATGATATAAATACGACAGCTGGAATGCTTCTGACATCAAATGAGGTAATAAAATAAATATTAAAAAATAAGTTTATTCAAAATCCATTGTGTTCCTCAGTGTTCCGAAGTAAAAGCCGTGATTAATTCGACTAACAAGTAGGTATTAAGACAAAATAGCCGCAAACTTGACAGAAATACAAGCGTGTAGGTGAAAATAAGTAGTGTTTGAAAAGATTTAAATCGTGCGCCGTGCGCCGCTGGTGGCACGTTATAAATATCCGGACATGTCGATATCTCGGTCCCCGCGGAGGACAAGGGACAACTCGTGGGCGACCACACGACAAGCTAGACACGGCTATTTTGATTCGACGACGTGCCGTTTCTTGTCAACACGACATCGAGCTAATTACACAGACATTTACGGTTTGTCGAACAACAATGTGGCGTCCCGCTCGCACCAGTTGTATTAATAGCCTTTGTTGGTTTACCCGTAATATTTGCGGCCGCCTAAACGCGGTGTTCATTATGTTTTCATAAGTTAATTAATAGCGGTACACGAGTTCCACCCTCACCTTAAATTGTTCACACTAGGGCTGACGCTACCTAAATTTGAATAAGAGATACAAATATAAATAACTTTAAAAATACAATTTTAGACAAACTGTAATACTCTCTCCGTACTCGCGTTATTTTTGCGTCTTAAGATGGCGACTGACATATTGATGACAGATGACAGAAAATAGCTATTTATGTGTTAAGAGTATTAAGAGCGCAAAGTGTCTCATTGTCGCTCGAGAGAGTTAGTTAACAGACACTCGAAAGCGACAATGACACTTTATACTCAAAAATTACACACATGATTTTTATCTAATTTTGATCTACGATCATATTTAAATAACAAAATAAAGAAATAATTATGTTGATTTTTTAACTGAGAACCGCGATTCCTCAACATTTTATGAGGATGTCATGCACGTGATCAAGATCATCAAACGCTGTCATCAGTTTATGTCAGTTTTGCTTGTAATATAATTTATATTGTAATTTAATTTGGGATGAACAACGGATATTATGTAAATCAAGCAGAAAATAGTAATATATCTTTTCATTAACTTTCATTACATTAACGACAAACGTCTTAGAACATTATTATTTCATAAAAATACATTGCTTAAATAGACATGCACTAAAGCGAGAGACAAGCACTGTTTCGCTCGTCGTCAAGGTGCAAGCGAGCGGTAAAGCGACATTACTCTTAGGTCCTCGGCGAACGCCAACTTTGCGCTGCCAAATGTGAGCGCAAAAGCCTACTTTATTTATCGATCGTAGATGAATGTATTTATTCAATGTCGAAGAAAACTAGATAGCTCTCTTCTCGTTCCCATTGTGGTTACCGAATGCAGAGAAGATACAGAAGAAGGGAGTCTATTGACTTAGCGTACACCAAACTATTCATGTACCCCCACAAAAGAAAATCCATAGGGGTGATATCTGGGCTCCTTGTTCTTTCATTTGGCATAGCCTGCCGGGAAATTTTCTCATATTCTCGTACAGCGGCTGCAAGATTTTCATTCTCTGCACTATAAGTTAAAATCATATCGCAGTATTCGTGCGATTTAAACGCTGGCATATTGACTAGTATCGATCTACGAATACAATTTCAATTTCAAAACGTAAAAAGCCAAACAGAAGCCGGAAAGGAACTGAACATACGTAAACAACTTCTGATCGCTTGAAAAAGACACGAAACAGCGCACGAGTAAATACGCGTAAACAATTGAAGCATGAAGGGTAACCAAATTCCATGATTCAGTAGCGTATCATTACAAGTTTTAATGCAAAAAAATGTACTAAATTACTTCACTCTAAAATTTTGCAGGGGCTTCCCACATAGAAAACTAGTACACCATTTTATTTTCCGTAGGTTGTGGTAAATCACCCTATATACATAAAAACAACGCGGTGTTAGGTAGATAACAGATGGTAGAGGGACACATTAAATATCTATTTGGTGGGTGTAGATATGTAAAAATACAGTAATTTATAATAAAATTCAGTAAATGTTGTTTTATTGTAAAAAAAGGCGGGAACATTCAAAATACAAAAACAAAATTAACATTCAATCTAAACTCAAACGATTTACTATACGGAATAGATTCTTTGCATAACTCTGCATAGGTATAACTGGAGACAAAAGTAACAAATAAAAAAAGACGTATAAAACTAAGCCGGGTATTCATTAACGAAACATTGTATGTAACGTAAAGTTTACTGTTACGGAATCCATTAGTGTTCATGCTGTGAAAACATATCCTCTCTACAACATCTTAGATATTTTGAAGACAGGGATTTTCTTTCCGACGTTTTCCATAAAAAATCATATTTCTTTAGACCCCTCTCACGCTTTCTCGCCCATTGTGTTGGCAACAACAACCGACGTGCTCATAACTCGTGATACAGAGAGCGCCGCTCTCAAACCTGGTTCGTACAGTGTCTACACCCAAAAATTTGATTACAGCAACCGTTACGTTACATGCAACGGTTTCCTAACGGACGTCGAGCTTTCGGCACTATCGCTTGCTCATACACGTCGATACTGGGTACAGAGAAGGTAAGAGAAAGCATGCAGAGAGAATAACGCATTAAACGAGTAAAGCTTATTTTCATACGTGAAAATAGATCACAGTACTACTTAGGCTAACATATAAATGACAGCCGGCAGAAAAACAAGTTGAATACAAGTAGATATGGCGTCAATTGAGCCTATCCCCACCTCTACCTTTTTGCATCGATGGTGACGATCCGACGTAACTCTATATGATCCGATGTGATCCCACTAGGCCACGTAGATCGTTATTTGATGAACATCTAGTGGGATCGTATCGCATCGGATGCAAAAGTGGTGGGCATAGGCTCAACTGACGCCTTATCTACTAAAAATGTATTTGTTTGTTGTCTCCAAGAAAGAGTATGCACAGAACGAGTAACGCGTTAGAAAACGACACAACATTTCATCAACAACATTTCCTCATTAATTCAAAATTAGATCGCTAGCCAGTCAAGTGAAATAAGAAATAGTTTTGCAAAGCTAATTAATGCTTTTTTGATTTATGTTAAAGCATCATCGCCAATTTTTTATTTAAATAATTGTTGTCGCACAAATCAACATGGAATTTGTTTCAGTATTTTTTGCCCGTATCTCAGAAGTAAACTTCATACGGTCGCCATTTTCATAACGGCTGTGAAACTACATCGTAAACCACATTCAGATAAAAAAAGATTCAATGTTCTGTTTCTCTTTTACTCTATGTGGAAAATTTAACTTTTAATAAAAATAATTTGTTAACGATCATGTTATAATTTTAAAACAAAAATTTACTAATTAACTTTGATTTTTTTTTTATGTAACTTGACCGATTAGTTGAATTACTATGACTCAGTTTTAAATTATCGAGGAAGAAATTCGGAGGCCTGCCAAAAGGAACTAAGCCGACCCTGACAATATAGGTTTTTGTCAATGAAGCGGCATGTCCTTTCATTTTTATCCTAGCACTTTTGTGGGACACACTGTGTTACCAAAAACAAACTATCTAGGTGGCGCCCACAAAAAAAATTGCGTGAAAAAACTGATTTATTATCGCTACAAACAGCTCGCGCTCAGCATACTCAACATAATACGAAAACAAGATATCATGTCTGCCAAACAAGTGGAAAAAGTTCTAATTGAATATAGCGTTTAAGTTTTTATACCATCCGAAACTAAATCATTGCGCGCTCCGTCAGCGGCCATAATTCAAATTCAGAAAATTCGAGTTTAGCGCTTACATAAATAACAAAAATTACTGTTGCGAAAACTGACTCGGTCGGTAAATAAATTACAATGAAGCAAATAGCTCGCGCTAACGGTTCGGGCGAGGGGGCGGCGGTCGAGTTTTAATTCGAAAACTCGGCGGCGGCTAAAACGCTGCATCACAGGGACCCCCGGGGTGCAATTACGGAACTTGTTAAAACGTTTGCAACCGAGTTTGCAATTAATACAGCGCCATCCGCACCTTAATGATTCATTAAAGTACAATTAAGTGGCAACCCTGATGCCGTCTATCTATACATATATTCACCATGTCCTCGTTCTAAGCCACCCCGACGGTAGTGCACAGATAACTGATAATTACTTAGCGATTACGATCTACACTGCTTAAATCATGTTTATGTTTCTACCCTTCAACCGTTATAATTGACTAATTTTATCTAATCGTGAGTTCAGCTGGCAGTAATTAGGAAATAACATATAGTAATCGGATTTAACTGACTGCAAAATCAAAAGAGAATGCTGCATTTCCCATTGCTGTCGCCGTGTCGCTTTTTCAACCTAATCAAGTAAGGTTAAGCTTAAGTTAACCTTAAGAAAATTATAATCTCATAAAGTTGGTATATTTATGGATTCAGTTAAATTTAGTTAGCAGATGCGCTCGCGCTTGCATCCAGACAGCATTCATTAAATAAAGAATTTGAAATAATAATTTCACGAGAAAGTTCTGAGACATATGGATGTCTGAGAGATGTGTTTAACTTGTGTCATTTACAATCTTTACACTTCATTTTTACCTGAATGATCTTTTGTCTGACTAAATTATAAAAGCTTAATTTATTAGCACAAGTGGTATTTGCAGAAAATCTTTCATGAAATAAGTCATGACATATTACGTTGGTGACTACAATGTATTTTACTGTGATAAAATTGTATATCAAAGATGACGGTCGTTTGCTTCAGTATATAATACGTTTCTAGCACCAATGACCGTGTTATATTGACTGCAGGTTACGCACTTTCCTCGTATAGCGCGTCTAGAGGTACTGGCTAATATTTACAGAAATAGAACATTTTATTAACACTTACAAGCAGCATGTAACAAGCTTTACAGAATAGGTGTTGAATAACTTGCTTGTAATATCTAACTGCTCCGTGATAAAATGAATATCTCACATATACTTTATACACATGAAGAAATGTTTCTAGCAAATAAAACAGAACATAACTTTTTGGAAAGTTTTGTAATATCTTGTTTAATTTACTACTACTTTTGTTTTGAGGAAATTATAATATCTTTTTCATATAATTTTTAGAAGATATTAAGCTTAATTATTAATTAATTTCTCTTTTCGTGATATTTTTATTATGCTTATTTTGACCTAGATCGAGCAATGGCGTTTATGTACTCTTTTTAAGAAGATCAGAATAATTAACTAAGTTAAAAATGTCCTTACATTTTTCAGTAATTTGCATAATACTGATGATTTCAATACAATCCACTTACTAATTTCTTACAACAAGAACTTTGGCCATCTTTTCCTTCTGTCGTGGCAATAACACATCAAAAAAAAGGAAGTGGTATCATCAAGAACAGTCGTCTATCGGCGAATGTTAGAGCGTAATAGCAAATAAATCACTGAATAAAAAATCACTGATTTAATCATTATGTTTTGCGTACTTAACAAAATATTTTGTTAATTCAACGCACAGTGCGTAAGTTCAATGAAAAATAAATTAAGCAATTAGTAAGCAACAAAAATTACAGGATGAAATTTTTAAAGTATAATTCCTACCAATGTTTCAAATGAAACATTCGGCATAAATAAATTCTGGAAATTGCTGTCGACAAAAGAAAATACTCTAGAGTAGTCGCTGTGATAATTTGATGTCACTTTTTTAGGCAATAATTGAACATACACATTTATTTCTGCTTTAATATTTGATTTCTGCGATATTAAATTCAGGAGGACACTTATCTAAAATTATGCCTATTGTTTGATATTATCTGACCAGTAAAAATAGTAGAAAAACGCTTAATTAAATTACTGATAATTACTACATTAAAGATAGCAGTTAAACAAAAACATATCTTATATAGAATAAAATATTAAATTTTGTTCAGTTATGGACGAATGTTTCAACAAAATAATAGTAAAAACCACTTTTAACAAAGAATGTGGAGTAATTAGTAATTATTTTTAATTTGAAGTTAACTTTTCTTATATTTTCAAGCATCTCTGCCCTTATTAAAAATGTAAACATACTCATTTTATCCTGTTGGACTTAATTATTTCATCGAATATTTTTGTTACGTAAAATAAATTTGATAGTTCTAATTTTGTTGGTTTTAATCCCGCCCAAGAAAAACTACCGAAACTTGTTGGGAAGTTCTAAATCGAATCTCAGGTTCGATATTTATTTCGTGCGGTTTGACGTTAAATGAGACAGAACTGCTTATAACTTTTCAGTGTTTTCCTGAAATTGATACGACTTGCTGCCTATTTATTTGGGATTACGTGACTCCCTAAGCGTGTGTCGACTCTCAATCGCTATAAATGTAATACGTTTCAGTATATGCGAGTAAATTAAGTCGATTTCTATGACAGGTTAATAAAATTCATATTGTGAATCAATTTGTACTGGGTTACAACTGTAAAATACATAATAGAACGACTATATAGCCTGACAGAACAAAAACATCACAACATTGCAATCGATACGGTTTTCGCTAATTAAACTGACATAATCTGGAGATGATTACAATACTTTTATCTCCAAACGATGACTATTTATTTGACGAATCGCAAGTCGGAGTGTAGTGTTTGGTGTTTTGGTACTTAAAGAAAGTACTTAATTTTCATGTGACAGGCCAACGGACAGTGGCCCCAAATCCAGTTTTTTTTGTTCAAAAATGGATAGAGAGCGCAAATCTTATCGGATATGACCATTTTTTTTATATTAAAGCTTGCCGAAATTTTAATAAATCTTCGGAGCTCGAATTTTGAAAAAGCATTTTCCTTTATTATTTTAAGAAAACATTTTTTAAATAATTTTTGATATAATTTACTGAATATAAGCCAAATGTCAATTTGTCAGATGTCAATTGACACTTTTGTCTAATTTGACAGCTGATTTTGCTTTGCTTTATTCTCTAATTAGCTTTAATTATTATTTAAAAACTTTCAAGCGAGTATTTTTGTCTGAAAATTGTAAAGTATAAATCATATGTCATTTGGCAGCTGTCAAGCTGTCAACAAATGTCTTATGCCAAAAACATTTTTTTTAAAATAATTTTTGATGCAATATACTGAATAACATCACACGATAAATATATTGAGTCCTTGAAGCTGAAGATCATAACTCAAGTATTGGTGATGTCACTAGGTCAAAATTTAATGCCTAATATGACATAAGATATTTATTGACAGCTTGACAATGGAATCGGCAGCAATGACCACCTCACGCTGGCAAATCAATCAATCAAAATTCTTGCTCCGAGGATTTGTTGGAATTTCGGTAAGCTTTAATTTAAAAAAAAATTATTTCCGACAAGATTTGCTCTCTGTAGCCATTTTTGAACAAAAGAACTGGATTTGGGACCACTGTGCAATGTGCTGTATTCCTTCATCCATATGAGCATCTTAATACTGCCGCTAGATCTTCAGAGATATCATTATCTAATGACTTTCTGTCACAACGTCGACTGGATTCCAATTTCAATGATGTAAACTCTTTTTTTAAATGCAGACCAATTGTCGTGTCCAAAATATTGTAAATAGTGGATAATAATTTGAACAAAGAAAGAAACACTGATTTAATCTATTATACTTGACCGTTGTCAATCGCGTATATTTTTCTCAGAATCCTCAAATTATTTACGCTCTAATCAAGGAATAAAAATATATTTTCTAGAATTCATACTCTAAAATAAAATGTAATATCATTGTTTGTTGTAGATGATGAGAAAGATGCTTCTGTTATAATCAGATAATTAATTGTTTATTATAAATTAATGGTTTTGTATCCACAGTACATATTAAATTCTTCATTGAACCCTATATAATACGCATTTGCGTCATACGGTGACGCATTCTGAAGTACATAAATTAAGACAAGGAATAATCGCTTGGCATATAATAATTATATTTCTCTTATCACTATTATTTTTTTACAATACTAGGTCGTCATATAAAAAAATTTCAACATGCCCACATCACCCAAAATTAAAGTTTAAAATACCAACTTCCATGCCCCTTTTACTATGAGGTCGATAGCCCTCAGCTAGAAAGATAATTATGACAGTAAATGTCGTCAAGAACTTTCTGTCAGGTTGCCATGCTGACATTAGGCATCATGTATGCCTCAAATAGTTGATTTGCAATGATGGGCCAAGAAGCAAGTGAACAAATATTTATCTTTAAAAACTCGTAAAGTAAAAGTTCGCTGGATGTCCAAGAAGATCATGGCGAGATTTGCCGTGATAACTGTCTATCTATCATGGTGACATGTTTACATCATTTTATGAAAAGGAATAAGTACGTAAACTTCTTACTTTTCGCCGGTATCTTAAAATTCCTATACAAGATTCCCATTAGGGGACGAAGAAACGAATAGGAGTGAGCTCATTTTCAATGAAAATAACTATATGTGTAGTTTTCCCATCGTTGATGGTTTAAGTTATTTCAATGTTGCATTTTTCGCTTAAATCGTGTACTGCGCAACTAAGGCTAGAGTTGTTCTGTTGTTTTTTTATAAGTAGGCTTTAAGAGGGCACTTGCTCCTTTCCAATAGAAGTCTTTTCACGAACTGTGTTATCTTCCTTTTTGTAAATATAACGGGTTTGTGAAAACTTTTTTTCACACAAAAAATTATTAAATAGTATTTTGATTGGAAATGACCTCCGCCATCACCCTATTTCGTTTGGTCGTCTACTTACGGTACACCCCGTATATTGTTGAATGTGCTTGAGAATACACTCGCACTTTTTTTAAATAAGTTGTGGTCTCCCGATGATGCCATCTTCATTGACGAAACGCTCGTCAGTATACTATGCAGTGATTATAATGTTTTTTGTAAAATTATAGCAAAAGTTGCAGCCCCCTTTATGCACATTTTTTAAATTATATTGTTTGATAATTAAGAATTACTTTACTATTAAATGGTGTTATGTGAATCCACAACTTGTTACTTGTGTTTTGATTTGAAATAACTACCAACCAAACCGACCTGTATGGCGGAACACACCGGATATGCGATTTTCATATCTCTGTGTTTCAGAATAGTGAGTTTACACATTATATGTATAACACTAGTTAATTGGCTACCGGTATCTATCTTGTTAATCTTTACCGGGTAGCTCGACAATGCGTGCTACAGCGCATTGCTTCTGTACCAGGTGGATTAAAGAAACCGGAACACCGGACGTACTATTTTAGTCATTAATTATTTTTTTATTACGCAGTCGGTTTAATGGCAACGTTGGATATACTTCGACGTTCGGTTCTCGAAATAGCGCTGCGTTAAAAAACACTTTTCTTTAGATTGACAAAATAGAATGTTTTCCATATAAAAAAAATCGTTTCAAATAATGCATTAATAGACAGTAAAATGGAAATCTAATTGCCTAAAATTAATAATTTTAATTGTATCATCATATTTAAATAATTTAGTATTTAATAAACAAAAATAGTTACTTAAAATTCAAAATATTAAAGGATTTCTAATATTTCACCTTATTGGTGGTGACGTGCTATCTTATATAAATTACAGATTATTTACATTTTGTGTAGATGTGATTAGTTATACTATTTATACTACCTAATCTAAAGGAGCGATCATAGATAAGCCCTGCCTATATTCTTATTTCGATACGAAACGGTAGCAACTTTAGGCGCGGTTAGTACTAGGATGGGAGTTCAAGAAAATACAGCGTTCTCGCTCCACCTTCTAATGGCTTATTATCCGTGCATACGTAGAAGGTATGCAACTTTAGGCGGGAGTTGCGTTATTAAGTAAAAAATCCGTACTCTTCGATAGAGAAAAAGTTCGGCAAATTTTCCAGGTTGGGGGTAGCTTGTTTCCTGGCGTCGGTGATTGTCTTTAGTAGTGAAAATAGGCCGACGTTAAATAATGTAAATATCGGGTCCTCTTCCAACTTCTATAATTAAATTTTCTATTCAGTAGGCCATTTGGCCGTAATTCTTTGCAATGCCGCACCCGAAGCTAAAAATCGCTAAGGATAAAACCCGATACTCATGTCTCAGGCACAGCCATCCAATGTCTGTCGCACAGTGGGTCAAAATCCAAAAACTATAGCCAAAATCCGAAATTCTGAAATTTGACGAACTGCCTTAAAAGGTAAATAGCAACAAGAAAGAATCTTTAAAATATACTTAACACAGTCTTTGGAGATACAAAATGTGATGAAGGTCTAACATTTCAGAATTATCCCGAGTAAATTTAAAGTAAAAAAATTGAATATAAGTAGATATACCTACTCCGTATAGAATATGAAGTGTAACCCAACGCAGCGCTTATACAGTGCTTCAAACTCTTTACCAACTCCCAGAAAAGCAAATATTAGCATCAATTTTTTTTCACCCAAATGTTAGACTCTCTAAACAGTCAATTTACAATAAATATGAATAGTTTTGTTTATTTTATGTTTGTAGCTCGACACAAACTATTTTTTTTATAGTCTTGTTTATATTTATGTTCTGACGGAGTTTAGCTATAGCTATTCCCCCACGTAGGAGAGATAACAGCGACTAGACATGTGCCACTCAACAGCGGTCCAGCTCACTGCTAGAGTTTCGGTAACACATTATAACGCTACTAAACATCCATACCCTGGCCAGGATTCGATCCGGGACTCCGTGGTCACAAGCCTGACACTTAAGCACTGCGCTACTGAGTCTGTTACATCCAATTCTACAAGAATCTATCTATCAGCTGTTTTGAAACGCCATTTTAACAATTAAAAAATTATCAGTTAATTTAAAACAATATGATATGGTATTACATTAGCTTAGACAACTTCTTCATGTTTAGTTTAATTAATGTTGTGTACATATTCTTCAAGCACTGTAAAATTATCTTTTCAAAGCACACCGTTGTATCTCAACGGAAACCCGTTAGAAATCTAACTACCTACTGTGTGACGACTACTGGCGCAAGAAATATGCTACTAACAACCCCTATAAATACAATCTTCTTATAGTATTTCTATTGTCAATTTAAAAATTCAGTCTAAAGCGTTGCTACCAGGATAAGTCATTACAAATCCTGTTTGTGGTAGAATAAGACCCGAGACTGCGTACTTGAATATTGCAAACGATACCCATATACGAATATAGTTAACCAGATATGTTATGCGCCAGAGCTGGGTAAGCCCTTGCAATTTAAAAATAATCACAATTACAAATTACTTTTTTTTTAAAAAGGAACTAATTACAATTACAAAGTACATGTCTTTAAAAAAGGAATTATGTTCATTTAATTACAATTACATGAAAAATGGATTTAGTAATTACTTTTCTAATTACTTTTATGATAAAGTAAATTATAGGAACCAAACAGACAAAGAGGCAAGTTAAACATTTTAATTAAAAGTGTTGTGTAATATTGCGTTTTAACATTTATTAGAAATGTTATTAGGATGTTTGGCCTTAAGAGTAATCAGGGAAAATTAAATAAATATATAGAGAAGGCAACTTAATAACAATGCCTAATAATAATAATAAAAATGATAATAATAAACAGTAAATATATTTAGTTTTTAAAATATATTGCACAAAAATACAAAAGTTTGTGTACTTAACAATTAAATAACATAAATGGTGCCTAGGACCACGGCAAAAACTCGTTTTTAGTCAGTAACTTTTTTTGAGCTTTTCAGATTCATTTTAAACGATGCAAACTGTAAAATACTGCGTTAATGTAGGCAGGTAATGTAATGTTTAATATTAATAAATAATAATTAATGTAGGTATACTACCTTGAAAATATATTTAAATTCAAAATATTTTGCAATTTCCGGGAAAAATTTTTTCTATTATTTTATTATAATTATATTGAAGCATTATGGAGAGTGTATGTATACTTTAAGAACTAAAGTAATTGGAAAGAGTAATTGTATTTATAGAAGTAATTTGTAATTAGATATATAGTTCAAATAATATAATTACAAATTACAATTCCTATAACAATTTCCCTGCAATAGGGTCGTTTCCTTCAACAAAATTTATAAAATATTATTATACCATAAAAAAATATACTAAATATATATTTCATATATCATATTAAAGAAAGTCCTAATAATCACATGCAAGAAAAAAATAGTTTTCAAAATAACAAGGCGGTAAGTGATGACGTATGTAATGAGAATTCAATTTTAGAGATTTTCATGTTTTCTCTATCATGTTGGCGGTAACGCTCGGTAGATTTGTTGCGTATTTGTTGTTTACATTGTGTTGATTTTTCAGTAAATTATAACCTAAAAACTTTAAATTTTATTTTCTATTTTAAAACATATCTGCAACAGTATATTATTGATAGAAAATCATTTACATACTTACTTTAACTTACAGTGTACTTCATATTTTAATCAAGTTAAATTCTAATAACAAGAACAATAATAGTTTGAAGACAATTAATATGACAATAACTCACGTCAATACTATAACCACACTACTCTGTGCTGTAACAGTAAACGTACGTCGCCCGTCGATTATTCCTCTATTTGTTAACTGCGCATGCTCTCACATCTGACGTCACCATAGGCGCCAATTCAAAATTTCGTAACTTAAATAATTAATTTCACTATTTAAATGAATTTGGAATGTAAAATAAAAAATATGGGTCAAATAAAATTTTATAAATTACTTGAATATAAAAATTTTAAAAAATGGTCAACGACCCTATTACAATTCCAAATTACTTTAATAAAAATAAGTACTTGAATTCAATTTTACGAAAAAAAAGGGAATTGTAATTGCTAATTACTTTTACACCAGGGCTTACCCAGCTCTGTTATGCGCTTACCTCAAACGAAAGTAGTCGATTGTTTAACTGGATCACCATTACAAGTCCCTTATAAGCTCTTGGTTGATTCTTAATATTGCCGGTAGCATAGCCGTAGGTTAGTGATATTTGTTTATTTTTATTGAATCGTTCGTGGAGTTGTTCATTAAACTAACATATATTATAAATAAATACTGTATTGTAAATAAACAATTTACATCATGCCTATCAATTAATATAAAGTAGTAAAACAATATTTACAATAATTAAAAAGTGATTCTAAAAATTGTCGATCGACGTTCGTGACATCGCTCTCTATATCAACCATTTGTCGGTCTTTTTCTATGATTTTCAAACTGACTAGATTAATTATATGAGGCCTGAAAGTTTGTCTTTTAATGTACAGCACCCTTCAACGTGTGCGAATGCAGTGGACAACTAAAAGCGAAGAAATTATACCAATTTATGCTTTCCTTTAAAAGCATTAACTGCCATTCATTAATAGTGGATCGAACGGATTTTCGATTGTTTCAATAAAAATGTTGCATTGTTTTTTCGAAACAAGTAAGTAATTCTATAAACATACAATTTATTGTCAATAAATAAATGAAGGATTTTAAGGAAGGAAACTAAAAATTGAAATTAATTAGAAACTATTGAAACAAATGATCAAAAATATCCCTTTCTTGAAAAATGCAGTAGCACAAGTATTATTTCTAGAATATCTTTGTAATCGTTAATGACAGGTGGCTCCTCATGTGGGGACATAATGTGCATCCATATTAATCAAAATTTTGAGACGGTACTGATCTATTTGCGAATGTCTTTGCAAACAATTTTCTTAATCGCCTCATCGTATTATATGGAAACGAATTTTTGTAGAACTCATCTGCACAGTTTCTCAAAGTAAAATTAATAGCTCTGCCATGTCGAGCGGTACAATAGCTATTACAAGTTGGTAATCGCGGCGCATAGATAATCGTCGTATCTTAAATCGGCTCCTGCCAGTATGTATGAAAGTCAATTGGATATTGCACCCGTATTCGTATGTGTCTGGCTCGATCTGTATATTGTTTTTGAAGATGATAATTTTTCATTTTGGCCGGGTATATCAGTTCTTGACCCAATGTGCGACGCCCAAGAAATAAAATCTGTTCCTTCAGTTTCTTTGTTTAATTGAAGCGACATATCTATCAAGTAACAACTGCCGCTCATGTGTTTCGGCCCTAGTTAGTACGATCCACTAAGTATTATGGAACGTACTCCTGGATTATGGCGGTTAGTGAAATATTCACCTTCGGTCATCCCAGAATGATTGCTCAGTTTATTTCTTCTTTTTAATAGTTATTTGCGCGTAGGTGACGGCCAAAATTCATGATTTTTTCCCCTAGAATCTCATAATAAAATCAGAATTGTATCTGTCTAGTATTCCCATTCCTGATACAAGCCCTGCAAAAGAGGTGCGTTAAAATTTCAGCCCGACTAACTCATTCTGCTGTTTCGCGACCCACCGGGTAGCCATTGCACAAATTACAATTTACAGCCAACTTGTTTATTCGCATTATCGGGCGTTAATCGAACTGGAGAGTCGATCTAATAACTGATGTGTACGATCTCCCGCCCATTACGTGCTCTCGTCGTAATTAAATGACTGCCCGTTTTGATAATATCGTTAAACCGTAAATAACATTATTGAAATTATCTGCCGTTCGCTGTTTAATCGATCGCCGACCTGCCACTCTCTGGAAGCTGGTAAAACATTAATTATATAATGTATTACGAGGCTGATGTATCGTGTAAACATTGTTTTTAATTGGATTGCTGATAAAATTAATGAAATACAAATCAACATTGATCTATCGACAAATACAACAAACGGTAAAAATGATAGAATCCTTCATTATACCGGCAGTCGAACTGCCAATGCAATGAACTGTGAATAAACCTTTTATAAATTCCTAACAAATCGTCAGAAACAAAATCTACTGCGTGTGATAGATACATAAAATGCAAATTTTGGTCATACTTACTCAGTTTAAAATCGACTTTAATAGTAGGAGGCACGCGACTAAATACATGTAGTTTAAATTTAAAGTTTTATTTCATCCAGCATCTCCCCTTCCTTCCCACTATTTTCCCTCCGCTTTCCCACAGTTTTCTTTAACGGTCCCACTATTTCCCCCTACATCCCACCACCTCCATTTTCTATTCATCTCATTTCGCTTCTCCCCACTTTCTGATCTTGCCCTATATTTCCCTATCTTTCCCATCACCTTCCCACACTTTCGCTTCCTATATTCCATCACTTTTCTCCACATTGCCCCCACTTTTTTTACCATCTTCTCGCTATTTTCTTGTGCCGTCCCACCACATTTACTCAATTTTCCACGGTATTTACTTACCGCTTCTTGAAATCCACTAGAATTGTGCATTTGGGGAGGGGATTTTTTCTAAGAAATATTTTTAAAAGGCAGTCTATTTTTTTATTTTTTTTTAGCCCATTTTGAGAATCTTCTGGTTTCCTGAGTATCCGTTTGTTAGTGATTATTAAGCTTAAGTTAATCACTTAACACACCTAATACAATGTTAAATAATCTTATCTCTACACCAATCATAAAAAAGATTTAAAATTTATATTTGAGAGGTAAGGTAAATAATCGTTAACAAAAAATTTTATATACCTATTGCACTTCTGACCCTACCCTGGTTAAGAATTACACCTATGTTTGTTATTAAGACACTATGTTATTAGCAATTTTTATTGTCATATAAGCCCACCTTATCTACAGATTAACAAATTTTTGTGTTTACAAAAGAATTAGGTAGTGTTACTATCTTGTCATAATGTCATAAATAAAAGCCGAATAGAAACATTGGAATACATAGCCTGAAATTTATATTTGAGCACTTGTGCAGATGTTCAATAAATTGATTATAAATTAAGGAAAAGTGTGTTAGTGGACATATCATCATGATTATTACTGCCACTACACGCTCGGTAACCACTGTATAATGATATTAAAGTGGTGTCCAAACGAGAGGTTAACCAGTGTGTAATAATCTATACAGATGATGTGAAGTATTTGTGAAGAAACAACACATAAATTAGACAATTAAATACTTGAAGCATAAAATATGATGTATAGTTAGTTCTCTTCATATATTTAAAGCAAATTAAAAACGTCGAGGTATTTGATCTTTACCGCAAAGTCAAAGACGCCGACACTTTTTATGTGCCTTAAGTATATGAAGAGAACTTTTTTTTACACAATTTTTCTAGTGAGGAATAAAAAAACCGATCAATGGATCTGCCGTTTATAGTCGACTCAAGAGATATAGTGAGACTATCAAAGAGATGCCGATAAAGCAGTTTAAGCCGACAAAGCGACCGACAAAGAATACCGCCGCTCTTTTACGTTTTTGGTATCACTATATGTATTTCGTTTACTATACATAAGTGTACCTACTCTAACATAAGTGACATTACATTATTTTTAAATTCTGTCTCCGAAGCAACATACAGTGTGTTCAGAAATCGTCAACGCCCTTCACTAACTTATTTAAGAAGTAAAACAACGCTCAGAATAACATTAATACACAAAGATTCCTGCCTACACCCTCAAATAAACACTGCAGCTAGTTCGCTAGTACCTATTTAAGAGCACATTTAAATCGCGATTAACTCGAAAAATATTGATTTGTCGAAAAAACTTCATAGAACATGTTTTGCTTAGAATTCATCTCTCTATCGATCTATTCGATTTACTTATTAAAGAATTCTTAGCGAAAAACCGTTCAACACTGGACTCTATAGATTTCTTTATTATGAAATACATAAAGATATATTTTTATTCCACTGAAAGTGTTCTTGTTACTAAAATATAAATTTTTTGTTTCAGGGTTCCGACGCCAGCTCGGTAATATTCGCATCGACCCCGTCGTCGAGGAAGCACGAATTTCCCGGCGCCCTTCCACCCAGTTTGCCCAGCCTCAACCATGGTACCAGCAGTTCCCCAGTTCCGGCGCCCACGCCGCCTAATCTTCCGGTGCCGTCTCCTGCCCCCGCCCAACAACCTCCCCACCATCCGCCTCAAGCCATTCCCTCGGCAGCAGTATCCACCGCAACCACCTTCGTTACGCCGCCTACGGCCGCCACCATCAAGCCTACGCAAGGTTGGTACTTTTTTTTGTATCTACAATTAATGTTTACTGTAGAACGAACCATACCGATGGTTCTTTATCTAACTTATGTCCACTTGCCTCTTTGAGACATCATAGTGTTATACTAATAATATAAACAGGAGAAAGTAGCCTGAAAAATAAAACCCGACTACGAAATTATTGGTGAATGTGTATGTATCAATAATATGAATGTAATCCTCCCCTCGCGGTCTTTACTGTGATACACGAGGTGGTATATAGTATTTCTATTGCCAGTCTAAAAATTTAGTCTAAAGCATTGCTACCAGGATAAGTCATTACAAAGCCTGATGTGATAGAATAACACTCGAGACCGATAACCCTATACAAATATAGTTAACCAGATATTATGTTATGTGCCTACCGCAAACAAAGTCGATTTTTTACCTGGCTCACCATTACAAGTCCCTTATAAGCTCTTGGGTCATTCTCAATATTGCCGGTAGCATAGCCGTAGGTTAAAAGATGTTTATTATGGAGTTCTTCATTATTCTATCAATGAATATAAGTAGTAAAACAATATTTACAATAATTAAAAAGTGATTCTAAAAATTGTCGATCTAGTTCATGACATCGCTCTTATTATCAACTATTCCTTTGTCGATCTTTTTTTATCATTTTCGAACTGATTTTAGATAAACTATACCTAATTGTGCTACTACGACGTACTCTTGACCGATTTTTTTCAGTAACTAGATTCTTTCGAACTCTTTTTCTAGTGAGAGATTAATTAAATCAGGAAATCTGTTACCTAACGCTAAACTTCAATATATTCATTTTGGCACCAGTATTGCTTCTTTTATTAGGCGTATTATTTATAATTTAGCAAAATTTACTATTACCTAGACCTAGAGAGGTTTGAGATGTGACACTGCCTATCAAATAGTCAAATCACAGCATATTTAACCACTACACTTATAATAATATTATTATTCGACGCGCGTTTCGCTAACCATGTTGGCATCATCTGGAGATGAAACTTAATTAATCATCTCCAGGTGCGCTGGCAAATCAATTAATCAATCAACCCAGGTGATACCAACACTGTTGTTGAAATGTGCCTCTAGTAGACCTGGAGAGGTTTGAGATGTGACACTGCCTATCAAATAGTCTCTACAATCACCAGAATATTTAAACACTACACCTGAATGTTATTATTCGACGCGCGTTTCGCTAACCATGTTAGCATCATCTCTAGATGAAACTTAATTAATCATCTCCAGGCGTGCTGGCAAATCAATCAATCAACCCAGGTGATATCAACACTGTTGGTGAAATGTGCCTCTAGTACACAATCGACATAATAATTTTATGTATATGTATTATAGATAAAACGGAAAACTTTTACTATAGTTATATTAAATCATAAAATGGAAACAAACAGTGTAGAATATATACTTTCAATTTTAGCAGGATTTTTTATCAAATATGTTTTTCTGCAGAAACCTTACCAGCTCCACCTCCGCCTACGATAGCAAGTGTGCCTCAACCACCTCCCGTAACGATGCCCAGCGTCCCAACTGCGGTGACCATGCCGCAACCGGCCGCCGCACCGGTGGCCCACCACCCTCCAGCTCTAGATTCGAGCACACATCCTGGTGGACATGCTATGAGGACCGACAGTCCGGCGGTGGCGACTTCTGCGAATGCCGCCGTTGCACCCTCACCGGGTCACTATCATCATCCATCATACCAACCGCTGTACGCTCCATACGCTGCTGCCACCGGCCCAACACACACTACAACTCCTTATACCTCGAATCCTACAGTGACGACCACTGTGCCTCCTGCAGTGGTAAGCAGCGCACCGCCCTCGCAGCCAATGGTGGTTAGTAAGGGAGCACACGTTGAAAGGGAGAAACAACTTGTGCCGCCTACCTCCAGGGGGCCTAGCCCTATTAGAGAAAGTAGAGAAAGGGAGAGTTATAGGTAAGACTTTTCTCCATTACCAAAGTTTTCTACAAAAGTACATTAATAGATCTGAGATAATTAAACAAATTTTGTCTTTTAGTAGCGTTAGCAGTTTAAGTCGAAGCAGTGTAACAACCACACTTAGCTGTGCCCCACCCACCACCGCAGTGTCTTCTAGTCTAGCAAGTAATATGAGTAAACCATGGAGCAGTAGTGGACAACCGGCTCCAACACAGCTTAGCCCCGCCCCCCCACGGCCGACACCGCCACTTCACTCATCGTTCCCCGCCGCTCCCATGTTTACAGCTCCATTGCCGCCGCCCGTTTCGAGGGCAAGTCCCATGGCGCCGCCCTCGACTGTGCCGCCAAACCCCAACCCATTTTCTGCTGAAAGTCTATTCCAGACTAGTAAATACCCAACAAGTAAGTAGAAGTACACTGGTATGTCTTCCAGACTTGGTACTGGTAGATTTCTTATTTATTGTTTCTTTAATATAATTATTTGTTTATTTAAATAAAGTAGAAGAAGACACATTAAAATTTCAAGTTCGTAAAACTCAGGAAATTGGTTAGATTCACTTGCCTTTATAATAATTTATATTTGCTTTGCAGATCAAGCAGATATGCTGAGAAGGGAACTGGACAACAGATTTTTGGCATCGCAAGATCGCTCTTTAGGTGTAGCTCCCCCTCCCTATTTAAGAACGGAAATGCATCAACACCAACATCATCATACTCATGTCCATCAGCATACCACGTCATTACTTCCTCCCCCAGCTGCTTCCTCTTTATACCCCTCACAACTGGTAAGTATAAAAATATATTGTGACACATTATTACAATACAGGGTGTAATCAGTTTCATGTCATTAAAAAAACTGGTAATGGGGACCGACTAGACAAACAAAAAACCTTTATGACTTTTCCCTCCAGGGGCACTTTGAAAAAAACTGATCTAGGTTAACATATTTAATATTATGGTAGACAACTATCGAGAACCACTGCTTTTCTTGGCCGATGGACTTGTACTTCCCAATTATACAACTTTTAAATTGTCATAAAAAAAGTGCTCGCCGGCACACGCTGTGTCAAAGGATCATCGGCCGCCTTTGATGGACCGCCTCAACTGAACTGAGGCAAGTATAAAGAGGTAAATAATTCCTTCTCTCTTCGTGCACAATTGCAAGCAAATAATGGCCATAGAGGTTTAAACAGAGCATTTCTTTACATGCGTGTTTTTTAATTTGGAAAAAAAAATGGATTGTTTATAATTTAGAAAATTTAAATGTGGTTTATTAACATTTGTAACATAAATGAGTGTCCTGGGTTAAAAGCTTACTACCTACCTAAATGATTCAAAGTCTCTGCATCTGCATCAATACACAGTTCGATACGACAAATTAAGGACATACGCACTTCATTCAACACTAAACACTAAGCTATCAACTAACGTTGTCAATAAAGAAAAATAAAATAAAAACTTGGTACAAAAGCCAAAAAGGAATACAAAAAGAACGAACAAGTAAGTTGTGTCTGTACGTAATCAAGAATTTGATAACTTGAATGGTAAGTCAATAAAATAAATCTTAACTATAAATACACAATGACGCGAAATTCAAAAATAACAAAAACAACGTGGTTGGACATGTGTACATAACGAAATACCCACAGTAACTAAAATATTGCACAAGGGAGAGTCAGAGTATAAGGCAGACACGGGCGACGATCTAAACCTACCTCAATATTCCAGCAGTTCTCAAAAAATTTTATTGAAAATTTGCGAAATTTTTGTTTATTTTTTTTCTCCAAAACTATGAGCTTTAGACCCCATGTTATATAAGGTTTTTTTTTTTGTTTCTTTTGTCGTTCCCTACCACCAGTTTTTTTTTAATGACATGAAACTAATTACACCCTGTATATTGTTTAGTATTTGGAAGATAATTTCAGTCATTAACATGGAAGATAATGAAATTCTATTTCTTAAGATCATTACATCAATCAAATGTTATTATAAGTAGTAAATCAAACTGTATCGGCTTTTGGCAGCAGAGCATGCAGTTTTATCACTGTAATACTCTATATATAGTTTTGTCGCTGTAAATCGCGTTGTAGGCACTGACATATATCATGTTTTATTTTGGAAATATTTGCCACAAATATCACTTGTGTTTTAAAATTTTATCTTTTTGCCCTAAGTTAATATAATTCGTGAAATAATAATATATAGTAATATATAATTGAACTCTTACCAATCTCTAAATGTTCCAATTTCCCTGTTTTCATATTTCGAATCCATAAAGTGTTAGCTAGATTTGTACAATATAATCAGAAAGAAAACCTTCAGGCAGAAATGACATGTGAAAATATGCTCTTCAAACAAGCAAGTCAATTGTTATATGTGTAGATACAAATGATATAAGTAAACAGTCACTCTGAGAAGATGTAAGCTAAAAGTATACCTGATTATGGTAGTCCATTGAAAAATAGCAATGCGTTAATCATATAATTTGGGAAATCAAGGCTATGCTCTGTTCATTACAATTGTTCTTAGTGGAAGTTATTCCGTCTTTCTTTACTTGGCTAAATGACTTTACCTTAGTTTTTTAACTTCTCAAATTTAAAACAAAGATTGAATAGATAAATATATTATTAAAGTTTTAATCATTGCATCATTCACTGCTGTAAGTATTGTCTGAATTATGGTTCTAATAGCAACACTAGATGGGGTGCTAGAATGATATTCCATTACGATTTCTAATATCTGGGCTTTAGATACATAAAGTCTATGGGTGGGACATTGGTCAATGTAGTAGTGTTGTCAGTGTTTTAAATTTTGTCTATAATTTTTTTCTTGGGCTAAGTTGCCAAAAAGTAAATATAATTTGAGTAGATTTGCAGTTTAATATTAAAGATTAAATCCCTTCGCGCTATAATGCTCAGGATTTAATCTGATAATAAATTGTCAATTTACACTCTTTAAATAACGAGGCAACTACGCTTTTGAAAAAATTCTACCTATAAAATTCATAGCGCTAGTGTTATTATACATAATAAAAATATAGCAAGTTTACCGGTGACTTAAAAAAAACCCTTGTAAAATTGCTAGCTTTTTGTTCTAAAAACTTTTAACATTTATTTTCTGTCAAATAGTCAATGTCGCCAATGGAACGTCTTGCAAGGAGAAGTCAGAGTAGTGTAAGTATTAAGCAAAGCTAATAAAATATGCATTATTTATGAAGTGGTTGAACACATTTTGTTCTTCCTCCAAGGATAATATATATTACACTGCACTGTTGCCAGCAATTTTGCAAGTGGCATATTACTTTAACACCATTTTAAAACTTTCTACCTTTCCAGTTCAAAGATATTCCAAAAATAGGCAGTGTGGAATCGCCCTTCTACAGGCAAAATATAGGTCTCCCGGGCAGTTATCCAGGATATTCACCAGGATTAATGCATCCAGGCCTTACCACCGGTCCGACGCCTTTTGTACCACCTAATCATCTACCCACATTTCAACCTAAGGTATTTTATTAACTATGCTTCATTGAATCATATTGCATCTCACATCATTTTATTCCAAATAACACACGTACATTTTATACTGAGTAATGTTACAGAAATGTTGCTCAGGTACATACACAAAACGTTACTGTTTGAAGACAATACATAGAGCCGTAGACGTGTTTTGTTTGTTGATAATATGCTTGTGGCATGTCCTCTAAATGTGCTGTACCGCCTATAACTGTTAGCATGTGCTCTGCCATCCCCTAACGCTTTTCTTTGTCCACAGTCGGTGACCCCTCAAGATCCAACCAAGCCTAAAATTGTGGTACGTAACGTTAAAATCTGCCTCTTCTCTGGCGCCCTCCTGGCTGCTTACTTAATTACTGCTTATATTAATCATTAATCAATCATTTGTTACAATCATTGCATCTTTATTGATTTATGAATTTGTTTATGATTATTGTTTCAAAATATTGCCTGTAAACATCCAAAAGATATTATGGTTGTTATAATATCGATATGTGTAAGGTTAGTGACGGAAAATTTCAAATTATAGAAATCCGGAAAATGGAATGCCATGCACGTCAGAGTGGCATGGGAAATTTACCACCATCAGCAGAAGAGTGGCGAGGCGAAAGGTAGCATAGCAGCAGCAAAACCATCAACGGATCTGTTGCGGCCACCGACACATCTGTTTTCTCCAAGTGTGCATTCCCAACGACCCCCTCATGAGTTGTCACCTTTTCCTCCGTCTTTGGCATCGCATCGACCACCTGGATTCGACCCACATCATCCTGGTTCGTTGTTTACCGCGCCACCAGGGCATCTAGGTTGGTGGAATATTTATAGAATAGAATAAACTAAGCATTATTCTCTGATGTGTAATTAAATCACAGTACCCAATGGGCATAGAATGTAATTCAAAACTAAAATAATACAATTAAAAAAGTATTTTTTTTGTGAAAAAAAATATTACCACCATTTTATGGGGCATCCTTTAAAACTCCATTGTGCCAATTTTTTAAAATTTTATTTCATTCATTTTTCATTTCGTCCATTCGTTCAAGTTAAAAATTTTGTTTACAATTTCAAGGGTAACTAGGTTTAAACAAGTAAACTGAATAGGGTCTGTGTATAAGGAATTTTTCTAGCATTTCTGGCCAGTATGTTGATATGTTTGATTATTACTTCAAAGAAGCAAAAAATGTGAAATACCTTTGTTTCTAACTTCACCACTGCTTGAGATATTTTAAATAAATTTCGCACAAAGGTGTTTCAAAGGATGCCCTGTAAGAAGTTGGTAATATTTTTCTTATAAACAAATCTCTAATACGATTTACCTAAAAATTGACACCATATTCACCTCCCTACCGAGTTTAAACTTTAAACCTATATATGTTTGATCCAATATAAGAATCCAAGGTTACAATTGTTATAACAGTCGTAAACTTGAATTTTGAACTTGGTTCACACTGATTTCAATGTAAACTCGGTTGATGCAACCCGCTCTAAGTGCTCTATAAATTCTTTCATACAGAGCCATTGTGTTAGGTTGACTAAATATTTCCACATAAAATAGTTAGCACATGTTTGTGTAAAGTAGATGTAGTAATGGCACTAACATGGAGCCTTGGGGCACACTCTTGTACAAGTTTTGTTTTGAATTTTAATGTCTTACCTAATTTCTCTGTGCCTACTGATACATACATTGCATTTTCTCCTGCAAATATGATCTTATCAGTTTTAGTGTAATTCCATAAATTATCAGTTTTTTAACTAATATGTTATGGTCAGTGCTACTTTGGATAAATTTAATCACGTTGACTAAAGTATATTGCTGATTGTTAAAGGAGTCTAATATTTTTGACAAAACTTGATAAATAGTGTCGTTTTGTTTTCCTAAAACCATTATGATTTCCAATTTTATTTTTGTCTGAATGGTTCATCACTATAATAATTTATAATTATGTTTGTTGATATAAATATTTTTTTGTGTCACATGAGGTTTTTCTTCTGGTGATGCATGACTTATTTTTTTTAATTTCGTTTCTTATTGTCTTAATGGGAAATATATTCATGTAATATTGGTTGCAAATAAGTTACAACCTGCATTTGGGTCTACTGAATGAAACGTTTCTGTCCAGTTTGAGTTTTACTATTCTTATTTCAATAATTGTTCTAATTTTATAGATATGAAATTGGTTGTCATCCTCACGTTACAATTTCTCTTCAATTTTTGTACATTTGGGACTTGAGTTAAATAACGACATATATAAATTACAAACTGTAATATACACAAGTTGTTTAGCCTGACTGCAAATTTAAGTATCATTTATTTTAATTTTGAGAAATGCTCAATATTTTCTGTCAAGAATTTGTATGGACTAAACCATCAGTGTTATTTGGTTTCTAGGTAAATCACCATTTAGTGCAGGTTCCACATTATCTCCATTTACAAGATACGGAGCTGGCCCTTTGGGCCCTTCAAGCACATCTCCCTTCTCCATGTCACCATTTGCTGCCGCCTCTAGAGAGGGCCACCTCGGCCTTGGCCCTCTCCACCATGATCCTTGGAGAACATTGCAGAGAACTATCCCTAGTTTTCCGCCAGCTGTGAACCCCCTGCCACCTACTTTACCTGGTTTGACGCCTCCTGGTCCTGCACCATGGACAATTAAACCCGATCCAGTACTGGAACAGAGAGAGCGTGAGGCAAGAGAAAGAGAGGAAAGAGAAAGAGAGAGGTTAAGACGGGAAAGAGAGGAACGAGAAAGGAGAGAGAGGGAGGAGAAGCAAAGAAGACTAGAGCAACAGGTTTGTTAATTATTTCAAATTGTATCCATATTCGTATATAAAAATTGTTATTTTTCAAGCAGCAGCAAGAACAACGGGAGAGAGAACGAAGGGAAAGGGAGAAACGAGAGATGGAACGGAGAGAAATGGAAAGGCAAAGAGAACGTGAAAGAGAACGACTGCTGCAGGAACAGAGGTTAGCTGCCGAGTCTGCCAAACAGCTTCAGGCTCCGTTAATAAGGGACAGGTCACCATTGAGGAATGGAGATCTCTCCGAAATTAGAGTAAAGGAAGAGCCTAGGGTTAAAGAGGAGGATATAATGGCGAGAGCAGACCCCAGGTAAATGATATTCCAAAATGAAATGTTTTTAAATGATATTTAGAAGAGCATTGCGTTATAATTTATACTTAAAAGTCCTTTTATATCCAAGTAGCATTTTAAGGAACATTTTTGCAAATGTTTTGAGCAAAGGATGTCTGTTTCTATACAAAATGGGGAACTGTTTGCAACATGTTGCGATACATATTCGAAATATACATAATTTCTTCTCCACGATTGCGATCAAATTGTTTACTTTACAATTTGATAGATAGAATGGCATTGGTAAGACGTGCATACGCAGATTAATGAATTCTGAATATTCCATATTGATAGCGCCGAGAGTCTCAAGACCAAAATCAATACTTACCATACGACCCGAGACCGATAACGAAACTTACCATACGACCCGAGACTGACACGAAATTAATCGTCTCGTCTCATCAAGACTGAAGCACTGTTGTAAGTTGAAAATGCATACTGTGTTTCTGTTTTTCGTTTTTTGTCACCAAGCTATTTCTAAATGATGCTATTTTTGATAGTAATAATTGTAATAGTCAGATAGATAGATTTATTCATGTTAAAAATTGTGAAATGTACACTTGTCATACAGAGTTACACTTACAAATAGGTATAAAATTATAAATCATAATTATTATAATAAATTAATTTAAGGCCTTTGTTCTCATCTTTAACTGAATTTACATACCGTAGGGGGTCATGTAGATACTAGTTTAATCTGCTTAGCCATAGGGGACTATGTTGGATGCTAGTGTTATAATGAGAATGTCAAATAAGAAATTGGACAAATTTATTTCAGAATTTTAACTTGCTAGCATAACCAGAAGTCAGGTTATCGAAAGAATGCAAAGATTTCATTAATATTTTTACATATAGTTTTTCTTTTAGTTTTCATAGATAGTTTTTCTTTCCGCTGTTTGCAAAATTCTATAAAGAATATGTTTCATTACTATAAGCAAACAAATAATAAGTAATTCACTTTTAAATAGGTATAAAGTTCATGTAAAAATGGACGAAATTACAGTAAATGGAATAAAAAGCTACATAAAAATCATTAATAATAATAATAATGGTCTATTTATATTAAAATCGCATTTCTGTATTTGTAATCTCACATTCAATTTCTTCTAATGAGAAGAACGCATTTTTTATAAAAAAAAAGTCTTTAATTGTGTATCTGAACTTTGTTGGGGGCAAAATTTTCTTATTATTGTTATGTATTTTAATACCGTAGTATTTAACACCAGTTTGTCCTAGAAATTTACTATTTATAGGGTTATTCGGTTGCGGGTACTTAATATTGTTTTTATTGTTTTAATTGCATTAAGTGTTAAATAATTAGATGTAAACCACTTTTCAGCATCTGAGTATGCATCATCACACTTTGACATTAGGTTACCCAAGTTAGGATCGGACATTAGAAGTGCTGAGTCATCAGCATAAAATATGCAAGAGACTTTCTCAAGTGCTTTTGGCAAGTAGTTGATATAAATTAGGAATAGAACAGGGCCCAGGATTGAGCCCTGTGATACTCCAGATTTAATATATAACTCCTCAGATGTTATTCCATTTAGTCTGACGATTTGCATTCGATTCTCTAGGTAGGATTTAATTAGTGAGATACTCGTCATACTCAAATTGTATTTTGACAATTTCTAAACCAGTAGAGTATGTGATACGCAATCAAATGCTTTGCTGTGGTTGCAGAACAAAGAAGCAGCGTAGTGTCCCTTTTGGAAACATTCTAATGTGTGTTCTGTAAATTTTAAATGGTGTCTGTTGTTGACAAGTTCTCACGGAATCCAAATTGGTGTATAAATAGCATTTTATTTGTTTCTAAGTATTCGGTTATTTGGTTTCTAATGACTTTTTCAAATATTTTTGAAATAATTGGAAGCAGGGAAATTGGTCTATATTGCTTAATTCCTCTGAATCATCTTTTTTGAACATTGGGACAACAAGCCGCTATTTTTGGTAATTTTTATTAAGTCAGTATTCAGGCCATATATGTCTTTACTATTACTGTTTTTTAGGGAATTCAGTATGTCTCTAACTTCATTGTGTGTGACCTCAATGGAGTTAGAGACGTACTGAATTCCTAGTTCCAAAGTCGCCATTATGTTTCTGTGCAAGAAGTGAAGCATGTGTTCCAACCAATTTCTACAATGTGTAAGCATAAAATTATAGTTATAAATAAGGTGACAGATGATGCAATATGTTTCAAAAATGTTTTCAAACAATTGTTCCAAAAGAAGTTGTATACCTGATGATGGAGACAGTTCCTAAATTTTCAATAATATTCTTGTGCTATATGTAAACCATTATATCTCACATCGGCACAGTTACAGAACTTGTTTCGAAATTGTGAAGAAAAATGCTACTTGGGTATTAAGTGCCCTCAGTATAAGGAAATATCATTTTAATAACTTTATTTTTTATTTTACAACTCGACTCTGCGATTGTGAATAAACTTCTCACTACAATATATCAGTACAACTTTTACATGTATTGATACAATTGTTATATGAGGAATTTAAATCTACATCAGCAGAGACACATAATTATTTTGCAGAATATGTATTTATGTTTGAAATGCTTTTTTATAGGGACCACAATATACTTTTTTATAGGTACCACAACCCATTCTTACGGCACCCAGGCAGTCTACCTCCTCCGCCTGGCCCACCCTCCATGTTGGACCGCACCAGAATGATGCAGCATGCGCTCCCGCATCATCCCTACCACGCCCCACCCACGCACTGGGCAGCTCCCGCAGACCCATTTTACCGATACGGATACAATCCATTAGTTGACGCTATGAGAGTCCAAGAAGAGAGAGCCAACTTCTTCAATGCCTATGGAGCATCACACCACCCAAGCCAGCTTAGGCCCAAGGATCCAGCCTTGATGCACCTTAGGGCAGGACCGGGCCCAGGACCACCGCCGACCAGCCATAAAATAAGTGTTACCCCACCCACGGACTTACACAAAAAAGAAGAGCCACGATAGCACAAGCACACCAGTGATGTGAACGTTAAGTTGAGTTGAAATTCGTACCGTGAAAGGTAAAGAGTTATGTGCGAAATGGGTTTTGTAAACTCGAAGGAAGATGCGAGAGGGATTACGGCTATCCGATCATGCTGAGAAAATGTAAATTTTGTCAAAGCAGAGTCTTTGTTATAGGCATTCCATCGGTTAAATGTGAAAAGTTGTTTCTGCATTACTTTAGTATTCGACAGCTGTTCCTGATGGGAAATAAGTATTATTAATTACAGTAGCACTCCAGTGTCAGAAATACTTTTATTTTCTAAGTACTCAACATAGTCCAAGCTCGCATAACACAAATTTCTACCTCATAAAACATCAAAATTTAAATATAATGAGAATGATAGGAAAATCTGTTAAAATACATTAAACCTGTCGGACTACGTTTCAAGTTTTGAAATAAGCGAAAGTAAAATGCATTCACAAATGAAAACACCAAATTTAAATTTTTACTATTTATTGAGAGGAATAATATGTATTTTTGAAAAACTGTGTTCAACTGAAGCTTAAGACCTCTATCTTATCTAAAGATCTTCAAAGATCTAAAACTTATTTGTAAACATAGAAAATTTTAGATGTTATGTCATGCAAATGGTCTGATCTTACTATATGAATATAGTAAGGAAATGTGGTCGCGGCGCTCAAAAAATTAAGTTTGATATAGTAAAAAGCATTTTTTCGATGACAGACCAGTTTTAATCCATAAGAGACTGAGAGCTAGCATCACAAAATGTGTACTATTTGTAAATGGATAGAATGTGCCTTAATAGATTGTTAATGTTCCATTGAATACCCGCCCATCAGTCAGCTGTGCTAGGAACGGTGCATTGAGCAGCGAGCGGCAGTTTAGTAAATAACCTAATAGTGGTACAGTCACAAATGTCAAAAAAACCATTTTTAATTCTCTCATGCCGAGCCAGAATTCTGATTTTACCGTCGCAATTTACTACGCCGACAAAATGCCAATCTTTTTTTTTTCCGTAGAGATATCACACATTCCTCCACTCGATGTATTTATTTACATATTAATATTTGAACATTCGATGTTTTCAGCTATTCGCGCTAAAAGACAAACTACATACTTATAGCTTTTGAACCAAAGTTTAGACAAGCTCTCAATTGGCATAGCGGCGAGAGAAATGCTTCTCATGAGCAAGGTCCAGAGTTAGAGGAAATGGCGGTGTTAAATAGAGTGTTTTCCTTTTCAACGATATTATCATAACCATATTTATTCATTGGTACTAAGCAAGTAATTATAAAATCATTTTTTAAAGCAATAATTTTTTTTTTTTAGCTAACGTACTTGCCTTGGGCAAGTATGATTAAATAAAATGATTAAAAAATTCAGTAAGTTTTTCAAATCTTTACTATAATCAAACACAATTAAAAAGGTAAATTCAGGTAATAAAAGAAACTAATGTTCTATGTGGTATATTCATTTTTATTATTAATTTTTTTTGTTAGCTGAATTTACTTTTTTCATTTTATTGTGTTAATGTTTGATTATAGTAAAGATTTGAAGAACTTACTGAATTTTTAATCATTTTATTTAATCACACTTCACGTCTAGTATGAGTTAAAAAAAATTGTTTAAAAAAATGTTTTATAATTACTTGCTTAGTTCCAATGAATAATATGTGATGCATGAGATATATCGTTGAAAAGTGAGTAAAATACTCTATTTAATGCTGCCATTTTCCGCCCGTCTCAAAAAAACTTTAACACCCCAAAGTGTAAATCTCAAAATACAGAGGTTTTGAAAAAAAAATAGATTAAACCTCATTGAAGTACTCTGTATTGCAAAAAATTGTCACCTAAGAATTTTCGTTATATCTCTTCAAATAACAGAGATATTTTGCTTAGACATGTTCCGCATTTTCGTTATTTTCCGTCATAACTCTTAAAGTAGGGCATGGATTTCAAATGTCTTTAAACCATTTTGTAGTTTTTTAAAATCGACACAATTTTTGTAGAAACATTTTTTTTTTTTTTTTTTGCACGACCAAAATTAAGTGAGATCTTGAGAGCCTTGATAAAATGGACAACCTGTATATATGGGCTTTTTAGAAAATAAAGGGATTTCTGATGCCAGGGTGCTTTTATAGTACTTATAAAGTATTTCTACATGGGAATTTTGGCAGACATGGAACAAATTGAAGGGTGAAACAAAGTAAGCAAAATATTCTATATAGGCACATGTTTCAATATGCACCTTTTTCGATGTTCAAATTAAAGAATTTTTGGGTAAAGGTGTTTTTTCGGAAATTGAATAAAAAAATTATGTATTTTCCTTTTGAGTACATTTTCATATTTTTTCTTTTAACATTCTAAAATTTTACATGGTGATGTCCAAAATTTTTTGAATAATGATTAATGGTTGACGTAAAAAGAAATTATTTCAGTAATATGTCTCTGTCAGAGACCCCCCCAATTTTAATTTTGAGTTACCTAATGCAACTTTCAATTCACACATCCCATCGTTAATCAGATTTTAAGAATATAACGAAATCTCGGGAAAATGCCAACACCTTCTATTCCTGGAGGGGCTGGAACCTTTCGTGTGCCATTGCCTCTGACATACTTTCCATAAACGCCAAAACTTGCGAACGCTCGAATACCAAAACTCGACACGTGTTTCGCCAACCACGTGGACATCATCAGTTGATTAAACTAAAGATCTTTATACTAAAGTAAAAATTTCTGTAAAAATATAGGAATAATTTTAGTTGTACTTCTCCAGATGTTTCCGACGTGATTGGTGAAACACACATCGAGTTTTGTATTCATGTATTTTGGTGTTTGTGGAAACTACTTCCGAGGCAACACCTTCTATTTTGAAACTGGTGCATATTAAGACATGTCTCTATCTCATCAATTTGTATCATGTTACATACTGTATATTTCATAAACATGAAATGTTTTAATATGTGTTCAGTAACGTTATTATAACGTTATATGTTAACGTAAGCACACAGTCAGTCAATGCCATGCTTTTGGGTGAAATAATAGATCTTATTTTGTTTGTGTTAATCCCTCTAACAATACTTCCTTTGAAAGTATTTCTTTCCTTAACAAAAGAAAATGTAGAAGTGTTCTAAATTAAAAGATTTTAATTTTTTTGACCATATTACTTTAATTTGTTGATGATCTCATATAGCATAATCAAAAGGGGGTGGTGGAGCCCCCACAAGATATTTTTGCAATGGTTTTATATATGTGTGTGTAGATTTTATGCATATATCACATATATAATGAAAAGCCGTCACTATCCCTAATGAAAATAATTAAAGCTACTTGAACAATATGATACTGAGAAAAAAAATCAGTGTGCGGTTGTTGTACCAAAAATAAATGTCGTTTTTTTCTACTGACACACTATTTCCTATGTATTGCTTCTATTGGTGATAGTGATAGAAAAAAGTGTACTTATTTAGAAAAATATGGAATTTAAGTAGGTGCTTCGCTCTGTTTTATCGATAGCAGGTCTAAAATGTGATCGTCGAGATCAAAGTAAAATCAAAAGTAAGACTTTATCTCGGAGGCGTCTGGTATCTTCAGTGTGATGCTGCCTTTGAAATAGTTTCCATAAACAAAATCGAATTCTATCGATGCTGATTTCGCCGACCACTTTAGCATGATTAAAAATTTATTCATGCCAATGTGGTTGGTGAAATGCACATATCGAGTGTAGTGTTTTTCTGGTTATGACAAATATTTCAAAGCAGTAAGACTTTAGCTGAAAAATCTATTTCTATGTATTTTAAGATTTCTAACAAAAAGTAGATTAGTTTGTTATACGCAATATGCAAGCAAGGAAGTAAAAGTGATAGATGTTTATTTTTACACTTTGCAAGCAATCCCATCAATGATACATACAGAACAGTCACATTTGACTACTTACTCAGAGATGTTAACACCTGTCTTAGGCTTATTTTTACCTTCAAAATAATGAAGGTAAAAATTATGAAAATGCAAGTTGTAGTCAAATTTTTCTAATGCTTTGATTTTGCCAGAAAGCTTTCTAGACTACAAGCCCATCGTAATTTTTAGCATGAATTATATTCAGTATGATGCTGGTATATGAAACCATAACTTTAGGCACTATGCTATCACTTTTGGGCGGTACAGGTGAGTACACAAGTAAATTGAATTTTCCATCCGAAAATGCGCTTTTCAGACAAAATATTCTTGTATTGTTCACTCTATATTTATACTGCACATAAAAAAACTCAAAGCTGCCGACCGAGCTAATATACATAGACTGTGGATATTGAATTTTTCTAGACTAGATTAAATAACAAATATAATGTATTACTTAATAGATAAAATGTCATTATTCTCATGTAAAATATGTTCTGGCATGATTAAGATGATAGAGTTACGCAAATCACCTCTAACTAAAATGTCATATCTAAGGAACAGATAAACAGAGACATACTTTGAATGTATCTGTCGATGTCATGAAGGGCGGGCAATGTGTCCACCCATGCATCAGATATTCCTATCTTTATGCAAAACATAGTAAGATTTTTAATTTATCAGAGACGTAATTAAGTTTCTACTGAAAATACGATTATTAAACCTCTAGTGTAATATTTTATTCATTTTAATACGCAAAAATTTGAAATACAGCTCTGTAGAACCTTGTCGGCAGGTCAAAATTTAAAATATTTTCAAAATGCGCTGTGTATTAATAAAAGGAGTAACATTTCTAAATTTATTCCTATTTTGAAGTCTCTAAGATGGAAATAGAAAGAAACTAGATGCCACACATTTTTACTTTTAGGATTTTCCACAGCCCATGACATTTTCATCGGCCTTTAGAGTCAGTAATTACTGTACGGCATTTACAAAATGTTATCGACTACATCAAATAGTAATTGAAAATTATGATGCCGTTCATATTAGCTCATCCAATGTGGCAGCCATTTGCCTTATTGTTTGCTTGAATGGGGCAGTTATATATTAATCATTGAATGTGACGGACAGTTTTTCTTTTATAAATCATTTAGTTTTAACACTACTTTAAAAGAAAAAAATGATTTCAAAAATCCCTGAATCCTATTTCACGTAAATAAGGGAGGGATTCACTTTATCTGCGTTCTCTTAAAGATAAAACGCAATGGAGCAATAATAGCAAAAAGGGTGTTGTCACACTTCCAGGTATAACGGAGGTAATAAAAAAGGCATTACTATTGAAGGAAAAATGTTTCCATGAGTTATTTTATTTTCAGTTACGCCCTTTTACTATAAATTACAGTTATGGGAGAGCCCTTTTCTGTAAATAATAAAATAAGTTCCTAAGGATCACCAGATAGTTCTCAAATAAAACAAATTTTCTCTGTAATTTCATTTTCTTCGGCACTTTCGATGGAATTTGAATTTTCCCAGTGTTCCTCGGGCTCCGACATTAATAATAAAGATATAATGTGATAATAATAGAGGTTACTAATAATACAACAAGAATGCCTTAGTAAACAAGCTTCATGCGACTGAACGAAGCAAGAAAAGTAGCTTATGAGATACATGGTCAAGTTTCCCTATCCAATATATGAAATCGATAAAAAAAATTTGTACTCGTATTCAATTAAAACAATCCGTATCCAAGGAAGGATCATAAACATATGTGAATTGCAGCAGTACTAATGTTTCCTTCTTTTGTCTATACATAAATATTCTCTGTGAAGACACAATAATCTTTCTGCTTTTGGAATATTTTTTTGTCGTCTACTCCCAAAATCTCAGTGACCTATCTAATAACATGCTACACCTACTGCACTTTATGAAAGTGAGTGCAAGATTTACGTTCCACTGAGAATATCTAATGCCCGTTGACAGTTTTTTATGTTCCACTGAGAGAATTATTTTCATGTAGTGTGCACTGAGAGCAGATTTTTGGCACGAACTTTGGCTATCGTGGAGTGCAATATGATGGCTATGAGAATTGGCTAAAAAACAAAATCATAGTTATAATCGATGAATTTTTGAGTAGCTCCTTGGATAGCAGTGAGAACGAAATTATAGTAACTAATATGATGAAAGAGGGGGCTAGTGTGCCAAAAATTTACAATTTTATCGGTGATTCAGTGGAAAACACCATAAAATTAAACCTACATTTTTTCTGCTGATCGATACCTTTACTTTGATATTATTAATTTCCATATTTTATATTTCTGTAAATTAAAATGTACAATCCACATTTTTACCAATTGTAAAGTTAGCTGACTTGAACATTCTTCTGATGATTCTCTTTGTTGGTAAAACTACTGATCCAAGAGATTCTGAAAATTCGTCAGTCAACAACATTTCAAACAACTGTCCTCTTCTTCCAATATGGTTCGGGCCTTGACACTATACAAGAGTGTAGTAAGCATGATATGATATTATGTACTTCTTAAGGTCTTGGCAGCACAGCATCATTTGAGTAACGGTTCCCTGAATTTTTCAATCCTACATTTTACCTCCGTGAGTAATACAAAGTTGCATTTGTTGTGCATCCGAGGTAAGTAAATTTGACAATTGTAAAGAAAACTATAATAGTTTTGATTTTCACTTTATTTTGCCAACATAACAATAGGGTCGTTTCCTTCAACAAAATGTATGAAATATTATACCATCAAAAAATATACTAAATATATATTTCATATAACATATTAAAGAAAGTCCTAATAGTCACATGCAAGAAAAAATTGTTTTCAAAATAACAAGGCGGTAAATGATGACGTATTTAATGAGAATTCAATTTTAGAGATTTTCATGTTTTCTCTATCATATTGGCGGTAATGCTCGGTAGATTTGTTGCGTATTTGTTGTGTATTTGTTGTTTACATTGTGGTGATTTTTCAGTAAATTATAACCTAAAAATTTTAAATTTTATTTTCTATTTTAAAACATATTTGCAACAGTATATTATTAATAGAAAATCATTTACACTTACTTTAGTTTACAGTGTACTTCATATTTTAATCAAGTTAAATCCTAATAACAAGAACAATAATAGTTTGAAGATTAATATGACAATGACTCACGTCGATACTATAACCACACTACTCTGTGCTTGTAACAGTAAACGTACGACGCCTGTCGATTATTCCTCTATTTGTTAACTACGCATGCTCTCACGTCTGACGTCACCATAGGCGCCAGTTCAAAATTTCGTAACTTAAATAATTAATTTCACTATTAAAATGAATTTGGAATGTAAAATAAAAAAAAAACGGGTCAAATAAAATTTTAGAAATTACTTGAATATAAAATTTTTAAAAAATGGTCAACGACCCTATTGTTTCGCCTCACAGTGGCTTCTTCAAATGTTGAGTACTACTATACTGTAGTAGTATAGTAGTTCTCAACATCCGAAGAAACCACTTTATGGTGATAAAATAAAGCGAAAATCAAGCTAATATAGTTTTCTTCCCAATTGTTATTCTGGATTTTCATCAGTTAACGGCCCAATCTGTTCAGTAAGTAAATTTGGTCAGTCTCTCAGCACCCCCCCCTCGACAAACTGGATTCTTACTAATCACCATTCATTTGGTCATTTTCGTGTTGATTTAAATTGTATTCCACAATTTTCACAATAATTCTTTTGACTAACTCTTGCGGTCTCTTTGAGTTGTTTGAAATCAGCATACAAGTCAAATCACAAATGTTTTCGTTCACGTCATCATCTTTTAATTTCTGAATCAAATTGACTCAGTCATGCAGAATGGGACACATGGGCGCACTATTTGAAAGGAGTTTTCTGTAAAATAACAGTTATCACGTGATACGATTTTAATATTATGATATAATATTCTCGCCAAACGACAACACTATTTCATCGGTCGGATAGACTAACTACAAAAACTGCAAAATCAACTACGTCACAGACTTACTTTCGAAGTACATATTATAAATTGTATCCCTCACATCCATCTTTTTTGCCTTCCCAAGTCCTTAGTTTTGTTTTTCTCTCTAGGCCCGTATTTTGCCACAGTAGTATTTGAGGCTTTCTGCTCCTCACGGGTTTCCTTGCAAATCCGTTGCGCCATCCACATACAAATACCCAATGTATTAGAAGTACGAAAATTTACTTTATAAACACCTGCCACATTTAATTTTGCAATTCATCTCATGTGCTGCTTGCAAAGGTAAAAGGGGATCTCCATTGAATTTTTCCTGATCGAAGTACTCAACTAATTTCGCCACCTTCCTTTACAAACAGTAAAACTAAAGCACTCACAAACTATTTACACAACAATTTACATAATTACAGGAAACTTAAAACACCACAGTAAAAGACACTACAAACTTATGTAAATAACGAGAGGAAATAGAAAATCATTAAAATCGACAATGCGTTAACTGCACACTACTGAACTGACATAATGCTGAACGTTGGTTGTAGCTACAACAAGTCCCATTACGAATTGATGACGTGAACGATAACATTCGTGATTTGGACTATACATATTAAACTTGGAAAGGGCAAAAGCCTTTGTTATAACATTGTTCACGAAGTAGTTTCTTCAAATACCAAAACACTTAAACCCTTACATTCGAGGCGCATTTGGCCAACCATGTAGACATTATCTGGAGATATTTAAACTTTTCATCTGCAGATAACGCCACCTTGTGTGGCTAAGTGCATATCAAATACAGTGTTCAAGTATTTTAGTGTTTGTGGAAATTATATAATAGATGTAGATGTTAAAGTGCTTGCAATTGAACTGATCAGATGTAAATGTCGATAGTGAGTGTTAATTTGGATATTTATCATTGACGTTGAGGCTGATAAGTGAATTTGTTTAATATATTTTCATTTTTTTAGTTCTGGCAATAATATTAAATAATAAATATAATTAAATAATCATGATAAAATCCACATTTTGCAAATACATTGAAATAAATTTGTTATTAATGCCTGGTCCGTATGATCTGCTAATCATGAGCCTGTTATCGAAAAAACGGAACATCGTTATCGTGGGCAACCTTAAAATTCGAAGTATGATGTAAACTGTACAAAATGTAATTAATGTATAAATTATTTTTGCAAGGAGGGCTTATGAAATGTCTAAAAATTGTAAATAATATTTATAATTTTATCTACTTAATTTACATTTAACTTAGTTTTGTAATTAGGAGTTAAATTTCGATGAGACGGGGGCAGCCATGGATGAATATCCAATAAAATAGAGTGAGGGGAAGTTTAATAATATTTCATGCCTTTAATCGTGGTAGATTTGTCATGTTGTTCATGTAGAGTCTTAAGAACTGCCTAAAATTATTGTAAATATTATGAAGATGCTTATGGACGTTAAAAACCGATTGTATAAACATAAACAGTTTTTGTAAACTGCTGTATTTTTTATTGTGCTCTGATTTTTTTATTTATTCTTGTATATATTTTTTATAGGTAATTTATTTAAGACTGATGACTTATCATCTTTTATACATAGCTGACTTTATTTATATATTTGTATTTGTAATTTTAACTTAACAGCTGTTAATTTATTTATTATTTCGTATTATTTTTTTTAAGTATGTGCCACAGTATGATTTGTAGCTTTTTAAAGGAAAACCTAGATTAATTTGTGTAAATTTTCTAATAAAGAAAACAAACGATTGTGATTGAAAGGTTTTAATAAAATCTTAGTAGATTTTTCTTAGAAGGTGTAAGTTTTTTTTATATTAATTGTACTGGCATAACACTTGTGGTCCAGGTTTTTCAGCTATGAATAGTTTTTAGAGAAATCTTAGTGCATTTTGACGCTAAATTTTTTCTGTATGATTTTTAAGCCTCAAGTACAAATCGATGTTCATTCATCTAAATTTTTCCAAATTTATATTCTCCCATTCAGTGTATTGAACAAAAACTTAATAACCATTTACTTTTTGAAGCAATCTTTTTCTGTTCAAAGGTTGGTTGATTGATTGTAGTTAGGAAATAAGAACAGTGGTCGTAATTTGAAGGAAAATTATTTCGCCTAGATATACAAACAAAACGTTTCCACAAGTGATTTGCATTTTTATCAACAACCGCAGTTCTTGTATAGATTTTTATAGGAAATTTTATTTAGGGCATTAAATTCTTGACAGTATGAAGGATAAATGCCGAGGTTAGTGTGGCAGAATCATGACAAATTAGAATTTCTCGGTCTGTAGTACTCATTGTATGCCAGTCAATTTATACACAAAAAGTGTTCGGCCTTGCAAAAGGTCAGGATGTTCTAATTTTTTAAGATTTGTTAGGACCTATGCCCATGGTAAGAAAGTAAGTGTGCAGCTTCGAAAGAACTGTGCGAGCTGCGCAATGCACAAAAAACACCGAAATTATTGCGTTTGTTTCGGTTTTTGCTCAATATCTCCTAAACTATGCGTCCTACAGAAAAGGCTATTACTCCATTAAAGTAGAATAAATTTGCTGCAATTATAGCCCAAACCGACTTTTGTATGTCTAGAACTTTATTTCTATGACAAATAATGCATATGTCATCAGTTTTGTCATAGAAACAACTGCTCAGGCGTTCACTTTTTGGAGACAATCGCCAATTGAGAAACTGTATCTTGAAAAGTTCTGGACGTACGAAATTCAGTTTGGACTTTAATTGTAGCAAATTTAGTCTGCTTTAAAAATGAAGTAATATCCTTTTTGTAGGATGTATAGTTTAGGAGATATTGAGCAAAAACCAAAACAAGTACAATAATTTTGCTGTTTTTTGTGCATTGCGCAGCTCGCACAGGTATTTCGAAGATGCACATTTGGTTTCTTACTATTGACAGAGGTCCTAACAACATATTAAAAAATTAGGATGTATAAATTGACTGGCCTATTGCTCCTATTTAAACATATTACAAAACTAAAATTTAGATTGCTTACAAAGGGGCAATTATAGGAAAAAGTTATCTCTTTTTTGCACTGATAAAAGTGTCTATGAACAGAGTGAGGGGATAAATAAAAGTGAATATTCTGCACATTTTGTTAAATTGGAAAATAGCTATATTTAACATTTCGTGGTTGTGTTAATAATTTCTCAAACTTTACAAGAATTATATGATGTAACCTCGAAATTATAAATTCTACATGCCATTTTGATCTCCCGTAAATAATTTGGTAAGCTTCTAAGGCAAAATATAATTTGTGCCTTTTTTGGCTTATGCCACTTTGTGAAAACAACGGCGCTTTGGAGGTCTTATGGCATACTAATTGACAGAATAGAATGGCGTGGTTTTTATTTTGACTAGATGCCAGTTGTCTCTTATCGCTATGGAATATAACTTTAACAGAATTGTAGAAATATTATTTTGTGTAATAGTCTTTTTTATTAGGTATGTTTGGGGCGAGCATAGATGCGTCTTGAGTATACAGATATTTCGATACGAAAAGTTAAGCAACGATAAGCAGTTAGTATTTGAACATGTAACCCTCCAGGGAAATACAGCGATCTTGCCTCTTCTCATCTTATAATAACTTGTATGCCAGTGCATACATGGAAGCTATGCAATTTTAGGCGGAGATTGTGTAGTGGATATACCATCGAAGGATGGCATATTCCCTTAGAAGGGAGGGGATGTAAAGCAGTCAGTCTCTTGTCAATTAAATTCATGTGACAAGGGTGATTCTCTAAAAAGTGTAATTATTTACACTAAACTTTTTTATAAATAAAATAAACTCTCTGGTAACAAATGAAAGCAACATAAATAGGTACTATAATAATAATATATCTTTGTCCACGACTATTAAATAATGTACTCAGTATGTATGTGCTTCCTCACGGATAATACTATCTATCCATTATTCCCTGCAGTGAATAATGATTTCATTATTCACTGATTACAGTGAATAATGAAGACAGTCAGTTTATAAGAAATGACTTTAGTGACTTTTTACTAAAAATTAAAATGTTATTTTATTAATAATTTTGATGAAAACGCACTTTCTATGAACTGAGAGTACCCCTAAGCAACTACAAAAGAGAAACAAAAAATAAAAAAATTCTATCGAAGTTTTTTTTTTGTCATGATGAAACATTTAATAATTTATTTTCAGAATTAACCCTTAGAATATTATTGTATACAAAATACATAATTTCGCTTTTTTAAGGTTGACTTAATAGAAATAATACTAATAGAATTGTTTTTAGATTTATTCATTTCAACCTCTGAATAGGGGTAATTACTCAACATTTTCAAAAAACCAAGACCAATGCTTGTTTTTGGTTTTTAATGACGATTAATTGGAGACCTGCTAAACCTTTTTACGATTTTTCCCAAGCTCGCAATCCGCTACCCTTTTGGGCGGATTTTGCGGCCACTCTTTCCTGATGAAGGGGACAATGTTGTACCCCAACCTAGATTAAATGTTGTATGGACCCTCACAATTAGACTATATTCTTAAATAATGTATGCATGGAAATATAATTCCGCACTATATATCGTTCATGCTGGGCATGAAAATGTTAGTTTATTTTAAAATCTCAGTAATCTCACAACTACAAGAAAATTTTAACTTTGTTAACTACTAAAAATGATAAAAAACTCGAATATCAAATTACTGGATATTATAACATTTATGGTAATAGCTTCAAAACTTTATTTATGGAATTGTGTTTATTTTAACATAATCTGTTCTATATCAAACACCTTCGTCAGTTATTCGAGAAGATAATGGTTAGTAAGTTTTGAAAACAAGTCATTGAAACAACAAAGAATTCAAATTGCAATACTCACTTGGTGCCAAAATTATGCTTTTTTTGTCTCATTTGAATGTTAACTTTTTGTACATAGTGTAATATGTGGACCAATATTGATTTTATCGTGTTGGCTGTACCGTGGCACATACAGGGGGTTGTGGATTTTCTCCCCATTTGTGACAAGGTAGGCTTGTAATAAAAGTAAGTCATATTCGCATGTAGATACCTGCCTTCTCAAATACATTTCGATATGTAGATAAATCACTGTGCTCTATTTAATGTTTGTTAGGAGACAATTTTTTATGTGTACGATTCTGAAAGAATCGAGTGATGTAATATATAATAAATAATATTGTTTCTATGATATTAGAAACATTAGTCATAACTTATGTTTTTTTTGTTATTTCCCTTCCTATGCAAATTTAGGGATAAACAGGAGATGAGACCTACCGAGAGTTCCTGCAATCACATGTCAAGCATAAGAATAAGGTATGTGCATCCAGATGCGTTTCTAAGCACTGCTTAGTGCTCGCCTAGACAATATAAGTACTTTTGTGCTCAGGAGCACTGTGCTTAACAGTACTTTTTTAAATCAGTGCTTAATGCTTAGGACTTCGAGCACTTTACAAAAAGGCTTAGTGCTTAGTAATCCCGCAAAGTACTCGTAAGCACTAAAATGCTTGCGAGCACTCAAACGGTGCTAATAAGCACTGCAAAAGGTTCTCAAGCACTTCGTGGCTCATGAGCACATTAGATACTCGCAAGCAAGGAATCTGTTACACCGAATAGAAAAAAAAAAAATAAGCAAAAAAAAATATAATAATAATAGAATAGTAGGTAATATTAAATTCAAAATAATTAGAGATAGTTAATAATTGATTAACATCTGCAATAATATCTGAACTATTTAATAGTGATGCAAAGTGGGAATTAATTGAAAATTGAGAGTGCACTAGGTGTAGCAAATTTGTTTTGAGTGCGCCACCCCACTGGCTCTCATCCACGAAGTGGCCCACTGCACGGTCTAGCTCGAGCTGGGGTGGGTTTCCTTGAGCCTTGATATCGTCGGAGAGGGTCTTGGTTCACACAACACCCACACAGAATTAAAACTCGAGTTACTAACTATAAAGTTTATTATAATGTGCAATAAGGCAGTGAATAATTCATTTATATACAAAAAAAATGGAGAAATTAATATGATATATTTACATATACTAAAACACGGTATCACACGCGGATAATAGGGCAGGCCTAAACTGTCCCGTCCCTACTTCTTAAAAAAAATATTATATTCGAAAGTGGGCGTTACGTGATCATGTAACCGCAAGTACAAGTAAACAACCAATTACATGAGACTTTGATGCATGCTAATGTGAAAATAAAGCGGCGCACGGCACTGGCCTACACAATATAATAAAATATAAGGGGAGTATACCCCCTGAGATAAACACAATAAACACTGATTAAAATATTATTTTAAAAAAGTACCATGAGCTGTTACTTATCTATAACGGTGGTGGTGGGTGTCGGGACGCTGTAGCTTCCTCCACAACGATGACTAGGCGGGCGTGGTGGTTACGACTGGCGAAGACGGGCACATGGAGCTCTGGCAGCTTAATAACACCTCGCAATAATCCCAAATAAGTCCTCCAATTGACAAAGGGGGTGGCAGATTGATCCGGGGGTTCCTGATTAATAATAGAACCCGGAACAACAGAACATGCAGCAAGGGGTAGGTCATGTAGCCGGAACATGCAGCAAGGGTGGTCCGCATAAACAACACAAGACGAACACAACTTAAAATACCCCGAGGTATAGCTCCCAAGAAAATATTTGGACGTTTTATATAAACGTTTGCCCTCGGAGGTAATATATAACAGAATTCTTCATAACATCAAATAACATATTGTGCAAAAACCAGTGTGGGTTCAGGAAAAATCTAACAACAAACAATGCAATTTGCAGCTACTTTAATTACATTCTAGATCAAAATAAGAACGTATTCTCTATTTTTCTAGACTTCACTAAAGCTCTCGATTGCGTACTCCACGAATCACTTTTTTAGTATGCGACAACAGACCGAGAGACTGACGGAATTGCAAACCTTTATTTTTGTAATCTACTTGGTCTGAAACGTGGAAATCCGAAGAAATCTCGGAAGGCGATTTTTCTCAAATACATAACTTCCTTCGGTACAGAAACTGCTGTTAACGCTAAATGGTTCTATCGCATGTACTTATTAAAAAGTACAATAATGTACTTGATGATAAAAACAGATCAGATTACCAACACATGCACTACAGAGAACCTCAATATTGTTGGCACTAGATGTAGCACCATACGTCTAATTTGAATAAAGTACAAGAATTTCTTAGAGTGGATTAAAATGACCAAGTTTAAACCAATATCCTCTTGACCAAGGGTCAAAATCCATAGTTGTAACTATGAATTTTGATCAGGCTGATTTAGGTTTAAATTTTATTGATACAATCCACCCTTAGAGAAAAGACTGAGATATTGGTGTTTGTTTCCCAACTAGCATCAAAGTGACAGTAACTGAGATAGAAACTTCGTATGAGTAACCATTACGTAACTGCGACTAAATTTACGACTTTGGTGTAAAAATAACTTCATTTGACAAGTCTACAGTCCCTGCCTCGTAGTTTCCACCACTAATGATTATTTTATAGTTATGCAACTTCTACGTAGCTTTCGTGGTACATGGGAACGTGGTAGTTACCAGTGGGACGACTTTCGGGTTTTCAGAACTTGAAGGTGGTAAACTATAGGAGCAGCGACTCGTATCACTGAAATGTGACTTCAAAGTTGCAATCACCTTCAAGTAGCTTTAATAGTTGCCGCGATGTTCTGGGAACCTTCACTATTTCTTTAAAGTGGTGGAACTTGTAAGTAATATTTATAGGTGTTAATGACGTTACTGCTACCTACAGAACTGTGTACCTGAAATTTACCATAAAGTAAATTTCACCATCTAGTTCCCAATGTTGACCATAGATAAAGTTAATGCAACAAACCTAACCTATATAATATGTTTGCCTAACCTAGACTGCTATATTATGCTATGCAACATTTTATGTTCAAAATAAGGCAACAAAATTTAATATTTCAACAGTTTTATTACACCTACCTTTTCTTCTATGTTATCTATCACTGTAATAGTATATAGTACCAACAAGGTTTGTTTATTAAGTCATTGATATATGGCTGCATACAAGTAAATTGCGACAGCTGATAGGTTTTTCAATGGGAAGTTATGTAAATGATAAACAGCAAAAGCTAGGAACGCATTCAGTCTAGACCTCAACGTACGGCTAACACGTACGTTCCGAATCAATATCGGGAAAAATGTAACCATGAAGTGGCAGCGGCAACTTTGAAGAGGTAATTTGTGGTAGTTACAACTTTGCTACGACTTTGAAGTTATGCTACAGTTCCATTCGCAGATTTGTGGTAAATGTGTAACTTTAATGTTACGTATTTGCAGTTTTTGTCACTATCGCCAAGTAGCAATTACTTTCAAGTAGCATTTATTGGTGAAAACGACCTTAAAGTCACATTTTCTGAAATACGCCATGTTGATGGCCAAAATTATCGACGCCATTGTTATAACACATGAACCATAATTTCACAATTGACTAATAAATTTAATTTATCGCCATTTCTTCACCAAATACAACAAATGAATACATAAAAAGTAATGTTAAGTTCCGAAGAACAATAAAAAATAGGTTTCGGTATCTAGTGTGTCATATTCTCGCATGACATTACATATTTTTAAAACAATATTTTCATTTAAAAATGCAAATTTTAAAGGCGCATGGTTAGATTCGGACATTTTATCATTATGTTTGTCAGTAAAATTGCATTCGTTTTAATTGTGACCCTTAAACCATTGGTAAATAGCACAAGTTTTGCTGTCTAATATTACCTTCTGATATTCTATTAAATTTCTGAGTTAGGGAAATGAACAAGAACAAGAATCATATGTAAGAATGAAACATAAATATAATAAAACCGGTTGCAAGACAAAGAAGGGGCAACATCGATTTGAAAGAGTAGGGTGTGGTAAAGTTTTCTGAAAGTTGCTGCGTCTACGCCTCCACGTCGCCGCTCCGGAGCAACAATGTCATTGGAACGTAGCCAGATAAGTTCCAGAAACGTAGCTGGAACGTTATCGTCACCAAAAAATATTCCCCATTTTGGTCATAAACACGTATTAGGAACGTTCCTATTACGTGCCTGTGACTAGTACCAAAACACTTTAAAGTGCCTACAATAGTCATTGCTACGTTCCCACGACTAATTGTGCTAGTTGGGTTGTTACTGTTATGAAATAAAGTAGGAACTTTAGATTGTCTTTTTTTAATCGTAAATCTTCAGAATACAATAAGTATGTCTTAGCTAGAAGTAGTTTAGCCTTAAAATGATAAAAACAGCATCTTAAAAAAAGTGTTCAAATAACTTACATTGTTTAATATTTACAAGTGGAGTAAATTGTTTAAACTAATTTTTTCTAATTATTAATTATTTACTTCCTATACCACATCTGTAAAGTGTTGATCCTTTTTACTTTCTTTTGGAGCTGCAAAACTCCATACAAAAGTGCTTCTGCTGTAGGAGGACACCCTGGTACGTAGATATCTACAGGAATAATACGATCACAGCCTCTGCAACAAGAATAAGGTTAATGAATATATCGAACAAAAAGATGCAACAGTAGCAACAGAAACTAATTGAAATTGTAGCCATCACTCGTCATACTCCTCAAATATGGTGTAACAAAGTGTTTTTTTTTCCGATACCAAAATGCATTTAATTACTATTATCCTTCGTTACTTGTTCCACTTACATTCGAACTAATTTGTTTTTTAAAGCGAGTTTTTTAACAGGGTGTGGGTCGAGCGCGACTCGTATAGTAATGATAGTAAGCAAGTAAGAGACATATAGTCACTCTCGCCGCATAAGGTTATAGTTGTTTCAGTAACAAGTGAATTATAATATTTATAATTTCTTTAATTAAATTAATAATTTGCATCTCGATTTATACGTTAATTGTGTGTTTCGGAGATTTGTTAATTTTTCTTTTGGCCCTCCTCTATCCCTCCTATTGCCTGGGGCGACATTGACAACAGAGAAGCCATCAAAACCAGTGGGTAAGTTTCAGACACATTCCTTCTTAATTTAACAATAAACCTAAATACAGTTATATTTCTCATAGATTAAATATTTTAACCGCGATGTAGGATTCTACCTTATGTACAAAATGTAATAAACCCGACTGAGAGATGGATACTTGCAATATTGGAAATAATTACAAAGATTGACACTAACGGCGCTGGCCAACCGAGCACAAATCATTTCATGGAAACAGATTTGAATTTAATTCAGTTCCAACTGTCCATAAGATCAGCATGCAGTTTAAAGTATTATGTTCCAACCGCCTGTCCAGTAAGTACCGATTTGAGAACGCCAAGTATAGCCACCGTTTATATCATTGCAACAGATTACTTAAAAAATTTACCCAGTTTTAAATCCTCTTTTTTTCTTCAACCGGTAACTACAGACGAAGTTGCAGATGCGGTAAAAAACTTAAAAAATTCTAATTGTACAGACATATACGGCTTAAATAGTAGGATTTTGAAAGAAACCATTGACATAATTTTACTACCACTGACACGGCTCTTTAATGCATGCTTTAGTGAGGGTCATTTTCCAGAGGTATTTAAAGTTGCAAAGGTACTACCTATTTTTAAAAAAGGAGATAGCAGTGTCATCGACAACTATCAACCAATATCTATCATTCCAATTTTTTCAAAAATGTTTGAAATTATTCTTAAAAAAAGGCTTGTTAATTATTTAGATATAAATAATATCTTAAACTGTTGTCAGTATGGCTATAGAAATAAATGTTCCACCACTAAAGGCCATCTTGAAGATTGTGAGCGACATAGTCGAGGGCCTTGAGGTTGGTAAGCATGCGGCGATTAGCATGTGCGATCTCTCCAGGGCCTTTGACTGTGTCTCTCACGAGATTTTTGTGGAAAAGCTCAACCATTATGGCATCAGGGGTCTACCACTGAAGCTATTTCATTCCTATCTTAATAACAAAAAACAATGCGTATCGGTTAACAACACTATCTCTGAATTTGTATACATTGAAAGATTTTTTTCGTTTTATGTCGCCTACAAAATGTATTGCCTATGCCGATGATACCTCCATATTGGAATTTAGTTTTGACCTTGGTAATTTAAATTCCGATAGCCATAAATCAGTACAACGTGCCCCAGTGATTGGTTTTCTGCAAGTAAACTTAAGCTAAATGAGGATAAAACTCAAAAGATTATATTTTCCACTAATAACGCAGTCGTTAATAATGACAGTGTAAAAATTCTGGGCGTCATTTTAAATGATACTCTAAGTTGGTCCAACCACATAGAGGATCTATCCAATAAATTATCAAGTACAATTTTTCTTTTACGTAGGCTAAAAACTTTTCTTTGTTCTAGTACTTTAAAAAATTGCTACTTCGCCATGTTCCATTCTCACATTAATTATGCAATTATCCTATGGGGTGGCTCATCGCAGTCAATAAAAATTTTTCGATTGCAAAAAAAAGCTGTCAGATTAATTGATAATGCTGGCTGGCGAGACCACTGTCAACCAATTTTCAAAAAATTAGGTATAATGCCAGTTCCTTCTTTGTATATGTACAGTACGTTAGTAGAAATACATAAAAATAAAGATGCATTCCCGACTAATTCGGATTTTCACAATTACGAAACAAGGTCTGCCTCACAACTCAGACAGCCTCATCTTAGATTAACAAAATCAAGAAAAAATACATTAAATCTCCAATTATACAATCATATTCCTGATGACATAAAATCTCTCAATTTTAATGGCTTTAAATGTAAGATGAAAAGACACTTCTTAAATTATTGCTTTTATTCAGAAGAAGAATTTTTTAATACTAACTTACCATCCACATTTCAATACAATCTGACTTTCCGCTCTTAAGTTTCGTGCTTACAAGACATGAAGAACAGAACCAACATTACAACTGGACACTTGTGGTACTTTTCTGATACTTTCAAGGCTGCTTATAGGTCATTAGGTAGTTTCGCAGCAATGCAATATGGCCCTTTGAATTTTGGTAACAGCTTCTCACACACATCTGTGGCTGGAAAGCCAATTTTTGCTATTGTTATTAGATCGCCCAACTTTACGTCATCAAAACACAGCGAAACTTTTGCTCATTTTCGAAGCAATTAAAATTCAATCAACAGTAATATATAATCTTAATTTTCGAATTTGCGAAGAGGTGTTAATAACTGTTTTTTTTGCTATTTCTCACCAATTTAATTTTAAATAAACTAAAAAAATCTAATAATTGTTTTTATGCGTAGCGAAGGTGGCCATCTTGAGTTTACTACTCTTACTTTACTACTCTTATATAAGTAGTAAAATAAAAATATCGATTCCTAATCATAACTATTTTACACCTCATTTTTATTTATTTTAAACCAGAAACATTTTTTAAAAGTTTTTCATTTTTCTTTGTTATTGACATCTTGCCAGGCAGTGTGTGACCTCTACATTATTCTAGTTGGTTTTCATTTGTTATACAGAATGTTTGGAAGGTCGATGCAAAGCCTTGCGGAGGTGACAGGAGAGATCATTTAGACTGAATTAAGTCAAACATACCTTAGTCCAAAGGCTTACGGTTTTTGAGATTTTTGTGTTTTTAAGATAATTCAATGTTTTCACATTTTCACCCTAATAACACACCAGTGGAACATACACTGGTTATTTTTACTTTTTTTAAATATCAGAGTGTGTATCTGATCTGTGAATTTACACAACAAATAACGAAAGTGACTAAACATGTAATGAATCACATTTAATGTTAAAAAATACTTCTTCGTAAAATAGCAGCCTTTTCAATGACATATTAAAAAATTGGAGTTGTATCAGATGTTAAAAACATCTGTGGTTTATTAACTTCCGAATGATGTATCACATGTCACGGTAACTGATCAATTTCAATAACTACAATGCAAAAACTGATAATTTTTGGGAAATATTAAATTTAAACCTTAACACAAATAAAACAAAATTTACTAATCAAATCATATTCACAGTGTAAATCCTCGGCTCGGGCCCTATGCCTAATTTATGTTGTTGCGGGTACTATCATTTCCTCTTTCATTATTCCGAATGCTTGTTCAATTTTTCTTATTAAACGTTTTTTTGTTTGAATTTCTTCTACATCAATTAATTGTTTGGCCCGTTCCCAGACTAAGAAATTTAGTGATGTGTACTCCAATTTTTTTATGAAATTTCATCGAAAATGTAATATGCTATTTTATAAAAATGTATTTTTTATTTATTAATATTATTTATATATTATGTGTGATGCATTACTTGTTTAGTCACCTTGGTTATTTGTTTGTGTAAATTCACAAAACAGATACAAGCTCTAGTATTTAAAAAAATAACCAAGGTGTAATGTTCCACTGGTGTGTTATTTGGGTGAAAATGCGAAAAAATTGGATTAAAAAAAAAGAAGAAGGAAACCTCATAAACTGACTTTGTACTAAGGATCTAATACCCCAAGAGCTAGTGTCACAGAAATTTGTACTATTTGTAAATGGACAGCGAGGGAGGAGTGGGTGTAAATAATTATTTTTTTATATTATTTGTAAATGATGAACTTGGTCAGCAGTTAATTTAATTCATAATAAAAATAATGAAATAAGTGGTGCAAATGGATGTATACATTTATAATGACGTTGGCCGTTTTAGAAAAAACAATCTTTTTCATCGCAATGTTTTAATAAAAGTAAATGAATTAAAATTAAATGAAATGTTTCAGCTACAAAGTTCTGTTATTAATAATATAAGTAGATACAATTATAATGGAAATTCTAAATACTTTGATCGAATATTAAAGCTCTGTCTGTTTAAATACTTATTTTGCGTTGGTTGAAAAGTGAAAGTTACATCTATTCTCTCCTCTTTCTGTATGGAAGATTCCGTAGCGTCGTAATGGAAGAATACATTTTAAAAAGTTTTCCCGTAATTATCGCCGAAAAAAGGCAATATGATAAAATTTTAAATTATTTGAAAGTTAGTCCGGTAAAAATAAGCATAAGGTAATTTTAGAATAAAAAATAAGTGCCAAAAAGTTAATATTTTTTTAAAAAGTACTCTGTTAACGAGGCTCAAAGCCGGAAAACCTCTTGGTCATCACTAAACGCCAAAAATGACATTTGTAACAGGTACTGCATGTAAGTTATTTACTAGACCGCCGCTCGCTGCTCAACGCACTGCTACCATCCTGGCTGACTCTTTGGCAGATATTCAATGGATCATCGACAATCTATTAACTTTTCAGTGTCGCGTGAACTTTCTTTAATTTAGTGGTCGCACACGGTCTCAGACACCAGCTTAGAAAAATACGTTTACAAGCAAAAATTCAGAAATAATTTTGAAGGGTCCTCAAAGCTATATACATATATGTAATTAATAGATGTTAAATATTTTCGAAATATTTATTTAACTAAACCTTAATTTTTCAATGTACAAAAAAAAAATAAACAAAATACTGGCACACCCAATATATACTTGAATAACAGAAATAAAAATTCTCATAAAACCTTTGTTTAAAGTAAAATTGTCTTCCAGAAAGATAAGGGAATTTCTTTTTGTACATAAAAGTCTTTGGGTTCGTTCTAAAAAAAAGCATGCAGGTTATAAAAAAATCATAAGAATATTTTTAATTTTCTTTCTTTGTTCTTACATTTTTGGGTGGACAATGTTTGCTCCATTTCGTTTTTTTTTCTCTTCCCATAAAATATGGTGCACTTCCATTCATTTCTTCACCTTCATTTTCATCAAATTCCTGTTCTGTATCGCTATCTTCTGATCTTTCATCAATATTGTCTTCCCTTCCTCCCCGTTTCTTCTTCGTCATCATATTCTTCTCCACTGGGTACTTCTTCGAACAGCCTCAACGGCCTTTTTTGCTCTTTGTTATAGTCAATATTTATATAAAGTTAGGAAAATAGAAGGTAAATGCTTACAGAAATATATATTTTTCGATATGAGAAGGAAAACTACTTTGTTTTCTACCACTAAAATTTATTGTAACATACACGTTACTGCAGTTTCGGTACTTTAACGTACCATTTTCAAACGTTGATTCAAATGAATCAACGTTGATTCAAATGAATCAACGTTTGAAAATGGTACGTTAAAGTACCGAAACTGCAGTAACGTGTATGTTACAATAAATTTTAGTGGTAAAAAACAAAGTAGTTTTCCTTCTCATATCGTCATGATTAACTATCACAAAGTAACGGCTTCCACAATCGATTTTTTATATATTTTTCAATGAATAACCCTAAACAAATGAAACTTTATCTCACTAGTGGTCGCACCCAGTCTAAGACACCGTGTGTGCGTTTGCAGCAGTTATATGGACACACGGCATAATATTAACTGCAGCAATGTATAGACGAGAAACTTTATGAAAGGTACACCAACGGAAACGGGTGAGTTTATCCAATTATTTGAAATATCACAGATTAACCATTATGCTGGTCTCCTACACTGTGCGTGACCACGGAAAGGTTAAGGCACATTCTGTCCATTTACAAATAGTACACATGTTGGACGCTACTTCTCGGTCATCTGTCATCTCCGCAAGGTTTTGCATCGACCTTCCAAACACCCTCTATATGTCTGATAACAGCAAACCATCTGTCACAGTTACCTTTTAGAAAAACAACCTTACCAAAGCTCTTCTCTTGGTGTCGTCAGCCCAACATTTTCGAAGATGTGTCCTTCATTTCTTGTTTTCCAGTTTTCCTGAACTATCAAAATTTCTATATTGTCCTATCATCATTTGATGTGCCAAAAAATTAGAAGATTCGGGAGAATAAGATGCTGGGGAATCATTTTTGGGGATGCACTTCTGGAAAATCGAACTATCAGCGTGATGGGCTGTCCAGGAAATAAATCTCCCCAGACCCACAACTTAAAAGCAGCAATATGCGGTCTGTCTGCTTCCCTAATGATCTATGTCGTAGTTGCATAAAGAAAAATGAAGAAAACTAGAGTGTTGGCAAGTCCGATCTATATGTGGTATTTTTGATAGGCGAAATTTTGCTCAGTTGGCAACGAATCTTAATATCCATATTCTTCACTGAATCTAATAATCGCATTCACTAGTATTATTTGTACGGGCTCCAAGGTATATTATACAGTGTTTAAAAAACAACTGGTCGATCAAGAAATACGGCTATCCTACGATTTTGACAGTAATACACCTTGAATTGAGTTGCCTAAAGTTACCAAGGTGGTTACCCCTCATCTTGATTCTTTGCATTATAAATACAAAGAATATCAACAATAAAAGAAAGGTAGTCAAAACCTGATCCTCCTCACATCTGCTGGGTTATCAAAGACTTATTTCTTGTTAGTGCTTAATAGGAGTTTCAATTTCTTTTTATCACAATACATGAGAATATTTTATTAAATCTGAATTAACAGTAATTTCCACACATAAGTGCCTGTCTGTACTATTTAATCCAGCAAAGGACCCCGAACTTTTTCCTATATAAAATGGTTCTCGGTAAAATTATCTGAATTTTTAGTAAGATCTCGATCTCCTGATTAATAGTAACATGGGTCCAATCTAATCCTATGACTAGTTTTTGAGATACAGGGTGTTAAAGTTAAAAAGTGGCTATTTTTATAAAATATATTCATGGGAATTGAAGGATTCGATAAATTTTTCTTGTAACATCAGATAATATATGTGATAAAAATATGCGCTTGTATACAGGGTGAGCCACCAATAACATGAAGTGAATTTTCAAAATCGATGTGCTTATGCTGAAACAATAAAATTTTGAGAAAATTATTTTTGAAATGAAATGTACGTTTCATAATTACCGAAATTCCCAATTTGCATATTTTATACACAGCGAGTAAAAAATTTGGAAACACGTGTGACTCATTCTAATAAGACGTCCTGTATATTTTGATACATATTTATTGTCCATTGACAGCTGATTCCAAATATACATAATTTTAGAGGGGTCCGCAAGGTGATTCAAAAATAAAACACAACAAAAATGCCAAAAATGATTTTTTTAAATCGTCGTGTAATTCAGAATTTCGTCGGTTAATTTCCGTAATTCTTTCAAATTGTGTTTATTGTGTATACGTTAATAGAGTACCAAGAATTCAAAATCTTACTATGACTAGTTCTCAAGATTTAAAGGGAGTTTACCATGTAGGTACGTAAGCCTAAGGAATAAAGCTTGTTTATATCTAATCATCACTAAATTTCGGTGATGAATAGGTGAAAATGATGTAAATATGAAATAAACTTTAACATACCGATTATAAGTAAAATGACTATAGTATTCAAGGTACTCTAACAATGCTCGGAAAATTGAGGGTACATCGGACGAAACGGCATTAAACTTGGTTTCCACTAACATTGCTAATATCCTTGAGTTGTTGCAGATTTAATAAACTACAATATGCAAGTAACTTAAAAGTAATTCAAATAGTAAACTCGTTTTCTCATCACCACGGGGGTGGAGTTTCCGACGCGGTTTTTATATAGTGGTATCCCCGTTAGGCCTAATCCACTGTACTATATTCCGAGTAGCCAAAATATTGGTTTTAAGAAATTAATGAATAATGATGAAACTAGTAGAAAACCTATAATCTGTTATATAAAACTAATAGTGTCTTTTTCAACAGGGCTGTGTAAAATAGATAATTTCAAATCAATTTTTATACTTTTTAATGATACGATATCAATAATACATGCTGTTCATTTACGTGACTTTTGCATTAATTAATAGATTTCATCCTTTAATAAATATGCCGGGAACATTTGAGCTAGCTACACAAATGCTGGTGCGAATCGCACGTGCAGGCACGTCTTGAAGCCGAAAATCTTCGAAAGAGAAATGGCAACTGGGTTCTACTCAGTCATATCCATGTCCCTGAATTTCCCCGTATATTGTTGGAATATTTAAAAGACTTAACAAATATTTATCATGTTCAATTATCAGCAGCATATATTCAAAATAAAAGTCAAAAAGAAGAATTAAACATAATAAAAGTTGAATTCATTGAAGAATCCAATTTCCTACGACTTCAAATTTATTCAAGATTTCGAAGTATTGTGAAGCATATGTTGTGGGTAGTCTACAATGATGAAGAGTCCCCCGAAGATCCTCCGATACTTGATTACTATTGTACTTGTAAGTCTGGTGCTATGACATTAGGCACTTGTGCACACGTAACAAGTGTTTTGTGGTTTCTTGGATACACAAGACATGACCCAAATATTCATTATCCATCTACAATTCTTCTTAATTGTATAGTTCTAAGTTACTTGCATATTGTAGTTTATTAAATCTGCAACAGAAGAATGCCTAAAGCAGTGTTAGTGGAAACCGAGATTAATGCCGTCTCGTCCGATGTATCCTCCATTTTCGGAGCATTGTTAGAGTACCATAAATACTAGTCATTTTACTTATAGTCGGTATGTTAGAGTTTATTTCATATTTACATAATTTTCCACTATTCATCACCGAAAACAAGTTTTCGGTGATGATTAGATATAAACTCGGATATAAAGAAGCTTTATTCCTTTAGGCTTATGTACCTACATGGTACATTCGCTTTAAATCTCGAGAACTAGTTATAGCAAGATGTTGAATTTTTGGTACTCTATTAACGTATACACAATAAACACAATTTGAAAGAATTACGGAAATTAACCGACGAAATTCTGAATTACAGGACGATTTAGAAAAGAAAAACTTTTTCAACATTTTTATTGTGTTTTATCTTTTGTATCACCCTGTGGACTCCTCCAAAATTATATATATTTGGAATCAGCTGTCAATGGACAATCAATATATTAAAATATACAGTCTTATTAGAATGAGTCACACGTGTTTCCAAATTTTTGACTCGCCCTGTATAAAATATACAAATTGTGAATTTCAGTAATTATGAAACAGTACATTTCATTTCAAAAATAATTTTCTCAAAATTTTGTTGTTTCAGCATAAGCACATCGACTTTAAAAATTCACTTCGTGTTATTGGTGGCTCACCCTGTATATAAGCGCATATTTTTATCACAATTTATTATCTGACATTACAGGAATGATACTCGTGGAAAAAAAAAAATAATAGAATCTTTCAATTGTCATGAATATATTTTATAAAAATAGCCACTTTTTAACTTTAACACCCTGTATCTCAAAAACTAGTCATAGGATTAGATTGGGCCCATGTTACTTTTAATCAGGAGATCGAGATCTACAACATACTAAAAATTCAGAAAATTTAACCAAGAACCATTTTATATAGGAAAAAGTGCGGGGTCCTTTGATTGATTGATTTTCCAGCATATGGTGGGCATTGCTGTCAATTCCGGGCGTCCATGGAGGTTCGTTCCAACACGCCGCTTGGTCCTCCGTCGAACACGCCCAACGGATGGCCAAACCGCGTGCCGGAACCAAATCTAGGATGTTTTATATACCGCCGGACCAGCTGCATACGCCGGGTTAGACATTGGACATGCTTTTTGTCAGCAGCGAGAGCCGCATGACGCATGGGGTGGGAATATAGGATGGGAAGTGTAGGTGTTTGAGAGATGCTTCTTTTAAGTTTCCATGCTTCTATTAAGTTTCCATTTGTCATCATCGGCTGGGGTGTGGTGCAGTTGTTTGCGACATGCTTCTTTTCAGTTTCCATGCTTCTTTTAAGTTTCCATCTATCGTCATCTCCTTATTTTTCTTCTAAGTTTTCTGCTTCTTGTGTCTTCTTGTATTATTTTTTTTATTTATTAACCGCTCCACAAGTAAATATCCATTTACGGTGGAGTTGCTTTTTTTTGCGCGTTATGAAAAAAAAGGTCCCAAGGGATAGTTTGCTCACCCTGTATGTCGTTTCCTTGAAACAATCGGTTTCAATTTTGGGCAGTTTTTCCATTTCATCACCTATATATTATGTTTATTACCTATATATTATGTTTAATATCTTTTTAATTTGGATCTCCAATTCTTGTTTAAAATTTAATAAAGACGTAAATAAGCCAATGCTAATGCTATATAAACAAAAATGTATCTGTTTCATTCACACATTGTAACGAAAAAATATTTTTTTCGTTTAAGCACCCGTGCTAAATAAATTTGAATTACCCGCCGAAATAACGACAGGACGTCAACAAGTGCGCAAACGCGGTAGAAGCATCATTTGAAATATCCCTGCTAGTTCACTTTTGATTTCGACCTAGGTGAGTAAAGACTGTTACTTGTTCTTTAACGAATTTTCACGTTTATTTCTTTAATCCTTTGATATTTTGAATATATTTGATTATTAAATGATGTCATATTATTGAGTTAACGTTGCTGTATAGTTATTTTTGGGAATTAAAGGATATTCCGTATAATAATTAATTTTTATTAACACACATGTTTGTGTGATGTCGGCGTCCATTTGGACACATGCTAATTCATTAATTATCGCGGCAATTTTGTATTTTGTGGTCGCTTGAGACACAATACCGTGGTGTTTTGTCATTATTTAGATTATTTGTACGAGGATTAAACTCGGAAATTAATCAAAGGATAAATTAGAATCTTTGTTTCTTAATCGTGTGTAGACAATCTTATCTCATTAAAAGTCGAAACCTAAAGTCATTTTGTCGCATTTAGTTAACCTCGTGTTAGTACAAGAGGTTAAGATATCATTTTTTATTAGTTAATTTTTTTTTTTGGGAGATTAAACCATAATTTTGTTTGCTATATTTGTTACAGTATTAGTTTTTTTCAGATAGTAATTCAGATATTTTCTCTCTAATTCTAACTAAATTTTGTTACCTTCATTCAAATTTTTGGTCATAACCAGTCAGCCATTTTGTAAACGGCTAAAATTTCATGAGAGTAGAGTTTTCTTATTTATTAATTTCATATATTATATTAATCAGTAGTTTATTCATACATTTTCAGTAGTAGAGTAAAGTAAAATTTTATCAAGACTCAGGTTTTTTATTAAATTGCTGATAGTTTGGTTTTGCAGTGACCTTCGTCGCCATAGTTTTTTGTAGTTTTCTTGTATCTCTTTTTTCTCACCATTTTAAAGTTTTTATATTATCAACTGGTTCTTTACATTCCCCTTTTTCATGTAAAATCCTGGACCAAACCACCATTGAAGCAAGGCACAAGGCATAACTTGAATATTTGGAGTTATCCTAAAAGTATTGGATACTATTCCGACGCAGCGTCTCCTGGAAATCAGCGTTGTCAGGACCTGAATATTACGTCCTTCCCGGGTACCCGTGGCCATCTTCAGGAACAGACCTCGTCGGGATTCCACGTCTCCGCTAAGCTAAGTAGCCAAACTTATGTGCAAAATTCAACTTTTGGTCAGAAGAAAATTTGTAAACCAGTTGATCGTTTCATTGTAATTTTTTTGTTAATATTCAAATTTAATTTTTTTTTCTAAACTAAATTTTTGTTTAACTAATTAAATCAAATTTCACCATTAATATTTCTACTAAATTGTAAAGTGTTGTAAAATTTTCACTCTTTTATACTTATGTTAATATATTATTTGTTTTATATTTGATTTTGATTGTTTTCTCCCCCTGATAAAGTTTGCAAGAGTGTTATTTACTGAATACGCTGGCGTCCAAATTTGTATAGTTTATTAAAGTTTTGTTTGGTAAATTTGACAAGCAAATAATTGTTAAGAAACAAAAATATATAACTCTTCTCGCCACCTAGTGACCCTCGACCAGCCCTGAGCTAACTGGTTGCTACGCTTTCATAGCTTCCTCAGCACCCCGCTGAGAAGTTGTGGTTGCAACATCTGGCGTTGCTTATTTTATATCACCCACTTCAAGAAGGGACGAATCCAGGTATAAAAATCTCCTGCCTTAACCGGTAATCAAATAAACAAATTCCCCATATAAAACTAATAACTCTGCAGCGAGAAACAAAAAGTTTATAGTAAATAAATTATTTCTTAAACAAAAGTACCCGTTCCACATGAAGAATTCATTCGCTCGTGTATATGTCAAACACTGGATTTCCGAATCACAACATTCTTCCCATCTGTGAAGGATTAATAAATATATCTTAGAAATAACACTTATCTTTCATCCTTCATACTAGCTAGCCACTTTGGGGAGGGTGGTCGGTCGTCTTAGGTACATGCACTTGTGGATAATTTACGAGTTTATGACCTGGTCCCATTCAACCTGTTTATTTTTTTTTTCCGTGTTATGTTGCCAGATGTCTGTACCCTTTGTCGAGCTGCCCATATACGCCTTTAGTGATGTCATAGTTAAATATCAAATATCAGCTATATGAATTAGCCAAATTTATGTTAATATATATCAGCTAATGTAGGATTTTCACTCTTTAATTCAACACATTTTTGCACGTTTCACACCGTGTTTACTCTAGTTTCTCGGGATTTCATGGGATCCACTTAAAAACGCGTCTGCCTTCGTCGATGACCGAACTGAACTCCATAGGAAAAAGTGCGGGGTCTTTTGTATAAAAAATATAAACCTCCAACTTACTCTTCTGCTCAAATCACACAAATTCTTGAGGAGAATCTGAGGATTATAAACCTATATTAATAGGTTTATAGTCTTCAGATTCTCCTTAATTCATGTCACATTAGAGTTTTTGTATATTTATACAAAAAGATATAATGTAACTTCCTTGAGCAGTTGTAAAATAATGTGCAGTGATACAAAAGATTTTTAAATTTGTCTGAAATTTTGACATCCAAACAGAAACCTTATTACAACAAAACTGAACATATCTGCTGTTATATATTTACCTCACTACTGAATACGAATAATGATAGTAGCCACCTCCATTTGCACAGCTACCCATTGAAATAACCCATCTTGGTTCGGGCATCTGATCATATACCTTCCTTAAAGCGGGAGCCATCTTATTTGTCAGAGTACCAGCTACTATAATTACATCAGCTTGACGTGGTGAGGCACGAAAAACAACTCCATATCTTGAAACAAATTTTTATCAAATACATTAATATAGACATATATTTAAGGGAGTGGATCGCCATCCGGATCCGAACGGTAACTTATGAATTAAACGTCCAGTAATATGAGCGGTGCATGTGCGTGTCCGGACGACCAGTCTGACATTGAACGTCCGGTTAAAATGTTTTAATATGTACATGTTATATTATAATTTGAAGTAAATCCTTTTAGATACTATTATATAGGGATATGTAGTAGTAAGTAGGTATCGATAAAATTTCTAATAATTTAAAAAAAAATTTTATTAATAAAATATTGATCGAGATAAAAAATATATATTTAAGGACACATTAGACCTCTAAACTCTCTAAACAATAGTAAGATGGAACGTAACGTTAACAAAACAAATAAAAATTGAAATTACATATAGGACACATAAATCAGTCTGCCAAGAGTGCCATGCAGTTTATACAAAACCATTTTTCCTTTCTAGGAATGTTTTGGAGACCAGTTAAATGATAACCCTGTAAACATCGGTCGCAATAAGTGTATAATGTCTCATCTAAATGCTCAGTACAGTGACTGCAGCTATATGGTTTCCCGAAATAAGCAATTTATCAGAAATGGCTTTAAAGTATTTCCATCCTTCTAAGAAAAAAAACTGTTTAAGAATAACAGTGTAATCTTTTCATTAATAATTGTAAAATTAACATCAGTCCTGAAATCTTTTGGTTCAATTTCTTTACCATTGACAATGACTTCTTGAATATTTATTGACTTGAAAGACTTTCCGCCATGAATGCACGCAAATTTGACATCAGCATACACAATACTGGCCTTATAAGTTTTGATTGTATGTATTTCTTCTCTTAGCGGCTTATATCGTGCGTGAATCCCTTTTGTAAAATTTTACAAAGTTTTCCTTACATGCTATTTTTAAAGCTTCGTCTAAATCTTTATAGTACTTAAATATGCGACCTACAGGGATATTAAGGTCTATATTAACGACACAAATGACACAATCCATAATTTCTAAAAGAACAAATTGTTATTTCATATTTTTTATCAGTCATTAAACTTACACATTAAATCAAGCAACAAACCATGGACAAAAATCAACAACGAAACAAAGTACATATACAAGTGCACCAGTAGCGTCAAATGCATTAGGTTAAGTTTTGTACCGGACGTTCAATGTGAGATTGTGAGACTGGTCGTCCGGACACGCACATGCGCCGCTCATATTACCAGATGTTTAATTCATAAGTTACCATCCGGATCCGGACGGCGATCCACTCCCTATATTTAATCATAAATTATGAATAAATTGAATGAGAAATTATCACCTGCACTAATTTTAGACTTCAAGAAGTTTGATTAATATGAATCCTACATACTTAATGACATATCGCCAGTCGAAATTCTAGAATAATAATTAATCCGCTTCGATTTAAACAAACAAAATGAAAAATGTATGTAGGTAAGCTTTTTTATTTTTATTTTGACAAAGCTATATTTACCTGCTCTTTGAACGGTGTGGCACCCTTGCAAGGAGCGTACATTTTCTATTTTACTAGTACAAAATAAAAACTGAAATTAGATATACGAACCTGTCCATATCATATCTTGGAGCTGCAATGTGCATCATCTCAACAGCACAGCATGCCAAACCAAAAGTAAGTGGCCAAAGTGATCCTTTCCTACCCCAATTCAATAAATCATCCAAACGGGCAAAAGCATACTCTGCTAAGTTACTTTTTGAAACTTGAAATGGAGAGTATGGTCTCTCAGCTGGTACAGGTTCGGTTGATTGATTCCTTTGTTGTAACTGTACATTGCCAAAACTACCAGAAAGTGTCCTTAACAAATTTGTCGTTGCCAGGGCTTCTTTACAAGGTAATAAAGCACTACGCAACATCTGCAAGAAACAATTTTTCTAATCTATTGTTTTGTTGGTAATATATATTTTTGGAAAATTTTTATATTTGGGGTCAATTTATTACTACAATGAGTTTACCTTGATTAGCCCTATAAATAAATCAGTAAGTATTTAAGTATTTCTGACAGATTTACGTAATAAACACAAATATTTTGGCTCAAGACATTCCAATGATTTTCCTTTACGTTGGCAACGTGCATAACTGTCAGCAGTGTCAGCACTTGAAGATCAGAAGGGCTTATCCAGTGTTGCCACTTGCGCAAATTTTGGGTGCTGCAGTCTAATTTTGTTAAGATTTTTTCTAAAAACATGAAGAATGAAATTTTTTTAAGTTAAATTGCCATAACATTAAGTAAAAAAAAAGATGAACACATTTCTGTATTAAATAAATAATCCGAAAAAGTCCGAATTTATTCAAGGTTCGAAAAATGTCCACAGCGTTAAAAAAAAAGCCCTAAATCGGACAAAAGTCAGCCTATTAGCAACACTGCTATAGTCTGCTTTTAAATCACGTTAAATCAGGAGGAGTAAATATAGAAGTCACATTCACACCATAAAAGTAACTAAAAAATACAGTAGAACCTTTTTGTCATCTTCGGCAACCAACAATACACAACTGCACTGTATTTGTGTGTATTTTACATTATATAAGACATTGACCATTGAGCTCTATGTATGTAAACAAGTATATGGTAAACACTAAACAGCATCCATGGGCGTAATTTCAGATTTTCATCTGGGGTGGCAAGGTGTACCGGACCCGGGGGTCTGGGGGGTACAGAATGCCCTAGCATTACGTTGTTAGTTTTTTAAGCGTTTTCAGATTATTTTCGCTACAAATTCTCTATATATTTACCCTAAAATATTCATTGTTAATTACTTTAATTAAGTAATAGCCAAACTATTTGTAATTTGTAAAGTAGATATCATTTACACACGACTCAAGAATAGACCTATTTTTAATAGATTGAGCCCGATCTTTTATCATGTAAGTGAAAATGAAGTAAGCGTCATACAAAAAACAAAGCTTTATTCAACTTTTACACAATCTCATCATCACAAAGTTATTTTTATACAAAATGAAGTCCTCTCTTTTGGCTTGAATTAAAGTCGTCAATTACTTTGGAAATGTTTATATCAACAACACTCCTTTCAATAGCCAAAAGAGCTATTCTGGTGTGTTTTCAACCGCCGTGTAAGCAAGAAAAAAACCTATCTCACAGGATGCTGAGTTCACTAGAATTGTAGAAAACAGTCTCTGCTCGTATTTTTTCTATACTATCTCTTAGGTAGAAACAGAGCCGGATTATCCATAAGGCAATATAGGCAGCTGCCTAAGGGCGCCGACGGCTTGAGGGGCGACGAACAGAAAAAAACAACAAATTTTCATACTTGAAATTATTAACAAAAAAGTAAAATTTTCTTAAAAGCTATTATCATTTCTTTTCTGTCTTGTAGATTTGGTCACAGATGTGGGTCGAATACCTGTGTGAAACTTTGTAGAAATGATCCTTAGACGCAATTAATATAACAATATACTGTAAATCGACATTTGTCGAAACTTGGAACTCCCTCGATACTTTTCTCCTGAGAAACACAGAAAACGTGGACATTTTAGGCTATATATATGTTTTCATTAAAATAACTTAATGTTTTTCTGCATTTCCTGCAATCATATGGCAGCACTAGAGCCTAGGGAATCGTTTGAGCCCAATTGAGTGATGGCAGTTCATGTAAATAAAAACAACTGATTTTCATTGACTTCGAGAGTGATATTTTTTTGGTTTTTATTTTTTATCTCGAAACCAAATGATTGGCTATATGCTCATATTTTTTATTTCTTATTTTGATGAACATTTTACAATGTTTTACAATTTTATGACTGTATTTCTATACCCGTAATAGGGTCCTATGAAAATAAAGATATTATTATTATTATTATTATTTCAGAAATATTTTGTGGTGATACTTCAAGATTTTCCTAGGCTCCGAGCGCTCAGCGAACAGCGAGTTATTGCACGCGGCACTTCAGTCATCAATCATCATGACTTATAACTAGTGCGTTTAATTATAATGTGTAAAATATGGTAATCGTAAAAAAAAATTCAAAAACTTTTCTTGCTAAAATAGGTTTAGAATGTCATGAAACGCCGATATTTTAAATATGAGGGAAAAAAATTTATGTCTGTCGTCTGTCACTTTTTTTTTTAATGGTGTTATAGTTTCGCCAGTAAGAAATCCAGAAAACGTACATAATAGTTATTTATAATACAAATGGTAAAAATGATGTATCAATTACAAAATATTTGTTTTTATTGTTTTGTCCTCACTCACAAAATAAAATATAATTTTTAGTATTTAATGATAAAAAAAGCAGTTTTTTTTATTGATTGCAGTGCGAAGGATGTCACTTTTTCAGTTTTACTTTTTTTAATGTTGCTATTGACAATGTAAGAGAGTATTTGTTTAATCAGGCAAAAAGGTAGAAAATTTTCTGCTGTGACTGGCGTTTCATATTGCTGAAATATTTTAAGTAAAAACGTAGACCTAGAAACTATAGTCTTGGCTAACATTTAAAGTGAAATGACGATCAAATTTATGAAAATATATTTTTTGCAGATTTTGCTCATACTGCTGTAAATGAATTTTTTATTGGAAAAAGTGGAATATCACGTGGCAACGTCACAGTGTAAGTACAAATGACGTATGGCTGGATAAAGAAGTAAGAGTGAATTATAGATTTAAAAATATGTCGCTCATATGATCTACAGTTTTAACCTAAGACATATTTTCAAATTTCAAACAGTTGAGGAAATTTTATTGACTCTTCACGCACGTGACTCTCACCCTGTATATCAGCGCATATAAGTATAGGAGCTTTGCAATTTTAGGCGGAGATTGTGTAATGGTTATTCCATCTTCCAGAGGGAATGTAAAGCAGTCAGTTCCATGTCTGATAAATGTTAGGCAAGTAAAAAAAACTCCTATGAGAAGAGGTTTGATAAAATGTCTATGGTAGGGGTAGCTCGTTTTCAGATGTTGGTAATTGGCCTTACTGGCGGAAATAGGTTTATAAGTGCATTTTTAGCTATGTTGAACTGTACAATTAATTCTGCAGTAATGAAAATTTCTGAAATAGTGCTGCCAAGGCTTGGTGAACATAGAAATTACGCTAGAAGGGGAGAATTTGAAAAATCCAAAATTTGTGAACACGTGTGGGATAATAATCATAGAATTAAATGGGACTCGGCGAAGATTTTGGAAAAAGAGAGCAACGGAACTAAAAGAAAACTTAAAGAATCCGCGATTATTTTATTAAAAGAGGATAGATGCGTTTCTAATTATTCAATAGATTTTTGCACTAGTTGGTTGCCCATCCTTAGAGACGAAGTAAGTAAAAATAAGATAAATATAATTTAATGTCACACGTGACTATGGAAATACATAAACAAAGAACTGTCATGGTTGACGGCCAAAAAAGTTTTGAGAACGAAAGTAGATTCTCTTCCGAAACGTTAACTACCTATAGCTTTGATTTTCAGTTTTTAGTTTATAACATTGTTCTAGTTTATATATTTTTAGGTGTGAGACTTTTTGAAACAGTCAAGTACTCAAGAACCAACCTCTGTCTGATCCGTTTGGCGCAGAGGTTTTTTCATTAAAATTTTTAAATATTTTTCAGTGGCAAAATACCCAATAAAAAGTAAGAAAATATTAGGTTGTTAAAGGCACATTTTTCAATTTTTTAAAACTATTGATTTATTTATGATTACTTCTTATCACTCAATTAAAACAAACAGAAATCTAGTTACATGCCTACAAGTTCAAATTTCCAGGTAAGGGTTGTAGAGTCGGGTCAAGTTTAAAAAAACCGATGTATGAATTAATATTGCACATACGTTTTCACTATCTCTTGCACAAAAACTTAAAACCATAGCCTAAAGACATTGTCCATGTATGTCTACCAAGATTCTTTCCCACTTCTTTTGAGACGGAAATATGAAACGTACACTGAGGAGTGAGAAACATAGTCATAAGCTCAGCGATTCTCAAACTGTGTGTGGTTTAACGACGAATATTATTTATTTCCGTGAACTAACACCACTCTATATATGAAAAACGTCTTTATATGAAATATTTAAGTTACTGTTAGTGGTAAATAGTGGTATTCATCCGTCAAACGAATAATGTCAAACCACTAAGTCTTACAATTTTCTAGAACGTAGATATTACACGTTTTAGAGTAGAATAAACAAGATCGCGTAGCTCAATTGGTAAGATGCTCGAACAGCAATAAATATAAATGGGGTTGTTGCGAGATTGATCCCCAAGCACTTTTACTTTTTTTTTTTATTTGATTAATTATTAAAAGTTAATAATTTTCCTTCTAAAATTTTTATTTTATTAAACTGCACCGCGAGTTTTGTTAAAACTTTATTTTCCCCAAAAATGTGTCTTTTATTACTACTAGCGCGTGTTTATCTCTAATAAAATCTACTTTCTTACGTTATGTATTAATACACGAATGGTGAAAAGTGCGTCGAGTAGATAAATTGTGCAAGTGTTGTGTTTTACTGTTTATGAAAACGTGTCAATGCGTTCTTTCAGAATTGTTTGAATTTATTTGTTTTAAAATTACCGTTAATTTTTTTAATATTTGTTTTGTCAACCAGAATTTTTATTTATTACTGCTAAAAGAGAAATAATTTATTTTCGTTATTCTCATAGAGATTTCAGATTTTTTTTTGTTATATGAAATATTTTATTTTTACTGACATCATTTCCCCTACTAATACTACGATCCTATCCTTTCCTGCCAAGGAATGCCCAAACCTTCCCGTGTCTCTTGCTGGACTGTAGCAATATTAGTCTTTGATTTCTTTTTCTGTTATTGACTGAATTGGGAATTCATTTTTTGTTATCAGTTTCATTTGTGCCCGAACCTACATACCTACAGTGTCCTTCGTAAAGTTGGCTACATATGGGAAAAATTTGTATTATTGAGATTTCTAAAAAAGACTGTATTGGGGGTTCGTTAACTATAAATCTTGGTTCAGACGTTTTAGCGGCCATGACACAAGTCAGTTTAAATTGTACCCGACTCTAGTGGGGGAATCCAGTTACGTATCTAACTACATCTAATACAGTGAACACTGTACGTAAAAATACATTGTGGTGTTATGAGGCCTTCCACTCTATCCAATACTCTTTGATATCAATAGATACCGATTTTTGGAAGAAAAATATGGGTCTAACTATTCATGCAATATTTTATATATTTATCTGAAAATAATGCAAACACAGCATTACCTTTCTATCTTTTTCTCAATCAAGCAATGTAAACATTTTTTCAGACATCAATTCCATCCATAACAGTGATTTTGTTAAGCCAGGCCCGACGAGAGGGGGAGGGGGGTCGGGGATGTCTTCCCCCGGACCCGGAGTCTTGAGGGGGCCCGGATTCCACCCGAATTTCTGAAATTCGGAGAAAGTTGGAGAAGCATATGCAAATTTTAATTGCGAGAGTCGCCCATATGTTACTACCCGCAGGCCTCAAATTTCTCTCAATGGCCCTGCAGATAGTTTATACTTATTTTGAAACCAACACAAATAATTTTTCTGGTGGTTTCTAAAGTTGCTGCTAAACAATGGCAAGGAAATTACTAAATTACTGCGGTAAGATTTTTCCTAGCTGGAGGAAAATATTGCTAGAAATCTGCTAGACGTAAGAAATAATGGAAAGAAAAGCTATCTATGAGAACTAAAGGAAAAACTATATATATAAATATTAATGAAATCTTTGCATTCTTTCGATAACCTGACTTCTGGTTATGCTACCAAGTGAAAATTCTTATCAGCCATTCTCATTTTAACACTAGCATCCAACCTAGTAGGGGATCATGTGGATACTAGTTTAGCCTGCTTAGCCGTAGGGGACTAGGTTGGATGCTAGTGTTAAAATGAAAATGGCTGATAAGAATTTTCACTTGGTAGCATAACCAGAAGTCAGGTTATCGAAAGAATGCAAAGATTTCATTAATATTTATATATATAGTTTTTCCTTTAGTTCTCATAGATAGCTTTTCTTTCCACTGTTTGCAAAATCCTATAAAGAATATGTTTCGTAAGAAATAAGTAATACTGAGCATATCCAAATAACATCATTAAACTTTAATCCACATTAAACAGTTTCTGTATCACATATGCAAATATTTTAAACAAATATTTATACTAAAGAAAAAAAATGCATTCAGAAGTTAATTAAAACTATTAAGTAACACCAATATAAAAATAACACATAAGACTGTATCAAACAGGAATTCTATAATAATAATTGAGTAATAGTTAATTGCACCCATTCTCAATCTTCTTCATTTTTTTTGTTTTTGGTTCAGTCGATATGTCTTTCATCAAAAACGGAACCTTATGCTCTAGGGTCATATTATTATCTGGCGGCAACCCAATGCATGCTTTCATTACATTTTCAATGCAGCTTCTTTGTTTGCTCAAAGCGTTCACTATGGGTGTGCCAGAGGGCACTAGAGGTGCTTTGCATAAATAGCTTAGTAAGGATAGCACAGGGTGAAAACCGGTATATTCTTCATCTGACCAATTCTCCCGTTTAATTTTAATCCTTGAAAACAACTCAGCTAGGATGATTAGATCTAGTATTATTGGTGTGGCCAAAAGGGAATCCTCACAGGTGTTGTGGATAACGATTGTGTTTGAACCACCCATCATTATTTCCGAGGTGTACTCATCAAGAGCTCGTTTTGAATCACCTGAAAAAAATTACAAATTAGATGTACCTACTTACTTGAAAATAAAATTAGTGTATAATTTTCATTTTATTATGGTATTTCTATTAGGTATTCATGTAAATAGTCAGGTAATTAAACTATTACTATTTTTCACAATACAGTATAAAACTAACAATTTGTGTTATAAGCTCCATGAATAACATTTGAAGAACTGCAATTAGATGTTAACAAAAAATCCGCAGTCAACATATTTGTCTAAAATCTTTTGAGATATGTTTCAAATAATTTAAAATATACCAATCAAAAAGTCCTGTGCTTTTTTGGATTTTTTAGAAAAAAAGAACAATTTCATCCTTAATATTCAAAATTCTGGGAAGTGCATTTAATGTAGCTGTAAGTATATAAGAAATAGATTTCTGAGGTTTGTTTTTTAATTTCCAGCTTAAACAAAATACTGCTATTATACTGAGTGTTAATAGTGTGATAACAAACTTTGAGAGGTGTGATTTCATTTACCAAAATGCACATATTTAATGCTTACCAACATACGGGACATACTTTATTACCACTACATGGTCTGGTTTTTCTCCTGGTTTGTAGAGAATATCATTAGATTCTACCATGTCATCAACAACATTGCTTTTAGAAATCTGGAATTAAGAAGAAATACAGTAAATAGGGAGAATGCAATAATGTCAATGACGAGCAAAATTTAAATATAGGTAAAGTTTGGATGTATATATTTTTCTATTTTTTGGCAAATTTAAAACTTGCCTATTAATAAAAAGAACCTATAAACCACCTTTCAAAAAACAAAAATTCCAAATTTCAAAATGTATTGAATATCGCCTAATTTATTGTTGTATTACAGGTAGTGACCTCAGTCCGTCTTTATAAATTTGAACAGACGATAAACTTAAAAATACTGCTACTAATTTGGCTCGGTGCTACCAATAATCCTTGGATTTACATGTAGGAATTATAACTTATATTTCACACTCGGTTCAAGAGATTAACATGAAAAATAGTTGGTAAACTGACTTGTAGAGAATGCTGCAACTGAGACTCGAACTCAGGAGAGATAATAGCAACAAAACACGCATGTTGTGCCAGTCAAGAGCCGTTCAGCCCACTGCTACCGTCTTGGTAACACATCACAAGCATCACTAAACATTCACAGCCTGGCCAGGATTCGAACCCAGAACTCCATGGTCACAAGCCTAACATGTAAGCATTATGCCACTGAGTCGGTGAAGTTACATTCGAGATAATTTAAAACTCCACATGTTAAATACCACTTAACTATTTGGATTGTTCGGTAATCTGATATATATCCGTTTTGTTAGATTGACAATGTCTTATTCTGTTACAAAATAAATATCCATATACTCCTGTGACTCATAGCAGAATTAAATATGAGTATGCTGCCTGTCGTCTCGAGTTGGTCAATCCCCATCATTCGATGGTTTCCAGGACCTGTATATATTTGAATATCTTGTATTTTACAAGTTAATTCTTATTGAACAGAAGTCTCTTAGGAATAAAGCCGTTGTTGTAAAATTGCAATGTCTTTGAATTTTTATTGGAAAACAGTATTTTTTATTGTACGTATTTTATTCGTTTTTTAAAATTTTATGTACAAGTTTTTTTAAGTAACATATTGTAGAATTTAGACACAGCCTATTCTGCTTAATGGAAATAGGAACCCTAGCAGTGTGCCTCACAGCAGTACCATTAAATCTACTAATGTTGAGTGGTTGCTGTAATTTGAGTTAAGAGAGATAAGCAATAAGCATTTTTGCAGATTATTTATCTTTGCAATTGTGCCCTTAATAGATAAAACCACTCACGAACATACATGTTGAAGTAGATTCATGCATGTCTCAAATTGTTGACCACAATCACACACACACGCTCACTTACTCATGAACAGTCATGAGGAATTTTACTTTTATGATGTCGTGATCAAATATGTCACACAATATAAATCATGTCATGTGCCTATAATAGCTAATTCACACTCACGCACGCTCATGACAATTTTCGTGTTTTATTATTTCGATATTACACGATCACATAACATGACATGACACGATGAAATTCACGTCACTTGCCTATATCTCTAGTATTACTACTATTAGGACAACCTGAGTGGTGTGTGACAAATTGATTTAATAATTTTGAATTCTTGCATTTCTGTAGAATTACATTTTTCAGAAAAGCATGATTAGCCAAGTTACCAAATTATTTTCTGCATACCTATTAAACAAATCTTATACATTAAACTATCTGAAACTGCATAACATAGGGGGGAAAGTTAAAATTCAATGCTAAAATGGTGGAGCGCACAGAAATATAAAAAATTACCTCTTTGGACCTAAATTGTTTAGGTGCTGACAAATTTTTTCCATCGTTATTTCCAAGGTGGTTGTAGCTTACAATACTAACAGGTTTTATTCCTGCTCCAACCAAGAAATCAACAAGGACACTCTTGATTTTGGTTTGGCCAGATTTAAAATCATCTCCAGCGATAAACACCCCCTGTTTTTCAGCATAATCTATAATTCCTGGTACAAAGGTGTTCTGCGGGGAGCCATTAATGTAAGTACAACCCATAGCAATGGATGCATAAGCAAATAATACTGATGGCGATAGTTCTGAATTATTCTTGGCTATAGAGGATTTCAAATTTTCCGCTGTATCGTTTATACCTTCTATAATGTTGCTAAAACATTCAGTGTTTGCTGTCCATAGTACTATAACTTTGTCAACATTTGTTGATTTTTTAAACTGAGAAATGTCCTTCATAATCTTTTCTACTTGTTCCTGTTTAGTGCCTTCTATGATATTATCAGCACGAGATTTCTAAAAAAAAAAGAAAAAACAGCAAATTATTAACTGTTTCGGTCAATATTATAATATTCTAAGGAAGTTCAACATATATAACAATGTTTGAAATGTTACCAATTTGCCATTAACGACTCGAGCTTAGTGGTTCTTGGTTCATGTTTGATGTTTAATGAATTTTAATGTGTACACTTTTAATATAAGAAATAATTTTTCTTTTTGTCTCCTTGTGATAGAATTTCAACTTCCCAGCCTGGAATTGAACTTGGGAGCTTTAGCTTAGAAGTATATTATTAATAACAGGCATGAATCTGAAGAGCTGTTAGAATTATATCAAAGTCATGATATATAAGGTTCGACATCACGACTTAATCCCAGATGAAAACAAAGTTCAGAAATCTCCAAGGCAAAAAGAGGCAAATGATGACCCTGCAGCTTACTTTAAAGACAATATTGAATATGGAGGGCCATGACAAGATTGCTTTAGCTTAAAGAAGTTTACAGTATGGTTTACTGAAAGTGTCTTTAACCGCTAAGATAAGATCTACATTTATCTGAAAAAGACCCACAATTTATAGTGGAACCCAAACCCACTTGGATAGGTACATCCAAAAATCAAGCTCACGTTAGGCACTAATCTAGATACTGACCCCATTTGCTTCCTGCCATTAATGAACTGTTTAAAATTTCTGTTTCCACAATGACACACATATTAATGGTTAATATGGTTATTACCTGATTGGCAGCTATGAAGTCAGGCACATAAATAGAAGGTCTTGGCTTCAACCCCTTTAAATGTGGCTTTAACTGTTGTTGTAGGACCGGATCCAATACTTGTGCCCTTTCCATTGATTCAACCAAATTATATGAGCTTATGTCCCATCCATCCACCACTATATCATCTGGATGAACTGTTGGTAACAGTTGACTGAATGGAACAAATATGTCATCCGCAAGTCGTACAGTAGCTGCTTGTGTGAGTGAACCTAAAACATATTCAAAATAGATAATGTCCTAGAGTAGGATAGAAAAGTGTGCTTCATAACTTATTTGTTAAATAACAGCCGGTTTAGATTATTTTACACGGGTACATGGACCAAGAGAACAATACAAGTATAATATTAATGCCTTGAATGATGTTGCATTTTAGATAATTAATTATATCTACTGTATGATTTGTGTTAGAAATAATAAAAAAAAATCAATCCAATGTTGCTCTTATGCAACAAGTGTGTTAGTAGTCATAGAATTAAGATGTAGAATATAAAAGAATAGAATAGAATGGCCTTCATTAGCTTGTATAAGTAAATCACAATACCCAGGAACATGTCATAGTGCCTAAAATAAGTTAATATTAATAATACCTAAATTCTCAAGTAACCCATACAATAATAAAAGTTCAAATATGGCCAATAAAGTTAAAGTAAAGTAAAATGTGTGAGAAAGGCAAACATATTAAATTATTCATGTAATAAATTACTCAGCAATAAAGGAAATATATTTAAGAGAAAGAAATCTACATCAATAATAGTAAAAATTTCAAGTCTCTATGTTTGTGGTACTCATCTAGATAGTAGTAGTTGCTTGAGATTGGGTTTTTATTTGTTTATAGGTAAGTTTCTCGATTCAGATGGAAGTGTAATAAAGATTTTATTTACCGAACACCTTAAATTTTTTTCTATAGTACTTTCTTTTGGTTGTGTAATCTATTTTATTTCTTAGTTATTTACGTTACGTATTAGTGAAATATTATTACATAAACAATACATACCATACCAATTGGCTTTCTGTTCTCCTTTTTTAGTGGGCCAAGACAATCCTAGACGGTTCGCAATAATTCCCGCAGTAAAGGTAGATCCATTATTTCCACCCCATCCAACAAGCATAACTCCTAATTTTGGCACTTTACGGGATGTCTTGATTATTAATTTTTCGGCTTTCGGAGTGACCTAAAATGTACAAGTTTATTTTGTAAAAAGATATAAATAGTCATAATAATATAATCTTTATTTAGCACAAGAAAGAAAATTGCTATACAAACACATAGATGTTAATAAAAAAAATAGTAGTAATAATAAAAATACTAAATTCCCCTACTAAGTGATCTAAAATGTACAAGTATGTTTTATAAAAAAATATGTATTAACAAATACAGACACTATAAATTATTAAATAATAGAAACTGTAAAATACTGTACAGACAAAAATTAAGATAGTCATAAAGTCTAACGAATCTGTAGTCGAGTAATTTTAGAATTTTATTTCTTAATTCCAGGAACTAGCATGGATTTTTTTGAAACTGGAAATTGCTTCAAAATAGTACAAATACAAGAATTACAAATGCAATATCTTTAAAAGCATTATTCCGGTTGGGGTTTCTGGGTTCGTTAATAACGAAATATGAAATTAAAGAAATTGAAATTCAATGGAAATTATTGGACAAAATTCGCCTGGCAACTGAAGCCGCAACGAGAGCTAACATTAAAAATTAGATAGAAAGGTTGTCGCTACGACATGGTACTGCTATAAAGTGACTAAAATAAAATCTGACCTGCAAAATCTTAAAACAATTCCTATCAAACCTTTCAGTCTAGTCAAATATATGAGAAACTATGAAAAAATTTGATTATGATAATATCCACAACTTGCCTTATTAAACTCCTCAGAATCAAATAAATATCTTATTTCAGTATTATGAAAACTAAATACTCAATATTATAAAAGTGAATTTCCATTCAATACTTATCTCTTAAGCAGGAATTAGTAGAAAGGAATCACTTGTAAGGGTTTAATAGTAAGGTATCGGTAAAAAGAGATGAGGGTATATAGGTATTTGATATTGCTAATTTTTGTAAAATCAGTTACCGAAACCAAGCCAAAAATTAATTATTTATTAGTGACTGTATGCATTAAAGGTGAATGTTTTATTTTTAAATATATGCACTGAATGATTTAGTATGGCCAAAATTTAATATAATTTATAAGGAAGATTTGCAGCCAATTTAGGACAAAATGTCTATTGTAATAAGTAATCAGCGACTTACAAAACATAAAAAATCCGTTGAATTTTGAGATAAAGCCATATGATATTTGAAATAATCTGACAAAAACGTCAAAAAATACCGAGAAATGGTCAATATCTTGAAATAGAATAGAACAAAATTTTATTGCGTAACGGTGACAACAATTTTACAATTTATGTTTGTTACATATATCCAGAAATTTCCAAGAATTCAAATAATGATAATAGCTTAACTTAGTAAAAATATTATTTTTAAGTAAATGTTGTTTCATTCACTTCCTCTAAGGTGTAAGGTTCTGCAAGTATTAAGAATTTTTTTACTGTATTTTTGAAAATATTTACAGATGTAATTTTTTTCAGTTGAGTGGGCAGCAAGTTATAATAATACAAACATTTTTTCCTTCTTCAATTCTTTGGGAATTTCACTGCCACATGTATGTTTTCTTTCTAAGCGGTGCTAGGGGAATCTACAAAATATATCACAATTAACCAGTATTACTGGTAAAAAAACCTCTACGCCCGTGACGTTTACGTCAAAGGATCAGTTAAAGGTTGGTTTTGATAACTAAACAACACAAATAAGTATAAAAGCTTGAAATTAAATATTTCGCCGACGTTTCGGAAATCTAATCTGTTTCCTTTCTCAAGGCTTTTTTTGAAAAATCTTTTTTTGCTGTGTATGACAAATACACAGCTCTAAGAATGTTTGTTATATTCAATATCCATAGATACTTACTATTTACATAGAACTGTTGATATAGTTGACAGTTTTTTAGTTTCTATACAATGTTAAGTTTGTGAAGTTCTTCTTTTAACATTGGCAGCCAAGTTGTACAGACATCTACGGAACAATTCGACACGCAATTATCCTCATTCAATAATATTATCGCGGATTCTTTTATTTTTCTTTTTTTGCTATCTGCCTCTTTTGTTAAAATTTTTGCCGAGTCCCAGTTTATTCTATGTCCGTTCTCCCACGCGTGTTCGCAGATCTTGGACCTCTGAATTTCATTTTTTCTGATATAATTTTGATGTTCGCCCAATCTTACACTAAAAGGTCTGGATGACTCACCCACGTATTGTTTGTTGCACTCACACGGAATACTATAAATGCAGTTTTTTGAATTTTGCTCGTGGTTTGTTGGTTTCGTCTTTGTCAGAATAGATCTTAAAGTGTTGCTTGTTTGAAATACCGTCCTAATATCAAATCTATCACCGATGCGGCGCAACTTTTCGGATAATCCGCATACATAAGGAATTAACGCTGTGTAACGTTTTTCAGGTTTTTGTCGTACCTGATTGTTAGTTTCAATATTTATGAAGGTTTAATCGACAAAACCCCCAGGATATTGGTTATTAATAAGAACTTCCTTTATAAACCGCTTCTCATTGTTTAGTATCTCATCATTAGAAGAAATGATTTTGGCCCTATCATACAAACATTTTACAACACCCCTCTTAACGTGCATCGACTGATTTGAGTTGAAATTTAAATATCTGTTGGTATGTGTTGGTTTTCTATAAACACTTGTTTCAATTGTACCATTTACTCTTTTAATTAAAACATCTAAAAATGGTAATTCATTTCTAGTTTCCTTTTCTAAAGTGAATTTAATGGAAGGTTCTTTATTATTTAAATGATCCAAAAAATTATCTAGTAACTCAATACCATGAGGCCAGATTGCAAAGATATCATCTACGTATCTCCACCAGATAACCGGTTTGTATGCACAATTTTGAACATGCCTAGTCTCAAAATCCTCCATAAATATATTGCTTAAAATCGGTGACAATGGAGAACCCATTGCCATACCGAAATCCTGCTGATAGAAATCATTTTCTAATTGAAAATAAGTTGTTTTTATACACATAGTTAAAAGTTCCATTATAGTATTTACACTCAATTTAGTTCTCGCTTCCAAATTATTTTCATTTAACAATTTGTCTTTGATTATTTTTAAAGTTTTGTCTACTGGGACGTTAGTGAACAGACTAACTACGTCAAAACTAACCATCAGATGTGTATTATGAATACTGTTTTCATAAACTTTTTCGATAAAATGTTTACTATTTTTTATATACGAGTCAGTATTTCCAGATAATGGATTAATAATTTTAAGCAAGAATTTTGCCAAATTGTGGCATGGCGAATTAATGGAACTAACAATTGGTCTTAATGGGACATTTTGTTTATGAATTTTCGGTAAGCCATAAAAATGAGGAGGCTTGCTATAATGCGGTGTAAGCTTCCGTCGTTCAAAGTCATTAAAATCATTTTTGTATTTAAATAAAGTTCTATAAATTTTGCCCTCAATTGATTTTGTTGGGTCTTTACTTAATTTTGAGTATGGTCCTTCATTGATAAGTGTCATAATTTTCTCATCATATGTATTTTTATTTATAATGACTGTGGCATTACCTTTGTCCGCTGGCAAAATTTTAATGGATTCATCTCTCTTCAAAGAGGATATTGACCGTTTTTCTTCCGTGCTTAAATTTTCTTTAATTTTATATTGCTTCTCTAAAGCAATTTTTGCCCGCACGCGATATTCATTTCCATCATCTGTTGGCATGTTTTGTGCAGTTTTTTCTACGGCTGCTATTATGTCAAATTTTGGAACCAATTTTGGGTTTATTGAATAATTTAAACCTTTTGACAAGACCAATTTGTCTGAAATTGTTAAAATCCGTTCTGACATATTAATGACAGTCTTGTCAATTAGAGGATTATTATTTATATTATTCAATTGTCTAATCTGTTTTTCTCTCATTAAATTTTTGAATTTATTTATATTCGTACTTTTTTGCAAATTAAAATGTTTGTTGTAACTAAACCTGATATTCCGGTGTATATAGTCGAAATCTTGTTCCACGACGCTGTAATATAATTCGTTTTCTCTGTAATTGATTTCATTAATAGTTCGTTCTTTTTGGTATCTATGATATTGAATCCTTTCCCTAACCATTGATTTGCTGGCTTTATCCAAAATTCTTCTTGTTTTGTTGTTCTCAAAAGGCATTTTTAGCCGTAAAAATTTTGGTATAATTCCATGTTTCCGACATTTACATAAGAACGTGATGGTATTTTCTGATCTTGCCAGCTTCTTATAACAATTTTCTAAAAATCTAAAATACTGATTGATATTAGGCCCATACCTGTTATCTAAATATTGTCTAAATGTTATTTGTGGCATTATCTTAATTTTTTCCTTCTTCAATTCTTTGGGAATTTCACTGCCACATGTATGTTTTCTTTCTAAGCGGTGCTAGGGGAATCTACAAAATATATCACAATTAACCAGTATTACTGGTAAAAAAACCTCTACGCCCGTGACGTTTACGTCAAAGGATCAGTTAAAGGTTGGTTTTGATAACTAAACAACACAAATAAGTATAAAAGCTTGAAATTAAATATTTCGCCGACGTTTCGGAAATCTAATCTGTTTCCTTTCTCAAGGCTTTTTTTGAAAAATCTTTTTTTGCTGTGTATGACAAATACACAGCTCTAAGAATGTTTGTTATATTCAATATCCATAGATACTTACTATTTACATAGAACTGTTGATATAGTTGACAGTTTTTTAGTTTCTATACAATGTTAAGTTTGTGAAGTTCTTCTTTTAACATTGGCAGCCAAGTTGTACAGACATCTACGGAACAATTCGACACGCAATTATCCTCATTCAATAATATTATCGCGGATTCTTTTATTTTTCTTTTTTTGCTATCTGCCTCTTTTGTTAAAATTTTTGCCGAGTCCCAGTTTATTCTATGTCCGTTCTCCCACGCGTGTTCGCAGATCTTGGACCTCTGAATTTCATTTTTTCTGATATAATTTTGATGTTCGCCCAATCTTACACTAAAAGGTCTGGATGACTCACCCACGTATTGTTTGTTGCACTCACACGGAATACTATAAATGCAGTTTTTTGAATTTTGCTCGTGGTTTGTTGGTTTCGTCTTTGTCAGAATAGATCTTAAAGTGTTGCTTGTTTGAAATACCGTCCTAATATCAAATCTATCACCGATGCGGCGCAACTTTTCGGATAATCCGCATACATAAGGAATTAACGCTGTGTAACGTTTTTCAGGTTTTTGTCGTACCTGATTGTTAGTTTCAATATTTATGAAGGTTTTATCGACAAAACCCCCAGGATATTGGTTATTAATAAGAACTTCCTTTATAAACCGCTTCTCATTGTTTAGTATCTCATCATTAGAAGAAATGATTTTGGCCCTATCATACAAACATTTTACAACACCCCTCTTAACGTGCATCGACTGATTTGAGTTGAAATTTAAATATCTGTTGGTATGTGTTGGTTTTCTATAAACACTTGTTTCAATTGTACCATTTACTCTTTTAATTAAAAAATCTAAAAATGGTAATTCATTTCTAGTTTCCTTTTCTAAAGTGAATTTAATGGAAGGTTCTTTATTATTTAAATGATCCAAAAAATTATCTAGTAACTCAATACCATGAGGCCAGATTGCAAAGATATCATCTACGTATCTCCACCAGATAACCGGTTTGTATGCACAATTTTGAACATGCCTAGTCTCAAAATCCTCCATAAATATATTGCTTAAAATCGGTGACAATGGAGAACCCATTGCCATACCGAAATCCTGCTGATAGAAATCATTTTCTAATTGAAAATAAGTTGTTTTTATACACATAGTTAAAAGTTCCATTATAGTATTTACACTCAATTTAGTTCTCGCTTCCAAATTATTTTCATTTAACAATTTGTCTTTGATTATTTTTAAAGTTTTGTCTACTGGGACGTTAGTGAACAGACTAACTACGTCAAAACTAACCATCAGATGTGTATTATGAATACTGTTTTCATAAACTTTTTCGATAAAATGTTTACTATTTTTTATATACGAGTCAGTATTTCCAGATAATGGATTAATAATTTTAAGCAAGAATTTTGCCAAATTGTGGCATGGCGAATTAATGGAACTAACAATTGGTCTTAATGGGACATTTTGTTTATGAATTTTCGGTAAGCCATAAAAATGAGGAAATATTGAAACTAACAATCAGGTACGACAAAAACCTGAAAAACGTTACACAGCGTTAATTCCTTATGTATGCGGATTATCCGAAAAGTTGCGCCGCATCGGTGATAGATTTGATATTAGGACGGTATTTCAAACAAGCAACACTTTAAGATCTATTCTGACAAAGACGAAACCAACAAACCACGAGCAAAATTCAAAAAACTGCATTTATAGTATTCCGTGTGAGTGCAACAAACAATACGTGGGTGAGTCATCCAGACCTTTTAGTGTAAGATTGGGCGAACATCAAAATTATATCACAAAAAAAATGAAATTCAGAGGTCCAAGATCTGCGAACACGCGTGGGAGAACGGACATAGAATAAACTGGGACTCGGCAAAAATTTTAACAAAAGAGGCAGATAGCAAAAAAAGAAAAATAAAAGAATCCGCGATAATATTATTGAATGAGGATAATTGCGTGTCGAATTGTTCCGTAGATGTCTGTACAACTTGGCTGCCAATGTTAAAAGAAGAACTTCACAAACTTAACATTGTATAGAAACTAAAAAACTGTCAACTATATCAACAGTTCTATGTAAATAGTAAGTATCTATGGATATTGAATATAACAAACATTCTTAGAGCTGTGTATTTGTCATACACAGCAAAAAAAGATTTTTCAAAAAAAGCCTTGAGAAAGGAAACAGATTAGATTTCCGAAACGTCGGCGAAATATTTAATTTCAAGCTTTTATACTTATTTGTGTTGTTTAGTTATCAAAACCAACCTTTAACTGATCCTTTGACGTAAACGTCACGGGCGTAGAGGTTTTTTTACCAGTAATACTGGTTAATTGTGATATATTTTGTAGATTCCCCTAGCACCGCTTAGAAAGAAAACATACATGTGGCAGTGAAATTCCCAAAGAATTGAAGAAGGAAAAAATTAAGATAATGCCACAAATAACATTTAGACAATATACAAACATTTATAAAAGCAGACTTTTTCTAGAATTGTGTTGTATTATGAATTGGGTATGAGAGAGTGTCATTACGTCTTGTATCATAGCTGTGATCTCTGACATTGTCTTTAAACTCGTTCATATGCTTGAAGTGTTATCGACATGATTCATCTACTCTCAAATCGGATAAGATTCGCAGTGCCCTTTTTTGAACTACGAAAATTTCTTGGATATGAGAACCACCCCAAAATATAATTCCATATGACATTAAACTGTAAAAATGTCCATAGTGAGCTGTGAGGAGAGTATTATGATTCACTACCTTCTTCATCAGTTCTTTTAACGTATAGCAAACTGTACTTAGTCTGCCGCAGAGAGCCTGTACATGATCCATCCAATTCATATGTAAATCAATAATCACTCCTAAGAATTTTGTATTTTCAGTGTAGTTAATACAGGGCCTTCATTAATGACCGTAAGACACGTGACCGCAAAATGTATGCAACCCACTAAACACTGTTGGCGCGCCTGTTTAACAAAAATCCCTAAATCCAGTGGCGTCGACTTGAAAGTTTACTGTTGGATAAATTTATATAAACCCAATATTTACGTTTTTGTAACTTTATTCTCATTGCTAAATTGGAACCAGTGTAACATTAATAAACTCTCTTAGATAAATACATATAATTTATTAATCTTATTGAATTTTAAAGATGTAAGTACTCATATTTACAAGTTGGAAATCTAACCTATAATTAGCGGTCTGTTTTCAACATTGAGTTAGAATCAATATTCAACAATATTGAAAAATGATATGAATTTTAACAGAAAGAGTTTGATAATGTCACACTGGTTCTAATCTAAAAATGTGAATAAAAACATTAAAAATATGAGAATAAACTAACAAACACGTATAATTTGAGGTTATGGGATATGCTTTTTGTGTTTTTATTTGCACTGGTTTCGAAATTTTCAGTTTTTCATGTGATAATCTTCATGTGTCACTAATTTATCTACCGAATTTAGGAAAAGAAGTAACATCACTGGTACAGAGACCGCATGCAATTACCTGACACATTTGTAACCGCTAAAGACATTAATCTTGTTCGTTAGAGTTTAGCAGACAACAAAAGTGATACGATACATTTTCTTAATGGTAGAAACTTCAGTAAATAACTCGAAATGTCTTTTCCAATTGGTGCAAGTATTTGTTTTAAGCAAGTATTTTTTTATCGATTACTTGCCACTTAGTGAACACAAAATACAACTGGCATACATCCCGGTTACTGGAGGTCCAGCGACAGACCTACAAGCTATGTCACTAGGCGTGACAAAGAAATATGATCTAATTTCTTTGTGGTCGATTAATTACCACTTAATAATTACAAACATACGATTGACTTACGCAGTTAGTAGAGTTCTGAGATATGTTGAACCAGCAAGGGGTCTACTTTTTATGCACGATTAGTAAATATCAAGCTGATTTTTCGTTAAATAATTAATTTTATTTATAAATTAAGTTTGCACCACTAAGAAACATTCTTTTCTTTTTTCTTACTTACCTGAGATCTTTAGGCCTATGGCAGCAATTCCATATATACATGGTTCATCGGATAAATTACGAAAAGTTTTCCATACGAATGGTTTTTCAAGCGGGCTCCATGCTAAGATCGGTTTTATCAAAAACCAAACCGTTAAGCCAAAAGTTTTGAGAGCGGATGTAGACAATCTTCCGCAACGTTAACTGACTAGCTTTCATATTCATTTTTTTAGTTTATATATTTTTAGGTGCGAGACATTTTGTGATAAACAAGTACTCAAGAAACAACTTCTATCTGATCCGTTTGGCGGAGGTTTTTTCATTAATATTTTCAAATATTTTCAGTGGCAAAATACCCAACAAAAAGTAAGAAAATCTGAATATTCCACAAATAAACAATTATAGACAATATAAGAAACATTCTTATATCGCTTTTCTTGTCCGCCGTGCTTTAAGGAATAACCATGTTTCTAGCTGTTACAAATGGTCGGGTAATTGCATGCTGGCTTCTGTACCAAACGATATGTTTTTGACAATAATAAAGTAGAATGGTAGATGCCTTTTGTCAATGAAAAAAAAAACAACGTAGAGGGGAATAAGTCTTATGTCCTATGTTTCATAATTCTATTAATATGCAACTTTTTGAAACTTGCCATAGTCTACAAAAGATACAGTAAATTATTTGCAGATTTGTCAACAAATGGCTTTCAAGACCTGTATAAATGTCAACAAAAAATTACTCGTAAGAATGAATTTATTATATAGAATTCAGAATAAATTAATAATCTTTAATTCCAGAAACGTCTATAAGTGTATTATTTATCAAGTTATAATATTTAATAAGATTAATCAATACTATGAAATAATAAAACATGTTCAAAAACAATAATAATATAAACTACATAAAATTACAAGTATTGAATCTACGTTAACAACCAATGGGTTTAATATATGAATCACACAACTCGGATAGTAGGTAAAAACAGTTACTTGATAAAAAAATATTTCATGATAATTCTATTGCCTTTTAATAGTGTACGGTACAAAAAGTACTAATTTAGAAGACGATAAACAAATTTTAATACAGATCGATTATGAAAAAATTACAATAATTGTTCAAAATGATGGCCTTGAGCATTTAGACATATATGCACTCCTCACTTCATATTATCAAATACATTTTTCAACTGGTCAACTGTTATACTGCGAATTTCTCTTTCCACTGCTTGTTGTAGTTCGTCAAGATCATGCAATCGATTTTTAAAAACGTTGCTCTTTAAGTGTCCAAATAAAAAATAATCAAGGGGTGTCAAATCTGGAGAACGTGCAGGCCAAAGTCCCTGGCTGATTAATCTATTATCATAGAATTCCTCTAAAAATTGCATAGTAGCTCTTGCTGTATGGGCAGTAGCACCATCCTGTTGGAAGTAACCAAGTTGCAAGTCATCATCATGTAGCTGATTCAGAAAGGGTTCCAAAATTAGATTTCGATACCTTTCTCCATTTATGGTCTCTTGAAAAAATATTGGGCCTATTATTCTTCTCCTGGATATTGCGACCCATACAGCTATTCTTAACGGATGTGAACTTGTTTCCACATAACAGTGAGGGTTTTCTGTAGCCCATGTCCTATAATTTTGGCTATTGATATAACCACTTAGGTGGAACCATGCTTCGTCAGTGAAAAAGGTCAAATCCAGCACATCATCATTATTTAAATTTTCGTTAAACCAACGACAGTATCTTTCTCGTTTACCAAAGTCAAGGGGTAGTAGTTCTTGCACAACTGTTACCTTGTAGGGATGTAAATGTAGCTTTTTTTAAAGCTTTCTGGGCTGTACCAACTGAAAGACCTGAAAAAGTTCAAATTCATTGATTTGTTGTTTGCAGTAGGTCATTTTATAGTCGAAAAGCCAGCGATATTTTTTTCAAATTCAATTGAGCAAAAATAATTTATAATTTTTCCGCCAACTTACTATTTGTTAGAGGGTACAACAGCTCATCCCTAAAGCCATCAGCACAAAATAATTGTTAAACTTTTTGAAGCTATTTCTATTTATTAAACGATTAATACAAAAATAAATCATTACATAAGGCAAGATTATGTGTGAGTATGATAGTCAGAGAGCTGCCTATATGTTTTTGCGACAGGTAATGGGACTGTCTGCTGACCATAAAATATAATTGTTGGTAGTGCCCCAAGTCACCTAGTCAAGATTTTCAAATTTCTATGTGGCACCTTACCGGGGTGGTGGGGGGCTTTGAAGTACAGTCGGTTTATGACAGGTCCGGTAACTGTCTGCCGTTTTGATATATCAGTAGATATGATTCTGAACATACCTCCTGCAAAGTCTGACGCTCGCAAGTGGTTGCGATTCAGAAATATGTCCGAAAAACCATCATTTTGGAATTTTGCCGGATACTGTTACATGAATTGAGGCGACAGGTCCCGGTAACTGCTCAAAACCTTGTTAGCTATCGTGGGGCTCATGAGAGGGATGGGAAAATACGTTTGGCAGACACGCAAGTGGTTTTGGGCAAGTGTGGCAGCACTTTGAAAGACCGAATTTTCACAAAACTGCAACATTTGTTAAATATTGAAAAATATGTAATAAAAATATCTGCTGGTTTTTTTTTATATACCTAGATGTATTAAAAATAATAAAAATCAAACAGCAGAAATTTGTATTCGTATAAAAAATTTTTATGCTAAAAAAAACGAAAAAACATATCTATAGATAACTCATTAATACGATATGTATAGAGCTAGTGTACACTTTTATACACAATAAATATATGCAATGGGGTTGTCGTTTACAGTACATACAAATAATCCCCCGCCCCCAGCCTCAAACGTTGACAGTAAAAATTCCGAATTGTCCTTACCTATGCTGAAATGACATTGGGAAAATATTGTGAGCTCTTCGACTATTGAGAGAATCCCACTAATTTATTTTTATTCAAACTATGATTTCATGTGTAAAGCGAAAGTTTTAGCTATCAGTAACTTAATGTAGGTAATCAAATTGATAAAGAAGTCAGAGATAAATTACCTGTTTGAGCAGATAACTTTGATACAGACTTTGTTGGGCTTTGATCCATTCTTTCCCGAACGTCATTCATAACCACCTCAGTTAAAATAGTTTTCCTCCCAGTTGGCTTTTCCTTGCAAATGCAGTGTTTTTCTGCAAAACGTTTAAGGACTATGTGCTTACGATGGGCCAATGTGTCATATAGAATATTTGCATTAGGAAATTCTTCCCTAAATTGATCAATGCACGATTGAAATGAATATATCCACGATCCATCTGCGTTGCGAGATCCACTTCGAAAATGGGCCATTAAAATAAAGGCATCTTGTTCCGGCATAAAAGGCACACGTCTGAAACATTAGAAATACACTTAACCTAAAATTATCAATTATCATTCTCTTTATTATTACTTACCACCAAAAATAGCAAATGTGTATTAGGTAGTTCTGAAAAGAACTGATAAATACGCAAATTACAATAGTAAAAATAATTAAAGACACTTGGAAATGAAAAAGGACTGGAAATAACGAAATAAACACTTTCCGTGCGTACGTCTATGCCCTAGAAAATAACTAGATGTCATGTCACAGATTAATATTTTAGAGACTGCTCGAGAATTGTCAAATCGGGCGACGCTGCTTGCTTCTTAGGCTCCGGAAAGATGCAATGAGCGATCTACGTAGGATTTAACAAATTCATGATAAATCCCTAGAAAACCTGACATAAACATGACAAAGATAAAATTCAAATTAACTGGTCACGTGTCTTACGGTCATTAATGAAGGCTCTGTATTTACATTGTTAATGTTTATTTCTGTTGGATATTCAATTTTAATTCTACTATGCTTATATAAAATACAGTTGGTTTTATTATTATTTAATATCAACGAATTTCGCTGAAACCATTCCGATATATTTTGCATCACACTAGTTGCTTTCATCACAATACTATTATAATCTTTATCAAAGATTAAAATGTTCGTGTCATCAGCATAAGTAGTTATATACACTGAGTCATCATTTAGATATTGCTGCAAATCATTAATGTACAATAAAAACAGGATCGGACTAAGCACACTGCCCTGCGGCACACCCAATACAACTCTACGAGTGCTTGAACAATACTCGGAGGAATTTGATGTAATACACGTCTTTTGATGTCTCTCACTAAGATAGGAATTGAATCAGTCATAAACTACCCCTCTTATGCCCATTCTACCCAATTTATTAAGAAGTGTACCATGATCGACATAATCAAAAGCTTCGTCTATTTTGGTCAAAATATGTATTGCATTCGTAATCCCAAAAAACTTATAATTTCATTGGATTTTGTAACAAAGAAATATCTGAAACAGCTTGATAAAAACGTCAGAAAATACCCAAAATTTACTACACTAAAAGGTTTTAGCCCAGGCAGAAATTGATAAAAACCGGTCACTAAATGTTACGTGGCTGAATATTTCAGAAAAAGTATTTTTGTTGGTGTAGAATACGATTAAAAAAGTTTTCAGCTGTAAGATGCTGGCGACCACTAAACAAATCAAAAACATTGGCCAAAATTGGGATTTTAGCCAACACAACAGGAAAAATAAAAAAATATATATAAAAAAATTAATAGTAAGTACTAGGCGATAAAGACGGAAATTTCACATCAAAAACGTATATTAAGTTTTTTTGTACCATCAAAAATGTAGGCTTGGACGCGCTACACTTTTGTTGTAACTTGTGAACTAATTAATGAAATTGAGCTCAACAAAGCTTAAATGAAACGAGAAACATGTGGCTATTGTATTATCATATTTTCAAATATAAAAATGAACGTATGTAGGAATAGTACATATATGAAATCGGAATATAAAGAGATTTTCGATGAAATTGGTAAAAGCTCTACCATTTCTAAAATTGTTAAGATAAAAATCTGAAACTTTCACATATTACTCTTGTATAATGTATTCGATGAATAGGTAGGTAAGTCAAATAATTCAAAAAAAATTATTAACATTTATTTTACCCCTTTCACGAATCTTGGAGCAAAGAAAACAATTTCTTTTATTTTCGTAAAATAAAGAGGGTTCATTTAATTTTTAAGGTAAATCCCCTTGAAGCATCTTAAAGTACTTACATATGATTTAGAAACTTTTTTTATCGTGTTCTACACCAAAATAAATACTTATCCTGAAAAATTCAGCCATATAACATTTAGTGACGCCTTAAGGAATTGTTTTAAGATTTTGCACATCAAATTTAATTTCAGTCACTTTATAGAATTACCATGTTGCAACGACAACCTCTGTAATTAAAAAAAAAAAATCGGTAAAGGTATTTACACAGAACTTCCCTCTTTATTTGGGCATGGCGGTCACTCTAAAAAATTAATAATTACGAAATGACATTGAAAATGATAATCGGAATATAGTTATCACAATTATTACAAAGAAAACCTGATAAGTTTTGGTCAAAAAAATATACAGAGTGGTCATCCAACAGCAAAAGTTCAATACTAAATAACAGGTGCCAAATATGGAAGGCTTGCGCAAATACCTTTACAAATGTCCACCATGACTGAATTATTTCTTGAGATGACCACCCTGTACAATTTTCAATAAAAGTATAATAGGTGCATATGCCAAATATTATTGCCATCTGTCACATTTTCAATTCCACATTCACGTAATGGAGTGGAAGTATAGTGGTGGTTAAAAAATTTAATTTTTTTTTAAATTTTTGGTAAAAAAATTTTCAAAATTTTTCTCTTCTGAAATAGGTTTAGAATGTCATGAAACGTGGAAATTTTAAATTTGAACAAAAAGGAAAGTGAAAAAAATTTTCAATTTTTTTTTTTCTGAAATAGGTTTAGAATGTCATGAAACGTGAAAATTTAAAATTTGAGCAAAAAAAAAAATTCCATCTATTCTATTCCTAATTTTTTTTCCAAAATGGTAAAAATATCTATTCAATAGTAAGTAGGATAGTGATAAATAGATTAAAAAACATTTCAAAAAAATTTTTAACATTTCAAAAAAAATGTTAAATATGTTTGAATAGGTTTAGAATACCATGGAAACGTGGAAAAGGAAAAAAATATTCTAAATTTTTTTTTTAATAGGTTTAGAACGCTATGAAACGTGGAAATTTTAAATTTGAACAAAAAAAAATTGCCATCTATTTTAGCGGTAAAAAATTTTTCAAAAATGATGGTAATTTTTTTTTTTTTTTTTATAAATAGGTTTAGAATGCCATGGAACGAGGAAATTTTGAATTTGAACAAAGAAAAAAAATTGTTCATCTATTTTAGTGGTAAAAATTTTTTCAAAAATGTTGGTGAAAAAATTTTTTTTTTCTGAAATAGGTTTAGCGTATCATGAAACGTGGAAATTTTAAATTTGGGCAAAATAATTTTTTTTCACCTTTTATTCCCTTTAGACGGTTCGCCCTGTATATTTTCCAGTGTAAGTTTAACCATTTCTTCGCTGACAGTAGGGTCAACTACCTACCAAATTTGACTGCTCTCCGTCGAGTAGTTTTTTAGTTAATGCACCAACAGAGAGACAGACTGACGGAATTGAAAACCTATATTTTCGTAATCTACGTGATCTGAAACGTCAAAATCCGAAAAAATCTCGGAGGGTGATTTTTTTTCGAATACAATACTTCCCTTCGATATGCGAGGGAAGCAAAAATGTTAGCTTTCGTTGCGAACTCAGATGTCAGGCGACTTTTATCCAGCGGCTTCAAAATGGCGGTTGAAGCAAATGGAAGCAAAAACATTTATCTTCATCATTATGTAGGTGAGTTCAATAATTGTATTTAAGTACACCTTTTTTTCCCCAACTTTTGAAAACGAGTCATCATTATCGCCATAAAATTGACTTTCAATATTTTTACAAATACTACCTGTTGCATTTTTAGAATTTGAAATTTTCATGCCTTCGTCCTAAAATGCTGCCACTGTCACAGAATAATAAAACAATATTATTCTGTGCCATTGTCGACGTCTGCAGCTCAAAGAGACATATATCATGTATTTTCGGTCATGCGTTACTTGTAGGCTATATTCCACCATTTACCAATCATACAGTGTTGTCAATGAGTTTGATTTGTCTAATTTCTAGGTAAGTAAATTCTTTATAAGAATTAACATCACTGGGTGTGATGAATCAGATGGTGAGTAAGTATTAATGAAATTAAATTTACCACTATTAATTTAATTACGGACAGTTGTTAAACTTTGCGTAATAACAAAAGAAAAGTTAGTTTTGTTCTCATCATAAAAAGGCATTGTTTGCAGTTAAACAGAAACTTGTCAATACTGGTGTCTTGCAGTGGGGTGAACTAGTAAACCATGTAAGAGGGGGGCGAGAGGATTCACAAAGTAGCACACAAAAAAAAAATTGGAAAATAGCTGTAAGTATTCAAAAATTTAAGTTAGTTCTCTCATGGTAACTTAACAAAACACCTATATTTAAAACAAGTGTGATTTTTTATCCATAAACGTAGAGAGGGGTTTAATTACAAGACGTAATTTTTTTTTGTTAAATGAAATAATTAGGTACTTGATAACTTTTTTATTTTTTGACCGATGTTATTCAAAAATAGTGTTCTTCCTCTAGCTAACACTAAATTTTAATACAATCGGACTTTTCGTTCTTAAATTATCGTGCTTACAGGAAACGTGACGGACGGACAGATAGACAGACGGACGGACAGACAGACGTTCATTTTGAAAGTTGTTCAGAATTCAGTCACCAACACAGCGATAACATTTTTTCTTGACGAGCAATATTACCGGTTTTAGAAATGTGCAATATACTCTTCATTTTGTTGCCAAGAGTATAATAATTCTTAATTGCTCTGATATTCTTTTTTACCAAGAAATCATTACACGAGTTATTTCAATTATTCTTTTATCTAAATTACTTACTTATTAATTGATGTTTATGAACAAAGTAATGAAATATTTAAAACATAGAGATTTTACACGGTGGCGTGTTCGAATTGAACATGTTGGGATTCACTAAAAATGTAAAAGTAAAAAGTGTAACATACTGTATATAAATTGTTCATTAAATTTTGAAGTCAAGTTGTATTCTTTGTCTACTTTCTTAGATTTTAAGAAATTAACTCTCATTTATATATAGGATTGTGGGCGTGGGAACCCAAATCGACGCTTTGTAAATATTTGACTAATAGTCCCTTCAAATTAGTAAAGCAAATCGCTGTTTTATGGCAAATTTCATACAGCTATCAGACCTGTAAATAGCGAAGCATTTGGGTGGTCTAAACATGATTTTCACTCCCCGCAATTCTAAAAATGGGCGGTTTTTGAAAAATGTATACACATATATGGATTTTAGTGCTTTTTCGCCTTTTTCTCTATATTAATGAAAAACTATTTTGATGAAAAATGTCAGGAGAGCAAAGTTGTAGAGTATAAAATTTTCTACAAATTATATCTCTAGGTTTTGTCCAAATTCCGCATAGTTTCGCCACCAGAGGGCGCGAAAGAAATATATTAAGACACCTTTGCGCCTATTTTAGATTCTCAGCCAAAATTGGGAACAGACGTCTCAAAATGTTCAAAAGGATACAAGGAAAACGAACGAAACATTTTATACAAATTTTTCCATTATGCGAATTTATTTAATGTATGAAACTTCCAGTCGGTGCGCGGTAAAGGGAATTAAAAAAAAATTAAATTCCCTTTACCGCGCACCGACTAGAAGTTTCGCCTGCCAGCGTAATTGGGGTATTAGTCCAGTAAGTCAGGGATTTTACCTACAAAAATTATTAACAGCAAACCGAGGTATGTAAAAAATCGGAAATTTTTCGTAGAATTCAATGAACTATTTTTAAAACAAATAACGAACTTGCGTCCTCTTCAAAATGGCAGCCAAAGTTTGCGAAAAACAGTTTTTTGCGTTAAAAAAAAAGTTGGCGTTGCACAAAAAAAAAGTTTAATACAAGAGTTATGTAACTTTTTAATACGGATCGAGCCGGCCCGCTCCGATCTCAGAAAATTGCAAAATTCATTAGTTATTGCAAAAAAGACGTTAAAAATCGCATTTTCTTGAAATACTTGTATCTCCGTGAAGAGAAGATATTATTTAACGAAACTCGGTGAAAGCGTAGTACAAGATATGTCGAATAAGAACATTTTTACAGATTTGCAAAATATTGCAAATTTCTTGCAAAAATCGATTTTTTCGAAAAAATCGCGTTTTCTTCAATGTCCAATAGCTCATACAGGCCATCATATTTCTATACTGCACCAGTCCAAAAAGTTTCTCTAACAGTTGCGCTAACCTGTGCAATTATTGCGCATATCACGAAACGATCCCTAATATGCGAAAAATCGGTAAAAAATCGATAATTTTTTTTACCCTAAAAAACCTTCAATATTTTTGAGATTTTAAATTATATTGGAATGCCATTATTACCAATAGATAGCTGGCTTTTTTCTACAAATTTACAAAAAAAAATTGCTCTCCGACCTTCTGGAGACGAGATATATATTTTTTTTAAGAAATTTTTGTGGCGCAATTTTTTAAACTAAAGGGCTGAAATTTGCAGTGGTTATTGTACAATATTTACATTTTCAATAAAAAAATTTCGGCACTTGATTAATCAATTCAATCAATGAATCAATTAAACTCGGATCTCGATGAAACGGCGCGTGTTATCTAGCGCTACCGGTGAAGTGTGGGGAGAGCCAGCTCTCAGTGAAGCCTTGCGTAAAACTGATCTCTATCCTGTTTACACTACTTTGGGGGTTATTATGTTTATTGATTGTATCTGCGAAAAGTAATGTACCCCTTTCAAATGAGACCAATTTACAACATGTGCGACTACCAAGGAATACTCATGTATCAACATCGTCTTTTTTGCAATAACTAAATAATTTTGCAATTTTCTGTGATCGGACCGGGCCGGCTCGATCCATATTAAAGAGTTACACAACTCTGCTATTAAACTTTTTTTTGTGCAGCACCAACTTTTTTTTTAACGCAAAAAACTGTTTTTTGCAAACTTTGGCCGCCATTTTGAAGAGGTCGTAAGTTCGTCATTATTTGTTTTAAAAACAGTTCATTGAATTCTACGGAAAACTTCCGATTTTTTACATACCTTGGTTTGCTGTTAATAATTTTTGCAAAGAAACGCGATATTTTCGACAGATTTATTGGATGTGAAGTATATATACTAACTACCTATGCGGACAGATATCAGTAAAAATTCATTTAAAAAAATGTCCCCCCAATCCATATTCCCCCACCATACTAAAGATTTCCTGAGAAATTGACTCTACTTCCAGTCCGCCATTTTGAATTTGCCAAATTAGACCTCGGATTCGTAATCAGCGACCTCGAAAACTCCTGAGTACAAATTTTCAAGGCCAAGATATTTATTCTCATTTTTTCTGGAAAATGGCCAGATTTCCGGCCCGCCATTTTGAATTTCCCAAATTGGACTTCAAATTCGTGATCACAGACCCGAAAAACCCTCGAGTAACAAAATTGGACTAATTTCCACCACGGATTACTGATTAATGAATTTTTTTTATTATCTCAAAAACTGCACGCGAAAAAATACATTTTTTCGATGCACAAGTGTAACTTCCCATTTATATAAGATTAAAATAGGTAACAAGTTAAATAAATGCATCAAGAAATCGAATGCAAAAAAACGCATTTTGATCCGACTTACTTGCACATTTTTCGATAGTGGAATTTTATATTTCCTCGACTATTATGTAGAACCTTAAAATATGTAACTTTAATATTTGAGCACAGAATCATCACCATCAGTTAAAAGGCAGACAAGCAATGAGTAGTTAAGAAATTACTCTCTTTTATCGCCCACCTGGTATTTTACTTACTAATCTTAACTATTACCATTCGGATTACTGCAATCTTTATCTTTCAAACGGCCACAATAAATGTGTCACTATTTACACAATTTAGCTTAGGAATTTACTCTCAGATCAATAAAATACATTTTAAATTTTATTATTTTGAAGTCTAGAGAAGATCAAAATTAAATATCAAAATTCTATTAAAATATCACTTTAGAATCTTTTTGTTTTTCTGACAACTGACATGGTTTCGCAAGAAAAAGTGTTTTAAAATGGATTTATTAAAAAAAAAAAACCTTTCCAGAAATTTTTGAAAAGAGGGTGTAGAGATCCAGGTTATTTTTCTTGGTTTTTCACTTTATCTTCAAACCAGTGCATCGCAGCAAAAGATTACTCTTGTTATGTATTACTCCCCCTATGATATGCCCATGACTAATAGTGACGTCCTGGAAACTTGTAGAAAGAGATAGAGTTTTCTGGAGTGTGGTGGAAAAAGATTCTCGATTATGTTCTAGATAACTCTAGAGGCAATTTTAGGATATATAAGGCGAAATCGACGGTTCAGAAGAGAGAAGTTTTATTAAAGTGAAGTTTAGTAACGAAAAGTGAGGTTATAAATCCGAAGTGTAAATATAAACATTATAAAAGTTAGTTTAGAAGTATTGTGTAATCAGTAAATGATTAAATAAAGTGTTAGTGGTTACCCCTTGTTAAAATTATTTGAAACCCACGGATTCATACAGGGTGTTTCCTAGGGGCGGAAACACGTAACACAATTCAAAATGAAAGCTGACAGTATACGCAACTGAATAATTTTTTTAAATAAAAAAATACGATTTTTAAAAAGCCCTGCAATGTATTTAGAACCTTCTGGCACTGCACTTGGAATCTTGTGGAACTTTAATGTATTGGTTTTAAATTGATCTAATATTGAATTAGAGGGCATTCAACATTCACATTCGTTTTTGGGGGCAGGGGGTTACACAAAATGTGACAAAGTGAACGCTAGGGGTGGAGGGGTGCACAAAAAGTAAACGCTCTCAAAAAATTAACAAAATATTTTCTTAACATCCAATTTTTACGGTTCCATCAAGCCCGTAGCCAGGGAGTGCCCGGCACCCCCTGGGAACATTTGAGCACCCCTTGGAGAAATTCCAACATTACCTGTGTGGGGCTCTATTGTGGGATTATACAGGGTGTTGCATCATGAGAGGGACATAGCTTAATAGGAGGTAGAGAACATCAGTGGTAACCGGAACCTCCCATAGAAATGTCTCATTGGGCCTTCGCTACGAAATAAATAATTTTTGGCCAAACCTGTTTTTTGTCATAACTTTGACAGGAAATGAAATAACGGATTCATATTTGGTACGGCTAATGTACAAACGAGCCCCAAGAGGTACATGTATAAAAAAAAATATATCCGGGTCCGGACTCACTATAATTTATGTTTCTTCTTTGCATCAATAAAACATCACCCTGTATATATTTTTTTGAAATTTCGATACGATATTCGAAAAGAGCAAGAAAAAACAAACAAAATGGCCTATTTCATTTTTTTGTTACACCTTCGTGGTTATTTAAATACGTTGTTAAATGTGCAAGAAAATGGATTACAGAACCCTATTAAATGAGAGGCACGTGAAATAAATAGTTTTATAACTAAAATTTGCAAAAATTCTATTGAGCCTAGGTGGTCTGGGTGAATCCTAATTCCGGCACGTTTTAAAGGTCCATTTTGGTAAAAAAACTGTGGTCCTAATAAGTAATCGGGTATGAAATAACAAAATTTTTAATCAATCACAGTAGGCTTGTTCAAAGTGACAGATAATAAAAAGAAATCTCCTAAACAGTTGAATAATTGTTTGTTAGTAATTTAATGTGTCAATAATCCGCATTTAGTTAGTGAAAACTTGTGAAAATATTTTAACTATGCCAGTAAAATTTACAAACGGGGAATATGCTGACATAATATTCATCTATGGTTTCTGTAATGGAAATGGTAGGTCGGCGGAAAGAGAATATCGGCTGCGTTTTCCTGGTCGTCGATGCCCTAATCATAAAACCTTTAGTACGGTGTTCCAGTATGCAAGACAACACGGAAAGTTTCCTACTTCTGCAGTTGTGGAGCGTGTTTTACAACAAGGTGTGCAGGAACAAAACAATATTATAAACGTAGTTCAAGAAAACCCAAATATGAGCACTAGACGAATCAGTTTGGCAACTGGTATTCCTCATTGGCGAGTATGGAGAACCCTAAAAAGAGAACGTTACCATCCATATCATATCCAGCAGGTACAGCGTCTTCAACAAGGCGACGATATCCCCCGCCTGGCATTTTGTCGTTGGTTGTCTAATCATCGCCCAGTCATTTACAGAACCTTATTTACGGATGAGGCACAATTTACAAGGGATGGAGTAAACAATTCACGAAATAATCATAAATGGGCACAGGAAAACCCACATGCGGTACGCCAACGCCGTTCGCAACACAGGTTTTCTGTAAATGTTTGGGTCGGACTTGTGAATAGACATTTGATATGGCCACATTTTTTTGAAGAAAGATTGAATGGTGAAATTTACTTTGATTTTCTTCAAAACATTTTACCGAATATGTTAGAAAATATCGGTATAAGAGGCATGTTGTTTCAGCATGATGGGGCCCCACCACATTTTAACCTTCAAGTAAGAGAACACTTAAACAATGTGTATCCTAATAGATGGATTGGACGCGGGGGTCCACATGAATGGCCACCAAGATCTCCTGATTGTAACCCTTGTGATTACTTTTTATGGGGCCACTTAAAAAACGAGGTTTATAGCATTGAAATTGAAAGTAGACAACATTTAATCCAGCGCATCGTTACAACCTGCGACGAAATACGGAATAATCCAGAAATGATACGTCGAGCAATTGGTGACCTTTCTAAACGCGCAAGAAAATGCACAGAATTTGGGGGAGGACATTTTGAAAATTTACTTTAGTGTCAATTACGTTTTATTTTTAAACACATTTAGTTATTGTTTTGTTATTTATTGTTAATTGAATGGAAAATATTTTATTTATTTAGATTTTAGTTTGTTCTCTTCCAATTTTTATTAAGTATAAAATGTTGATGATTTTCTTGATCAAAGTAACTGGTTGCTTAGGCCTAAATGGTTTAAATTATCTGTCACTTTTATTCTTTGAACAAGCCTACTGTGATTGATTAAAAATTTTGTTATTTCATACCCGATTACTTATTAGGACCACAGTTTTTTACCAAAATGGACCTTTAAAACGTGCCGGAATTAGGATTCACCCAGATCACCTAGGCTCAATAGAATTTTTGCAAATTTTAGTTATAAAACTATTTATTTCACGTGCCTCTCATTTAATAGGGTTCTGTAATCCATTTTCTTGCACATTTAACAACGTATTTAAATAACCACGAAGGTGTAACAAAAAAATGAAATAGGCCATTTTGTTTGTTTTTTCTTGCTCTTTTCGAATATCGTATCGAAATTTCAAAAAAATATATACAGGGTGATGTTTTATTGATGCAAAGAAGAAACATAAATTATAGTGAGTCCGGACCTGGATATATATTTTTTTATACATGTACCTCTTGGGGCTCGTTTGTACATTAGCCGTACCAAATATGAATCCGTTATTTCATTTCCTGTCAAAGTTATGACAAAAAACAGGTTTGGCCAAAAATTATTTAACACCCTGTAATTTCGTAGTGAAGGCCCAATGAGACATTTCTATGGGAGGTTCCGGTTACCACTGATGTTCTCTACCTCCTATTAAGCTATGTCCCTCTCATGATGCAACACCCTGTATATCCAAAATAGTCCCATTTTGCATATTTCTCTAAATTATGAAGGAATTGGTACCTCCTGAAATCCGATGAGCACCCCCTACAATTCATTTATGGCTACAGGCCTGGGTTCCATAGAACCCTGTTTATAGTTTTGTCAAAGATTAGAGAACTAACAAGATAGGACGTTCAGACGGAGAAGACGAAATAGACGAAGACAGTTGTGAACTCCAATTTGAAGGGACACGACATCCAGCGGAAACTCTTTCGGGATTTGTCGGGTATGCATTAAATTAATTCGACCAAGCTTACACAAAGATAGGTTAGCTCATTGGAATCGACAAGTGTTACGTCACGAATAGACCTCGATGACAGCTGCGTGTGGCTGTTTTTTCCCCATTTTATAGAAAAAAGGTTCAAAATTATTTTTTCAATGTACAATTAATTCTATCCTAATCAAATAGATACCATATATATAAACATAGAAATACTTCATGTGACATATATTACAAAGCAACCTGCTTTTTTAGTGACCTTGGGTAATGACAGTCAGCCATATACTTATTAACTATATACTATGAGTTTCGTTCCCAATTTGACGCCAAGAAAAGCCTGTCTCTCTATCCTTTAAGAGGACTTGGTATTGTGCGCATGTCTTAGTGGGCGGAACATCGACGCGAGAATGTGACAGTTCAACTAAATATAGAAGATGAGTGGTCACAATCTAATCGGAGAAATTGTGCACTATAGGCATTATATCAGTGGTTCCAAGTTCCAATTCCAGACATTAATATTATAAGCGCTTGTGTGTTCTAAGATTGTGAAGTTGTTTTATGTATTTTATTGTTTATCAAAATAGGGATTTGTATTTACATGGTGTAAACCTATATCCACAAAAATGAAACGGTGTTTTTTGTGTAAAAGCCAGCCGAAGCAGGACCCTAACCTATCATATCGGTAATAAATTTTATTTAATAATCCAAAATCTAGTTACATGTGCTAATCGTGAAATGTTTTTAGTTTTCCCAAGAATATTGAAACCCGCTTGTTGTGGATTAAGAAATGCAATTTGAATGAAAAAAGGCATAATATTTCTGTGTTGTATATATGTTCCCAACACTTCACTGTTGATGATTATGTGGACTCAAATGCAAAAAAAACGTGGTGGTTTTGCAAAGCTCAAACCTGGAGCTGTACCTGAAACCAAATGTATAACCAAATCCCTAGTTCGAAAATGGGCCAAATCGACTTCATGGTTTCAAAATATTCCACTAAAAATTTGGGATGCGCATCATGGTTTTATATATATATATTGCTGTATATCCACACTGTGGAACACTACCTAAGTGTCGTGTTTGAAATCATAAATAAAATTCACAAATTTGTATGTATTTTAGGAATTAATCATAACAGTTTTACTTTAACGGGTCATACAGAAGCAGGAGTATCTGTGGTTTATTTAATTGATTCAAGTTCACTTATTCTCATCGAGTAGGATGCAGAGAATGAAACTTGGTATTGAATACGAACAAAATATTTAAATAAACATAAAATGAAGTTATTTTAGTTTAACAAGATTATTCTAAATAGTATATAATAAAACATGAACTGATAGAGAATCACAATCTCATTTAAAATGATTTAGAATGAAATTGGAAAACAAAAAAGTAAATTTTATAAAATCTGACATGCATGTCAATACTTAGGGCTGAAAATCATATTTTGTGTAGAAACACTGTAAATCTACACAAAATGAATATTGAATGAAAGACTATCAACAGTAGTTGCAGTGCAGCGTAATTATTTTAGAAATAGTAAGTCCATATATTACAAAACACTGAATGACATTTTAAGTTTTCAGATATTTTCAAATATCATTGCAGAAAGGTGTTTTGTAAATGATATTTTACATCATGCAGAAAGAAAGGACTAATAGTATGATGTTAAATGTTTGTTGGCGTATCAATTTCTTGTTTTAGTTTATAATATAAGTATTCTGTCAGTATGGAAACTGCAGTACGTTTTTAACTACTAGCATTTTGTGTTTATCATTGCTATTCATCTAAATGTATGAATTAGTATTTATTTGAGATTGGAATTGTTAATTGTAGTTATAAGTAGATTTTAAGAAAGTGTATGTAATATGTCAATATATTTCGAGTAATTATAATTATTCACTTAATCCTGAAAAGTAGAATAAGAAACTTATCAGGAAAAATAAAGAATTAAAAACAGTATTCACTTAAGGTAAAGAACAAACAAAACTGAATAGTTTAAATTTTAAATTAAAATTAAATTTTGAAATATTAGATCAAAATAGAAAAAAACAATTGAAATATTGGAAATTAACCCATTGAAACGACTAAAAATAACAAATCAGTTGATCACACACCGCTGAACAGCGAGCTGCGAAATATATTCATCCAAGAATAAATATTAAATTGAAAAGAGAAGAAAAGTGGTGAATAAGTTGAAGGTTACAATCCAGATATATTGATATCAAGAAAAATTTGTAAAGTATATTAAATATAAAAGTGAGTAAACTTTAAAAGTATTAAGAAGTAGATTATCCGGAAAGCAGATTTAGAAGTATTTGTTAATCCAGTTAACAAATTTATATGGTGAAGAAATTTCAAACGTCAATCAAGTGATAGAAATATTTCAAGGGAATCAGTTGAAAATAAATTGGAGGTTATAAACAAACGTCAATCCAGAAAAGAAGAAGAAGAAGCCTTGAGAGGTTTAAAAAGTCAGTCAAGTGACATTATATTTCAAGGATCATAATAACCAGTTAGAGGTTACAATATAACATTACTCGAGTCGAAAGAAAGACAAGGTAAAGCTTTACAATATCAGAAATCCATGGTACATATTTATTTTAAATAAAGGCCATATTTATCATTTTAGTTAAGTTAGATTTTGTTATTTAAATTTGTTAATTACATTCCAAGTTCAAATTTGTTAATAAATTAATACTTTGTTCGTTCAATACTGAGTTTGATTTATTTAGATTGTTATCTTGATCGATGAGCATTTATTGAACCGACTTCGTTGGACCCTGAGTAAGAGTCATTCTATAGATTGTAGATGGTCATGCTAATGGTGTTATATAGTCTATAATATTAACAGCTTTTAAGAAACTGTTTGGCGCTCAATAAAATCATTTCAATTTACTTTCAAAAAGTAATTTCGAACGTATAAAAAATAAAATAGATAGTAGAATATAGAACATATAGAACAATATATATATATATATATATATATATATATATATATATATATATATATATATATATAAAGTTACCAAATGACAAAAAATTCCATATCAACCATTTTTCAAATGAGTGTGTCAAATATGTAAGGACAATACCTATATAAAAAATATAACGTGCAGTTATATTGTATTGTAGAGTATTCAGTATTTTATTATTATACTCTTCGTAATTAAATACAAAACGAAGTATATTGCATTCGATCGGCACATTTCTAAAACCGGTAATGTTCATATCACTGTATTGGTGATCGAATTCTGAACAACTTTCAAAAATGTCCGTCCGTCTGTCTGTCCGTCCGTCACGTTTCTTGTAAGCACGATAACTTAAGAACGAAAAGTCCGATTATATTGAAATTTGGCGAGTAAGTTAGTGTTTGCTAGAGGAAGAACCTTATTGTTTTCGATCGATCAATAAATAAAAAAGGTATACATTTTTTTAAATAAAGAAAAATTTACACATTTTTTTAATGTTTTATAATTAAACTAAAAATGTCTAAAACTAATATTATTTACAAAAAAACTGCGAAGAGTATCCTACAGAATGTGCAACAATTATATAAAAAGTGCAGTAAATCGGCGAAGAGTGTAGTGGTTAGCTTGTTTAAATATATATATACGTAAGATATGTATGTGAAATTGTATAGCTTTCATTAGCCAAATAAATAAAAAAGGATATTGCAAGAAATTTCCAAAAATTGATTAAAATATTCTGAAAAAATTCAGTTATTCTTTGACCTCTTACAAACAATTTTTGTTTTATCTTTGCATAAAGTGCGTTGTTTTGGGGTTAAAAATTCTCAAAATTTTAACATTGAAGATTTTTTCACCAAGTTTTACTGAAAAAGGTTGACATTTTAGAAAAAATATCAAGAACAATTTTTTTTTTACTCAAAAAATAAGATGCCGTCCCAAGAACTAAAGAAAAAAAATATTTACCATTTCTTTCAATGTCAAATTGTTTTTTAACAATCTTGCCTTTTTACGGCTGAATCACCCATAAAACATAAAAATATAAATTGTGCCACTTATATTCGTAAAGTAGAATTTTTAGCTGAACATCGAAACTTCCATTAGTACCCTAAGACCCACTTTTTTGCTAATTCCACTGGACTATAAGTTTTTCTAGGTGCTGCTTAGGTATTAATTTATTGATTAAATAATTTAAATACCAAGAAACGAAAGCTTCCTAATAGCATGTGAATCATTCCAAAAGGGTGGTATATATTTTACCATAGTATACGAAATCTCCGTTTTCTACGGTTGCCGGTAGATTTCTTTGTTTTGGGACCACTGACCTGTTACAGCGCGCGCTTCCTTCTTCATCAGATCGTATCGTCAGAGTCCTCCATAGAGATAGAAAACTATCTCGTTCTCTAGCCTCAAATCCGTACATAGTGGCTTATGGAGTATTACCAGTATATATAGTTAATAAGTATATGCAGTCAGCTGAGTATGGTCGTTCGATCAGGGCAGAGTTGTCCATTTTTCACTATTGGCCTCACTTTCTAATGTTATTTTCTCCGTCTGATTGTCGCATTGTGGCATAGATTTATTAAAACCTCTTTGCATTGTGGCAACTGCGCGAGAACTCCAATTTAAATGTCGAGGTCAATGGCGCAATTGCTAAAAGATAAAAGGTTTTCCGCTGGCTGTCCTATTTTGTTAATTCTCTAATCTTTGCTTTTGTCATGTCCGTCCCCTTTGTCATGTCCGCTTGCATATTACAGGTGTTTTTTTCATTAATAAAATGTTTTTTCGGGTACTTTCCACTATATGCGTATCGGGGTTAAATTAATTTTTCAAACACCCAATCAAAAGGGGTTTCGTTGCACATGTCTTTGAAAATAAACAGATTTCTTAGATAGATCTTCATTTCAAAATTAAATAAAGAGAAAGTACGGTTTTCTTTCGGAAGTTCTAAATTTGCTAGAAAATTGCAAATTGCTATAACTTTTGATCATTTGAAGATAAAATAACAGATAATAAATCATTTTAATGGAAATTTAATGTGCCATAACTTCTATTGTGGGGACATGCTGTAGAACTAAGGGCTACCGCGCTAGAAGGCAAATTGTATTGAAAGGCACATAATAACCAATAGAAATTTATTTGCGCATGGACTATCTCCAGATTTAGACCTTGATTTAAATATAAGCAAGCAACCTACCAGCATGCACAATAATCAATCTTTTATCTGGGTGTATTTGCGAACAGTTCCTTTATTGACATTCATCGAATCATCCGGCAAATTCTCCGAAGACGCTTATCCATTCTGCAAATAGGTTTCGTCCAGATAAACAATCGGCATATTTTGACTACGAATTTAAAAAAAAACGAAATTAAAATACCTGACTGATAATAAGAATGTCAAATAAGAAATTGGACAAATTTATTTTAGGATTTTAATTTGCTAGCATAACCAAAAGTCAGGTTATCGAAAGAATGCAAATATTTCATTAATATTTTTTACATATTGTTTATTTTTTAGTTCTCATAGATAGTTTTTTTCCTCTGTTTGCAAAATCCTATAAAGAATACGTTTTTTACTATAAGCAAACAAATAATAAATAATTCACTTTTAAACATGCATAGAGTATATAGGCACCAATACCAGTTAGCTAATAGATAGGTGAATATCTGTTGTTTGTCAAATATAAATATTTCATACTTATTTATGAATATTGACTTGGATTTGCACGAAACATCGTTATGAGTGGCTTTGTGCCTTTCTGATGAGCTCAGAATAAGGGCGAAAAACTGTTCAAAGGCTAAGCATTTCCAAGAAACTGAATGAGAGATTTTATGAAAATTTAATCCATTAGAATGAAAAAAAAGACAAGGTAGGGAAATAAATTCTTATTTTTAACTGAATCTTCACACCGTAGGGGGTCATGTAGATACTAGTTTAATCTGCTTAGCCGTGGGGGACTAAGTTGGATGCTAGTGTTATGAGAATGTCAAATAAAAAATTGGACAAATTTATTTTAGGATTTTAATTTGCTAGCATAACCAGAAGTCAGGTTATCGAATGAATGCAAAGATTTCATTAATATTTTTTACACATAGTTTTTTTTAGTTCTCATAGATAGTTTTTTCAGCTGTTTGCAAAATCATATAAAGAATATGTTTCATGGCGTATATATGCTGTCTAATATTGTGGTGATTCCGGTAAAGAACTTTTTATTGAACGCTTCCCTAAAGTTCTAGATATTGGTTAACCGTTAGCTTTCAAGGTACTAATGTTATCGTTTACATACTTTAGAGTTTAGAATAGAAAATACTTTAAACACAGGATACACTATTTCCAATGCATGGCTATGTAAAACATTTTTCCGTTCCTGTCCGGTAACTTTCTTCATTTGAGGTACAAAATAAGATGCATAGTTTTATTTGGTATAGTAGGTGCAATATATATAAGATAATTGGTTTAGTGTCAGTAGAGTGTCCTTAGTTTGTTTTCCTACCTATTATTACGACCCTCTACTTACAATGTAGGGACTGTCGTTAAAGTGGAAGTTCAGCAATCATCTCGGAGGTGGCGCTAGGAGGCAGAATTCCAGAATTGTATTCTAGAATGAAGATGAACCATTTGAGAAAAGCTATCTGTAGGTATACATAAAGGCGAGGAGATTGGCGCTCCAGTCAGTTCTGATTGGAATTAAGAAGTGACAGCAGTGGAACTGGATGAGTAAAGCGATCAGAGTTGTTAATTAAGTGAGAAGTAGTACTTAGGATTATATAAATGAAGTAATGAGTATTGTAATTAATTCGTAGGTTAATAAATAAATGTTTCATATTATCTTTGTCATAATTTTGAATCGACGTTTGGGGCGTTTACTAGGGGTTGTAAATAGGTAACAATTGGTGTCAGAAGTCAGAAGTGGGATTATTACAGAAGATTTCTGGAGTGTTTGAGAAGGTTACATGGGAGTTAATAGTAACAAGGAAAATGAACTTACTGGACATTGAGCGAGGGTTATTTTTAAACGGTATAAGTGCATTTCCGAGAAATTTTCAGAACATTCCATTTGGAAATTGGTGGAAATAGATACATTTCGTCAGTTGGGAAATGGTCAAAACTTCAAAAGCTACTCTTTCGTGCTGTTTCGAGATTTTTCTAGAAGGCTAATTAGGGATATGGACGTGATTATTTGATTTTGACTTACAAGTCTCTATTGGAGAATATGAGTAGACATTATGCCGAAATTTCAACGAATTATTTAGTATCTTTTATGCAGTAATGAGGGTATACCTATTTCCTCATTTCTCAAAATATTTCATAATGACGAACATTTCTTAACAATATAAAAATCTAATTAAAATGCAAATTTCTTGTTATAAACTAAAAGAAATAAATTTTTAAATTCTAAAAGACAGTGAGTCGTCTCCTATATGATATAATATAAAATGATTTGATTTATTTTCTCCAAAGAGACTTAGTATAAATAGTAACCATCCTGTAACTTGAAACATCTGGAGGACGCGTGAATTCGTAAAGTAATGGGATGCTACTGGTTCTATTTGCATTCAAAGATGAATCAAATTAACCAGACAATCGCTTCTTACGACACGTGCAGAATATATACACATAAAGGTGATACTCAATGACTTGCATTATTTATATAAATAATTTTAAAGATCAAAATGGAAAATACATAAATTAAAGAATAAAATATCCAAATTAAGGTAAATACCGGTTAAAGTCAGTTTCTTCTATTATGGTCTCTTTTTATTGAACGCATCAAATCTACACGTGGCCATATATCTTTTAGTTATTTGCATAATTTAGATTTAGAATTAATATTTCACGAGGATTAATTTATATCATCTTTGCATACCTACATGGATATAAATTATAAATATGTGCGTCACCAATTTTTTTAACATTTCAGTTTCCTGCTTTACGATATCTCCTTTCTAAAAATGCCATCTTGTATTTAAATTCAAAAGGAAAAAAATCTATCGCTATTTATAATTATGTGAGCTATTTTGCGTCTCAAGATGCACGCGACTAATATGATTATTAACAGAGACAAATAGGTATACATTTTTTAAAACTAATTGTCAACTATTTGTGTAAAGAAGTAAATGTGTGGTCCGCCTGACAAGATTAATTTTAAAAATATAATCTGAAAACGAAAATAAGTGTATAAACAAAATATCGCATACCTACCTATACTCGTAAAGCATTTAATCACTACTAGTCGATATACAGCTTCTTGCAGTATAACGGCATGTCATGATTATGATGAACATGTTAGATCAAAATAGATTGAGTGATCAATAATACAGCAGTACAAGAAAAATAGGCGACTGCCAGTTGCAAAATTTTTTTCATCATCTATGTGAAAACATGTCAGAATCATACTTATATAGGAAGATAGTGAAGAGTTAGTAGTTAAAGAAAAACTTGGTGTGCCAACCGAATCTCTACCCCGCCGTGAACCCCTGTTCAGTTCATACCGACATAAAGGGCTTTTCAGTGATTGGCCTACGTTATTCGCAGTCAGAAAAATGTTTATACTATTTAAAAGTTCAAACTATTCTCTACAAAATTCCACTTTGCTTAGGCTATATTTCTTCGAGATATTTTTCCGGGTGTTGAGGCTATTAACGTACCGTTTTTTCCGCTAAAATTTAAAATCTCGACGCTTCATAACATTCTAAACTTACATTCCAAGAAAGAAAATTTTTGATTTCTTTTACGATTGCTATGTTTCCACTTCGCCACGTGGATGTGGAAGTAATTGGCATGACTATTTACTTTTTCCAATACCTTAAATGCTATGAAATTACATTTTTTGATTTAGTGCATCTTTTATATCGTCGTTGTTAACACAACGACAATATAAAAGATGCACAATGTTCCGGCCTAAGGAATCAATTGTTTCGCCTACCGAAATCCAAAAGCAGCCACTTTTGTAAAATCGTTTCGCATATCTTCCACATTTATTTTATAAACTTTTGACAACTGATTTAAAAAGTTGTATATTTGTTTTGACCAAAAGGTATACATAGCACCAAATGAAAATAAAAAAAATAATAACGGTATACGAAACGACTCACGGTTTCATCATGCGATAACGACTTCATATGTTTCTCGACGTCATGTTCCATTTGCGAAGTAGTGTAGCTATGAGACTTGCGGGACACAAACTTCATGTAAATTCCCATAAGAGCAAAATCTGCACATTTTTAACCAAATCTTTCCTACTACTTTTAGACTCCACCCTCAAGAAGGTCCTATTGGATGAGGTGTCTGGGCTCTTGCTATTGGTCGTGGAGCTTAATGGTGGATGGCGTTTAGACTCTTCCTATTGGTCGAGGACAATAATGGTGGATGGCGCTTAGGTTCTTGCTTTTGGTTGAGGGGTCTGGACTCTTTCTATTGGTCGAGGACAGCAATGGAGAATTAACAAACCAGAATGGTGACTTCGCGAATCAGATGGAGGCCCTATTGGCTGAGAACGGTAATGGTTGATGGTGTTGATACACCATCAAAGTTTCTCCCTTGATCTAAATGCAGCTCTAGGGGTACACCAAACCGACATATCAACTTATCTCCCAAGACTTTGGCGACAGTGACCGCTTCCTGGTTCGGAATCGCATAGGCCTCCGGCCACTTACTAAAATAGTCCATGGCAACCAGTATGTACTTGTTACCGTCCTTGGTTACTGGGAATGGTCCGGCTATATCTATCGTAATCCTCTCAAAAGGAGCCCCGACATTATATTGCTTCATTGCACCCCTACTTCTAGTCTGTGGTCCCTTACTGGCTGCACAAATTTTACAATTACGACACCAAGCTTCAACATCTTGATGACTATTTACCCAGTAAAATCGTTCACGTTCTTTATTCAGGGTCTTGTTAACGCCGAAGTGTCCACCGGATGCTCCATTATGCACTTCCTGAAGTACTTTCGGTACTCGACACCTGGGAATCACTAGACGCATAACAACTTCCTTTTCATCCGGGCTCTCTCATGCTCTCTTTAACAGCCCGTTCATAACTCTGAGTGAGTCCCACTGTGCCCACAAAGCCTTCAATCCAACTGCTTTGTCCGAAACATCCTTCCACTCTGGTCGAATTCCTTTTTCCTTTGCTCTCAGTATAGTCCCGATCTCTGCATCGTTCAGTTCCGGAACATCTATTTTAATAGTGTTGACGACTCCCGTGCCCTGCCGTTTCTCCACATGGCGGCAGTGCTTGCAGTCGTCCTTGCACGGCCTTCTAGATAAAGCATCCGAGTTCTTATGAGATCTTCCTGGTCGATGCTCGATTTTAAAGTCGTACTGTTGCAGCCGTTCTATCCAACGAGCCAGTTGACCTTCCGGGGTTTTCAACTGCAACAGCCATTTCAACGCAGCATGGTCGGTCCGGATTTTGAAATGTCGTCCATAGAGATACTTGTGAAAATGGTCCACTGATTTGACGATGGCCAATAACTCTTTCCTGGTTACACAACAGTTTCGTTCTGGTTTGGAGAGCACCTTGCTGAAGTACTCAATCACTCTTTCCTCTCCGTTCTGGATTTGGGACAGCACACAACCAACCGAAGAATTGCTGTCATCCGTATCTAAAATAAAAGGTCCGTTCTGGTGTGGGTATGCTAGCACACGACCAGTGCGTAGAGCTGCCTTCAATTTTCTTCATGCCGTTTCACACTCCGGTGTCCACTGGTACTGAACTTTCTCCTCTGTTAGCCGGTGTGTAATGGCTTCGCAATGTCTGCAAACCCTTCCACAAAGCGTCTATAATAAGTGCAGAGGCCAAGGAAGCTTCGTATTTCATGAACGTTAGATGGCCTTGGCCAATCTCGTACGGCAGAAATTTTGTCGGGGTCTGTTTGTATTCCCTCCGAAGACACAACGTGACAAAGGAATTCGACTTCTTTCTGAAATAATAAACACTTCTTCGGGTTCAACTTCAGGTGTGCATTCCTTACTCGCCCAAATACTTCTTGAAGATTTGTCAAATGTTCTGTAAAGTCTCGTTCCATAACCAGCACGTCGTCAAGGTAAACCAGGCACGTCTTCCAGGTTAGCCCTCGTAGTACGAATTCCATCAATCTTCCAAAAGTAGCTGGGGCATTGCAAAGTCCAAAAGGCATCACAGTAAATTGGTAAAGACCACTGCCTGGTGAAAACGCTGTATTTTCCTTATCATCAGGATGAAGCCCCACCTAAGGTCTAACGTAGAAAACCATCGTGAGCCTGCCAATGTACTTAAGGTGTCATCAATCCGGGGTAATGGGTAACTGTCTTTCTTCGTCACATCGTTCAATTTTAGGTAATCGACACAAAATCTTAACGTTCCGTCGTTTTTGGCAACCAAAACTACTGGCGATAACCAGGGACTCGTTGACTCCTCATTGACTCCATCTTGTAGCATCTTATCTATCATTACCGAGGCTTCTTCTTGTTTTGCTAACGGAAGCCTCCTAGGTTGTTGTCGAATAGCGGGTGAGTCACCAGTATTTATCCGATGCTGGACTATATCTGTTTTTGTAAGGGCCTCTGTATTTTTGGCAAATACTGAACTTTCCTTTTCCAGGAACTTGATCGCCTCCTCTCGTTCATCTTCAGATAAATGCTCTAGCTGGGAACTCGGCAATGTCAAAACTTCCTGGTCTATATTCGTAGATGAATTTTCCCCCGCTTGTCGGTCTATTTCTGCGACTAAGGCCAATTATGCCAGGAGACGAGCTAAATTCAGATTTTTAAAATGATCTAGTGCATTTTCTAGATTTCTAGTAACTTTCCATGGACAAATGTGACTTTTCCATTCACTCCTAGTTTTAAGAATAAAGTATAGTATCTATGCCTGTCTGTGTGTAGCTGGATTTAAAAATGAACAACATAACAATCTTGTTTTTTATTACAGGTACAACTGAACACGTTACAGCAAGATGCAGAGAAAGATAGTGCCCCACAGCCGCTCTTATCTTCTACGCCATTAAGTAAAAAAAGAACAGTAGTGCCTAACTCCAGTTCTGGATCTTTATCATCTTTTGTTGTACGTCTAATAAAGAAGAAATAGATAAACAAATTGCTAGAGCTCTTTATGCGACAAACAGCAGTTTCATGTGTATTGAACAACCTGAAGTAAAAAAGGCAATAACGCCTGTACGACCTGGATATGAACCACCATCTCGACAGGATGTGTCCAACAGACTGCTCGATGAAGTGTATAACGAGAAAGAAAGTAAATGTTTTAAAGATTTATCAGGAAGTTCAGTTTGTCTGTCATTGGATGGATGGTCCAACATACACCTTGCACCAATAGTATATGCAACTGTAACTACGGAAAATGGGTCTTCCTTTTTAGTAGACACAATAGACACATCTGGAAATCAACATACATCTGTATATTTAAAGGAACTTGCAACGATCTTAATAAAAACTCTAAAGACTGACTATACCTGTACAGTTGTACAGCAAGCAGTTTTGTGACGGATAATGCTGCCAATATGAATGCTATGAGAAACCAAATTAAAGAGTCAACAGAACTAAATAATGTTATTAAGTACTTACGGTTGTGCTCCACACATTTTAAACTTGTTACTACATTTTGAAAAAAAATGTAGTATACGTTTAGCATTTTTCCGGTGCACCGTCGAAACCCGAAAAAAACGTCGGATCGATGTGAAAGTCATATCTATCGATTCGAGAGCGAATTTAGAAAATTCCGTCCGTCGGTCAGTCGGTCTGTCGGTCTGTCTGTCTGTCTGTCTGTCTGTCTGTCGGTCTGTCGGTCTGTCCGTCACGCCCAGCCCCCTTAATCCGTTTTCGGATTGCGATGAAACTTGGGTGGTTAATAGGAGGTCTTTAGAAAACCTTAACGCCGAAAGCTCGGCTCCGTTCGGAAACCGGAAGTACCCGATACAGACGTTTCGAGTTTTTCGGGAGAAATTGAATAACTCGATAACGGGTAGTCGGATCGAGACGTTTCAAAAAAGAAATGGTGCCGCTGGCGAAGCTCTACAAATAAGTATACCAGAGGCTATGTCGAAAAACAAATGAAAATCGATTTTTTTTGCAAAAAACTGGTTTTCTCGAAATCGGGCTAGGAAGCACGATAACTGTCCAGAATATTGATCGATTTCGATGAGACTTGGTGGGATCAAAGGTACCCGGCCACAAATCAAGCCTATTGCTGGCGGCCCGAATCCGTTGACCGCGAGTATGTTTTCCAGGGCCGAGTATGATTTTTCAAAGAAATGAATAACTCCCGAACCGAAGGTCAGATTTTGATTTTCAAAAATGGTAATTGTAGGGCTCGATTAGGTCTATTAGTTGACGTTTGTGACAAATTTGAGAAAACAAAAGCGAATCTACAAATCCTGGAAAACATGATTTTTTTTATAAATTCTACAAATTCCGAACAGTTTCCTAATAAAAATCGAAAATTAACTATTCCGTCGATCGATCTCTATAACCAGTGTAAGGCATGGACCTTTTTGGACAAAAAATCTGAAATAGAGTTTTTTCAAAAAACTTAAAATAAACGAGTTATTTACGAAAATGCATTCCATAGAATTATTTAAAAAAATATTACAAATTGATAAGTGATAATGTTATATTTAAAATATCATCATTCATTTAGTTATTTTCAATTACTAAATAAAAATAGAACCGATGTCCTTTCCGTGTTTCAAAATGTAGTTAGCTTTTACTTTAGTCAATGCAAAAAGAAAAAAAAGTAAAACATGTCAAAGTACTGAGTCATCTTGCGACCCTCTGCTGAAAATGTGAATCATCCCAACAAATTGAATAAAAAGCATATCAAAATGTAGTTTTTTTCACTTGTTACTACATTTTGAAAAAAATGTAGTAAACGTTTAGCATTTTTCCGGTGGACCATCGAAATCCGAAAAAAACGTCGGATCGATGTGAAAGTCATATCTATCGATTCGAGAGCGAATTTAGAAAATTCCGTCCGTCGGTCAGTCGGTCAGTCGGTCTGTCTGTCTGTCTGTCGGTCTGTCTGCCACGCCCAGCCCCCTTAATCCGTTTTCGGATTGCGATGAAACTTGGGTGGTTAATAGGAGGTCTTTAGAAAACCTTAACGCCGGAAGATCGGCTCCGTTCGGAAACCGGAAGTACCCGATATAGACGTATCGAGTTTTTCGGGAGAAATTGAATAACTCGATAACGGGTAGTCAGATCGAGACGTTTCAAAAAAGGAATGGTGCCGCTGGCAAAGCTCTACAAATAAGTATACCAGAGGCTATGTCGAAAAACAAATGAAAATTGATTTTCTTTGCAAAAAACTGGTTTTCTCGAAATCGGGCTAGGAAGCACGATAACTGTCCAGGATATTGATCGATTTCGATGAGACTTGGTGGGATCAAAAGTACCCGGCCACAAATCAAGCCTATTGCTGGCGGTCCGAATCCGTTGACCGCAAGTATGTTTTCCAGGGCCGAGTATGATTTTTCAAAGAAACTAATAACTCCCGAACCGAAGGTCCGATTTTGATTTTCAAAAATGGCAATTGTAGGGCTCGATTAGGTCTATTAGTTGACGTTTGTGAGAAATTTCAGAAAACAAAAGCGAATCTACAAATCCTGGAAAACTCGATTTTCTTGATAAATTCTACAAATTCCGAACAGTTTCCTATTAAAAATCGAAAATTAACTATTCCGTCGATCGATCTCTATAACCAGTATAAGGCATGGACCTTTTTGGACAAAAAATCTGAAATAGAGTTTTTTTGAAAAACTTAAAATAAACGAGTTATTTACGAAAATGCATTCCATAGAATTATTAAAATTACAAATTGATAAGTGATAATGTTATATTTAAAATATCATCATTCATTTAGTTATTTTCATTTACTAAATAAAAATAGAACCGATGTCCTTTCCGTGTTTCAAAATGTAGTTAGCTTTTACTTTAGTCAATGCAAAAAGAAAAAAAAAAAAGAAAAATAAAACATGTCAAAGCACCGAGTCATCTTGCGACCCTCTGCTGAAAATGTAATGAATCTTCCCAACAAATTGGACAAAAAGCATATCAAAATGTAGTTTTTTTCACTTGTTATGTAAGGATTTGGAAATTAGTGACATTAAGGAACACGTTACGTTCGTTGTGAAATACTTCCGAAACAATCATTTTGCCTCGTAAGATGCAACTCACTTGCCGACTGCTTAGAGGGTTTCGTTAAATCGTGGCCCACACTTTTTAAAATTAGCGAGGAACATAAAAATGAAATTGACAGCATACTTAGTAAGACAGAAAATTTCAAACATTTATTTAAAAAGAACTGCTGAAGATTACTTATCACTACTAAAACCTATATCTGTTGCACTTGATAGGCTTCAAAGAAACGATGCAATTTTATCAGACGTCGTAGAACAATTTAAAATAATTGAGTCGCATTTTGACGAAACTGAAATTACCTTATGCAAATGTAAATATTTAGATACCGATACGATCAGTGTATCATCTCATACCATTTGCTAGCCTTCATTCTAGATCCTAAGAAAACATAAATTAACAGAAAGTGAAAAGAATCGTGCTTTAGAAGCCGCTAATGAATTACATCCCGAGAGTGGTTTACTACCACTGATTATTAAATTTCTGGCAAAATCTAAGCCTTTTGCCGATATTATGTTTCACGAAGAAATTCTTAAAAACACAAAACCCTTGGACTGGTGTAAATCCCAAAGAAATATTGATATTATTGACAAATTATTCGCGACTATCAAGCATTATTTTCTGCTGCAGCTAGTTCAGCCTCGATTGAGAGAATATTTTCCACATTTGATTTGATTCATTCTAAGATTCGAAATCGTTTATGGACTGAAAAAGTAGCCAAATTAGTTTTTTTGTACAAACTTTACATTAATTAACCTAATTTAAAATTTTTATTTTGGAGTAAATGTTTTTTTTCCTTTAGAGTTGGTTCTGTTTAATTTGCATACTTTATGTTTCTGCTTTTAAGTAGGCACCTAATTTATAATGTACATTTAAGAAGGTAACTTTTGTTTTATATGTGTAACCTAACTGTCCTTTTCTTCTTTTTATTTGAATTTTTTGTAATTTGTATGTAGCTTTTAAATAAACTGTACTTTTTATTTAAATTTTCTGAACTTTGAATTACTTAGATTATTGGCTTTACATAACTTGATTTAAATCATGATTTTTAAATCACGATTTAAATCAAATTGATTTAAATCGTTGCAACCCTGAAATTTTAAATTATTCGAAAACTTGTGAGAAATGCACAGTATGCTGTTACAGTGTGCTTGTAAAATATAACTTATACAGTAAATCGTATTAACAGTTGTTTACTAATATTTGTTGACATTATCCACAACACAAGTAGTTTGTAAAAGGTGTTTTTTGACCCTAAAATTTGTGAAAACCAGAATAAGGAGTACACTCAGCAATAGTCCCTTGGAATTATTTTTGTTGATGGTAATAGAAAAGGATGTGTTAAATAACCTAGATAGTGATAAAACAATAATTGAGACAAAATCTCCGAAGAAAGCAGTTTGTTATAAAATCTAAATAAGTGAAATTTTGTTACAGATGTTGCATTATTTAAATATTTATCTATTGTTTAAACAAAGCCTATCGCCAATCGCTATCTAAAAGTATGTTGGGTTTAAAATTAAAAACCACTATAAAACAATTTGTGTGCTAACATAAACCTACCTGAATATATACAGGCGTTAATAATGATAATAATAAAAATAATAAAGTAATAAGTGGCCTACGAGTTCTAAGATTCAGCGCCGCCAAACTGTGGCCAGTCCACCCCTGGTAATGATGTATTATCTACTAAGTAATACATTATAGGTATCTATTATTTAATATAGTCTAGATAAATAAAGCCTACTCCGTTCTCCCCTTATATTAGCTCGGTAGACAGCCTTGAGTTTTTATGTGCCGTATAAATGTGGAGTGAACTATTTTATCTTTCACATCGGCTGTCAAAGACGACCGGATTCCGATCTTTGATAAACGATAACAAAATATTTCTTGCAAAATAAATTTGCACGACAAACATTTTTTTGTCACAAATTTTCCAGTGAACAGTGATAAGCCATCATGTAATTGTAATGCGTGACTAAGTGAACACATAATAAATTGTCTGCTTCATGTTTCCAGAACAATCTCAAACAGATGTTATTGATTTTTCAGACAGTCGGCCGGCACGAACACGTGTCTAGAGAATTCCTTGGTTTTCCGGAGTTTTCTACATCATGATAACTACAAAACCGGTGAAACAATATTTTTACAACCATATAAGTAGGTATATTAACCTGTCTCCAACTGCATAATTAAATAAGCATATTAAAGGACGTGTTTCTTATTCGTTCTCTTCTTGGGAGAATATACAGGGTGAGTCACTTGTGCGTGGACAGTCAGTCAATACCTTGTCAGTCAACCGTTTGAAATTTGACCAAATGTCTGAGATAAACATTTTACTAGTTTAACAGCGACATATTTTAAAATCTACAGGGTGTTTCACATAGCGGTGGCATGAGAACACTTTTTTTTAATAGAATACCCAACATATTTACTTATATATTTATATTCGACTCTATCCAGATACCTATATACTGTATTAGCCAATTATGATGAAGCCGTCTGACACAGATAATAAGTTTCATCAGTTCTTTCTTCACCCTTCGTCGCTCCTGCATGATTGATTTAATTAGAAGGAGACGTATCTGCGAAACTGCCCACGTTTGCTGCAATATCTGTTTCTATATGTTAGGAGGGGTACGATAGAAGTCGTCTTTTGAGCAGCTTCATCATATCTGGCTAATTAGAGTTCATTTTTGAACTTACATGGTAGCATTGTTACCTTATTCCACTTTTTCCGGTAAAAATGCATTGCAGTAGTCAAAGAGTAAAATCTACAAAGAGCGTAGGTATTTTTATAAAGACCGTCGTTTCATTGTGAATGTTAGCCAAGGCCATGTACACTTGATTTAAAAAAAACTGGTACAACTCTTGTAATCGAAAATCTTAATAGTTTAGTTGTGTGCATATGTCTGTAAATAGGGCTGGCCAGACATGTCGAGAGGGGGGTGGAGAAGAAGTGATTTACCCCGGACCTGTTTTTTTTGGAGGAAACCTGTTTTCTTAGTGTTTTTAAACTTAATAAACCTTTCTTTTTTATTTTATTCAAATGGTATTTTAAAAAATAATTAGAAAATAACTTTTTCAAAACATTTTTAAGCCTGCCATATTGTTAAAAAAAAATGTTACGGATAATTCTTCTAATGGTTGTAATTAAAATGCTAACTGAATAATGATAATTCTATTTTTAAAATAAGAACACAAAAATACCACTTGAGATTTAAAAAAATGTAAACAATGCAAACTGACCATAAAAATACAATAAAAAAATAAAATAAATGAACTTCAACTACGTAATACAGAATTACCTAATATTTTGTCATTGCTCCATTAGCGTCTAAAACTGCCTGAAGTCTTGCAGGCATGGACAAAATCAGATTTCTTGCGACAAGTTCTCCCAAGCGTCTTCAATTATCCCTTCCAATTCTTGGGCATTGTTTGAATGGTTATTTAATTTTCTTATGTGTTTCACCATTAGCCCCCAAACATTTTCAATTGGATTTAAATCCGGACTTTAAGATGGCCACGGTAACAACTCTATGTTTTTATTAAGAATCCATTGCCTGACACGATGGGCCGTATGTATGGAGCAGTTGTCTTGTTGGAAAATACAATTATTTTCCGGAAACACCTCTATTACTAACGGCAACATAATATTGTCTAATATTTCAATATATTTAATGGAATAGAGATGACCACCACTGTTCCAACACACACCTAACCCATTTAGGTTCATCCAAGCCCAGACATTGACTGAAAACCTTCCTGATATTTGTGGATCGAAAGTATATTTTTCGTCGTATCTAGTGAAAGGAGGCCTATATACGCGAACATGTCCATCGTTACAGGATTTAAAAACCTTTTCGTCAGAAAAGACAACTTGTCCCCAGAAGTTTTCATCGTTGTATATATAGTTGAGTGCAAAAATAATCCTACCCTGCTTCTTTTCCTCTGAAAGTTTGTATTTTTTAGCCGCTGAACAACTCTTCAAGTCGCTTTGTAGTTTTATTCTTCTGCAAGCAGTAGGTACCGAAGCAGGGAAATTTGTCTCTGAAATTGCATTTACTGCAGGCTGAAAAGGGTTTTTTCTTTATTTATAAGATTTTCGTCTTCTTGACTATTGCTCTTTCTGGACCTACCGGAACCAACTTTACGGGATACCGTTCGGTTGGTTTCCCATTGTTTTTTAACACTCATTATCATGGGTTTACTCACATTGTATTCAGCAGCAAGTCTTCTTATGGACCAACCATCAGAACCATCTTCAATTTTAGAAACAATTCGAAATTTTTGAATGTCTGTTAGATGTCGAACCATTTTTAATAATGGCGCCACTGATTAACGTCAAAGTGACATTTGTAAGATTATTAATATCAATCAAAGAACGAATGATTTACATAGCTAAAAGAAAGTGTACCAGTTTTTTTTTAAATCAAGTGTACTAGTTTTCAGGCCTTTCAAAGTTAAACCTATTCTCTACGATGCGATGGTTCAAATTTTTACATTTTGAAACTGTGGTATTTCAATTTTTACATCTCTCGCATACTGAAGGGAAGTATTGTATTCAGGAAAAAATCACCCTCCGAGATTTTTTCGGACTTTCACGTTTCAGATCATGTAGATTACGAAAATATAGGATTTTCAATTCCATCAGTCTGTCTGTCTGTCTCTTGGTGTGTTGGTGCATTAACTAAAAAACTACTTGACGGAGATTTGGTAGGTAGCTGACACTACTACCACCGAAGAAATGGTTAGACTTTCACTGGAAAATATACAGGGTGAATGGGCTAAGGGGAATATATAATGGAGACAAATTTGTTCGCTCTCTATTTAAAATTTCTACGTTTTATGACATTCTAAACCTACTCAGAAAAAAAAATAATGTTTTTTACTACTGCTATAGAATAGATGAAAAAATCTTTATTGCTCAAATTTAAAATGTCCACATGTCATGACATTCTAATCCTATTAAATAATAATAATAATAAATTTTAAAAAAATCCAAATATTTAACACTAGAGAAAATAAGAATAAAATTTTTTTTCGGCTCAAATTTAAAATGTCCACGTTTCATGACATTCTAAACTTATTTTACAAAAACATTTTTCTGGAAAATTAAAAAAAAAATCGAAAAAGAAAATTTTTTGAAAATGTTTTTACCACTACTATAGATCACGAAAAGAAATTTTTTTTGCTCAAATTTAAAATTTCCACGGTTCATGATATCTAAACCTTTGATTTGCTAGCATAACCAGAAGTCAGGTTATCGAAAGAATGCAAAGATTTTATTAATATTTTTACATACAGTTTTTCTTTTAGTTCTCATAGATAGTTTTTTTCCGCTGTTAGCAAAATACTATATAAAGAATATGTTTCATCTAAACCTATAAAAAAAAAAAAATTGAAAATTTTTGTATCTCCGCAACCTACCATTGAATAAATGGAAAAACATGTTTTGCTCAAATTTAATATATCCACGTTTCATGACATTCTAAACCTAAAAACATACAGGGCGGTCATCCTAAGAAATAATTCAATCATGGTGGAAAGTATTTACGGAAGCCTTCCATATTTGGCACCTCTTATTATACTCTTCGCAAATACAAAACGAAGAGTATATTGCATTCGATCGACACATTTCTAAAATCGGTAATACTGCTCGTAGATAGACATCTGCGCCGAAAGAATTTTTTCGGCGGCGGCGCCCCTACGTTGATCAGCCGGCGTAGGCGGCGTAGGCGGCGTAAGATGCCGATGTACACCGCCATATTTTTACTGGCGGCGTCGACCTGCGGAGGCCGTGCGGTCCCTAATTTCACATTACTCTCCAATGTCGACGGAGTTTAAAATATTGACAGTAAAGGTAACGGAAAATGTGACAATATTTTGCAGTTAAAATAAATTAACTTTGTCTTGATTCTACTTTTAATGCATCATATTATATTACAGTTTATAATAATAATAATAATAATAATACAAAACTAACAGTTCTCAAATCTAACTTGAAAAAAAAATTATATTCTTGTAAAACACCAACAAAAATTATACTCTTAGTTTAACCAGAGTAACCAACAATAATAGGCAGAATTCGACTCATATCACAATTCACAGGCACATCACAACTCATTTATTGAGTCGAAGCTGGGGCAAGGTTATGGCTAGTTGTAGGAGACGATGTAAATTTTTTTATAAGTTTGTAATTATCATGAAAAAAAATATTTCTATCGATATGACTTGGACTTAATCTTGCCATTTTGGCAGACACTACCATGCCAGTAACAGGAAAAACCCTGTCGCTAGGTGTACTTGCAGCTGGAATACAAAAAATTTTCTTAGCTAATATAGACAAATATGGAAAATCCACTTGTTTTCTCTCCAATTAGACAAAACATCATCGTCAGCTTTGATGGTATAAGCGTTTTTGGCTTCCCCTAAATATGAGTGACATTCAGCTTCTAAAGATGGTGTACTTTTTTGCCCAGAAGTTGTTTGCTTTTTTACTAATGATAAGATATAACTGTCCTTTTGTACAGGGACAGACTTATTTTTCTTGGCACAATCCTTTCCGTTACTGAATCTGAGACTTGGTTTGATTTGTACATCATCTTCTAAAATATATTTTTTTATTTGTGCAGTCAAATAGTCAACTTTACTAAGACCTTTTAATTCCCGGCGTGAATTTAAAACATTTTGGCGGCGGCGGCGGCGTAAATTTTTTATATTTTAACGGCGGCGGCGTATCGGCGCGGCGGCGCAGACGTCTACTCGTAGAGAAAAAATTTTCATATCACTGTGTTGGTGATTGAATTCAAACAACTTTCAAAATGCCCGTCCGACAGTCTGTCTGTCTGTCTGTCTGTCTGTCTGTCCATCCGTCACGTTTCTTGTAAGCACGATAACTTAAGAACGAAAAGTCCAATTGTATTGAAATTTGGACAGTAAGTTAGTGTTAGCTAGAGGTAGAACTCTGTTGTTTTTGAACAATAACGATCAACAAATAAAAAAGTTAGAATTTTTTTAAATAAAAAAAAAGTTACATGATTTTTTGTTTTGTTGTGTTTTGTAATTAAACAAAACATGTCTAAAACTAACATTATTTACAAAAAAACTGCGAAGAGTATCCTATAGAATGTGCAATTGTGCAACAATTATATAAAAAGTGCAATAAATCGGCGAAGAGTACAACGGTTAGTTTATTTAATATTGAATTTTTGCTGTCGGATGATCACTCTCTATATTTCTTTGACCAAAACTTATCAGATTTTCTTTGTAATAAAAGTGATAACTACATTCCGAATATAATTCTCATATGTCGTTTCGTAATTAATAATTTTTTTGAGTGACCGCTCTATATAAATAAAGAGGGAAGTTCTGTGTAAATACTTTTCCGATTTTTTAATTTTTTCAACATAGATACCCTGCAAGTTCTTACCCAAATATATTTGAACTTGAAATTTCCAAAAACCGTCGTAAAAATTGTGGCCACTACATTTTAAGTAAAAACATACAGGGAGTTCCATCTGAAAAAAAATAGTTCTGACAGTTTAAAAATGTAAAAATTTGTAAAATTAGGTCTGACTCTTATGAAAATTTATACATGGTTTTGAGTAACAAGTTTTTTGCAGATTTTATTTATTTTAAATGGTTGAGGAGATATCGACTGTCCACGCGCTAGCTACTTACCCTGTATATTATTCACACAAATTGTTCGTTTGAAAAAATATTGAAACATGAAGGTATGAAACACCATGATGATTATTGAAGCATTTTAATATTTAACTTACTGCATATTTGCATAGTAATAAAAGGTACCTTCTCCACCGAAAGGTAATAAAGCTTTCAAACATGCTATATATATTTACAAATATGCATGATTAAATTTATAGGCTTACCACAATTTTATTTCCATCCTTTCTGGCCGTGGAGTGTTGATAGTCATATTTGGTTTCAATAAAAGTTTCTGTGTATTTTACATTAGGACTGTTAACAACGATCTCCATATTTTAAATCAATTATTTGATATAAAAAAATACACTGTTTTCTTGTAGTGCTATTTCACGTTATTTAAAATGATGGTGTAGGTACCCTGTTTCTGTGTTTATTTGATAATGACAGCACCAGCACGTCGACATCAAGCAGGACTCGCAAGCAGTAGAAAATTCAACACTACCGGTAAACGTCAGGCCACAACTGGGAATGGGAAAGCGATGATGCGACTTTCGAGGAAGTCGAATGGATAGTGAATGAGGAAATTGGCGAACGCGTCGGCTTTTCGAGGATATGCTCGAAGCGTCGGCTACGTGCACACGTGACTCAGAATATTATACAGGGGATTCCTTATGTAAATAATCATAACAGTAGAACAGATGTCACGTTGTCTCGTCGGTGTGAAATAGTTTTGAGACTCATCCAAATAATAAAAAGAAGGAATACAACAAATGTTTTTAGTATAATTATTTCCACATCCACGTAATGGATAAAAAAAATTCAGTTTTTCTTTTTGTTGAAAAGGGTTTAGAATCATGAAACCGCGAAATTTTAAATTTGAGCAAAAGAAAATTATCTGCCCGTCTCTAACTTCCTTTGTGCACACATTCTTTTTGGAATGGTTAAGATATACTTAGTTGTCTTCACATATTTAATGCAAATAAAAAAGCCTATAAAAACCGGCCATTAAAATATATCAAAGTCGGTAATTTTACCTGCCGAGACGGTCCTTCAGAGCCGTACTTTAAATTTTTGAGTATTAGAATAAACAAAATACATACACTATAGAGAATTTAAAAATCATGTGATATTTTATCTACACTAGCGTTTTTGCATTGCATATGACAATGAGCAACATGCATGAATTTTAGAAAAAAAATTTATTATTTTTTCGTTATATATATTATATAAGTTGAGAAAGTAATGAAGAAAAGGTATAAAAAAAATGTGTAGCCTAAATAAACGACTTTGAAATTCAAAATTTTATGGGAACATATCCACGTGACTGAAAACACCACGCTATTGGTCTGACGTCATTCGGCATAATATCTAATGGTCGTCTATCTGAAAACGGGTTAAATCATAAATTGTTTTGTGTTTTGTAAATGTGTATTGATATTTTCATAAAAGAAATCATTCATTTATTTATTTATTTTAATTATTAAGTGGTAAAAATGACGGACAGTGGGTTTTTACGGGGCCAGAGTGACAATTTGCCCGTTGTTGATGTGTTTATGATAAACTTTTTTGCTACTAATACTGATTTTTTAGTGCAGAAATTGGAGTACTAAAGCAACAAGGTATGTGTCATTCATTATTCTAAACATTAATTCAATTGGGCCCATTTTTATCCTTTTACTGTAGTTAAATATAACAAATTATTTATGTACCTAACCTCAAAATAGGTAAACAAGGCAATGTTTTAAAGTTATATTAATTAATATTTTTCATCTTAGAATGCTTTACTTTTTTGTATAATAAATACCTCCCGTCACTTACTAAATACGTACTTTTAGGTAGCTAGGTACATTAATAGTAAAAATAGAACGTCGAGAAGTTACATTAGGTTTGTTCTGGTTTTGAGAAATACCATGTCCGAGGACGTCCTCGGACGTCAGGCACATGCGCAGTAAGTAAAACGCGTCCTGAACTTACTAACTGCGCATGTTCCTGACATCCAAAGACAGGCATTTCTCAAAACCAGAACAAACCAATTTATTCCCACCATTCTTATACATTTATACATGTTAATTCAAGGTTCCTATTAACAGAAGTTAGTAAACTTTTGTATTCCTATAAATAGGAAAGTGACCAAATTCACCATGATATGTAAACAAATTATCACAATAATATTAGGGTTAGGTACATATTTTCATAATATTATTATAAAATAATTAGTTTTAATGGGTAAATTTACATCAAAATGATCCTGGCAGCAATATAATCTTGAGGATGACGATAATTCTGCATTTCGGTCTTCTCGTCTCATAGCTTTGCACCATTTCTTCCTAACTTTATCGCTTCTAGGCACATTAAAAAATAACTTTTTGGAGTTTTTATTGTAGTATTTGTACATTTGGGCACAATACAATATTTATAGCTACTTTTCTTTGTATTTTCCATAACACAACATAAATGATGTGTACACAATCGCAATCACAATACGTTTTCCTTCGGTGCGATGTGCCCGATGACGTCACACACAAGTAGCGCGGAAACTTCTCCATTTAAACGCAGTTAAATTGACAGCTGCAGTAAATATTTTTTTTAACCTTTAATTAGACCATAAAACAAAAATAAAATTCTGGAAAAATAATGTTTTTTAGTGATCTATTCATCTGTGATGTTTAAAAAAATTATGCATTTTGCTCATTGTTTTACGTTAATTTTTTTACGTGTTCTATCTTATACACTTTTTAATTCGCCGATCCTGCGAAAGGAGATTGTGATTATTATTTAAGTTTCCTTTTAATCCAACCTAGCCTCGCTCTGTCCATCCCTTCAATTACCTCGGCAATTAGTGCTGTGGATGTTTGGCTGGCTCCGGACGAGTGCTTAGGGAGGACAAGATATTGACGATTTTATGAAAAAGAAAAATATAAAATTTTTTGGATAGATTTCCCTTCCTCCGTCCCTCCCCTAATAAAATGGGGATGAAGAGAGAGTAGTTTCAAGGGAGTAAAAAATCCTTCTTTGTAAATATTCGTTCCCATCGCTGTAGAAATTTTCTATTGATTTTATTCGAAATTAACTTTTATTAAAATTCGAGGGATGAATTTATCCCTCACGCCCACCCCCTGTGTTGAAGAAAGGGATGAATAACCGTTGCATCATGTCTTCAAAAACATGTAATCATAAACTAATCTACAGGACGAATGTTATTTTGATTAAAAGCAGTCAGTTTGCAGTGAAGACTCTCGTTTTCATCCCTTGTATGGGTGGTTTCAGCGTTTTTGAGGGTAAGTACCGTTGAATAATCAAGAATAAAATAACACTACAGATTTCTGCGCAAAAAAGGCTCGAAATTGCAACAGACGGCAATATATATAGTTAACGTTACCACAATTCACTCCCAATGGGGTAGTTTTGGGGGGTTTGACGACATCTACAGTGTAAACCTGGATTTTATGCTCATAATTGCCCTAATAACTCTTCCTCCCCTTTTTCAAAATTCCCGCCAATTGTATTTCTTTCATTTTTTGGACAATTGAAAACATTTGCCGGTTTGATTACAATGCGATTCGGTTTTTTTTGTGTGCGCACCGCAAGGCTCAATGGGAAAACTCTCGCCGACTATATCAATGCAATCCTTTCACTTACAACTACAGTCAAACCAAAGAACCTAGTGTTTTAAATACGATGAAATACGTTCAATTTTTCACAGGCCCGCACTATAAATTGCCGGCCCTTGAGGCCCATATTCACAAGAGATAAGTTTGCTTGTTTGGACGAATACTATCATCAAACCACTTCGATTAGTGCTTTAGTGGTCTGATACATTTTTCACTTTTCGACACTTGCTCCTAAAATATTGTTACGCATTACCACCCCCTAAGGCCTGACGAGTGATACGCCCATAATTACTGAACTGAAATTAGGGGCCAATGGTTAGGCAACCAGTAATACACACCATCATCTCTTTTGGAAGCTTGTAGATGCTCTAGAGTTCTATATTGTTCTGGAATTGGAAATCTCTGGACGGATCTAGAGGCAATTATGGGATATATAAGGCGAAATCGACGGCGGAGAAGGGAAGCTCTATTAAAGCGAAGTTTGGTAACGAAAGTGATGTTAGAACTATTGTTATTGTGTAATAAGTAACTTATCTCTTGTTGAAATTATTTTGAAACCCACGGATTCATACAGGGTGTTTCCTAGGGGCGGAAACACGTAACAATTGATGTCAGAAGCGGAATTTTAACAAGAGGATTTTTCGAAAGTGTTGAGACGACTGGGACAGTATTCTCGGAGTTAGTGCTAACACAGGGAGGACTAATTTACTGAACATTGTTCGAGGATTATTTTCGAACAGAAAAACAATGATAAGTGCATTCTTGAGACATTTTTGGAACATTTTATTAGGACATTAGTGATAGTGATTAAAGCCTTTGAACTAAGAATAGATAAAGACTCTGAACCAGACTTCTTCGTGTAGTTAATTAAGTGGATTTTCGTGAACTTTCTAGAACATTTCTATTTGGACAGTAGCTGGATAGTGGGGGCCAATGGTTAGGCAGCCAGTAATACACACCATCATCTCTTCTGGAAGCTTGTAGATGCTCTAGAGTTCTATATTGTTCTGGAATTGGAAATCTCTGGATGGATCTGGAGGCAATTTTGGGACATATAAGGCGAAATCGACGCCGGAGAAGGGAAGTTCTATTAAAGTGAAGTTTGGTAACGAAAGTGAGGTTAGAAGTAATGTTATTGTGAAACCAGAAAATTATTAAATAAGGTGTTAGTGTGTATCTCTTGTTGAAATTATTTTGAAACGGATTCATACAGGGTGTTTCCTAGGGGTGGGAACACGTAACAATATTATGTACTTATTATAACGAGATCTGGAACTAGATTATACGTTGAACTTATAGTCCATGAAAAAGTTGCAAAGAAGGGGAACACATCAAAAGTACTGTAACCAGGACGACACCTGGGTACCACCCGAGGGTGCTGAATACGATGGTGATATTTTTTGGCCTCCCACCATCCGGGAAATATCCTTAAACGCGAAAAATCACTCTCTTTTCGCGTTTTTTCCATTCTAGGCATGCGAGGGCTTGCCGGATCGGATTTTTCGGGTAGGCCGTATGGATTTTGACCACCCAACTTATTATCGACCCCCCGGGGTTGAAACTATCCTTTCCCCTGATCCTAAAATCTCCCCAAAATTTTCAACATTGGTAAAAAATTGTTTCTATTCTTTTGTAAGGGTGCTCAACACGATAGCAATATACATTTCTCCCCTACCCCCCACTAACCACCCCAAATCTCCGAAGCCACCTCGGATATCGTTTCCAATATTCAAGTACGCGGCCTCGGGTGTTTTCTATCATATTAGGCTTTATAATGATTTATCCTGGTAGCAACGCTTTAGACTGAATTTTCAAATTAATAATAAAAATACTATACCTCTTGAAATAATAAATTAAATGGTATAGGATATCCAAATTACGAAATTCATAAAAAAGACCGACAAAGGAATACGTAGTTCATCATCATAGCACCAGCGATGCCATAAGCGCCGACCGATAATTTTTATTACCACTTTTTAATTAAGTACCTATTGTAAATATTATTTTACTACTTTATATTAATTGATAGGCAATAGGTAAACAATTTATAATAAACAATGTTAGTTTAATGAATAACTCCATAAATTCAATAAAACTAAATAAATACCATTTAACCTACGGCTATGCTGCCGGCAATTATATCAATAAACCAAATCAGCTGGCTTGTAACGGTGAGCCAGGTAAACAACCGATGACTCTTGTTTGAGGTAAGCACATAACATGTCTGGTGAACTATGCTCGTATACGGATATGATTTGGAATATTCATGTACACGGCCTACGCACGACAGAGTCGAACTTAATATTGTCATAGTGTTTCAAGGAATATCGAATTCCTCAATGCTTCACAAATATGTAAGATATTATTCCTATCTTGATACAAGCATAATAGAGTAAATTTTTTTAATATATGTGCACTATACCAGATAACTGTTTATTTACCAAAGACAACACTTCCAAATTTCTACTCTTATTGTGCACAACAATTTTAAGTGCGGCTCTGTGGGAAACAACTAAGGAAACAGTGATGCGTGGTCTGTTTTTATGGCTTTTTTATATGCCTTAAATATATGTAGTGAACTATACGATTAACCATTTCGCGCAATCTGTAAAATCGTAGTCGGAGGTGGGAAGTAGGGTAAATCAGTGGGGCTTACTTCGGACGGGCGAGAACTTTTGAAAGCTTCCTTAATAAGGATAACCTCAAAATTCCAAAATATTCAATTCATTTATTCTAAAAAGTCCAATTTGATTCAACTTGTAGACACTCTCCTAAGTTTAAAGGAGCTTATTAATCGTTCAGAAGTCTAAACAATCAGTTGAAATTACAATAAATGAATAATTTGGTAAACGCAGCTGGGTAGTAGGTATAAATTACCTATATCCAGAAATTTCAATAAACCAGTTATGTAAAAAATGTAAAAATAATACTCATGAGCTTATCTTCTGACGTGAATGATTGGCCTTGGTAGCGGAAATAGGTCGACATTAAATAAAAGATAAAAAAAATTAGTAACATTTGGGAATTCATTTCCTAATTTACATGCAAAAATGTACCAACATTTTTCATTTATAAAGATTAGAAAGAAGATAATAGATGAGAGATGACAACGTTATAATAAAATTACTAGGCTAGAGGAGCTTCATTAAAATTATTCTAAATATAAAAATGCGCTTAAACATGCGGAACTGCGTCCAGACGTGAATATCAAAATAGAATGAAAATAGATAAATTCTACGAAAAGAATTTAAAAAAATGTGGCGTCGAAAATTTTCAAGTTCAAGCAGTTATTTTTATTATTTAATTTTTTTGTAGGCTGCCAAGCTATTCGCGATAAGTAAATATGGATAGTGATTATTGCTAGTGCCAGCAGTTTACTGCCTGAAATGCCAAAGTTACTGTTAATTTCTGCAACTGTGTAAGAGAGATGTAAAATTGCTGTAATTTATTATAAATTATTTTGTAATTTGCCTTTTATTTCTCGAATTTCTACCGACCTTAATTATTTTTTGGAGAAATTACACAGCCCCACAAAAAAAATTTTCAAACCAGTGAATCAGACCCATGTATCCCTGTGTGTTTTCGGTCGCTGAATTCTAATCCGAGGTAAAAAAGAATCGTACACCCCCATTAGCTAGAACCAAAAAACACCCCTGGAATGGGGTAAAAAGAAGATTAAGCTACAAGAATAGTTGTTACATGTCAATCAATCGAATTATACAAATGAAGGTTAAACAGTAGCGTACATACAAGGAACATGAAACACGCCCCCAGGGAGGGGCAAAAACTACTCCTCATATACAGGGTGTAACACAAAAGTTTGGAATAAATGAAACGGTGGATTATTTAGTAAAAAATAAAGATTTTTTTCATATGAAGTTATGCTCTATGGGTTTTCGTTTCCAAGCTACAGGGCGCTAAAAATGTTCAAAAAATTAAGTTTTTCCCTAATAACTTTCGAACATCAGAAGATAATGGAACGAAATTTTAGCCGTAGCTTAATTGATAATGCCCTAGTAACAGGAAAAAGATTGACTTCGTAAGTTAATCAGTGGCGTGCATACGAATTGTATCGTAAGTTTACCGAAGAAAATTGTGGTACGCCACTGGTAAAAACATTTTTTAATATTTTTTTAAGATCCACTTTTTATTTTAAACAAAATTTCCCTCTTACGTATAATTCGTATCTCTTGTAATTTTCCCGTAATTAAAACTTTGGTAAATACCATTTCCTCCCACTGCTAACATAAGAAAATGAAAATAACAAAAACATGATCAAATATGCTTTCACTCAGCCAAATGGTTTTCAGATGTTGTCAAACAAAACATCATTGCCAGTTAAGACATTTAGCTTTCCTTAAACGGTTGCACTTTGGTACGGATCTGTTAAAAATGGACTATTTATTCCAAGAATTAGCAGATATGCACTTTATTTATGGCTTTGCCAACAGGAATACTGTGTTAGCTGTGAGTGAGTATGTTGACCGTTTTCCAGCTCGGGGCATTCCAAATGGGAAAGTTTTTCGAGAACTCATGCGCGCTTACGTGAAACCGGCTCGTTAATGCCTTGCACCTCCAGCGGAAGACCTCGAAATGTAAGGACAGTACAATTTGAGGAACGGCCCCTTCAGACGGTCGAGGCGAATCCTGAATCAAGTACTAGAAGAATTGGCAGAATGGTAAGTCTTATGACTGTCCAACGAATCCTGCATGGTAATTTGTTATACCCACACCACCTGCAAAGAGTGCCAGGCACTTTCTGCCGAGGATTATGCACCACGTCTTAGATTTAGTACCTGGTTTTTAAATAAGTATAATCGGTACTTGTTATTTCACTCATCCATTTTATTTACCGACGAAGCTGGATTTACAAAGGGATGGTGTACTTAATGTCCACAATAACCATCTGTGGACTGATGAAAATCCGCATAGAATAATACTGTTGCGTTTATTCACCTTTTGGAAAACACCCTGTATGAATTCGTGGGTTATAGATAATTTCAACAAGAGATAAACAGCACTAACACTTTATTTAATAATTTACTGACTATACAATACTTCAAACATTCAAAATAACCTTTACACTTTATTTAACCTCACTTTTTACCGAACGTGTCACTTCTAAAATAAAATTCCCCTTCCGCGCTGGTAATCGCGCCTTATATACTCCGAATTTGACTCTCTAGATCCATCTAGAAGCAATCAGGAATCTTCTCTTACCACATTCCAGAAAAGTCCATTTCTTTCTCCTAGCTTCCAGTCACAATTAGTAGGCATAGGCGTATCATCTCCAGTTAGAAGGGGGTGTAATTCATAACACTGCCCCCTCCTTAAGCCTGATCGTCCCGATCAGGCAACTCAGAATCATCGATTTATTTCGCCAGTCTGTCCAAATGCACGATCTTCATCTTGGACTTTTTGCTTCGTTGAATCCGATAGACGACGTCATTAATTCGGGTAATAACAGTATAAGGTCTATCCCAAGGCGGTTGAAGTTTCGGTGACCTTCCTGTCTTTCGCTGTGGGTTGTACAGCCAAACCAGGTCTCCTGTCTTGAACCCTTCTGAACTACCCTTCCGGTCGTATCGAGCCTTCATTCGGTCACTGGCTGGTGATGGTTCCGCTATATCGTTAGCCAACCTCTTGAAAGGAGCTCCGACGTTCAACTGCTTCTTTTTACCCTTACTTCCAGTCTGTGGTCCCTTACTGGCTGCACAAATCTTGCATTTGCGACACCAAGCCTCCACATCCTGACGATTTCTTATCCAATAAAATTGTTCTCGTACTTTCTTCAGGGTCTTGTTAACACCGAAGTGTCCATCGGATGTTCCATTGTGCACTTCCTGAAGCACCTTCGCTACTCGAAACCTGGGAATCACTAGACGCATAACCACCTGCTTCCCATCCGGGCTTTCCCATGCTCTCCGCAACAGCCCGTTCATGACTTTCAGTGAGTCCCACTGCGCCCATAGTGCCTTCAGTCCCACTCTTTTGCCTGAAACATCCTTCCATTTTGGACGAGTTCCCCTTTCTTTGGCTCTCAATATAGGCCCAATTTCCTCATCGTTGAGTTGCTCTTGTCTGAGCGCTTCATCTGTCCTGTCATCCGGCACCTCCACCTTGACAGTGTTGACTGCTCCAGTGACCTGCAGTTTCTCCTGGTGGTAGTACTTGCAATCTTCCTTGCACCTTCTTCCGGATGAAATATCTGCAATTTTCTGGGGTTTCACTTTACTTCCACATCCTGCTAGTAGTGGACTTCTCGGAATGCTTCGGAGCTGGGAAATCTTTACTTCTCTTGGGGTACCATGTTCCCTATCTGTCACAGTCTATCTGGTACCAGCTTCCTCTGATTTTCCCCTCAGCTTCACAGCTTCTCCGGCCTTCACTTTCTCCAATCTTCTCCGTGGACATTCAAGCTGGATATGTCCTAGTTCTCCGCACCTGTAACATTTCATACTCCATCGTCCACTTGGCCTTCCACTACTTTATTTATTCTGTGTCTCTCCCATCTTTCTAACATTCACTTTCCTCGAGTTCCGATATCGACAGTCTCGCTTGATATGCCCTGCTCTGCCGCAGGTGTAATATTTAATACCTCCACTTGGCCTTTCTCTATTTTGTTGTGATTCCTGTCTTTTCGGAGGATTGAATTTAGCCAGTAATTGACTGAACATTTTATGTATATCGGCCAACATAGGGTTCTGGTTCTCCTTTTCTGACTGCGATTCTTCGAGTGTCATAGCCCGCACTCTTGACTTTAGAGTATCCCTATAGACAGCTTCTATTTCTAGTGCACGCACTAAGGCTTCACTACTACTGTTATGTCGGGATAGCCTGAGGACTCGCCTGATCTCCTTGTCCCTTATCCCGTCTAGGAATGCCCCCACTGCCAATTGTTCTTTAAATTCTCTTGGCGCATTAGGATATGCCAAATGTGCCAGTCTTTCCACCGCAGCTTCAAATTCTTGCAGACTCTCTCCAGCTTTCTAAACGCGCAATTTCAGCTGGGTCTGGTATACTTGAGCAAGGTGTTGATCGCCATATCGTAGATCTAAGGCGGCTTCTAAAACTCTAAAATTCCGTTGTGGGTCTACCGGAATTGTCTGGAGCAGTTCCAATGCTTGGCCTCTTAAAGCTACGATTAATGCCTTAGCCTTCTCTTCGTCATTCCAGATGTTTGCACTCGCTGCTGCCTCAAATTATGTCTTGTAAGTCATCCAGGAACTTTGACCATCAAAGGAGGGAATTTTTAATCGCTGGCCTGATGATACCACTTGCTGGTTTCCTCTTTCCCTCAACTGTTGTTTAAGTTGGTCTATTTCTCCCTCTACCTGGTGCATTTTCTCTTTGACTTCATTTACTTCTAGTATGACTCCACTGACTTCTTCCGCTACCTTATTTTTGAGTTCTTCAGTGACGGTAAATATCTCTCTGTTGACCTTCTATAATTTTCCTTAGTTCGTCTCTTTCTTCTTGTTGTTTAATGTCCAATAAGTCTTGCATGATTTTTATCAATTCTTCCTGACGTCGTTTCTCTTCGTCTTGATGCCGTTTCTCCTCCTCTTGTTTTTCCTCTTGGCGTCGTTTCTCCTCTTCTTATTTCTCCTCTTGACGTCTTCGTTCTTGATCCTCAAAAATTTTTCTTACTTCTTCTTGACGTTTTTGTTCTTGTTCTTGGCGTCTTTTTTCCCGTTCTTCTTTCTCTTCCAGCCATTTTCTTTCCTGTTCTTCTTTCTCTTCCTGGCGCTTTCTTTCCTGTTCCTCTTTCTCTTCCTGGCGCTTTCTTTCCTGTTCTTCCTTCTCTTCCTGGCGCTGTCTTTCCTGTTCTTCTTTCTCTTCCTGGCGTTTCTTTTCTTGGTCCATCATCATCTTTTGCATTTGAGCGAATAAGTCCTGTATTTGTTTTTCGGATGCCATGCTTCTGGTCGTCACCGGCATACAATTATGTTGAAATCAAATAAATTTAATAATTACGTCACTATCGGTAATGGGACTGTCCAGAAAAACCTCAAAACGGCACAAAAAAAAGTCTTATCTAGAGTCTGTCACTTAACCACTAATGTCCAACAAAATGTTCCAAAAATGTCTCAAAAATGCACTTAACACTATTTTTCTGAAAATAGTCCTTGAGCAATGTCCAGTAAATTAGTCCTTCCTGTGTTAGCACTAACTTCGAGAATACTGTCCCAGTCTTCTCAACACTCCCGAAAAATCCTCTTGTCAAAATTCCGTGTCTGACATCAGTGTTGCGTTTATTCACCTTTTGGAAAACACCCTGTATGAATCCGTGGGTTCTAAATAATTTCAACAAGAGATAAAGAGCACCAACACTTTATTTAATAATTTACTGACTATAGAATACTTCAAACATTCAAAATAACCTTTACACTTTATTTAACCTCACTTTTTACCGAACGTGTCACTTCTAAAATAAACTTCCCCTTCCGCGCTGGTAATCGCGCCTTATATACTCCGAATTTAACTCTCTAGATCCATTTAGAAGCAATCAGGAATCTTCTCTTACCACATTCCAGAAAAGTCCATTTCTTTCTCCTAGCTTCCAGTCACAATTAGTAGGCCTAGGCGTATCATCTCCAGTTCCAAGGGGGTGTAATTCATAACAATACAATCCCGGCACCAGCAACGATTTTCAATTAATGTTTGGGCTGGAATAATTGACGATTTTTTGATTGGTGCTATAGTACTACCAAACAGACTAGACGGCTTATAGTATCTAGATTTTCTTCTAAACGGATTACAACCTTTATTAGAAGAACTCCCAATTGGAACACGCCAGAACATGTGGTTTATGCCTCCTCGTTCTCCTGACCATCCACTAGACTATTATTTGTGGGGGCACTTAAAAATCATAGATTATTATCCGTTCCCATTCCTGATGGGCAGACTCTTCGTCAAAGAGTTGAAATGGGTTATCAGCAAATTCGAGAGATGCCTGGTATTTTTGGACAAGTAAAAGATTCCATGAGAAAACGCATTGAAAAATGTATTGATGTTGGGGGGCAACATTTCCAGCACCTTTTGTAATCTTGTTTGTTGTTTATTACTTCCTATTACCTAGTCAATAAATTCTTTAAATTCCTAGGTCACTAGTATTTCTTATTATTATTAAAGTAATGTGATATTTTAATATCATTTTCCACATAAAAGTCTTTTTTCGATGCTTATTCGACCATTTTCGGTGGCTGAGTGAAACCATACTTGATATGTTTTTATTATTATTTTCATTTTCCTATGTTAGCAGTGGGAGAAAATGGTATTTTTACAAAAGTTTTAATTACGGGAAAGTGACAAGAAGAGATACGAATAAAACGTAAGAGGGTAATTTTGTGTAAAATAAAAAGAGGATCTTAAAAATATATTAAGAAAATGTTTTTACCAGTGGCGCAATTTTCTTCGGAAAACCCTACGGTACAATGCGTACGCACGCCATGAGTAACTTACGAAGTCAATCTTTTTCCTGTTACTAGGGTGTTATCAAATTAAGCTACGGCTAAAATTTCGTTCCGTTCGAAAGTTATTAGAGAACAACTAAATTTTTTGAAATATTTTCGCGTCCTGTAGCTTGGAAACGAAAACTCGAAGAGCATAACTTCATACGCAAAAAAAAATCTATTTTTTTTACTAAAGAATTCACCCGTTTCATTTTTTCCCAACATTTATGTTACACCGTGTATAAAAAAATCGATCCAAAACAGCAATGAGTGCTGAAAAAGCTCAAAATGTCTAAGTTTTGTTAAAGTGATAAGAAACCGCATTAGGTCCGACGTAATCTTCATAAACTGCCCCTATAGGGTTGAAAACAATCGCCTCTAAGTTGAAAGGTCACAAGAAAAACAAAAAAGAACGTAAAATCTAACAGTATTTCTATTTTCATGGATACTATGATTGGCTGAAAATAGAACTAGAAACTTATATACCATTAACGCCCTACAGTGTCAACCCTCAGGGGGTGAGAAAACCACCCCCTATCTAAGATTTAACTATAAAAAGTTACAGTGACTTCTATAAAAATTCGAAACATCTGCGTTGTGTGGAAGTGAGAAGAAACTAGACTATGTTCGACGCTGTGCTTGAAAACCACCCCCATGGGGTCGCGAGATGCCACCCCTATATCCGGAGGATGCTGGAAAAACTAATCGGATTTACATTTTTATGGATGCTATGATTGGCAAAAATCGTGTTGTGCAGTTTGGAACTAATGCCCTATCAATGCTATTAAGTAACACCCCAGAAAGGACGTAAACTGCCGTCATTCAAGATTTAGTATTTTACTTATTCTTTTATGGCGAACAGGCGAACGAATGCTGTTTGGCTTTTTGTACCAAATGTCCGGTCTTTATATGAAATTTCCGGCTTTCCTAATTTTAGGCCTGGCAACCCTAGACACAAACGATGGAAAATGTTAAGTTTCTTATAACTTTATTAACTCTATACAAAGTAATAGTACTGATTAACAAACTAAACTCTAAACTATGTAGGTATATTCAAACAAGTAAAATTAAGTACGCAACAAAAATTTCACTACCTAATCCATAAAATTAAATCAACTAAATATGTAATAAACTCTCTGGTTTTTTCCTTTTGCTTTGCAAATATATCTATTACTTTGAATACGTCAATAGAAATATGGGTGTGAAGCAGCGCTAAGCCTACCAGGTGCTCTTAGGCCACTGTAGACCGAAGACATGTTTTCAGCCGCTTCAGGGAAGAAAAAAAATATGTATAAAAAATATGTTTAAGAAAAAGCTTTTATTAAAAAAAACCGGTAAAAAGTAAAAAATATTTTTAAAATTCATACATCTAGAAACCAAAAGCTTTGGGGGCGGTCATATAGCAGGTTTCCAGGTGTATGAATTTTAAAAATTATGTTTTACTTTTACAGTACAGTACAAGTTTTTTAAATAAAAGCTCTTTCATAAAAATATTTTTTTCATATAATTTTTACTTCCCTCGCATACCGAAGGGAAGTATTGTATTCGAGAAAAAATCACCCTCCGAGATTTTTTCGGATTCTGACGTTTCAGAACACGTAGATTCCGAAAATATAGGTTTTTCAATTCCGTCAGTCTGTCTGTCTGTCTGTCTGTCTGTCTGTCTGTCTGTCTGTCTGTCTGTCTGTTGGTGTATTTACTAAAAAACTACTTGACGGAGAGCAGTCAAATTTGGTAGGTAGATAACCCTACTGTCAGCGGAGAACTGGTAGAATTTTCACTGAAAAATATACAGGGTGGACCGTCTAAACGGAATAAACAGTGAAAAAAATTTTTTTTTGCTCAAATTTAAAATTTCCACGTTTCATGACGCGCTAAACCTGTTTCAGAAAAAAAAATTTTTTGAAATTTTTTTTCAAAACATTTTTGAAAAAATTTTTACCAAGATGAAAAAAATTTTTTTTTGCTCAAATTTAAAATTTCCACGTTTCATGACGCGCTAAACCTATTTCAGGAAAAAAAATTTTTTGAAAATTTTTTTCAAACATTTTTGAAAAAATTTTTACCAAGTTGAAAAAATTTTTTTTTTGCTCAAATTTAAAATTTCCTCGTTTCATGACGCGCTAAACCTATTTCAGAAAAAAAAAATTTTTGAAAATTTTTTTCAAACATTTTTGAAAAAAATTTTACCAAGATGAAAAAAATTTGTTTTTGCTCAAATTTAAAATTTCTATGTTTCATGACACGCTTAACCTATTTCAGGAAAAAAAAATTTGAAAATTTTTTTCACCAATATTTTTGAAAAAATTTTTACTACTAAAATGAATTTTTTTTTCTTTCTTCAAATTTAAAATTTTCACGTTTCATGGCAATCTAAGCCTGATTAAAAAAAAAGTTTTTTGAAATTTTATCACTAAGATAGAATTTTTCTTTTGTTCAGATTTTAACTATCCACGTTTCCATGACATTCTAAAACTATTCAAACAAATTTAAAAATGTTTTTGAAGAATTTTTTAAAAAATTTGAAAACATTTTTAATCCATTTATGTATCACTACTATAGAACAGACGAAAAAATTTTTTTTGCTCAAATTTAAAATTTCCACGTTTCATGATATTCCAAACCAATTTCAAAAAAAAAAAATTTGCAACATTTTGTTACCAGTTTGGAAAAAAATTTAACACCAGAATGCTCAAATTTAAATGACATTCTAAACCTAGGTATTTCAGAAAAAAAAAATTGAAAATTTTTTTCACCAACATTTTTCAAAAAGTTTTTACCAATAAAATAGATCGAATTTTTTTTTATTTGCTCAAATTTAAAATTTTCACGTTTCATAGCATTCTAAACCTATTTTAAAAATACATCATTTTTAATTTTTAAACTTTTTTTAGCACTACTATAGAACAGAAGGAAACTTTCCTTTTTGCTCTAATTTAAAATTTCTACCTTTGACATTTTAAACCTATTTTAGAAGAAAAAAATTTGAAAATTATTTTACCATCTTTTGAAAAATTTAAAAAAAATGAAATTTTTTAACCAGCACTATACTTCCACTCCATTACGTGAATGTTGGATTGAAAATGTGACAGATGGCAATAACATCTGGCATATGCACCTATTATACTTTTATTGAAAAATGTACAGGGTGGTCATCCCAAGAAATAATTCAGTCATGGTGGACATTTGTAAAGGTATTTGCGCAAGCCTGCCATATGTGGCACCTGCTATTTAGTATTGAACTTTTGCTGTTGGATGAGCAATCTGTATATTTTTTTGACCAAAACTTATCAAGTTTTCTTTGTAATAATAGCAATAACTCTACTCCGATTATTATTCTCAATGTCATTTCGTAATTATTATTTTTTTAGAGAGACTGCCATGAACGAGGGAAGTTCTGTGTAAATACCTTTACCGATTTTTTTTTTCGACATAAGCACACTCTTGAACTATTTTCATATTTTTTACCCTACCCTGTATACTATTTAACTTCAAGCCATTCTAAGTGCACCTGAAATGTTTATCGGACATCGGCAATAACTTTTGGCGGTATTTAAACTTTGGTTGTGCAACTAAAAAAAATTTCCCATTTGTTGCACACTTAATCGATCACACTATACATCCTGGGTGTAGAATCAGGTCATACCTATTATAAAAATGCATTGCCATCGAAACTGAATCAACGTGTAAAATTTCAACTCCATAGGATAAGAGTAAGTGGTTCTAATTCAACTTGCAAGATTTGACTTAAACTACCTAACACACGAACATTGGAAGTGAAATAAAAGGTTTTAAAAACTTCGCTCTGCTGACGCTACATTAACAGGTAGCGTACAGAGAATAGAGAGCCCTAATTTTATGTGAAAAAATACCCTCATCACTAAGAGAATATGCAAGAACTGCAGTATTTGGTAAGCTTTCCCATGTCCTGTAAAGTGAATAATTATTTAGGATGGAAAAAATTAACGCCCCCACTCCCGGAATAATAATCCAGGACTGTTATTGGCCCTAGTGGATTTTCAACTCTTGACCTCAGATTTAATATCTATTTCGAAAATACCCAACTACCAGTTTTGACACAATTTTATTAATAGCGCATTCGCTATACTCTCTCACAATCTCGTTTAGGAAAAAATCTCTTTCCCACTTCTGCTCAGCTTTTACTAACGATATAGTTCGGATAAACTAACAGGATACCACTGCCGAGCTATACTTTACGCAGGTCTGTCGCGAGGGGGGGAGGGGTCAGGGGTGTTTCTCCCCCCGGACCCGGAGGTTTTGAGGGGCCCGGACCGTTTGAAGGGCCCGGACCATTTGAGGGGGCCTGGATTCTAGGAGATTTCCATTGTTAAGAGGCAATATATACATTTTTTACGAGGGAAAATGTAGGGGAGAGTATCGAATCGTAAGAAGCACTACCTCCTGCTCACCGAAACCTTATAAAAATTGTATCGTAAGGAATACCACCTTCCGCTTGTTGAAATTGCAAGCGAGGTAAAAAATTGTTTGGCAAGAAATCACCCCTCCCGCTCTTCGAAATTGGAATCAATTTTTTTACTGTGAGGAATGGCACCTTCAACATTATATCGAAGAGCTGGGAATGGGGTGCCCGCATGTCACTACCCCCGGGCTTCGACGGCCCTGACTCTACGGTTTGCAAATGATTTTCTAGAGATCCATTAGACCATTCTAGAGCATTACTTGAACAAATGTAAAAAAGCGTACACGGGTCGAATTAAGAACCCCCTCCTTTTAATAAATTTCTAAAGTCGGTTAAAAAGGGATCTTTTCGGAAATTGACTCATCAAATATTTTTGGGATGAATTTATTTTAGAGAGAGAGAGAGAGAGAGAGAGAGAGAGAGAGAGAGTGTTCAAAATGAAGCGATGGCCAATCTTTCAGTAATCTTGGTCAAATTTATTGTAATGAGGCATTCATAAATTTATGTCACATTCTCACATTATTAGATTTCCCTACCAGCGTCTGAGCACGCATCAAAGTTGAACGACGCGACGTGTGAGGATTTTGAATATAAAAGCACGACGAAATTCGACAAAAACTAGTTCTCTTCTGGCATTGGTCTTCAGCGTGGTGAGCTGGGGTAATATCAGTATAGCACTCTTTGCGACGTTAACAAGCCGGACCGAATATAAGTCGATCTCTAGGCTCTTCAGCGTGCTGTGCTGGAGTCTGTTGTGTTGACAAATTGTTTATCCGACAATGTTACGCCGCCGCAGATACTCCACAGATGCTTAGCGACGTCATCGAGCCGGAAGGGATGTAACCGACCGATGGAACTCTTTAGTGTGTTGAACTGGGGTTCTCATGGTTATTTGTAACAGACCGGACCCGGTGACATCGAGAACAGCGACACCACAACGACATAGAAAGTAGCCGCTAAGTTGTCACGCAGTACACTCTCGCCCACTTCACACACGTACAATTAGATAATATCAAGAAACCGTAAAAGATACGGAAACCAGTAAATAAATGTATCTTATCCGACATTGCCTTATTTATCCCCTTTGCGAGAAATAAATTGTTTATTTATATTTGAACTATCTTATTTACTAAACTGAACCCTGGAATAACTTCTCCAAACCAGCTACCTAACCAAAGAATTTGATACATGATTTAATGAGGTAAATTCCGAAACCGTTTCCGCTAAATATCATGTCACAGACTACATAAATCAGTTTTCACTTATGACGTATCATGTGATGATGAATTTATGTCTCGCTCTCGACGACTCTATCTATCTAGGCAGGTATGTTAACCACATTTCTCAAGTTTTCTCTTCTGCGCATATTCTAGGCAGGTGGTACGTCACACGATCAAAATGAAACTGTGCGTTACTCATTTGTAACATATACGTATGACTTCTTGACTACACTATACAATAAGGAATACTATTGAGTGCAAAGTCTGATTGATTTGGTCTGTGATTGTGTCACTTTAATTTGACAACGATCTTCGTCTATTTCGTCTTCTCTGTCTGTCTGCCTTATTTTGTCAATCCTGTCATCTTTGGTATCATGGTTTAAATTTCTGACCCTTTCTTTCTCTCTACGACTTTAGGCAGGTGCCGATTTGCGAAGTGATCTGCGCATTGTATTGTACCAATCATTTGCTGGAACGTCGAACGTTGCGTTCAGGCATCGTGATTATAGTTAGTTTATCTTAACATTTCTCATATTTTCTCTTCTGGGCATATTCACTAGCGTCTAGACCCCAAGCGGAAACAAATAATCCCACATGCTCATTAGGGCTTAAGGGCTTAGAGTTGGGAAATAAAATATCTTGTGTTATTTTTTGGGAAAAAGGCGGGGGGACACTCCCCAGCACTTCTTTGTCTGCGACGCTAATACTGCCTGCGGGGCTGATAATTATTAACAATTAGATAGCAATATAAAAGTCAACCTAATTAACCTAACCTAAAGAAATCGCACGAAAGAATGAAACCATTATATATAGGAAAAAGAAGGAAATCATTATCTCTGCCGACAAGTCAAACCTCAATTTGTGAAAAAATACATTAATCGTTACAAAATTTTAAAAAAAGTTCGGTAAATCCAGAACTTAAAGTCGGGACCTCTCGCACCCTAGGAGAGAACGTTACCCATATGCCACATATCCAGCTGACAATTTGCGTTATAGCACGGTATAAATAGGTTGATAAGCCGGTACAATAACCAACCGTTATTCGTCCGCCGCAGCTGCACTAATGCGCATGCGGGATTATTTGTTTCCGCTTGGGGTGTAGACGCCAGTGGCATATTCTAGGTAATTAATAGGTCACACGACAAAAAATGAAACTGTGTCCATAGGGAATTGACTGAAAAGTCTGATTGATTTGGTCTGTGACTGCATTGCGGATAAACCGCTCATTTAAAACGCTAATATAAATAATTTGTCTTATTTTGTCTGCGGTTTTATTACCTTGCGTGCTCTTAAGTCATCGCTTAATTTCGCATATTCTCATCATAATTTGGAATCATCGAAACCGACTTCATATTAATGTCTTATTTCGGAACATCCGTTATCCGTACTTGTTCTATACCTGCACGAAAGAAGTTTTATAACTTTGGGAAATATCCAATGCATGTAAGTGTAACAATAGGATTGTACGATACCCGATACCTACTTAAATAGCTGACCCTAAAACCCTAAACCGTTTGTTACACCGGAAAATTGGGAAACTTTAAATATATTAGAATTCTTAATTTGGCCAAGTTCGCAATTCTGGACCAGATTTCATCAACTTCGTATGTAAAAGTTTGCGCTGCTCTGATACTATATTTAACGAATCCTGTATCAGTATGTTCAGCCGAGAGATCATTTTCGAAATTGAGATTAATTAAAAACTACTTTATAAGGAACTCTTTATTACAAGAAATTTTTTCAATTTTAACCATACTTTCCATTCATGAGCGTAATTTCAGTTTTTTAACTGTGGTGGCAAGGAGTACTGGGTCCGGAGGTCTGGGGGTTTGGATTGCCACCACGTGTAAGGGGGTTCCGGTCCTCCCCCGGGAAATTTTAAAAAACTAGCAATAAATTGTCAGTTTTTTTAAGCTTTTTCAGATTATTTTCACCACAAAATTCTCTATTCACCTCTATTCTCTATTTACCTTAAAATATTCATTGTTAAATTGTTAATTACTTTAATTAACAGCCAAACTATTTCTATTACTATTTCTATACATTATAATATACAAGTTCCAATAAACATTTTATTTTACTGCGCTAAATAAGGCTTGATTAATAATGAATCAAAAAATTGCCGAGCTTGTAAAATTTGAACAATTCTGGGGTGGCAATTGCCACCCGTTGCCCCCCCTGAATTGCGCCGCTGTTTCCATTGAAAACGAAACGAAGTATAAATATCGACAGCGCCATCCAACATTTCGCCGAAACCACAGCCAGGAAAGTAACTAGTATTATTATTAATTAAATTACTATTACTTATTTAAACTATGGGCATTATTTTGTGCAATGCATGAAGATTTATTTATTATTATAAAGAATTACGTTTTTGTGATGTGAATTGTTTCACAAATAGGTACATTATTTTTGATGTTTTAATAATTTTTTTAAAATTAATATTTAATTCTTGCATTGGGGCGGGTTTTTTATTATTTCATGAACGGGCTCAATGGTTTCTAGTTACGCCATTGTCTTAAGTTATACAATTTCAATAATACCTAATAACAATAACAAATTGTGCATTGAACGCACACTTTAAAACTCGAGACGGTCTCTATGCCGATTGGGCTGCGCACGGCCCTGAATATAGATCGAACAAAAGATTAAATAATTCGAATAACTATTGGGTTAGTGTGCTTAACTTTTTATGAGCGTACCATGACTAAGTTATTTTAAAAATAAATGGAGTATACATACGTAGCACGTAGATAATATTTATTACTTAGGTATACAGCGTGTCTCCGATATGCGTGGCCAAAACCAAACTGTCTGCTTTACTTGTCATAAGAGGAAAGTAAACAGTAATAAATAATAATATTCCAAATGGGCTCGGTGATTCAGGAAAAGATAATTTTCTCTATAGCTCCCGATAAACATTTCTCAAACGAAATGATACCTACTATTATCGATGATTCTAATTTACATCGCAATAATAAAGTTAAATTAAATATCGAGTTATTTAAACAAATCTTTACAATATAATTAATAATATTACAACTTGCAATGTTGGCCTGGATGATTAAAAATCCTAAACTATAACTAAACTAAACTAAAAGCTATAATTAAGTCTCTCTCAAAAATAGCTAATAATATAGATCATGGACCTATCTTATCTACAATTTCGAAAATTTTCATAACCAAGCTGTATCTTATCTCAGTGAAGTTTATTATTTATATTCTAGTTTTGCCCTCTAAATCGCATTTACTCCATTAAATCAAGGTGTACCTGAAGGATCTATTTTAGGACCTTATAATATATGTCACGTATATGAATGGTACGGAATACTAACTACGCAAGTATGGTCGGCTTTTTTTTAGATGAATGAAAATAACAGTCAGTACTGATGGCCAGCAATAATAGTATAACGTGCACCAAGGGCAGGCCTATGCGCTAAGCTCAATGTGAGTTTGTAAAAATTGCCTATGGATGAAGTATTTAATGTTAAAATATATAAGCAATTTTAAATGCAGTTGTTATCACATTCGTATTTTAAATGTAAATATATAACTTATTGTCTCTAATAAACACATTATTCAGAGTTGAGTTCGGTCGGCGTTGAGGGCAGACGCGTTTAAGTGGCTCCTAGGAAATCTCAAATAAAGTCGGTTAAAATGGCCGGAAATCGTGCGAAGTTGTGTTGGATTAAAGTGTGGACAATTCTACATTAGTTGATATAAACCTGGCTATTTCATATAGCTGATATTTGATATTTGATTACAGCATCACTAAAAGTGTATATAAACAACTTGAAAATGAGATACAAGTAGTTCATGTCATAAACTCATAAATTACCCTAGTACAACAAGCATGCAAGGGTCACACCAGTGACAGATATATGAAGTGAAGTGAAATCAGCCAAGGAAGGAGGATAAGTCATAAATCACAGACCAGGCGATTTCAGAAAGCTAAGCTATACATAATAATAACGTGCAAAAAAATAACTACTAATTCCTTTTTTTCTAATTCTTTGGGACTTCCTGCCACATGCATTTTTTCTTTTTAACCGGTGCTCGGGGAATCTACAAAATATCACAATTAACCAGTATGATACTGGGAAATAACCTCTACGCCTGTGACTTTTACGTCAAAGGATCACTTAGAGGTTGTTTTTTAACAAATTAAAGAGAAAAAATACATGTGGCAAGTCCCAAAGAATCAGGAAAAATTAAGATAATGCCACAAATAACATTTAGATAATACTAATTCCTTATCGAAAATGAAGGTGGGTTTTTCATATAAAATTTTTCAAAAGAAGCCTTACGTGTCCAGCTACCCATCCTTAAAAGGATGTGCAAATAACGGTTTTTAATTTTAACTGAAAATAATTTATAATAGTGCTCGTCGTTTTTGATTGACCACGCACTTAGGCAGATGTAATTTAGTTTTTTCTCAAAAACGGTCGATTTTACGAAACGTTTTCAAGAGGTAAAAAAGTTTCTAACTGAATCATAATGTATAGTTCCTTTTTTTAATTGAAATAAAAAATAGCAGCCAGAAAGATATTTGCAAAATTATAAGAAGTGTAGTTAATATCACCCCTTTGTATAAACGCTAGATGGATGAAATAATTTCGTTAGACGCCTTTTCATTAGTAACAGAGATGTGCCAAATTTCGTCTTTTTCTGATTGCGTTTTTTTTTCAGATAGAAATTATAAACCGTTTTTTTGTTCGGCCCCCTAAGGGGGTGTGCTGGACAAGAAAGGCTTATTTTGAAAAATTTGATATGAAGAACCCACCTTCATTTTCGACAAGGAATTGGTAGTTAAATTTTTGCACGTTATTACGGGGCACCCTGTATTAATTTCATTTATTAACTTAATTTACTAACTCTATTAACTTTATTACCTTAACTTAATTTATCAACTCAAAGACTAATTAATTAAAGCGGCAGTTGAAACTAATTACTACAAAAACAAACTAATACAGGGTGTATAAAATATTGTCCCGGGCCTCTTTCTTAAAACCCGCTGTAAAAAGCTCTTTCTACCGCGAAACAGGGCTCATCTGTGCACTTCCACCGTAAATGGATATTTACCTGTGGAGCGGCTAATAAATAAAGGCCCCTTGCGGCGAGCTAATGCATGTATGTCTTCACAGACAAACAAAGTGGGCGCACTGATGCAGGACGTTGAAACAAAGACACAGATTTCTGTGAAACATGAAACGATGTGTGGACGCAGGTGGGCAGGGCGAGGTGCACACTGCTAGATTCAGAAATAGAAGAAGTAGAATAAAGAGGGAGATCATGATAGATGGAAACTTAAAAAGAAGCATGGAAACTAAAAAGAAGCATCTCGCAAACACCTACACTTCCCATCCTATATTCCTACCTCATGTGTCATGTGACTCTCGCTGCTGACAACAAGCATGTCCCATGTCCAATCCAGCGTATGCAGCCGGTCCGACGGTATATAAAAGCATCCGAGGTATGTTCCGGCACGCAGTTAGGGTGGAGCCGCCCAGACATGGCATGAATATGTCACAGTGAGTGAAGTATGCAATATTGGACAACTGGGCGACTGCATTTGGCCGTTCGGCGGGCGATCGAGCTACGTGTAAGGACGAAACTCCAGATTGGATACCCGGAATTGGCAGCAATGCCCACCTAACGCTGGCAAATCAATCAAATCAATCAATCAATCTAATAAACATATTATTCAATTTTGAAATGCAAACCAAAAAGACCAGAAATAGAAGAATTTATTCCCTAAATTAGATAGATATTATAATAAACTTGGCACCGACGTAACAACTTATGTTTCTGAAGCAGAGTACGGAATAAAATATACAGGATGAGTCACTAGAACGTGGACGGTCAATAAATTCTCAACCGCTTAAAATTCGAAAAAAATTCTCCAATAGCAATTGTAGGAGGTGAAGAGTGACATATTTTAAAAACATTTTAGAATCTACGGGGTGTTTCAAATTGTGGTGGCAAGTTAATACTTGGATTTTTTAAATGGAACACCCAATATTTGTTTAAACATTTACATTTGACTCTTAATTCCTTATCCAGACATGTATCATTTTTATGGATTTACATGCGATGTGGCCACGTTACTCCACTTTGTCCGATAAAAAATACATTTGCAGCGGTCAAGAGTAAAATTTGCAAAAAAGGCATTTTCATTTTGTACCTGTGGTCGTTGAGAGCAGCTTCAGCCGAGGCAGGCATGCATTGCTAGCCATGTCTCGCGCAGCTACTTTGAGAGGAAGCCTCGGAGTGTCTATACGCTTATACAGTTTCATCAAGCTCGTCTAATACAAGGCGAGCAAAAATCGGAGATTATTTTTCTATTTAAAATTATTCGAGAATTTGGCGAAGTCGCCAGGGACACGATATTGTGGTAAAACTAATAATTAAGTATTTTCTAAGTAACTGATACCGAAACTGTTTTCAAAATGACAAATCCAATAGGGTTGCCATAATTGCGTAACTATTGCAGATTTACATGAAATTTGGAACATGGAGATATTTATTTTACATTGTAAAAACTACATAAATGCCACTAAAATGGGTGAAATGAAATAGAAAACGGTTCCAAAAAATTATGGAATATAATCATTAGAGTCCGGGCCAACCATGCTGCGTTAAAATGGCTGTTGCAATTGAAAACCCTGGAAGGTCAACTGGCTCGATGAATAGAATGGCTGGAACAGTATGGCTTCAAAATGGAACATCGACCTGGAGAATCTCAGAATCTAAAAACGCATATGCATATGAAAAAACTGAAGCTCTTAGACGAGAACAACTGAACGATACAGAGGGGCTGCATTAAGAGCAAAGGAAATTCGACGAGAGTGGAAGGATGTTTCGGACAAAGCAGTTGGGTTGAAGGCTTTATGGGCGCAGTGGAACTCACTTAGAGTCATGGACGGGCTGTTAAAGAGAGTATTGGAAAGCCTTGATGGGAAGCAAATGATTCACAGGTATCGTATACCGAAAGTACTTCAGGACGTGCATAATGGAGCATCCGGTGGATACTTTGGCGTTAATAAGACCTTGAATAAAGTATGTGAACGATTTTACTAGTAAATAGTCGTCACGATGTGGAAGCTTGGTGTGGCAATTGCAAAATTTGTGCAGCCAGAAGCCACAGGCTAGAAGTAGGGGTGCAATGAAGCAATATAACGTCGGAGCTCCTCTTGAGAGAATCGAGATCGATACAGCCGAACCATTCCCAGTAACCAAGAACGGTAACAAGTACATGCTGGTTGCCATGGGCTATTTTAGTAAGTGGCCGGAAGCCTATGCGATTCTAGACCAGGAAGCGGTCACTGTCGCCAAAGTTTTGGTAGATAATTTGGTATCTCGATTTGGTGTGCCCCTGGAGGCGTATTCAGATCAATGGAGAAACTTTGAGTCAGGGGTGTTTCAGCAACTCTACATGTTATTGGGAATCCACAAAACACGGACAACAGCACTTCATCCGCAATCGGATGGGATGGTCTAGCAACAAAACAATGTGATGAAAAAACATCTCTCTAAAGTAGTTCATAAGAGTCAACGTGACTAGGATCTCCACATACCTTTATTCCTCATGACATACCGAGCTGCTATGCATGAGTCTACGAAGCAGACACCGGCCCGTGTAGTGTTTGGACATGGGATCAAACTGCCGTGTGATTTGATGTTCACAACACCTGGCGGAGAACAGCTTCCTATGAACAGCTATGTGAAACAAGTGAACTTCTAAGAAATGTCCTTGAGTTGGTTGGAGACCAAATCACCATAGCAAGTGACCGATTGAAGGCTCGTTATGACCGTAAGGCCAGTTCAGGAGGGTTCAAGGCGGGAGATCTGATTTGGTCACCGAAACTTCAACCACCTGCTTGGGGACCGAAATCTGTTATTACCCGAATTAATGATGTCGTCTATTGGATTCAACGAAGCAAAGAGTCCAAGGTAAAGATCGTGCATTTGGATAGACTGGCAAAATATAATGATAATTCCTAATTAATTGACCGGGGCGATCAGGCTTAAGGAGGGTACAATGTTACAAGTTACGCCTCCTAGCGGCTGGTAGCTCATGAGTGGAAGCCGGAATTAAGTAGCAATGGTGATAGGCAACAGTAACTGGATTCACCAAAATCTGTAGTGTGTGCCATCTCTGATGCAATGGTAGTACGTTTTTTACTTATAGAAGAGGATCGAGATTTCTACATTGTCCTGGGTTGCCGCAGGCGAAGATTCTTGACTTTGCTGAATTGTATTTAAGCCGATGTAAACATGCGAGAAAGGAGTCGTTAAATAATTTAAGGTTAGAAAATCGGTACAAAGTGAACAGTATATCAAGTACTAAACATTGTTAAAGGTTATTTTAGTCAGTAAAAGTGTATTTTTTAATGAAAGTATTGTGAAGTTTTCAGTAAGTTAGCCAATGAAGTGTGTTAGTGTTGATCTCTTGTTATAACTTTTGAACCCACGGGTGGTGGTGAGGGGTGGAAACACGTGACATTATACACATGCATATTATTAATTCTCACTTATAAATAAATGGACGGTTACTAGGAAGTACGTTATTTTTTAGGCTATTACTATTAGTCAGTGCGTCCTAGAATATGCGTTCTTGAAATGTATATAATATGCATTTTATTAAAGCTCATAGTTCATTGTTGTACCTTTTATATTCTTACACACATAGGTAACTTTTAAAAACTAAATTCAGATAATTAACTTTAACACTTACTGATCTGGACAATAGACCGCATTCTAATTATGAATGTAGGGGTGGTTGGTAAAAAAAAAACAGACTAAACTTAAAGGATATTTACATTTATTAAAATCAGCTATTTACAAAATCAACTTAAAATATGTGACACGTGTCGATGTTTAGACGCAAGCTGAACTGCCGAAATCTGCTCGCATCAACATCCAGCATCCCGTAGATGACCTTGGTCAATGGCGACGTAGACACTAACATTTTAATAAGTTCAGAAAAGTTCAGTGGTCTTGATAATCCTAAATAAAAAATTTGCTGTCGCCCTCTAAATGCGGTGCACCCATAAAACCTCTTTGGGTGCACCGCTTTGGAATAAATATTGACGACGCCCGTGTTTCATACCAAATTGTTTCTTTCTTCTAACACTCATTTTTGCTGTTAATAGTTAAAATTTTAACTAACCCACTAAGTGAATTTTTTTACGCGTTTAATTTAAAGCCATAACCTTGATTTAATACCACGAGCTTCCAAAAGAAGGAAGAATGCAAATGTGATAGGTATATAAACTTAAATAAAAAATAAATTACTTAAAAGTCTGAAGCACGTTGTCTTGGAGTGACGGAAGCATGCATTACCCACACATTTTTTTTTAATGCGTCTTACAATCTAGAACACCGAAACTGAAACACGGTTTATATAAAAAATAACATAAAACAGCCATAAATTCTTTGTCAGAAATAACATACAAATTGTTACATAAAAAATGTATAATGGACTTATTAGAGTATATTTTTAGTTGGTGAAATGTGGAATTTATCTAACGATATATTAAAAAGTATTATTAACATATTATATTTATAAATATATTCTACGTACACGAAATTAATAAAAAATGAATAAATTTAGTTAGTATAATAATAATTAATACATATTAGTTCTCGTTCTCATGCTTAAGATAATATTTACATATACCCAAGGTTAAATTATTATATGAATTTATTGACGATATTAGTGATATTGCATAAAATGTAACACGTGTACAAATAAAAATTCAGTAGATACCAAATTTCAAATCAATGTCTTAAACGGTTCCTGAGAAAACGTGCGCACAAAAAAAAAGTTACAGGCAGACAGACAGACAGACAGAAAATATATTTCTTTTGCACAAATTTAAAATCTCGACGATTCATGACATTCTAAGTCTGTTTGAAGAATAACATTTTTTGATAATTCTTTTCGATTATTATACTTACTTCCACTCCACTACGTGAAAGCAATCATCAAATATTCGATTCATAGATTCGCTTTTTATTTTCAATGTTTTATGCTAAGTTGGTATGTACAACATGTACATGTAATTACAACTCTATATAATGCTGTTTTCGCAAGAAACTTTAACCGAAAAATATGATGTAGTAAGTTATAGTAAGTTCCTCCACTCAATTACCATTTGTAAATAAATGTAGGTCTTTCCAAAAAAATGGTACAAATCCGTTCGGTTTTAGGTAAGTCCTTTGGGGTATTAAATATTTTTCTGTATAAAAAGGATTATCATTATACATTAAAAATACCACTAAACATGAACATACCCTAGCCAGGATTTGAACCCGAGTCTCCGTGGTCGCATGCCTAACACGTTAGGTCGCGTCACCGATCTGTTGTAAATTCGCATGATCCTTCTACGTTTCATAATAACCTTTCCCATATTTTGCTAGCTATGTCGTCAATTTGTAGTGTAAATATAGCAAGCGGAGGAATTTTCTATTTTTCGAAATCGATACCGAGTATATATTGGAAATAAATAAAGTTCAAGGATAGAGGCAACATTTTTATTTGAAATTTTTTCTTAGCAGTTCTCGAGAAAGTCACATGTGAATTTATAAGCATAGCACATACAGTGGTCAGAAGTCGGGATTTTGCTCGAAAATTAAAAATATCTGCTACTGGGCCAATCTAGTCCCCCCCCCCATGTTCAAGGGTCCTGAAATCGATTCCGGGGTCCAAAGACGTTTTTGACCCTGACTACCCCCAAAATCGCCCCAAAACCACACCGTCTCTTTCCCGACGTAGACATCAATCCAATACTGTAATTTGGTGAATTGGCCTTCTTCATAACAAAAGGGGGTACCTCTAGAGGGGGATGACCCCAATCACCCCTACCCCTCGATTCAACCCCTGTAGGGAATGGATTCTTTTTTTGTTAAAAATATTTACAATTTTTAAAAAGGGGGTTTGTTTGTTGAAGGGAAGATGAAGGTGACCAGGGTTATAATCAAGGCTGGTTACAACCCCTCTAAAGGGTGGATTTTTTAAATATTTACAATTTTTAAAAAGGAAGATTATTGAAAGGAAGATGAAGGTGACCAGGATTATAACCAGGGCTGTTTACAACCCCTCCAGGGGGTGGATTTCCTCTCCTGAGGGTTGTTACAACATTTCATCTTCCCTCCATTAAACCCCCTCTCTGAAAATGTTGAATATTAAAAAAATAATTATAATAATCCACCCCTTGGAGGTGTTGTAACCACCCTTGGTTATAACCCTAGTCACCTTCACCTTCCCTTTAACAAATCCCCTTCTTAAAAATTATAAACATTTGTTACAAAAAAAATTAATGCCTTATAGAGGTTGAATCCAGATTTTTTTTATTTAACGCGCGAGAATGGAACGTTGCGACACATAAGTATGGCTCGCGAAGCCTGCGCGGTCACGGTCGCGCTACACTAAATTTGTTGCAACTTTTGAAATAATTAATGAAATTAAACTCAATACAGCGTAAACGAAACAAGAAACATCTGGCTATTGGATTATCATATTTTCAAATATAAAAATGAATGTATGTAGGAATAGTACATATATGAAGTCGGAACATATAGAGATATTCGATGAAATCGGTAGAAGTTCTACCATTACTACAATTTTTAAGATAAAAATCTGAAACTTTTACATATTACTCTTGAAGTAAAGTATAAAAAGATCCGATGAGTGAAAAAAATCTCACAAATTTGTTTTTGAAAATGTACACTTCCAAAATTTCAAAATCTTGAGAAGGCGATAAAGTTTGATGTGTGTAACTAACTTTAACCACCTATTACTCTGGTTTAAATCGCGTTATTATACTCTTCGCAAATTCAAACGAAGAGTATATTGCATTCGATCGGTACATTTCTAAAACCGGTAATATTGCTCGTAGAGAAACGATTTTCATATCACTGTGTTGGTGATCGAATTCTGAACAACTTTCAAAATGTCTGTCCGTCTGTCCGTCCGTCCGTCACGTTTCTTGTAAGCACGATAACTTAAGAACGGAAAGTCCGATTGTATTGAAATTTGGACAGTAAGTTAGTGTTAGCTAGTGGACGAACCCCATTGCTTTTGAACAAAATCGATCAATAAACAAAGAAGTTATAAATAAAAAATATTAAATATTTTTTTTATGTTTTGTAATTAAACTAAGAATGCCTAAAACTAATATTTACAAAAAAAAAAAAAACTGTGCAGAGTATTCTATAAACTGTGCAACAATTATATAAAGAGTGCAGTAAATCAGCGAAGGGTATAACAGAGTTAGCTTGTTAGATTTCTGTAGGTGCGATTTTTAAAGCTTGAAATGTGTACTTTAAGGTGTTTTAAAGGTATTTATCTTAAAAATTGAATTAACCTTCTTTATTTTACGAAAATAAAAGAAAAATTTTTGGTTGCTCCAAAATTCGTGAAACAAGGGGTAAAATAAACGTTAATATAACTATTATTACAAAAATTATTTGGCATACCTGTTCATGGGATCTTTTTATACATTACTTCAAGAGTAATATGGGAAAGTTTCAGATTTTAATCTTAAAAATTGTAGAAATGGTAGAGCTTTTACCGAATTCATCGGAAATCTATATTCCGACTTTAGATATGTATCATTCCTACATCCATTCATGTTTACATTTGAAAATATGATAATCCAATAGCCACATATTTCTCGTTTCGTTTAAGCTTTGTTGAGCTCAATTTCATTAGTTAGTTCAAAAGTTACAACAAATTTAAAGAAGCGCGTCCGTGACCGCGCACGCTCCGCAAGCCATACTTCCCTAATAGCACATGGACGTCCCGAAAACGTCCCAAGAACGTACTCACAGGACATGAAAACGTCCCCAGGACGTACTCTACCGACGTAAGACGTACGGAGGACGTTTGAGGGACGTTCCGTGTCAGCAAAACGGGGTGTCCCGAGGACGTCCCACCCAGGACTTATGTGGGACGAATGTAGGTCTAGAGAGGACGTCCTGAAAACGTTGTTAGGACATACTATGCAAAACATATAGGTACCCCCCCCCTCCACCACTTTTAAGGTGTATTCACAGCAGAGGGTATTTATGTCCCTTTTTGGGTTTTCTAACCACATGCATTTCTTTCGAAATAGAATCCAGTGATCGGATTCTATTTCGAAGGGAATAAATGTGGTTAGAAACGAAATCACTAGCAGGGCTGTCAAGAGAAAATTGGAGCGGGGGTATAACATACGAAATGTGTCATTATATATAAAGGTGAATTATTTAGTACGTTGGTACACGGTGTAGATAAACAGAAAACTTGGGGATTACGAGAGGTTCATCTGGGAACGTAAAAATTAAACTTGCTAATTATTTCAGGTACGTCAAAATAACAAATGCATTAGAAGATTTAGAATTATGCTAAAACTTACTTTATGAACATCTACCACATAATTTTGCGATTCACCTGATGGACTGCTTGCAAAGATAAAAGAGGACCTCCGTTGCATTTTTCCCGATTGAAATAATCAACTAATTTCACCACCATATTTCTGGCTACTGCATTCAGTCTTTGGTCGGACATTTTGAGATTAGTTTCTTTACAAACAGTGAAACTAAAGCACTAACAAACTATTTACGCAACAATTTACATAATTACAGGAAACTTAAAACACCACTGTAAAAAACACTACAAACTTACATAAATAACGAGAGGAAATAGCAAATCTTAAATTTGACAAATGCGTCAACTGTACGCTAGAGAACTGACAGAATGCGTTGATTGCGGCTAATATTCATCTATAAAACGCATCGTTACGCCTGGAACTTCTGTCGTAGCTCCATCAGACGTGACTTTATGTTATTTACATTGCAATGTGCTGATAGAAAAATCTCATGTCTTCGATAAGTACATAAATTGATGACGTGAACGACAAGATTCGTGATTTCAACTATATATATTTCTCTACTGTGCAAATATTAACTAATAGTCCAGGAACAGTATTTATTATTTAGAAACTCATCACAAGAATTTCGTTTGAGTTAATTAATTCTATAGAACATAAATCACGACAAAATGGACTTTTTCATCTACCAACCCCTCAGTTTGCCCTTTGTTCAAGATGTACGTTACATAAACCCGTTTTAAATATACGTGTAGAAATTAGTCTGATGGCAATTTAGTCTTGATATGCATAATTTTTTATTCAGGAAACAATACATTTAAGATGTGGTAGAAACTTCACCTAGCGGAGAACGTCTTCTACTGTTAAGTGTGTATAGTTGCCTCCATATATTTACTGCACATAAAAAATCTCAAAGCTGTGCCGCTTACGTATAGATGGAAGAGCGGGGCATGTTCCAGTTTGGTAGAAAATGTTAAATCATAAATATAATGTATTTCTTAATCCGTAGAATATTTCTCATGTATAGGATGTTCTGGCATAATTAAAATAAGAAACAAGCTAACCATTATACTCTTCGCCGATTTACTGCTATTTTGATATAATTGTTGCACATTCTATAGGCTACTCTTCGCAGTTTTTTTGAAAATAATAGTAGGTTTAAACATTTTTAGTTTAATTACAAAACAAAAACATTTTTTTTTATTTAAAAAATTCAAAACTTTTTTATTTATTGATCGATATTGTTCAAAAACAAGCTAACACTAACTTAATTTCAATACAATCGAACTTGTCGTTAAGTTATCGTGCTTATACTTGATATCACCGTTTATGGCGTGTGTACGGCTTGAGCTACGCTTTGCTTTAAGATTTCTTCTCACTCATACATATATCGAGAGGTAAGCTATTCTAAACCTACGACTTTCCACTTATAAAACTTCCACAATTATAGGTTCATCTCTTTCTTTCCTTCATGCGGTTAAACTCGATAATGAGCCAACGTTTGTGCCCACTCAATTAGCATAGCCGTGCGGCGCGTTTTGAATGGTTGATCCGACACTGTTTGTCCCTCGCTTCAGATCATCTTAGACCATACGTTTTTCATGACGCACACGCTATAAAAGGTGATTCAGACTATAGAAGAAATGACGGACGGACGGACAGACAGACAGACAGACAGTCAGTCAGACAGACAGACAGACAGACAGACAGACAGACAGACAGACGGATATACAGACGGACAGACAGACGGACGGATTTTGCTCAAACACAATAGGGACGGATGGACATTTTGAAAGTTGTTCAGAATTCGATCACCAACACAATGATATGAAAATATCTTCTCTACAAGCACTATTACCGGTTTTAGAAATGTGCCGATCGAATGCAATATACTCTTCGTTTTGTATTTGCGAAGAGTGTAATACCCGTAAACAAGCCTTTAATTAAAATTTCTTAACTCCTGAAATATAGTTGCGCAAATCACCCCCCAACTAGAACGTCATACCCAGGGAACAGATTAGCAGAGCCGTTCTTTGAAATTATCTATCAATGTCGCGAAGGATAGGCAATACGTTCACGAATGCGTAAGATATCGTATATCTTGACGGACAACAGAGTAAGATTTTTCAATTTACCAAAAACGTCATTAAATGTCAGCGGAGAACACGATTTTTAATTATCTAAGTATTATTTTGTTTATTCTAATATTCAATACTTTTATGATATTTTTAATTCGTATTAATTTTAAGTACGGCTCTGTAGGACTGTCTAGGTCGGTAAAAATACTGACTTTGCTATTTTAATGCCATGTTTTATGGTGTTTTTTATTTGTATTAAATATGTGTAGACAACTATACAGGGTGTTGCATCATGAGAGGAACATAGCTTAACAGGAGGTAGAGAACATCAGTGGTAATCAGAACCTCCCATAGACATTTCTCATTTGGTCTTCATTACGAAGTTACAGGGTGTTTTGTCATTTTTGACAAAAACTACTTTTTGTCATTACTTTGACAGGAAATGGAATAATGGATTCATATTAGGTACAGTTAATACAGTGATGATCCTTAAGAAGTAGGTACATATGTGACATATGAAAAAATCCAGGACCGGAGTCACTAACATTTAGACATCTTCTTTACCTCTAAAAACATGACCTTGTATACATTCTTTTGAATTTTCTATACGATAATCGAAATGGACACAAAAAAAAATAAACGAAGTATTCTAGTTCACTTTTTTGTTACACCTTTGTGGTTATTTAAATACGGTGTTAAATATACAAGAATATGAATTTCAGAACGATATTAAATGAAAGTCACGTGAAACAAATAATTTTGTAATTAAAATTTGCAACCATTTTATTCGGCGTGAGTGATTCCTAATTCCGGCACGTTTTAAAGAGCAATTTTAGTAAAAAAATGTAGCCCTAATAGGTAATCGGGTATAAATTAACAAATTATTTTTAATCAACCATAGTAGGCTTAATCAAAGTGACAGATAATAACAAGAAATCTCCTAAGCAGTTGAATAATTAATTGTTTGTAAATTAATGTGTCACAATCCGCATTTAGTTTGTGAAGTACATTAAATTGTGAAAATGTAAGGTCTCCTGATTGTAACATTTGCGATTTCTTTTTATTGGGCCATTTAAAAAATGAAGTTTGTAGCGTCGAATTTGATAGTGGCCAATTAACCGAGCTCATCGTTACAGCCTGCGACGAAATACGGAATAATCCGGCAATAATACGTCGAGCAATTGGTGACCTACCTAAACGCGTAAGAAAATGCACAGAAGTTGAGGGAGACTACTTTGAAAATTTACTTTAGTGTAAATTGTATTTTATTTTTAAACATATTCAGTTATTGGCTGGTTGCTTATTGTTACCGGAACGGAAATTATTTTGTTAATTTCGGGGTTTTAGTTTTCATGCTTTCCAATTTTTATTAGGTGTGACATATTGCCGATTTTCTTGATTAAAGCAACTTTAACCCGATTACTTATTAGGGCTACAAACATGTTTTACTAAAATTGATCTTTAAAACGTGCCGGAATTAGGAATCACTCACGCTCAATAATATTTTTGCTAATTTTGGTTACAAAGTTATTGTTTCGCGTGACTTTCATTTAATACCGTTCTGAAACTCATATTCTTGTACATTTAATACCGTATTTAAATAACCACAAAGGTGTGACAAAAAAGTGCGAACTAGGTCATTTTGCATATTTTTTTGTGTTCTTTTTGAATATCGTACAGAAATTCCAAAAAATATATACAGGGTCATGTTTTTTAGAAGCAAAGAAGAAACCTAAATTTTAGTGACTCCGGACCTGGATTTTTTTTCATGTCTCACATGTACCTCTGAAGGATCGTTACTGTATTAGCTGTACCAAATATGAATCCATTATTCCATTCCCTGTCAAAGTAATAACAAAAAGTAATTTCTGCCAAAAATGACAAAACACTCTGTAACTTCGTAATGAAGGCCCTTTGAGAAGTTTCTATTGGAGGTTCTAATTACCACTCATGATGCAACACCCTGTATATTAGGGCCAAAAGGTTTTGAAACCACGACTAGGTCATTATGTGTAATTGGTACAATCGACCAAATAGAATAAACCTTTATACCTAATAATTTGTTCAACTACTGGCAATCAATGGCGCCACATACATATTTACAATAGTAACGGTTTTATTGCAACGGATAAATACTTGCGACCACACTGCTGTAATACGTGGGGATAATGTTGCCAGATTTAAGCATAATATTTTAAATTTTAGACATATGATAGCTCATGCATAATTAACACAATCCGAATGCTTTCATTTCTTTGAATTACGTACGTGCGAATTTACGAATTTCGTAAATCCGTACGCCCCTGGCTCTATTGACAAGACTTCTGGGCCCTAGTATAGTACATTTGTTTACAACTATAACTTTCTAGGAAGGTTATTTTGTAACGAGGAGATGAGCAAATTAGCAATGCAAAATAAGTAGGAAGAAACGTTTGAGGCAAAAGCTTAAAAGTCCAAAACAACGAACATTTTCTTCCGCTTTGTAGAAACTAGAAACGCCACAAGAGGCTAGGTGAAAATTATTTTTTTTAAATTGAGCCGCTATTAGGTTACTATAAAAATTATGTAATAGAATTTCGCAGTCGCCCGGTTAATAATATCGATAATAAGGTCACTAAAAACGAACAAATAACAAAAAAAATTATATAAAAAAATACAAAAAAAGCTTTTATTTTAAAAAACTGTACTAAAAAGTAAAATGAATTTTTTTTTTGTACTTTTTAGTACAGTTTTTTAAAATAAAGCCTTTTCTCAAAAACATTTTTTTTTTTTATATATATAGTTCTTTTTCTACATAAGCGCATTTTACTCTTGAACCACTTTCATATTTCTTGAAGCCTGAAGTGTACCTGAAATAGTTATCGGACACGCAATAACTTTTGGCGGTATTTGAACTTTGGTTGCGCAACTAAAAAAAAATGTTCCATTTGTTGAACACTTAATCGACCACACTGTACATCCTGGTTGTAGAATCAGGTCATGCCTATCATAAAAATGCATTGTCATCGAAACTGAATCAACGCGTAAAATTTCAACTCCGTAGGATAAGAGGACGTAAGATTTGACCTAAACAAAGTAACACACTAACATTGCAAGTTAAATAAAAGCTTGTAATAAAAATGGAAGATATTTTTAACAGACCCCAATATCGATATTAAAAAATAAGGCTCAGTTAATTGGGGGTGGTGAATTTTTCTTCCACATCCACGTAGTGGATTGGAAGTATAGTAAACGTAAAAAAAAAATCAAAATTTTAACATTGGAAATGTTTGTTTTCGTATATGGGGTAGAGTTACCAGTTTTTGTACAAGGTCAAAAGACAGCGGTGTCGCGGTCGACTGAGACTATTGTATGCAACGGCTGATATACGCAAATGTAATATGGGTTGCATATATCACAGGGGGTCAAGTTACCAGTTTTCATTTAAGGTGAAAATATAGCGGTGTAGTGGATCGTGCTACTTCCGGACAAGGCGAAGCTGAGTCCGGAAAAAGTTGAAAAAGTTTATGTTTTATGTATGGTGTTATCATTTCCAATGCCCCGATGGCTGCAAGGATTGCGAAATCTGTGATTTTTTTTTTTTAAATGGGTTTAGAATGTCATGAAACGTCGAGATTTATAATTTGAGCGAAAAAAAATTTTCTCTCTGTCTGTAACTTTTTTTGTCCTCACGTTTTCTCCGGAACGGTTTAAGATATTGACTTGAAATTTGGTACATATATTGTAACGAGATCAGGAACTGGATTGTTTTTTTGAACATATCCGATGAAGGGTTGGGGGGTAAATAGGAGGAAATAAGTAAAACAAATTAGTAAGAGTACAGAAACGTAAAATTTGATGTATATGTACTAGAGGTCAAGGCCTCAATTTTTTTATGATATTTTCCATCCCCCCAGCACCTCCACTCCATTATTAACGGGGTTGATAAAATCAAATTGAGATATTCACTTGAAATTTGGTTTACGCATATATTATAATGACATCTGGAACTAGATTATATTTTTGGAATATTCCGTTGAAGGATTGGGGGTTAAATAGGGGTAAATACGGGAAAATAAGTAAAGTAAGCTGGTAAGACTACAGAAATTTGAAATTCGGTGTATGTACTTTTTTTATAATATTTTCAGCCCCCCACCACCCCTACTCCATTTTAACAGGGTTTACAAAATAAAATTTAGATATTCACTTGAAATTGGGCAAATAACAACATCTGGAACTGAATTAGATTTTGAGATGATTCCGTTAAAGGGGTGGGGATTTAATTATAGGTAAATAGGAGAAAATGAGTAAATCAAGCTTTGTAGAGCACCAAAACTTGAGGTTTATTGGTGAGTATACTAGAAGCCAAGTCCTCAGATTTCTTTATAATATTTTTCACCCCCCCCCCCCCCCCCAAACCATTAATAAATGGGTTGATGAAATAAACTTAAGATATTCATTTAAAACTTGTTACACGTTTGTATTTTTTGTTGGAGGGGTGGAGGGGCGTGTGTAATTGGGAAACATCAGTAGAGCAGGCTAGAAATATTTTTGGCGTATGTACTAGAAACCAATGCCTGTAAAAGACGTAACGGTAATACGGGGGTCCAGTAGAGATTTGTATAACGCTTGGAAATTCGGCTGTTTTTTTGGACACGAAAGCGTTCGGTGCTGTTACATCGCATACTTTTTGAAAGATCCAAATTTGATTTTGAATTTGATTTTTGATACCTAGAATCATATTCTTGCATTTTTACGTCTCGACGCTGACCGACGCCTAGCGTCGTTTTTGTAAAACTCGTGTATTTGATAAATTTTGATTCCGAGATTCATATTCCTGCATTTTATGTCTCGACGCCGACCGACGCCTAGCATCGTTATTGCAAAATTTGTGTATTTGATCAATTTTGATACCTAGATTCATGTTCTCGCATTTTTACGAAACCTGTTTTTTTTTGTAGAATATTAATTTAAAGACTAAGTATTACAATTACTTCGAGTTGTGCAACTTTTTAAATTTTTTGTCTGCAGCTTAATAAAAATTTGAAAATTTCTAAAACTTTTCTTTATTTTTATCCCCTGTACATTTTGCAGATTATGTAAATATCATCCCGGGCTTGAAAGTTAGCCAAGTTCATATTCAATGTCTTAACGAAACTTGCTAAATTGCAACTTCTGTAAATTTTTTTATGACATCTGCCCCAAATATTATTAAAATTCCATGACCAATTATTTCCGCATACTCAAGTGCACATACAGTCAAGAAGTTTACTTTTAAAAAGACTTGGAGGGAAATCTGGATGTGGAAATAAAGATTTCTTAGGCAGCGGTTTTTATTTTATAATTTCTGATAGCTGTTTTCTTAAAGGAAGCTCAACTTTTTTAAAACAATTTTTATTGTTTAAACTGAGACTTACGACATGCGCATGGTTTTGGCACACATGGTTTATACTAATAATTATTGCACACTTATATAAGTAACTTTTTCATAATTTTTAAACACTTGGTATAATTTTATTTTTATCATTCTTCGATTCCGAGTTTGATTTTAAAATAATAACAAAACTGTGAAAATTGCTTCAAATAATACAAAATCAGTTTAAAAATAAATGAAGATAACAAAACATACCTAGTGTATTTTTATGTACAAATAAAAAACATTTACTAGGTATCACAAAATTCCTTAATTTTATAATTTACGGGTCACGGCTCTAGAAAAACAGTTTTGATATCAAATATCATCTCTTTATTTCTAAAACGTAACGATGCTCTTGAATATTATTGTGAAATATTCAACAAACGAATAAATTTAGAGAGTATACCTATATGCTATAAAACTAAACAATTAAATAAAAACTATCAGTTGCAAACAGATTTTTTTGGCTTATAATTTAAAAAACAAAGGGTAAGATACTCCCCTGAGTTACTGATGAAAACCTTCCACCCTTGCTCTTGCAAGTAATTTTAAATAAACCACTGTAAAAAGTATTAAATATATTTTTATAATCAATAGAAGAAAAATCGTTTATATATCTAGAATAGGCAGGTAGTATATAATAAATATATTTTTTTATAATTTTTAAATTGTTCTAAACTAAGGAAATAAGTGTAATTTAAAAACTGTCAAAATAAATATATTGACAGGTTTATTCGACGAATTTTAGGAGAAGAGAAATAATAGAAATTCAGAGATTGGAAACTATTTGCTTTCATAAAAGTTCTTTAGAGTACCGATAAATAGTGTATTAACTCTTGTTAAATATAAATTGGTCATTTACGTAAGTATAAACAAAAATTAAATAATATGCAAAATTATTAATAACTCACCTTTATTTTTTAAGATAAACTGATAGGTACCTTTTTTAGGAAAAGTTAACCAATAGCAAATAAATATAATTTAATAGTACGTATGAGTTTTAAAAAATTACGTTTTGTAATATTTCTACATAGGCATAAATAATATAAATAAAGGTTTATATGAGGCATAAGTACGAAAATGTGAAATACGCCGGGGCGCGGGAGAGCCCGGCTGGGAGTTATAATTAATTCCAGAGGGTATTTTGTATTTTAGAAAGAGGGGGCAGCACGAAATAAATCAATACCGGTGCCGAGCCCCCCTTGTGTGAAACCTAAAGGGCGCAGTAAGTAGTGAGACGCGTTGAAGCCAAGCTATTACGAATACGAACCCACGCTGTTCACGCGAATATATCACAAAAAATATTATTATTGCACACGGTAAATATAAACAATGTGCTGTTGTGTTTAAATTTAATCCGTCGCTAAGTGTATGTATGTGTGATAGTGCACTTTGTCAGTTTTATACATATATAATTAGCCATACCCCACGCTAAATATAATTTTAATAAGGTTTATATTAATTCTAGATGAAGCTGAACGGTAAGTGTGTTCGAATTTTCACGGACAGACATCTAGAAAACATAGGATCGATGTTTAAGACCCTGTACAAGGATGAATTGTTAACTGATTGCACTCTCCATTGTAAGGATGGCTTCATAAAGGCCCATAAATTGATTTTGGCCGCTAGTAGCCCGTACTTTCGCAAGGTTTTCCTTGAGCATAATGATGAACATGCTATTTTTATAATGCATGGCATCTCGGTCGGCCAACTGCAAGATTTGTTGGAGCTGATTTACAAAGGCAGTATTGATGTACCCGGTGAAACTCTAAATTCGGTATTCGATTTAGCAGAAGATTTGCAAGTGACAGGAGTGTTGGTAGAAGACTCGGATTCTGTGAGTATTTACTTTGTTTTATTTTGATAGTCAGGGACGCATTGAGTTGTATTGCTCAAACACAAATAGAAAGTGCAGAGGCGGATTGGTCCAAAATTGCAATAGTATTTTTGAAAAATTATTCATTTATTTACTTAGTTTGGTAAATGTTTACGACATCCACTTATTCATTAGCAACAAACTAAAAATACTGACATATTTTACGTTATTTAACTAACAATTTGCCACCTACTATATGTTGTGCAAACACCTGCAAGTGCCACAAAAAATTCCCAAAAGTTTTACACATTTAATTCTCCATCTCACTCTCACTCACTGCATCACACTACTGTCTCCATTTACAACTGTAAGGGCTGCATTATTATTGTTCCTTGCCCTACTAGAAATGCCAAAAAATTATAATTTTGCAAAAAAAAAAAATTTTTTTCGAGAAATATCATTTTTTGCACTAAATAAAGGGATGCATTATGTTTTTTTTTGCAAATTTTTTCGTAGTTCAAGGTCGCTTGGCGTAAGTAATTGTTTTGGCATTCCTAGTAGGGCAAGGAACAATAATAATACAGCCCCTACAGTTGTAAATGGAGACAGTAGTGTGATGCAGTGAGTGAGAGTGAGATGGAGAATGAAATGTGTAAAACTTTTGGAATTTTTTGTGGCAGTTACAGGTGTTTGCACAACATATAGAAGGTGGCAAATTGTTAGTTACATAACGTAAAATAGGTCAGTATTTTTAGTTTTTTGCTAATGAATAAGTGGATGTCGTAAATATTGACCCTAAGTTTTAATAACTTATGCATCTGCTATTGTTATAATGTTGGTTATATTTAATACCTACAGTGTGTCTCACTTAAGCGTGTAACAGCGTAATAATTCTTTTGTTTTTTGCCCGATTAGAATAAAACTGATCTTAAAAGATGGAGGTCACCAAGGTCTATTTAAGGCCACAAAATCACTTTCCATCTTTAAATGCAAGGCCGTCTAATATACTAAATTGTATGGCATGAAAAAATCAAAAATCTTAGTAGGTTCCAAATTATTCAAAAACTCTGAATCCGAAGTTTAGTTAAATTCTGAAAAGTTATGAACAAAAACAGAAAGCGAATTGAGGCATGAATTAGAACTGATGGAGGTTTGATAGAACATAATATTTAATTTTTTTGATTGTATTTATTATTCATTTGTGTAAATTGTTAAAAAAAAAAAAAAAAAATTTTTATTTAAATGCCTCAGACGGATTTTTTTTCATCAAGACCTCATTCCTTTTTTAGAAAGAAACCTGATTTGTTTAGGTTATTTTCGCGATTTATAAAAAAGTGGTGGGGGATGAAGCTAAACGGACATCGGATTCGTGTTCAGCACATCGAAATACATAGGAATTACTATGTCGGGTTCCGGCTGCAGATCTTTTTTTTTTGTGTGGGCCTGTGTTAGGTATCAAGATTAGCATGATTTGTAATGCTACTTACAGGGTGCCCTTAATGACGTGCTAATACTTCAGGGTGTGATTCTTTAGGTCAGAAAAGTTCATATGAACAAATGTCTGTAACGGCTTAAATTTTTTGGTACATGGTGTTGATTTTTTTTTAATCGTTAGTTTTTAATATGTCAGAAAGTACTTTAGATATTATTTTCATTTCTATGTATTAATATGAATAAGATCACATATTTTAGTTAGAAGCAGTTATTTTATCCCTCCACCAGTGGCACCCCTGCGCACATATCCTTTGATATTTTTTACCAAAAAAGTGGTACGCCACTGACATCTTCCCCTGTGAATATTTCGAGGAATATTTTTTCCGATTAACCTGATCAACTCTACATGAAAACGGTCTCTTGCGTTTTTCTCGTCAGACGCACAGTTCTTAATTAAAACAATTAAATTCAAATTGCTTTATTTAAGAGTATTGACTAATACGTTTTGAACACAAATCTAGTTATCCTAGAATAAGTGACGTTTTTACAAACATCATATTCAAAACAATATTTGACATAAAGTAAGTTGTTGGCGTTCAACCGTCTCATCGTATTATTTCTTCGATTTTTAGTGTTTTATTGAACTTATTTTACTTTTTCGTTGTTTTTATTCAAATATCTCAGTAAATATGATGAATTATGCGAATGCGGAAATGGCAACAATGCATTGCGTATATGGTCGCGGAGGACCTTGGCAGTTGCCAGCAAGATCTCCCGATCTCAGTAATTTGAATTTCTTTTGTGTGGTCATCTTAAAACCCTGGTGTATAGAACTCCCATTAAAAGTTCTGAAGACTTAGAAACAATACGAAGTGTGAAACAATACGGAATACGCCGAGAAGATTTGAACGAGTGCGCAATTCGACGCAAAGACGGGCGGAGGCATGCCTATTAAGTGAAAGTGGCCATTTTCAACAATTTTTATAAAACAAAATTTATCATTATCAGTGTTAATAATTAGTTTCAAATTTAATTTAATTGTTTTAATAAAGAAATGTGCGTCTGACGAGAAAACGAAGGAGACCGTTGACCAGGCTAATCAAAAAAAATATCCACATGGAAAAATGTCAGTGGACTCGTCAGTGGCCTACCACTTTTTTGGTAAAAAATATCAGAGGACATGTACGCAGGGACGCCACTGATGGTGCGATAAAATAACTTTTCTAACTAAAATATGTGGTTTTATATCCCGCTAACACATGCCAAAATTGAAAATAATATCCAAAGTATTTTCTGAGATATTAAAAAACGATTTAAAAAATATTTCAACACCCTGGAGCAAAGAATTTAAGCCGTTGCGGATATATGTTCATATGAACATTTCTTCATAAAGTAACCTAATAGTACAGTAAACGAAGGACATGGCATTGAAAATTTCGGATGGTTTGGGATATTTGGACCCTTTATGTAAAAACATGCTCTGATCATGGGAAAAATACTACAAAAATTCCAAACATGCCGGAACAAAAAGTGTTTAAAATCGCATTTTCCATATGACAATGGTATTAGATTTGCAATTTTCCCTTTAGTTTTCCGTAAAAACGGAAGAACCACCATAGTATGTTAATTCTCCGTATTCCCGGAAAATTAAAAAAAAATCTAAGCAGCGTCACTGTATAGAAAATGCAATTTTAAACGCTTTTTGTTCTCATAATTTTTTTGAAAAAACGCATAGATAATCAAAGAAAACTATAAATATTTGTTTTCCGTTTTTTCGGAAAACTAAAGAGAAAATTGCAAATCTAATACCAAGGGTAATGCGGTTTTAAACACTTTATATTTTTTTCAAAAAAATGCTTATTTTACGAGTAATTTGCATTTTTTGCTAAAAATAATATATCTGTATATATAAGAACATGTTCCGGCATGTTTGGAATGTTTAAAATATTTTTCCCGTGATCAGAGCATGTCTTTACATAAAGGGTACAAATCTCACAAACTATCCAAAATTTTCTAATTTGGCCGCCATTTTGAGCTTCATTTACTGTATGTACTATAAGGAATCACCCTGAAATATTAGCACGTCATATACCCACTTAAGCGCTGAAATGCGGCGCATTTATATTAAAAAGCGCCGTTTTGCTAAGAAATTAAATTTTTAGAATAATTTTTCACCAGGTTGCTTTCCTTATACATACATGTGAGATAAAAAATTCTTCCTAAATGATTTTATTGGGTCTGTTCAATAACCCTGCATTATCTGCATTAGTGTACACCACTACACTGAACACTTGGTAGGTACATCTCTCATTAAAGAAATACTTGGTGTTCACAAATTTCCAGTATACCTGATACACTCCTGGCAACATTTACCAGGTCACAGAAGACAGGAACTATTATGTACATAATTTTTCTGAGTGTAGTACGACATATTACTGTCGGCGTCATAAAAATCAAGCTACGGACATCAAGGTAACGCGGTAAACTTTCGGTTGTATGGTTCCTGTCTTCTGTGACCGGGTATTTTTATAATGACAGTTGCACCAAGTTTTTTAAACACCGCGCCAATGATTCAATCTAGTAATCTACACTAGTGCAGATATTGCAGGGTTTTTGAGCAAACATAAATTTTCATCTCGGTCTACTTATAATTTTACTTTACCATGAAAAAATGCAAATTTGAGATTGATAAAAATGGACCTTTTGAAGCTCAACAATACCAAATATATCCAAATCGACAGTCTGTGAATGATTCTATTTCTCGAATACGCATCTTGGCGGCAACTTGAAATTTTAATAATAGTACGGGAACCCATCGACAAAAGTTGATCGGGCACCGCAGTTGGAGCCGCTTGGTGGTGGATGACTTATCTTTTTTGTCATTTTTTTCTGGGAGAAAGAAGCACTTTGGAGAAAATGTCCAAAAGACTTGCTTGTTTTTGCCCAAAAAATGTACCTGAATTTTTTCAGAATTGTTTGGCAACAGTTAAGCGGCCCTTTGTTTTTTGCTTCTCTCTCGAAGAGGTAGAGGTCACGTAACCTGCCTTTGGGGGGAAATGATACGTAGGTACAGATGCCTACAACATCTCCACCAAGCGGCGGCAACTGCGGTGCCCGATCCACTTTTGTCGATGGGCTCCTGTACTATAAGATCTGGGATAACCAACGTGTATGTGGGGTCGTTCCAGGGAGGGCGGCTAAATAGTCTTTTATCGAATTTAAACACATTTCAAATACATTTTTTTTAGGGTGCGGTTTGTATCGAATAGATACAAAGATTTCTCTTCAGTACCTGAGAGGGCCTAAAACAATTTTTCGTCCAATAAAAATTAATTAGTATGAGGAATTGTATCGAAAAAGATTATTGCAGATTTTTTTCAGATTTTAAACATTACTTACACATATTGTCTAAATGTTATTTGTGGCATTATCTTATTTTTTTTCTCCTTCTTCAATTCATTGGGACTTCCTGCCACATGTATGTTTTCTTTTTAAGCGGTGCTCGGGGAATCTACAAAATATCACAATTAACCAGTATGTTACTGGTAAATAATCTCTACGCGTGTGACTTTTACGTCAAAGGATCAGTTAGAGGTTGCTTTTTTAAGTAAACAACACAAATAAGTATAAAAACTTGAAATAAAATATTTCGTCGACGTTTCGGAAATCTAATCTGTTTCCTTTTTCAAGGTTTTTTTTTGAAAAATCTTTTTTGTATGATAAATACACAGCTCTAAGAATGTTTGTTATATTCAATATCCATAGATACTTACTATTTACATGGAACTGTTGAAATATAGTTAACATTTTTTAAATTTTTAATACAATGTTAAGTTTGCGAAGTTCTTCTTTTAACATTGGCAACCAAGTTGTACAGACATCTACGGAATAATTCGACACGCATCTATCCTCATTCAATAATATTATCGCGGATTCTTTAATTTTTCTTTTTTTTCTTGCTATCTGCCTCTTTTGTTAAAATTTTTTCCTAGTCCCAGTTTGGTTGGGAGAACGGACATTGAATAAACTGGGACTCGGCAAAAATTTTAACAAAAGAGGCAGATAGCAAAAAAAGAAAAATTAAAGAATCCGCGATAATATTATTGAATGGGGATAGATGCGTGTCGAATTGTTCCGTAGATGCCTGTACAACTTGGTTGCCAATGTTAAAAGAACTTCACAAACTTAACATTGTATAAAAAATAAAAAAAATGTTAACTATATCAACATTTCCACGTAAATAGTAAGTATCTATGGATATTGAATATAACAAACATTCTTAGAGCTGTGTATTTATCATACACAACAGAAATGTTTTCAAAAAAAGCCTTGAAAAGGGAAACAGATTAGATTTCCGAAACGTTGGCGAAATATTTAAATCCAAGTTTTTATACTTGTTTGTGTTGTTTATTTAAAAAAGCAACCTCTAACTGATCCTTTGACGTAAAAGGCACATGCTTAGAGGTTATTTACCAGTAACATACCTACTAGTTGATTCTAATATTTTGTAGATTCCCCGAGCACCGCTTAAAAAGAAAACATACATGTGGCAGGAAGTCCCAAAGAATTGAAGAAGGAAAAAAAAATTACTTACACATTACCTAGAAAAGTAACATTCAGGTTAATTTTGTGTTGTACCAAAATAGTTTTGGAAAATTAAAAATACGTTTAGGCCGGATAGGTATGGGAAAGTATTGTATTTTAATTGTAGGTGCACAGGTGCATCTACCTGAGACCCTTGGATCGTTTGTTTGTTATCAGGCTCCACAGAAGTAAAACATGTAGACTGATGAACAAATCCCTGCTTTGGTGCTCTTCGCCACCCACTCCCAAAATTTCTAATGAATTTGAAGTAACTCGGCAATGAAAGTAAATTTTAAGTGTACTGGGTGTTTGCTTTATAGTAAAATATAATATTATACTCTTCGCAAATACAAAACGAAGAGTATATTGTATTCAATCGGTACAGTTCTTCTAAAACCGGTGGTAATATTGCTCGCAGAGAAAAAAAATCATATCACAGAGTTGGGAATCGAATTCTGAACAACTTTCAAAATGCCCGTCCGTCCGTCACGTTTCTTGTAAGCACGATAACATAAGAGCGAAAAGTCCGATTGTATTGAAATTTGGACAGTAGGTCAGTGTTAGCTCTAGAAAAAACTCAATCGATCAATAAATTAAAAAGTTGTAAATTTTTTAAATATTTTTTTTTTCTATGTTTTGCAATTAAACAAAAAATGTCTAAAACTAATATTATTTACAAAAAAACTGCGAATAGTATCCTATAGAATGTGCAGCATTTATATAAAAGTGCAGTTAATCGGCGAAGAGTATAATGGTTAGCTTGTTTTATTCTGCCATTATGTACATAAATAAATTGTTATTTTTAATTTTGAAAATGGCTCCGTTTAATTAGGATCTCTGGTTGTATACAGTTAGTTCGTATAACAATGAAAAGAATCAAATTATTCCAAGAATTATCATTATGAAATTGCGAAGACAACTAGACCTGTTCGAAACTTTTTCGTTAATTTTTTAAATTGCACAAAATGAAAATTAAGATTGACTATTTAAAAAAAAATTATGAAAAGATGGCGCACATATTTTATATAGGTACTTTAGGAAAATATAAGTATTTGCTTCTATAGTTCAGTTAAATTATCATGCCAGGCAAAATGTTTGTAATAACGTCTAAATAACAATAACAAACTCGAAAATTTAATTGTCAATAGTTTAAGTGTATCAAGTCCTGGAACAGCAATTTTTTTTAAATGTTTTTTTTATGTTCTTTTTGGTGGTAATAACAAATAGGCGTAGAGCCGGCTGTACAGATTTCCTGTGAATAAGATACGTGAAAAACTTTGTGTGAGTGAGTAAGTACTACCACAGACATACAGGGAGCCACTTTTCATACAAGCAAATTTTTCCCGCGTCATGGAATTTTGACGACACTTCCGGTCACGATTTTTTGTGTCATCGAATACTTACATGAATAAAACTTACGTCAAAATGTAGGTTTTGAGGTATACAATGAGATTGTAGTCGGGTGCCAGGCTTCATTTGCCCGCAACCCTGAGACACCCTCGATTAACGTAATTTTTTGTGTTTTCTTAAGTCATCGAATACATGAATGATTTTTTTAAAGTTAATGTACAAGCCCTCTAGTCGTTAAAAAAAAATAGGGTGCCTCTTCTTGTTTGCCCGCATCCTCCTATTTTGACGCCACTTCCGGTAAAATCCCATGACGCGGGCAAAATTTGCTTATATGAAAAGTGGAAGTTCTTCATGTACTTATCTTATTCATAAGAATTCTGTACTGCCGGCTCTCTATCTAAACCTAATTTTTGAAATGATTTAATACAATTTTTTGACATTTCTTTAAATTTGTTTTTAAACAAATGCATTTTTTTATAAAAAATTAGTTTGAAAAAAAATTATTCATAGGTACCTAGGTATGTATTAAAAGCTCTCTCTCAAAAAAGTCGAAAATTGACATTGACATTTTTGTGCTAGAAGTTGCATCTGGTCTAGGAATTTTTAGTAAAACACCCTGTATACAGAGGATGGTAACAAAACAAGTTTTTTTTTAAGCAACACCCTTTGTATTTTTATAATGGTTAGCTTTCTTCATTATCTTTGCAGGTGTATATAATAGTTATAAATTTTTTTCTCTTCAAGTAACTGCATTAATTTAAATATACTGTCGTGAGCAAAATAAAATAGGACAAGTGTTATAACGTATTTTTTCTAAAATCTAATTGTGTACTTACATCTACCTTTAATTTTTGTGACATTGTTAGTTAGTTGTCAAAATTTATTGCACATATTCAAATAGAGTCAGATTTAGATTAGAAAAAAAAATTTTTTTGCTCACGACAGTACGTACAAAATATTGTTACGAATGTACGCCCCCTAGGGGATAATGTTGATAGCTCATGAATAGTAGCTGGAAATAAGTAGCAATTGTGGTTGGCAACTGCAATACCGACATTCGTTTATTTCATTAAAACGTGTAGTGTGCGTCATCTCTGAGACATTGGTAGTACGTTTTCTGGAAGCTTGTAGATGGATCGAGATTTCTACATGATTCTAGATTACCGCACGAAGATGGGTCAAGACTTTACTAAAAATATATGGAAGTTTGCTGGAATGCTTCTAGATGGCTTTTGTAGAGTATATAAGCGAATAGAAACACGTGGAAAGAAAGTCTTTAATGAATTGAGGTTAAATAATACCAAAGCGACACAAAAAGAACATAAGAGTGTAAATATCAAGTAATAAATAGTGTTAATAGTTATTTTTATACCAAGGCTGCGAAATTCATTTTTACGTACCGAGAACAAAATTATCGCCGAGGCCGCTTGCGGCCGAGAAAGATAATCTCCAGGACACTAAAAAATTTCGCGACCATGGTATACAGACTAATACAGTCAGTTCGATGGTGAAAATGACACCACCGTTTATGCCATATTTAATTTTAGCGGTGGCATGTCACACAGTTTCTATGGAAATGGTATATTCTGTATGTCAAAACATTTTGGCAGCTTTTGAAAAATCGTGAAAATGTCTGGCAGCGATGATAATTCAACTTCTTGCACTCCTTCAGGGTTGAAAGTATCGTAAATTCCACGCTTTCTAATTTAATACCTAAAAAATCGAAACAGCAATACGAAAACTGTTACAACGACTTACTATAATTACTAATTCTGTTTAATAAAAAATAATTGTTAAAATTTTTGAACCCACAGATTTTAAAGGGTGGTTTCCTAAGGGGCAGAAACACATGATAATATGATAATTACATGAAATAAATAATGTTTGATATACTTATGTTCCAAAATTTCAGCATTGCTCGGTAAACAAAAATTCAGTCATTTTACGCAATTGTTCTCAAACTCAATAGAGGTAGCATCTCACCAAAGGTTCCTGCCTCTTCCAGGTCTAATATTATTCCCTTTGCTCATTTCGCCGACCATGTTGGTATCATCTGACGACGATTAGAAGGTTTAACGCCGCTTTTGTCTAATTAGAAAACTGGTGCGGAGAAGCATGTGATGTATGGACTATGTAGAATTAGTAGGAATACATTGGAGCACCTTTCATTTATATGATTAGAGACTGTGCGGTTTGTGCTTCTGTTTGTTTTCAATATATAACTGAAGTCCTATTGAATTTAGTTCACCCTGTATATGAATTTTCCAGATTTGAAAATATTATGCAACAATATAAGATTTAAGTTAAGTTTAAATAAATTATATTCTTGTGGTCTATGGGATATTGGCTCATCGATAGCAAATTAACATAAAATAATTTTCAAAGTACAGAGAGGCAGCTGTTTTGACTATTAGATCTATCTATCGAGCACACACGAGAGAATATGATAGACGATCCATATTTAGTTTAATAACAAGACAATTAGCATAACTATGTTTAATTAGTACCTCTACTTATATGAACCAAATCGAGGCCTGTATATCATACTTCGATGAACTTAATTTAAAAGCTAATTTGTATAATTTATTACTTAATGGATTTCCTACCATTAGAAAATATTTTGAAAGAAAGTTTTCTCTATTAATTGAAATATATTGGTGACATGGTGACCATCTGCATTCTCTATAGCACTTCAAACCATATACTGAAAATAAATTTTTAATTAATTTTTTTCTACTAAAATGTAAGTAAACAATTATAGATGATATTTAATTTTTACTTCTTTCACTTCTAGAAATGCAATGGTTATGGAAGAGATACCAGGTTTAAAGGGCAGAAGAGGGTTGCTGTTGATTTTACTGCAGATGAAAATGATTCCACACCTGCTAAAATTGTCAAAAATACTGTTGAGAGGAGACCTAGTTCTGGTTCTGAAAAAGGAAGCATAATTAAAAAATCTTCTGGTAAATATGAGTAATCAAATAAATTAATGCTTGAGGAATAACTAATAAAATAGTAAATTTCCTGAATTCAAAACAAATAATATTTAAAACTATTTTTTTCACTAGTTCTATTCAAACGTGACATTTTCTGGCATTTGTTAGAGTATTTTCTATTAGCTAAAATAGATTTTGGGCTCTCTTTAGTTAGTATGCAATATAATACAGTGTGCAATTACTTGACATATTTGTATTAGCTAGAGATATAATTAATCCTTCAAAAATATGCTTCTAGGGGCAGAATATTTACTAAATGAAGTGTTTCTGTCAAGCTCCTCTATGAATACTTATTTTCATAAGGGTAATAACCGGATTGCAAATTACAGTTATTATCCGGACTATTTGTTTCGCCTAGCGTTACACTACTACTTGCAAGCACGTTAAGTGTAAAAATTACATTTTGATTATGCAGAACTGACAACAACATTATTGCCACCAGCATCAGAATAACTATTAAGTACAATCTTCTGCAATTACAAGAAAGGCTGTGACGCGAATTGTGGATGTAGAAAAGTAGGGTTGCAATGCTCCACAGTTTGTGGCCAGTGTAACGGACAAGCAAGTCTCAACGCTCCATCAGTATCAAATGAATAAAGTGAATATATCCTTAAAATACTTGAGGTTTTAGAGTCCAATATGATGGACAACGAGGATGATGATAATGATGTGGAATGTGGAAATTGAACTTGATCAGGCAGAGGAAACAGACGATGACGAACAAGAGGAATCTTAAACCATATAGCTGGTGATGATAGTTAAAAGATCATCTAAAAAAAAAAAGAATATACTATTTTGTAACTTGTGCTTCATAATTTACACTTCCCATTTATAATAAAAGAATAAAAAAAAATTTAATATTGTGCCACTTTATTCAATATTTTCACATATATTCCTTACATTGAGAAAAAAAATTAGAGATTCAAGTAAATGGAAATACTAAATGTTGTTTTTGTAAAATTGTACAACTATTTTATTTATTTGAAATACATAAATATTTATATATTGAATAACTATAGTCGTCTAAAGCAACAAAAATATTAGATCCGAGTAAATATTTACTTGATAACGTCAAATGACATAATTCACATGGGAAATGAGATAATTGCAAAAAACCGATTTTCGTGACCTTTGACGAATATCTTGGGATGCAGACACGAGATTATATGAGACTTTTCTACCAGTCTTCAGAATACCAAAACAAAGGTTTATTCAAATTTACAGCTTATTCCCTTCCATTCCGAGGTTGAATTTTTATTTTACTGGAGTATAATAGCAGTAAGAGGCAAAATATATTGATTCTCATTGCAATTGGAGACATGAGCCTATATGATTAAGAAAAAAAAACAAGTGACGATATTTTTAAAAATATTCGTATTTTGACATTTTCATAATTTATTTTTAACTTTGCTGTAAGATTTACTGTGGCAATTCTACAAATCTTCAGAAATTTCACAATCACTATGTGAAGTAATTTTATATTTAGCAAAAACCCAACTTGTGCTGTAAATGAAATCAATAAATAAACAATTGCATGATTATTTGTAACGCTATGAAAAAATCTGCTAGCCTATTGATTTGTATATTTAAATGTCTTTAAATGCAGTAGATAATAAGAGAAGATAGAATATTGTGTAAAAAAGAGGTGGAAATTACTATATGAGGCGTCAACTAAGTTCAGCAAGCACAGGAGTTTGGGAAGATTACTTTTCCATTGCATAATGTGTACTATTTTTCTATAACCTGATTGAACCCAAAATTATTGCTAATAAACAATGAAATAATTAATTTTTTGTCAGATTTATCTGTTAATAGTTAAAATCACTGTGTACAATCACTATTAACATACTGGAATCATGCATTTTGTGAGCCAAAAATGCTGGAGATGATCGAAAAAGTTCATACTTGTAAAAATGTAAAAGTAGTCAAAAATCATATACTATGTTCAATTCTGGAGAACTTCTAACTCACTAATCCCCATCCACAGAAGGAAATGATACACATTCCTCTCTAGTTGTACAATAGCTATTCTTTGAGTTTGATGCTTTAAATTCTCTCTAAAAGTGTTTTATAAATAATTGACAATACACAGTTCTTCCAAATTAGTACCTACTTTTTCAAGATCAATGGTTTATAATTTATAAATTATTTCATTTCCACTTTCATGTGATATTTTTCAAAATATCTATGTTTATATTAATAAATTTTTTAGACGATGATTTGAATGGATCCCAAGATGATGAAGATCATCTCGAAGTTACAACACAAGATACACACAATGCTGTCGACAGAACTAAAATTTTAAATACTGAGAGGTTCATGGGACACCCTGTGGATGAACAGAGTAACCTGAGCGTTTGGGCTAGAAAAGAAAGAAAATTTAAATGTGATCTCTGTCCCAGTAGGTAAGATTTTTAAATTCCAATACAATTTTTTTCATCTTATACAAATAAGAATAATATAAATACACTGGCAAATTTAAAGAAATCTGCATATTTTTTGTTTTGCAAAGCTTCATGTCATTTTGAAGCTTATATAAAAGATGTAATACAAAAATTAGTGTTTTTGCAAAAAATGGATAGTACATTTTGACTTGTTTTGAACATTCAATGATCAAGCAAAATTATAAGGATTATTTTTTCAATAACGTGTGTATCCCCCACGAGCCCTTATGACATTCTTCTTCCTATGCTTATGATATTATCAATCATTTCTTGAGGCAAATTCTCCTATATTTACTTAGAACAGCTCCCTGTGTTTTCAACAGTAGGAATTTTTGAACTAACTCGTCTGCCTAACATATCCTCTTAGTTCGAGGAAATTAGCATTTGACCTGGACAAAATTAGTGAAAATATGAAATTTTGCAGACATTCTTTGAGGTGTCCCAAACCCAAATCCACAAAAATCCCATGTCTGTGAAGTACATAAATTGATAACAACATTTACGATTTGGACTATAGCTACAATATTGTAAAGCTTATTGTGTACAAAACAAACAGGCTCTATTATTTTTACTATATATACTGGTTCTGTGGTTAAAAGTAAATGTATTCAGTTTACTGATAACTTATCAAGTCACTGTAGCCTATTAGTCTGCCTTCTACATTACATCCATCAAAAAATCTGAGAACTTCTCTGGTGCTAGCGGAAATTCAGAAAGTCATGGCACCAGCTCTGGGCTAGATCTCAATCCTATTGGTTACGGTTGCTCCTTAGTTGTTTATGACTTAATCTAGCACAGAACCTTTATTGTCTTTTTTTTATGTTATTATACAATTCTTGTATATGAAAATAAAATATAAATAATATACTTAAATCTACTTGTTTTTATTAATTTCCAGTTTTAAACGAGCCTCTCACCTAACTCGACATCAGCTTGTGCATACTGGAGAAAGACCGTTTGCTTGCCCCCACTGTGACAAAGCATTTTCCAGGCATGATAAACTGAAGCATCATATCCATAAAGCTCATGAATTGGGAAATGATGCCTTGCCACCTGATTCCCTATACGTATGTATTATTTTGGTATTTTTGGATCCTCTAAGTTAAAGCTCTTCATTTAACACTGATTTTTTTTTTACTTTAAAATGTAGGTATGTGTTTTTGTTAAATTTAAATTAGAGGAGTGTAAATTCATAATTGGTTGCTACTATAGACTGTGTGCAAGGTTTCTAGTAGCGCTGCTCGCGGCCAATGGTATAAAAATTGGATCTATTTTGTCAGCGCCACGTATGGAGAACTATATAAAAATATGTTTTTTAATGTAGTTATGCTTATGTGGTATTAATATTACTTATATTATAAAATGTATGTAAAAATTATGCATTTCAACTTTTTCCCGTTTTTAAATCTGAAATATATAATTTTTTTGATATTAACAGCTTAACCTATAATAATGACGAATACAATTTTGAGTTCTGGATTTGTGGAAACTATATATGCATTTCATTAAATTCACCGATATTATTTTTATAGATTTATTGCAATAATTCCTGAATAAATTGTGATTAGAAATCATGCTTTTACTTATTTGACCCTTTTCAGTGCTTTGATTTTGCTCACCTTTCAAAGTTACATTTCCACTCAGGAAACACTAATACAACTGCCTGGAATACAAGATTTATTTGCAGGTGGCTTTATTTTTGTTCATATTTCGTTTATAACCGAAAACACTATTAAAATATAACTCTTCACATTCAAATAATAATTTTTATTACTGAACAGATGGGAAAATTAAAGTCCAACATTTACAGCTATGCTAACCGCAAGCGCTCGCCCCTTTATACATAGTTTATAGCAGATCCATTGTTGACAGTAATAAAGTATGGCAAAAGCATGACCTTCTGACACATACACAGCTGCTTTTATTGGAGGGTTTGCAAATTCCATAATGTACTATGGATGTTCCTTTTAAATTGTTTGCAAAACTGAAAAAGCTGACCCATTGTGCTCAATATTTCCTTCTTACATCAATCTCGAATGAAGAAATTTATAAAGTGTAATCACTGTACCACTTCAAATAAATAGTACCTTTTATTTTGTTTGTCAAGAGTATTTATTTTTTGCTCCACTGTCTGATTTTTGAATCTACTATAGCTTTAATAACTCTGGAGCTTACTTGGTTCAATTATAACACTGGTAAGAAGAGCCATTCTACAATTCATGAGGGACAGACACAGACGTGTTTTACTTTGTACTTATGTATTTCATGAGCAAAAACTATACAATCGTACCTTGTCATTGTGGCGATACTAAAACTTGGTGGAATATACACAATACAACACTTCGGACACCAAAACTATTCAATCATTGTGACAATAATAAAAGTTAGTAAGTTAAAGTTGCTGTAAATGCCGAATACACCATTGCCATTGTCTGTCACAACACACACTATTACTTGTCGGTACACATAAAATTAAGATAACGTTCAGTGGTAGAGATAGAGAAAATAGTGCCACTGATTTAGCTTTGCAAGCAAACGCTTCAGAAAAGTACTGCGACAAACTAATGTTACACTGGAACAATCGCCTTGCAGTGTTCATGTGTAACTGTTAATTGTTCATTACGAGTAAGTTATTTTAGCACTAAGTGACTCGACGGTACGTTACCTGAAAATATCTCGACAAAATAACGGTACAGAAATAACGATCTATCTCTAGTTGGCAGCATATTCGTTAAACATGCAAGGATATTTCTACTTGCTTTTCCTATTGACCTAGTTTCTATTAAAAATATTTGAATAATTGCAGAAATTTGGTCGAGACGTAACAGCATTTGCTTCTAGGCCAGGGAGTTTTGGGTTTGAATCCTGGAGTAGAATTTTTTGGGAAAAAGAAAGTAATTCCAGTTTATTAAAATATTGATCCTTTATCTTACACAAGGTCACTTTGTAGATAGGGGGGTTGCATTACTTGTGGTATTTAGTAATATGTATCAATTTCAGACGATTGGACATGTTCGCATATTGACACCTGAACAAACTATGATAGAATCTCCAGAACCTATAGTTCCATCTCCAGAGCCGGTATCAAATCCAATTTCTCCTCCACAAAAGAAGAGAGGAAGACCAAGGAAGTACCCCATAGGTAAATTATTTCAATTATATTACTATTTTTTGTGTTTGCATTGTATTAGTTTGTTGTTGTAGTTTTGATTTATGTCTTTTGCAACCAAAAGCATGATGGTTATATTAAAAGTAATATATTTTCAATATGGATCGTTTAAGGATAAATGGTTAAAATGTGATCCTATGAAATATATTACACTCAACATTTCTCGTTGCAAATTAAAATGAAATTACTCTATGTAACATATGGAAAAATGTTTTCTCTGTGCAATCCTTAGCAAGAGCATTGATATTTATTTTGGAGTAGATTCCCAAAAACCTACGTATATTTCTTTCCACGTCAATAAAATTAACAGAAATTTTCGGAATAATATTTTATATAGTTTAAGGTATCTTAAGATCTTAATTAGGACCTGGAAATAAAACTGTTATTTATTAAAAATAATCTGCAAGAGTACACATTCCAGAAATCTGTACATAATCACGATAACCGAAATGGAGATAACATATAAGACCCAACTACTTAAGATTAAGATCTAGCAGAAATGGCCTCAATTACTATGGACCTAAATTTTTTAATAAATTGCCTCTCTGGATCATTGTACTACCGGTCAATAATTTTAAACGACTTATTAAATTTTTTTTTAATAAATCAAGCTTTTTACACCATCAATGAATTTTTAGACTGTGACGTGTCAGTAATTACTGAAAATTAAAATTTTATCTTGAGCTTAAGGTGTTTTAATATTTAATGTGCTTTTAATATCAATAGATAATTTATTGAATGTATACATTTTATTTTGACAATTTGTTTCTTAATGTGTTTTATCAATGTATTTGACTTGTGTATAACATTTCTTGTTTTAGCACCAATAAATATTATTATTATTATTATTAACTGGAATAAGAGCAAAAGAGCATTCTTGTCATTCTGTTTTTGAAAGCAAAATAGGGAATAAAACTTAGAAAACGTTTCAGCTGGGAACAAATTGACAATGGAATTTCGCTAAATGCATCAAAATGTCAAGAATTAACATTTCTCTGCTTCCAACAATTATCTGAAGCTACATTCAGAATTAGGGTTGATTCTCATTTATACAGGCGTGACCAAGTTCTCTTCACCACTTTAAATTAAAGGTTGTCAGATCTGATTGATATTTCATTATCTCCAGCCATTTCCAACTTATAGGCGAAGCGGCAACGGCACAAACTACTACCTGATAAGATGCCAGAATGAAACATGGTCAGAATATTATAGTAGTACAAGAACCGTGTGCCACTATTTTTCGCTAATGCTATGGGCAAAAGTGAAAAAAGTAGGCGAAATCCGGTTGCAAATTTTTCCCTTTACCCACATGAAAAGATGTCAGAATCAAACTTATATAGGAAGATAGTGAGAGATTAGTAGTTAAAGAAGAACTTGTGTAAATCCCTGGTAGACCAACATAAAGGGGTAGATTTTCGGCGTTTGACGTACATCATAAGACATCAGAAAAATGTTTGCTATTTAAAAGTATAAACAATTCTTTATCCAACTACATCAGTCTGTCACTTTTAAGATGGACACACTCATAATTTTTATGAGAGATTCGACATAATTGCGGTTAATGAAATACTTTGACTTTTTTTAGTTTTTAAACATTAGTCGCATAGAGATAAATGTGATGCAATTTTAGAATAAAAATGATCTGCAAAAATTTCAAAAGAAAGTAAAAAAAGAACACAGTATTTGGGAGATTCTTCTAACCTTAATCTTTCTTGAGTTATAAGCCACCACATATATTTTTTTCTCCCACACCAATGACCACAGGTTAAGATGCAGGCTACTATTGCACAGCTTCTCTATATGCCACCATGTTTTTTTTTAAGGCAGTCTTTGTTCTATAAGCTGTTATGATTTTTCTCTGGTTCTACAAGTAGCTCAGTAGTGTCGATAATGTTAAGCCTACTTCATTCTTTCTGCTATATCATTCTTGAAGTTTTGTTCTCGCCTTTTTATTCTCAGTGTATTTTGTTCTTTCTTAATTTTATTGTTAAGAGAACTGTTCTGTAGTTTTTGTTCTGTTGTCAAAAAATTAAAGTTTTGTTACCGATGGTAAGAATAAAACAAAACATAATTCCATTAACCGTTCCTGGATCTATAATAGTTTATTGGTGACTTTTGCTTTGCAACTCATACCACCCCAAAAGAATAACACAGCAAGGTCGAGTAAAATCGATAATGGGTGCTTTATAACAGTTACAAAAAATTCATCGAATAGTTTTCCTTTCAACTGATATTTTTTTGAACAATTTGGGTTTCATATATTCTGAGTTAGTTATTTAGGAATGTTATGTCAATATAATGTAAATATATTAAATAATTTTAAATATAGCCTACAGTAATACAAATTCGAAAAAAAGCACACCAACAATAATAATTTATTTTCTTATAAAACACATTTTAACCATTACTTCTTAAACATCCATTTATTGTTCATACATTGACTTGAAAAAGTATGATAGCATCTTCAGAACCTGTAGCTCAAACTTCAGAAATTGTTCCAAATCCATTTTATGGTCCACAAATCAAACGAGGTAGAGGAAGACCAAGAAAATATCCGATAGGTAAGAAATTATTAATTGAAAACAAATTGCCATTTGTTGTTTGCCTTGCGTGATCTTATTATTGATTATCCTGATCCTATTCCTGCAAATGCGTGACTGTATTGTTGGTGGTGGTAAAAATGAAATACTTGAGCTTCTGTATGAATGTGTTTAGTGGTCTCTGGGAGGATCTCAGTTAGCCCATATGAGCATTACTAAACTGAAATGTTTTAATTATCTTCAGATGATGCCAACATGATTGACGAAATGCGTGTCAAGTAATAGTATTTGTGTATAGAGTTTTAGTGTTTGCGAAAACTACTTCAGAGGCAGTGTTATAGCTCCAACTGGGAAATGATAGTGTCTTCCCAGCTAGCACACTGACGTCAATTTGCCATCATTTATTTCTCATAATATATATCATAAGTACCAATATAACAACGTTCAATGTACGTCTAAATGACGGTCTAATGTCACATCCTAATGACGTCATATCCTGACGTCACAATCACGTTTAATATGACCTTAATTTGACGAATATGGTCCCAAATAAGAATCCTTTCCATACGTCATTTTGACTTATGACCAAGGTTCAATGCTGACGTCGATATAACGTTTAATATGACCTTGATTTGACTAATACGGGCCCAAATAAAAATCTTTTTTCACTTGAGAATATTATTTAATCTTTCAGTTTTTATTCATTTTACGTTTTTATTAATTAGGAAGTGAGGTCATAACAAAGTTCTGTCTACGACGTCTCTACGACATTCTAAAATGTGATGTAACTTTAACTTCATTTTTATGTCCAGTGTATGACATCACTAAATGACTCAAAAATGTCAACGACCTCTCTGGGACATACTAAAATATGGTGTAATTTTGACGTCATTTATTTGGCAAATTACGTCGTAGACCGATACTGACCTTAAACTGACGTCTGATGACGGCAAATTGACGTTAGTCTGCTGGCTGGGTTATTGTTGAAAATGCGAGCAATACTGCATATTACTTTCTTAAGGAGCTAGTAGTCGGCAAACACTAGTCCCACGATTTAACACCCTATATTCAAAGTTTATTCTTACAATAATCATTCATGGGACTCTTAATGGATTTTGTTCTGCCAGCCAGAACGAGGGATTATCCCAGGCTACTCCAGGTGTCGCCAGTTTTACATCACCGTATATGGAGACGTTTACTCTTTTTATTCCTTAGCGCAATCGGACATGCTGATTTTAGTGAATTATATGGTTATGGACATGTTCCGGAATATCGTTGCTGACATATATTTTGTTTTGAGGTCTACTTTGAGATTCGAACGATAAGATAAAAACAAGGGTGTGGAACTTCTGAAGATAATTAAAACTGGGTATTATTAATTGTCTTTGTGGAAAATACTTCGTTTTCCATAAGGCGTTTTGAATCTTCACCATGTTTTACTCAGGCCTACGACAGATATTTTGGCATCTGGTACACTGTTGGTTTTGGGGTCCTCCTATATTTTAACGATTCTATCTCAAGTTTTCGAAAAAATGGTCAGTTTAAATTTAATAAATTTCTATTATATATTTTTTTTCGTTTTGGTTTATTATTAACCAGTCCAAATTTATCAACAATATTTCAGTATTGTATATCTTTTAGTTTGACAAAAACTTTTTATTTTAACTTACCGAAATATCCCAAGATACATATCAGATTAAGTTCTCTTCAGCATGAGATATTAAGCCATTATTGCTCTAAAATATGAGTGAAAATCTGTCAAAATATGTTAATGAGAAAAACACATTCTTGATTGATTGATCGAGCAGCCAGTGTATGGTAGGCATTGCTGCCATTTCCAGATATCCAATCTGGATATTTTTATATACTGTAGGACCAGCTACGTACGACGGATTGGACGTGGGACATGCTTTTTCCAACAGCGAGAGCCACATGATGCATGGTGTAGGAATATAGGATGGGAAGTGTAGGTGTTTGTGAGATACTTCTTTTAAGTTTCCATCTATCATCATCTCCTTGTTTATTCTTCTTCTGAGTCTTCTGTACCTTCTGTTTCTGAATCTAGCAGTGTGCACATATTTGGATATTTCTTTATTGTATTCCTTGTTTTGATATCTTCATTCTGTAGTAGGTGTGTTTTTTCAGTTCTTATTTCTTCTAGTTTCTTGGGTGATCTGCTTGAATAGTCGTCCTGCCCGCTTGCGTCCAGATATGGTTTGAGGTTTTCTTGAAACTTGTCTTTTAGTTTCAACTTTAACGTCCTGTATTAGTTTGTTTGTCTGCCAAGACATATATTAGCTTGCGGTAAGAAGCTTTTATTTATTACCGTTCCACAGTGAAAGTGCCTAGCTTCTTCAGTATGTGAGAAACATGCTTTTAAAATCTTAAGTTGGTATTTGCAAATAATCGAGGGTCCTTCTTTCTCCATGATCTCTAATTTGTTCTCTCCCAACTTAATTTCTAAAGATGACTTAGACCATGATCCCAACAGACATGGTCTGCTTATTCTCCTGAAGTTCCTCAAACAGTGCGACATCACTATAAACTTCACTTAGCGGGAAGATTTCATTGCACACATTGCACAATACACAAATCCGACTTTGTCTCTCAGTATCATCAAACTTAAAGTACATTGGCAAAGGTGTGTGAAAGAAACATATGCATAATTTGCTTCAGCATATCATATACAGGGTGATTCAAAACTTATCCGGAAAAATTTAAGGGGATATACAACGGGTCCAGATAAATATAATAGCACAAAGAAAAAATGAAAAAGAAGCACTTTAAAAAAATTAAAAAATTTCACTTCTATGTTACTGTTTTTCTGGTCGAGTGCAATAAAAATTGGAAAACAGCTGATATTGAATGAATAGTTGTGAAATGCGAAAACTTCACATAAAAGAAATCGATAACGACAAGAATCTGACCTAACGTAATTTATGTTTGAAGTTATAAGTTTACTTTAAATTTTTTATTTTATTTACTTTAAATGATTACAAATTTTGTACATACTTGATAACAATACCTGTTCGAAATTTTGTCTGCCGACCTATATGCACTTTTGACAACGTCGTATCCAATTTTGCCTCATGTCCATATACTCCGCGTTACTATACACATATGGCATTTTGAAAGAAACTCGCTTACAGCACTAAAATACAAAAAACACTCACTATCAACGTGATTAAATCACAAACTGATGACCTGAACTAGTTGCTACTTGCTTGATACATATTAGTCTAGGATTCAGATCTGCCCGTATAGGGGTAGGTCAGTATTTCATCCAGCCGTCCAGCTAGGTAGCATTTAATAATACCATAACTTCAATTTTTTTTTAAAGCAGTTCTGTTAGGATTTTATTATATTTTTTGTCGTGGTATCGACTCTAATTTTAAGGGTGCATATCTCCTTAAATTCTTCCGGATGAGTTCTGAATCATGGGTTTAGCCAATTCGACAAGATCCAAGTCGAGGAGTTTAGGGTTAATAACAGATTGAATATTTCATCATCAGATCTAAGAAAACTGCTCCGTTTCTCACCTTCAATCTATTTTACCAAAGTTTCATCATTGTTCATTAAAATATATTTCGTCATTAGGTAATGGTATGTGTGTTTGAGCATTAAAGTGAGTAATTTTTATCACAAAGTTCTAATCACAGTGTCTAATGACTAATGTCTTATTTCGCAAACAACTAATTGAAAGCCGTATTTATCCCACTAAACAAACTTCTAATACGGTTGACTCCTGCAGTAATCACTCAATGGAGACGTCTGAATATATCCCCTTTCTGCACTACAGGCTTCGTCTTTTATTGATGCTCTATCCGCTCCTGACAGTGAAAGAGTTTGTAAAAATTTACTTTGATGGCTGCTTGAGCTGCACCAACTTGGCAAATGTTTGGTTATTTCTTTTATCAGAATCTTATCATTATTTTCTTTATGATATGGAGATATGTTAGATTTTTTTTCATGCTGTATTTCATGTGAACATATACTTATTTAGAGTTGCATTGACTGTCCATTTTATAGAAATTGATTTTATAAAACCCCACTAAAAAATTTGTGGTTGGTGCATTTGTGATACATCATAATTAATTTAGCTATAACTGGGCTCTTAAAAGAGAATAATTTTAGTGGAATTTTCATATTTGTTTAAAAATAAGTAAGCAAGGAAACTGAAGGACCACTAAGATGGGTGCCGATTTCTCGGGTTCTCGGGCCAGGGGCGGAGCCCCCGGCCAAAAATATTGTGGTTGTATTTATATTCTTTTACTCCAAATCTAACAGAACTGGGCCCCATAGTAGTAGTAGTAGAATATTCAGTAGGTACTTTATTTTGTTCTTGAAGAGATAATTTATTTTTGTTATACTACCGCAAGTAGGTATCTAGAACTGTTAATATTTGTTTAATACTGCTTATTTTAATGTAAAAAATATTGAAATAAAGTTTTTGTTTTAAAATTGTGTGAAACGTTTATAGTCCATGAAAATGTTGCAAAAACGTCAAAAGTGCTGTGACCAGCACGAGACCTGGATACCCCTCGAGGGTGCTCAATGCGATGGTTATATTTTTAGGCCTCACACTCCTCGGGAACTAACCATAAACGCGAAAAACCACCCCTGTTCGCGTTTTTTCCATTCTAGGCATGCAAGGCCTTGTCGGATCGAGTTTATCGGGTAGGCCGTACGAACTTTGACCATCCAACATATCATCAACCCCCGGGGTTGAAACTACCCCCTGATACTAAAATCTCCGTAAAGATTTCAAAATTGATACAAAGGACCCCGCACCAAATGCATGTTTAATTTTGTGGTCGACGGAATCGTTGCAAATTCAAGGCATAGAATCCTTAGGTCATTGTTAATGAAAACAGTTATGGATAAAGTTCCAAAATGTCTTTATTTTAAAAATACAGCAGGTCGAAGCTCCAAAATCCAAAATTGTTAAAAACGCGGTTTTACTTATCTTTTATCGAAATGGTAAATACTTTTAATATTTAATTTGCGTTAAGAATATAATACTGATGTACAGTGTACATTATTCCAATATTCATATAAAATGTGATTTCGTCATTTTAAAGCAAAATTGATATTTTTATTGCATAGTATTTCACATTTCACAAATTCACATCACGTTGCTATAGTAATATAAATAAAGCATAATAATATTATTTGATTTATATGACTTCTTAGTAAAAATGAGTTATTCAAACATAAAATAAAAATCTGAGTTATATTATATGTATCTTTCGGTTATTCAGGATGGCTTATCAAAATAGATTATTATGCTTTATTTGTAATCAAAAATTTAATAAATAATTCAAAAAAATTACGTAAAATCGCGTTTTTAAAATTTTGAATTTTGAAGCTTCGACCAGCTGTATTTTTAAAATAAAGACATTTTGGAACTTTATCCCTAACAGTTTTAATCGAGAATGACCTAAGGATTCTATGCTTTGAATTTGCAACGATTCCGTCGGCCATAAAATTACCTGAAATTTTTGAGATTTTAGTATCAGGGGAGGACTTTAAACCCCCGGGGGTAGATAATATCTTAGATCGTCAAAGTCCATACGGTCTATCCGAAAAACCTGATCCGACAAGTCCTTGCATGCTTAGAATGGAAAAGCGCGAAAAGGGGGTGATTTCTCGCATTTAAGTGTAGTTTCCATGGGGCGGGAGCTCTAAAAATATCACCTTCGTATTCTAGACCCTCGAAAACGTGGGGTACCTAGGTCTCGTTCTGGTCTCAGCACTTTTCAAGTTTATCCCTTTTTTGAAATTTTCTCATGGACTATTATATAGTAGGTATTGCGGAAAAATTGGTGGGCCCCCGGCCAAAATTTCAAAAGTCGGCGCCTATGACCACTAATCAAATTCATATGAAATAACCTCAGAAATAACCTGTTAATATCCAAATTATGACACCAGAGGCATTTAATGTAGTTACAATATAATGATTACTAACCTTCTAATAGTATTTATTTGTATTCAGGGCGTTGCGAAATTCCCATCCCATTTCTCTTTAGGTGCTGCTTTTAAATGCAAAAATAGTAAAAGAAACTCCCTATAGACATTGGTTCCTAAAGGACTTGCGACCCTCTAAGGGTGGCACCTAAATAGTGGTCTTTACTGATTATCGAAATAGATAAAGAAGTTTTAATCCATTGTGTTGGAGTATGGCTACTGAAAAGGGGTAGAGTTATTATTTGCCAAAAAAAACTTATTCGTTTAATATTCCATTTAAAATCAGGAGAAAGCTGTAAACAAAGTTTTAAGTTCAATAAATTACTTCAACACCTTCAATATATATTTATAAATGCTTAGTGAAAAAAATATACACCTTTTTGATAAATTATCATCTCACCACAGTGGGTTTGTTACCGATATTTTTTTTTTGTTATTTTTTTTATGGTATTCAATAGTATTTGATCGTCTAGATAAACTGTTAAAATATCAGTTTCATGAGTATATCCAATCCTTAGATATTCAATATTAAAGATTGGGTTTCAGTACAAAGCGCTTCGCCAACTTGTGACATCATTTTGCATAAACACTATGGCAAAAGAGTTTTAGTTTGCAACAGTGGTCCATTATAATCCATCAAACTTTAATGTCATGAAATGGGTTAATCTGATGTTTGAAGAAAAATATGTAAAAATGTGTTAACCTTAAAGTAAAAAATTCGACTATCATCTGATCAGCATATGCAGTGACGTTATGTGCAGCTCCGCTCCGTTTTTGTGCTATCCAACTTTGGTAATTTATTTAAGGGCTTAAACGTTCTAATAAAAACCTAAAAATTTGAAATTTGTCTTAAAAAGTGTTCTACTTTCTAAAATTAAAAAAAAAATGGGCCTATTGTGTCATAAGAAGCAGTCACTTATACCATCCCACAATTCTATATATAGAATTGTAGTAGAACGATGATTTCTCAAATAATAATTTGAGAAATCATCGTTCTGCTGTGTGTATTAAATTATATAATTCTTTGCCACCTGAAATTAAAAAATTTAATTCTTATAAATTCAAATTCAATAAAAGCATTTTTGCAATCTACAGTATAACCTAAGTTTTCTATATTTCTAATTAATTTCTTCTGTATAGTAAATCCTGCAGCATCCCCCAGACTATTATAGCATAGCTCATGCGTGAATGACACAAGCCGACCACAATGTATCCGTGGACGCAGTGCACGATAGGTCATGAGTAACGAAAGTTCTACTGCTCAATTTTTGACGATGTTGTCAATGTGTATAATCCATCTCAAATGAGGATCCAAATAAACACCTAAAAATTTTACAGTAGATATTACTTCAGCAGTAATCTCGAAATTTTGTCACATGAGTTGTTTTTATTACAAATCAGATTATTAGAAGGAAACCACTGTTCAGTTTTTGATTGGATTTCACTTTTCTGGAAAGGATCCTAATATAAAGCCCTGAGGTACACCTGTTTTTAACATTTTTTTTACTTGACAGGCCAATATGACACTATGAGTGCTGCAATTCTTTTGAAAGGAGATATGTAGTTAATCTATTACACAAAAAGTCTTTTTGATAAAAATGGTATTGATATTGGCCGGTCCGTTGGTAGGGTCATCCATATCACCACTCTCAATAATGGGTGTAACTATTGCCTCTTTTAATATGCCTGGGAATATGCTCTACAAGAGATATTCCTGTATTAATTTTGTTAGAGGATATATTATAAGATTTTTTTATAGTTTTTATGATTTTCACGTCTCATATTTCGATGCAGGTAACTTCAGTAAATTTAAAGTCGGTACTTGGCAAGTTCCTATAGTTAAAATTTTAGTATGGATCTAAATTGTCACTTCAAAAAGTACATAGTGCGCTCATCAACACTTTTTGGGCTGCAGTGATAACATATTCATTAAGTACATCAGGATTTGTGTTATTTTATTTCTCTGTTTATTTATAATATTCCACATACTTACATTTATTAGGATTATTTGCATTTTTTATAATTTTATCATTCGCTTCTTTTTTTATTCTCTTAATTTTAAGTTTATAACGCATACAATAAACATTTTTTGTGCCTTATGATTGAAGACACAATCCCAAATTAAACAAAACTGTAAAGGTTGCTTAGAATGCCTTCCTTCTTCAATTTTGGTTTCAGTACAGCGATCAATATTATTTGTGGTCCTTTGTGCCATTCTTTCGATGTATAAATGAGGAAGAGAATATGTAGAGACAATGGGTCTCTTGTTTCTCCACCTATGAAAAAAAATTATTTTGGCCGGTACCGTACAAAATTAAGCTTAGTAATCCAAAATTGGTAAACAGGTCTCAAAATGTTTCCGAGATAATCAGTAAAACCTATTAGGCATCTTACTCAGAGGGCCATCGCTCTCTAAGGAAGTATTTTTGAAAACATGTAGGAAATGTTCCATTTCTTTATGTAGAATCAGCACCTTAAGAGGAATGCAGGCATTCCAGGGCACCCTGAATATTAATCAATTCCATTTCTTTAAAAAATCATAATCAAAGAGAAACTTGTTCCAGTGCCACCACCATTAATAAAACGCCCAAGAGGTCGACCAAGACTAAACCCAATCGGTAAGTGTAATAGACTCTATTTAAAGCATGAATTAATTTCTTTTTTATCTAACAGTTCCGCAAGACATAGTGAAAAGGGAAAACTATGACATATCAAACATGCCATACGGCGACCTAGAATATTTAACAACACCACTCCATGAAAACAACGAAGACATGTCGATACACGAGCATGGATTAATGGAACCACTTGTGGAAATTAAAACAGAACCCCCCGAGAAACCTGAGCCTGAACGGGAAGAGCACAGTGCAACGTTTTTAGAAAACATTGGTTTATTTGAAAATAGTGCAATAGCTAAGATTGGGGAGTGTACCATATCTGTGGCTAATAATGGTAGTAGCTCTACTTAAAATATATTTCTATGGTAGAATTAGTGTTGTCATAGTAAAGTGTACAAAGCATATTTTGAATCTAAAATTTCAAGTAATATCAAGTTGAGAGATTTTGAAACTTAAACGAAACGTATAAAATGGTGCTACGAAAATTTGCAGGTTGTAAAAAATGTAATGTTTATTGTTAAAATTAGGAAAATGTAGTGTTTATGCTTAATGGGCAATCTTAAAATGACACGTGTAATACAGTAATATGTTAAACAATTCTAATAGCTACCACCCTCAATAGGCAACACCCAAGACATGTTTTGAGTTGGTATAGCTAAAAATTATTACAGAAAATTGTTTTGTTTGTTGATGTTGATCATCACCATATAAGCATATAAACATGGCTGGATATTTTCAGTTGTTTTTGCATGTACATTTGTATGCATATCTACTTTTAGTATTTTTTATATAATGAAAAACGGTTATTTTTATCTAAGTTATGAGTTTCTTAATAGTTTTAAATTTAATTTCTGATACATTATGAATTTCAACAAAATGTATATATATTTTTTCATAAATAAAATTTCAGATTTTGTCAATCTATATTTTTTGTTTTCATTATAGATTAAAAAAAAGAACAATTAAAAAAAAGTAGTTTAAATAGAATTAAAAACTCGATACTATTTATAGTTACTTATTTGAACATTTATTATTAATTTTCACAGAAAAGTTAAAGATTCAAATCCATTAAGCGCAGTCACATAAGGAAATATATAAAATATATGGAAATAATTAAATAGGGTGTTTCATTCTTCAACCATTGCTACAAATTATCGAAGACCAAATAAATTGTGAGGTTAGAACTTTAGATGTGTCTATTTGTAAACCGTGTGTCCCATATTAAAGCTACGTACATTGCTACATTATTATAAAAAATAGGAAGTTGATGGAATAAAGAAAATTTTCGAGAATATTTTGGGCATCTCATTAGTTTTTTTAGATTTGATCTAACTTTGGGAAAACCACAGTCGTGCATTTTTGAAAACCCCTCATATTTCCGTTATTTAAATTGTTAAATTACTTTAAATTATCCTTTTCCCCAAAATTTTGGAAAAATACATATCTACAGTGTACTTTTTTTTTGAACAAGGAAGAAAATATAAAGATAGGTTTTTAATTTTATCAAAAAATTTTCGTTCTCTATAAAGTTACATAATTTTTTAGAAATTAAATATCAATATAAAATAAATGTTCAAAATGATGTAACCTTATAAAGAATGATAAAATTAAAAACCTATCCTTACATTTTCTTCCTTGTTTAAAAAAGAAATACACTATAGATATTTTACAAGTACTTTTCCAGATTCCAGGGTGGGCACTGCACTTTTTGAAAAAAAATTTCGCAAATTCCAATCAAATATTTTTTTCCATAAAACGTCTCCGTTTGGCCTTGGTAGTGATCCATTCAAGTTTGGCATGGGTCCCATGCTCCATTAGTAAGTTATAGCTTATCAAAATTTCACAGGCCGCCGCTGGTGTAACCTAAAGGGTCTACCTGTACTTCTATGGTCGAATTGCCCCCAGTAGGAACCTATATCATTATCTGTGCCATAATGTAGAGGGGGTTACTAATAACTGATCTATCTATCTATCTCTATCTTGACATGTCATGGTGATAATGAAAGAAAACCATCTGATGATGACTTTTCTTCAAATTGGTATATTTATTAAATTACTAAATGTAGGGAAATAAAACTAAATGGAAGTGTTAAGGTACATTTTAGATTTTATTTCAGTATGTTTTCGGAGAGTTAAGCTTCAGTATTAATATTATTCAAATGCATATAAAAATATTAATGATCGATTTTTATTGGTTTCTATTGAATGACTACTCTGCAAGAATTGCTGAATAGTCATTCACACATCACCTGTATACGCATCAAGTTTCATTAAAATAGAAATGGTGCAACATGTCAAAAAAAATTAAATTAAGTGCGTGTGCACTCGAAGACTGTTACGCCAAGATGTAAATTAAATTGGTTTTACCGATTAAAATGATTTTATTCTATGGGGCCGTTCATAAAATACGTTCGCAAATAACGGGGAAGGAGGGGTATTGCTTAGCGTGACAAGATATGACAAGGAGGAGGCGACGGTCTAAGGAAATGTGACGTTAGCAGTTTATCAGTTTTATTTTAATTTTTTTCTTAACTTGGCAGTTTTTAAACATTTTTCGTTACGATAAAAAGTCATTCACAAGTAGTTAAAAGCCTGTAAATATGCAATTTTTAATCACAACAAATCGTTTATAGGGGGTGGGCTAGCTTTTGTGACGTAATATTTGTTAGGGGGTCGCTGAAAGTGCGACTTAGCATGATGAAGGGAGAGGGAGGGGTTCAAAAAGGTAAAATTTTGAGTGGCGTATTTTATGGACAGCCCCTATGAACAGGTTGCGTAAATAAAATGTTAATGCCCCATTTTTTAATATTATTTTACTCCCAAAATGGATTAAAAAATGTATCACCAATTTTTGTTAATAATATTAATTTATTTCAAAAATTAGTAAACAAAATCTTGAAAAACTGCATTATTGATTTACATCGAAACAGATATATAAAAAATTATTTAATAAGAAATGCAACCTTCTTGATTAGTTCTGGAAAATCTGTAAGGACACTCACTGATCGAAACTAATATTGAACCTCCAGACGTTTGATCGTCATTTTTTTTTATACATGCACATATGACCAAGTTCAAATGAGTATACCAGCTTTTATATTACCACATCGCGTGAAGGAATAAAAAAGATATTTTACTATTAATTATCTATTTTAATATATTTAGATACAATTCCATTAATGTTTCTTATTACAATTTTTATAGATTTTCGCGAATTAATCACAAGGCAAATTAAATAGCTTATGTGTTTATTTAAATATAAATCAATAGTGTAGATTCTGTTTACTACTTTTTCTTCATAAATTTTTGTTATTTTGTTCATAGAATAAAATAATTTTGATCAATAAAACCTATTTAATTTATGTCTTAACATAACGGTCGCCGAGTGAACATGCATTTAATTTTTTTTTAAATGTTGCACCACTTCGATTTTAGTAAAACTTGATATGTGTATAGATGACCGGTCACTGAACATTCAGTAATTTTTCCAGAGTGGTCATTCAGGAACCATTAGAAGTCCCTCAATTCTTTATATGCATTTTAATATCTAGACTGAAGCTTAGCCCTCTGAAAATAACTGAAATAAATTTTGGAATGTACCTCAACATTTTCATTTACTTTTATTTCCCCACCTTTAGTAATTTAGTAAATATATCGATTTGAAGAAATGTCATCTTCAAATGGTTTTCTTCCATTATCTCCAAGACAGATCAAGATGGAGGGGAAAAATACACATACATCTGTTACTAGTAACTCCTACTACATTATGGTATAGATAACGGAATAGGTTCCTATTGGGGCAATTCGATTGTGGAAGTATGGCTAGACCTCTTCACCAGCCACTATCATTTTGAACTTATTTGAAATTGACAGATTAAGTTACTTTTCGTTTTTTGCTTTATAGATCATTATAAAACACTTTGCAGATTAATGAAAAATAATTGTAATATGTACTATATTTTTATATTTTCAGAAAATTGACATAATTTTGATTAAAATTATCTTCAAAGAGAACATTAATTAAAGGCTATCAAAATAAGTAATATTTTAATGAACCTCTGTGACAAGACCACATTATTTCTGAAATGTCACTACAAATGCTCACAATATACTCTGAGTAGTCCTTACGATAAATATGTTGTGTTTGTAGAATGTTTTGATCTTGTCACAGGTCATATTATATGTAGTTACAATTGTTATTGAATAGTAGAGTAGTATTATTATGAAATGCTTGAGGTAGAGCTAACAGGCGTGAATATTTTTACCAATGACAGAGCTTCATCTGGGTTATAAGAATATATAATTTCAATCAAATTTTCGAAGTCGAGAAGCTGTGTAATACAGTACTCATCCAACTCATTCAATCACAGCCGGCAAACCTGCAGGTTGCTGGTGCCATTGGATTCGACGTCAAATATGACGCAATTCGTATTTCTTGGCTTAGAATAATGGACGCACATAAACTCGCTTCTGCGCATTTTTATTGCAAGCATCTTCTCATGGTAATACTACTCTATTTAAAATATAATGCTCATCACAAAGGAGATAAGAGAGTATTTTCTGAAATATAGGTAAAAAAGAATGTAATATAGATTTGCTAAAGTAATAAATAAAAAGAATAAATCTTGTCTATAAATAAACATTTACACGTATATCTTTTTAACAAAAATTTCTTAAAATTAGCACCTTTACGTAAGAAACACATAATAATGTGCTTTTACTAATTTTATTAGTTGTTGTACTTAAAAAATTTTATCGCCTATATTTGTACACATATTTAATTGTAGAATGTAGATTAACATAACTTACTACAAAAATCTATTACACTAGGGTTCCAGTATTCGTGTTGGTAAACTCCCCCACAAACTCGGGAAGGTATGTGTAGGCTATAACTGTTTGAACGAATCGGTGTAATAGTGATGAAAATGGCAATCGGTAGTTAATATTCACGTATTACTAATAATTTAAATTGAAATAAATCATATTCACTGGTTACGCTATTTCACATGCCTTTCTTAATGTATAAATATGTCTTAAAAGTGAATATTTTATTGATGTTTTAGGTCTATTCCAAAACAGATCGATGTATTTTGAGACATTATTTAAAATCCATGTTTTTCTTCCTCATAATATATATTGTAAATAAATTAAAGCAAGCATGTTACTTACACGATGTTGTCTTTTTCTCGAAAGAAGGCAACATTATGTGTTTATAATAAAATAATAACAGTTTTATTTATTAGAAGTATTTTAGTTTAGTTGATACTCAGTATTACGATATTAATGTAGTTTTACTTAAAATTAAAGGTAAATAAAAAACTCTGTGTTTTATTACATTACGTTTACTTGCCAAGAGATTATTAAGTTTCATTAAAACAAATATTTCAAGCACTGAGTTTTTAAAATCTGACAGTAAAACTTGAGATATTAATTTTTGAGAAGTAATCTATTATAACAAAAGTTAACATTTTGATACGAGGTTTAGTTTAAAACATTCTTTAAACTTTCGCCTACTAGAAGAAAATTTATAAGTTCTCTCCCACTGATATAACATATTTTCCAAAGAAATGTATATAACATAATATATAACCACAAGTGATTTTCTTGAGAACCGCTACTCCTATGAAAAAGTTTCCCACTTGCAAATTGTCGACAGTATAGAAAAATCGGTAAAGTTATTTACACAGAACTTCCCTCGTTATTTGTGCATGGCGGTCACTCAAAAAAATTATTAATTACGAAATGACATTGAGAATACAGATCGGAATATAGTTATTGCTATTATTACAAAAAAACCTGATAACTTTTGGTCAAAAAAATATACAAAGTGCTCATCCAACAGCAAAAGTTCAATACTAAATAACAGGTGCCAAATATGGAAGGCTTGCGCAAATACCTTTACAAATGTCCACCATGACTGAATTATTTCTTGGGATGCCATTATTCAATAAAAGTATATAATAGGTGCATATGCCAAATATTATTGCCATCTGTCACATTTTCAATTCCACATTCACGTAATGGAGTGGAAGTATAGTGGTGGTTAAAAAATATAAAAAATTTTCAAAACTTTTTTTTAATAGGTTTAGAATGTCACGAAACGCGAAAATTTTAAATTTGAGCAACAAAAAATTTTTCGCTCTATTCCAGTGTTAAATTTTTTTCCAAAATGGTGAAAGGATGTTGCAATTTTTTTCCCCGAAATAGGTTTTAAATGTCATGAAACGTGGAAATTTTAAATTTCAAAAAAAAAAAATATTTCGTCTATTCAATAATAGTGATAAATAGATTACCTAAACATGTTTTCATTTTTTTTTTAATTTTTCAAAAACATTTTTAAATTTGTTTGAATAATTTTAGAATGCCATGGAAACGTGGAAATTTTAAATCTGAACAAAGAAAAGAAAATCCATCTATTTTAGTGGTAAAATGTTTTTCCAAATATTTTTAAAATTTTCAATTTTTTTTTAAATAGATTTAGAGCGCTATGAAACGTGGAAATTTAGAATTTTAAGAAAAAAAATTCCATCTATTTTAGTGGTAAAAATGTTTTCAAAAATGTTGGTAAAAAATTTTTTTCTTTTAAATAGGTTTAAAATGCCATGAAATGTGGAAATTTTAAATTTGAAAAAAGAAAAAAATTTTTTTTAGTGGTAAAAATTTTTTCAAAAATGGCAAAAAAATTAAAAAATTTTTTTTTTTCAGAAATAGGTTTAGCGTGTCATGAAACGTGGAAATTTAAAATTTGAGCAAAAAAATTGTTTTTCATCTTTGTAAAATTTTTTTCAAAAATGATGAAAAAAATTTTCAAAAATTTTTTTTCCCGAAATAGGATTAGCGTGTCATGAAACGTGGAAATTTTAAATTTGAGCGAAAAAAAATTTTTTTCACTATTTATTCCGTTTAGACGGTCCACCCTGTATATTATCCAGTGAAATTTCTACCATTTCTGCGCTGACAGCAGCGTCAACTACCTACCAAATTTGACTGCTCTCCGTCAAGTAGTTTTTTAGTAAATGCACCAACAGACAGACAGACCGACAGACAGACAGACTGACGGAATTGAAAAACCTATATTTTCGTAATCTCCGTGATCTGAAACGTCAGAATCCGTAAAAATCTCGGAGGGTGATTTTTTCTCGAATACAATACTTCCCCTTCGGTATGCGAGGGAAGTAAAAATTCATATTATCTATACTTATGAAAATTTAACCCTCTCATCAATACATGTTATCAACAAATATGCAATAATAACACAGTGAAAAATTGAGACTGATTGTTTCGTTTTTGAGTAAGAGCGAGTTAAATAGAGATATAATCGTTTTCTTATTTTCATAGCTTCACATATTTCACAGACAGGTAGATTAAATATAATTAAATGTATGTACTGTCCACATATAATGTTTCATCTCCTGTACCCTTCACTGTGTGAAGAAGAGAGCGAATGAAGAATTATGCTCAATTATATATCTTTTTAGAAGTTAGAGGATAAATAAAAAAAATCTTCCAGTCTATCCAGCTTAAGACTGAAATACTCCTGAGAGTCCACATTCAATGTAATTAAATTTGAAATGGCCACTATCCAAGTCGATTCAATCACCATTGCAAAATCTTCCTACTATGCCATACTTATATGTGGGTAAGTAAGTACCTGAATAAATTCAAAACTGAATAATGCTAATGAAATTTATAATCACACTTCTAAACACTTTTCATAATAGGTTATTATGAAAATATTTATTGTAATAAAATTTAATAACCCACTGTAAAAGAAACTTAATTATGCAAAAGTAAGAATTTTAGAGCAATTTCAAAATATTCGGAGATTTTCAAAGTAAAAGAAAAAATGTTAAAAATCCGAGAATAAATAATTCTTCCGATTATGAAAGTAGTGATAGAAACCTATAATTTGAACCTCAGAAGTATACATTAATGCTAGATCCCAAAGGTTATAGTGATTTTCCCAATTTTCACTCTTTTAGGACACGTCAAGAAAAAATTAAACCGTGATTGGTTAAGTTTTCAACTTGATCACGTATTTTTCTAAAAGAATTTTGGGTTGAAAAGAAAAATGTAATGATGCTAAAATGTAGTGGTATATAGGTACACAATTCAGCACTTAGGATATCAGAACTATTCGTTTGTATTGGCACAATAATCAAAGTTAATAAAAGTTGTTGTAATTTTTAGACTTTAAACTTTCACATTTCTTGTTAAAAATTCAAGAATACTCTGAAAACCACCTTTCAATATCCACAGATGTACAATATTCAAAGTATGTATAATGTTTTAAATATGGTACATGTATATTGGGGACTAAGAAGTCTCCTTTTCCTGCAAAAAGGATCCACAATACGAGAAAGTGAAATGAAAATTTTACATATATAGAATTTTCCAGTCTTCTCGTTGCTGGAAGGGATCTCTGTGGCCTTCAACACCATATGGTAGCCACGCTGGCGATTTAATTATAGCCACTCCCCACGATCTGTGGAGTTAGTGACCCAAATCGCGTGTCCTAAATACACAATGGGATCCCAAATAACCACCTTTTTCGTCTGGCCTGCCAACCATTCGGTTGACTTCTGATAGGCCGGTATAATCTTCAGTTCTGAGAGCAGAACCTCCTAACTCCAAGTACACCGATTGTTAGGCCTACCATCTTGACTGAGTCTGGGTACAGCACTTGGAGCTCGTACCGGAGATCACGGTATTTGGTCCGTTTTGCCTCCTAGTACAGGCAATGAAGGCAAAATTTTGTAAAAACCTCGCAAAAATTAATAAAAGGACCATCTCCGGGATTTAAGAAGGTAATAACCTGTAGAATGGAATGATGCATTCTTTGCACTTCCAAGTTCCGGGAAAATTCAACAAAATTTCGAAAAACTTTTTGATTTTCGTTTTTCTTGCTCTAGCGCCTAAAATAATAAAAATACAGAAAACAGTTTTTGACAAAATTTGTAGCTCGTCTCTTTCTCTACAAAAAAGGTCTTTACAAATTTTTGTCTTACTTGAGCCGTTTAGGAGATAAATCCAGTTTTCCACTTATAGTTTTGAGCCGCTCCGAATTGCGCAGAGAATGAGATTTCTCTGGGAGTTTCGTGCGTCCGGACACATCGATTGATAATTCTTACTATTCAGAGCCGCTAAAAACACAAAAACAACATAAAATGTAGAGAAAAGTCTCAGCTTTAATGTGGAATTAATCACAAAATTCATACAAATTTTTATCATAGAGAAAAAAGCCATCTGGCTTAGTATATTTTATACAGTTGATTTATTCATATCTTTGAGTTTTATGCATCCTGCCTATTTCTCCCGTAACAATGGGTGCTTTTTCACTGCATGGACTCGATTCCAGGCACTTTAATCTATATTCAGTGAAAATTTCATTGAAGAATGTTAAGAAACATAAGTTGTATGTTTTACTGTATAATTGTGCATTTTCTGAATGTGTATGGGTAATGTAGACAAATTCAAAAAGTACTGCACGCATTTAAAAAGCTCTAAAGTCATTCGAGAGAACATGTTTTATTGTACTTATAATCCAAAAATTAAGACTGCTATTATTATCAATTAAGATATAGCGAATTGAACTCCAAAATTTGGAGGTGATTGATCGATGAGCAATATACCCTCTACTTTGATCGCAAGGCATATCTTTCCAACAAAAGTAATTGCAATAAAATGTTAATTGAATTAGCATGTCATATAAGAATATATAAGCAAAATTAATTATCATTCTAACGACTCCCAGCAAGGATATGAATAAATCTGTGGATCAACTGTATAATAATAATAATAATAATGTTTATTCATCATTGAAGCATTACAGTTGTTACATTGTAACACTTATCAGACTAGTCAAGTTATAAAGTTTACTAAGTCATCTTCTGACACTTTTTCTATATGATAATTTTTTTAATGAATTTTGTGATTAGTTCCACATTAAAGCTGAGACTTTTCTTTACATTTTATGTTATTTTCATTTTTTTAAGGGCTCTGAATAGTAAGAATTATCAATTGATGAGCCCGGTGGTACGAAACTCCTGGAGAATTCTCATTTTCGCGCATTTCGAAGCGGCTTAAAACTATAAGTGGAAAACTCAATTTAACTTCTAAATGGCTGAAGTAAGACAAAAATTTGTAAAATCTTTTTCTGTAGAGAAAGAGACGAGCTACAACTTTTGTTGGGAACTTTTTCTCTATTTTCATTATTTTGGCCGCTAGAGCAAAAAACCGAAATTATAGAAGTTTTTCCAATTTTTTTTTGAATTTTCCCGGAACTTGGAAGTGCAAAGAATGCATCATCTCATTGTCTAGGTTATTACCTACTTAAATCCCAGAGATGATACTTTTATTAATTTTTGTTACCCTAAATGGCTAATTTTCCTGTACCATCCATCAAATTGCTATCATTATTATTACAATCATTTTATTGTTAATATTCTAAAAGTATAGACAATTTCAATACTTGTATATAGCAGGTCTGAAGGAAATAGTTATCATTATAATTTGACTTATTAAACCTTGGGTCCTCATGTAAAACTTTTTAGAATTTGTGTTGCACTTGTTTCATAGGACAGTGAAGAAAATTAATACGATAACAACATTAGGGCTCATTATACTTTCAGTTGTGTATATCATGTTAATTCAAAATGTTTTCTTTTATTCATTTATAACAATTGCTGGTGCTGTCGCAAGTCGGAGTTGGAGGCATATATGCTCTTGTACTTACTAAAATAAGACAAATCATTTGGTTATATGTGCATGTATTTATTTACAAAATTAACATTTTATATTTTTACACGATGTTACAATTACTAACCACGATAAGGTGCATACACTTGTCGATATCTGTAGGTGGAGGGAGGCTGATATCGATAGATATCACTAGCTGTCTTAGCAAGCATGCATGCCCAACATATGATACAAAGACTACAGAAGATATGATAATGCTGTGACTATATTTTTGTACAACTATGCGCATGCATTCATTTAAACTCTCAATATGATGTGGAGAGTCCAAATGAATGAACTACACACCCTATATGGTAATTATGTTTGTCCTGTCCTTTATTTATAAAAAAAATCTTAAATATTTATAAACATACGTAATCCACAATAAAAACTGCAAAATATTATTGTGCAAAACCTCATGAAGGTCAAGTTTCCTATATTTATATTTATGGCACTTTTCCCTGAATATGGATTCAGTGATGCAAAATTTCATGAAACTTAAGATTTGTGAAATTTTCAATGACATTTTTGTGAAAGTTTCGAAATTCATCTGAAATTTATGAAATTTCTGAAATATGAAATTAAACATTAAGCATCATGAAACTTTCGTGAAATTTCAATGAAACTTTCATTTTATGAAATTTAATTAAATAATTCCATAATATGAAAGTTAAGTGAAATTTCATTGAAATATTTCACGAAGTGATGAAACTTAAGTTCTGTATAACATTCAGAAACAAAATTTCATGAAATTTAAAATTTGTGAAAGTTTCGACATTCATCTGAAATTTATAACATTTCTAAAATATAAAATTAAATATTAAATATCATGAAACTTTCGTGAAATTTCAATGAAACTTAATTGAATATTTCCCTAATATTATGAAAGTTAAGTGAAATATCATTCAAATATTTCTTGAAATGGTATAAAACTTATGTTCTGTATAACATTCGTACCTAATTTTTTTAATTTCCGAGGGTTAATAACTAATAAATCCTACTTTGGAACTAGTCTCATTTTTACTTTTCAATATATCTTTTTAATATAAAAACATATTTTGTTTTCGCCTTAATCAGATTAGAACTTAAAATCATATTCGTGAAAAGTAAAAATAGTATTACATTTTTCAAAATAAACGAGTAGACAATTTGTCTATATATTTTAAAATCTTCTGGACCCCTACTGGAGAGAATTCTCATTTCAGGAGAAAAGAAAAGAAGGAAATGTAGCGAGATGAAAAGAAATAAAACATTCACATCTTCCACTTCCTGATTCAAGAATATGGTCCCCATCCCTGGTAGATTCAGATTAAAGTCCAAACTCTAACACAGTACATTACCATTGCAACGTCACTATATAATCAATGACCTCAGTGAAATTATATTATTGATAAAATAAAAGTTTTTCTTACTAATGCAAAAAACAATAGAACCTAGGAACTTAGAATGAAATGAAAAGCAGGATTCTTATGCTTAAAGAATAGCTAACCTCACCCCTAAAATATATGTCAAAACCAGACTTCAATTCTCATTGGTTAAAAACAAGTTAAAAATGTGCGAAATTTCATTTGATGTAACGGAAATACAGATTTTGTAGCTGAAACTTTCACGAAAGTTTCAAAAATGTGGTAATTTTCAGATTAATCTGAAACTTTGATAAAATTCAGATATTTCAGAAATTTATGAGGGTACGTTGAAACTTTCAGAAGATTCAAATTGAAATTGAAACTTTCAAAATGAAATTTGAAATTTTGCATCACTGTATGGATTTAACCCTTTCACTGTGGCGCTCGTTTCGACTAGGTGAGCTCCTATTAGGGTCACGGTAAGTGCTCTCGGAAAAATCTATTTCACTCAGCTACTCATAAGGGGTCGTCCATAAACCACGTAACGTGTTTTCTCGCGTTTCTTTACCCTCCCCCCTCCATATAACCAATACTTAACCCACCCCCTGCTTGTAGACATTAGTGGCCACTCCTCCCACCCCCTTAATAGCGTTACGTGGTTTATGGACGACCCCTAGGTGGAAATATCTGCGTCCCACAGTTCTCAATCAAACAAAATAAAAACTGCATTTAAATAAATAAATAGGCAAAAGGAAGTACACAAATTACAAAAAAGCTGCTTCGTAAACAGTAGTGCATACAGACATACAGAGAATAAATCACTGCAACCAACCACATATATCTGAATATGTCTCATGGCCTATACTGCTGTGCTTAGCAAAAACACAGAATCTACAAAAAATTTCAACGAGATTTCAACACATACTGGCTTAAAATTGAGATTTCTAACTATGGAATTTAACAAAAATGCCGTATGTACCACCAAAATCATAGATATACAGACCCTTATTGTGCTTCATGCAACGAAAATATAGGTCTAAGCTTGATAAAAGTGCAACATCACATGCTACATCTGGATGTTAGATGCGGCATTTTTCCTAAGCATGCATGAGTTGTGAGAAAACTGTAAGTTGCTATGGCTACAAAAAAAAGCTGTTTTTCTCCGTTATTACTTTTCTGTAGATACTCCGTTTTTACTAATCACGGCAGTATATTACATATTGGATATATTATATTCCCACGGCAAACCCCAAAACAAGGTAATTGGAAATATAAGCTTCCTATGGTTTTAATTTTTGTTTTACCTGTTTCCCATAGAGAAAGGGTTAAAACGAGATGAAACTTTTTCCATCCGGAAGTCTTCAAAATTTTATATAAAATCATGGCATTAGAGGGAATGGGCCTTTACAGTACATTCGAATTTTGACATTTAAATATGGTGGGTGTCATTTGGGGAAAATAAAATAATTTTTTATCTAAAAATGAGGCGTCTTAGAACAGCAATCTCTGAGAAATAAATTAGCGAAGTACAACAACTTTCACGGGGTATTTCAAACGCTCGAGTTTCAGGCGCCTTGGTTGCACACGTAATCCCACCAATCCTCATCGAGGACACAACAGAAGAACTTGCAAACCGACAACACTGCGATTACCGAGCGTGCGGATAGCGGATAACCTTAAACTTTCATTTGAGCTGTCGTCTTTTCTGGGGCATTTTCGGTCTTATTTTCACAGAATGGAACAAAACACTGCTTGCTAGACATTTTAATCGAAATCGGAGGCTTTCAATTTACGCTAACCTCAAAACCAAAATGTTAACATCAACAAGCTGTCAAACGTCTAGTCATGAGCGATATGTCACTGCCGGTGATTAAATCACCGTGATTATATAAAATATTAATATAAAGTGTAATTTACATCGTTTTACTTTCAATTCATACTTGTCCATTGCTGCTTAATGCAGCCATACATTCACACAAACAAATTACGGCGAACGGTAAACATATCAGCTTGCAGATTGTGATGGCGTTAGTTTAAAACCACCGGAAGTGAAAAATATAAGTCGCCGTTAAGGAGTGATTGGAAAATCGCGATATGGCCATCACTACAAACGTCAATTGAATGCTGATTTTGTACAACGTTGCCGAGTCGCCTTTTACACTATTCGCTTGGGATTGCTGACGTATTAATTGCGCGTTACGGATAATCGTTTAAATTGGACTTGTAAATAGGTGATTTTAATTATTTTTTTCTGGCTCTAATCTGCATCAAAATAGAAATTGAAAAAATACGGGTATTTTAATTTTTCATAAAATTTATGATTCCGCAATAAAAAAAATATGCTGAAAAGGCCCATTTCGTAAAAAATATTTTCCATACATCTTTCAATGATGCCCATTAAATTTGTCACAGCATATAATTTTAAAAATTAAAGATTTGTAAACTAGTAGTCCAATAATTATAAAGATTTCCATAACAAAAAATGTTATCTGAGATTTTCCTTCAGTAACTGTTAGTGGAGGGATTATACATCACAAAACCACAAATATCAGTTTTGGGGATAAAAATATTCACATTTACAAATTTACCAGCATGTTGAAATTAACCAAATTTTGGCCAGTTTTTTATTGTTTCCTAAAAATTAAAAAAAAGACCCACACATGAAAATTTAGCTCAAATCATATAACTACTGTTTCTAATCATTTATTAGTTAAAAAATTTTATAAAAAAAATATAAAAAAATTGAATATGCGGCCCCATTTGGATTTTTCTTGGCTAACTTCAACATGCTGGTAAATTTGTAAATGTGAATATTTTTATTTCTAACTTTTTCTGCATTGAAGTACTACATTGAACTAAAAGATAATGCATTTATAACTTATATTAAAGTCAGTTACTCTTTATGGGCCTATGAATAGTTAGATGCACAAAAAATCAAGAGATAACTATATTATATTCTTATTTATATATACTAATAAATATCAACAGCCATAAAAAATGGCAACACAAGAGAGTATTTTATCTTCCCTTTAAAACCCATTTAGATTTTTCTTCCTAGCTTGTTTGGTTTTCGCGCAATTCAATTTGTTCTATAGGGTGCGTACAAAAAATTTCAAATACACGAAAATTCGCACGCATTAAAACCATAGCATATACAAGAAAATTACATAAGGACTTTTTTTAAGGCAATTAGTCAAGCTTTCTTTTTTATGATGAGCAAATTTTTTTACATCTGCAACGGTTAACGAGTTATCAGTAAAATAAGGCTTTTTTCACCGAAGAGGTGTTTTTGGGGGGGTTGTGCAGCACTAATTTTTGTGGTTTTGTGATGTCTAATCCTCTTACTAACAGTTACTGAAGGAAAATCTCGGATAACATTTTTGCGAGCTTCTGGTGTATTTTTTACTTTTACTAGACTAGAGTATCAAATTTTGTTTAAAGTTTGTGTACCTAGTGACATAGTAAGCAGTGAAAACTTCTGCATTAATATAATAAATTACAATGTGAAACCCACCATCAAGTAACGGGTTATTTTTAAGTTCACGTTTTAAGTAGGTACCTAAGCTTTTCATTTTCGTAGTGTTTATGTTGGACAATGTCAACCAACAACCAACTATTTGCGTTAAAAAGAGTAAAATTTACATAATTTTTCGAATTCATAGAATTATAAATTCACTTGCAAAAATTGTTACTGAAATAAAATTCACGTAAGATTCATTAGAAAAAGTTTTCCAATAATTTATTTGCTCAATGTAGCCCAAACTACTGAATATTCTCTTTTCGATGCTGTGTTTTGACTCACGCTAGCCCATTTTTCATCTGCTAGACGATAACTATGTATACCGATACCGACGATAACTCAATGTCTATTATTTTCTTAAAACAAACCATCGATGTTTTGATTTTCTGCACTGAACCATGAAGAACTCTAGGAGGAGTACCAAGAGCAACTAAGTCTGGGACATAGCGTATTATATACATATAGATGACATTTTTAGCTAGTGAATGTCAATGGATATCCACGGATGTTCACATTTTTTATTGTGTTGTACTTCTCGTTTTTATAATATCGACTGGTTTATTAAAACTTTATGATCTTGTTAGGTTTCTTATTCAAATTTCCACCTGTATTTCCACTGTCTCTTTCTAGGACGTCAGGATTACTGTCGCTTAATGTTTCTATCCTCAAATTGTCTTCCTGTCTTTGTTGTTGGGCTTGATATTTAGGACAGTCCCTTTTTAAATGTGTCACATCTCCACACACATGACAGGCACCACCTACAATGCAAATGAAAAATATATATGTACAGTATAATCAAAAATATATTAACTTTTACCAATGAGAAGAGAAACAACATATTCACATGGGTATTAACATAGTACCTCTCATCAGATTTATGGGTGTCGTCTTACAAAAATCCGGACATTAAATTACAACACTACTACGTATAGCTTGAACATGTTTTTGATCACACAAAGTGTCAGGTGTCACTGATTTCTCTTCTTCAAATAACTAATTTATGTATCTTAATAGAGAAAATTACCAATTAAAAAAAAAAATTTATAAAATTATGTTTTTCACTAAACTTAAAAAATTCTCTTTCTTCAAATGATTAAATTGTGGTCCCAAAAACAGAAGTAGAAATACGACATTGCTTTACTAGTAATAAAATGTTAGTACCGAATTCCACCATAGTGGATATTGCTTTACTAGTAACATAATACTAGTACTGAAAGCTACCACAGCGGTCGGAGGCGTGCTATCCACTAGCCATCTGACATACCGTTAGTGCAATTGCAGTGTGTTAGAATTATCTGTAGTTTAATTTCGCGTAAAAAAATGTGTGAATAATTACAGTGTACACCACCCAAATGACTTAAAATTGCTAATTCTGCTGTAGAAAATTTCATTCCTATGAAATCTTGCGAGGTTTATGGAATCTGCATACGAGCGATTAATAAAATGGGCTCAACAGCAAAATGTTCGCAATTATTCCGAAAACATACAACACTGTAGTTTGAATAATTGTACATTTATAATAAATAAGTACATTAGAAAAATCTCTATAATTGTCGTATCATGACTTTCAATCTATCTATTTGCAAATAAAATAGAAAAGGCTTTTGGTTTCTTCTATCATATATTATTTGATTTTTAGGATAGTCTCTATATACGTTATTTATATTTATTAAAAAACTTACCTTTTGGATACAGCCCTCTGGCATTATCAGGGCACTGCCGAGATATATGTCCTTGTTCTTTGCAAATAAAACATTGAGCAAACTTAAATTCTTGACCACGAACAACTTTACATTCAAAGTGCGTGTGCTCTGTGGATCCACATTTGAAGCATATTCCACTTCCAGCAGTTTGAGCCACTTCATTATTGTCCAACTCAGGACACTCTGAGAGATTATGGCCAGATTTGCGACAATTGAAACAAGCCTAAATTAGAAAAGTGATTATATAGCTACACAGTATTGGACATATTTGTTAACCACCAATCAAGAAAAAAATATATCACAAAAACGTAAACTAGTTTTAATAAAAATGGGATTTTAGCTACGCTGAATTATAGATTTGAATAGTATTGTTTGCTTTATTAACATGATAATAGCGTTAATTATTTTAACTAAACACTTATAAGGTTTCTGGCCGTTGTGTTGTGTTAAATGCTCAAAAGACGTTGAGTAATCTCATATGTACTCTGAACTAATAATAGGTATAACGAAATATATCTATGTTTATAAGGGAATTTGAATTGTTGGGATCAGAAATATAAATATAGTTAAGACCGACCTGTCTTACATCACATTACATCGTATAGTATGTAAGTCGCAGGTGCAAAGCTAGCTTGTCTCCAGTTTTCGTAAGAGCAAGGTACGCACTAGTCATGTTTTACGACAGTAAAATATAATATCATTCAGTTAATCCAGTATTTCATTTCATCAACTGCGTTTATTGACTATTAATTTGCAACGGTATCAGACATCCATTAAGAGAAAATTACACTTCATATTTTGTGGTATTCACATACCTATTACTCAGGGTGTTTGTCAGACATCAGTTCAAAGTTCCTTCGAGTTTCGCCTTTGATAAGTACAAACATTTTTCAGGTGGACATACACAATACGAATTATTTAAGTGTTGTGTAACACTAGCTTTTCATCTGCAAATGTCACAACGGTTTCTGGCAATTATTCGGCAATGTGCGGCATTGTTCTGCAATAAATCGACTGTAGCCGGAAAACACGTCACAATTTTCTTAATAAGAAAGTGTAAATAATAGTGAGGAGTGTTACAAACTGTGAAAAGAAGAGTAGATAATCAATGATTTCCAGTGTACTAGCCCTGGAGTCTAAATTATTTTATAAATTTGGTTGAGATTATTACTAAATATTTAAAATTCGAATGTTTAAATAATGAATTTAAGTTCTAAGATGTGGTGTTCAATTATTATATTTGGTTTAGAACACAAATAAATTATAACAAAAATAGGTCAGTAGGTACACTTTTCTTTAGCAATAATTGTTTATTGTGAAGGCACTGAGAAATCTTTAGTTAATTTGAAACATTAGACTATCTTACAAAGGCCCACTTTCAGGCAAAAATCCTGTACTTCATATGTTATCGAGATGAAATATCCTTGGTGATATAATAAGTATATACGTAGCAATGCATCCCTCTACCCTTTAAGAGCATCTTTCTTAACGATATCACTTAACTGTTGGAGACTCGTGAATATCCCTAATCCAACCACGCCAGAGGCACCAGTCAGAACATAATATACTGCTGAGTATGAAATATGCATGGCAATAAATTCATAATGAATTGTGATATTTAGTCTTAATTGGGGTAGAAACGCTCCATACACTAACATACATATATTTCTAATCTTCTACTTACCTTTTTCTTTAAATTAGCCAGAGCCCGTTCAGCCCTTCTTCTTTCTAACTTCAATGCCACATTAATTTCACTCCTAGGCAAACCCTTGCTTATCATTTCCTTTCTTAATTTTTTTAATCTCTCGGCGTCTTCTTTCTTTATTGGAAAGCCCTCCACATAATCAATTTGAACCTCTTTGTCATGAATAATCATTTTATGGGGTAAGAAGGGCTTCCTTCTTTGAGGTTTCTCTTCATTCTTTACTTTAGCTTTTTTCTCATTCTTGTTAAAACTATTTGACTTGTTAAATTGCTTCTTTGAAACATCATTGTTTATATTAGTTTTGTTGAATGAATTAATTTGTGATTTACCCTCGTTTTCACTACGGGTTTTGTTGAATACATTTATTTCTGATTTACCTTCGGTTTCACTAAAATTAGTTTCTACTTGACTTTGATCTGGTTCATGCTTCATTTCTGCCTCCTTCTGTTCCTTTAATTCTGCTTTTACCTTCTTTTTCTTTTCTAACTGTTTTATCCGTTTCTGTTTTTTCTTTTCAATCTTCTTCAAATCTCTTTCGGTTAGATTTTCTTTTATGATTTTCGTTTGTTTTATTTTATCAGCACCCTTTTTAGTTTTTTTCTGTTTGATCTTACTTTCAACATCTTTTCCATTTTCAAGAATGCTTTCTTCACTTAACTTCCCCTTTTTACTTTTTACACTTTCTGCACTTTCGGGTGCTTTTCTTTTCTTTTTATTAACACTGCTGTTTTCTTCCTGACCACTTTTACTTTTCTTGGTGCTTTCTTCTTTATCCACTACTATTTTTAATAATTTCCTCTTCTTTTTTTGTGTTTTTGCTTTAATAACTGGTTCTACAATCTCATTTTTTGCACTTTCTTCTTCTGGAGGCGCATCACTATCGCTCTGATCATTTGACTCAATCACGGCTTCCGCTTTATTTATATTTTGATTATCTAAAATATCATCTATTTTATTTTTCAACAATGTAAATTCCTCACCTTCTGAAGAGTCTTGCTCTTTAACACGTTTCAAGTGTTTACTAGAGATTTTTTCTACCAAATCTTTAGGTGGTATTTTGGATTTTTTCTTCCGCTGAACTGGCTTAGAAACTTCCGGAAAATCAGCCCATTTAGAATTCTTAATATTATCTTCCTCATTTTTTTCTAAAAATGCTTTATAATTGGCATTTCTCTGATTGATTACCTCCTTACGTTTTTTGCTTTCTTCAATTTCCTTGTTTTTTTCTAACAACTGTTGCTTCATTTCGCTCCATGATGTTGCACGTTCTGGTAAACGTTCATTTGAAGCCTTTGAACCCTTGGATCTGGCAAATCTTGTCATTTTTACTTTTTATTCTTATACTCACACGTGCATCGAATTTTAACACTTTGACATGTTTGAAATTTAAGGTTATATTGAGAAATGAGAAACGGAGAAAGTCTCAGGGTTACCAACCGTATTCTACCTATATTCAGAATAATTCCGATCACATACCTGAGAGGATAAAGATTTATCCTCTCAGTCACAGACTACCAAAATCCTTAGACTAGGAAAGATAGATGGTGAGGAGTCGCAACAGCGCATAATCGCCATGCTAACAAGTTGTGCCTAGACGCCATTGCGATGGTGGCACACAAACGGTAGAGAGCAAAATGAAATTTTCCAATAGAAGTGATTTATAAGTGATTTAGTGCTAATTTATGTAATGTACCTACATGATGGTATCATATTCTATAAACTACTGTAAAAATCACAGCGGGAAAAATTGAAAGGAGTGACGCTTTGCAGGTCAAAGTATATGCAGTTTTCACTTTACCTAGTTAAATTAACTGTAGGCCTATTATTTACTTAATTATGTCCGTGTGCATGCAATGATAATGAGAAGCATAGTATATCATTTTCTGGTATGCAATTTGCACGTTATTTGATTGAAATTTTCATTCATCTTTTCTTCATTGAATATAGAACAGTGCATCCGAATCCGAAATGACACTTTTTCCATGGGCGTAGGTATATCGATTATGGTGTTATATTATATAGAATGTAGAATAAATTCTGGTATGTAAGATATGAGTAAATATATTTATGATAGTGAATATTAATTGTATTATTATGAAGCTGTTTTTGGAAAAATACCAGTTTTGTATCGTTTTATTCCTTTCATGTGATAAACTTGACACCTACATATTGCACATACGTTCCGCCACTGGCGCTTGCTCTCTGGTGGCAGGTGGCTCACCATTGGCAGTAGCGTTACGACTCCTTACAATATATATCTTTCCTACTCTAAGACCAAAATCTACTAATCTAAAATTAGATTCTACTAAAAATCTACCGCCATCTGCCGTAGGGCGGCAATATTATGAAACAAGTCCTATATGTTAATATTTGTCGTGAGTTAACACTTCTACCGCTAGATAGAGAAGCACTACTTTTAAACAAAAATAGTAATGAAAACATTGAAAATTAAATATTTACTAAAAATAAAATAAAATATTTATTAAAATAACAAGCAAACAAAAATATTAAAATATTTTGAACTAAAAATTCATACTTTAAAACTTATGCCTTACCTAACATGTCAGAATTAGGTTTAAACAGTACAGTTTACTAATTCCGATATACCTTGGTAATTCTAGCGACATCGATCGGAGAAGGACTGAACTTAACCTAAAAGACGGTGATAGTCAATTGCATGAGTTCGGTCGTTCGGTGCCATACCAGTAGGTGCCACTTATATGTTACTTGCTCAAATTATTATAGATGGCGATAAAATATAGCATTAAAACTGGGACTCAAAAAATTATATAAATTCTTTGCTGGGACTCAGAAATCTACTGAAATCTACTAAAAAAATTCTACTGCCCACCCTCATTTTTCTTGAAAATCTACTAATTTAGTAGGCAATCTACTGAAAACGGCAACACTGGAACGTCTGTTGCTGACCAAGGAGGGGTAGATATACAAGGAGTGCTTAAAGCCTATAAGCCAAGGAGGGATAGATTAAAGAAGGAGTGCTTAATAAAGAACTAACCAATCAAAAGTCAATACGTAAAAATCGTCACTATGACGCAGTTGGATGTATGTATATGGTGTCCAAAATTGGCGGACGATATACGGTATGCACAGTATAAATTACAGATGCCTGAAATAATAGTGTTATATTATAATGAAACTTGAAGAAATAATGTTCGTGATAGTTGATAGTTACGATTTCTTTATAGCATGTAGCAAAAAGACTAAATCGCGATGACAGGTTTGTTCAAAACTTTTGTAATATCTGCAACACAAATGTTGAAGTACTGTACTGAAAGTTTGTTCAGTGTTCAGTAAAACTGATATAGCTGCCATAATTTATTTGGTGTTCACAAATTTCCAATGTAATACATCTACTTATATATGTGCTCTATATAGCCATACTTTCACTTCGAATTGACAAAAATTGATAACTATATCCATCTGCATTGCACTGCCAGGAGCAGAGTAAACTATACTGCAATGTTTAAAAGTGAATTATTTATTAAGAAACTGAATGAGATATTTCATGAAAATGTAATCCACCACACTCCAGAAAACTCGATCTCTTTTTATGCACTTCTAGAAAGCACACTACTGTGTCAGAGATGAATCTGGTTTTGTATTAATGGTTGCCTAACCATTGATACTTAATCTCATATAGTAGTAGTTATGGGCGTAACAGTCTCCACTCTCTAGGGGGTGTAATGCTTAACAATATTAACAAAAATTCTGTTTAACATTTAAAAAAAAGTGGAGAATAAACGGTACGATTAGTAGAAATCCCAAATTAGGGCGACGATGGATATCAACTCAACAGCAAGATCTGCAATTAGTAAATAAATTAGTAGAAAATCCATTTCACTCAGTAAATCAGGCTGATGAAGAAACGAATTTTCCTGGATTGAGTAGTACTGGTCGCCGGCGACCAGCAGCACAGAAATACCTACTTAAAGCTGAACATAAAGTAACTCGACTGGGATCTGCGCTTGAATTTTTAGTGCATGATGTAAATTTTTGGAACAATGTAATCTTTATAGAAGAAAATATTTTCCGGTCTACACACAGCGGTCGTATTCGTGTTTACCCACCTCCGAATACTCGATTCGATGAGAAGTATATATCTAACAATTACAAAAGTGGTAGATTTTCCGTTAACATATGTGGGCTTGGATATCGGGGAATGCCCATAAGAATTACTGGAAGCAGGGCCGTCGAGAGAAAATCGAGGCTCGGGGGTAGTAGCATACAACTCCCAACTCCCACCAATCTTCAATATAAATTTCGAAGAGCAAGGGGTGGCATTCATAATAATAAACTATTTATCTCTATAGAAAGTTCGAAGAGCGGGGGGAGTATATCTCAGAATTAAATATTTATCTCGATCGAAGTATCGAAGAGCATTGATATTCCTTACAATTTCATATTTATCACGGTACACATTTTAAAGAGCGGGGGGGGGGGGAGGGGGCGAACAATTGCCTAACAGTTTCATATTTATCACATTACAACCCGTACAGCACAAGGACATCCTCAGAACACACTGGGGACAACTTTTCAGGACGTATGGGATATTCTGGGAAGATCGCATTATCACCTTAGGATGTCCGTAGGATATCCAAATGGGACAGTTCGGGTCTTGCTGATGACGTCCTCTGGACATTAGTACGGGTGTGTACAGGACATCATCAGCTCTTATATGGGTTATGCCTAGGCTTTACTATGAACAACCTGAGGACATTGTTCGGACTTTATATAGGACATCCCCAGTTTTTTTAGAATTTTCGAATTGTCACAAAAAGGTGGCTAATTCAAAACACAGTAAATGTATTAAAACCAAATTATAAATAAAATAAGTTTTTAGAAGCATATTTTACAAACTAATAAAAGACAGTATAAATAAATAGCCTCAAAATAATATATATACTTTTCATTATTTTTGTTGTTGAAATCTCCTAAATAATAATACATATAATAGGACGACTCTAGGACTTGCCCAGGATATTCCTACAGTGGATATTTTGTTAGGATTTTAATATCTTTGCAGGATATTACTAGGACATCCTACCAGGATTTGTCTAGGATATCCCCATTTGGGATATTCTCAGGTTGTATATATTTTATTGGGATATCCTAAGGATATCCTGAGGAATATTGTCCTCGATTGGGATATACGGGACCAAATGAGGATATCCTAGAGATGTCATGTGCTGTGTGGGAAACAATATAAGTAGTCATTCAAAACTCGTTATTTACATCACGCTAATCATTTAAAAGTATACCACTCTCATTTTACCTAATACAAATGCAAATCTTCAACTTCGGGTAAAACCCAGGCCCCCTCGAAACAACCGGGCCCGGGGGGAAACACCCCCGATCCCCCCCTCTCGACGGGCCTGACTGGAAGTTAGTAAATAATGCATGGGAAAATATTATTACTAATAATTATTGTATAAGTTTATTTAATTCTATGCCAAACAGACTTATATAAGTTATAAATAGAAATGGTGCAATAACAAAATATTAATAGGTAGTCCTCAGTTGTCCTGATCCAGAATTTTTACTAATATATCGTGCCGTTTATTCTCCACTTTTTCAAAATGTTAAACAAGATTTTTTGTTAATGTTACAATGCAGTGCAATATGTCTCATTGACAATCCTTCTTCCTGCTTTAGCAATAACTACATCAGCATTACAATAAAAAATATAAAAACAGTGCTAACTGTTTTATTTCGGCTACTCATTACATATTCAAATAGAGACAGATTTACATTAGAAAAAAAAAAAAATAGTTGCCTATTTTTTTTTGCTCGCTGCTACGACTACTCGAATAAGAATACAGTGTCAGTCTAAATTCACCAAAATAACCACTAAAACATAAATTACAACATTATACGAAGTTCTGGAATCGAATATAAGAGAAACAAGCTAACCATTATACTCCTCGCTGATTTACTGCACATTTTGTACAATTGTTGTACATTCTATAGGATACTCTTCGCAGTTCTTTTTGGAAATAATATTGGTTTTAAACATTTCTATATTAAATACAAAACATAAAAAAAATTTCAATTAAAAAATTAATAACTTTTTTATTTATCGATAGATTTTATTAAAAAACAGTAGGGTTCTTCTTCTAGCTAATAGTAACTTACTGTCCAAATTTCAATCCAATCGGACCTTTCGTTCTTAAGTTATCGTGTCTATAAGAAACGTGACGGGCGGACAGACAGACGGACGGACGGACATTTTGAGAGTTGTTCAGAATTTGATCACAAACACAGCGATATGTAATTTTTTTCTCTACGAGCTATATTATCGGTTTTAGAAATGTGGCGAGCGAATGCAATATACTCTTCGTTTTGTATTTGCGAAGAGAATAATAAATAATACACAAGTGTTATTATAAAGCTGGTAAATTAAATGTCACTATATCAGTTTTCAGCCATATTGTTTAATTATGTCTATAATGACGTCACAAAATGTTCATCATCTTTGTCTTCTTATGATTGAGCACTCCTTTTCTTTTATTATAGTCTAGAAAACAGCCTGCAAATTCCATGATGAAAGTTTACTTAGGTTACCGTTTGGCGTCTGCCAGTCGGTAATCCAAACTTTTTTCTCTCTGAAAATTTTTGGTATGGTGGGCGGCTAGGGGTTGAGGCGGGAGGGGGCATTTTTTTTTAATCGAATGGTTACCGATATCTGTCCTCATAGGTAGTTAATATATGTATTTCACATACCCCAATTACGCTGGCAGACGAAATTTCCGGTCGGTGCGCGGTAACCGGAAATTGAAAAAAATATTTTTTACTTACCGGACCAAACCAAGCGCAAAATGTTTATTTTGGCCTGTACAGTATTGTACTGTAGTGGCAGATATTTCCATCGGGTCCGTTTTTGAGCAATTTGCCATTAAGAGGCGCACAATGAACCAAAACTTGAAATTTTGGCAAAAAATAGTTAAAATTGAAAAAACGTCTGCTCAGCCAGCTTATGGTTCACAAGGTACTTGAAAACCCTAACCTTGGTTGGTAGATATTGTGCGAAATTTAACCCCCCCCCCCTCGAACCACCCCTTAAAGGGTTGAATATTTTTTTTCAGTTTTTCGTATCTTTACACTTTTCTTACAAATATTAAGAAACGTCCTTTGAATATGTTATTAAAATAGGAAATACGAAAATATTGAGCTTTAGTTCATCTTGATCCGTTTTTAATCAGTAAAGCACTTAATTAACAAAAAATACTTTTTTTTCAAGAGAAATTCAGATGTCATTACAACACATACGTCTACCAAATTTCAAGTGAATATCTCAATTTTATTTAATCAAGCCTTTTAATTATGGCGTGGGGGTTGAAAAATATTATAAAAAAGTCTGAGGCTTTGTCTCATAGTATATGCACAAAATCCCAAGTTTCTGTACTTTTACTAGCTTGCTTTACTTATTTTCCCCTATTTACTCCTATTTAGCAACCAATCCTTCAACGGATTCATCTCAAAATTTAATCAAGTTCCAGATGTCGTTATAATACATACATGTATTGTCGTGAATAAAAAAAAAATTGGACAACTGTTTTTTTCTAATGTAAATCTGTCCGTATTTAAATATGTAATGAGTAGCCGAAATAAAACAGAACTTTTATTATATTTTTTATTGTAATGCTGTAGTTATTGCTAAAGCAGAAGATGAATTGAACTGCGTTAGAACATTAACAAAAATTCTGTGTTTGGCATTTTAAAAAAGTGGTACGATTAGTAGAAATCCTGGATCAGCAACAAAGGATATCCAACTTTTGTTATTGCACTATTTTTATTTATAACTTCTATAAAAATCATCATTAGTAATATTTTCCCATGCATTATTTACTACTTCCAATAATTCTTGGGCATTCCGTAGTCTCAGACTTCGTTTTTGTCTCATTGACCATCCTTCTTCTGCTTTAGCAATAACTCCAGCTTTAACTAAATCGCTTATATGGGCATATTAGTTTTGGAACATTTGCAATGAATTTTGACAACTAACTGACAATGTCACAAAAATTATAGTTAGATGTACTCAACTAGATTTTAGAAAAAATACGTTATAAAACTTTTCTTTTTTTTTTTTTGCTCACGACAGTACCAAATTTTGTTAAAACCTCTAATAACAGAAAATATTAAAAAATCTGAGTTCTTGGCTTCTAGTATTTAGTATGTCTCACTTTTCATGAGTCCCATATCACAGCTCTCTTGTTAACAATGCGATTTTTTTTAAATCTGGGTAGAAGGTAATTACCCATCAGGAGATGGTGTGAAGGTAAAATATTTTAAAATCCACCAGTGCCGTCCGTCGTAATGAAGAGAAATGTACATAACTTTCCAAAATAGATATTAGGCGAAGTTTTAACTGTAAAACAATCTCAATAATCATATTCGCTCTTATGAAGAACTCACTAAAACCTAATTTTAATAAGATAGTGTACTTGGTGTTCACGTAATAGGAAAATAAAATTTCCGTTTTTAAAGTAGGTACCAATTATTACAGTCATAACTTTATTTTCGGACGTAATTAAGAGTTAATTAAGCTGAAGGAAGATAGGCTTTTCATATGGAATTAATCATGTGATGTCAGTCAGTTTACTTAACGGTCAATGACTTGGAAATAAAAAAGTTAAATTTCAGAAAAATTTGATTCACGAACAATTCAATAAATAATAAAATTCACATAGATAACTAAATCACAGATTACTCAACATATCACATGATTAATTGTAAATGGGACGACTGTCTTCTTTCAGTTTAATTAAGTCCGAAAATAAAGTTATGACTAAGAATGGGTACTTTAAAAAGGAAAATTTTTATTTTCTCATCTTATTGAAATTCGGTATTAGTGAGTTTTTGATAAAGAGATTGCTTAATAGTTAAAACATTGCCTAATATCTTTTTTTTTGGAAAATTGGCTTCATTTTTCTTAATAATGACGAACTCCACTGGTGGATTTTTCAATAATTTACCATGACACAATTACCACCCAAATTTAAAATACAATTACCTTGTTAGTAAGGGAGCTGTGATATGAGAGTCATGAAACGTGAGCCATACTATATACACCAAAACCCAAGTTACTGCACCCTCACAAGCTTACTTTACTTATCTTTCCTTTTTTAAAACGTGCGCACAAAAAAGTTACAGATCGACAGACAGGCAGATTTTTTTTCTAAAATTTAAAATCTCGGTTTTATGACATTCTAAGCCTATTTCAACAACAAAAATTTGTGATTTATTTTTTTTACGATTACTATACTTCCACTCCACTACATGGACCTGGAAGTAAAATACAAGATTTACCTAGTTACGTGTATATATTTAGTTCCATTACAATATAGTACGGCCGAAAAGTGTAGTCAGTAGGCCAGGGGCGTGCGGATTTACGAATCTTGTAAATTCGCGCTCACGTAACTCGAAGACATGATAGCACTCGGATTAGTCGTCGGACTGTGTTAATTATGCGTGAGCTTCCATATGTCTTAAATTTAAAATATTATTCTAAAATAAATAATATTGGTCTGTTGCATTGAAACCGTTACTATTGTAAATATACATGTGGCGCCGCTGAATGCGCTAGGTTAGCCTCGCGAAGTTCGTTTATCAGAGTTCCGCAAATTTCGTAGTAGTTAAACAAATTATTAGGTATAAAGGCACCACATTCAAACGTTTATTCTATTTGTTCGATTGTAACAATTACACATAATGACCTAGTCGTGGTTTTCATCTCTGGTAGGCGGATAAAACTTAACTTATTATATATATTAAGTTTTATCCGCCTACCAGAGATGAAAATCACGACTAGGTCATTATGTGTAATTGGTACAATCGACCAAACAGAATAAACATTTGAATGCGGTGCCTTCATACCTAATAATTTGTTCAACTAGTGTGAAATTTTCAGAACTCCGATAAACGAACTTCACGAGGCTAACCTAGCGCCTTCAGTGGCGCCTCATGTATTTTTACAATAGTAACGGTTTCAATGCAACAGACAAATATTCGCGGCTGTGCTCTATAATACATGGAGATAATGTTGCCAGATTTAAGCATAATATTTTAAATTTAAGACATAAGGTAGCTCGTGCATATACCGGGTGAGTCACGAATTGCGCTCGCCCCGATATTTCCTAAAATATTTGGAATAGAAAATTGAAATTTGGAGGCCTTATTACACGACTAAAATGCCATCTTTTCAATAAAAAATCAAGTTTGGTGCACATTCGGTTTGACCGGAATTGCCCACAACTTTCGATTTTTAAATAGAACACCCTATATATTTTTACATTTTTGGAATCTAGAGGAAATTTTGAATACAATGCATCCATTTTGGTCACTATTTGATAAACATTAAAAATTTTATTAAAAAATTTCTGAATCCAGAGTGCTGTGGTGCCCAAAATATATTTTAGTTTGTGTGCTACGTTACTATAAAAATAAAAAGAGCAATATGATTGCATTACTTAATTCCCTAGAGGCGTTTAAAATTTTTAAATGTGATTTTTACCCACTAACTCGGTTTTTTTAAATGGGAATTTAATCGTTCACCAACATTTTAAATACCTCATTTTCATCGAATCTAATGACACCAAAATTTTGAAAATTCGCTCAGAAATATTTAAGATTTCAGCCAAAATACAATGCAACCAAGCTATTAGAAACATGCGGCTAATAGATAATAGATTAGTGGGCTTTGGAAACTAAAATGGCACATTTCTGTGTAAATCTGGTAACCTAATAACATTGGAAAAATCAGAGTAGCCATTGAATGTAATAAAACAATATCAGCTGTCAGACAGACTCGTGTAGTTATAGGCAATCTTGAACTATCAAACATTTAATAATTGTGAGCGCAAAGAACGTTACAATTAAGTTTAGCAGGCGTCAAGTCTAGTGAGTTTTCAAGCAGAAAGCAAATAAGCTGTTTAGGTTGCAAACCTTATAGTGGCCACGACTGTATTTCAAGTTTTGTTGTTGTCAGAAATCTATGCTGTTCTAATTCAAACATAATGTAAAAATCAATAAAAAAATGTGCACAGTTTTACATAATGTCTCAATAAAAATATGGAAACCCTTTCTGTACTGTGCAGTACAGAGATTAAGGGAAAAGATTTTGAAAAGAATAATGAAACGTGAAGATTCATTTCACTTTTCTTCAGAATTTATTAGGTATTTTATTGCACTGGATTTCCATCTATTAGTCTCTTATATTCATATTGTTCTCACTAGTGTCTATAGTTTAAAATTAACTTCGACTTGAAATTATAAATCTAATTTTAGGTGAACTATTAAGAGTTAAAACTTCCACTACGATTTAGTCTGCACTACTCGTAAGCGTGGATGTGAGTAAATCATGTTTAATGTTATAAAAAGTGATAAACTAGGAACATATACATAAAACATAATGACTAAAGGATATAAAATTTTTAAGAATAATACATTCGGGCGGTGAGTATATTTCATATACTTGAAGCAAAAGTATTAACACTATAGCATAAGCATGTAAATTCACTAATTCTAGAAGCTTAGCGTTATTAAAAAAATATACACAGAAATATAATTTTAAATAATATATAATTTAAATTTAATAAAAGAGATTATTAACATAGTATGAAATTGAATAATTACTATTCCATTTCTTATATAATGAGTAAAGAATGCTTTAGGTACATGGTTGCCTGCAAAAATATTAAAGCTGGTGAATTAATTCTATCTGAAAAACCAACATTGCTGGGGCCACAATTAAATGGACCTTTGATATGTTTCAATTGTTGCCGCCAGGTCAGAACTACCGATTATATTTTCTGCGGAAATTGCAAGACAGCCGTTATTTGTCGGGACAAATGCACAGGTAAGACAATTGCTTTCAGTCAACATGCTACATCTGGGGTCAATGAGATCAAATATACCGCCATTATCTTCTTTATACTCAAAAATACAGCGTGTCCCAAATTGAGGCAGCATGTAATGCTATTTTCCATCAGTAGAGGAGCAAAGAGTCGTAGGGCCCCTTTATAGAAATTGATTTGGGCCCCAGGCTATGGGGATAAAGTGTACGTAAACGATTTTCCGTTACAAGCAGTTTATATAATATTTGTATCTGCGTAGCACTACTGAAAAGAAACAGTAGCTGTGGAATCCCAATAATGACTAAATTGAATTAATATACTATTTTGACTAGCTTCGTAAAGCTATTGCATGTAAAAATCATATTTAAATTTAAAAAATCACAAAGATATTCAATTTATCACAATTCAGTTATTAGAACAAACTAATGGCAGGTTTATATTTTAAGTTTTCCCCGCACAATTGCAATGGCACAGTTCACTTCTTGTGGCACTTTGCCAGTGAACTCTATACTAACATAGAGTTCATTGTACTTTGCACGCCCCCGACAGTCCTCTAGTTCCAGCAAGCAGCAATATTTTGTCGCCTTCTGGTGCGGCGGCGCAGTCCAATAGCTGTTTCTTGGGACGCTCCAATACATCAAAAGTAACGATACTTTTATCGATATTGGTATCGAATGACAAGTATCAATATCGGTATCATATCGGAAAAAAAGTATCGATACTTGTATCGCTACTGAAATCGAATGAAAAGTAGCGGGGAGGGGGGCATTTTCTTATCTCGATACCGGTATTGTATCGAAAGAAAAGTATTGAGAACACATGTACTTAATATCGAATGAAAAGTATCGATACTAATATCGTATAGGAAGAAAAGTATCGAGTACAAAAGTACTTGGCATCGAATAAAAAGTATCGATACTAATATCATATTGGTAGTATCGGAACGTCCCTAGCCGTTTCCCATCCTCGGGCGTATTGACCGCACTAAGTTGGTGCATCCTGGTGCCAGCCAAATCACAAAAAATGCAAGTGCCTTCAACATACGAGCTGACAGACGAGTTTATTCGTGATCTCGTTGATGCTTAAGTTGTTGGTTGTACCCTTTCCAAATCAGATATCAGTTTTTTCTTTTTTATTCTCTGAAGTCTATATACTATCACTAAATTGCAAGCAGCAGCTTGTGTGGTAAATAGGCCAGTCAACGAAGCCCAAAAGAGGCCGAATAGGGGAAATAATTCGTGTATAGTCGCCAATTTTTGTGTAGTTGTCGGAGAGAGTGTCCTGAATAATATACTAAGCAGTGAATGGTGAGCGGGGGGGGAGTCGTCTAAAGGTCCCCTTTTCACGTTTTTCTCGAATAACTCTAAAACTACGCCCTCTAGCGAAAGAGTGTCTATATACAATATTAAACCATATGAAATTTCCTGCAAATAAGTTCCTTTTCTAGAATCAATACTTTTGCCAAATTTGTTCCCATCTTCTATCTATGGCAGTGGTAAAAAATAATGTTAGTTTTTTAAAATGTGTTTAGAATGCCACGAAATGTGGAAATTTTAAATTTGACTGAAAAAAATTTTTTTTTTCATTATCTATTCAGTTTGCACGGTCCACCCTGTATATTTTCCGGTGAAAGTCTAACCATTTCTTCGGTGGCAGTAATTCTATAATTCTATATTTTCGTAATCTACATGATCTGAAACAAGAAAATCCGAAAAAGTCTCGGAGGGTGATTTTCTCTCGAATACAATACGTCCCTTCGTTATGCTATTTTTCCACCATCTGTATCTCGTAAAGTATTGATCCTAGAAAAAAATGAACAGGAACTTATTTGTTGGAAATTTTGTCTAGTTTAATACTGTATATAGATACTTCTTCGCTAGAGGGCGTGGCTTTCAAGTTATTCAAGAGAAACCTGAAAAGGGGACCTTTAAACAACCTCCCCCCCCCCGCGAATCATCCACTGGTCAGGACTTTTAGCATGGTGTTCAGGGTACTTCCCCCGACAACTATACAAAAATTGGCGACTACACGAATTATTTCTCCTATTTTTCGCTCGTTGATTGGCCTAAAGCTGCATGGTTGGTTTCCAACTGGCTTGCTGGATTGTTATTTCCACGAATTAGCTCAATAACTAGCAGATTCGAACGTCTCCAGGTTCTTTGCCAATTTAAGGTAGGTACTGTCCTTATTTTCTTTGGCACTTCTACATGGGTCCCGTAGGTCCTCTCCCTTTTTCACACTTTAGTAAATCACATATTTATACCAATCTAAATGTTTTGCACATTTTGGCGGCAGTTGAAAAAATTCATTACGGCCCACTAATTTCAAAACTGGTCATGTGGACTTCATGATTACCTAAGTAACCTAAGTAAGTAAGTAGGTTTAAAAACTAGCTCTCAAACATTCTCCACAAAATAAAACCAAAGATTAGAGAACTAACAAGATAGGACAGTCAGATCGAGAAGACGAAATAGACGAAGACAGTTGTGAACTCCAATTTAAAGGTACACGACATCCAGCGGAAACGGTTTCAGGATTTGTCGGCTACACATTAGATGAATTTGACCAAGCTTACTAAAAGATAGGTTGGCTTATTAAAATCGACAAGTGCTACGTCACGTATAGACCTCAATGACAGCTGCGTGTGGCTGTATTTTCCCCATTTTATAGAAAAAAAGTTTCAAAATTATTCTTTCAATGTACAATTCTATCCTAACCAAATAGATACCTTAGTTATAAACATAGAAATACTTCATGTGACATATTACAAAGCAACCTGTTCTTTAAGTGACCTTGGGTACTGGCAGTCAGCTGAGTTCGGTCGTTCTATCAGGACGTTTTTCACTATTGGCCACTCTTTCTAATGTTACCTTCTGATTGTCACATTGAGGCAGCTGTGCGAGAACTCCAATTTAAATGTCGAGGTCAATGGCGCCATTACTAAAAGACAAAAGGTCTTCCGCCGGCTGTCCTATCTTGTTAATTCTCTAATCTCTGATAAAACTACAGCGGAAAAAGTTTCAAGTACAGACACGCAGAAACGTTGACACCGACGGACCTGTGCCTGGCAACAATGCAGGCGACGCGCAGGCGCGAGGAGGGGACGCTCTGCAAGGTTGGCTTGGAGCAAGATAAGGAGACCTAGAGTAAGTTGCCTCGAAAATTCGGCGGGGTAAACGGCAGAGGGGAACGCTGACGTCATCTTTGTGCTTAATCAACAGACTGCGTCTGTTGATTTCCGTATCTTACGAATTTATTTGGGTGTTTATGTGGTTTATTTTGTGGATTTACCAATCAAAGTACTGGCAGCTCAAATTCACTAAGTCTAAATTTGACAATAATATCATATGTTTTCAGTTTTGATGAATGTGGGCTGTAATAAAGAGCCAATTTAAAACAGTTTATATTGTTGCGTATTTCCACCTCTTAGGAAACACCCTGTACGAATCCGTGGGTTCTAAATAATTTCAACAAGAGATAAACACCACTAACACTTTATTTAACAATTTACTGACTATACAATACTTTAAATTCAAAATAACCTTTACACTTTGTTTACTTGATATTTAACCTCACTTTTCACTTTTCAACTTGTTCACTTTTATAAACTGCCTTCTTAATAAACTTCCCCTTCCGTGCTGGTAATCACGCCTTATATACTCCGAAATTGACCTCTAGATTGAACCAGAATCTTCCCACACCACACTTTAGAAAAGTCCATGGCTCTCTACAAGTTTCCAGTCACTATTAGTAGGCATAAGCGTATCAATTTCCAGTTCCAAGGGGGTGTAATTCATAACAACATCTAATAGAATACATTTTACATAAGCAACATATTCTTTAACTAAAAAAAAAAAAAAAACGAATAAATGGCAATTCGCATTTTACGCCATTTACATGTATACCTAAATTCAAATTTGCACAAAGGTTTGGGACGGTAGTTATGAGGTAACCTACTCTAGGTCTACTGATCTTGAGATTGGAGCGCGGCCAGCGGTTTTGTAGGATCACGCGGCTAGTATAGTTCGCTTGATGGAATACTTGCTGCTTGTTACTTTAATTTGACTACCCTCCTACTATAAAAGAATAACAAGGGTAGGCCTGTGCTATAACGTCGACTTCGTGTATGTGCTTACGGCATAAAACTTAGCTGAGTTTCGTCGTCTGCGCCAAACCATGTGTTTTATACGATACCGAACTAACTAGTGGGTTAGAATTATGTTGTCTGCTATCGCCTACACCATACACCCCAGTATGACCTTTCTAGACCCCATTGAGGTCAAAATAACGAACAAGATTGGTCCACTTGCGACGCTGATCGGGGAAGTTAAACATTTTTTTATGTTTCCTGCTCTTTAAAGGTAGGCTACTCGCATTGTTCGATCATTCTCGACCTTTTCCATCGTTAAGAACGGCTTTTCTTACCCAACTAGAGTTACTAGCAGATAAAACGGCACTAGAATACCGGACTATAAACCATCTGAGAAGTTAAGTTAAAACCATATTGAAAATAAAACGTTTACGTTGTAAATAAGTAAAGAATCAAGTTTGTTTGTGTAAGAAATTGAGCACTCCCTTCCCCGCTGCATTTTTGTGCTCTTGTGCATTGCACCGTGGTATTCCATATTCCATAGCTCTGCCGCCGCCTCTGGTACTAAAAAAGATAGAAGGTCGGTTAAATGGAGAAAGTTTTGTTGATTTTTTTCTGATATTTCAATAGCACTTTTAAGTTTCATTAAACTTTTTCAATTTTTGAAATAATTCGGAAGTACTGCAATCGTGCGTTTTTGAAAACCCCTCGTATTTCCTTAACTTAAATTGTTGTTGTCATTTTAATTACACTTTGTATATACACTATTTCACGAGGTTTACAATAACGGTGACAGAAAAAAATATTTTCTTTTCGTTTCGAGATATTGATAAAAACTATTGTTTCTTGTGTGACTGGATGCCATAATTGATTATTTGTACTTGATGGTACCTTTTATTCACTTTTCAATGAAGTATTGCAATATGTCAAAATTAATTTTCTAATTAGCTAAAAAAAAACAAACCCATTTTTATTAGTAAGCTCTGGTTTAGTGTTTATACCTAGAAACTAATTTTTCAAATATCATTATAATACTTTAATTATATTATTGCATCCTAGGTTTAACAGTAAGGAATACTCACAGAGCCTTATCTATTATAGAAATATTATATGACACAGGTGTTTATTTAGTTAAATCAGCGACAGACAAGCGTTGAGTTAACGCGCTTTGCGATGTGCGGTAGGTACATCCGTTATAGTAAACTACTCAGTGATATCTAGATACCTTAATGGTTTATTACAACGGGTGTAGGTACCTAATGTGCATTTCAACGCAATTAACTGAAGATAATCCGTAATAACGAAGGCGTTTTGAGACCAGCAAAGTCTCCGGACCTAAGTCCTGTTGATTTCTTGTATGGGGTATACAAAAAACAAAGGTTGTAGTGTGGGGGCTAGGTTGTTTCTTTGACACGTCGACGTTGTTTGTTCTATCAGATATATGGTTTTATGAATGATAACGATTTACAGAATCGACTTCTGGGTAGCTATTCTGTAATTTCAGTGAACGTGATCATTTGCCGTGAGAGGAGAGAGCTCATATTACCATACCTTTCCAGGGAAACAAAAATACTATTCTGTAACTACAGTGACTACGTGGGGACGTGAAGTGATCCTTCCAGCGTTGCCAACAGTTGCTCCTACATTTCAACCAATAAAATTGCCGCCATGATCAAAGGGCATGCGTTGTATGATGGGAAATGGCATCTTGTCAAAATGCGAGTTTGTGACATTCAAAATGAGTGCAATATCCATTATTTTGTAAAAGTGAGCTAATTTTCTGTTAGGCTAGGAATAAGAACATAAAAAATCCGTTTCATCACCCTTTAATCCATACAGTTTAAGTAACACAAAACTCATTCTATGATCTAACACAAAAATAACTTCAAATAAACAAATAATTATGCCACCGACATCCAAATAAAATGACAGTTTGCCCAAAAGTGACGTTATACTTTCATCCTCTCACATGTGAACGGTCTCGTTCCCTATAATTTACCAAGAGAAGCAAGTTCCCCGATTTTTGGCGTGATGTGACCGCTCCCACAGTTACAGAATACGCTTTTCAAGAGAACTCCGTCCACTTTCTCATGAAAGCATGTGCTCACATCACATTACACCGATACAGAATAGCTACCCTGGAGGAGCACCTCCCATCAAGTAAGTCACTAGTTGTCAAAGTTGTAAAAAAATGCAGTTAGCAAGCGATCCTTGCAAGATTTTTTGTAGAATGAGAATATTTATTTCAACATTTTGAACAATAAAAAATTGTTCCCAGAAAAAAACCATGTCAGTTAATTAGAAAAGTGTCCCCAAAGAACTCCGCACTAATATTATGGAAATTGGATCACGGTCAAATCGGCTGAAAATGTAGTATGTTATGCTTTAAACCATTTTGATCGAAAGTTTCCAAAACTGGATAGATTAGAAGTTATCGAGCGTGGAATCAGTAAGAAAACCTCTGAAAAAATGCTATTTTTGAGTTTTCTTAAGGACTTATTTTGACTAGAACATAATTTTACGAAAAATTTCAACACGATTCTGTTTTCTGGGCTGCTGATTATGAATATAATAGTTACTTTGAATCAATTTGATCCTACTTTGGAATAGCGCTTGAATTGAATTGAAAAATCTTAATTTTCTTAATCCAAAAAACACCGATTTCTTCGAATATAATTAATACTTCTCTTCGGTAAGCGAGAGAAGCAAAAATATACGTTTTGTAAAATTATTGGTTCAGGAAACATTATATAAAACCTCAGTTACATGAAAAACCTTCATGTTAACGGCCCTAATTCCTAGCATAGTCATAAGTACAATGATAGACTCCAACATAATCTTATACCATTTAAAATTTTAAGTAAGCATGGAGTGAAATGTGATTTTTTTTATTAGATTCAACCTTCCAATGCTTCAATATCCCTTCGAGGTCGAGACGTGCATATACGCAGTAAATAGGACCATACCGAAAATATTTGAATAATAACCCTTTTTATTAAGAAAGCACCCTGTATAGATTATAATTTTTTAATTAATGTTAATCAACTAACATACCGATAATTAATAGACCATGTTGATTATTAAAAAAATAATATCAGAATTGCTTCAATACAATAAAAACACACATTTCTATTCAAAACTGCATGAGGTAATGCGCCGACGGAACCGAAACTCTGAAGTCAAGTATCAGGTATATTTTATTCCGAATATCATGGACTATAACTATACAGATCGGTCCAGCCAAATGTGAAGCGGATGCATTATTTCCAAATGACTTTCGTCGTCTGGCAGGAGTCTATTCGAGATATGACGATTTCCGATACACCAATTACTCCTATAGACTACCAACTAATTTTCTGTGATCAGGCCTTCTGCTTTATTGATACTTTGTATATTAGGCATTCAAAATGTTCACATTACGATGGACTCATCTATATAAGTTATCTCTGTAGATCCTTCACTATTTATTTAATCAGTTTATTTCAGATAGTACTACAAAATATTACAGAGCTCACTACGGCATGTCTTTTTAGGTTCTTTGCACAGTCCAGAAGAATGTTCAGTTCTACGAGATGTAAACATCAGTGCGGCCTTAGCACTGAATGATCAAATTATATTTCCATTACGTTGTCTTCTTTTAAAAAAATATAAACCTATAATATGGGAGGCCATCATGGAACTAGAACCACATTTGGAACATAGAAGAGATACACCGATATGGAGAAGACACAAAGTGACAGTTGAACAAATTCTTAGGTATGTTAGTTTCAATAGGAGTTCTTCTGCATGAAACAGACTTATGTGAATAATTATTTTTTTATATTAATCAATAGTTAATGAGTTCGAGTTTTAGGCAATTAAATTTGATATCTGAAGAAGAAATAAAAGAAGAATTGGTACAAAGGATTTGCGGGATATTGGATGTTAACACGTTTGAAGTAAGACCTCCACAATGTAGCATTGGAATGATCACTAACCCAGAAATTCAATGTTTGCGAGGTAGTACTTCATAAATTATATTTAGTACCACATACTGTTTGGAAAATATGTGTATGATTTAGAGTTTCCTTGGAAGTTTTAGTTTATTCGCAACAAATATGATAGATTTATAGAATATTTAAAAAAATATCAATATTTGTTCGCCAGTATCACGTTCTATAACAAATTAAATCAAATAATTTTTTATTGCTGGGAAGAGAAATATGTCTCCTTGGCAAAGTATGAGTGTATACAGGATGAGTCATTAATGCGTCGACGGTTAATACCTCTTTGACCGTTTGAAATTGTCTCAGGTAAAAATTCTAGAAGATCAACAACGGGATTTTTTAAAACTGTTTTTAAATGTTTATAGTTTCTACTATAAACGGCAGGAAAAAGGAGCGCAAGCCAACAATGGAATTTGAATTTTTTTTTTAGCCGTTCATTAAGTTCTCTGAAAATCACAAGTCTCTTAATTGAGAGAGGGGGAAGATATTTGCACACAAAGTTTGCAAAAATTACTTTTTCGGAAAAAAGTCTAATTTAAAGTTAAAGAGAATTTGAAAATGAGCCAAGGTTGTCCAAAAATATTAATTAGGTCTCGAGTTATGGGCAATTTAAAAATGCGCTGAAAAAGTTTTTTTGCCGGTGGTTTCAAGTGTTAAACCAATGATTTCTTCAGGAAAGAAGGACGATAGTGACCTGAAGCTCTTGATGGATGTAGGGATAGGGTAAAGCTTAATTCTGGTCAAAGTTGGAAGTTCGTGGGGGAATTAGGGAGGGAGAGAGGGAGAGGGGGAGTGAGGGAGAGAGGGAGAAGGTACACATTTTCGGAGCTACATAACTTCGCCTAAAATATCAATAAACTGGTGAGTCTTTGCTGATTGTACGTATAATCCCATTAACTACCATAGGTGAAAACGGTTTTTGATTTTTGAAAAAAAATTGCGAAGCTACACTCGAAAAATGATTTTGCATTTTTTCAAATTATGTTTTTTGCACGAAACAAAGGTTATATTTAAATAATATTTTTTCTCTCCTTAATTTGGAAAAAGAAATGTTAATAGGATGAACAGGGCTGGAATTAGAGCTGATAACGCTCTTGCCTTTGTGGATTGCGGGACAAAAAAGGTTATCGACTTCAGATTAGGCTCATTTTCAAGTTCAGTTCTTTATTCAACTTGTATTGAAAGGAAGACTAAATCAAAGAATATTTTATTTTTAAGAATTATACATACTGGCACGTTAATTCACCTTTTGGGAAATACCCTGTATGAATCCGTGGGTTCTAAATAATTTCAACAAGAGCTAAACCACTAACAGTTTATTTAATAATTTACTGTCTATACAATACTTCAAAATAAACTTTATTTACTTCTTATTTAACCTCACTTTTTACGGAACGTCACTTCTATAAACTTCCACTTTCTTAATAAAACTTCTTCTTCTGCGCCGGTAATCGCGCCTTATATACTCTGAAATTACCTCTAGATTCAACCAGAATCTTCTTCCACCACATTCTAGACAAGTCCATGGCTCTTTCTAGAGTCTTTCCAGTCACTATTAGTAGGTATAGGCGTATCATCTCCAGTTCCAAGGGGGTGTAATTCATAACACTGCCCCCTCCTTAAGCCTGATCGTCCCGATCAGGCAACTCAGAATCATCGATGTATTTCGCCAGCCTGTCCAAATGCACGATCTTCATCTTGGACTTTTTGCTTCGTTGAATCCGATAGACGACATCATTAATTCGGGTAATAACAGTATACGGTCCATCCAAGGCGGTTGAAGTTTCGGTGACCTTCCTTTCTTCCGCTGTGGGTTGTACAGCCAAACCAGGTCTCCTGCCTTGAACCCTTCTGAACTACCCTTCCGGTCGTATCAAGCCTTAATTCGGTCACTGGCTGGTGATGGTTCCGCTATATCATTAGTCAACCTCTTGAAAGGAGCTCCGGCGATGAACTGCTTCTTTTCACCCTTACTTCCAGCCTGTGGTCCCTTACTGGCTGCACAAATCTTGCATTTGCGACACCAAGCCTCCACATCCTGACGACTTCTTATCCAATAAAATCGTTCACGTATTTTCTTCAGGGTTTTGTTAACACCGAAGTGTCCATCGGATGTTCCATTGTGCACTTCCTGAAGCACCTTCGCTACTCGACACCTGGGAATCACTAGACGCATAACCACCTGCTTTCCATCCGGGCTTTCCCATGCTCTCCGCAACAGCCCGTTCCTGACTTTAAGTGAGTCCCACTGCGCCCATAGTGCCTTCAGTCCCACTCTTTTGTCCGAAACATCCTTCCATTTTGGACGAGTTCCCCTTTCTTTGGCTCTCAATATAGGCCCAATTTCCACATCATTCAATTGCTCTTGTCTGAGCGCCTCATCTGTCCTGTCATCCGGCACCTCCACCTTGACAGTGTTGACTGCTCCCGTGACCTGCAGTTTCTCCTGGTGGTAGTACTTGCAATCTTCTTTGCACCTTCTTCCGGATGAAATATCTGCAATTTTCTGGGGTTTCACTTTACTTCCACGTCCTGGTAGTAGCGGACTTCTCGGAATACTTCGAAGCTGGGAAATCTTTACTTCTCTCGGGGTACCATGTTCCTTATCTGACACAGTCTCTCTGGTACCAGCTTCCTCTGATTTTCCCCTCGGCTTCACAGCATTGGCCTCTACTCTCTTTAAGTTTCTCCGTGGACATTCTAGCTGGATATGTCCTCGTTTTCCGCACCTGTAACATTTCATACGCCGTCCACATGGCATTCCACTACTTCTATTATTCTGTGTCCCTTCCATGTTTCCAGCATTCACATTCCTCGAGATCCGATATCGGCAGTCTCGTTTGATATGTCCCATCCTGCCGCAGTTGTAGCATTTAATACCTCCACTTGGCCTTTCTCTATTTTGTTGGTTTTCCTGTCTTCTTGGAGGATTCGATGTAGCCAGCAATTGACTGATCATTTTATTCGTTTTGAGAATCGCGTTCAAGATAGGGTTTTGGTCTCTCTCTTCTGGCTGCGATTCTTCAAGTGTCATAGCCCGTACTCTTGACTTTGGAGTATCCCTATAGACAGCTTCTACCTCTAGTGCATGCACCAAGGCTTCACTACTACTTTTATGCCGGGATAGACTGAGGACTCGCCTGATCTCCTCGTCCCTTATCCCGTCTAGGAATGCCCCCACTGCCAATTGCTCTTTAAATTCTTTTGGCACATTAGGATATGCTAAGTGTGCCAGTCTTTCCACCGCAGCTTCAAATTCTTGCAGACTCTCTCCAGCTTTCTGAACGCGCACTTTCAGCTGGGTCTGGTATACTTGAGCAAGGTGTTGATCGCCATATCGTAGATGTAAGGCAGCTTCTAAAACTCCAAAGTTCCGTTGTTGGTCTACCGGAATTGTCTGGAGCAATTCCAATGCTTGGCCTCTTAAAGCTACGATTAATGCCTTAGCCTTCTCTTCGTCATTCCAGTTGTTTGCACTCGCTGCTGCCTCAAACTGTTTCTTGTAAGTCATCCAGGAACTTTGACCATCCAAGGAGGGAATTTTCAATCGCTGGCCTGATGATACCACTTGCTGGTTTCCTCTATCCCTCAACTGTTGTTTAGGTTGGTCTATTTCTCCTTCTACCTGGTGCATTTTCTCTTTGACTTCATTTACTTCTCCTTTAACTTCGCTTACCTCTTGTTTGACTCCACCGACTTCTTTCGCTACCTTATTTTTGAGTTCTTCAGTAACGGCAAATATGGCACTCTGTTGGCCTTCTATAATTTTCCTTAGTTCGCCTCTTTCTTCTAGTTGTTTAATGTCCAAGTCTTGCATGATTTTTCTCAATTCTTCCTGACGTCGTTTCTCTTCTTCTTGATGTCGTTTATTTTCTTCTTGTTTTTCCGCTTGACGTCGTTTCTCTTAATCCTCAAAAATTTTCCTTAATTCTTCTTGACGTTTTTGTTCTTGATCCATCATCATCTTTCGCATTTGGGCCATAAAGTCCTGCATTTGTTGTTCGGATGCCATGCTTCTGGTTGTTATCGGCATGTAATTATCAACAAAATTTAATAATCACGTCAATATCGGTAATGTAACTGTCCAAAAATCTCGAAACAGCACGAAAAAAAGTCTTATGTAGAGTCTTTTTCACTTAACCAGTAATGTCCGAATAGAAAAGTTCCAAAAATGTCTCAAAAATGCACTCAACACTATTTTTCTGTTCGAAAATAACCCTCGAACAACGTCCAGTAAATTAGTCCTTCCTGTGTTAGCACTAACTTCGAGAATACTGTCATAGTCTTCTCAACACTCCCGAAAAATCCTCTTGTCAAAATTCCGCGTCTGACACCAATGTCACGTTAATTCACCTTTTGGGAAACACCCTGTATGAATTCGTGGGTTCTAAATAATTTCAACAAGAGGTAAACCACTAACACTTTATTTAACAATTTACTGTCTATACAATACTTCAAAATAAACTCTATTTACTTCTGATTTAACCTCACTTTTTACGGAACGTCACTTCTATAAACTTCCTCTTTCTTAATAAAACTTCTTCTTCTGCGCCGGTAATCGCGCCTTATATACTCTGAAATTACCTCTAGATTGAACCAGAATCTTCTTCCACCACATTCTAGACAAGTCCATGGCTTTTTCTAGAGTCTTTCCAGTCACTATTAGTAGGCATAGGCGTATCATCTCCAGTTCCAAGGGGGTGTAATTCATAACAATACAATGGCCAATCTGCAGGGCCGTTGAGAGAAAATCGGGGCTCAGGGGTTAGTAACATATGACACCCACCAATCTTCAATATAAATTAATTCCGAAGAGCGGAGGGTGGCATTCATAATAATACTCTATTTATTTCTCTACTCTATTCATCTTTATAAAAATTTTAAAGAGCGGGGGGTAAGTAAGTATGCCTTAGGATTGAATATTTATCTCGATCGAAAAGAAGAACGGGGGGGGGGTGATATTCCTTAGAATGAAATATGCAACGCAGAGGGCATTTTAAATAGCGCCGGGGGGGGGGTAATATTCCCTATAATTGAATATTTTATCAACAATTTTAAAGATCGGGGGAGGAGGGATATTATTCCTTTGCCTAACAATTTCATATTTATCTCTCTCATTATAAACAATACAAGTTATTCTTAACTCACTGTCTTTATCACACTAATCATTTAAAAGTATACCTCTCTCGTTTTACCTGAAACTCTCCAACTTCATGTAGAACCCGGGCCCCCTCAAAACCCACCGGGCCCGGGGGGAACACCCCCCCCCTTCCTTCTCGATGGACTTGCCAATCTGTCGAGTTTTTGAGTGCAGTTACGTAGCTCTGAAAATTTTTACTGTCTCCCTCTCTCCCTCCCTCCCTAATTCCCGCACCAACTTCCACCTTAACCACAATTAAGCTTTACCCTTTTCCTACATCGGCCAAAAATTTCAGATCCCTATCATCCTTCTTTCCTGGAGAAATCATCGGTTTAACAGTTGAAACCACCGCTCAGATCACGTATTTTCAAATTCTCCTTAACTTTGAATTCCGTTTATATACAGGCATTATTTTCCGAGTTATTGCCAAAAAAGCAGTTCTTGCAAACTTTGTGTGCAAATATCCACCCCCTCTCGAACAAGAGACTTTCAGAGAATAATTGCATGGCACAAACTTAAAGTATGGCATTATTTTAAATTCCGTTGTTGGCTTCCAAATCCAGATCCGCTCTACTATTAGTGTATTTCTCATTCTAGTGGTGACAAGCAAATACATAATTTTTTTTAACGGTAAAACCCTACATTTTTTAATGTATTTGTATTTAATTCTCAATTCTCTATCCATGCATATATCATTATCATCTACGCGGTCGGCGCGAGTCTACGCGGTCGGCGCGAGGCCGCGTTATATTAAAATCTGGAGGGTCTGTACCCCTTTAAAATTGCAATTTTGCACTAACATCTCCTCCGAGGGGACGAGGTTTTTCGGCGCGGGTCCGGCTTCCTTCGATTCGCCTAAGAATTTTCTGTCGCTTAGGCCGTATCCGGGGCGGGTATTTTTTGTGGTTTCTTAATTATTAACGATTAAAAATACACTATCTCTCTCGCCTGCTTTTTTTGGGAATGAGGAGTCGAGGGGTAAAAGAGACAATAGGAGAGGTCGTTTTGGTATTTCGTAAACGTCAAAAATTTACCGTTTTGTTTCGTTCCTGTGAGGCTTAAAATTCGATTTCGACCTCGCAGTTTGCGGCTAGCTATAACTACGACCTCTGCCCGTTCCGTCGCGACGCCGTACGCCGCTCCACAATAAGTTTTTCGAAAAATACGGGCGTTTTAAGATGGCACGTTTTTTCGCTTTTTCGTTTCCGAAGCGAGACTCATTTTTCCGGTTTTTCGCCTATAACTCGAAAACGGCTGGAGCTAGCTCAAAATAAAAAAATCTCAAAGGACAAGAGCGTTTCTTTCCGCTTCCTCCGGTATGCTCGAAATTTCCGTACCATTTTTCGTTTCGGAGATATCGCCCGAAATGTGCGGCGGTGCAGGATGGCGGAAAATACGACATTTTTTCCTTTAAACCTCCATAACTTCTAAACGGGGCCTCCTAGAGCAAAATACTTCGCCCTAACGAAAATGTACAAAAATGAATTATCTAAAAGTCTTTTTTTTTGTTTTTTTCCAACTCCAAAGATTAACGAGATACGGGCGGTCAAAGTGGAAGAATTTTTCGAAAATACGTGAAATTTTAAATTTAAAATATCCGAGAAAAGCTACTTTTGTCGCGCTCGCCGCGGGCCTAATTTTCCATTTTTCCCCTCGAACTTGGTATCGCCGGAAAGCTACGTTCTTCTGCTTTCCAGAGAGACGTCGCACGCCGTTTTACTCCCGATATTTATTTACTTATGGATTTTTAAAGTACTTACGGTTTTCCATTTTTACGAAAATATCCATTCTTATTTCGCACAGAACTACACTAAATTTTTTAATTAACCCGGGGCACGTACTGCACGAATAAAATGCGAATCTTCGTGTTCAAATAGAGACCAAGATCGAGCCTCTATGTCCAGTATTAACTAAAATATGAGCGTTTTAAGATTTCATGTTTTACAATTTTCTAGGTTACGTTTTAACACACTCAAATTTGTCACGTTTGTCTCGCCCCTGCGAGGCCGAATTTTCGATTTTCCCTATACAATTTGGTATCACGGGAAAGGGCAAAGCTCCCCCTTTCCATCGAGACACAGAACGAGCTTCTATTCCAAGTAATTGCTTAATTATGAATTTATTTGTACGTAGATGTTTTTCACTTTCACCCAAAAAAACCAACATTCACACGCCCGTGCCGGGCCGAATTTCCGATTTGGCCCGCACACTCCACTATCACAACAAAATATCGTCCTTCCCGATTAATTTGAGACATAGAACGCCTTTCAACTCCACTTATTTCCTGAGAAATCACCGTTTCTAAAGTCCATGTTTTTGCTTACGCCATTTTCAATAACGTACATAACAATATACTAGGAATTCTGGGTAATTTGTAATTTACAGAGTGAGCAAAATAATGTTGATATAGGGTGAGCCAAAATAAATGGAAAATCGCAATTAAATTTATTTGTCGTCCGATTGACCTGAAATTTGGTACTCGGGTATTATCGACCACGCTGATCACGGATATGACGTCAGAATCGCAAAATTCAAAATGGCGACGCCAAAATGGCGGACGATTTTTGTCGATTATGGCGTCACACCGCTCAAAATCGGTATTTTGGGGTTTTCGAGGTCGCCGATTACGAATCCGAAATCGAAATTGAAAAATTCAAAATGGCGGCCGAGTTGCAAGACATATTTTGCCATTTGCGGTGTCATTCGTCTGAAAATTAGTTCGTATGTATTATCGAGGTCAGTGATCACGAATATCAAATCGTAACTCAAAAATTCAAAATGGCGGCGTCTCCATAGCCTAATATCCATCATTTACTGTAACTTTCTTATTTACCGACCGATTCGAATGAAACTCGGTATGTTCAAGTTACCGAAGTACCTCATTGTGAATATGACGTCGAAATTGAAAAATTCAAAATGGCGGCCGAGTTGCGGGACATATTTTGCCATTTACGGTGCCATTCGTCTGGAAATAAGTACCTATTTGTTATCGAGGTAGCAGATCCCGAATATCTAATCGTAACTCAAAAATTCAAAATGGCTGCCTCTCCATAGCCTAATATCCATTATTTACTATAACTTTCTTATTTCCCAACCGATTCGAATTAAACTCAGTATGTTGAAGTTATTGAAGTAGCTGATTGTGAATATGCCGTCGAAATTGAAAATTTCAAAATGGCGGCGTCCTTATAGCCTAATATTCGTTATTTACTGTAACTTTCTTATTTGCCAACCGATTGAGCTGAAACTCGGTATTTAGAGGTTATAAGAGTAGCTGGTAAAGAATATGATTACGGAATTGAAAAATTCAAAATGGCGGCACGAATTGCAAGACACATTCTGTCATTTACGGTGACATTCGTCCAAAAATAGGTCGGTGAGTGTTATCGAGGCTACATATCACGAATCTGTGACCGTCGCTAAAGAATTCAAAATGGTGGCGTCCCCATAGCCATTTATTCTAACTTTTTTATTTACAGTCCGATTCAAATGAAACTCGGTATGTACATCAGATTTACAAAATTCAATATGGCGGCAAACAAAATGGCCGACAACATGTGTCATTTATGGACCGATTCGACTGAAAATCGGTACCTAGATGTTTTTCAGGTCGCTGATGACGAATCTGATATCGAAACTGAAATCCAAGCTTTCTACAATGATTCAAGCTTTCTACAATGATTCAAGCGTTCACTCAATTTGACAGGTTTAGCTGTCACCCGTCCGGAGGACCTAGAAAACGCGCAGCGTTTTCTAGTCATAGTAATAAAGAGCAGTTGGTGCGAGCCCCTTCCTCTTTGCGATCTTAAGGTACATGCTGTCGAGACGCGCTTCATTTCGCCGGTCCGTGCCCGCCTCGAAAGTGATCGGGACGGAATTCTACAGTGTATAGGCTATACTCGGTTCCGGTATTTTTCCGGGTTTTTCCGTTACAATCGGACGAAAGTCACCTATCTCTCTCGCCTGCTTTTTTGGGGAATGAGGAGTCGAGGGGTAAAAGAGAAAATAGGGGAAGGCGATTTGGTATTTCGTAAACGTCAAAAATGTACGATTTCCTTTCGCTCCTGCCGGGCTTAATTTTCGATTTCGACCTCGCAGTTTGCGGCTAGCTATAACTAGAATCTCTCCCCGTTCCGCCGCGATGCCGCACGGCGCTCCAAAATATGTATTTCCAAAAATACGGACGTTTTAAGATTGCACGTTTTTGCACTGTTTCGGCTCCGAAGCGCGTCTCATTTTTTCGGTTTTTCGCCTATAACTCGAAAATGGTCGGAGCTAGCTCAAAATAAAAAAATCTCAAAGGACAAGAGCGTTTCTTTACGCTTCCTCCGGTATCTTCAAAATTTCCGTACGTGTCTTCGTTTCGGAGATATCGGCCCTAAGGTGCGGCGGTGCAAAAAGGCGGAAAATTGGACATTTTTACCTTTAAACCTCCATAACTTCTAAACGGGGCCTCCTAGAGCAAAATACTTCGCCCTAACGAAAATGTAGAAAAATGAATTATCTAAAAGTCTTTTTTTTTGTTTTTCTCCAGCTCCAAAGATTAACGAGCTACGGGCGGTCAAAGTGGAAGAATTTTTCGTAATTACGTGATATTTTAAATTTAAAAGATCCCAGAAAAGCTACTTTTGTCGCGCTCGCCGCGGGCCTAATTTTCCATTTTTCCGGTCAAACTTGGTATCGCCAGAAAGCTACGTTCTTCTGCTTTCCAGAGAGACGTCGAACACCGTTTCACTCCCGATTTTTATTTACTTATGAATTTTTAAAGTACTTACGGTTTTCAATTTTTACAAAAATATCCATTCTTATTTCGCACAGAACTACACTAAATTTTTTATTTAACCCAGAGCACGTACTGCGTGGATAAAATGCCAATCTCCGTGTTCAAATAGAGACTAAGATCGAGCTTTTACGTCAAGTATTAACTAAAATATGAGTGTTTTAAAATTTCATGTTTTACAATTTTCTAGGTTACGTTTTAACACACTCAAATTTGTCACATTTGTCTCGCCCCTGTGAGGCCGAATTTTCGATTTTCCCTGTAAATTTTGGGATCACGGGAAAGGGCCAAGCTCCCCCTTTCCATCGATACACAGAACGAGCTTCTATTCTATGTACTTGCTTAATTATGAATTTTTTTGTACGTAGACGTTTTTCACTTTCTCACAAAAAACCCAACTTTCACACGCCCGTGTCGGGCCGAATTTCCGATTTGGCCCGCACACTCCACTATCACAACAAAATATCGTCCTTTATGATTAATTTGAGACCTAAAAAGCCTCTCAACTCCCATTATTTCCTGAAAAATCACAGTTTTTAAAGTCCATGTTTTCCTTTCAGACATAAATTTTTGTCGACAATGCAGAGCACTGTAATAGGTGGTAAAAATTATGTGTGTGAAGTTAGCACGCGTTGCTGGCAACACGGCGTTGCCAGCAACGCGGAAATAAGTTTTGATGTAAAATCTTTACAAATTAAATAGAATGCCAATAGTCGGGTGCCCAAAACAAATCTCGATATAGTGTGAGCCAAATTTATCGAATTAAATTTATTTGTCGTCCGATTGGCCTGAAATTTGGTACTCGGGGATTATCGACCACGGTGCTCACGAATGTGACGTCGGAATCGCAAAATTCAAAATGGCGGCGCCAAAATGGCGGACGATGTTTGTCGATTATGGCGTCACACCGCTCAAAATCGGTATGTGGGGGTTTTCGAAGTCGCCGATTACGAATCCGAAATCTAAATTGAAAAATTCAAGATGGCGGCGGAGCTGCAGGACACATTTTGCCATTTACGATGCTATTCGACTGAAAATAAGTACGTATGTGTTATCGAGGTCACAGATCACGAATATGTTATCGTAACTCAAAAATTCAAAATGGCGGCGTCCCCATAGCCTAATATTCATCATTTACTTTAACTTCCTTATTTTTCAATCGATTCAAATGAAACTCGGTATGTTGAAGTTACTGAAGTAGCTGATTGTGAATATGACGTCGACATTGAAAAATTCAAAATGGCGGCGGAGTTGCAGGACCTATTTTACCATTTACGGTGCCATTTGTCTGAAAATAGGTATGTATATGTTATCGGGGTCACAGATCACGAATATGTTATCGTAACTCAAAAATTCAAAATGGCGGCGTCCCCGTAGCATAATATTCATCATTTACTGTAACTTCCTTATTTAAAAGTGAATTATTTATCGTCCGATTCAAATGAAACTCGATATGTTGAAGTTACTGAAGTAGTTGATTGTGAATATGACGTCGACATTGAAAATTTCAAAGTGGCGGCGTCCCCATAGCCTAATATCCGCTATTTACTGTAACTTTCTTATTTGCCGTCCGATTCAGCTGAAACTCGGAATGTGAAGGTTGCTGAAGTACCTAATCGAATATGAAAGTGAAAAACTGAAACTGAAAAATTGAAAAACTGAAAAACTAAAAATCTGAAAATCTGAAAAACTGAAATAATGAAAAACTGATAAACTTGAAAACTTGAAGACTTGAAAACTTGAAATCTTGAAAACTTGCAAACTTGAAAAATTGGGAAATTGAAAACTTGGAAACTTAAAAACTTGAAGAGTTGAAAACTTGAAAACTTGAAATCTTGAAAACTTGCAAACTTGAAAAATTGAGAACTTGAAATCTTGGAAACTTGAAAACTTGAAAAATTGAAAACTAAAAAATCGAAAGGTGAAAAACTAGAAACTGAAAATCTGAAAACTGAAAAACCGAAAAACTGAAATGAAAGGCTGACAAATGAAAAACTGAACAATGAAAAACTGAAAAACAAAAAACTGAAACACTGAAAACCTGAAAAACTTAACTTAAAAACTTCAAAACTTAAAAACTGCAAATCTTCAAAACCTAAAAACTTAAAAACCTAAAAACTTAAAAACTTAGAAACTTAGAAACTTAAAAACTTAGAAAATTAAAAACTTCAAAACTTCGAAACTTTAAAACTTTAAAACTGAAACTGAAAAACTGGAAAACTGGGAAATTGGGAAACTGAGAAACTGAAACACTGAAAGACTAAAAGACTGAAAAACTGAAAAACTGAAAAACTGAAATACTGAAAAACTGACAAACTGAAAAATGAAACTAAAAACGGAAAACCACAAAAACTGAAAATTGAAAAATTGAAAAACTAAAAAACTAAAAACTGAAGACTGAAAACTGAAAACTGAAAAAATTAAAAACTGAAAACTGAAAAACCGAAACACTGAATGATAAAAAACCGAAAAACTAAAAAACTGAAAATTAAAAAACTGAAAACTTAAAATTTAAAAAACCCAAAAAAAGTGAAAATTGAAAACTAAAAATCAAGCTTTCTACAATGATTCAAGCGTTACCTAATCGAGTGCGGAGCACTCGCATTGACAGCTTTAGCTGTCACCCCTCCGGAGGAGCTAGAATGGGCGATAGCCCATTCTAGTTTTTTAATTTATATTGTAGCGTTACCGCGTTTTTCCACTTTTTCTAATCAAAAATACATTAGCAGCGGTAAAGAGTAGAATATGTGAAAGATGCATTTTCCTAAATTTAACAGTCGTTTCGCTGTGAATGTTAGTCAAAGCCATGTACTAATTTCCAGGCCTCTCATAGTCGAACCTTACTCTACAGGATGTTTTCCACGATGCTTAAAATTTTTATATTTTCAAACTATCACATCTCAGTTTCTTCAAATGGAACACTCTGTATGCTTTACTTGAAATGTTTCTGCAATCAATTATCTACACCTCAATACATCATCGTGCCAATTTTTTTCCGGTTTTTGAAAAACTCAAGCGGAAAAAAAGAGATTTGCGAGCAATGTGCCAAAGCCTAATGGCAGATAGAACATTTCAAGGCAAGTCTAGATCAACAAGGGAAAACATGTTTTGGTCGCATATTAAGAGGATACAGGGTGTTTCATGTATTTGGTCTCATAATTCAAGGAACTATAACTTTGCAACGGTTGGATATAATCGAATGAAATTAACCATCAACAGTTATTGTTCCGGGTATAAAACCGAAAATGATCTACTGGTCTCATCTTACGGTTGTGAGACCCATGGTAATCTATGCATCATGTGTGTGGTGACCAAAAACTGAAGAAAAACGAACACAAGGAAAGTAGCAGAAGTTGCAACACCTTGCCTGTTTAGGTATTACAGGAGCAATGGATTCCTCTCCCACATCAGTTATGGAGGCAATGGTAGACCTACTTCCTCTATATCTGCATGTAAGGAAGTAGGCAGCACTCAGTGCCCTCAGACTGCAGCAGATACACTCTTTCAAACCAGGCGATTTGGTTGGTCACCTAAGGATTCTGGGGTTAATTCAGCTGAAATCCACGACCATGTAGCATTTGAAAAAGCTACATGACTAATTTCAATTTATTTACAGTGAATTGACCCTAATTAATTCATTTATTGGAGTGGAGATGTATGCAACCACTCGTACTTTGAATCTTAACATCCAGAAAGTAAACATATTTTCTTTAAGAACAATTTGAGTTAGTGGTGTCAATGTATATTCTTGTAGTTGAGATATTACATAATTGTAAAATTCAGTCTTTTGATTATTCTTTGTTGGCGCATTTTCATTGGCTAGAGTTCTCTAACAAGTTCGCAACATTGAGGGCTGGAGAGATTTCCGGTCTGGTTAGCTGGTTCTTTGACAGTCATGATAGCGAACGGCGGCGGTCCCGATATGTTTTGAAGAATTTGGGTTTTACATCGCTTACACTGAAAAGGATTTGATTGATGTACCCTTCACCGCCTTACTGTGAGCGTTTTGTAAATTTTCACGAATGAATTCTGTTGGTTGCCGTAATTTTGTCGCCACGTATTTCGTGAGGTTATGTAATACTCTTTATATGAGAGTATTTGGAGAGGCTCATATTTGGGAGAGTCATATGTTTGGATAGTATAGACAGTTTAGATAGTATATACTATAGTATATGGGTTAGACTATTAAGCAAAGTAGTTAATGTATGGGTCAAGCTGGTTGGTGCAGTAATTTTGGTTATGTAAGGGGGTCTAGTATTTGAAGGGGTAATAGGAGGAAGTTTGGTTATATGTGGGTCCTGCTAACATTTAGAGAAGTTTTGGCTTGGAAAGTTGTTCGCAACAGTCTCCAGAAGATTTATGCAGAAATTTTGGGTGCAGTACGGAGTCGTAGTCATAAGCAATATCGAGAACGTCTATGAAGTAGTGACAGTTCACGCTGCAGTAATCAAGGGGAATGCCAAGGCTCTAAACAGGTTTTTTAGTTTCATCTTGGTTATATAATTTTTAAAGGAAATTATTCTAGATTTATTCAGTGATTTTTTTAGTTTAAACATTAAAGTAAATTATACCACAATCTTGCAACTATAAATTGAGCTCTAAGTTTATTTATAAAGTAATGAGATATTTAAGATTTTTTACTGTGAAGCAACGTATGTTACCATGTGAGGCTAATTTACCTTCTAATGTTACACATGAGGTATTTTTAATAGAATATACTTATTTAAAAGTGAATTATTTATTATTTGTTTGCTTATAGCAATGAAACATAAGAATATACTTATTTTAGAACATTCTTTACCATCTAAGTGTAAGCAGCAAACATTACAGTTGTTAGCTCATGAAATGTCGCATATTACGTAATATTTTAGTGATGAGAGTAAAGTTTAATTTCCAGTGAAGCTTTATTAGATCAAGTATACAGAATTTCTTTAATGCGTATGAACCATGTTTAGGTAAAATCGGAAGTTCTTAATTTAGTTTTTTATTGTTGTACATCTAACTTGTGTTGTAATAAATGTCTAATGTCTACTTGTTTTTGTTTTTTACACTGGTGCACCTGATATTTGCTTAGATTTTGAGATTTCATAGTAAAGTTTTGATATTGATATATTTTGAGAATTCCATCCCATGATTGCTAGCAACTTAATTTTGTTTTTGGCTGGCAGAATTATTTAAATCACAGCATTTAGTGTACAGCAGGTGGCGCCCTTTTGAATGTTCACTTATTCCTTACTGACGACCAACAAAAAAACTAGCTGCCGTTCGTACAGGTGGAGCATTTTTTTAATATTTAGGTATTAAAATTGTTACAACCAAACCCACTGACTTAATGCCGATCAAGCGAAACTTTGACTGTCCATTTGTGCTAATTAAGAGCCGTCAGGCGAGCAGGGTCGAAGCCCTGCAGTTGAAGAAGGGGTCTCTCATCAGGTTCACAGGTGGATCGAAGATGGCTGAAGGGGTTGACGTGGGTATAGCGGGGCCTAATTGCAGACTGTCCAGAGCCCTGTGTAAGATAAAAACCATCTTCCAAGCAAAAATCTATGCTATAGATCTATGTGCCCAGGAATGCATAAACAAAGGTCTTCGAAGGGCAAAGATCTATATACTCTCAGATAGCCAGGCAGCGCTAAAAGCTCTAAAATCTATAATTAAAAATTATCTAACCAAGATGAAACTAAAAAACCTGTTTAGAGCCTTGGCATTCCCCTTGACTACTGCAGCGTGAATTGTCACCACTTCATAGACGTTCTCGACATTGCTTTGAGTCTAAAATTGCCTGGGAATGCAAACAATCCTTGAAGCAATTGGCTAAAAACAACAAGGTTACCTTGTTGTGGGTGCCGGGGCATGTGGGAATAGAAGGAAATGAATTAGCCGACTCCCTCGCAAAAAAGGTGCTAAAGCCCCATTTTTGGGCTCGAACTATTTTGTGGTTTATCCAAGGGACACATAACGGAGGCGATCCTAAATGGGTAAAACTAACAGAAAGAATTCTACTGGAGGAATACACCAGGCCAAAGACAAGCGAAAAAGTTTATCCCTTATTCGACAAAGAATGCCACAAGGCTTCTTGAACCCGAAAAGTCCGACTTAAGGCTGATAACAGGCCTCTTGACAGGCCATTGCTCCTTGAGATATCATCTCAAGAATATGAGCAAGGTACACAATGATATGTGCAGGTACTATGATACTGCAATAGAAACTGCGGAACATATTCTTTGCGAATGCAAGATGTTAGTCCGCACTAGGCTAAAATACCTAGGAAAGGTGGAATTAATGCCTGAATATATAGGGAAAGTAGCCTCCAGGAATATTACAAACTTTGTAAAAACTTGGGAGTCATGGGCAACAACTAATTTAGGGTAATTCACAAAAGATGTGAGGAAAGGCTGCAGGAGTCGAGCGACCCCCTAAACAATCTACAGTCTACAACCACCAACATTCCTTAGCTGGAACTTGTCAGAATGTCCTACTTGACAAAAGAATTCATATTTCTACCTCATTTTTGGAAAACTATTAGCGGATACGGAAAGCTCAGGAAAAATTTTCTCAGAATTGACGGCACACCTAAACCGTTTCGGCAAAAAAAATTACAACACAATTTAGCGCATCACGACTGACCGGGCACTATTTGTGGAACTTGAGTCCATTTAAATGATTCAAATCCATATCCCTTCTAAAACTTCACATAATACATAGCAATATTAGCCAAACCAATTTCGTTCAAAATGTTAATTAAGCTTAGAGAGGAAAATGTAAGAATAATTTAATTAACAATGTAATTATTTTAGGTTTGTATCTTGACGCTGCTTTAATGGCCCATGACTGTGTAGGAAATACACATCTATCAGTAGATGAGGAATTCGTGCTAACCATTCATGCAAGTGTTGATATTCCAGAAAACTCGCCTATATTCTTTAATTATTCTAATGCCCTACACGTGAGTATTTTACGTTAAAATAATAATGTTTTCATTTTGGGATACTCAAATCAATTGTTTCCGTAACCAGACCTGTAGCCAGAAATTAATTGTAGGGGGTGCTCGTCGAATTTCAGGGGTGCCAATTCCTTTGTAATTTGGAAAAATATGCAAAATAGTCCCACACCGGTAATTTTGGAACTTCTTTAGTGGGTACTCAAAAGTTTCCAAGGGATGCCGCGCACCTCCTACCCCCCTTGTTACAGATCTGTTCGTAACCTTTCACTAACCGTTGAAAGTATAAGCAGGTAGATTTTTAGTACGACGCTACAGTTCAGAAAGGAGTGCACACTATAAGGAGTATTACCAAAACAATATTTTTTGAAGTTATGTTGATGTCAATGGAAAATGCTGATATTGCTCAAGGAACATTAATATTTTGATTTATAAAACATCTCCGGAATATGTTTCATTTTAACAATATCGCTACAACACTGCCATCCATCGGAGTTGAGATTCGACAGGGATTAGTTACGTTCGTGCGACATAACGAGCTTCAGCTAATTGCGATATCTTGCCTAGTTATGCATTGAATTAATTTACTCTAATTCTAGGGTAATATTCTTCGAAATCAACATTTAAAGGAAGGGAAGTATTTCGAATGTTCTTGTCGACGATGCAGAGATCCAACAGAGCTAGGCACTGAGTTGAGTTCTTTAAAGTGTCACAAATGTTGGAAAGGGCTAATAAGGCCTAAGGATGTCCAAAATGTAAATTCGGATTGGGAATGCAGCGAATGCAAATATATATTTAGAAGTTGTTTAATAAATTCAGCTACAAGCGAAGGCAGAAGAAGAATAGAGGAAGTGGGTAAGAGCAATGTAATTATAATACTAGTTTATGCTTTCATATAAAGTAAAAATAGTCAAATCAGTCAAATCTTGTCGAGGTATACATGTATTAACGAATCAGCTTACACCACCTTCTTTTTAGTGTTGTGCAAATAGTTAAAGCATTGGCACGCAGTGGAATCATCGATTTTAGTTATGTCTGACATTTGGTATTTGGTTTACTGAATTGATTTCGACACCCTTTTCCTCTACAAAAAGTTTCAGAAATGGGCGAGAGCAGAGATATGGACGGGGGCGAAAATTGGAAAAAAATGTAGTAAAGAACGAAACAGAGAAATAATGAAAGTACATCAACTCCACATCCCCCCACCAAAATGTCAGAGGATAGATACGGGGGCCGTTTTTTGGCGGGAATTAAAAAAAATTGTAGTTACGAACGAAACTTTAAGAACCTGTTCTATTCAACGTCAATAATCCTGGAAAATAATGTCAAACGTTTTCCATGGGCAGTTTTTGAGATATAGGGGTTGAAAGTTTAACATTTTGGAAAAAAAGAATTGATTTTGAAATGTTGGTAGAATGCGGTTGAAATTGATGAAAACGTTACCCTATTTTTGCATTTTTATCAGTTTAGAGACGTTTTTAAACGCATATTAGAGTCAAAAACTGAAAGCCACTTTAGGGATTGCAAAAATGGGGTGAAAATAAATAAAAACGTCTGACACCGTAACATATCATTTTTGAACCCCTTCAGAACTTATAATGAGTAACCTCAATAACGAAAATGCGTTGACGGTAAATAGACAATCTAAAAACTTATCTCTTGTGAAAAAATGTTTACAATTTTTGGAATTATAAAATCTTTATTTTCTTATGTGCATATTTGTGTTCCACGTAAAATTTTTGCACGGCTTTACCGAAACTCATATTTTGCCATTTACTTTCCATCCGTTCTATATTGTCTCCTCTCAGCCTCACCCCATGTCTCTATATAAGCCCCTGTGTGAGGCATAAAGAAAGATAAAGGAAGCTAAGGCGTCAGTAAATCTGATCATAAGGATTTGGTGATATTTCTGTCACACCAAACTGTCAACACTTAATTGGAAAGTTGCCGATATTGGAATCTGTATTCATTATCGAATCTTATATTTGCAGTTTCCGCTATTTTCTATAAAGTCTTCAAGATGTACTATGTCATTCACTATCTCACAATCATATACCTTTATTGTGTTTTGATCACTTTCATTTGCTGGGCCTACAATCATAATATTAAGATTGTTGTGATTTACTTTTTAACGATATTCGGAGCAAAATGAAGATCGTACGTTAATTATCATTAACTTGCAGACTACTCAGTTAAGAATCAATACACAACACTTATAGTAGCCTCTGAGGATACTACAATCTTTATTTGAATAATTTTTCATTCACTTAACTCCCATGGAATAATACTGTATACTTAAGCAATCGAATTGTCAAGCAGAATAAAAGTAACATAATATGTGGAATTCTGTGAGCAAGAAATGCTACGTAGGAACTACATCATTGACAGCAAAGCAGCTTTTAAAGCTCTGGAGAATCTGGAACCAGTAGGTGCGTTCTAAAACGGTAAGATACTGTCTGGTACTCCATGCAAACCTAACTGGAGACAAAGTATATAACTATAGTGGATACGAGAACATCAGAGTAACATACACAACACAGTGAAAAAGCAGATAAGTTAGAGAAGACCCAAGAATAGTGTTAATAGAACTCAAACCGATCTATAGGGTATTATACAGTGCCTCAAAGGGACACCATTTGCACCAATTTCATTTCCTTTATGTATCGTTTGTTTGATCGCTCAGTTATTTGTGCGAGGGGCATGGAGGAAGCGAATTTCACGAATTTGTTTTTTCTAGCCGCAATGGGGTTTTGAGGACTACAGTTAATGAATAAATAATGTTTCCACCATCCCTCGACCAATAGGAAGAGCCTAAAACCAGACCGCCATCTGATACGCCATTCGTCATTAAGTCTAGATCCCTCAACTAATACAAAGAGCCTAAAACTAGGCCACTATCTGATAGTCTAGATCCCTCAACAAATCGACGAATGTGTACAAATCCTCGACCAATAGGATTTTCTTACTACTACGCCCCCCGACCAATAGGATCTTTCTAAGGGTGGGGCCTAAAAGCGGTGGTGGGGGCTGAAATCAAAAGTCCCAATTTTGCTCTTATGGAGATTTACATGGGGTCTGTCGTCCAGAATGCCCATATCTTATGTACTAAGGCAGTTGAGTTTGATTAGTACACATTAGAACAAAAAGTGGCACTCGTTACTGGTTCATTTAATTACAGTGATTCAGACCAAATAAAATTTCAAATTTATCCCATAATCAACACAAAATTTCGCATGTGTAAATATCAATTGATATATTTCTTTATTTTTAGATCCAACGAATATAGTCGATATGGAAAATTTACTCCGCAAGCTGGTACTAACTTTTCATCCAAATCATTACTTAATTTTGGAATTACAACAAAATATGGTAGGACTATATGTTCGCTTACCTCACAATAAAAATAATTTGTTAAGAAAAATTACACTATGCCGCAGCATGTTAGAGATTTTTCCAAAAATAGAACCTGGATTATCAAGATTGAAAGGTAAATCTGTATATTATAACAATTACTATTTATCCAATTTCACTCCTAGAAATATTTTGTTTCTTTGTATTCAATACTTTAAACAGTAATAAAATGCTAAAAATAAAAATTGGCCTATTGCTCAATAGCGCACGCTCAAAAATAGTAGAGGAAACAAAAAAAGTTGATGTAAATCGTACTGAAAATTGAAGCTTATAACTTTCAACTTTTAGTTGAAATCGAATAATTGTTTTTGTAACGGTATAGAATTAAACAAAATCGAAAAAAATCGCCGCCTAAGAAATCACTAATTCTACATCCAGATTTCTCATTTATTTGATTAAACGCAAACATCTTGATACTATATTTGCACTCCAGTGTGTGGAAATAATTGCTCATAGAATTTTGATAATATATCAAATCTACTGCTCCAAAAACCCACAAAACGCTGTGGCATCTCAATACCTTCTCGAACGGCCGCCGTTTAATGGGGATGACAGATGCCAAAAAAAATTGTTGAGAAGCTTTGTTCTTGTACACACATTAAATTACAATTTTATTTTGTTAACCTCCTTTAATAAAGTAGTGGGGGTGGTAGGGTTGGTAGACGTCAGAAAAAAAAATGAGGCCTTGGTTTCTAGTATATACAGCAAATTTCAAGTTTCTGGACTTTTACTGGCTGACTTTACTTCTATTTACCTCCAAATCCTTCAACAGAATAAGCTGAAAATATAGTTCCAGATCTCGTCATAATACATATTATTATGTGTACCAAATTTCAAGTCTTAAACCGTTCCAGGGTAAATGCGCAGGTGCGCAAAAAAATTTACAGACCGAACGAAAGATAGACCGACAGAAATTTCTTTTCACTCAAATTTAAAATCCCGACGTTTTACGACATTCTGAACCTATTTCGACAGAAAAAAAATGCAATTTTTTACGATTACTGTACTTACACACCGCTAAGTGAATGTGGAAGTAAAATTATTAACAATTCACATTCTGTCTCTAGTTTACAGCGGATAGTAGGCGGGCCCTCGCGCCCAAAAGTTCGTGTAATCACAGCATGGCTAAATTCATGAAAAATGTTTAGTTCCAATCAAAATAAACAACTTTTTTCTTGCAGCAAAGTTCCAAAATGTCGCACTAGACGTCAAAAAATACCCATTTTCTTTCGTTTGTGTCGAACTGAATTTTCAGTTATGAGTTTGCAATTTATGATGTCGATACATCGCCGATATTTCTCTATCGATAGAGACATAGAATGAGCTTTCACTCGAAATATTTATTTAGTTACGAATGTTTGAAAATTCAATGTTTTCCAACTTTTTATGTTAAATTTCAACATTTTCCAAATAGACAATTTTTCTTTCACTCTCGTTGAGCCGAATTTCTGATTTTGCTGGTACAATTTGTATCAGGATAATGCGCCAATCTTCGTCTTTCCATAGAGACGTCGCCCGTTCTCGTACTTGACGTATTTATTTAGTTATGAATTTTTGAAGAATCCATGTTTTTCAATTTTTACGAGAAACGCCATTTTTCTGTCCCATCATTGCGATTTGGTATCAGAGTTAAAACGCCAAGCTTTTTCTTTCCATGGAGACCTAAAACGACTTTCCATTCCTCGTATTCACTTAATTATGAACGTTTGAAAAATCCGTGTTTTTAAATTCTCAAATTACCGGTCAGGTGAAGTAACGTCCTGAAAGAACTTCACGTTTATACCATATACAGGATGTGAAAAAATTACCGAAAATTGCATTGAAATAATTTCCTCATTTGTCGTCCAACTCCGATGATAATCGGTATGCGCAGGTTTTCGACATCACTGATTACGAATATGACATCGGAATTGAGAAATTCAAAATGACGGCGCCAAGATAGCGCATGATATTGATCATTTAGGGTCCGACTAAGCTGATAATCGGTATGTGGGGGTTATACGAACATGAAATCGAAATTGTGAAATTCAAAATGGCGGCACGATTAGCCGGACACATTTTATCATTCATTGACCGATTCGTCTGAAAATTGTCGGTTACTATTTTTCCTGGTTTGTCTGGCACCAAAAGCATGTAATTATGTGGGAAATTGACGTACCGTGATGACACGATCTTCCAAGTGTCAGAAAATTTGAAATGTTCCCCCACTAGATACGCGGGCGAGGCGGGAAATGTCAGTTACTATTTTTCCTACATTGTCTAACATTACCTTTCATCATAGCATTTAAAAACATAGTCTGCTACTATCATTAAGTAGTCATTTATAATAGCATAGCCTGCTATCACGTTTCTTGTTCTCGCAAAATGTTTTTTTCAATTTTTTTAACCTCTTTTCTCCTCACCGAGGTAACTCTTTGAAAATTCAGGAATTTTATGTTAGCTAAAGGTAAATAAATGACTACTTTTACTGTTTATGCAGTAAAGAAAAATAATATCTAGTTCAATTATAATCTCAAACTTAGTATATCAGTTTCTTCTATTCCAGCTATCACATTATATCAATTGCAATCGGCACTAATAGATATAGCACACAAGCAATACAGAGACAAAGAAATAAATGCAGAAGAGCTTATAGTGAAACTTCTGTCAGCGGAAACTACCTTGAAGGAAGCAATCCACCACTTACTGTATGAACCTACCAAAAGTCCAGAAGGAAGATTAGCTCAAATGGCCCTATCGGAATTAAAAGTATTACGTACGTCACTAGCAAATATTCAAAGAGATTATTTTAGTGCTGTCAATGACTCTAAAAAAATTTATGTTACCAAGACCAAGAATGTAGAACTCAAAACTGAATTTAATCCGGTAACTAATACGCAAAACAAAGAAGGAAAACAGAATTATGATGATAATTTGGATACTACTGTTACGAAGCCCTATAGGAGGAAGAGGAACAAAAAGAAAAAATAAATTTAAAGCTATATTCATGTGTATGCGTATTTAATAAATCATTGATATTGGCCTTAATTACTCAATTCTGGAAACTGCAGTGAAATTCGTATATGATACAATTTTTAAGTAGGTACCTATTTTGTATTGTCGATGGTGTGTTTTATAATGAGTTCTAACATAGCGACAATTAGAGTTATTAGTGGAGTCAATGAGACAGAATTTCGGCCCGATTTTGTTACAAATGAGGAACGCAACCAGATCACTTCCTCTCCCCGTTTCGAGACTGCTGAATATGAATATGAGGGTAAAAAACGCTTTTACTCAGAGCAACCCCTTCAAGCGGCCAGAAATCACCCCTTTTATCGGCTTTCGTGCACGGACGCGCGACAGCAAGGATTCTAATTGCGAATTTCTGCAGATTTGACCGGGACATGGGACAAAGGTGAAGATTAATGTCAGAGACATGACCATGACCACTTTTGGAGGTTGAGTCTACCCTCCCAGGGAATGGGAAAATGATAAAATATATTTCTTCTAGTTGAAAGTTACCCCCCGTTTTCGAGGATGCTAACGACAAAGAAAATACTTTTAGACGACTTCGACCCTTCCCACAACAACTTTGGGTCTAAGTTTACACCCAGAAATTTAATAGATTCAGGGTTATTTACTTCCTCCATGACACGCAAACTGAATATCATGGTCTCCGTTTTAGATGTATTCAGGCATAACTTGTTAGATATGAACCATTTTTGTATAGCTGACTGGATTTGAGGTAACTCGTTCCCAAGTTACAGCTTACTTTGAGTTTGACCCTTCCTACCCCGTAAACGGATAAAAGCCTCCCCTTTCAAATGCATTCTTTCAGTAATATCCTACAATGCTCCCTTGGAGTGGAGTGGTTCGAAATATTAAACAAGTGGAATCAGAAAGGTGCTTTGGGAATTTTAAGACAATCCGTGGGGGTTGACTCGTTCTTGTTAGGGGTTGGGGTTGATCTTTTTATCTTCTTCTTCTGAAAGTGGTAGATAATAAAAAAAATCATTCTTGAGGAACATTTTTGATTTAGGTTATTGAGTACAGAGAATAGTACTTACAGTATATTGTTATAACGTTTACAAATAAAATTGTAATGTTCTTTATCATAGAAATGCACCCCATATTCACTATTATCTTCGTCTTTTTCACTACATTCATCGTCTATTTCCGATTCGGTGTCATTAATCGAAATTTCAGGTATGCAATTTAAAAACTCAACATTACGATTGCCAGGATCGCTTGTTTCTGTAGGTATTACATCCCTCTGGGAAGATAGATTCCATTTTTAAGAGTTGTCCCAAACTTCCCTTGCCGTCACCCTTCCCATAACTTCGACTATCATTAAACCATCCATTCCCGTCTAAGCGTTGCCGAGAACTAATGAAAGGATATACGCGAATAGGGAAGGTTTATGGTAATTTGAGGGGATAGGAAGGACCGAAGTCCCTAAAGGTATTTTATTCGTTATTAGCATCCGTGACAACGGGGGGGGGGGTAAACGTTTCAACGAGATGCGATATATTTTATCATTTCCCCACCCCCTGGGAGGGCAGATTCAACCACCAGGGGGTCATATCACTGACACGCCCTTTATCTAGTCCCAGTCAAATCTGCAGAAATTCATCTTCATTAAGACCCTTGCTCACACACGTGAACGAAAACCGATAAAAGAGGTGGTTTTAGGCGGCTTAAAAGGGTTGCCCTGAATAAAAACTTCTTTTACTCCGATATTCGTGTTCAGCAGTCTCGAAAACGGGAAAAGGGAGGTGGTCTAGTTGCGTTCGATCCTTATTTGTAACGTATTCGTCCGACTCCTCGACTCCACTATATTATATAGTATTCAAATACTTTGGTATTTGGAAATAGATTTCTTATATGCGAAGGCTGTACGAAGAATGAAAAACTTTGACATAATCATTACAAAAGGAAGACATAAGCTAAGGCAGCAGTTTTGGATTTCATGACTACCTTTGACTAATACATAATTTTTGATATCGCGGCATTATCCCTCGGAGAGGATGTAAAGCAGTTGGCCTCTTTTATATTAAATGTTAGGTAAGTAAAAATCCATACACTTCTTAGAGAAGATATTCGGCGAAATTTCCAAGTTGAGTGTGGCTCGTCTTCTGGTGTAGATGATTGGCCTTGGCAACGGAAATAAGTCGGCGTTAAGTAAGTGAATAAAAAGATATTGATTGAAGGAGTCGTTATTCTGTGGTAGTTAATCAACTTGCATAAATAACTAAATAAAACACATTGCTACGTTGTCTACCACTATGTACTTGTAAAAATTGCTACTGCAGTTTCGACTTAAAAGTCAGCCAAGCAGTGAATTAAAAAAGACTCATTTGATTCAGTCTCTTGACAATGACTTTGCAAGTCGAGACTGCAGTCGTAATTTTCATAAAGACATGGTGGTAGAAAACATAATAGTGTGTTTTATTTAGATATTTGTACAAAAGACAGGTATTAGTATTTAATACATTTTATTTTTACAGAAGCAATATACAAGTAGTTTTTGTAGTAGGCAATTGCTATCAATACAATTTAGAGTAGGTGATACCCACACAGATCCCCATTCCATGCTTGTTCACCATTAAAAAGTTTTCTTAAAAAAATTAAATCAAAGGTGCGATCCTTAGGGAGGACCATCAAGAGATATCTATTTCCTATCTATGCTCTTGAAATTTGATTAGATTTGATAAAGTAATTTGGAAGCTGACAGCAAATCTTCAAAATTTATGTATTAAGGGAGAATAACTCTGAAGGATGGTACCATAAGTGAATATGGCCCTACAATTTCTACTAGATTTTGATAGGTATTTTACTCAATCTGTATACCGTGAGAAATACATAATCATCTTCAGATAATTCCCTGGCAGCGATGAAAAGCCGACAGTTAATATTTCCTTCAGCATATGGGTGTAACCATTATTATTTTCTTCCTCGTCGGTATCTAATATGGTTGTAGAAAACATACATCCTCTTCGTCGCTCGACATCTTTAAAGTAATCATAAACGCATCTCTTTCCTTAACGATTAATGGACAGATCCCAAGCGTAAGCATATCGTCACTTCAAGTACGATACTCTGACTCATCCATGCCGCTACGACTCATGGACACTGTGCCTTATTTTGACTGAAACTACACGTTCATGAAGTATTGCCCTACATTTTTTGGACACCCTGTATATTCACAGCCTGATGAAATTAATACATTGCTTCAGACATTCCACTAATGACTTGGTTAAATATTTGTTTCTTAAGTCTGATAAAAAGTGTCAGTATTTTATATCCGGTATCATGCCTGTAGCCAAAAATAAATTGTAAGGGGTGCTAATTGGATTTCAGGGGGTGCGAGTTCCTTTGCAATTTAGGAAAATATGTAAAATAGGTCCATACAGGTAATGCTGGAAGTCTTTCAGAGGGTGTTCTAATTCTGAGCACCCCCAGGCATTCCACTGGCTACAGGCCTGTCCGGTATCCGTACTCAGCTATGTGTACTATAATTAGTGAGGTACTTATTATTTTTTCCTCTTTCTATTGTAAATGATATTTGAATCCACATTTGGTCTCTTTAAAGTTGTATTGATATGTATTTGACTCGATAAATATTTTTAACTTGATATGTAGCTCTTGAAATAGAAACTAATAACACAAGATCATTATTGATTCTAATTAACTTTATTAGCTTGCTTTATTTTCATTACTCATCTCAGAAATTCTTTATCGTAGGAAAATTACTAAAATATTTATATATGTGGGTAAACAAAATGATGTATGTTTGTTTTGTTAATAACAATTAATATATAGAACAATAAAAGCATCTTGAAATAAATAATTAGCTACAATGACGAACCATATTCAATCATTATTTACCCAACTGGTTAAAGTAAAAAAGTAAACCAAAATAAGAGAAAATTATCGATGTGATTTAACTGTGCATTTAAATGTTGAAATGCAAATTCTTTGTTAAATCGCTTTTAAGCAAAGATTATGCTCTCTTACAACCAGCTCTATAATCAAAATAAGATTGCCTTTAATCTCAAAAGGTCCCTTTAACTTGTATATTATTTTTCTAGAGGAAGAACATCTAGCGTTGCTCCATAGCTGCTGTGGGGCAGGAGCACATTTCCCCTGTAATCCCTAAACTGGCAAGACGTTGTAACTGTAAATCTCTCCCTGTGATTATTCTTCAGTTTTTGGCCACCATTGCTCTCACAACCAAAATATGAGACAAGTAGGTTTCGGCTTCAGACCCCAAGTCTTGTTAAATAGCCTGCGGCATTATTTAGATTATATCTTAAACATGAACCATGCATAATAATAAATAACTTGACTTGTAGAATATGGATAGACTTTATAAAAACATAAACATTGACAATCAACAACTATTTAAGCATCTCTCATCTAATATATACATATATTACAACAATCACTAAATTAAATCTATAGACACCTCAGATACTTTGTTATCTTCAATACTTCCTCTCAAAGTAACTGACCAACTCATGTAGATGAAGATGCACTAGAACAATAATCTTTCAACATCCCCAACATACTATATAACAACTCGATAAAATGATCCCGTTGTTATCCTGAATTCTCTTTACAGATTTTTCATAAATGAAGACATTTCCAGCAACTAATCCGTCGTCGACGTATATCGCCATCAACAGTTTTTTTCATTTTTGATACGCACACACAAACATGGATCTGCATGTCGTACTTTGTGTCTGCATAAAATCAAAATCGCTTATTCCAGGAACGTTTCAATGTTTCAATCCATACAGACTCTTAAGCAAACTACACACTCGTACTCTTCCATCGTCGTACCCTTCAGGCTGCTTCATATATATTTTCTCTGAAATTTCACCATAAAAGAAAGTAGACTTGGCGCTGAATTGTTGTAACTGAAGATTCTCTGATGAGGCAACACTGAGTACTGTGTGTATCTTATCAAATCTGGTTACAGGACTAAAAGTCCCTTCGTAGTCAATCGGCCCTTGAGTATAACTTGGCTACTAATCTTGGTTTGAAACGATCGAAACTTCCATCTGCTTTGGCTTTTACTAGCAAGGCCCAGCGATTCTGAATTAGTTTCTTATCTTTCGGTAAATTTACTAAATTCCAACTGTTATTTTCTGCCAATGACATCATCTCATCGTCCATTGTTTCTTGTCATTGTTGTGCTTCCATGGATCCCATTGCTGAACGGTAAGTACCAGGAACTATGCAGTCAGCAAACATTGCGAATTAAAGGCAGACACTGCATATTCAGCAGGCATTACATAGTCATCCAAATATCCAAATTATTTAGTTTGTCGTTCAGACGCTCTATTTCCCTCATCTTCATTGTATGCTTGTTCTTGTTCCACGTCTTCTTCACGAATCTCAATATTCTCATGTCTGACACTTTTCGTGTTCCATTGTTGTCACTGTTGCTTTGGTATGTGTACAAAAGACGCACCACCAAAAATACGTAGATGATCAATATTTACAGCTTCTCTTCCTGACTACAATTCAATGGGTGTATTATCTTCAATCAATGTTGATCCAGTTCGATTTAGTGTGTATGCGACTGTATTGACGCAGTGGAAGCGTGCTGGGCCCATAACCTGTTCAGGTTATATCTTAAGCATGAACCATGTATAATAATAAATAACTTGACTTGTAGAATATGGACAGTCTTTTATTATAAAAACATAAACATTGACAATCAACCACTATTTAAGCATCACTGATCTAATATATAAATATATTACAACGACCACTAAACTAAATCTATAGTGATACCTTACAGATACTTTGTAATTTTCAATAGGCATGTCCAAATCGCCGAGGTAGCTTTTTGCTCTTTCTAAATATGAGTTTCAGATAAGTTCTTGATTCAGGACTATTCTTAGATATTTAACCTTGCTCGAAAAGTTTATTATTGTCCCATTGAACGTAAGAGCTCTCAAATTTAGTTTTCTCCTTTTGGTAAATGGAACAATAACTGTTTTTCTCTGATTGATACTAAAGCCTTTTGACAAGTATATTTGGATATTATGTTTAAGTTAATTTACACTAATAACCAGATCATCAGTAGAATCTTGGACGTTGAAGCAATAATTATCTAACTTATTGAGGTCATCCACCACCACTGGTCATAGTAAGGACGATAGAACTCTACCCTGTGGATAGCCCTTCATCGCAATCATCGTGGCGGACTCCTCCAACAGATTGTAATCATTGTTCTGCTTCTTGGCATACATCGTGTCCATTTAAATGTTGGGGACTGTATTCCTTTTGTCTCCACAGCTCCTTTGTATGAATTCATAAGAGGTGTTATCAAATGCATTCTTTATGTCTATGAATACAACACATAGTCACTATTGTTCACCTTATGCTTGACACAGATTTATGAAATTATTATCGATGTGCCGCCGAGACATATTCTACGGTTTGCCTAGAAATCCCCTAAGCTGCTCCAGCGCAATGATTAAAAAACAAAATATTACATTCACATGGGTCAAATTGAGGGCCTCCTCTTTCGAATTGAAAGTTAATCGAGTACAGAAAATTGTATCAAAATTAGTGTATCCATCTTAAAGTTGTAGGTACCTATATATTTAGTTTTACTCAGTAAAAATTAGTTTTTCATGGAGAAGAGATGGTACTCTCAATAAGCCATCCTCTCTTATGGAGTTACTAGTACATTTATAGTTTATTCTTTAGGTATTGATCAATGTGTACATTCATTTGTTTGTAGGTTAAATAAAGATTTAAGAGACCAATAAATAATTATTTTTTAAAATTATAACATCAGCACTTAAACTGTCGGGTGATATTTTATTATTATATTTGTTGGGAAAATTCGTCTATAACTGGCTAAATATTCTAATACTTATGCCAAAAAGAACGACATATTGCTTAAAATGAATAATTATTTCTATGTTTTGTATAATAATCATGAAATTTTGTTTGAAAATTGAATTTCGTTGGATTTTGTTTAATAAATTATAACATGTTAGAATATAAATATGTAATAGGGGTATAATGAATATAATCTCTAATGAATGTGAATTTACATGATTCTTTGTATATCAAACTAAATGTTTGAATCTTAGCGTCATACAAACCTACATTCATTAAAGACAAAATGTTAATTCGTATGTGTTTATATTCTTAATTGGTTAAAATTTGTTAAATCTTATGGAATTCAAAAGGAATTTCATGAATATTGTACAAGACATGAAAACATCTTTTCACCTTATTTTTGTTAACGTCTAGGAGGAGTTTAGTAATAGCTTTTCCATTACTCAATCAGGACGTACTCAGAGACAACAATACAACTTTTCCCTGCACCATCGCTTTCTGCCGCAGCTTAGACTCGAATTTAGGCGAGATAAGAGACTATCAATAAAGCACGTATGGTATTTTACATTTTACTCTATTTCGCTTACTTTTCAAGATACATAACAGATACTCTTATTTTGTTAGTGTAAGTATTAATAAATTTGTATCTGGAAAAATGGTACATTCATACCTCACAATGATTATGGCACTCTAAAACAACTTTTCTTAAGACGACGACTTGTGAAAATTAGTGTGAGACAGAAATATTTAATGGATTGCCCTAGAAAATCCAAACAAAATATTATCTATGAAAAATATTCTACTAATACATCCAGTCTATCCTGTCGATGACGGCTTATACTCCAGGCGTTTCAACTGTAAAATTGACCTCTGTGCTAAAATCGTGCCCTACGAAAAAAAAAATTTTTATTGTGTTTATTTGGACGTCGGTCTTGAATAAAACTTGGTAGTTACACCACGATGCACTTGGAGGATTTTGTGAAAACCGATTAACTCAGTTTTTATGGCCCAAATGGGAACAACACTTATTATAGAAGTTGTGTATCTATAAATTCTCTATCCTAAATGTTCTAGACATTTTTTCGTACGCCTAACCGTTTTGAAGATACGACGCAGTTACCACCAGCATCAGACATATTGTTAAATTTAATTTTTTGCAATGGTACGAAGGGTTGTGAAGGAAAATGTAGCTGTAGGAAAGTAGGACTGAATTGTTCAACAGCTTGCTACGGTCACTCCTGCTTGAATACCGCAACTATAATTGCTATGAATGACAAAATGGACGACTCAGAATCTTGTCGGAATGAAAATAATGACAACGATTTGTCATTAGACGATAATGTTTCAGATATGGAAGGAGTCGGAAATATTGACTAATTTAAGATCCGGCATGGATTAGGCCTCCTAGGGAAACCATGTAAAAAAAGCGCATCGCTAAGGTGGTGCGGAAGTGAATGCATTTTTTTATTTATTCACTGTAAATAAAACATATAAGACATTCTGGTAGAGAATAAAGATCACAGAGCTCTATAACAGAAATATTTAATTTTAATTCTGAGACATAGAAAGCAAGATATGCGAAATATGTGGTGCGAAAGAGGTATGGCGGATATAATGAATTAAGACCTTTAAGATAGAGAATTTACACATGTACAACTTTTATAATAGGTGATGTTCCCGTTTGGACCATAAAAACTGAATCCTCCAGGTGTATTGTGGCGTAACTATTAAGTGTTATTCAAGACGTCCAAATAAATACAATGAAATCATTTTTTGTAGGGCACGAATTTGGAAGCAAAAGTATTGGGACGTCTCGTAGATCGTAGATGAATATTATACTCCAGTAAAAACAGAAACTAAATACACAAAGTTTTATTAAGTATAAAACTCACTGACATATTATTAAAAATTAATTTGACACCTATCGTCTTCTTTTTATAATGTATATCTGGTTGTATACTCCAACACTTCCCCTCAACCAGTTATCTCATTATCTATTACAATCTACTAAACCCAGGTCCTTTTGAAATTTGCTGAACTTAGGTCCATTTAACTCTTTAGTAAATATATCCGCCACCATATCTTCTGTTGGCAAATACTTAAGTTGAAGATTTTCTGTTTCTAAGACGTCACGTATGAAGTGATGACGAATGTCTATGTGCTTGGTTCTCGAGTGAAAAACATGATTCTTCGCCAATTTCTGAGCACCTTGATTGTCATTGAATATGATGAATTTAAAATCGTCATTTACGTATCCAATTTCACTTAAAAATCTTTTTAAGTGCACAGCTTCTTTAGCTGCCTCAGTTAATGCCATGTACTCGGACTCAGTACTAGACAAAGCTACCGTTCTTTGTTTACGAGCTTCCCAGCTAATTGCAGCTCCAGCTAGCATAAAAACATAGCCGGTGTATGATCTTCTATCTTGAGAATATGAACCCCAATCTGCATCGACAAAACCAACTACAGATTTTCCAGACCTTTCATAACGTAATCCATATGAAGTTGTACCGTTGAGGTACCGCAGGACTCTTTTTGCTGCCTTCCAATGTTCCAGATTATAACAGTTATTAAATTGGCTCAAATAAGTCACTGTGAATGCTATATCAGGACGGGTACCAGTTGATAAATAAATCAATGATCCTATTAACTGTCTGAATGGATACTTTTTCATCTCCTCTTCAGAAGTGGATTCGGGCTTTGTTAGTTTTACGTTGGGTGCTATCGGCGTATTAACTGGTTTTGATAATTCCATATTAAAATGTTTTAAAATTTTCTTGATATATGTGCTTTGTGAAATCTTGATTATGCTGTTATCCTTACTTTGTTCAATTTCAATTCCGAGACAATGGTGAATTCTTCTAAAATCTTTCATTTTAAATTTTTTCATTAGATCTCGTTTTATATCAGTTATCCAATCAATATTTCCTGAAGCCAATATCAAGTCATCAACATATACAGCAATTAACATTATATCACTTCCTTGTTTTGCTGTATAAACACACGGGTCTCCATTTAAAGATTTTAACCCTATTTCTTTGAGTTTCTTGTCCAGTTTCTTATTCCACTGACGACCTGATTGTTTTAATCCATATAAAGCCTTTTGTAACATGCACACTTTACCTCCATCATGTAACTCTTCTAGCATTCTTCTTGCATTTCTTTTTATTGTCTCGTTTTTGTAACCTTTATCATTGACAATTTGGAGCAATATCTCTTCAAAAAATTCTGGTATTTCCATGAAAATGTTTTCTTCTATATCACCATGCAAAAAAGCCGTTACGACATCCAACTGATGCACAACCAATTTGTATTCGGCTGCCAGAGCAAATAGTGTACGAATTGAAGTTAACCGGGCAACAGGAGAAAATGTTTCATCGAAATCGACTCCAGGACGCTGCGCGTATCCTTTTGCAACAAGTCGAGCCTTTCTTTTCTCTAACATTCCATTTGCTCCTAATTTATTCCTTAATATTATTCTACAACCAATTATATTTTCTTCTTCTGGTCTATCAACAAGTTTCCATGTATTATTTTCTAATAAAGAGATTATTTCACTTCGAATTGCGTCCATCCATTCATTTGCATTAGAACTAGACAATGCTTCTTTTACTGATATTTCAGCTAATGCTGTAAATTCCTGGTTTTCTTGTTCTTCTTCAATGTCATTTAAAACTTCCTTATATATCTTCCTCGGTCTTCCCCTTGTTCCAGTTCGTACAATCCGTGGTCTTCCTCTTCCCCTTTTTGTACTTACAACAGGATTTTCATTTCCTTCATTTTCATCATTTATTTCTTGAATTCTATTTTCATCTTCATTATTTATTTCTTGAATTCTATTTTCATTTTCATCATTTATTTCTTGAATTCTATTTTCATCTTCATTATTTATTTCTTGAATTCTATTTTCATTTTCATTATCTATTTCTTGAATTCTATTTTCATTTTCATTATTTACTACAATTTCCAATCCTTTACCGATTTCATTTTCAACTATTGGCGTAAACTCAATGAGTGTCTTGTTTTGCTGATATTCATTGAGAAATTTTACGTCACGGGCAACCTGCACCTTTTTATTTTGAATCATCCAAACTCTGTATGCTTTTGACGTTTCTGAATATCCAAGAAAAATAGCTTCTTCAGAGCGTTGATCAAATTTTCCCTTATTTGGTGATTTATTTAAGACATAGCATTTAGAACCAAAAATTTGAAAATAATTAACATTTGGGGGTGTTCCATTCCAAAATTCGTACGGTGTCTTATTGTCTATACTTTTAGATGGACATCTATTTCTAATATAGTTTGCAGTAAACGTTGCTTCTGCCCAAAACTTTGGCGATAAATTTGATTCGATCATCATACAACGTGCCATCTCTACCAATGTACGATTTTTTCGTTCAGAAATTCCGTTCTGTTCAGGGGTATACGGAACTGTTAGTCTTCTTTTGATTCCATTATCTTCCAAATACTTATCAAATTCTCTGTTAATGTATTCTTTTCCATTGTCAGATTGTAGTTGTTTGATTTTTCTTCCTGTTTGATTTTCAACAAAATTTTTATAACTTTTGAAAGCTTCCAGTGCCTCGCTCTTTGATTTTAAAAATTTTATTTCGCACCAACGTGAAAAATCATCAATGAACGTAATGAAATATCTTGAACTACCAATTGACGTATGACGCATCGGACCACAAATGTCAGTATGAACGATATTCAGCATCTCTGAGCTACGGCTTGAATTGGATGGAAATGGAGCTTGAGTGAGCTTACTCAATAAACATGTATTACAAGAAGTCAATTTTTCCCGCTTCCCGATTTCAATGCCTACCACTGTTCCATTTTCAGCAATTCTCTCTAAATCTCTTTCATTCAAATGTCCCATTTTCTTGTGCCTCTCCTCCATATTTGAGGACGTTATTGTTGCCAAATTTACATTTTCCATTGATTCTTCAATGTAGTATAAACCATCTGTTTTATGTGCAACCAGTAATACATCTTTATTCCTGTCTACTATTTTTGCGATGTTTCTGGTAAAAATCACATCAAAACCTTTTTCGGTTATTTTTGCAACAGACATTAAATTAGTACGAAGATCAGGCACATGTAAAGAATTTTCCAAGCTAATAATTCTCTTACCGTCATTGCAATTTATTGGTAGTTTTATCATTCCCTTGGCGTAAACTTTAGTAGTAACATTACTAGCCAGGTTTAGTTGCTTGCATGCAGAATTCTCCAAATTCTCAAATTTTGTTTCTTGAGGACACATATGGGATGTGCAACCGCTGTCTAAACACCATTTGCTACTTTCAACTTTTTGACTTGTATTGAAAATAGATTCCAATATTTCAGGTTTTACGTTAAAACCAACTTCTGCTACGTTGCCAGCATTCTGTTGTGAATAATTTCCTTTGACGGGACAATTTACAGCTTTGTGTCCTATTTTTCGACAACGGTGACATTTATATTTAAAATTATCTTTTACAAATGAATTTTGACTTTCCTTATAAGATTCAATCTTCTTTGGCTTTACATATTTATTAAAATTGTATTTTTTACGAATAAACATGGCATTCCCGATCGATAATTTTTATCTTCAAACTGTCTGGCGTTGGAAGTTCATCGCGTGATTCTATAGCACATCGAAAATTTTCATAACTTTGAGGTAAACTATAAAGTAACATGATCGCCAGTAGATCTTTATTGATTTCAACCTCCATTTCTTGAAGCTTATCTACTGCATCAAAAAATTTTTCTATGTGAGTTCGTACGTCTTCACCTTCTTCTAATTTTTGTAACATCAATTGTTTCAGCAGCATTGCTTTACGAGCAGGACCCTTGGATTGATAAATCTCGTGCAATTTTTTCCATACGTCATTTGACGTTATACAGCCTTTTATTTGCTTTAATTCTGAAGGATTAATCGCAAGAATTAGATCTGCACGTGCCTTCCTATCTGTAGATTCCCATACAGCAGTAGCAGCTAATGATTCAGCACTCTCATCATTTTTCGGTTTCACTTTTGTCCCACTTACAAAATCCCAGAGATCATTTTTTATTAGTAATGCCTCCGCCTGCAATTTCCAGGTATCGAAGTTTTCTTTATTCAAGGATTCAATGCGACATATACTAGTTCCGCTCATAGCGTTTTCCTTTTTTTTTTTTTTTTTAATAAAGTTTTACTAACTTCTGTTTTATCCTTTCCAAGTTTTCTATTCTTCTCTAAGCACTTCCTGGGCCCATAACCTATTGGGACGACTCGTAGATCGTAGATGAATATTATACTCCAGTAAAAACAGAAACTAAATACACAAAGTGTTATTAAGTATAAAACTCACTGACATATTATTAAAAATTAATTTGACACCTATCGTCTTCTTTTTATAATGTATATCTGGTTGTATACTCCAACAAAAAGTCTAAAACGCCTGGGCTATTATTACATTATTTTGAATAATTCTAGGTATTAGTCTTGTTATAAGTTTTGACGTAATATTATATCCCACATTCAATACTTTTCTTTTTGTTTATTTTGTGATATGACACATCCTATATCACATATTGTGATTTATTGGATTAACAAATTATTGTATTGCATCGTATAATTTGACGTTGTAGCACTAATCTGCCCATGAGGGCTGTACTTAAGGTGATATTATTGTTACGCATTACGCCCCCTTGGGAAGGGAGGCTGATACGCCACTGGTAGAAGTATGGTTCTAGAAATGTACAGAACAAGATCGAGTTTCTAATTGTTCTGGATCGCCGCAGAGAAGGGTATAGAAGATTTCTAGATGTCTCTAGTATACTCTTGGAGTATATAAGGCGCGATTCACGGCGGAAGAGGAAGAAGTTTTTTAAAGTGACGTTTGATAGCGAAAAGTGAGGTTAGAAATCCGAAGTAATAATAAACATTGTAAAGTTATTTTACAAGTATTGTGTAATTATCAGTTAATTATTAAATAAAGTGTTAGTGTTTAACCCTTGTTAAATTATTTTGGAACTCACGGATCCTGAAGGGTGGCTTCGGGGGTAAGAATACGCGACATTATATACCCACTTCAATTTTGACAGTGGTGGTCCAGATGGTTTAAACATATTTGAAACAAAATATGTACCTACTAAATAACTGATATAAGCTGCCTCTAATGATCTCTTTATTAATATGCCGACCTTATAAAATTTAAATAAGTATGTTTCACTAGATCACCATTCATGTGCATGTCAGTTTGATAATCCTTTTGATGATTTTTTTAATTACATATTTACTATGTGTAAATGTGATAAGAATATTTTGCAACATTATTATTAGGATCCTGAATAATGATTTTGGATATTTATAAATCAACATTTTTATTATACAGACTTCACTCAGAAACGTGTCAATAATCATTATATTGAAAGAGGGTTTTCCATGATTAAGAGAAAACTTCACTCATGAGAAAAACTATGTTCAAATGAGAGTAGGCACTTTGAGATGAGCATATAGCTTCAACAATTTGACCGAAGGCAAAATTGAATAAATACACGTAGTGCTGAAGTTAGTAGGACTTACCGTGCTGTCACAAAAAATTACGATTGCTTGTCTCAAATATTTTGAAATTGCAATGCTAGTAGACAAAACTTATCAAAATTTAAAGACAAATTTATTAATTTTCATAGCGTCTTGAATATCGATATTTTAAGTAATAAGATTTCATTTCATTTAAAAAAATTTCGTGATACTGTTTAACAGGTTTTAACATACCGCCGTTTTCATTTAAAGTTATACAACACATAATTTTAATAAAGAATTCCTTAATGTATGGTTATAAACAGTTTACAAATACTAAAGGTGGCGTTATTTGAGATTGATGTCATTAGAAAATTACCCAGTAATAAAAAACTTGATGAAATGCAACCAACAAATTAATACTAATATAAATAACGATATAATAAATCAATTGTTATGTCAAATATGAACGATCTGCCATTGCATTCGTGAGGGCGAGTCGTTTTTCACATGCAGGTTTCTCGAAAACTGTTAATTTTAATTCTAGAAGAAAACTTCATATACTTAACAAAATTGCCTCCATCTTCAGTTCTTTTCAAATATTTTGTATCTACTTCGAAAGATATCCTGCTTGCTCTTCTACTTTCTTTCGACGTAGCTCTAGCAAAAACCATATTCTCTACACATACAAAAATTTTATTTTTATGTTAATACATTTTTTTAAGTAATATAGAAGTCATAATAAGATGGTGCTTGTTAGATGGCCTTAGTGTTAATCCGAGCAAGACAGTTATTGTCCCGTTTACCAAAAGGAGAAAACAGAGTTTGAGAGCTCCTACGTTAAATGGAACAGTACTGAACTTTTCCAATGAAGTTAAATGTCTAGGAGTAATTCTGGATCAAAAACTTACCTGGAACTCCCATTTAAAAGGAACACTTACCAAAGCCACTGAGGCATTTGGACGTGTCACAGGCTGTTCAGTAAGACTTGCGGTCTAAAACCGAAAATGATCTACTGGTCTTATCTTTCGGTGGTGACACCCATGATAACTTATGCATAATGTGTATGGTAGCCAAAAACTGAAGAAAAACCAGAAAAAGGAAAGTTGCAGAAATTGCAACGCCTTGCCTGCTTAGGGATTACAGGAGCAATGTGCTCTTGTCCCACAGCAGCTATGGAAGCAATATTAGACCTACTTCCTTTACATTTTTACGTAAGGAAGGAGGCAGCACTTAGTGCTCTAAAACTGCAGCAGGTACTCTCTCTCAAACCAGGCGATCTGGTTGGTCACTTAATGATCCTGAAGTCAATCTAATTGGAGTCCAAGACCAAACACTGATTCAATGGCAATCAAGTGGGCCTTTGACTGTCCGTTTGATGTGCCGATTGAGAGCCGTCAGATGAGCAGAGACGGAGTTCTGCAGTTGGAGAAAGGGTTACTTATCTGGTATACAAATCGATTGAAGATGGCTGAAGGGGTTGGCGTGGGCCTAGCGGGGTCTAATTACAGGCTATCCAGAGCCCTAGGTAAGACGCCAATGATCTTCCAAACAGAAATTTATGCTATAGATCTATGAGCTTAGGAATGCATAAATAAAGGCATTCAAAAAACAAAGATCTATATACTGACCAAAAACAACAAAGTTACCTCAATGTGGGTGCGTGAGGGAATAGAAGGAAATGAAATAGCTGACCTTTGCAAAAAAAAGTGCTGAAGGACCATTTTTGGGTCCGAACCATTTTGTGGCTTATCTAAGGGGCACATAATGGAGAACCTAAAATGGGAAAAGGAACATCAAGAGTTCTACTGGAGGAATACTACAGGCCAAAGACAAGCGAAAAAGTTCATAACCTATTCGACAAAGATTGCCACAAGGCTTCTCGACCTCGAAAAGTCCGACTTAAGGCTGATGACAGGCCTTTTAATAGGCCATTGTCCTTTGAGATATCATGTTAAGAATATGAGCAAGGCAGATGATGATACGTGCAAATACTGTGATACTGTAATAGAAACTGTGGAATATATTCGTTGTAAATGCAAGATACTAGTCCACACTAGGCTAAAGTACCTAGAAAAGTTGGAACTAACACCCGAAGACAAGGAAAATTAGCTCCCAGGAAAGTCATAAGCTTTGCAAAAAGCTTGGGAGTCCTGGGCAACAACTAATTGTAGGGTAGTTCACAAAAGATCTTTTAGGTTGATATGAAGAAGGGCAGTTAAGATCCGAGCGACACCTTAAACAATCTACAATCTTAATAATGAAACTATTCGAAGGATCATTATTAAATTTAATATGCTACTATTTTGATAGTAGACGAAATGACTAAAAATTAAAGTGGATTCGTTATGGATTGCAATTTGTAAAGTGCTTCTGTCGTACGTACAGACCAACTGATGGAAATGTATATCAATTTCCAACAGCAATTTTAGAATTGATAACAGTTGGAATCAACCTAAAAATGGTACCATTCCTTAGACTAGAACCTGCATACTAAATCGATGAAAATGACTTCTTTCAATGAAAATGAGCGCTGGCGCGCTGAATGAAAATAACTCAGCGCAGTGCGCTCTATAGTTCTACGAATATCATTTCTAATGGCAGAATATAAACTGATGTGTCGATGTGGAAGGTGTCCTGTGCCTTGTCAGTTCGCTTGATGAGAATTAATTGCGGTCGATTTAGGCAGGTATCCAGACATCCTCAATTAAAGTTAATATAATTAATACCACCATCAGAGTCACAAAAGGGATTTATAAATCCCTTCTGTAACCTAGTTATAACTAGGTTCATTTTAAACAAGTGGAAGTTAAAGGAATCGTGCCTAAATAAGCATACAACATAGTTAACATACTTGTACATTTTTTTCCCGAAAACTTTATTTTCCGAGTGTAGTGTGTTTGGTAAAATAGTATGTATTTTGCAATATTGATAATATTTGTGTCCATTCATGTTTCCATTTTCCCGCTACGTCCAATTCAAGACTCGCAATTGTATCAGTATTAGACGAGTTTTAGCACAAAATTTGCCAAACTATCGAAAACCTGTGCAGTAAGACGGATCAAAATGCGGTTCCTTGCATTCGATTCTTTGATGTATTTATTTAATTTGTTACCTATTTTAGTCGTATACAAATGGAAAATTGCACTTGTGCATCGAAAAATGCATTTTGTCGCATGCAGTTTTTGAGGTAATTAAAAAAAAATCATTATTCGGTAATCCATGGTGGAAATTAGCCCAATTAAATTCCGAATTCGCTGCTGGGCCGCTCGATGATCTTGTTATTGAACCAAGTAAAACGATCCATTTGAAAAAACATCCAGTTTACTAAAAACGTAAATTCAGACAAAAATCTCATGAAAAAATAATATTTAAACCAGTAAAAAGACTTCTAAACACCTTTGGCATCATATTAAATAGAAATCCACGTAATAAATTATTTCACTGAAAATGACCAAAATATTGACTCATCTCGAGGAAGACGGTCAATCGCCTTTGGGCTCCGTCGCTCGAATTTCTATCGTTCGAAATTTCAAGTTGCAGGGAGCGGAAAACCGCTCCGCCTGACCAACTTTTCGAAAGTACCACGAATTTGGTTTTTCGAAAGTACAACGAATAAAATCCCATAAGACGAAAACTGCTTCGCAGAACAAATTCTTTCGGAATTACAACGAATAAATTTTTTGAAAATCTCAAAAAATTATTTTTATAAAAATACCATAACAAGACGTAAATAAAGATTAAAACCGCTCCTCGAGATGAATTTTTCGAAAGTACCACGAATTTGGTGGTTCACAAGTAGAAATCCTCAGTCAGGATGTAGTGAGTAGCTATTTTAAACGTCAAAATTTAGGGAAAAAAAATGGATGGGACGGTTTTTCCAATAAAAACCAAAATCCTCATTTAATATTCCTCAAAGGGATGGAGCATAATCCTCATACAAAACCCCAAAAACGTACAGAAAAATAGTCGAAGAATTCAAAGTCGGAGGGTCGATTCCGACGAACCCAAAATACTGTTTATCCCGGCTCAGGCGGACAACGCCATACTAATCGCTCGAAGGCGAGTCGACGGAAAAAAAGTATATTTGTGTTCGATGCCGTTAGTACGTTTATAAAAGCAGGAAAACCATCGAACTCACATAGATAGCTTGGTTAAGCATCCTGATAATCATTTCGATAATTTTAGTGCAAAATTCAATGTGAATAATTTTCAAAAAGTTTCGCATATATTTTACAAATATTACTAATTGAGAGTCTGAATATTTTTGTACAGTCGATTGTCATAGTTCTCTCGACGCTGGATGAGTTACACTCCTACGGGAGGTAACGGCTTGCCGAGTGGTGGTGCTCTTTGATGTTTGCCCTATACACATTAGCTAAGTATTGAATATTTATATTTTTTACATTTTATGAATTATTTCAATAAATGAAAATATGTATTGAATTCGATTTCTTATTGATCCACTAATTATAAGATTTGTGACAGACGTGCGATTCTGTGGCGTGAGTCGGACAATTACTTTCCGCGGGTCACATCTGATCCCACCAAGTCTGTGTACTTGTCCGAGTACTCCTAGAATTCATCGACGGTCTTAATTATTAAGAAGTGTTTCTGAGAAAGTGCTAATTATAAGATATATTCATTAAAAGTGCACTACCCGACAAAATATTTCGACGGAGAGAGCAGACTGTAGCAATCACAGTAAGCATAATTTTGTCTATTTCCGTCTTGGGAAGTCTGAAGGGTATCTTGAATCCCCCTTGTGAGTATAGTTGATCAGTATCGTAGCGGCGACACGGCTACGGCCTAAATTATATAAAATCCTTGTTGTGACCTTCAGACCAAACTATACTAGGTTCATCTACAATCTGAGGTAACGTTTAAGGAAGCTAGAAGGGGCCACAGTCAGAGGTGCGAGGATCTCGCTTCTCCGGTGACACGGGTCCACCTCGGAGGCAGTTGTATCCGACTAACAGATCCTAGAAACCTGAAAAAATTCAGAGGTATACTGAAAAGATGGAGAAATCGAATGGCGTAAACCAGACAACCTTGCCATCCTTACTTTATGAGATAAGCCTCTCAAAGTCACCGGGTGAAAAATTTCTAAAACTCTTCCCACTTGTCAATAACCTATCTCGAAAACTAAAACAGCTAGAGAGTTCTAATTTACGCAATTCGATTTCTCTCACCTTCCTACGTACCTCTGAATTTTTTTCAGATTTTTAGAGGCACTTTCGTTTCTTCACAAAATTTTGCATATAAAAAGTATTCAAACGCAGAGAACCGCTTATGATCCGACTTACTGCACATTTTTTTACAGTGGAATACTACATGTCCTCATGTATATTGCAAATAATGCAATTCGAGAGCGTTTGCACTCATAATGGCTCTCGAATTCAAATTATCTACCATTCGGTTACATTATTATTATTATCATTATTATTAATATTTGTACATTACTGGGAGACATGCACTAAATTAGTGCATCTACTATAGTATTTACTTTACTATTGCCATGTATTATCTTTTAGATAAATAAATGCTGTTCATTCATTCATTCATTCATTATTTTTACCCAAATATATATATACCTCTCTCTTTTTATTTTTTCAAATTCCAGATGTTTTTCTAATATACCCTCATTCAATGTTTTATGATGTTTTGCTACCTTAACGGTTAGATAATAGATTTATTTTCCAGTACCCCTGTACCTCGAATCAGGTGATACAGGTCTAAGGTTGGACGAGTACTGTTGGATTTTGGGTCTGTTCGTGTTTCTCCATAGATGCTATATCTTCTGCGGACCAGTGCCTAGCAGTTAAATATGTGATTCACGGTTTCCGGTTCCATGCTGCATGGTCTACAGTTTAGGTTATCGTCAAATTCTCCAATTGTGTACAGGTACTTCTTGACAGGAAAATGTTCTGTCAGAAGATCTGTTAATATTCTTAACTGAGCCTATTCTTTGAGATCAGTTCTTCAGTTTGTTTTGCACATGAACCTTTGATGAGTGTTTCCCAAGTCTAGTTCCTGGAATGTTACTTCAGCAGTTTTGTGTTTCTGACTTTAATCGCCCCTATGGCTGAGATTTTGGTAATGCCAAGCATGGGTAGATAATAATTTTTTCAACTAAAAATAATTTTTATTTGTAAAACATATTTTCAAATGGAAAACATGTATTCTTCATCGTAAAAGTTGTTCTTTACAGAAAATGTGTTTTCTATGAAAAATTCGAAAATGATGCTTTTTTTTTTAATTCATGAGCCAAATATTTGCAAAAATAGTGTGTAGTGTTTCTATTTGTGCATGTTTTGAAAAATGGTATTAAAAAATGTTATGAATTAAAAGTTATAGGCAATTATGAAATTTAGATCTACCGCAAAATTCTTTTACTGTTTCATTTCAATAAAGATTCACGTTTCTGCAAACAGTGTTTCCCTTAGTTCTTTTCTTTTAATTATTAAATACTGTTGCGTACATCTTTTGATATTTCACAAGTGAAAGTTCACAACAATCATATGAGCTCGCCAAGGAATTGGGCCATGAAATTTTCCTCCTTGAATCACAAAATACAACAATAAATACTAGAGGCCGCACCAGACGGTGGTCATAGTGGGCGGCCGCCCAGGGCGCCAGAATTGTGAGGGCGACATTTTCGGCGTAGGGCGAAGTATAGGGAAGGAAGGGGGGCGAGAAAATGCCATTTCGCTCCAGTGATGCCCCCTGCTCTTAAAAATTTCCAGAGAGAAAAAAATGACTTCCCCCCTGTGTTCAAAATTTCCATAGAGAAGTATCGATATTTATTAAGCAACTATGTTATTAAAATACACATGCCTTAAAAATTTACGAAACCTAACGAAAAATTTCGACCTATTCTACCGAAATCGGCGGAAAAGCGACACTGTTTCGCCCAAGACAGCAAAAGAGCTCGAGCGGCCCCTGATAAATACGTTTTACTTCTCTTTCAGTATTTCTAAAAAAATATTTTGCTACGTCAAATATAATGAAATGTCACTGACATAACAATAAATATTAATATACAGGGTGTTTGGTAAAGTGATGCCGACCTGGAACAGGGTGGTAGAGGGGTCATTTGGCATCTGTATGAACCAAACATAAATATATGAAAAATTCTACGATGTTTTTTATATTGCCGATTCTGTACTTAAAAAAAATCAATTTTTAATCATTTATGTAAGTATTACGCACTATATTAAACTTTTGATGTTTTGAAACATTTTCTTTCTTTATCCGAAATACATAAACTTACAACAGAAAAAAAAGTTTTCGTCGCCTATAAAAAAAACAAGGACATTTATTAGAAAAAAAAATCGGTAAAGGTATTTACACAGAACTTCCCTCGTTATTTGCGCATGAGGTCGCTCTAAAAATTTTTTAATAACGAAATGACATTGGGAATAATAATCGGAATATAGTTATTGCTATTGTTACAAAGAAAACCTGATAACTTTTGGTCAAGAAAATATAGAGTTCTCATCCAACAGCAAAAGTTCAATACTAAATAGCAGGTGCCACATATGGCAGGCTTGCGCAAATACCTTTACAAATGTCCACCATGACTGAATTATTTCTTGGGATGACCACCCTGTACATTTTTCAATAAAAGTATAATAGGTGCATATGCCAGATATTATTGCCATCTGTCACATTTTTAATCCAACATTCACGTAATGGAGTGGAAGTATAGTGTGTGGTTAAGAAATTTCATTTTCTTTTAAATTTTTCAAAAGATGTTGGTAAAATAATTTTCAAAATTTTTTCTTCTGAAATAGGTTTAAAATGTCAAACGTAGAAATTTTAAATTTGAGCAAAAAGGAAAGTTTCCTTCTATTCTATAGTAGTGCTAAAAAAAGTTTAAAAATTAAGAATTATGTATTTTTAAAATACGTTTAGAATGCTATGAAACGTGAAAATTTTAAATTTGAGCAAATAAAAATAAATTCGATCTATTTTGGTGGTAAAAACTTTTTGAAAAATGTTGGTGAAAAAAATTTTCAATTTTTTTTTCTGAAATACCTAGGTTTAGAATGTCATTTAAATTTGAGCATTCTAGTGTTAAATTTTTTTCCAAACTGGTAACAAATTGTTGCAATTTTTTTTTTCCGAAATTGGTTTGGAATATCATGAAACGTGGAAATTTTAAATTTGAGCAAAAAAATTTTTTTCGTCTGTTCTATAGTAGTGATACATAAATGGATTAAAAATGTTTTCAAATTTTTAAAAAAATTCTTCAAAAACATTTTTAAATTTGTTTGAATAGTTTTAGAATGTCATGGAAACGTGGATAGTTAAAATCTGAACAAAGAAAAAAAATTATATCTTGTGGTAAAATTTTTTAAAAATAGTAAGAAAAATTTCTAATTTTTCTTTTAAATAGATTTAGAACACTATGAAACGTGGAAATTTGAAATTTGAAGAAATAAAAAAAAAATTCATCTATTTTAGTGGTAAACAAATTTTCAAAAATGGTAAAAAAAATGTTCAAAATATTTTTTTTTGAATCAGGCTTAGAATGCCATGAAACGTGGAAATTTTAAATTTGAAGAAAGAAAAAAAAATTATTTCATTTTAGTAGTAAAAATTTTTTCAAAAATATTGGTGAAAAAAATTTTCAAATTTTTTCCTGAAATACGTTAAGCGTGTCATGAAACGTAGAAATTTTAAATTTGAGCAAAAAAACATTTTTTTCATCTTGGTAAAAATTTTTTCAAAAATGTGAAAAAAATTTTCAAAATTTTTTTTTTTCTGAAATAGGTTTAGCGCGTCATGAAACGTGGAAATTTTAAATTTGAGCAAAAAAAAATTTTTTTCACTATTTATTCCGTTTAGAAGGTCCACCCTGTATATTTTCCAGTGAAATTTCTACCATGTCTTCGCTGACAGTAGCGTCAACTACCTACCAAGTTTGACTGCTCTCCGTCAAGTAGTTTTTTTAGTAAATGCACCAACAGACAGACAGACAGACAGACAGACAGACAGACAGACTGACGGAATTGAAAAACCTATATTTTCGTAATCTACGTGTTCTGAAACGTCAGAATCCGAAAAAATCTCGGAGGGTGATTTTTTCTCGAATACAATACTTCCCTTCGGTATGCGAGGGAAGTAAAAAATTGTAATGACAATTAATAGTGTCGATTTTCAGTCTTACAAAATTTAATAAAAAACATCTAGATATTATATTACAATTTCTTTTAAAACTTTTCTATTTTATTCTCTTTTAGTGACATTATCAATTATCATACATACCATCAAGTTTCACCAGTCACTAAAAAGAGATGAAACTACCAATCGACAAAAATTCATAAAATCAAAAATTAAGTACTCACGCTCTTTCAACAAAAACAAAGCTATCGCTCCAAAAACTTTATTTAAATAAAAAATTATTATTTGTAAATAAATTTAATATTTTTGTTATTCAAGATCAGACCCAATATTTCTAATACATTTCCTCACCCGTCGACAGTAGTTGTCTTAAATCTGTTGTGGAGCAGCTCCCTCTATTTTCGCTACTAGTTGAACATGGCATTTTATTTCCTCATTGTATACAAATTCTTTCATCCTACCCCATACGTAATAGTTCAGTGGCGTTAAATCCGGGGGCCTTGTAGGCCACAGAATAAATAGGTCCACTATACCCAATACACCGACCGGGATATGTTCTATCTAAGATGAAGTACTAGTGAACTGGACATCCGTTGTTTTGGAAAATGACACGGAGAAGAAGATTCACTGACAAATACTCCAGGAGCGGAGTAAGTCGTTTTGTAAGAAGTCCAGGTAAGAGTCTCCATTCAGGTTATCTGGAAGGTAATGAGGCCCAACGACATGAATTACATTCATCCAAACATTGACACTAAACTTATTCTGAAAGGAAGTTTGTCTTCTCATTTGCGGGTTGTCGTCCTAGTCCACCCAATAATGGTGATTATGAAAATTGGTTATGTCTTTATTAGAGATTTTGATTGCTTTTTTTTCGTAAAGAGTTGCTCTCTTCTAGACCCTATACTGAGTTATAATGGTAAGGATGTTTCTTTTCTGTATTCATCACTGATCAAGTTTTCCAAATTGAAAGTCTTAGTTGCTGTGCAGCCTTTCTAATGCCTGTTGTGTTTTGTGCGGCAAATGCGACTAGAATAATTTCGTAATCTTCGGGGTGATGGTGTGTTGGTCCTGCAGCACGCTCATGATGATGTAAATTACAGATTTCAATCATTCGACGATAAGTGTTGCTGATTACAAGCGGATCTGGACTCTTTTTATGTGGACGAAATCGTACCTTGTACAGTGTTTCAGCAAGGTAAGCATTTCCATCTGTTTTGCCATAGTCAAAGAGTATGCCAGCATACGCTACGGTTACTGTAAGTAGCCATTGAAATTAATTTTACTCAATATGTCAGAAAGCTAAAACAGATTATCAGTAGAGAACGACACAACACTGAGAATATCTAAAAACTTCGTTAAAACACAAGAAATACAAGATCGTGCGTGTTGAGAGCTGTCAGTGATATACTAATAAACAAATGACTAGTTCTGACTGTATTTGGAACGATAGCTTCGTTTTTGTTGAAAGAACGCGAATATTTAATTTTTGATTAAATGAAAAATTTTTGTCGATAAGTAGTCTGTCATCTTTTTCTGGTGACCGGTGAAACTTGATGATATGCCTGATAATGCCATTGAAAGAGGATAGATAAAATAAAGTTTTAAAAGTAATTGTAATATCTAGATGACTTTTTTAAACTTTGAATATCAGCACTTTTAATTACCATTGCAATTTCTTTCTAGTAAATATAGTTTTATTTCTTTTACAGATAATAAAAACTTATAATTTTTTATTAGTTGTAAGTTTATGTACTTCGGGTAAAGGAAAAATAAATCAGAATATCAAAAGTTCAATTAAGCGATAAAAAATGCAGTTTTCTTAAAACAGTACAAATCTGTAACAAAAAAACCGTAGCATTCTTCATATAGGTATGTTTCGTTCATACACAGGGTGTAATCAGGTTCATGTCATTAAAAAAAAAACTGGTAATGGGGAACGACTAGACAAACAAAAAACCTTTATGACTTTTCCCTCTAGGGGCACTTTGAAAAAAACTGATCTGGGTTAACATGTTTAATATTATGGTAGACAAGTATTGAGAACCACTGATTTTCTTGGTCGATGGACTTGTACTTCCCAATTATACAACTTTTAAATTGTCATAAAAAAGTGCTCGCTTGCACACGCGGTATCAAAGGATCATCACCAGCCTTTGATGGACCGCCTCAACTGAACTGAAGCAAGTATAAAGAGGTAAATAATTCGTTCTCTCTTCGTGCACAATTGCAAGTAAATAATGGCCATAGAGGTTTAAACAGAGCATTTCTTTACATGTGTGTTTTTTAATTTGGAACAAAATAATGGATTGTTTACAATTTAGAAAATTTAAATGTGGTTTATTATCATTTGCAACATAAATGAGTGCCCTGGGTTAAAAGCTTACTACCTACCTAAATGATTCAAAATCTCTGCATCTGTATCAATACACAGTTCGGTACGTCGAATTAAGTACATACGCACTTCATTCAACACTAAACACTAAACTATCAACTAACGTTGTCAATAAAGAAAAATAAAATAAAAACTTGGTACAAGAGCCAAAAAGAAATACAAAAAGAACGAACAAGTAAGTTGTGTCTGTACGTAATCAAGAATTTGACAACTTGAACGGTAGGTCAATAAAATAAATCTTAACTATAAATACACAATGACCCGAAATTCAAAAATAACGAAACCAGCGAACGGCGGGTTGGAAGTCTGTACATAACGAAGCACCGACAGTAACTAAAATATTACACAAGGGAGAGTTAGAGTATAGTTTTCTTCAGACCAGATCTAGATCTAAACCTACCTCAATATTCTAGCAGTTCTCAAATATTTTTATTGAAAATTTGCGAAATCTTTGTTTATTTTTTTTCTCCAAAACTATGAGCTTTAGATCCCACGTTTTACAAGGTTTTTTTGTTTGCCTTGTCGTTCCCTACCACCAGTTTTTTTTAATGGCATGAAACTAATTACCATCTTGCTCCAGGTCGACATTGACACCCTGTATACTAGATTAGATTTTAGTAAGATGGTTAGAAACGTAATTAAAAAAGAACAGAAAAATACATTTTAATTACCATTTCTCAATATTTTTACAAATAATATACTGCACTCGTTGTAGTTTTTCGCATTCTAGCATCCTGAATCTGCATTTTGGAAAATAGTAACCGTTTTGGTTTATTCACAAAAAGCAGGAGATTTTATGATGAATGACTTTTCCTCATAAGCTTACAAATTAAAAAGCTTAGCCATTATCAACCTCCATTCGTGGATACACTGTATCTTAAATCTAAAGTCAAGGAAGACGAGGAAAATACAATAAATAATATTAACTCTGAGAGAAGACTCGAAAGTATCTTTAATGTTTTTCCAAATTTCCTCGTACAGCATTTATTTTACTAAGTTGGGTTTGACAGATATAAACATTTATTAAAAAAAATATCAGGTGTTCAATTCCATTTGATCTATTTTCCATGGTCACTTACGTTGGTCAACAAAATATGGTCATGGGAATGTTATCGAGAGGCAGCGTAAATGTACGAATCTGACGTAAGTTTGAATCCTGCTTCTAGTGCGAGCTTATGAAAACAGCGCGGGCTCAGTTTGATTTGCGAATTCAGTTTAAACTTAAATCGCGAGCGCAGAAAAGAAAACTAGTTTATTATTACAAGTTATAAGTTTATGGTTATAAGTGTTGGGTTTATTTTTAACTAGTTGATTTTTCCTATCCTTGGATATTGCAAAGGTGAGAGTATGAATTTTATTTTTAGTCAGATGACCTAAGATTTCGTTAACGCTTAATTTACGTGCCAAGATTACTAAATAAAATAACTATAATACGAGAACAGATTGAAATTTTATAAACAAATTATACGGTTTTAGATTGTTAGGCGTAATGTTTATTAGGGACGATGAAACAACTGTGTAGGTATATTATTACTTTGTTTCTTTGGGTCGTAAATATTCTGTTACATTAAATGTCAATATCTTCTCTGTCTAGTTACATACCTGTTTAAACAGAAAAATAACAATGTTAAGTAATTAAATATAATTAGATTTTTATGAGTATTTAAAATTGTAACATTTTACGCCAGTTTATACGTTATACAGTAGGCTCAAATTTCTATTCTTTTTATCCTATCCTTGATCGAAATTCCAAAAAAAATTGCCTCCTTTGAGCAATAGCGTTCGATATTTACACGCGCCTCCAAGATCATACGCGAGAAAGTTCGTAATTTTGCGATAGAATCGTTGAAATTTAGTAAAACAGAAATCGCATCCAAGTCCTTTCTTAGTCCAGAGAATACGAATTAATAATTTCTTTTAAATTATTTCCCCATAAGACGCCTTTATAAAAAATGTTTCCAAAAGGCCAAAAATAGATTTTTACGATTACCATTCTTCATTAGAAATTTTCTTGCACACATTATTAATTAGTCACATTCTAGTTTGTGCAAATAATTTAAGGTTTTTCATATTGTTTACAAGGATAATTTATTTAAGCAATTATATTTAGTCCAGTCGGTAAAGTAAAAAATACACCAGAAGCTCGCAAAAAATGTTATCTGGGATTTTCCTTCAGTAGCTGTTAGTGGGAGGATTAAACATAACAAAACCACAAAAATCAGTTCTGAGGTGCCGCGCAACCCCCCTAAAAAACCACCCCTTCGGTGAAAAAAGCTTCATTTTACTGATGACTCGTTAACCGTTGAAGATATGAAAAAATTGTTATGAAAAAGAAAGCTTGTCTAATTGCCTAAAAAAAAGTCCTCTTGTGATTTTTTTTGTATATGCCAAGGTGTTCAAGAAAATTGATATTGACAAAAATTGCAACATTTCCATTTTTAATACGTGCGTATTTTCTTTTATTTGAAATTTCTTGTGCACGGGGCAATAGAAAAAATGGAATTACTCGAAAACCAAACAAGCTAGGAAGAAACATCAAAATGGGTTTTAAAGGGGATATAAAATATTCTCTTGTGTTGCCATTTGTGATGGCTATTGATATTTATTAGTATATAAAAATAATAATATAATATATTTATCTCTTGATTTTTTGTAGATCTAACTATTCACAGTCCCATAAAAAATAACTGACTTTAATATAAGTTATAAATGCATTGTCTTTTAGTTCGAGGTAGTACTTCAATGCAGAAAAAGTTAGGAATAAAAATATTCACATTAACAAATTTACCAGCATGTTGAAGTTAGCCAAAAAAAATCTAAAAAAGGCTGCATATTCAATTTTTTAATGATATTTTTTATGCAATTTATTAACTATTAAATGATTAGAAACAATAGTTATATGATATGAAAAGTTTTTGAGCTAAATTTTCAAGATGTTTGGATCTTTTTTTTTATTTTTAGGAAACAATAAAAAATTGACCAAAATTTGGTTAATTTCAACATGCTGGTATATTTGTAAATGTGAATATTTTTATTCCTAACTTTTTCTTCATTGAAGTACTACACCTTGAAATAAAATATAATGCATTTATAACTTATATTAAAGTCAGTTATTTTTTATGGGCCTGTGAATAGAAAGCGCAATAAATCAAGAGGTAACTATATTATATTGTTATTTTTATATGCTAATAGATATCAATAGCCATAAAAAATAGAAACACAAGAGACTATTTTATATCCCCTTTAAAACCCATTTGAATTTTTCTTCCTAGCTTGTTTGGTTTTCGAGCAATTCAACATTTTCTATAGGCTGCGCGCAAAAAAATTCAAATAAAGGAAAATTCGTACGCATTAAAAACACAAATGTTGCAATTTTTCTCGATATCGATTTTCACGAAAATCATCGCATATAGGAGAAAATTACAAAAGGACTTTTTTTTTAGGAAATCAGTCCAGCTTTCCTTTTTATCATGAGCCATTTTTTTATATCTTCAACGGTTAACGAGTTATCAGTAAAATAAGGCTTCTTTCACCGATGGGGTGGTTCTTTGTGGGGGTTGCAGAACTGATTTTTTTGGTTTTGTGATGCATAATCCCTTCATTAACAGTTACTAAGGAAAAATCTCAGATAACATTTTTTGTTATGGAAATCTTAATTATTGGACTAATTTTGTTATATCGATTTATTATTCTTTAATGGCATATTTTTTCGAAATAAAGCTGGAGATTTGAAGTTTTATAAAAACTTTTCATCTCTGATCTTTAGAAAATACAGAATATTTAATAAATAGAAAATGAATACCTAAGTGTTAATAGGTAGGTACATCTGCCAATTGTTTAAAAATGTATTTTAAATTAGTAAAGGAATAACTCTAGTTTTATTCTGACGAGATAATCAATCGTAAATTGTATAAATAATTTGCTCTTAATAAATAAAATTAAATAATTAACTTGTGAAATTAAAAATGTGGAAATTTGACACAATAGCGAAATACAATTGTTTAAATAAATTATAGTTATTTAAGCCAGTTGAAAAACATTAAAATATGTACACAAACTAGTATAGGGCCAATTTATTATAATTTGTGCAAAGAAATTGCATATAATACTACAATACTATATGAGCGATTGTGATTATTCACGAAGATGATGTTTGAGCCAACGAGTCGTAGGCGAGTGGCGCAAATCTTCTTAGTGACTAATCATCATAGTCGCGAATGTAATACTATGCAATAAATTAGACTGAAATTTGATAGCATTAATCGGTATCTACTTGTACGAAGTGGAAAACGTAAACAAACAATGTGGCAACACAATTGGTTCTCACTGTCATCGAGTTGATTGTCAGATGAAGCAAGCGTTGATAGCAGATGATTTAAAATACCATTGGATAAGTGAAGCAGTGATTTTTGAATCTGTATTTGTGATTGGCCGGGTGCAGTAAATCGATAATAGCTCACTACAGTGAATTATAGGTACGATTCTTGATTGATCGATTGACTTGCCAGCGTAAGGTGATCATTGCTGCCGATTCCCGGCGTCCATGGAGGGTCGTTCCAACAAGCAGCTTGGTCGTCCGCCGAATACGCCCAACGGACGGCTAAACCGCGTGCCGCAACCAAACTCCGGATGTTTTATATATCGTCGGACCGGCTGCATACGCTGGGTTGGACATGGGACGTACTTGTTGTCAGCAGCGAGAGAAATTTGACGCATAGGGTAGGAATATAGGATGGGAAGTGTCGGTGTTTGTGAGACGCTTCTTTTAAGTTCCCGTGCTTCTTTTTTAGTTTCCACCTGTCATCATCGGATGGAAGTGTAGGCGTTTGCAAGATGCTTCTTTTTAGTTTCCATGCTTCTTTTAAGTTTCCATCTATCATCATCTTATTTATTCTTTTGTCAAGTTTTCTGTTTCTTCTGCCCGCTTGCGTTCACTTAGATTGTTTGTCAAAACATACATACATTCGCTCTCCGCAGGGAGCTTATTTTTTATTAACCGTTCCACAGGTAAATATCCATTTACGGTGGAAGGCCCTATGCCGCGGTAAAAAAACCCTTTTATGGCGGGAATAGAGAGAATATTTTGCACACCTTGTATATTAGTTTGTTTCTGTAGTAATTACTTTCAACTGCTGCTCCAATTCCAGGTATTTTCTATTTCATTACCTACACTTAATACCGTTTCAATTTTACTTTAAAGTTTTTTCTCTGATGTGTAATAAACTAAAAACTAATAAAACAAATACAATTAATAGACTAGAGTAGACTTCTCTGTTTGTCTCCTTTGTGTTTATGTTGGTAGTTTCCCTCTTTCTTCTGTAGTAGTTCCATACTACTTGCACTCGTTTTCATCCATCCTAAAACTCAGCTTGTTGTCATTCACTGGAGATTTTATGATATACATATTTTATGTGCCATTCTCAGGCAGTTTGTATACGCTTTTGTGACGTTATGTTCAACTAATATAATTTTATCAAATATCAACTATGTGAAAAATCCATACTCATGCTAATTTATATCAATCGATGTCGAATTTTCCACGCTTTGCGCGATTTCTCACACCAAAATATGATAATAATTGCCATAGAATTAAACAGGTGTAGAAAAACAATAATAAACAAACCAAAACGCGATACCCCACTTTTGCCCTTATCAGCATTTTGTGGCCCTAGAGAAGCATCTTATGAGGGTTTAATTCTAAAGAAATCATTAATTTTGAAGAGAGAACTTGTGTGCGATTTTTTGTTCCATTATACATTCTAACGACTCTTCGCAAATTAACGAAAAAAATGTGTTTTATCCATAAGAAATATCTGGGAAACTTGGTCTCGGAGGTACTTCTATTTCTTTAGGATTTCAAGGAAGACTAGAGGATGGCGACAAAAAATTTTGGTTTATTTTTTGAGCCGCTCTAGTATACCTTGCGTAAAAAAAAAACGAAATTTGAGGATGCAAATTAATTACTAATACTTATAATGACAATAAGCGTAGTCTTTGTTATTTTGAGAAAGGGAATAATTTTCTACTTTCAAACAGATAGGTGTAGTGAAAGTAACACGAGAGAAATTTTGAGAAAAGTAACTATAGAAAATTCTAATTTTATAAAAGGGGTTGTATTAGCGACTGAAAATAATTTTAAAAAATTGTCCAACAAATGCGCAAGTGTACTTATCTGAGACCTTTATACGCCACAAATTATGTTTTCGTACGTTGTATATTCTTGTATTGGCTAAGTCTATACATACACTCCTCGTACATTCTACTGGTGTCCCAATCAAAAGTACCCGCCTCGAATATGTTTGGAAATAACGATTTTCTGAAAAATTGGTATACGTGTCGACTATGTTTCCTAGAGGGACGTAACATTTGTATGCCTACCTTCATCCCTCTACAGTATACGCTATCCTTTCAAGAAACTCAAATTGCGCTGGGGTTCGACTGATACCTCTTTTGAAACGTCTTTCAACCATTTACATACTTCATTTTTTTTCTTTCATCAGTTTGTTCCTGAGAAATAACAGTTTCATTATTTAGGTTCGGGAAATAAAAAAAGACAGAAGAAGCTTAATTTAACGAAATATTGTTCTAAATGACGCCTAACGAGTTTCACACAGTAGTAAAATCTGTTTTTAAATTATCTAGGAATATATCTATCTGAACATATCTGGGGGCAGTTAGCGACATTTTTGAACAATTCTCTCACGGATATCTTCAAGAGATTCGGTTGATGTTGCGATAATCTTCGATTTCCAATATACCCACAGGAACAAATCTAAGTGAGATCGTGTGGCATGACCTTTTTTTCCGAGTTTTCTTCCAATCTTAACTCGTCCTAACAACTTTTATTACAAATTGCTACTCAGTATCTGATTTAAGTTAATTTAAACGGTCTCGATTGTATGAAATCGTGAAAAACAAAATTATTTTGCTCAGGAACGAATCGATAAAGGTAAAAAAAATACATAAATAGTTATGTACACCGTTGAAATGTTACGCCCTGTACATGGCATACCTACCTTTCTAAAAGATGAAGAAAATTCATAAATAAAAGACGCCAAATAGAGAGGAAAGTTGTATGTATATTTTTAATATATGCTCTCAATGTATTCAGAAAACCAGCTTCTTGGAGGGACCAAATAGAGAACTTTTTTATGTTGCGACTTTTAGTGATACACGTACACATTATTCCATAACTTACCAAGAGAAAAAGAAGAACTAAGTATTGCAATTTGGTACTGCCTCTGATAGAAATAATAGAACGAAAATTGATGAATATTTAAATGGTAAATAATATACAGATACTATTAATATACACTTGCCAAGTTTGAGTTAGTTGCCAAAGATAATATTTAAATTGGATTCAAATTGGTTGACAGCGAGGGTTGTTATTAGAAGTTAACATTTTATATTGCCTTGTTCCCGATGCGTATTTAATTAATACTTTTTGAATTTCATTATTAAATATTTTTATATTCTTTAACTTTTTTTATTGTCAATGATTGCATTTTGAATTGGTAATATTATTAATTGTTCACACATCGGTACCAAGTACATGAATATTATTTACTAGCTTACCAATAAATATTGTCAAATATTTCACTACGTTTATATATATTTACTTTATGTGAATTATGTATGTAATGTTTGTTTATTTTGTTACATTTTATTACAAAATAATCGCATACTTACATAAAATTAATTTATGAAAGCTGATTTTTCCCACGTACAATCCCAATTCTATTCTAGATCTAAGTACATACGTTACATTCCTCAAACAAAGTTTACAATTGAAATTAATTCCTACGTTGATCATTATTGTTTAAATCTATGTATGTACCTTTGCCTGTGTAAGATATAGATAGCTCTTTCCCAAAGTATTCTCATCATAATTCTTCTCAAAATCATTTCGTACTATTTTTATGTAGGTATATAACAAGGGGATTCATTTTAACATTAAATATGTGATATTATTTATCAGAACTGATGAGAAATCAGAAAGAGGTATATTTTCTGAAATGTACAAACTAAACGCTGTAAGATACTGAAGGAACTCTATCGTAAGTTTTGTTTCCCTTGTGAAAAATTTCACTGATGTCATAAAAAATATTTGAGACGTTGTCTTTTAATATATGACTAAATCTCAATTTTCCGGACTTTTAATAGCTTGCCTTACTTATTTACCCCTATATACCACCCCAACCAACTTTTCTGGACACTAGGTTGGTCTATTTATTTACCCCTTTTCACCCCCAGTTACCTCCAATCTAGCAATGAAATAATCTCAAAATAGAATCCTGCCCCAGATGTCGTTATAATACATACGTGTACCAAATTTCAAGTAAATATCTCCGTATACCAAATGCCCAGTTTCTTTACTCTTACCAGCTTGCTTTACTTGTTTCCCTCTATTTACCTCTGTTTACCCTCCAATAAGCTCCAAAAATAATCTAGCAACAGATCTCGTTATATTACATATGTGTATCAAATTTCAAGTCAATACACATGACATTCTGAACCTTGAAACATATTCTTTATAGGATTTTGCAAACAGTGGAAAAAAGACTACCTATGAAAACTAAAAGAAAAACTATATGCAAAAATTTAATGAAATCCTTGCATTCTTTCGATAACCTGACTTCTGGTTATGCTAGCAAATCAAAATGCTAAAATAAATGTGTCCAATTTCTTATTTGACATTCTCATTATAACACTAGCATCCAACATAGTCCCCTACGGCTAAGCAGATTAAACTAATATCTACATGACCCCCTACGGTACGAAGATTCAGTTCAAATGAGAACAAAGGTCTAAAATGGATTTATTTACCTATCTTGTCTTAAACATTTTTTCATTCTAATGGATTACATTAATCTGCTTAGCCGTAGGGGTCTATGTTGGATGCTAGTGTTATAATGAGAATGTCAAATAAGAAGTTGGACAAATATATTTTAGAATCTTGATTTGCTAGCATAACCAAAAGTCAGGTTATCGAAAGAATGCAAAGATTTCATTAAATTTTTACATATAGTTTTTCTATTAGTTCTCATAGATAGTTTCTTTTACCGCTGTTTGCAAAACCCTGTAAAGAATATGTTTCATCACTATAAGCAAACAAACAATAAATAATTCATTTTTAAACATTCTGAACCTATTTTAACAAAGAAAGTTGTTTTTTTTTACAATTACTACTTCCACTACAGACTACACTACGTGGATATGGAAGTAACAAAGGAATGACGATCAGAAAATGACCTCAGAAACCAGGTATATAACTTCGTTAGAAAGTTATTGGAAATATCTTAATGTTTAATTTATCGAAAGATTAAAAAAATACGTACTGCTTTATTTCGAAAAATAGTTACATTTTCGGTAATTATATTTCCTGTTATTTACTAAAAAATCTAAAATAATAAAATATATGTTCGAATACTTGCCGTGACCTCTAAATTATTTATTATAAACATTCCGTTGTAGGTGTCAAGGTAGTTAAGTCTAATGACGTAATCATAGAATATATTGAACGTAACTATTAAACTTTATTTAAGTTGGTTTTATTTACATTTTTTTTATTTTAGTAGTTCATAGATAAATATTTATGTACATTCTCCGATGATTGTTTGTTATCAATATTAAAATAGTGAAAATTTTTATTCGGTTTTTTTGGAGGAATGGAAATTGTATTAAATAAAATAAACAATATACGGAGAAACCTCGAAGAACTTCAGCCATATTCAAAATAATCACAACAGGGTACGAAATCCAAATTTAATATAGCTAGGATTGGCAGCCCTTCTTTATTTTAATAATTTCTCCTTTGGTTCTGGGGAAGCACCTAATTTGAATACCTGAATTTGATAGGTGCCAAAGTTTTCAATGCCAAGGTTAAGGACGGGATTAATAATTAAAGATGCTTTTCTGTGCAATAAAAACTTGCAGCGAAATGGTCAAGTGATTCATTTTTTTAAGTTTTGTTGCAGCAGTAACTCAGTCGAATTAGCACCCGCATCTCATATATTATAAATACAGTTTTTTGTATTTCACTTACAGAAATAAAGACAATTTACTATTATTATTAATATTATTTTGCCGCTTGTTGCTGCCTTTTTGATCACCACTTCCTCACTATAGCCAATCAGTAGCTATGGAAGTGATAAGATCATCGATTCCCACTTATTAAAAATTGGTGTATTGGTGACATTTCATTTAATGTAAAAAACACTTTTGTTGAATATTTAGACTAGCTATGTAGATAAAAAATTGCTTCATGGTACGAAAAGCTAGAGACATTCCTCGTAGACACGACTGAAATTTTTGAGTAAAAATTTACTTCATAAAAAATTATATAATGGTGGTCTGGCAGTGCTACATTGAATCGTCATTTGACGGCACGCTCTCAACATTGTAAACAAAAAAGCAAGGCATTAATCTCATAGCAACAAACCTGAAATTTGGGAGATAATACTGTATAGTATGATAACAAAAAAAATCATCTGGCAGACTGCCGACGAGACTAAAGCCTTGCCAGGTGGAATATGATCGGTCGGTTCTTCGAGCGCGCCAGAACATTTTTCACGGTGGAGCTAATCAGAGTAATGCCAAAATTGGATCCTACACATCGTATTGCGTATAGACATCCTTAGGTATTTCTTTACTTTTTGTCGATAAACGAAAATTATGGTTAAAAATAAAAAATATTTTCCAATCGGAGTTCTCCCGCTCTTTTCTTGAATCCATCGATACCTGCTTGGCCGTAACTCAATAAAAGCATTATTACCGCTATTTTATTTTAAGCAACATTATTTACGGCAATAAATAATGTTATGAGTCATCAACTTAATGCAGCATTTGATTTAGACAAAGCTAATTATAGAGGCGCATATTTTCGTTCAAGGAAAAAGGAAATTGCAATCAAATGATATAGAGTAAATACACGTGTGTACTATATATACAGCGTGGAAACTATCTATAGAATAAATTATTAACTACAAATATTTCTTGTCTCAGAGATTTTTTACTTCATATGTGTTAACGTCTAAAAATAATATCCAGAAAATCTACAACATAATACAGTTATCCAGCATATTAGTGAAAAATAACTTCAAAAAAATAGTTAGGATGTTTCTAGACAAAATAAATATCGTAAATAAGAACAGAACAATATAAACATAAGCATAAACACGCCACACATAGTGGACAATCCCCAAATCCAAGGCCTACGCTATCCGAAAGGGAGTTACACATTTGAAAAACGCAGACAACATCCATTACTCACCGATATTACTAGTGTCGTAGTTTGATATCGAACCCAGTACACCATAGACAGTGTGACTAAGCGCGCTCGCGACTAAGATGTTTTAGCCAGCTGAGTTACCGTGCCAATATTATATAAACATAGGCAAGGGTAGGCAACTGCCCACCCAATATTTTGAAAGAGCATTTAATTGTTTAAGGCAAATCTGGCGAATTCCGAAAATATGACAATTACGCCAATGAAGTCAAAGGTTTTCAATACAATTAGGCAGGGGCGGTTTAAGACTTTGTGAGGCCTCTGGCTAAATTTTGGGCCGGCCCTTTTTGCAATTCTCGTAAAACAGATGCACGGGTGATAGAAAGTTCAATACTCTTATAATCGTAGGCTACTAATTATAATGTTACATTCATTTTACGTGGCACGTCTATGATCATATAGTATTTATACTTTAAGGTCTAGTGGGTTTAGGGGTTCTTTTCTAGGCGAACGGTTTGCTTAGGGTGTTTTACTAATTTCTATACCAGTTTCTAAAACCTGGTTTAAATTTAAATTTTTAGCGAAATCGTCCCATGGGAACCCATTTTATATATATAATAACAATTTTATAAACAAATCATAAATAACGCGATTTTCGATTCCAAAACCCTTTTATTGTAGAGTATGGGTTAATACAAGGAAAAAGTCTTATATGGACAGTGTGTCTCACTTAAGAGCGTAACGGCATAATAATTGTTTTGTTTTTTGTCCGATTTGAAACAAACTGATTTTAAAAGATAGAGGTTTATTTAAGGCCACCAAATCACTTTCCATCTTTAAATGCAAGACCATCTACGAATCTAAATTCAAGAACCCTGAATCCGAAGTTTAGTCAAATTCTAAAAAAAAATTATTATTTCTCGATGAAAAAAGTTCTATTGAGGCATTTAAATAAAATTTATTTCTTTGAAGCAATTTGCACAAATGAATAATAAATACAACCAAAAGAATTAAATATTATGTTCTATCAAACCTCCATCAGTCCTAATGCTTGCCTCAATTCTCTTGCTGGTATTGTTCTGAACTTTTCTGATGGTTGTAGAATTTAACTAACTTGGGATTCACGGATTTTGAATGATTTCGAACAAGTTTTGTTAACAAAATTTTAATATTAAAAAATGCCTACTATGATTTTTTGATTTTTTCGTAAAATTTAATATCGTAGATGGCCTTGTATTTAAACATGGGAGCTGATTCTGTGGTCTCAAATAGACCTTGGTGACCTCTATCCTTTATGATCAGTTTGATTCAAATCGGACAAAAAACAAAAGAATTATTACGCTGTTACACTCTTAAGTGAGACACACTATACGTGCTATGTCGGAAAGATTTGTTGTTTAAAAGTTGTTAACGTTTAAACATTGGAAAAATGCGATATTTAGTATTTTTGACCTTTAATAACTTTTGAATGAAAAGAAATTTTTAGATTCTGCAAAAGTAATCGGAACCTTCAACTTTAAATTGCCGAAAGACTAAAAAATGCATTTTTTCAATGTTTATACGTTAACAACTTTTTAAACTTTTCGACATGATATACGTGACTTTTTTCTTGTTTTGACTCATACTTTACGATAGAAGTAGTTTGGAATCGAAAATCGTATTATTTACAATTTGTTTATAAAATTGGGTATGCTTGCGGAGCTATCACAAAAAATTCAAATTGTACACATCAGCGAGCGCTCGCCAACATATCAGCCAATATATGCGATCGATGGAGAACGTTTGCATAACCGTTCGGTGAATGATCGCCAAGTCTTCCGATTTTTGTGCGAGCCTCATTTACCAAATTGTTTTTTCACACCACTCGCTTTCCCTCTTTTGAGTTTAATATTGCCTGTGAAGTGATAAACTCGCTTTCCCTAGGTCATTTGGGGTTAGGGTTTCCAGTCTATGGTTTAACTTTTTGTAGCACCCGCTTTCCCTCGGTCATTTGGGTATATAGGGTTATCGTTTTAGAATTACAGGGTTTGCTTTGGTTCCATATATTGGGTTATCTGTGAAAAATCCCTGCCTACCCAATAAAAATACCGAAATTACGCCACTGTTTCTGACGTTTTAAAATCAGAGTGAGTTTCATTTCTAAAAGTTTTATTAAAAAATCTTCTGTGAGCTGTGTATACTAATAAAGGTTCTAATGTGACTTTTTCCTTTGTTTCCACATTTTAAATATAACTCGATTTGTGCACACTGATAGAACTTCCTTTAAGTAATACTTTTGCAGAATTGGAGCTCCAGGATACAGATAAACATATGTGAAATTAAATATATTTGGTAACCTTTGCAGGTAACGAGTAAGGGATTTTAAGAACTGACTCGGGAGCCCTCGGGAAAATGAGGGTCTTTGCTGACGCGAGTTCGGGATTCCCCCTGATCCAGGGTGTAGTAATCTAGTTAGTCATCTTGAATGACGGTAGTTTACATCCCTTCTGGGGTGTTACTAAATAACATTGATAGAAGTATCCAGCATCCTACGGATATAGGGGTGGCATCTCGCAACCCTGTGGGGGTGGTTTTTTAGCACAGCGTCGAACATAGTCTAGTTTCTTCTCAGTTCCACACAACGTAGGTGTTTCGAATTTTTATAGTCACTGTAACTTTTTATGATTAAATCTTAGATAGGGATTTCACACCCTCTGAAGGTTGCCACTGTAGGACCTTGATGGTACGTAAGTTTCTAGTTCTGTTTTAGAGTACTAAGATAGCATCAACGAAAATAGAAATCCTAGTGGATTTTACGTTTTTCCTTGTTCTTCTCGTGTCCTTTAAACCTACCAACCCTATAGGCGCAGTTTATGAAGATTACGTCGGACCTGATGCAGTTTCTTATCGCTTTAACAAAACTTAGACATATCGAGCTTTTTCAGCAGTCTTTGCTGTTTTGAATTGAAATTGAATTTTTGCTTTTGTGGGGCTGTGTTATCGACCAAAGAAGAATTGTTTAAGATGTTAGTTTCGGCAACGTATTAGCATTTAATAGTAATATCTTTTGTCTGTTTTCAAAATCATTGAAAAATGTTATTTTTGAGATAAATAACTTTCATACACTCAATATCTAATCGGGCTAGATATGCCAGAAGTATTAAATGATATTTTTTTCTACATAATATTTGTCGAATACCACGGGGGCACGTTTAGGGTTAGACCGCTTGGACATGTTAATAAGTACGACACTGATATTTTACTTACAAAACTTAATAACAAAGTCTATTTGTCCACACGAATAATACAAGTAAACAATACAGTCTTAACACCACCGGATAAATCTAGTAAAACAAGGGAAGCTACCCGCCAGCCCGCGAAAATCAAATCTTAAATCTTGCTCAGGTAATCATATATATAATACCTCTCTGTTCCCGGGCTAGCTGATTTCGTTTCGTTCACTTAAGATCCCCTAAGCATGTGCCTATGTCCATATAAGGAAATACGTTGAATCTTAAACTGTTATTGGTTAGGGTAGGTAAGTCAACATTAATGTTCATATTAACAAAAGTAATAAACAGTCACAAGTACTAGTGCTGGGTTCCTAAGAATCATAGGCGTACAAAAATTATTTTCGGTGGCGCCGACATATTCTTTTCTGCTAACAAAGAACGGAATCTCTTAAAAGGAAAAGTTAACTAAACAACATGCCACTTTGAAGCATGTTTAAAAAACATAATAAAAAAAATAGGGGTTTTGCAAAAAACGAATACTTGACTTGTTTTAAACATTTAATGAAAACTTGCAAGGACTATTTTGTTCAATAATGTGTGTCCTTGCAAGCCCTTGTGACTGCAGTCTTGCTTCTTTCCACATCTATGATGATGTTACCGATTATTTCTTGAGGCATATTCTTGCATTTTTCCATTAGAGCAGCTCTAGCCAGCTTCTTGTATTTTCACCGATAGAAATGTCTGTTCTAAGTCATCTGCCTAGCATGTCCCATACATGTTCAATTGTATTCAAGTCCGGAGAACCTGCAGGTCAAATAATTGTCGGTATTTCCACTCGGTTTAAAAAATCAGTTACACAACGATCAGTGTGCGGGCGAGCATTGTCTTGAAGTTGGACGAAATTCTCTATTTGCGGCGAGAGGTACCACATGATCTTATGTACCTAGCTGCAGTTAAAGTGCCGGTTTCAATCATCACCAACTCTGTGCGTGCCCCTAAACATATGCCATTCATCCCACACCATAATTGTGTCTCCACCGAATCATTTTGTTAACCTGACCGTCGATACATTTTCTTTCTCTACCATCAATCGAATTTACGCAGGAACGACTCATCCGTGAGAAAAAAACTTGACATTACTGATCATCATCACAATTTTGATATTCTCGAGCCAAAGCTAGTCGCGCCATTCGATCACGTATCTCTAGTTTTGTTGCTTTTTTGAGTTATACGACTTCAAACCAACTTATTTGACTTTTCTTCTAATTGTACGCTCACATATTTTGGTTTCACGAACTCCTTCCAATTGTTTGAATTGGCATTCGACGAATCGACGCCTATTTCGAAGTGGTGCATTCTGATAAATCGATCATTTACAGCCAAAAAGCACTGGATCATCCATTTTCATTGACCAAATATATCGGCAACATCGATCATTTTCGTACATTGCTGCAGCCCTAGCGATATTAGTCGGTACTAAATCACCCATTATGGACCGCTCGACGCCGACAGATGTAACTGGGGCATACTTAAAATATCAAAATTTTCGCAGTCACTACATTCATGCGCGGTGTAACAAAGTTTACTTCTTTCCCATTTAAAAGGTTTATTACACCTGACGTAACAAATCCGCGATTTTTTTAAAAACAGTCCGAAATTGTGTTTTACCCTAGCAGCAATATCTCCTTGTAACTGAAAAATATATTAACGAAGATCGAATACAACGTCTATTGCATCCACTGTAATAAATTCTAATGTTGGCCTATACTGAAGGTCCCGTATGGCTAGCGGAATGCTTGAAAAACATCCGTGTATGATCTCTAGATTTTCTTGAACAGTCGGATCCACAAATGCCTCTTGCGCCTGTGAAATGACAACTGAGTCATTTGGATTTAACTGCTGTATTACGGATTTCACATTTTCAAAATGACAGTAATAGTACGATGCTGCCTTTAGCCAAGTTCCTCATCGTGTTGTAATGGGTTCTGGAGGTAATGTAATATTTGCTAGAAGTTCGTGCAAAATCTTATACGACGTGGTGCTTTAAGAAAAATTTTTTTTGCACTAGCTATTAATTTATTAACATTAGGGTAGCACCTCCTAATAGTTTCAGCAATCCTATGAAGCCCACGTACCAAACATGTTACATCCAGTATATTCCGATATGTTTCCTTCAAAATTCTTCCAGCAGCTTTCATATAATTCACTCCATCGGTAAGAAATAATAAGAACCTACGTATTTGTCACCTCAAAAATCTTGTAAAGTTGATTTTACTGCATCCTCTATAGCGCAATAATTTGTAGCTTCTAAAACTTTAGAGGCAATCAAGTGTCCGCTTATTGTGCAATATTCGTCCAATGCACCTACTAAAACATTCGCTAACTTGAAACCGCAAGCATTGATTGTTTCGTCCACGCTAAGCCAGATGTACTTTCCATTAAGCTCATAAGAAATTTTCTGTCCAATATTCTCGCACTCCGTAAGTAAATCTCTTATTTTTGGTGTAGACTCCGAAGGCACCTTAACATTGCTATATTTGCCACTAATAAATTTTTTCAAAAATTGTTTGAAAAGTGGATTGTCTAGTTTCGATCACGGTATGTTACATCCTATCATAAATTCCACTAACTCTAATTTAAAGTTACGTTGCGTGTCACTGTAAGTAAAGCCACCTAGTTTATGGTTTCCGAATAAATAGGTAAATTAATATTTGTTTTGCACGACCACGAAATTGCTTTGTCACATCTAGTGCAATACAGTTCTCTACCATCAAAATGTAAATCGGTAATATCGCGAGACCAAAAATTTACTGTAGCTTACGTCGCGTCGGTTCAGTACGATGCGACATTTTCACGTTTATAGTACTTTCTACTATATTACGTTCGAATAAATCTACAGTACGAGAGACACTGAGTGTGAGTAATCTTATTAAATTACTCCCCTCCCCGCCTGGGATTGGGCTTCAGATGAACAGCTAATACTATACCGTATACCTGGGGCAATTTAAAATAATCTATTACTTATTTCGTATATATTTAATATAGTACGTTTCTCGATAAAACCAAGTTACGCATTAACGTTATAAAATTAAACAAGCTAACCGTTATACTCTTCGCCGATTTACTGCACTTTTTATATAATTGTTGCATATTCTATTGGATACTTTTCGCAGTTTTTTTGCAAATAATGTTAATTTTAGACATTTTTAGTTTAATTACAAAGTAAAGTTTTTTATTTATTCTCTCTCTTACTAACACTAACTTACTCTCCAAAATTTCAATACAATTGGATTTTTGGTTCTTAAGTTATCGTGCTTACAAGAAACATGACGGACGGATAGACAGACAGACAGACAGACAGACAGACAGACGGACGGACGGACGGACTGACAGACAGACAGACGGACGGACGGACGGACGGACGGACGGACGGACGGACGGACGAACGGACGGACGGACGGACATTTTGAAAGTTGTTCAGAATTCGATCACTAACACAGTGATATGAAAATTTTTTCTCTACGAGCAATATTACCGGTTTTAGAAATGTGCCGATCGAATGCAATTACTCTTCGTTTTGTATTTGCGAAGAGTATAATAAAATTAATTTAGTATGTTGCATGACTTTGTGTTTATACTTTGGAATGTTTTAGTACGTGTTTATAATATACAATATTTGTAAAAGTCATCCCTGGAATCCGGTAGGTAAATCCGATCTCCGGTGATCAGATTTAGATCAACGATATATATGTTAGCGTTTGTAGGGTTTCTACCCCAAATAAGACTAAAAACCACTATTTAGTACGAATTTATTGCCATGCGTACTTCATTGACAAGGGTATATTATATTCTGCTTGACGCGCATCTTGGCTGACGCCACTGGCTCGGTTTCGTTCGGGACAGGCACGATCGTCCAATAGTTAAGTGATGTCACTAAGACAGAGGCCCTTGAAGGGTGAAGGGATGTATTGCTAACACGGCCATTCTGCAAAAGGTGCGTCCTCGCACCGGAATTAAACTACCACACACCTAGAATGTAACAAAACAAAGCAAAGAGTCGGCTGCTCTAGTACGATATAATAATGTTGATTGAAATTGTAGAGATCTTTCTGTGAAAACATAATAGGTACTCATATTCTATCATATAAGTTCCAAAACATTTGCTTATGATTTTATGAAAGACCGCATATGAAAACCATGATTCAAATTTCATTTGACATGACAATAATTTGTTTATATTGTAACCCAGCTCAGATTTCACATTTTCTTTGCTTTGGCAATTACGTGTTCATGTAGTGTTCCCGCAATGTCATCTGTTAACCTTAATTGAGGTCTCTATAGTTTGTTTATTATTTCAGTGGCAGTAAAAAGCATTTGTTTATGTGGGACTACCACAACATTTATCTTTCCATGAATTGCTGTTATAGCTCACCGGTACTCCCGTATTTTATTCAAGCTTATTACCACGATACTCTCGTGTATTTTCTGAACGGTACTCCCGTTTTCTGTTCTAAAACGTCTGCGATCCTCTCGCATTTTATTTAATGTCAATATCATATCTGATTGTCTGAACGGTGCTCCCGTTTTCGGTTCAGTACGATACTCTCGTATTCCCCTGTTTTACGAGTGGTACTCCCACCGACTTTTATTATTATTGCTATTTTTATTTTACCTTTCAGTGGAATAAAACGACGAAATAAAGAAGGGATCTTTATACCTTGATTCAGTTTACCTGAAGGGATCTTTACACCTTGGTTTCAGTTTACCTCTACCAGCCACTTGTTGCTGTAGAAAGCAACTGTTGTTTTGATGGTGCTGACTTACGCAACTTTGACTATAATTGGGTGACATGCAGAATGATGAACACCTCATCCAGATTTTCACTAAAACATAAATTGTCACACATGTTTTTGTCATGAGATTGTCACGACACAGATTAAGTAATGTGGGTCTGCCACATACCCTCTTTTCACATATTGTGGAATCGTCACAGTGTGTAATATAACTTGTCAATTGTCGTGTGAGATTGCCACATCCTTGCTTACATTGCGTGGGGATGCCACATCTCTACTTACATTACGTGGGGTTGCCACGTCTACTCACATTGCGTGGGTTTGCCACGTCTTTACACATTGCGTGGGGATGCCACGTCTTTACTTTGAAATCTACTCAATAACATGCAACAAGTCGAAATGATTACAAAAATTCAGCAACAAAATTCACTGCACTAGTTTTACTATATCTCATTATTAAATAATATCATATGTGCGACTTTATATTGTAATCATCCATTAATCAACAAAGTGTAAGAAAAATTCAACCATTACACATTATAAATTGAAGGCCAAGTTTATTATATTATTATAATACTTACAGTAGTCTTTGATTTGTTTATTCTATACCCATGTAACAAAGACACAGCTCTTCTTGAGCTGCTACCTTTCTTACCAAGGAGACAGCGTTCATTTGGAAAGACCTTTAAAACAGTACAGTGGATGGTCCTATCTACCTTCGTTTTATTTTCCTCCATTCACTTCTTGTGAATCCTCTACGGCAACTATATCGCCGATGAAAAACAATTTTGCTTCTTAACGAGACTACAAATTGCTTAACTCGCTTGTTTTCGATGTACTTATGCCAGCTGTATTTGTGCTTGAACGGCCTCGTGAGGGTCAACAGAGCTAAAAACTGCTGAGTAGCTGTAATTTCAGATTTATCCCAAACACCATAATACAGTGCGCCAAACCAGTCGATAAATGCACCGTAGTGTTAATATTTTCAATTTTAGGTAATACTTTTATCCACATCTTTTCGTTCTCTCTTGTGATGATTGTTCGCAGTAAATTAAATACAGCACGTATTACGCACTTAACCACTGCCGCGTGGCATACCAGTAACAAGTCAGTGAAGTTGTACATTTTGCTATTGAGCTTACTTATCAGCATTGCGTTTCATTTGCAACCATGTTACAATGACAGTTTTTCAGGGTTAACAAAATAATCGGTCCGTGTTTTCTTTTGGTTTACAATCAACAACTGTCGTAGTTGCCTGATTTTAAAGCTCGTCCAGTCCTGACAGATTAATTTCTAGGCTACCGTTATTCTTTAATGACAGCAACTTTAAAATATTGGATAGGTCATAACAGTTAATAAATTTCTGTCATTAGTCAAAGAGTCAATTCAAATTCCAATAAAGCACGTGCATCGGGTTGGATCACTGCACGAAATCTCTCAACAGCGGTGTTGCTGAGTCAGCTCCACTATTGATACAATATGTGAATGAAAATTGTTTGATTCTTGCCCAACAAAGTAGCTACCTATTGGTGACGTGGCTATGGCTAGGTCACGTCCTTGTTGTGAGTCGGTATTTTGTTTTATTTTTATACCAACAATAAATTTTCGGTATGTTCGATCTTCTTGCAATGGTACAAACAGGTGGTGTTGATTCGGCTTTTTCTTACGGATTTCGCCGGTAATACGTTACAATCATCTTTCAACCTTGTGACGTCTTTCAGTCATGCCGCCATTCAGTGCTCGTACCAGGGTCAAATTCTACTTAGCGGAAAGACAGAGAAAGACGTTGACGCTTGCGCATATAAGCGGAAGGACGTAGAGAATGACGTTGACACTTGCGCAAATAGAATCATTCTCGTTCAGCTCGGGCGTTGCCTTCACGGCCATCTTTGTATTGCACAATAATTCTGAAAATTGTTGCTGTTGGGTTGCTACTACAACTATTAACATGTTTTGCCACTGCAACTTTACACTGTTTGGTAATGAGATCTCCTGCTCTTCCTGTACGTGTTCACATTACTATCACTGTCATGTTCGGTATTTTCCACATCACAACGTAACAACAAAACAGTTCGTACAACTTATTATTCTTTCACTGGCACATTGGATAGCATCCCACTTCTGATGTTAGCGTTTGTAGGGTTTCTACCCCAAATAAGACTAAAAACCACTATTTAGTACGAATTTATTGCCATGCGTACTTCATTGACAAGGGTATATTATATTCTGCTTGACGCGCATCTTGGCTGACGCCACTGGCTCGGTTTCGTTCGGGACAGGCACGATCGTCCAATAGTTAAGTGATGTCACTAAGACAGAGGCCCTTGAAGGGTGAAGGGATGTATTGCTAACATATATAAGGAATGTATGCTTTTTTCGTATTATATGAAGTGTATGAAAGTTATCTTGCAAATACCCCTATAATAATATATTTCCCAGTTTCTTAAATTCACTAATTACTGTTTATGAAAAATTTAAATGCAGAGTGATATCTGATTAAACACTGCTGTTAAATAAACATTTGGCATAAGAATTACGCACGTGAAATCACATAAAATGACGGTAAAAATTCATGTTAATAGAACTTGAGAAACCAATCCCAATAATAAACAATATGTCAATTTTTGCGTACGTTTGTAACTTTTAAGGCAAACATGATTTATGTGTTTATTTTTGCATTGGTATATTGCAAACAAGTCGACGCTGCAAACATACAATTCTAAACTTAGCTTGATGTGGATATTGTGATTTCAATTCTTTTAAGCGTTTGGTTTGGATTTAGATGTGTCAAGTGTTACAGTTAAAAATAATATTTAGGTGAAAGTTATTTTAATACTTTCAGCAATAAAATTCACACTATGCGGAAGTCATAAACGTAGCTTAATAAAGGGGATCATGGGCTATTGTTCCCCCCCCCCCCCCTGTAAGTCCGACCCACTTAGAAGTGAGATTTTTTTTTGTGTGGCGATGGATTGGTTATAGTACTACTACTATTTGAAATTTTCTCAATATTATTCTTATGTGGCTCCTTACTTTGGAATATTTTTGGAATCAAAAATACACTATCTTTCAAAAATAGCCTCTGAAGACTTAGTTTCCACAAATACCAAAACTTTTCAACGTAGCTCTCGAATACCAACATTTGGCGGCCGTTTCGCCAACCACCTTGATATTATCGGGGGATGGCTAAAATTAAAGTACGACTAAAAAACATGCCTATATTTATACTAAAACATCATCCAGATTTCTCAATCATTTCCTAGAGAATTTGGAATGAATAGATTGACACAGATATACCGAGTGGCTCAGCCAATAGGGACACTTGTAACCTTTGAATGGATCAATAGAATATCTTCATTGGTCGACTTCCGGTTTCGATGCAACTTGCATGAAAATCAAATATTTAAATGGGACAAACTACATATTTTTGCACATTTGGTTTCTACTGACCAGATAACATTTACATGCTATAAAGAAAAAAATAACTCCAACATTTAGTTAAACAACAAGCAACTTCTAACCTCAATTATTGCCTTTAAGTGACTTAATCTAAGTACATAAACATTCATATGCTAATTTGTCATGGATCACGGATTGTAATCAAAGGCGTAACAAAAAAAACAAAAAAAAAATAACTCCAACATTTAGTTAAATAACAATCAACTTCTAACCTCAATTATTGCCTTTAAGTGACTTAATCTAAGTACATAAACATTCATATGCTAATTTGTCATGGATCACGGATTGTAATCAAAGGCGTAACATTGAACTAATTATGATTCTAAGCCGTTTGTGGGTCAAATGGTAATATTAGATGACTTAATTTAGAGTGTTTAGTAATTAGGAAGCAATAGGCTGTCTTAGACCTTGCTTTGTAATGTGTTATGTAAATGCTACAGTAACTCACCCTTATTAGTACGGTATGGTTTAATAAACATGTTTCCTAATATGTTTCTATTGGTTTAGTTTATTTTAGGGTACTGAGTCCTTAATTATCTCTATAATTGGGTGGAATGGACACAAATTGGACTTGTTAATTCTATCACGAATCGTTCAATAGCGATTTGTGGGCAAGTTGATTTTGAAATATAAAGGGAAAAATTATGTTTTTTTACATCCATTTACTTTAATTTTGTAAATGACTTGGCTGTCTGTTTATTCGTCTGTCTGTCTATTCGTCTGTTTGTCTATCCGCCTGTCTGTCCATCCGTCACGATTTTTGTGAAGACGATAACTGAAGACAAAAATACGCCTGTATACGCCTGTCTGTCCATCTGTCACGATTTTTGTGAACACGATAACTGTAGACGAAAATACGAATTATATTGATATTTGGACCATAAGTTAGTGTAAGAACAATATTGAAAAAATCGTTCAGTAACTAACAAAAGTTATGAAACATTTTAAGAAAAATAATGTACACGAAAGGTGTTATAACTTTTCATAAAATTCTGCAAACACTAAAATACTGAATAGTATTCTCACATCGTATCAGCAATAAAGTTGGTATCATGGGAAGATGATTGAAATTACAAGTATAGCAATTCCAGCCAAAGAAACTAATTTTCAAAAAGCTGAGAAAAGTATACTATAGAATATACAATACAGCCATTACATGGAATATTCAATAACCTAACGAAGAATATAACTCTTAGGCTTACTGTGACTTATGCACGTTTCGAGAAAGTTGCGCGCATTTTTTTACAAGGAAGATGGGTGACGCGCGGGCTACATAGAAAGTGAATATTATGTCACGTGAATTTTTTGATTCAGACACTTTTATTTTCGCACTGGAAGAGCCATCAGCGGTATCCAATTTATGAAATGAAGAGTATCATAACAGCAAAATAAAAATAAAACTATAGATATCATTTTTTCAACTTTATCGCACACTTTCATAAAACGTGTGAAAATCTCTATTAGAAAATGTATTCCTATACATTTTATTAATTTTAATCGTACGCTTTGGTGAAGATGTGCGCCTAATCGTCAGCCACGATAGATGGCGTGAGACTGTCGGATGTGCTATATAGCAAAGAGAGGCAAATATGAATCACAAGAGGTCTACCAAGATGTTGTGAATAAGAAGAAGAAGAAAAAGAAGAAGAACAGAAGAAGAATAAGAAGAAGAAGAAGAATAAGAAGAAGAAGAAGAAGAAGAAGAAGAAGAAGAAGAAGAAGAAGAAGAAGAAGAAGAAGAAGAATAAGAAAAATAAGAAGAAAACAAGAAGAAGAAGGAGGAGGAGAATAAGAAGAAGAATGCATCATCCAACAGTACAGAACCACTCATAGGATGGGAATCTAAACTGACTTAACCTAACCTAGTCTAAATACAAAGTTCAAGTAGAAATTATGAAGGCATTTAGTTTATAACAAGCTAACCATTATACTCTTCCCCGATTTACTGCACTTTTTATATAATTGTTGCACATTCTATAGGATACTCTTTGCATTCTTTTTGTAAATAACATTAGTTTCACATTTTTTAATTACAAAAAAAACATTTTTTGTAATTTACAAAATTAATAACTTTTTTATTTATCGATCGGTGTTGTTCAAAAATAATAGAGTTCTTCCTCTAGCCAACACCAATTTATTGTCCAAGTTTCAATACAATCGGACTTTTCGTGCTTACAAGAAACGTGACGGATGGACAAACAGACAGACGGACGGACGAACTGGAGGATGGACAGACAGACAGATAGACAGACAGACGGACGGACGGACATTTTGAAGTAGTTCAGAATTCTTTCACCAACGAATGAATGAAAATTGAAAATGAATTTTTTTTCTTTACGAGCAACATTACCAGTTTTAGAAATGTGCCGATCGAATGCAATATACTCTTCGTTTTGTACAGTAAATAAAATTTCCCAAATGCTGGATATGTGCTTTCAATTTTCAAGCTTACAAATTTCAGCAAGCGACGCTGGACTTTTTCCAGTTTGACGTTATGATTACTTTAATCGGATTGCCAGAAAAGCAACGCATATTCAAACTTAGATCACAAGAAAGTAAAATAAAGTTACTTTAAGGTTTTAGCATCATTAAAACTGTGGCTGTTACGCAAAATGAAACCTAACATTCTGTATGCATCCGAGATTATAGCATCAATATATTAACCAAGGTTCATTTATTACTAAAGATTAAACCTAGATCCATCACAGTAGGCGGTCTGTTTAATACGTCGTTATTATCATTATAATTACATATGATTGGTTATAAATATAACTCATAACATTTAGGAGAAGATAATTTTCATCGAACTATGCAGAAAATTTAGTTGAATTGTCTTGAAGTTTTAGAGCTTAATGTCTTCGCCATATAGGAAATACACATCCAAATTAAACTGATGTCGTTAATAAAAATATTAAACTAAAAATATCCAACAATCGAACCCTGGGGTACTCCTGACACTGCTCGATATTCAACAGATTTGTGTCCATTATGAGGTGCGAATTGAACTCTATTGGGTAAGTGAGTTTACAATGGTTCAGTCTGTCAAACGTCTTAAAGAAATCTGAATAAACTGAATCTACCTAGACTTGAGAGTCAGTTGATTTAGTAATGTATAACGGATGAAGAAAATGTGTCTGTCCTTTTCTGAAATAGTTAACCACTAACAATGCCACACAAGCGCTCTCTACGAAATCCGTCAATGAACTTGTTCTGCTGTCATAAAAATGGACGTCATAGTCTTGTAGTTGACACTAAAATTGAACAGCGAGATTGGCGTCGCAACTTTAGCGGAACTATGTACTAGACCTTACATATAGTTTCAAATCTGATAATATGGTAGTCCTATTTAGGGTTGATTTAGGATGCTTTGGGGGTTTTGAACGCACACACTCCAGATGCTTCAAACTGCTACATTATTTTATTAAGAGTTAAATTTATTCAAAAGCTACAGATGTAAACGTATTTATTATTATATGTATCGTGCTACATGCTGCTTATAGAACTGTAATTTTGGTGCATAAGCAAAGTCATATGTACTACGATTTTACACTTTATATTTACTCAATAGAGTTGCTGTACTATCCTAGGCTAGTATATAATTAATGCTACTAGAGACCTTGAATACCTAAGAAGGTTGTAAATTAAAACTATAGAATCTAGTATATATTTTCTTACGTATCTACAGGTAAAGATTTTCAAAACTATTAATTTCCTCGTATTTTAATTAGCTGAATGTTATTTTAATTAGTGTTAACAAGCGAAGAATTATTGATGACTAAGTGCAGATAGGCATCATTTAGGTCGCCACAGTATTAATGCAATTTAATGTATTTGATGTTTATTGCAAACATTAAGTGAATAGAATATTTTAATTGCTTTTTGTTAATACAATCCAGGCGAGTATTTTATGAAATTTAGTAATAGACCAAGCAAATAAAGATTTTGACGTAAATTTGTGGCCGCAATGTTTCTGCCGAATGGCTTTGGGAGAGACTTTTCATTTCGCGAGTCAAAAAATTTCATTGGGATCATCGTTTTTTATCAATAATTGAGCGGAAAATCAGTTTTCTTATAATACTGGAAAACTGTCGGTCGTAGAGGAAAGTGAAGAATAGGTGATTTGTGGGCAATGAAAATCCCTACATTATGAGACTTTCCAAATTAATATCACTCCAGCGGGAAAAAGTTATTGCAAAAAAAAAACTTGCGTTGTGAATAAAAAAAATTATTAGGTCTGAAAATTAGAAAGTACTGTCTTACTGTCATGGTGTCAACTTCTTTAGGTACTCATTTTTAAAATGTGCGTGCTTTAACCAAGTTTTCATTTGTTTAATTTGCAAGAACGCATAGTCGATTCAATGAATGTTTTTACTCCTTAGTCCTCAGGGACAGGTCCGATTTTGACGATTTTTTAAATAAAATGTGTGTTTATAATATTGTTTCGGGGTGGATGTCACCCCTTCTCGGGGGTGGAAATTAGTAAACTTAAAATGTGGAAATTAGTAAACTTAAAATAATCGCAGAAATCGAAATCTAAACAAAAAATGTTCTATGAAGTCAATCAATATTTTTTGAGTTATTCGCGATTGAAATGTTGATTTTTCATCCAAAAAATGCATGTTTTAGAGCGATTTTTCACGAGTAGGTAACTCGACAACTTACGTTTTATAAAAAAAAACATCAGGAGCAATATGGACTTTTCAAATTTAAATAATGGAAGAACGACGAATTTTTGAAGAAAAACTTATTAGATCTTTTCTAAAGTACTTGAAAATACCTTTAAAATGAGCTAGTAAAAGTCGTAAGCATAACAACTTACGGAGTTATGATGAAAATATATCGGCTGTCTCGTTTTTTCGGAGAAAAAATCAGCAATGAAACCAATAGCTTAACCGCAAAAATTGAAATTAAATACTTTATTTCGGTACTAACAATATATTCTACAAGTTTGAACAGTTTAGAATGCGTAGATTTGGAAAAAGTTTGATTCAATTTTAAAATGATCTTTGAAATTTTTGAAAAAATTGTCTGGCCTATAATATTAGGCGAGTAAATCTTCTTAAAGGGATTTGGCAAGTTGTTAATAGTTACACTAAGTAGTGCTGGAAAATTATACAAAAAATTATATTTGATGAAAATATTGACCAAATTAAAAATAATTGAAATTGCTGGTGAGTAATTTCATACTCTCATAAGTGAATAAATATTTAAAAAACAAATATACTTGTAACACATACAAATTTACTTCTATCTTGTTACAGGGCTCCTAGCTAAAAGGGAATAATATAAAAAAATTAACTTTAGAGGCTGAGGCTGATATCTTAGCTATACTATGGGGTAGGGTGGTCACCCTATTCCCTGAAAAAACTTTCGTATTTTACGTGCAGTCCCCTCTCTGTATTCAATTGGTGGCGAAAGAGGCTCACACGGCTGACAAGTCAGGTCCTTGGGGGTGGCTTCGATGAATTGGGGTTGTGGATGTACGCTGATGAAAACAAATAAGCGTCTTACTAGAAACATATTTAATAATCAAATTTAAGTACGATTATTAACAATATCCCACAGAAATAGTATTGCACACAATCAATATTCCTAGATGTGTGGACCAGACTTAACCTATCACAAAATGTACAACTTTTAAAACTAATAAAACCTTAACTACTACTATGACCCCCAAAGTATACTGGATTAGAAAATTACATTAAACTACTGAATAATAACATTAAAATGAACAAGACAGTGTGAACTAGGTGAGTGATGATAGGCTAAATTGACAAAGTGAAAAAAATTGCAAGCGTTGTGTTAAAAACTATTGAAGATTCAATTGGTTATATACAACATATTTAAATAAATCTGACAATTTAATGTGTAAAATATTAAACAAAATAGGTATAGAAATTGTAGTCACGTGGGTCGAATGACAGCCATTGTATTACAATTTAATACCGCAAAAACCTGACGGGCTCTCTATGCCTCACGTGGAAGGTGGGATGTTGTATCAGGTCCCTCGTTATGCTATTTAAAGACACTTATCTCCAGCAAGTTCATAATGTCTACAGTAGGCTTACCAGGGGAGCGTAGCTTTCAATGCAACCAGACAGGAGAGTCTCACAGGTGCAACCCAGGATTCCATATCCAACCAACAGCTTGAGATCTAAGTTTCAGCAAAGCCAAAGTTCACGTACTATCCAGACTCAAACGTACAAATAACGAAAAAAGGTAAGACGTAGGGTCAAACGTACAGGAAACAATACCAGTAAAAATCGAAAATAGAGGTAACAGTAAAACGTAAAATTGAAAGTAAAATTGATAGTAAAATTGACCGTAAAATTGACAGTAAAATTGACAGTAAAAGCCTTGCAATAAAGATATAACGAACGTTACAAATCCAATTTCCAAAGAGATTTCAGAGGTATACCTTAGATGTTGAGTGGACTTAAAGAATTCTTTTGCCATGTGCTCCTTGAAAGTTGATTGATCCGGAAAATTTCGTAGCAGTACTTCCCAACAGAAAATAATACTCAAGTACCAAAATAAAATACTGCCAAATTCGTTAACTACAGCACCATATAGTATTAAAGGAGCAAACTCACAAAATTGCTATACACGTGCTCAGCGACACAACTTATCTTCGGTAGGCAAAAGAAAAAATCACCAAAAATGGTCAAGCCAGAAACCTCTGTCAAAAATCCGAGGATGACCAAACCTCCTCATGGGTATGTTCAAAGTGTTTATTTCCCACACATAATATCGTATTTCATATTTCCATTAACAAAACAATAAGTTTAATAGCTGCTTGTATAGAAGTATAGTTATATTATAAGTACATGTATTTAAATATAAATGTATTTTACAATATTTCAGTAATGTAAAAAATTATTGGTAATTCAACCGCGGACAGCCCTGGCTTTGCGGGTTACCTTAGTTTATTTGCTTGTTAATTGAATTTGTTGTGTACTATTCTGTTCTCTGTACAAATACTTAGTAGCTAATAAACAATTATTATTATTATAATCCACAATAACGGTCTTGAAAAGGTTATAACCGGACGTTAGGAACTCGCTTCCCGAAAAAATTTATGAACGTCCATCGCGTTGCCAGCACCGTTTTTGATGGTCCTAACTTCATTACCATGCATGGGTCACGTGGAGCACAACGGTAGTTGTGCTTATACTATGTAGACTCAACTAAAACGATAACATTGGAACAATTACGATATTTAGATTTAAATGCATAAATGCATAGACCGAACAACCTATCCAAGGATTGTGGTTGGTGTGTAAAAGTGTCTGAAAACTAGTCGGATTTAATTTGTGCTCCGTTTCTATCATTTTCGGTTCTAATAGTTAATGTTTGACATCTGTCAAGTACACTTCTAGTAAATCCGTCATGGAATACTACACGATTGCACAACGTTTCAGTTGTCTCAAAATGTAGTTAAAAGTCAATCAGCAGTTACGGTTAGGTACCCTTAGAAAACTTCCGGGAAGTATCGGTCGTAATGGAGTCATTTTCATATAATTTTATAATGATCGGAATTGTAGGGGTTGATATTCACAAAGCTCGTATGGAATATTTGCATTGGGAAATTCTGCTATTGTTCTACGTACGGATTACACCGAATATGTAGACCCATCTGCGTTCGCGAGTTTCACTTCGAAAATGAAGGGATCTTGTTCTAATGTAAACGTAAAAGCCAATGCAAAGTACACATGATTAGAACATTATGAAGACATTTCTTAACCGAACATTCTTATTTGCGGTGTCATATTACTTATTACAAAGATTACTCATATAAATTTCTATGATCTGAAAGGTACTCAAATCGTGATTAAACACATGAAAATGAAAAATAACTACTAAATTCCTTCTCGATGAGAAATCAAAACAATAGCATCACATTTGTAAACGAGACTACATGTTTTTAAGGGTAATAAAGGTATAAATACTAATTAAATCAAATCCCCGACGTTCAAAGCCATAAAAGATTTAATTAATTGGGAAGTTACTACAATACAATATTACATGCGAACATTTCGCCGACTCAAATAGAAATGCCTCTTATCTGTATTATATTCCAATACATCAATAGTACATTAACTCGAATGTTTCATTTAACGTTTTTAGTAAAGAATATAAGATATACTGGTCCCGGCACATATGCAGACGACGGCTACCATAGGCGTCGTGTGCATCTAACATGTTAAGGCCTAGAATAGCTCAAAAATATACATAATGCCTCAAATGCATGGATAAAAAGGGGAGGGGATATGTTAGATACATCTATGCATGTTCTGAATCTTTTTGCACGGTTACCTCAAAAGATCAGCAACTGCTCGAGGTAGACTGGTATTCTCTAAATGAATATGAAGATTGTAAGACCACGTGTTCTATACAGAGCGAGCCGAAAGCAATATTAATCAGGATCCTAATAAATTCTGGGGCATACATCAACAATAAGAAAGGAATGACAAATATCTCTAGAGATATGCATGGGGCCGGATAGCATTCCTGCATTTTTGTTGAACGATTGTGTTAATATGTTCGCCCATCCACTTAAAATCTTATTTAAGAGGGAACACCACGTAAGGCTAGTCTTCAACATCCTGTAGTATTTATTTATGTACAACTTACACATATTTTCAGTTAAATAACATCACCCAATTTGCAGAAAACAGCTTATTGTTAATCATTAAAATTGTGATTAAAATGGGTATATTTTATCCACAATCACATTATAATTGGAGTTTTATCCACACTTATGAAGCATATCAAGTACCACTTTATCCACTAGGGGAATATACAATGAATGAATGAAATATACAATCTTAAATCTATTACATTTTATTTAATTTTTATTAATATTAATATTAACATTTATATTAATAGACATTTCCTTATTTGTTTTACCATATTTCACTTCGTTTCCATTAATAACAAACTTGTAGTTGTCATCGGTTTCAGAACGCATAGTGCTTGTCGAAGTTCTTGACAAATCTGTAGAAACAATGGATGTCTCCTCTTGTAAGGAACGACTAGTACCAGGGGTACCTTGGATTTTCCTTGCGGTATCAAGCTCATTGGATATAGAATCCTCGATATAATTTTCTGCTATAGCGGAACTTCTCCACCCACCATGTCGTTTAATTGTTGTGAGGTCAGCACTTTTATTAGCCAGTAAAGCTGTTGAAGTGCGCCTCATGCAATGACCGTTATAGGCTTTTGCGTTTGCTAGAATAGAAAATGAAACAACTCTTGAAGGAACTTTTGACAAAGTGTTGATTCCAACAGGTTGTGAAGTATATTTTTGATTAGTGTATCATAAAAGGAATCCGTCGTTGGATAACTTATTCGGACGTAAGGACATGTATCTTCTACACGTCTCCAGAGTATTGATAGAGAATCATTCTTCCATAATTGTGAATTTTCGTGAGACGCCGGTCTTGGTATCTGGTATAGAAACAAGCAGATATGCGCCCCTGTCTTCTACATCGTTGATTTTCAAATTCGTCAATTCACAGCAACGACAGGCACCAGATCCCCATTATTAGTGCAACCTAAAATATTTCAAAGTTTATTATCTACAATGTGTAAAAGGTTAAAAGATATTATCTCAATCATCAAATATTCTTTATCGCAAGCCCTTGTCAAAAATTCTTCCACGTTTGCTCTTTCCAGTAACGAGCTTTCTTCGCTTCGCACCTTTTCGACTCACTCTTCAGATAGGCAGTGCCCCTACTATATTTTCCAATGTCTATGTTTTTATGAACCTTTATAGCGGCCTTCAGCATCGAATACTTAGATCACATGGTTGAAATTGCATACTTCTTCAATTTTAAGAAATACGGTCCGTCATTTATTGTCATTACCCTCCGTTTTTCTTTCCATTCATTAAATTAGGAAAACATTTTTTCATAATGTTCCCTGGACTTCCCAGGCAATAATTGGATAGTTGCTTCTTCAGGTTCCCGAAGGATTCTCTCAGGAACAAAATCGCTTTCTTGCATTTTTTATCAACTTCACAAATTTTTACAAATGGAATCGATAAACAATTAAAACTAAATAGCAACTGTTCAACACCTTCCAAGTTTTTTAAAATTAATTTCAATAATTTTTGACGTTACAGCCGCTGACAGAGCGAAATATCAAATAATTTTTTGATGAAATCTGATTCTAAATGACCGTGATTGTGGATAAAACGTATAGCATTCGTGATTTAGTCGCGTTTTATCCACCCAAGAAAATTAATCTCACGAACTTCGCTCTCGAGTTCAAACTTTCTTGCGTGGATAAAACGCTATCTAAAACACTTATACAAAAAATTGCTGTTATTTTATGAGCGTCCAATGGTTTACTTTTTTATCATCATTTTGTAATTTAATCACTGAATAAAAATTATTTTCTAGTTTTTAGTGCAATTCAGTTTTAAAAGAAAACCATTGTATTAAACATTTTATTTTAAACTTATTTTTAATGCATCAGTATTTTGAACCACTGTATCTGAATTTGAGGTCCAAATTGCAAAATTTGGCACCATTTTTTTAAAAATGCGACAAAAAAATTCATGCGAAATGCCGCAATTTGGATTTCAAATTGGTGTTCAGGGGTTTAAAATACATAGCGATATAGTTTTTTGATCTCTGGAATTTGTTTTTGTGTGAATGTGAAATAGATAGAAATAAATTTTGTATTCCATGTAATAAACATTTGAGCAAGTTTCATTCGAATACCTTACATACTTTTAAACTGCAAAGTCAAGATATTACTTAACTTTTGGCAACATATTCCTAGTAGTAGTTGTTCTGTATTTATTTATTTATGTGTGGTCTCTTGCTCGAGATGTTAGTTCAATTTCCAATTGTAAACATATATTATTAGCGATGATTTATGTGTGTGTACTATTTATTATTACTTTATTATATTACAGTTGGTGGCATTCCAATAGAAACTCTATGAAAATATTTGTAAGGATAAACAATAATGAAATCAAATTAAATGATTTAAAAACATCATTAAATTATAATAAAGTTAAGGGGAATTATTCCATTGAATAAAATTGAATTTAATAGCCAAAGTGCATCTATCTCGCACATGATCGTTAATTTTAAAATGAAGCAATTTTGCATTTGTTTTGACAATAAAGTGAGTAAGTCCTATTTTAAGACACGATAGTTTATTCTGTCATCATCTCTAGGTTGCTTAATCAAAATTTATTGTTTACTACATAAATAACTGTTTCAAGTAAAAGTAAACAGTATGTTCATGCCATTCATAAGAGCTTGACATTGTCCTTCTTAACGTTGTTTATAGAAAAGTTAGCAATGTCCATGTAGTATATTTGGGTATTGTTGTTGATCAAACAGTGGTTAATCATACATTTATGATGGGTACCAAATGTCCGTTAGTATCAATTGTACTGTTAACTTTTTTTAAATTTTTACAAAAACAAGCTCATTTGAACGGATTTTTATTTCTCTATCCAGCAATATTAAGATTTAATGAATTACTCTAATTTTTCCATTGAAAAATATTATATTCTTATTGTTACTAAGTGAACAAAAAAACATGAAACAGTTTAAATCAAATATTCAAACTGGGTGCCCGTTGCTTCTTGACAATAATGAAAGCGTTGCTGACATTCTTCTAAAACATTTTGTATCGTTTTCGGGGTGATTTGATTAATGTCTTGTCTTATTCTGTCTTTTAAATCATCGATGTTATTTGGTCTGTTGAAGTAGACTTTCGATTTTAAGTAACCTGATAAAAATAGTCAAGCTGGGTCAAATCTGGAGAACGGGCAGACCACTCAATTTCACCGCGTTCTATTTAAGACGAATGTTGCCTCATAAAAAAAAAAGATTTTATAAATAGCTGATCATCTTGGCATCTATTTGTCATGATTTCGCAAAATTCCAACCGGCTATCAGAATCATCGTCGCTAAGTTTTTGAACCAAATGCATTTTATATGGGCGGTATTTTTCATTCTTTAGAAGGCGCAATATGGACGCTTTACTAACATCACTATCGGCGGCAACTTGTAGGTTTATGTGGATTATCTTGAATATCTAACAATATATCCAATTTCTTTTTATCGTCTAAAATGCGTTTCCTACCAGATTTAGGAATATCTGTGGTATTTCCAAATTCACGAAATTTGTTTTCTACTCTACTAATCGTAGACTGAGAAATGCGACAGTCAGGATACTTATAGTATTGAAGATTTCGCATACCTGCTTTTGCGTTCTTTAAGTTTGCACAGATGTAGCAAATAATGAAATTATAATTTTTTATGATATGTAAAAAGAAACCCTTTTTACTTCCTTCTTTTTGTTGGGTATTTTGCCAACTGCGAATCAGAAAAAACAATACATTTAAACTGAATGTAATGACATTACACAAAATTAATTAGAAAAGTCAGGTTTGACAAATATTTGGTACATAGGTATATTCAATATTCAAAAACCTTATATTGCTGGATAGAGTAAACTCGTAAACATTATTAGGTACATACTTAAATATCCAGGCAGAAATCTATGCCATAGATCTTTGTGCTCGACAGTGCATAAATAAAGGCACACGGGGATCAAGAATCTATATAGTTTCAGACAGCCAGGCAGCACTCAAAGCTCTGAGTTCATTCACCTTTGAGTCACAAATTGCCTGGGAATGTCTACAAACAATAAAGCAGCTGGCAAGAAACAACAAGGTCAACTTGATGTGGGTGCCAGGGCATGAAGGAATAGAAGGGAATGAGATTGCGGACGACCTTGCAAGACAGGGTGCCAAATCGTCATTCATCGGACCAGAACCGTTTTGTGGGATAGCAAGAAGTAACACGGCGGAGGAGGTAAGAACATGGGAGGATGAACAAAAATCCTCCTACTGGAACTCAACTCCAGGATAAAAACAAGCGAAAAAGTTCATTACTTATTCGCAAAAGAGAGCTAAAGAGCTACTTGAACTCAGCAAAAAGGAATTAAGACTACTAACAGGTCTTTTCACGGGTCACTGCCCATTAAAATACCATCTTAAAAAAATGGGCAAGGCTGAGGACGAAAGTTGTCGATCCTGTACAAAGACAACCGAAACGTCGGAACACATACTTTGCACATGCGAAGTACTAGTCCGGCAAAGGCTACAACACTTGGAACAGGTGATTCTTGACACCTGCAGAAGTGTCAAAGTTAGCCCCCAGGAAAATTCTAGGATTCTTTAGAAGCCTAGGATTGGATGGGAACATATAGATATGGGGTAATCACAAAAGATCTTTATAGGTCGAGGTAAGGAGAGGTCAAACGCCTGAACAACCCAACTGTAATCTGTAATCTGTAATCTGTAAATATCCCCACTAGCTACTCCAGAAACATTATTATTGCCAGACAGTACTTCTTAGCACAACACAAGGTTTATACGTCGATGATTTCAGCTCAAAGATGGCTCACCTAACTCCTATTGTTTCACACAGAGTAACCAAAAAGTTGTCCATATAGAATTAATATTTTGTTAATTCTTATACCGTAGTTATTATAACTCTTATCCGTGGGTTATTTTAAAATAAATTGATTGGATTAAGTATTTTATTTTTGGCGTTAAGTAATGATAACTAAACACAGGCACATACAAAAAAAAGGTCATGTACTCTTGAGCAGAGCATGGTATTCCCTATATTTGGAGCCGTTGAATCTGATGCCACCGTCAAAATCGGTCCATCTTGTCAGGATTTTCCTTAACCCCAAAAAATTGCTAAAAATCAATAGAAATCTTTATTAGCAGGGGATTAGGAAAACTCCTGACGTGATGGAGTAATTCTGATGGCACCATCGGATTCAGCAGTTCAAAATACAAGGGGGACCGTGCTCTGCTCAAACGTAAATGACCTCTCTCTTTGTATGCCTGTGTAATCTACTAAATATGCAACCATTGTTGATTTTGATATTGTTCATTTTGGAATTATTTATCTGTCTAGTATCATCAAGAGTATATGTACGAAATTGATATTGTTACGTTTATTCACCTTTTGGGAAACACCCTGTATGAATCCGTGGGTTCTAAATAATTTCAACAAGAGATAAACACCACTAACACTTTATTTAATAATTTACCGACTATACAATACTTGAAAATACACTTTGTTTACTTTAACCTCACTTTTTCCACTTTCCAACTTGTTCACTTTTATAAACTGCTCTTTAATAAACTTCTCCTTCCGCGCTGGTAATCGCGCCTTATATACTCCGAATTTGACTCTCTAGATCCATCTAGAAACAATCAAGAATCTTCTCCAACAACATTCCAGAAAAGCAAATTTCATTCTGACAGCTTCCAGTCACAATTAGTAGGCATAGGCGTATCATCTCCAGTTCCAAGGGGGTGTAATTCATAACAATATGTTTAAATTTATGTATAAAAAGTAAACAAAAATTACTTTGACACCTGAAAGTAGAAGGTCAGATTCAGTTGTTTAGTCTGTTCTATTATCACATATCTCAGATCATAAATCAACTAAAGACGGCATGTTAGCACAACGAATAGACCTTTTGATAAAGGCGTTCATATTTTTATTAGATCGAAAAGTAGATCTAGCAATAGTTTCAATATCTTCTTAAATGTTTGTCAAAAATCACATAACTCTAATTTCTACACTCAAGTTTCTATACAATATAACACTATAATATTATATACAGTATAATTCTCGCTTCTTCCCTCTAACTAGTTTCAGTCATCTCCAGATGATATCAACTTAGTTCGCGAGATAGTATTCGAGTGTAGTGGTCAGTGTTTTGATGTCTGTGAAAACTAATTTTTAGACAATTCGTTTCTGTTTCAAGATAATCAAGAATTCATTTAAATTCATATTTACTATATTTTATTATTTAGGTATAACAAAGTAAAAATTATTTGAAAAACTTGTAAAGTTGAAGAAGCTCTTTCAATACGCTGCCCTAATTAAAACAATTATCAATGCTAACGGATTTAAGAGTGGGTGAAGGTCCCTACCCACTTTTATTACCATACCGACATATGTGATTAATAATTCTCAAGAACAAGATTTGTAATAATTTCCTCAGCAATGGCAAGGTTATAATAATTACTGCTCAAGTGCAGTAAATTCTTCTTAATTTGCTTACTTCTATTTATGCTATTAGAACAAACATAGTATGGTTTTAGTAACAACATATATACATATACTGGGTGAACAAAATGAAAAAGCATTTGTAAATGTAACATGACTTTCTTAAAAGTGAATTATTTATTATTTATTTGCTTATAGTAATGAAACATATTCTTTATAGGATTTTGCAACCAGCGGAAAGAAAAACTATCTATGATAACTAAAAGAAAAGCTGTATGTAAAAATATTAATGAAATCTTTGCATTCTTTCGATAACATAACTTCTGGTTATGCTAACAAGTAAAAATTCTTATTTGCCATTCTCATTATAATATTAGCAGATTAAACTAACATCTACATGATCCCCTACGGTATGTAAATTCAGTTAAAAATGAGAACAAAGCCCTGAAATTAATCTATTTACCTACCTTGTCTTAAATTTTTTTCATTCTAATGAATTACATTTTCATAAAATCTCGTTCAGTTACTTTTAAACATACATAGAGTATATAGGTTTTAATACTAGTTAGCTAATAGATAGGTGAAGATCTGTTGTTTTTTATCAGTCAATGTCAAATATAAATATTACATACTTATTCATGGATATTGCCTTGGTTTTGCATGGAACATCGTTATGAGTGGCTTTGTGCTTTTCTGATGAGTCCAGAATAAGGACGAAAAACGTTTCAAAGGCATTTCCAAGAAACTGAATGAGATTTTATGAAAATGTAACTCATTAGAATGAACAAAGACAAGGTAGGTAAATAAATTAATTTCAGGCCTTTGTTCTCAGTTTTAACTGCATTTACATATCGCAGGGTATCATATAGATGCTAGTTTAATCTGTCTAGCCGTAGGGGACTATGTTGGATGCTAGTGTTATAATGAGAATTACAAATAAGAATTTTTACTTGTTAGCATAACCAGAAGTCAGGTTATCGAAAGAATGCAAAGATTTCTTTAATATTTTTACATATAGTTTTCCTTTTAGTTCTCATAGATAGTTTTTCTTTCCGCTGTTTGCAAAATCCTATAAAGAATATGTTTCACGACTTTCTTGTTATGATGTAGGTATTTCGGTTATGTAGAACCTTTAAAATGACAATTGAACCTGTTAGTCTATTATCATAGGACTCAAAAACGACCGCTCGCGTTAATGTCTTGCGAGGTTTTAAAACGCTTTATTTTATGAAAATATAAACCAACGGGATCACCAAATGCCTTGTTGGCATTTCTGAAAATGGATTTTTCTCCAGTAATCCACAATTTAAAATGGCGACTAGACTGAGTTTTCAAAAAATCACATCTTCGGTATAATTGACCAATTTTCAAATAAAAGAAAAAATGAAATGCTTACAAAAAAATATAATTTATGAAAAAAAATACTAGAGTTAAAAATATTTAATACCTAATGGAAAATTCCCCAAAAAATATATGCAGAATTTTATACTGAATCCAACGATATACAAATTTATTGGTATTGGTTGAAAAATAAACCCATAAATGTGCAGAAATATGACGTGCCACATTGAGTCGACGCATTTCAATTAGTATAGGCATATACGTTTTTCTTGAATAACGCGTGTTACAATCTGTTATTATCTACACTGCACTTTTTATATAATAGTTGTACATTCTATAGAATACTCTTCGCATCTTTATCGTAAATAATATTAGTTTCAGACATTTAATCTAATTACAAAACATTGAAAATAGGTTTTTTAAAATTTAAATAATTCATAACTTTTTATCTATTGATCGATTTTGTTCAAAAAGACAATAGGGTTCGTCTTCTAGCTGATACTAACTTACTGTCCAAATTTTAATACAATCGGATTTAAGTTATTGAGCTTACAAGAAACTGACGGACAGACAGACGGACGAACGGACATTTTGAAAGTTGTTCAGAATTCGGTTACCAACACAGGAATATCTTTTTTCTCTACAAGCGACATTATCAGTTTTTTAGAAATGTGTCGATCAAATGCAATATACTCTTCGTTTTGCAGCTCACTGAATACCTCGCCAAGAAAGTTCGGAATTGAGAAAGATTTAAGCATGTTGTAACTTCATATATCCCGCTGATAAATATAGAAGACAATAATCATGAAGAAGCTGATACTATTCTAATACTTGTAGCAATTCAATTGCCACAGTAACTGAGAGTTACAGACAACCATAAAATTTCCTTTTATTCTTACTATGCTGATATAAATAAAAATAACAAAATTATCCTGTAATTATTTTCAATTAATAAACCAAATCGTTAAAAGATGTCACTAAGCTAGAAATATAAATAGGAAAAGGAATTCACACTTTAAACGACTTTTTACCATAGTAGTACACTGTAATTTGTTAAAAAATAGAACACCATACATAGATGTAGCTTCTCACTCTCCTGACTAGTGTTGCCCTCTGCTCATACAAAGTTTTAAAGAGATTCATTCTGAGGTGAGTTTCGAAAAGATACAGACTGTTAAAGTTTTCCCTAGTACCCAACCACTAAAAACGATTATAGAAAAAAACTGACAAAGATTTAATCACCCTTGGTCGTGAGTTGTACAGTATGCAAGGGAAAATTAATTAAAGTATCTTCACTTTGAGGTTACATACCACCTACGGTTAGTAGAACTTTTCTAAATTCCTCTAAAAATAATAATTTCTGTATATTTTTTTAATTTAAGTTTTCTTTTAATTTTAGGCCTCCTTTTTTTTAGTTTTCTTTCTTTGAATACTTTACAATTTTCTCCTTACTTCATGTATTGAGAATAAATTTTGATTAAGTAGCATTAAGAAATATCAGGAGCTGGCATTGTCAAGATTGGTATCAGTAGCAAAAATTGAGAATTTTTTTGTGAATTCCAAACCATTTTTTTATGCCCAGCCTTGCCAAATTGTATCTTGAAGCCCTGCTATTACTCTGCAAAGAATTTACTTAGACTGTATAAGAGCATCCTTCAAGGACTTCTCTTCAAGAAAACAGGTTGTATGCAGTTTATTTTCTTTTCATATTGAAGCTGTTTTTCTTACCGTTCCATAAATTGTAAAACAACAATATTGGTAAACTTTATATAACGATCTATATAGTATATTTTTTCTTAAATTTTAAACGTGAAATTATTATAAAATACATATATCTATGTACATATAATATAGTAGATATAGGATTTTTTCTTTTTTTTTATGCGGCTACGTATACATGTATACCACGCTTTAATTGTATTGTAATCATTATAAACATTTTTTTATTTATCAATACGTATACTAATTTTAAGTGTAAATATCTCAACTTTGTTCTTCAAAATTTCACGAATTTCTTTACTACATTATAGTCTCACAGATTTTATAATTTTTGTTTTATTTCCATAATGTTACGTTTGAAAGTTAACTTATTAGTTGGTTATCTTTAAAAATTTTAACATCATTTAATTTGGAAGCAACTAATTGGCGCCCCTGTATGTAATAATTTACTATCAACATCTAAAAGAAATCAGTATCATTTTCAATACCCATTACCCAGCTCCCGAAAGATAAGCTGAGAGCCGTTCGCAGTTTACCATGAAAAAAACAACTCAATAACAAACACGAAAATTTACAAAAATTTTAAATAGGCATTTTTATGGTGACATACTTCGTGTAACTCAGCAATATGGAAAAGACATACAAATTTCTGTTCAAAGTCTGTATAAAGATGTGTTTGTTTTTCTTGTTAGTTTTTATGAGCAATTACCAAAGAAAGTCATAATGGTAACCAGTCGAGGAAAAACTGAAAAAGAAATAGATCTAGGAAAAGTCGTCAAATCATTAAGTATCTGACACATGCATCATTAATTTTTCCATGCCTTTGCTGGGACAAATATAACCGGCAGATTCTCTAGAATTAGCACAGAATTTTGCACTAAAGTATTTTTGAAGATGTAGGAATCATCAGTAATATGTACTGTAATCGCTTGCATTGTTTGGAACTCTGAACACTACTACCACATAACATGAAGATAATTTTCACGAATTAGTATGTTTGCTCTATAATAATGAATTAATAAAGAAGGTAACTGACTGGTGTTTTCCACCAAAAATCAAGGAGATAACTTACCACCCACAGTTGATGGGTTTGGGGTTGATTGCCATTTTAGGGTGGATTATATTGCAACAGTATAGAGAAATGCGAATGAAAATATCCTAAATTTGCCAGGTGTTAGTCTCTGTGGATGGAGAAAAAGTCACGAATATTTAGAACCAGTTTCCATACTTAATCCACACACCTCAAGAGCTGCGAAACTAACCTGGTTGAGTCTAGAAAAAAAAAAAAAAAATAAAAAATTGAATAATAATTGAGGTGCTCGCGCGCAAACTCCGATAAATCCACAAACACAAAGTTGTGGGAAATTGCAAAAAACTTCTCAAGAAAAAAGCAATAAGTCTTTTTTTTGTTCTTTTTAAGTCAAAAAATATATTTTAGGCTCTAGAATATAAGACCAAAAAATAAGAACAATGCTAAACTTTTAGTTATTTTTTAAAAACTTTTCTTGTTGGATTTATCAGATTTTGCTATGTAAATACGAATTTATCGATTTTTGCTTTAAAACAAATCATTAAAGATGCAAAAAACAAATTTTGACAACGTTAATAATTTATTAAAAATAAATAAAACATTCATTGTTAACAAAAATTAATTCTCAATATCAATCAATGCTATAATAAAAAAATACATACTATACTATATCAAAATAAACTTTAAATTTAAAAAAAATCAGCAATAACAAAAACAAAAAAACATTTTAAGCTAAAAACACGACAGTGTATTATATAAAAATGGATTTATCTGGTTTTGTTCGAAACGGTCAACTTTAACATTATATTTATATGGGATTTGTCGAGTTTTGGTTACCAAAGATTATATAGGCTTGTATAGCTTGGTCTAACATACACGAAACCATTACAATTTCAAAATTGACCTTTTTGTGGATTTATCGGGGTTTGCGCACGAGCGCCTCAACTTTAATAGATGTTGGCCAAGGGTCTCAACTATACCTACACCATACTAATAAATAGTTCCGTTTCATATTCACATACACACATGAATACAACAAAATTTACAAAAGCATCACAAAACTAAACTTGAGTAGCTTTTAAATGCACTCTAATTGTGGTGAATTGAAGCATAAAAGTGCTCTAGAAATGAATACTGTTTGCACTTTAATTTTAAAATGTACAGACCATTTCAAAGTGTCCTTTTGAATTGTTAATATTGGAAATTCATCGGCTGTCCAAAAATCGTGGGGCGTGGTTGTGTGTGAGAGCAAATGTCAGAGTTAATGTAAAATTCACCCTAAAATCGACTATGCGTGACTTATATACTTATATTTTAAAATCCTTTTTGAGAAAAATGAATTTTGAGTATAGTAGGCCCAAGAAGTGTAGTCGTAGAGCAAAAACTCAGTGACATTTTGGTCAAAGGATAGTAGCTGTTATGTAATACTTTTAAACGGCACCTCGTTCTGCTATATAATCCCACATAATCGAGATAAATATATTAAGTTTTATCCATCTACTAGAGATGAAAACCACGACTAGGTTATATGTGTAATTGGTACAATCGACCAAACAGAATAAATGTTTGAATGTGGTGCCTTTATACCTAATAATTTGTACAACTACTGTGAAATTGGCGGAATAACTCTCATCCTATCGCATTCAGTGGCGCCACATATGTATTTACAATAGTAACGGTTTAAATGCAACGGGCAAATATTCGGGGCTGCGCTGCTATAATGCGTGGAGAGAATGCTCCCAGATTTAAGCTTAATATTTTAAATTTAAATAATAATAATAATAATAATAAAAATTTAAATCCGCACGACTTTCTACTGACTAGACTTATTGGCCCTAGTACAAGTATATTGCAAATGAAAGTATAAGTAACGTGTCCTACTTTAGGTCAAACATAACTGCTATGAAGTAGGGTCAGTCAACTTGCCGCCATTCCCCTTCCCCAGTTATTTTTTCTTCTTCAATTTGCTAATACACAATGTTTAGATCTAGCCAACCAACCTATTTTTAAAGCTAGCACATCCCCGCGCAAATAATAAATAGGGGTTGTTTTTGATGGGCCAAGTTGACGCTAACCCCCACCAGTTATTTTCTCCTCTCGAATGCGCTAGCATAATTATTAACACCTAGCACACCCTAGCACAACTACTTTCAAAGCTAGCACACCTACAGGGGCGGTAATGTACAGGGTGTATATTTTTTCCTCGGCACCTCCTCCAATAATTTTTTGTCTTGAATTTGATAGCACACAATGCTTACACCTACCACAAGCTAGCACAACCACTTTCAAAGCTAACGCTCCTACAGGGTCGATAATATACAGGTGCTCAATCCATCTTGCAAATATTTAATTTTTATTATCGAGCCCGTTCTTTATGTAAATCTATCTTAACACATGTCACACAATCTATGCGTCCACCCCTGCGATGTTGGGGTCGGCTCGCACCACTTATGCTTAAGTTAAGTAGTTTAGTAAGACAAGAGTCTAGCCACAGCAATCATACAGTACATTCGTTAATATATTTGCAAACCTTGTTATTAGTTGTTAAATAAATCAATAGAAAATACAGTCCACTAATTTAATCGTAAAATAAATATTCCTCACAAGGAGAAATTCATAGACACACTAAGCAACACGGTAAAAATTTTGTCCCGCTCACAGATATATTACATTTTCTATTATTACTCAGATTACCTTACCAAAAATGATCACATATAATAGAGGGTTGAAATAGAGATGTTAGTATAGAGGGCTGAAATTTTTTTGTTAGCCCCCATGTACTTTCTTTTCTTAAATTTTCTAGGTTTGATACCCAGCTCCGACACCGAAAATGCAAATAGGTAATATAATAATATGTGGTCTACGTTATTTATAACCCCCTTCTGGACAATTGGGCTTGTCATAAGCGTAGCCATATGTTAAGCCGATGAAAGATGAACAGATGAAAAATGTTTGAAAAATTACCCTTTTTCTGCTTCAGTTCATACAGTTTCGCCTCACGTATTTTTAAAGTAATTTTCGACTTTTGGATGCTGTTGCTGTGTTGCTTTTGAGAAAAATTAAAATATCAGAAACTGACGTTCCTCTAATTTCGTCATATTGAATATTTTGGATCTCATCATCAATCCTAGGTGCCAAGAAACGTATGTAGCGAATTTTGGATTCTAAGTGATCGGGGAGTACTAAGAAAAGTTGTGGACATTTTTGCTAAAGTCTATTTGGAAATGAAATAGAGTAATAAGTTCACTATAAATGCAAACATAATAAAAACATTGTCAGCGTATTTATTAGTAATGTCTCTCTATTTTGTATTATTTATATTTGTGAGATGTATGTTTACAGATAGTTTGTTTGAAATACCTGTACTACGACATTTATTTTCTGCCTACTTGTGTGGTGACATTTCCTTGTCGTCGCGATCTTTTCGTTCGATTTCTCTCGTAAAAGTTATCCTCAGCAAAATCAAACATCATGGCCTCGTCTAGGTTTTTTTTTTGTAGTTTAATAAAATTATTAATTATTATTATGAAAATAATTAGATATATTAAACAACAGACGTTTATTTTATATAAAATTATTGGCAGTAAGATTAAAAACATGTAATAATTTAATAATTTACTTTTCGTCCGCATTTGATTTATTTTATTGAAAATATACACAATTCATTTTTTTTCTTTTTGCAATTCTTTGGCTTTGGGCTAAGCCCATTCAGCGAACATTCAGAGAACAAAGCAAATTCTGCGTCTAAGCAGAAAGCAAATTAGAGCCGTGACAGGCCTCCTGACTGGGCATGGCTCTTTTAGGAAACACCTGCACACAATGGGGGTGGTTGACCACCCGATTGCAGGTTCTGCGAGGACGAGGAGGAAACTTCCATCCACGTCCTCACTTCTTGCCCAGGACTGATGAACCTGAGGCACAAACACTTCGGTACTGGCTTTCCAGTGCTGGAGGAAATAAGGAGTTCTCCCGTGGGAAGGATTTCAGCCTTTGGGCTGGAATCCGGTCTGTACGGGGGAGCTCCTTAACTTGTTAGCGGTAGCACAATGGGCCACAAAGCCTGAGTGCGGTGACCTCTAGGCGCCCCGCTAAAAGAAGAAGAAGAAGAAGAAGAAGAAGAAGAAGAAGAAGAAGAAGAAGAAGAAGAAGAAAGCCCATTCAGCCACGATTAGTTTGCTATTTTACCTAACTTTACCTAATCTAACAAAAAACGTTATCAGCGGTAAAGAAGACCCACAAGTTCCCACTTTCAGCCCAAAAAAGAAAAGAATACTAGTTTTTCCGGAGAAATTGACTATTCTTCCGGTCCGGGAATATTCGTGGTCACTGATAACGAAACCGATATCCAATTAGAGAAAATTGAAAATGGCGGACCAGAAGTAAAGACCAGATCTTCAGAAAAACCCCGCATTTTTTCCTGAAAAATACGAATTTTTCCTGAAAAATATACTACTTCCAGTCCGCCATTTTGAATTTGTGCATCAGATTCGTTATCAGCGATAACGAAAACCTCCCGAGTTCTCACTTTCAGCCTAAAAAAGAAAAGAATACTAGTTTTTCCGGAGAAATTGACTGTTCTTCCGGTCTGCCATTTTGAATTTCGTAAATTGGTGATTAGTGACTTCAAAAACCCCTGAGTACTTATTTTCAGCCTAAAGACGAAAAAAATTTGAGCTTTTCTAAAAAATTGACTCTACTTCCGGTCCCCCATTTTGAATTTACCAAATTAGGCCTCGAATTCGTAATCGGCGATCTCGAAAACCCCCTAGTACAGATTTTCAAGGCCAAGATATCTATTCTCATGTTTTATGGAAAATGGTCCGCCATTTTGAATTTCCCAAATTGGCCATCAGATTCATGATCAGCGACCCCAAAAACCCCCGAGTATCCATTTTCATCTAATTTTATGGCATATTGTGTATGATAACAAATTTTTCAATGAATTTAATTAAATTGGCCAATAATTGGACCAAACATTTCCTCCAAAAAATAAAAGGTACTGTCTTTCTGAACTCTGCAACAAAAATGAAGTCAATTGACCCTTCAATTTTAAAAGTAAACTGCCATAATGACGCGACTATTAATAAAACTGCTTGTGGGACATGGCTATTAGTTTTAACCAGTTTGATATTTAAAGGGGGTTCTTAATTCATTCTGTATGTTTTTTATGCTATAATAAATGCATTATTATTTACAGCAATTATTCAATAAAAAACAAAAACTAAATCACTTCGTCTTCAAATGTCACTACGGTCGAACTTGACCTGAATACGAACGTTTACGACCCAATCATTCAATCATGACCTTTATTATTATAGCCGTGCCACGTTTTGTTGAAAAGGAAATTGACTTAAGGTGCCGCACCTAATATACTGCCAATTAATTAAGATAGATTCTCCTCAGACAAATTGGATACAAATTACATATGTTTCACCTACATGGAATGTGCAAATAGATGCTACCTAAAACTTAAAATTAAAAAATAAATAAAACAACAAACACAATAACAATAAAATAAAGATTTAAAATAATATTGATATTTGAAATTCGTCGTAATTGCTTTGGTAAGATAAAAGAGTTTTTTTTTTCAAGGATGGCGAATAGAGGATTATTTGATATTTTCACTTGAGGCAATGGTCAAAATTTATTTGCGAAGGGCAAACATTTGTGGTAAAAAAATAATAATAAATAACACTTTGAAATAGAATAAGAATATATTTATTATTCATATGATGCAACTTCATGTTACAAATATTAAAAACAAAATATGTGTCTATCTGAGGTCATGGGTATTCTAAGCTCTATTCACTTGGAGGAGTGCAGAACTATGGAAAAACAGTATCCGTGGATAAAAGCCGACTCAATAAATTGAGTCATACCATCTACGTATATTGTCTATAATTGTTTTTTTGTGGCATATTCAGATTTTCTTACATGTTGTTGGGTATTTTGCAATTAAAAACATTTAAACATTTTTAATGAAAGAACTTCTGCGCCAAACGGATCAGACAGAGATTGGTCCTTGAATACTGACTGTTTCAAAAAGTCTCACACCTAATAATATATAAACTAGAATAATGTTATAAACTAAAAAATGAAAATGAAAGCTATAGGCAGTTAACGTTTCGGAAGAAAATCTATTTCCGTTCTCAAAACTTTTTTGGCCGTCAACCATGACAGTTCTTTGTTTATGTATTTCCATAGCTACGTGAGACATTAAATTATATTTATCCTATTTTTACTTACTTCGTCTCTAAGGATGGGCAATTAGTACAAAAATCTATTGAATAATTTGAAACGCATCTATCCTCGTTTAATAAAATAATCGCGGATTCTTTAAGTTTTCTTTTAGTTCCGTTACTCTCTTTTTCTAAAATCTTCGCCGAGTCCCATTTAATACTGTGATTATTATCCCACGCGTGTTCACAAAATTTGGATTTTTCAAATTCGCCCCTTCTAGCGTAATTTCTATGTTCACCAACGTAAGAAAAAAAGTTATGTCAAAAAAAAATGTAATTGTTGGTCCCAATCGATAACCGTTGCAGTTACGACAAAAGTCAAAAGGAGCCAAGTTTTAGTGCTCGAAACGCCTTCTACGCTGGTCTTATTGCTTTTGCCGTAGCTTCAATAGAAGCTGAGGTAATTGAAACAGTCCCCCCATCGGACTTAAAAAATTTAAAATATTGTGCATTTGGGATACTTAATGGCGGCTTTAAACGTATGCAAAAAATCACAGAGGTAGGTGATCTTGTCACATTAACATTGGGAAAACCTCCTTGCCGCCTGGACTGACCCTCCAATCGATAACCGTTGCAGTTACGACGAAAGTGAAAAGGAGCAAAGTTTTAGTGCTCGAAGCGCCCTCTATGCTTGTATCATCGCTTGTGTCGTAGCTTCAATAGAAGCCGAAATAATTGAAACACAGTCTTTGCACCGGTTAGCTCCCCCCCCCCCCGGGCGGGACTTAAAATATATAGAATTTTGTACATTTGCTTAAAAGGTATGCAAAAAATCGGCGAGGTGGGTGATCTTGTCACAATAACATAGGGAAAATCTCCCTGCTGCCCGGGCTAAATGTCATGTGAACCATATACACATGCAAAAGTTCACGTCAATACGACATCTGGCAATAGGTGAAAATTGAGTTGCAAGATTTTCTTAAATATAAAGTTACAGGCCAAGCTAATAAAAAAGTGTTAAAAAAGGAACATATTCAGAACCGCATTTAGGACTCGCGCGCCCTTACTCACTAAAATATTTCGGTATTGAAGCTGGAAATAGAACCCAGTACATGATTGATATTATGACTATAGGCCAGTGCAGATACCTTTTAAAAAGGCAATAACATCATGAAAACTGTTGGAAAAAGAAGGAAATATACCTCAACCAACGGGAAAAATAAATTAAAGTTGATCCGAGTTACGAGGGCGAAATGGGGTGAACTTTTAGGGTGGAAAACAGTTTCTCACGATTTCCAGCGAAACTAGACCTTCTATCGAAAAAAGTTAAACGTAAAAGTTGTAGGTAATGAAAAGGTCTATAACTTTTTTACATAACCTAAAATTTTCCGAGAAAAATCGAAAAACAGACAAGGTGTGTAAATAAATTAATTTTAAGCCTTTGTTCTCATTTTAACTGACTCTGCATAGCCGTATGTGGATACTGGTTTACTCTGCATAGCCGTAGGGGACTGTGTGGAAACCAGTGTTACAATGAGAATTGTCCAATAAGAAATACAAATTCATTTTAGGATTTTAATTGCTAGCATAACCAGAATTCAGGTTATCAAAAGAATGCAAAGATTGTAAATCAATAATTTTACAAATAGTTTTTCTTTTAGTTCTCATAGATATAGCAAGGGAGGCAGCGACAGTTTTCGTGAAATCATTTCTATAAAGCTAGATTTTTTTCCAAAGAGAGTTTAGATAGTATCTATAATGAAGGTGCAATTCCACCAAACTCTTAGTGGTGCATACATGAGTAAAAAATTAAAGAAAAATAGAGATGGGCGAAAATTTCGTTTTTCGAATTGTCAGGAATTGTCAAAAAATGACGATTCGCCTTCGCTCCTGCCGGGCTGAATTTTTGATTTTCACCTCGCGATTCACGTTGTACGGTCATTGCCGACCTATCTACTCGCCATCGAGACAGAGAGCAGGTTTCCGATCGCCGTATTTATTCAGTTCTTACGTTTGAAAAATTGATTTGCAGTCGTGCTAATTGGCGACTATTTTTAAGTGGTTTCCCGAGTTCGAATCCCGCCCGGGAATTTTTTCGTTCTCAATTTTTTGGCAGATATTTTTTATTCTATAATTGCTATTCGCTCCGTTCTATTGCATTTCTCTGAAAAGTTTTGCATTTTCCGCCGCGAAATATTAATCTGCACTATTTCGATTAAAAATCAGAAATTTCCTTACCGAAATATGTAATATAATGGAGTAAATAAAAGCTTATTAACAGATCTATAAAACTACTGTCTGTTCATTAATACTCACGAGGAATATAATTGACGTGATTTGACTTCGTATTGCCGTCTTTGCAACGTCTATCAAAGATTTAGCCACCCTATAGCGGAAGTAGAATGTGATTTTTAATCCAAATAGTGCAGATTAATATTCCGCGGCGGAAAATGCAAAACTTCTTCGAGAAATGTAATAGAACGGAGCAAATCGCAATTATAGAATCAAAAATATGTACCAAAAAATTGAAAACGAAAAAAAAATATATCCCCGGGCGGGATTCGAACTCGGAAAACTACTTAAAAATATGTTACGATGGCGAGGAGAAGGTCGGCAATGACCGTACAACATGAATCGCGAGGTGAAAATTGAAAATTGGGGCCGGCAGGAGCGAAGGCGAATCATCATTTTTTGACAGTTCGTGACAATTCGAAAAACGGAATTTTAAATGTTTAATTTTTACTCATTTACGCACCACTAACAGCCGGTTTTACAATCGCAAGTTAACTTTCATATTAGTTGACTTTTACTTGCAGGTTAACTGTAACTTTACCGACACATGCGTTTTTCAATATAAAGTTAAGTGATGATTTGTAAACGAGAGGTTGTGAATAAAATTTATAATGTTGGTACTGGAAAAATGGGTAATATACATAAAATGTATGAATTTTGGTCAAAGGCACGTCACCTGCTATCAAATATAAATGTCAGAAACAATTTATGAGTTAGTGGTTTATTACTAAGTAGATATTATTTAGTCTCGATCTATTTAAAAAATCTCTTCCATCGTATTCTTCGAAAAAGCTATACAGGATTACCTTGGCTCCTCATCACTGCTATATGCATTTACTTCGTACATATCCATTTTTAGGCAAAATATCAAAAAATTATTTTGTGTCAGTTATTTTATAGGTTACAAATTGCCTGTAAACTGATAACTTCTAGTTTACCCACACCTTCATCTGCTAGTAAAGTTAACTACTAGATAACTACAACATCGAAAAGGACCAGCTATTGTAAAACCCAATTTCTATAATAACCTGAAAGTTAACTCTGACTGGAAGTTAACTAGCGATTGTAAAACCGGCTGTAAGTGTTTGGTAGAATTGCACCTTCGTTATAAATACTATCTAAATGCTCTTTGGAGAAAATCTAGCTTTATAGATATTAACGCGAAAAATCTGTCGTTGCATCTGTTTGTAAAATCTTATATGGGATATGTTTCATTATGGTTGATTTATTAAATCTGAACTGCTTAAAAGTCCAATGAATAAAGTAAAATGAATAAAAGTAAGGATGTTCATGAAACTGAATTATAATTATAAATTTTTTTATTTAAATATCTGTAGAGCCACTAAAAGAGCAACCCAATTTTATTAGTAAGAAATGTGTATTACATGAAAACATGCACTACTTGTTAGCAATGGGTTCATCAAACGATATCACAAAGGAGAAAAAATGTTTCCTTTTATTTGTTGTTGCTGTTTTGTTACTTTAAATATTGTTTATTATATGCCGTTTACGAATATAGCTTAAATTTACTATTTACATTCTTTTCAAATTTATTTTAAGAGAATTCAGTTTGGAGACACAAGAGTCTTTAATTTCTTTGAAAGAGAATAACGAATATGACGTAATAACATAAATTGAAGCTAATTAAAACCTTTATAAGAAAACATTAACACAGTTCATGTACAGGGTGAGGGAAGAACCATTCAAGGAAATTAAGTTTCATTTCGTAATAATTTTTTCATTTTTTAAAAATCACTCTGTCTGCACATTTAAAGGCCATAAATATCTACAATTTGATGTGCCGAACATGACCGTAGCTGAAAAAATAAGGAAGTTACGGGTCTGAGGAGTTTTAAGTGGCGGACCCTATCACGAGATCTGAAACTAGATTATATTTTAAGCTTATTTCGATGACGGCTTGAGTGGTAAATAGGGGTGGATAGCGGTAAATAAGTAAAGCAAGCTGGTAAGACTCCAGACACTTAGGATTTGGTGTATATACAACTAGTCAAGGTTTCAGACTTTTTTTATGATATCTGTCACCCTCACTATAACCCTTACTCCATTATTAAAGGGACTAACAAAATAATATTAAAATATTGATTTTAAATTTGGCACACGTATGTACTATAATGAGATCTGGAACTAGATTATATTGTGAGCTTGTTCCGTTGAAGGGTTTTGTAGAAAATACGGGTAAATAAGTACTTAAAGCGTTCTAGTAAGAGTCCAGAAACTTGGGGTTTGGTTTATACAAGAGAAGTTAAGTTCTTCTCAATTTTATTTATGCCATCTGTCACTCCCACTACAACCCCCAGTCCATTACTAAAGAGGAAAAAAATGTAATTAAGATATTGACTTGAAATTTGGTACACGCATAGCGGGCTTTGGAACTCGATTATATTTTGAGCTTATTCTTTTGAAGGATTGGGGGATAAATAGGGGTAGTAAATAAGTAGGACAAGTCAGTAAGAGCCCAAAACCTTGAGATTTGGTGTATATATTAGAAGCCAAGGTAACAATTGTTTTACAACATTTTATCCAGCCTCATTTCATTAGTAAAGGGTTAACACAATAAAATTGTGATTCAGTGTGTGTGTATGAGAAAAAAGTTGTTAAGAAATGTTATGGATCAGCCACTCCCATTATCACCCCCACTACCATTATCAAAAAAGTGAAGTGAACACATAATATATTATCAAAATCATAGTAATTTATTTCAGCACGCAAGGCGTGGTCCATAGTATCAAATGTCTCGGAAAAATGGCGTAAAATTAATACGTATGGTGAGGAGTTAATTCCTCTTCCCATTTATTCTACATTCTGAATCGTTGATAACTTTTAAGTTAGTTAGGTGTATGTTTGATGTTCAGTGTACTATATAGATTTCCAGTGCCCGTCTCTGTTTTTTCCTCAGGTTTAACTATCGGCGTGATTGATTTGAAACATTCATCAAGGAATGTGCGCCACTTTCTCATTCCTGGTGCTCCTGTTCAGTGCAAGTCATGTTTCTGACTTAATAGTTACTTTATCGACTCGTTGATTGATTAATTTGCCAGCGTAAAGTGAACATTGCTGCTCCGGGCATCCAGTCTGGAGGTTCGTTCCAACACGCAGCTTGGTCGTCCGCCGAACATGCCCAACCGACGGCCAAACCTCGGATGTTTTATATACCGCTGGACCGGCTGCATTCGCTAGATTGGACATTGGACATGCTTGTTATCAGCAGCAAGAGCCACATGACGCATGGGGTAGAAATATAGGATGGGACATGTACGTGTTTGTGAGATGCTTCTTTTTATGATTCCATGGTTCTTTTAAGTTTCCAGCTATCATCATCAGATGGGGAGTTTATGTGTTTGTGGGAAGCTTCTTTTTAGTTTCCATGCTCCTTTTAATTCTTTTTCTGAGCCTTCTGTTTCCTCTGTTTCCAAGTCCAGCGGTGTGCACCTTTTCCTGTCCGCATTCAGACATGGTTTCATATGTTTCACCAGAGACCCGCGCTTTCGCTTCAACGCCCTGCGTCAGTGCGTCTACCTCGTACGCTTGAAGACATCCTATATACCAATCTGTTAAGATAATGCAAAACAGGAAAATGAAATCTGCAGAAGCCAAAGAGAGCAATGCAAGACACAACAGTAAAATCTGCAAAAGCAAGAGCAAAAAAAGAGAGATCGAGAACAACATTTGAAATATATGTATATTCAACATACATCAATTATTTTGAGGTAGACAGTCATCCGCAGTGGAAGCGCAAGGAAGAGCCCCTGAAGACACCCTGTACACCGATCCGCCAATACAATGTAAAACAGAAAAATGAAATTTGCAGAAACAAAATAAGAGATCCAGGACGACACCTGGGACGCTGTATATCCAGCAGACCAACCACTCTGACCCAAGAATTACCTCTGTATTTGCAGACAAGCCCCGCACATGGGCTACGTGACAGCTGCCTGTCGAGACTCTCCTATTGTGTAATCAGTTTTAGATTTAATTTCTGCTTTCCAATTCCGGGTAATGAATTTTAATTTTTTAAATTCTAGTAAAGAAATAGACTACGCTAATAAATTAAACTATCAGTTAAAGAAACTAAAACTTATCTGTTTCATCCTTGCTCATCTATCCTCTGATTTCTTTATTTACATTTCACACAGTATATCTGTCACTGCATTCCCTATAGTATATTGTTGTGGATAATTTACGAGTTTATGACATGATGCACTTTATATCTAGGCCCCGGTCCCATTGCACGTGTTTATTTTCTTTTAGCAGAGTTATCTTATGTTACCAGAAGTTTGTACCCTTTATCGAGTTGTTTATATACGCTTTTAGTGATGCTATAATCAAGTATCAAATATCAGCTATATGAAATAGCCAAATTTATGCTAATGTGTCTACGCTTTAATTCAACACATTTTGGCACGTTTTCACACCGTTTTTACCTGAGTTTATTCGAGATTTCGTGGGATCCACTTAAAACGCGTCTGCCTTCGTGGATTACCGCACTCTTCTCATTTTTACAAGAATACTTTTTTGTATCAAATTAAACTTCCCAATCCAGGTATGAGTTTTTTTTTGTTGTTATTTTTAGTATTAAAATTAATTAAAGAACAAAAATTAAGACTTTTAGAAAATGCACTTTTTTCTTTTTCTAGTAATTCGTCCATAACTTTTTTTACGGTATCCTAGGTATACATAAGTGTTCAGAGAAAAAAAAATCTTAAAAAAACAGAGAAATTGCTTCTTGTTCTGCCCCGTACGACCAACGGTGACCGAGATAGCGCCATTCAAAATTGACTATTCTTTGCCATATCTTGCCGCATCTACTTTCATACACGCGAAAGTTTCTTTAACAGACAATGCAAAAGAGGAAACAATCGGTGCTCCAAGTGAATTCATTTCAGCTTTACTATATGACTCGAAAACGAACGAAAAGTACCTAGCTAAATGTCGCTTACAACTATTTAAACGACTATCGAAGAATACGACGTTTACACTGTTATCACAATTACCTCCAACAGGTGATACTCTCCTTTATCGACTCTCATGATTTTGTAAGATGTTCCTCAGCTCGATTTGTGTCTTACTACGACTATTTGTGCCATCTCTGGACAGTTTTTTTTTATATTTTCTTCATTCAATATACTAGCAAAAATATGTTGAAATTTTAATTTACAATTAACGCAGAAACTCGAAACGGTCTTTTTAAACTATAATTTTGATGGCGTACTTATAACTCTATAACTGAATTTTATTGTAATGACTGTGGGGAATACTTTTATAGTTTTTGCATGCTTCCAAATTATTTGTATAACTTTCTGTCTTATGTTGCATTTTTTTTTAAATTTTTATGTGGATGCCGTTTTTCTGTAATTATTTAGCGCCACTTTAATTGTGGATTCACATTGTTTATGCAATCAACAGTCCCTCTCATATTCCAAATTGAATTAGTTTAATTTTATTTTGGATTTTCTAATTTTAATCGCAATCGCTGCAAGTAATAATTTTTTTGATGTCTTATATCGGCGATAATTATTTTGTTAGTCTCGCTTTGCTCTCTCCCTAGAACTGGTTCTAAAAAAGATAACATATTGCATTTAAAGATCAGTCTCTTTTTCATACATTAATGTATTCATACAGTCTATATTATTATTTATTATTAATTAATGCATGTACTTGAAGTCAATTAAAAACAGATAACTTAAAAACATCTGGTAAATTTACATGTGGTGTTATTGTGTTTAATGGTATTAAAATTTACTCGAACTAGGTTTTATAATGATTAAAGATAGGATTGAACCACGAAGTGAATATAGATGATATCTTAGATTCGATATATCAAAATTAAGGAACGCTCTTTAAAAGAAGTCCGTCTGATATACTGAATTATTCATACAAGAATGTTTCATTATACAGTATTCTACTATTCTTAATGTCTTCAATATATTAGAATTAAGTAGTGTCAAAAACTTGCCAACAAAGTTATAAATAAAAATTTACACTTACCTTTTTATCTATTAGGAATGAAATGAGTATTAATACAGTACAGAGAGTTAAAAAAGGTGCAAAACTTAGGAATAATGTCTTATGCAATGATATTTTTTTTCCCGTACCGTTTCTTGATATTATTTTCAAGGGATGGAAACCACACCTAAATTGATAAAAAATTAAAGTATTGTTGATTTACTGTTTAATCTTTTCAAGTTCTTGAAGTCGCTGATTATGAATTTGAAATCCAAATTACAAAATCAAAACGACTCCAATATGAGGATGGTTATTTTTTCTGAAGCCATTGCTTTAGATGGGCAAAACATTTTGAGCCTCTAGGTCGGGCCATATAATAACGTAAACCAGATTTTGAGAGCTTTTTTTATTACTGGCTAATTACAGTAACAAAATGGCAACGCTTTTATTTCAAAACTGTTAAAGACGCACATTGTTTGGGTCAAAACTTTTTTGTATTTTTGTGTTATAGAAAAAGCAATAATTTGAAAGCATGTTTAATAAAATTTTATTTTGATCCTTAGTTTTTTCACTAATAAACTCATCAACAGTTCATAAACTTTATTTCTGGTTATCGTCATTTCTTGCTGAAACTAATATCTATTGAGATATTTTTCAAACATGTTTTCAAAATGACCGAGAAAATCTATTTGTTGTCATTTGGTTTATAGATAAATGCCAAAAACTTGGCCAAAATAACTAAAAGAATTTTTTTAATGTAATCGAAAGCTGGAGTCCAGAATTACATTTTGAAAAAAAAACTGATTCATTTTGAACTTAATGGCACAAAATGACGGGCAATTCAAATTTCAGATAACGAAGTCATTTGTGTCTACAAGGTTCAATATTTGTGCACCAAAATTTCAGGATTTTTGTTTTCAACAAAAGGCATATTTTCTGAAAGATTCAAGCCGATTGGGACTCTTGATGTCCTTGGGCGCTAAAACGAAAAAAAAAAAAAAAACGCTTTTTAGCTAGTTTATTCCAATTTGTACGTTATGTACATACTCAAATGACCCAAACCAACGCGAATTTGTTGGAATTTTAATTGTGAAGGTTTTTGGTATTTAGTTTGTCCCGATCGGACCTCTAGAAGAAAAACGTTGTTCAAAAACCAAAATTGTCCATTGTCCTGGTGATACCCCTGGGGCCCAATTCTTGAAATCGTAGGAATTGATTTTCTTGAGAAATTTACGTAATTTTCGTGAAAAATATCATACGAAATATTTCTCTCGACATCATAGAAAGAAATTCCTAATGGTTTATGATGGGGAATTCGAAATTTCTCCTAGGAATATTACTTATAGGTTATGCTTAAGAATATCCAATTTAGTTTATAGTAAGTGTTATTTCGTTTGTATCATACACTGGTTATAATTTTTTAAGTACTGATGGATAATTTTCATCTGCAAGCTATAATTTGCCCAAATTTTGAAGATGTTGAGTCTGCCATGGCACATGAAAGGTTGCATTTTAGTAGGGATTTAAATTCGTTTAAAGCGACAAGCAATTTTTTAAATACTTTAGATCATATATTTAATTTCATAATTTCATAATTATTTAACTTCCTTATTGTTTTTGTCCTTTTCTGCACTTGCGCGTTGACACTTTCAAAACTTAGTAGAAAAAAATAGTATCAAGAAATGTAACTTTTTAATAGGGAGAAGATATAATAATAATAATAATAATAATAATAATAATAAATACTTTATTGCCCAACAGAATACAAAGTAAGCCAATTACAGGACAAAATTTAAGTTGTATAAACTAAGTTTGTGTAAACTAAACTAAACTAAACTAAACTAAACTAAACTAAACTAAACTAAACTAAACTAAACTAAACTAAACTAAACTAAGTTAAAGTTATTTAAATTAAGTTAATTAATATATTAAGACGAATTATTTAGAATCGAGAAAGATGAAGAGAAAGAAAAGAAGAGACGAGAGAGATAACAAAAATATATATGTAAGCGAATAAAAAGCATGACAAAAATAATAAAATAACAAAAAGTGGATCAAAGTACGCTAACTTAATCTAGGTAAGAATATAAATGTAAATGAATGTCAAATGAGATTGATATGGTCCGTGATAATTTTCGTTAACTCGCCTAAGTTATTATGATATATAATTATCACAGTACATAGCAACGCCATTAACACTATGTAGCACATTGTATATACAGGTGATCGTGACAATATATTAGTCCTAGCGATAAATAAGTGAAAAGTAGTCTAGACTCTTGAGGATAATCGCGGAACTCGAAATATTATTTCATTAACAAGGCCTATGCAATCAATTTTATTATGTAAAAGTTTGTAAATAAATCCTACTGCAAATAACACTCTTCTTACATGAAGCGATTGAAAACTCAATGAATTTAACAACAGATGCTGAGAGTAGCCCCTTTCGGGGTATACTACTGTGATTTTATATTGAAAGAATTTGAGAAACTTCCTCTGAACATTTTCAACGGCCAGTTCATGTACATAGGGGTGCCAGATTAAGGAACCGTATTCTAACTTTGATCTGACATAAGCAAAATAAAGTACTTTTAACGCAGTGGGATCATGAAAATTGCGACAGTTTCGTATTATGAAACCTAACATTCTTAATGCGGAGGTTGTAGTCTGGTTAATATGGTCAGTAAATGACAGTTTTGGGCCAAACACTATACCAAGATCTTTTATGGATTCACATCGGCTTAAGTTTGTGGACTTCAGCTGATAAGTAAATTCAGTGTAATGTTTTTTTAGTGTAAAAGTTAAGCTTTTACATTTTTGGGTGTTTAAGTGAAGATTATTTTCGTCACACCAAACTTCAATCTTTCTCAACTGGTTCTGAATAAATAAGCAGTCATCATCATTCTCTATGCTATGGTAGATTTTTAGATCGTCAGCAAATAGCACCTTTTCACAATCAATGATCGGTACAAGATCATTAATGAAAAGCAAGAATAATAATGGGCCAAGGTTGGATCCTTGGGGTACACCGGAAGTAGCAATAAATTTTTTAGAGTCGAACCCGTTGTAAGATACATACTGAACTCTGTTAGTCAAGTAATACCTAATTAGTGTTATAAGTGATTCATGAAATCCAAAGTTATTTAGCTTGGTTAAAATTATGCCGTGATCGATGCGATCAAATGCTTTAGCAAAGTCGGTGTATATTACATCTACCTGGCCATGGTTATCGAGTGTATTAGCCACATATTGGGAGACAATTGCTAAATTTGTTATGGTGGACCGTCTCTCCATAAAACCATGTTGGTGTGGCGAGATTAAATTTTTTACCGCAGGATAAATATAACTATAGAGTGATATCTCAAAGAGTTTTGCAAAATTACAAAGAATAGAAAGAGGTCTATAATTAGTTAATTTGGAGGGATCGCCAGATTTAAGTATCGGACATACTCTCGCAGTTTTCCAAATATCAGGAAAAACGGAGGTTTTTAAAATGAGATTGAAAATAAAGAGTAAAGGAATTATAAAGGCATACCTATCTACAGTCTTTCACTAAAAAACTAGGGATTTGATCGTGACCTGACGTCATTTTATTTTTCAATTTATTGGTGGAATTCAGTAAGTCCTTTTCGGTAAATTCACGTATATTAAAGACATCTATATTATTAAAACAATTTAATTCAGCAAAGTTATTAGGGCTGGTTGATGTTGAGTAAACGCTACTAAAGTAATCGCTGAATCCATCAACAACAGGTTGAGGTCCATCAAAAACTACATCGTCATTAACTACTTTACCTGGTATTCTAGATTGTTGTTTTTCTGTGTGAATATAATTCCAGAAATACTTAGAATCATTTTTAACATTACTTTCAACTCTATTGAGGTATAATTTATATGCTACTTGGATGTTTGATTTAACTAATGATCTTAGCTGTTTAAACTTCTCCAAATGTATATCTAGTTTTGTTTGTTTGTGTTTTTTACGGTAGTAATTTTTTAATTTGATATTGTTGATTATTGCAGGGGTATACCAGGATGGATATTTACGTTTATAGCTAATAAAAGTTGGCACATGCTTGTCAAATATGTCTGTCAGTCTGTCATAAAATATTTTACATGCTAAGTTAACGTCAGTACACGAATTTAGGAAGTACCAATCGGTTGTTAAAAGTTCAGCGTATAAGTTAGGATAGTCAGCTTTACGTAAATTAAATTTTTTAATATTATTATTATTACCGGGGAAGTTAACACGATGGTTGTCAGTAGTCAGTGTGCTGATACGTAAAGAAGGATGATGAAGATCTTCATTAATAAGCGGAGTAAAGTCTCGACGTACCTCACAATCTATATTGCTGATGGCTAGATCCAATAACTTGCCACTACTGTTGCAAACACTATTAAATTGCCTTAGATTATTTAAATTAAGAAAATTCAACATCTTTTGAGATTTTGCATCATGCACTAGTTGATTATTAAAGTTCGGGACATTGAAGTCACCTAAAATAATTACATTATCCTGATTTAATATAATATTTTCAAACATATCCAAGAAATTTTCAAAGTTTACTACAGATGTGCTAGGTAGTATATATAATGTATAAATCTTACGAAATAATGGCATTTAATTTTCGTATTAGGGGAAAAATCAAAATTGAAAAACTGTATGTAGGTAACATTCATATAACATTAACTAAATACAACGAACTAAAGAATAAATAATATAATAAGTAATAAAGCTGAATAAAGTTTAATAATATGTGATAATTACAACATAAGCAATTAAGCAACTGTCAACTGTCATCAATATTATCAGTGTTTGACGTTGTCAAAAATATCAAATTTCCAACCTGCTCATTGGCTGTTGCAAATACTGTATGAACATAATATACCTTGGTAAACTATACGTCCCCCTGCCGTTTTCGTAGGAATTTTATTCCTATGAGATTCAAGAACAGTAATTCTCTTGATTTGTCGATTCACATGAGAATTTCAGTAGGAGAAAATTTTCTCAAGATAATTAATTCCTACGATTTCAAGAATCGGGCCCCCGAAGGTTAGTGTAAAATGTATCAAACTAGCGCCATATCCTTTTCATAGTTTTGTATTGAGTTGAAAAATACGTATATTCGATACCACTCTTTATAGAAAAAAAATAACAGAAGATCTATCAAATTTAAAGTCCAAAATATAACTAGAATTAAATTTTAAGAAATCTGGGATTAAGTTTCACAGTTTTTAGATATTTTTTTAGAACGAACAACCGATTCCATTCATTTCAATCAAATCAGCCTTAAAAGATATGTGTAATCCAGATTTAATGTATAGCTGAACCTTTCAAAAATTATGCTCTTAATATAAACAAAAGTCATAAATGGTACATAAGTAAAATTAAACTAACCTAGACCCATTTTGTCTCAACATCTTAGCTATAGGATTTTACGACAATGTAAATTAATGACGTCACAAGGCTAGCGGCTTCCTTCACTTGTGTTTTGCAGAATTCCGTCTACAGTGACGAATATGGATATACTGCTTTTTGAGTCAGAAACCAGATATATATTTATTCTGTATGAAGAAAAGTCTTGTTTGCTTATATGGTGGTATTCTACTGAAAAAAATCATACAGTTACTAATAAGAATTGTACAGTTGTACGATAAGTAAAGACAGTGACTTATTTAGCAATTGTTTTTATGACAATATTTCGTTTGTCCTGTCCTTGGTAGTAAAGCATTTTTACATTACTTGGAATTTAAATTAATGTGGATTATATGCGTATTATATAAGATTCCGTTTGTCAATGAAGATATGCGCTGGCATTTTTTCTTTAACTATTATAAATATCTTGCTTTTGTATTTGGTCCGGTGAGCAGCTGCGAAATATATGACGCTTTTACACAAAAATAAAGATTTATTGTATAGTTTTAAATTCATATTATTGATCCAATTGGTCCAATGAGCAACGTGGTGTTTCACATTTAAAGTTTGCCAGTTTTGTCACCTTATAACGATGTCAATAGCGCCGCCATAATGGTAAAATGGCATCAAAAATAGGTTCTTTGGTATTATCTCATTTCTAGCATTTCCTAGGCAAGCATAAGTTAAAATAAATAAAAATTGTAGAGGATTAAATTTTCTATAAGGTTCAAACGTGTTATTGTGAAACAAAATAGTTTGTGCTTTATATTTAAACAAATATAGTCCAATAGAATTAGAAAAACCGCTGGATGAAATTCCTTATAGGTAACCACATGGTTTGGTCGATGTATTTATTGATAAGGAATATACCTGTGGATTTCCTCCCATTTTAAAGTGGGCAAACATTTTTTTTGCGAGAAAATCACGAAAGATCGGGGTTTTTAAACGTAGCTCTAAGCCGATTGATAATATCCATATTTGATGATATACATTTTATAGGTGACAAATAGACAGTGAATTTGCCGTCCGAATCATTAAAATCGGTTAATAATTTTTTTAAGTAATAAAAAAACTCGAAAATTTCAATAATTTTTGATTCCTTAAAATTTCTTCCTAAATCCTCAAAACTGGTAAAAACATGTCTCACGTAACCCTGAAGCTACCATAAATTTTTCATCAAAAAATGTTTATAGCTTTTCGAGAAAATGCATTTGTTTATAAAAAAGGTCTCAAATGTTTAATTCAATCTAATCCAGTTCCCGTCTTTAAAAATGACTCATCCTGAGCCCATCTTTTTCGTTGTGACGTCTAGTTTACGAATACATTGTTGGTATAACGATTTTTGTAAATATTTTCATAAACAAAATGGCGTTTGAAAAAGTACGACTTTTTCAGACAGCGTTCTTTGCAAATATTTTAATAACAAATTAACATATCGGCATAAAACTTTCATATTCTGCGGTAAAACTGGTATTTACGAATTAAAAAAAATTGATTGTTGTAAGATGTTTAGTAGCAGAGATAATTTTTTTTGTTGTTAATTACGCCATTTGTTTATTTATTAACATAGACATTTGAAATTTACACAGCAACTAGTTACAGATTTGAATTTTGTAATTGAGTGAACTACCACGTATAATGTTATGTTTTAAGGGACGTAATGTTATTTTTTGTACGCCACAGACTGAATGAGTCTTCGGGTCCCGCCCCCAGCTGTCTACGTTAACATTTTCGGTCAAGCGACTTCAACTTCCGACGGCAAAAAAAATAGATGTGTCTCCGTCATTTATGATGCGAGTTCGCCAAATGTGTGCTCCTTATATCACCTACGAAGCGTATCACATCAAATATGACTATTGTTAATTAAAAAATGTTCCCCCACTTTAAAATGGGGGGAAATTCACAGGTAAGTCGACTAAACCATGTGGTTACCTGTAAGGAATTTCATCCAAGATTAGCCTTCCCATGAGCTAATTCTACTGGTCTAATAAGGATCATTACATTCGGTCTCCGTTAAACTTTAACCATCTGTCAGATCATTGAGGGCGCGTCGTACTAAAGTTTTTTTAACTGACGATCATAGAAACCAGGATTAAATTAATCCGAGGATCCAATTTTTCATATTTTGACTAATCACATAACCACTGAGATGCAGGAACTATACATCGACGCTAATGTTCGGGATATCACTATTGTTGAACTTCTTCGGAAACCGTTTATAGAAGTTCATTAACGGAACCAAGTTTCTTGGCAATATTTGTTGTTGTAAGGGAAACATGGAACCGTAGAAATCTTTCTTCCAGCTAATAAACTTTTATATATCAGTGTATACTTCCATATAGCATAAGAAATGACCTTTTTATGGGCTCGTCCTTCCCGCAAAGCACTCAGATTTTCTGAGCCACCGTTGTTGGGGTCGTGTGCTCATTTAGTCGAACGATTACCTGTCGTCTTTTTTAGGATAGGTTAAGTAGTTCATAAATCTAAAAGGAGAAATATTGCGGGTTATTTTAGTAATACGAATAATGCATTAGATTAGGTATCTTCAAATATGAAAGAATGGGTTTGAAAATGATCTATTACACGCAAACTACTGCTGGGGCATACCCATCAGATATATTTAATCTATTTATAAAAATAAACCTTATAACATATGACCTACTATTTATATGTTTTCGAATTAAATGTTCAGGTTTAAATATTGTGGCAAATGAGTGACTTACATTTACATGACTTTGATGGCCTAATTAACATTACAAGTAAATATTGGTTTCACATAAAAGCCATTATTAATTAATGACAGAATCAATTCGTTTGGACAATCTTGCAGCTTTATGATCTTTAGTAACTACAGGAGCCCAATTCTTGAAATTGTAATAATTAATTATCTTGAGAAAATTTTCTCTTGCTGAAAGTCTCATAAAGCAACAAATCAAGAGAATTGTCATTCTTAAACGTCATAGGAATCGAGTTCCAGTGAGAACAACAGCGGAACGTACGTTGGATCTTAAGATAGTATCAATATTTGCAACAGCAATATTGGCAACGCTCGTGACAAATATTTTATGTTTTAATGTAGATTTTAATATTTCTTTAGAAGTATGTTTAGATATAAGGTTATCTTTCATTTAATTAAAATAGTTAGTACAATTCATTGCCGATTCTTGTATTATTTTAATAAAGAAACAATGTCTAACTCCCATATAATGCCTAAGTATTATATGGAAGCTAGGTGATAATAAATGTTTGCCTTCTATGAGAGTAGTTTAAATCCATAGGCGTAAATTCATCATTCTTATTGGGTAGGCAGGGCTTTTTCACAGATAACCCAATAGATGGAAGCAAAGCGAATCCTGTAATTCTTACACGATAACTCTATAAACCCAAATGACTGAGGGAAAGTAACTCTTAAACGATAACCTTATAAACCAAAATGACCGAGGGAAAGCGAGTGCTGCAAAAAGTTAAACCATAGACAGGAAACCCTAAACCCAAATAACCGAGGTAAAGCAAGTTCATCACTTCACAGGTAATATTAAACTCAATAGAGGGAAAGCGAGTGGTGTAAAAAAACAATTTGGTAAATAAGGCTCGCGTAAAAATCGGAAGACTTGGTGATCGTTCACCGAACGGTTGTGCGAACGTTTCCCAGATGATTGTCGTTCGCATACGTTCGCCAATTTGAATTTTTTGCGATAACTCCGCGAGCATTTACAATTTTATAAACAAATTATAAATAATACGATTCCAAACTACTTCTATCGTACAGTATAAGTCAAAACAAAAAAAAGTCATGTATGTTATGTCGAAAAGGTTTAAGTTAAAAAAGTTGTTAACGTATAAACATTGAAAAAATGCAATTTTTAGCCTTTTTACCTTTAATAACCTTGCAAAGAAATCCTTAGATTCTAAAAAAAATATTCTGATAGTGTAAGGCTTTAACTTCAAAACGCCGAAGAAATTATAAAAATTACATCAACATAAAAGTTACACCGATTTCAAAATTGGCAGTTTTCAGCGTAGGGCGCCATGCTTTTACGGTTACAGACATGTCTGTGGCAGCAGGCAACCTAAGTACAGTAATCATAGCATGCTGTAACTTTGGAACCATTGATGTAATTTTTATAATGGGCTTGTTCGGCATTTTTTTTTGTTTCATAAATCGAAAGTGCAAGTATAAAATAATGGATCTGCAAAACATCAGAATCTTATTCGCACGTTTAGTATCTTAAAAACTATTACAAATCTCCAACTCGCGAAAATGGGGCGTGGCAAGGCGCTACGTCACTATACGCATAGATTCGGCGATCTCAATAGACTTGATGCTCCTTAGTTGTTATAATTAAGTGTCTCGAAGTATTATTTGTTGTGCTTACGTCTTGACAGTAGGAGAGTACAATTTGGTGAAATGTCAAAGAATTATAATTTTCTCTCGCTCCTGTCGGGACGAATTTTCGATTTTGACCCTGCAATTTATGACTAGGATTCATCGCCGACCTTCTCCTTTCCGTAGTGATATAGAACGAACTTCCACTCGACGTATTTATTTAGTTACCAGCGTTCGAAAATTCGATGTTTTTCGACTTTTCAAGTTAAATTTGAAAGGTTCCAGAAAGCCACTTTTCTTACGTCACTTGCGTATAGTGACTTCACGAATGAGCGCTCGGTTTTTGCAACTATTACTAATTTCAACTCCTTATATCTCGAGAACGGAAAAAGTTAATAATACGAAATTTTAAGTGCATAATGAGAATATCGAGTACTATGTGAAAAAGTATAAAAACCATGTAAAAAGAAGAGCATGGAACAAGCCCATTCTTTCGGCATTTTGAAGTTGAAGTTTCCGATTATTTTTGCAGAATCTAGAAATTTCTTTCCATTCATAAGTTATTAAGGGTCAAAATTAATAAAAATCGCATTTTTTCAATGTTTAAACGTTAACAACTCTTAAACAATAAATCTTTCCGACATAACACTACGTTATGTCGGAAAAGTCTTACATGTGTTATTAACATATATAAGACTTTGTTCTTGTATCAGCTCTACGATATGTTACTTATGATTTGTTTATAAAATTGTTATTAAAAAATGGGTTCCCATGGGACAATTTCGCTAAAAATTTTAATTCAAACCAGGTTTTAGAAACTGGTATAAAAAGTAGTAAAACACCCTAAGCAAACCGGTCGTCTAGAAAAGAGACTCTAAACCCATTAGACCTTAAAGTATACTACGGCCATAGACGTGCCTCACCTGCCTATGATTTTACGAGTATTGAACTCGCTATCCCCCGGGCATCTGGGGTTTAACTCGCCTGTCTGTGATTTTACGAGGATTTCAAAAAGACCCCGCATAAAATTTTGCCAGAGCCCCACAAAGTCTTAATCCGCCTCTGCTTAATTGCATTGAAAATATTTGACTGGATTGGCGTAATTGTTTTACCTACTCATCATTTTTTCCGGAAGAGTTTCGGAATTCGCCAGATTTGTCAATTCAATGCTCTTTCAAAATATTGTATGGGCAGTTGCTTAACCATGCCCACCCCGAATTACGCCTTTGCTTAAATCAAACAGATTTTGATTCCCAATAAAACATCAACCTTTGCGTGTTATGGCCGCCTCAGCACCTTTCTTTCGTTTCAAGGTGAAAATGATCAATCATTAAATGATAAATTAAATCTACCCTCCTAAACAAAACATATGAAATAAGTATATAGGTATTGATCAATCGTCGCTTTCGAAATCAACTTGTAACTCTATCATTAGGGGAACGGTAGCTCAGTGGTTTGGTGCCTCTAGCTTGCATACTGGCATACCTAGCGCAGCAGGTTCAATCCCTGCTCACCGTGAAATAATTTTAATTATAAAATTATCCCCAAGATGTGGTTCGGACTCCACTATAAATTGTAGGGCCTCGTTTCTCTTTACACAAAATCATTCTGGAGTTTCAAGGAGTTACCTCGGTGACTGGAGAAGCGCTTAAGAAAACATAAAACATACAAACAGTAGTAAAAATATTCTTTCTTTATTCACCAAGTTAAAAAATTAGTAGAAAATGTTATCTATAGTGAAATGTATTACCATGGGCTGTTAAAATATTATTTATTTATCTTTAATATGTTGACGTAAAAATACTCTCACAGTATTTAATAATAGACCTAAGAGAAATCAACAATATATTTAAAATTTAATTGCCTAATTGATAAACTGTACCTACAAATAAAAATCTACATTTCAATTTGTTTTGTTGCAGGATATCCTGAAGGATGGCTAAATATATACTAAAATCATGCTGTGGGTGTGGATCCCTTCAAACGGGAACGATAATATCTGGAGTAGGAGCTATAGTATGTAAACATATTATTTTCGTACCGAAATGTATTTTTCTAGTAACATTGACCTCTTTGGCAACCTATATGAATAAACGTAGCCAACTCAACATATAGTTTGTTAACTTTGGTTTCTCATTAAATATATACGAGGCGGATGATCATATGTGTCGTTCTCTTGTTGTTAGAACAAAGAATGTTCATCTATGTATCTATTTTACTTTGGAAAATATAGTGTGATTTGTTAAGTTCAAGTAGATATCTGCATTGTTATGAAAACTACAAGAAATATTTAATAATGAAAGTTGCTCTTTCTTTAAATTCTGCCACATAAACATTATATAATAAATTATTTTTGAAAGACAATAGTAACTACTACTTTTTATCACTAGACGTGGTTGAAAGACATTGTCATACAAGATTTTTCTAAATAGCCCACGGAATTTAGCATTTGACTTGGACCAAATTAGTAAAATCTGGATTTTTGCACAGACGTTCCTTGAAGTGTCCCAAACCCAAATCCACAAAAATCACAAAAATCCCAGCAAAATCCCAAGGTCAAAGTGTTTTGCAAATATTTCGCGTCCTATGCATCGGATGCTAATGAGGTCAAAGGGAAAGTTGTAGAGAATTAAGTTGTCTATAAGTTGCCTTTTATTTTTCCCAAGCCTCCCACAACGTTTCGAGATATTCAAGGTCAAACTTCCAAAAACATAGTTTTTCGCGATTATCTCGCGCCAAAAATATTTGAACTGGAAGATTTTACTGCTGAAATAGATTATTTTGAATGTTCAGACATTGTAACCACTAATGACAAAGAAATTAGCAATGGTGATGAGGATTATGATTCTTATGATACTAATGATTATGTTGGCAATGATGATAGTTCACAGAATAAGTTGGAACTCGATGAAGTTGCGTATGAGTCAGAGTAGGATTAATGTATATAGAGCACCTTATGTAATAATCGACGCAATTTTCATTGATTAGGCCTACATGCACAGGGGAAACTATGTAAAAATAACGCGCCATGCTTTCTACTTCGTAGGTGGTGTGGAAACGAATACAATAAAAAAGAATTTTTAGAAACTGTAAATTTACCAATCTTTCAGATATTCAAGTTTTCTACTGTAACATATTTTAATACCTGAATATTAAAACGTGTTACATCGGTGCGAACGGCAGCCGATTTTTGTTGGAGAGCATAGGGCCATGGGTTAGGATTGCGTGTGGACACTCAAAAGGGCGCCACCGGCTGTATGTTACGTAATATGATTTAAATAATTTTGCCAGCTCGGAACAAAATTAAGTTACTGGCAACCATGCGATGGAATTCTCAAAACATATCTGTGATATCAAAACTCCTACTTCACTCTATGAAATCTCAAAATTTAAGTAAATATCAGGAGTACCAGTGCAAATAATAAGAACGTGTAGACATTAGACATTAGACATTTATTGCACACACGTGAGATATACAACAATAAAAAACAAATAGTTTCCCAATTGTCCCCTGAACTTAATCTATATATGCAAAAGAAATGCAAATTATGTAATTGACCCCTTCTAAAATTATTTCTGTGATTCGACCTTTTCTTTATAGAAATGCAACTTCGGCTTAAAGGATACCAACAATGAATTTTAAATCAGCAACAGCGAGTTAAAGGTGTACAATGGATTAAAATTACCGCTCATCACTAAAATATCATGTGACTAATATGATTCTATGAACCAGTTTTCACAATGCTCGCTATGTGCACTAGAATGTTAAAGAATGTTCTAAAATAATTATGTTCTACTAAAAGTACTTCATATGTGACATAATAGAAGGTAAATTAGTATCACGTGGTACCATGCGCTACTTATAGTAAAAAATCTTAAGATACTTCATCATGCTCAGTATGTAGTTGCAAAATCGTTGTGCAATTTACTCTAATAATTCACAAAAAAATCACTGAATGAAACTATAATAATTTCTATAAAATTATGTAACTAAAATGAAGCAATAAAACCTGGTTAGAGCCTTGGCGTTTTCTCTGACGACTGCGGCGTGACCTGATACCACTTTTCTAGATGTTCTCGACGTTGGCTGCAGCTGCGACTCCGTGTCACTCCTAAATCTCTGGCCAAATCTCTTAGAGACTGCTGCGAACAACTCTCCAACCAAAACTTCTCAAAACGTTAGCAGGACCCACATAAAACCAAATATCTGAGTAATGGACTTCCTCCTATCACTCCTCTAAATACTGGGCCCCCTTACATAACCAAACTGACAGCACCAAACGCGTGCTTATCCCAATTGTGAGCCTCTCCAAACATATATGCTTATGTCAAACATATGCTTATACCAAACACTCTGTAACAATTACAATAAATAGGAACTAAATAAGATCCCAAACTAAATAAAACAAGAGCTCACCTCACATAGAGAGTATTACATAACCTCGCGAAACACGTGGCGGTCAGATTACTATAAGCAACAGAATTCCTTCCTGGAATTTATAAAATGCTTCTGGCAGGGCGGTAAAGAAACACTGGGTACATCAAATCAAATCCCTTTTCAGTGTCAGCGATGTAAAACCCAAATTCTTCACTACCAAACCGGGACCGCCGCCATTCCGCTATCTCGTCGCTGTCGAAGAACGAACCTCCAGCTGAAGATCTGCTTGACAGTTCTCCGTGTTGCCAACTTGAACATCTAGGGAACTCTTTCTCTAGCCAATAGAAATGCGCCAACAAAGGACTTTGCAATTAAAGGACTGAATTACCGATCATGTAATATTTCCACTACAAGAATATGTGAGTAACACCTCTAACTCAAAATTATTATGCTTCAAGAAAACATGTTTACTACCCATAATTTCTCATCAAGATAGGCAACCATCTACTATCGAGTTCTAGATTGTGGGTTGCATACTCAAACAAATGAATTAATCACGTTTAATTTACAGTATTCAAACTGAAATAATTAATGTAGCTTTTTCAAATGCTACACTACTGCTTCTATGTAGACTTCGTCATGGTTCAATGCATAGAGAGCGAGTTATTCGCGGAAAACTGGGTTTTTTAAACTTTGACCTTGAATATCTCGAAAAAGGCGAAATTTTGAGAAAGATGCAAAAAATCAATCTTACAGTTAATTGAATTCTCTGCATCTTTCACGTTGACTTCATGGACGTCTGGATGCATAGGATGCGAGATATTCGCGGAAACCCATTTTCTTTGGAAATTTAACCTTCGCCAAGGGCGAAGTTTTGGGAAAAAATGCAAGAGATCAATCTTGTAGATGATTCAATTCGCATTGACTTCATGTACGTCCGATGCATAGGAAGCGAAATATTTGCAAAAAATCATTTTTTTAAAACTTCTGCCTTCAATGTCTCGAAAAGGGCGAGGTTTTGGGAAAAAACTGCATAATAACAATCTTCTGGATAATTCAATTCTCTATAACTTTCATGATAACTTTATTGCTGTCTGATTTTTTTGGCACGAGAAATTGTGTTGTGGGAAGTTTAGGAAAAATAGAAAAGGTGAAATGTAGATAATTTAATTCTCTACAACTTTCACTTTAACCTCATGGGCATCCAATGCATAGGACGCAAGATATTTGCAAAACACTTGCACCCTCAAAATCTTGGGTAGCCATGCGGGATACTTGTGTTTTTGGTGGATTTGGATTTGGGACACCTCAAAGAACGTCTTTGCAAAAATTCAGATTTTCGCTAGTTTTGTCTAGGTTTCTTTCGTTTTTTATCTAATTTCCGTGGGCTAGAAGTATAACCAAAAGAAAATGTTGACGTTTAATTTATACAGGGTGTTTCATGAGGAACTGTACATACTTCCAGGGGCGGTAGACGACCACTTGGGTATTCAGGACTGGCCATTGAAATTTTCCTGTCGCTCTTAATTTCTGAGATACAGGGGAAAACTGATTTTGGTCTAAATTTATTTTGGCCAGAACGTCCTTACTATTTATGGGATTTTGTTTAAATTTTAGACACTTTATACACTTGTCACAGTTGATAGATTGCCATTGTAATTTTTTTTTAATTCCGGTGCTGGACTTTTTTAATTTGATTTTTCCAATTTCTATAAAAATGATCACCCTGTAATATTTTTTAACATTCAGGTGCCAGTTATAAAAGTCCATACATCACTAAACATAAACATGTAATTATGTTTTTGTCGCATCTTTGTTGATTTTTTACAAGCGATTGAATTTGAGGAGGAGGAGATTGAAAGGGGAATTTGAAGAAAAACAGCTTTATTTGCTTACATTAATTGTCCAAATATTTAAAAATGGTCAATTTAAACTCGGTAAATAATGTGCAACATAGACAAAAAATTTAAAACCAAAGTTTTTTTTAATTCCAAAGAAACTGTAGCTAGGTACATTTTATAATAGAAATCAATAAACAGTTTTCTTTTTATTATTACATAATTATCAGTAGGCCTAGATAGTTTGACATTTCTTAATTGTTGTTATAAACTAGTGTACTTCGTTAACCTAGTCTGCAAATAATCATGCCTTATAAATTTACAAATGAGGAATATGCCGATATTATTTTTGTTTGTGGATTTTGTGATGTTAATGGTAGACAAGCCGCAGATGAATGCAATATTCGTTTTCCAAACAGAAATTTTCAACTCTGCATCGCTATGCAAGGGATCACGGTAGTTTTCCATCATCAAAAGCGGAACGAAATATTGTTCAAAACGTTGAGGATCAAGAAAATATCATTAATATTGTTCAAGAACACCCCTGAAGTAAGTGCCCGACGAATAAGTGCCCAATTAGGAATTTCTCATGTGCGGGTTTAGAGGACTCTAAATAAGGAAAGATTACATCCGTATCATATTCAGTAAGTGCAAAGGCTTCTTCAACAGGGTGACAATGTAAATAGGTTAGAATTTAGCCAGTGGACTATATTGATCACAAACCGACTACATATCGAACGTTATTCACAGATGAGGCCCAATTTACAAGGGATGGCGGTTTTAATTCAAGAAATTCGCATAACTGGGCTGAAAACAATCCTCATGCTACAAGAAAAGCCCATTCTCAACATAAGTTCTCGGTAAATGTTTGGTGTGGTATGATTAACAACAATCTAATTGGCAAATTGGCTCACATATTGTTGACTAACTACAGAGGTTTATTTGGACGGCATTAAACAGAAAGGAGCCAACCCACAAAATCTAAAAGAATTGTTTCTTAATTTATTTAAATGTAGAATATCGTAATGTGTGTTCCAAAGAATTTTTGGTGTGTGCAGCTGAAAAAATCCAACTTATCTTCCTTATAAAAAATTCAATGGTGCAGTTTCAATATTGTAATTAAGATTGTAGCATTTGAAAAATCTACATTAATAATTTCAGTTTGAATACAGTAGATTAACCCATTAGTTCATTTGTTTGATGGGCAACCACTCGTACTTCAAAGGGGCATAGCAGGTTGCATATCTGAAATTCTCAACAAGGAAAGAAAGCGTGTTTTCTTTTATGTATTATTTTTGAGTCGGAGGTGTTACTCACGTATTCTTGTTGTTGGGATGTTACACAATGGTGTAATTCAGTCTTTAAATTACAAGCCCTTTTTGTTGGCGCATTTTTATTGGCTAGAGAAAGTGTTCTCTAGATGTTCAAGTTGGCAACGCGGAGAACTGTCAAGCGGATTTCCGTCGAGGATTCGTCTTTGAGACAGCCACGAGTGAACAGCGGCGGTTCCGATTTTGTGTGGAATTTTTGGGTTTTACATCGTTTACACTGAAAAGGGATTTGATTGATGTACCCAATGATCCTCACCGCCTTGCTGTGAAGATTTTGTGAATTTCCAAGAAGGAGTTCTGTCGGTTGCCATAAATCTGATCGCCACGTGTTTCATCAGGTTAGGTGAGGTGAGCTTTTATTTTACTTAGTTTGGGATTTTATTTGGTTCTTATTTATTGTAATTATTACAGAGTGTTTTGGAGAGGCTTATGTTTGGTATAAGCGTATGTTTGGCATAAGCATATATGTTTGGAGAGGCTCACAATTGGGATAAGCACGTATTTGGGGCTGTCATTTTGGTTATGTAAGGGGGCCCAGCATTTAGAGGAGTAATATGAGGAAGTCTATCACTCAGATGTTTGGTTTATGTGGGTTCTGCTGACATTTTGAGAAGTTTTGGTTGGAAAGTTGTCCACAGCAGTCTCCAAGAGATTTGGGCCGAGTTTTGGGAGCAACGCGGAGTCGTAGTCGTGAGCAACGTAGAGAACATCTTAAGAAGTGGTGACAGGTCACGCTGCAGTCGTCGGAGAAAACGCCAAGGCTCTACCAGGTTTTATTGTTTCATTTTAGTTACATAATTTTAAAGAAATTATTATAGTTTCATTCAGTGATTTTTTGTTGAAATATTAGAGTGAATTACCTATCGATTTTGCAACTACATACTAGCATGATGAAATATCTTAAGATTTTTTGTAAGTAGCGCATGGTACCACGTGATACTAATTTACCTTCTACTATGTCACATATGAAGTATTTTTAACAGAATACACTTGAAGCCGTAGTTGCATTTCTATAAAGAAAAAGGTCAAATCACTGAAACAATTTTAGGTGGGGTCATGTACATATCTTGAATTTCTTTTGCATATGTAGATTATGTTTAGGGGACAATTGGGAATCTGTTTGTTTTTTATTGTTGTACATCTCATGCGTGTTGTAATAAATGTCTAATGTCTACATGTTCTTATTATTTGCACTGGTACACCTGATATTTGTTTAAATTTTGAAACTGTATAGAGTAAAGTAAGAGTTTTGAGATCATAGACATATTTTGAGAATTCCATCGCATGGTTGCTAGTAACTTAATTTTGTTCTGAGCTGGCAAAATTATTTAAATCATATTACGTAACATACAGCCGGTGGCGCCCTTTTGAGTGTCCACACACACAATCCTAACCCACGACCTATGCTCTCCACCAAAAATCGGCTGCCGTTCGCATCGGAATAACATGTTTTAATATTTAGGTATCAAAATATGTTACAAGATGCAAAACCATTCTTTGCAAGCTTATTTCTTGATTTTAGCTGAGAGTGCTGGTTCCTTTCTGTTTAATACTGTCCATTTAAGGTTTGTTCCTACACGCAGTTTGATTGTCCGTTGAACAGTCAAATGGAGCCACCCAGTCCATGCATGAATACGTCACAGCGATAGATAGATAGATAGGCGACTGAGCGACTACTTTTGACAGTCCAACGGACGATCAAACTGCGCGTTGGAACAAACCCTTTCTGTGACAGGTTACTTTTTATCCACTCGATAATAAGAGTAATTTAATTAAAATACTGCCTTTATTTAACATTTTGTTCTAAAATTACCTTATGCCTACCCTGCTAGTACGCTAGAAATCCGTACGAATAAATAGATCCAATGCGCGGTCAATTCACTTTATAAACAACCAATCAAAAACGATGCCGCCACTTTTGGCGCCAGCATGGTGCAAACGCGTAGAGATACAGAATTACCTGGCAGACCCCTGCCAGGGTCGGGTGTGGAGAATTGTACCACACTTTAAAAAGTTTATAATATTGGTCATCCAACTACCTGCCTTAGTAAATTGATACCTAGAATCAATGTTATCAATAGTTAACGAGTTATATAGTGAAGTACTGTAGTTCCAAATTACAGAAGAAGTAACTGTAAGTACGCCATAAACTTTCTACTTTATTCGTTTTCTGCATTTCGAATGGCCGACGCCATAAGCAACGTTTGCTAACGTATTTAGTTAGTCATGATCCTGTAGTCTCTGGATGTTCGGTAACCAGAGTTATAATTTCCGGATATTGTATCCTGTTATAAGCATTTATTTTTCATCGATGGTTTCCCTGAAAACTAATTAGTACGAGTGTTCGAATTTACACATCAGCGTGTTCTCAAGTAAATATCTTTCATGATATGCAAAAATCTCGACAGCTGATATATCGAATATTAACTTGTCGGTTTCCTTTTGTAACTAGTTTATAGATTTTGATAGTGTTGTAAAAATTGTTATCATTTAACGCTTGTCTCTATAATAGTAAAACATTTATTTTACGCGGAACTAGCCAGACGCGAATGTTTAAGTTTATATTTTGCATTTCTATCTAATAATTTTTTGTATAGGTATTCATTGCTTGTGCTACATTGCTTTTGTATAATTAACGAAAGTGTTTTGTTATTCACTCACCCCTGAAGTCTCATACCCATTTAATAAATAGAGTTATTTGTCGTTTGTTTGTTTAATTTTTTAAATAAATTTTCAGATATCAGCAATTTTCCTAAGATATTGTTAATTAGAGGCTTAACATTTTTTAAGTTTCATTTCTTACAAAATATTTTACCTGATTTAATGCAAGGTATTAATATATTAGGACAATACTTCCAGCATAACGGAGCTCCTCCTCATTTTGGTATTGAGGTTAGAAGGCATTGGATAATAAGTATCCAAACAGATGGATTGGACGGTAGATCAATAGTCACTTTATAAACAACCAATCAAAAACGATCCCGTCACTTTTGGATTGAGCATGGTGTAATTGCGTAGAGATACATAATTACCCGGCAGACCCCTGCCAGGGTCAGGTGTGGAGAATTGTACCACACTTTAAAAAGTTTATAATATTGGTCATCCCACTACCTGCTTTAGTAAATTGATATCCAGAATCAATGTTATCGATAGTTAACGAATTATATAGTGAAGTAGTGTAGTTCCAAATTACAGAAGAAGTAACTGTAAGTGCGCCATAAACTTTCTGTTTTCTTCGTTTTTTGCATTTCGAATGGCCGACGCATTAAGCAACGTTTGCTAACGTATTTAGTTAGTCATGATCCTGCAGTCCCTGGATGTTCGGTAACTAGAATTATAATTTCAGGGCATTGTATCCTGTTATAAGCATTTATTTTTCATCGATGGTTTCCCTGAAAACTAATTAGTACGAGTGTTCGAATTTACACATCAGCGTGTTGTCAAGTAAATATCTTTCATGATATGCGAAAATCTATGTTGGTTCGACAGCTGACATATCGAATACTAATTTGTCGGTTTCCTTTTGTAACTAGTTTATAGATTTTGATAGTGTTGTAAAAATTGTTATCATTTAACGCTTGTCTCTATAATAGTAAAACATGTATTTTACGCGAAACTGGCCAGACGCGAGTGTTTGAGTTTATATGTTGCATTTCCATCCAATAATTTTTTGTATATGTATTCATTGCTTATGCTATATTGCTTTTGTATAATAAACGAAAGTGTTTTGTTATTTACTAACCCCTGAAGTCTTATGCTCATTTAATAAATAGAGTTATTTGTTGTTTGTTTGTTTCATTTTTTAAATCAATTTTCAGGTATAATTAATCAGCAATTATTAATTAGAGGCTTAAAATCTTTTAAGTTTCATTTCTTACAAAATATTTTACCTGATTTAATGCAAGGTATTAATATATTAGGACAATACTTCCAGCATAACGGAGCTCCTCCTCATTTTGGTATTGCGGTTAGAAGGCATTTGGATCATAAGTATCCAAGCAGATGGACTGGACGTGGGGGAATTCATCCTTGTCCGGCTAGATCACCAGATTTAAATCTCGTCGATTATTCTCTATAAAGATATCTCAAAACTAGTCTACAGTGTGCCAATAAATACTAGAGATCAGTTACTTCAGCGAATTTTCCTCTGTAGTGACCAAATTAGAAACAATCCTGCACAAATTAGAAAATCTATTGGCATTTTAAATAAACGCCAACAAAAATGTATGGAAGCTGGAGGTTCTCATTTTGAACATTTGCTTTAAGTATTTGTAATATTTTAAAGTAATTTTTGTAAATAATTCATATGACCATTTTTAATTATTTGGATAATTAATGTAAGCAAATAAGCTGTTTTTTCTTCAAATTCCCCTTTTTGCCAAATTCAGTCGTTTGTAAAAAAATCTACAAAGATGCGACAAATATGTTTATGTTTAGTAATGTATGGACTTTTATAATTGGCACCTGAATGTTAGAAAAAATATTACAGGGTGATCTTTTTTACAGGAATCGAAAAAATCTAATTTAAATAGCCCGGAACTGGAATTAAAACAAAAATTATAATAGCAATCTATCAACTGTGATAAGTGTATAAAGTGTCTAAAATTTAAACAAAATTCGATCTGGTCAAAATAAATTTAGACCAAAATCAGTTTATCACCTATATCTCAAAAATTAAGAGCTACAGGAAAATTTCAATGGCCGCTCCTGAATACCCAAGTGGGCCTCTACCGTCCCTGGAAGTATGTACAGTTCCTCATGAAACACCCTGTATAATATCTTCACCATCACAGTAGAGTTAAAATAATAGTCTAAATTGCTTAAAAAAGGTGCCTTACTATAACAATTTTTGCTGGAATTTGTTGTAAACATTACAAGTGTACTTTTCAATTAAATTTGAGTTGAGATTTTATTTAATAAAAGAAGTTGTGTTTTTTTATTTGTATTTTTCTTAAATACATCTGGCTCTATAACTCATATCACAACGACAAAATAATTTTGTATTTGATTCTATAATTTTTAACTTAATTTTGTTAACATCCACTTATCCGCACTAGGTCCACTTATTGAATTACGTACTAGTTCAGGAATTTTACGTTTTTATTCCGACAAAATTCATAAAGATTTGAAGATTGGTGGGTATGTTGGGAATAGCATAAGGATTACTAAACCAAAAAGTTCCCATCCCTAAATAGTGTGCCTCATCCCCCAGGACGTCCTTTCTACCCCCATTTTGAGTTTATCTCGGCAACGGTGTAATTTTCGACAAAAATACCTATATACAAAATTGTTCCTTGGAAAATTCTCTATCAAAAAGGTTTTTACCACTTTTTTCCTGAAATTAATAATAACGTGGGAAATATGGCGCAAACATAAGGGTTGGTTCCGACTAGCACTCTCTACAGTACGATCTACCTTAAAGTTTAACGTTCAACGCTGAAAATAGCAGTAGGCACTAAAATTTATTTACAATTTTAATAAATATACAACTTCCACCCCCTCACCTCTATAAAAAGACCGTGTTGTATTTATTTCCACACCACCCTAGAGGTAAAGTACTTGGCGCGTTTTTTTTAAAGTGGTATCCCCTGTAGGCCTAATCCACTAATTATCAAATGTTAATTATAAATCTTGGTCGTCTTCCACAGATTCAACATTCAAGCATGATTGTCCATGGCAATAATAACACATTGTAGAGCAACGCAAGCCTGCTCTTCTGTAACTACACCTGTATTCGCACCCTAATTTACATGAACATGAAATAAGCGTTAAAACAGATTCGGGAGCTGGTTCTTTTATAGTCATTATTGGGATTAATATACCGCCAACTTTTTTCCACCCCCAATTGGTAGCTTTGAGCGTCAGAAGTTGGTGGAAGTTTTGACAACATAACAGTGTTGCTGGCTTTAGCAACTAGTCTGTTAAAAGACATAAATCTGTATTCATCTAGACTTTTTTCTGCTGAGGTACAGTTGTACAAAGCTAAAATAAATCGCTCTCCCATGTTTGCAATTTCGTCATGAGTAGCTTCCTCATTGTTGAAAGTTTGTACAATATGTTGTAAATCACTTCTTTTATTACATACATTGATTGCATTCACTTTCCCTTTGGAAAAAAACGCCGAGGTTGTGTCACAACCGCTGATGGCATGTACAAATAAAATGGCGGATTTGCAATTTTTTAAGAAAGTTGCAGATTGTAAATCTTGAGAACTGTATGAATTTTTAATCGCTGTATCACAAATGTCAGTATAAACTAAGTAAAAACACACGAAAAGTTCGTTTGATGTTACGCGACAAAATACACGCAGCCTACTGAGGGGGTAGGTAATACAGCAAGCGCTAAAATAATATACTATTGCATCTGCGATGAAGTACCAACCCGTAAAGGGCAATGACCTATGGAAGTGCGGAATGATGTGCTGCATAGTAACACCGAACATTTGGGTGATGGTAAATAGATAACGAATTATATGACTTGAGCTAATTACGGCCCTGATTTACCAACGTACTATTCGTTTGAGGAGAAATGGTCTAAAAACGTTTTTTGTAGAGAATTTCCTGTAGAACACTTTTGTACATAGGTATTTTTGTCGTAAAATGCACCATTTCATGGGTAATTTTAAAAAAACGAAAATTGGGGTGAATACTATGTCGTAGGGGATGAAGCACACAATTTAGGGATGGGAACTTTTGGGTTTATTATTACATATGCTGTCCTGATTATTTCCACCAATTTTCAAAACTTTATGAATTTTGTCGGATATATCGCAATTTGGACCGTAATATTACTGAATTATACGGCCTTGCCCCAATCAAATCACGTAATATTTATTTTCTTCGCTTTAGTACATTTAGAAAAAAAATTATTCTTCAAGAGTTTTTTTTACTAATATTGTATTATTTCCGTTTTTGTCACGGTATGTTCACCATTGACCGTTGAGGAGTTGCATAGTGAGCTGACTATTAAGATGTAAACAGATTAGAAACCTAGCATTTTATCTAAAATTCTATTTCTTTTTTAAAATTGAGTGAAAAGAATTACAATAAAACCATGTTCTATGACTTGATACACGAACAATCGACGATTCAATTTTCTACTTTGTAATTGTTTCTTAGGCGTTATTGTAAACAATGAAACTTAAAACTTGACATGATGATTAGCTCAATTAGACGCATAATCTCTTAAAGCTCTGTTAAAATATGTGTATTACTTTCAAGTTATCAATTGTTTAAAAGTGATCACTCTCAAACTGTTTTTACACTTTACAATTTAAAAAATTGACCAAAAAGACTCAGACAAATTTAGTTTTCTTCGCAATTTTGTTGTGAATAATTTATTGTTCCTTCATCTTGGTGCGAGCTATAGAGCCAGAGATATTAAAATAAATCTGTGAAAGATAATTACGAATATTTTCTTATTTAAAGAAATATCTTGCAGGACTTGAATTTATTCCAGAATCTTTTGCTAAAATTCCTGTAATTTACAATAAGTTCCATGGTTATAGTAAGGCAAGTTCCTAGAAATTATGTATTTACTCCAATATTGCTAATTATAGTTTACGTGAAAATCATTGCCATCGATGTTGGAAATAGAAAATAATTACATCAAAACAAACTTTGCGTTGTAAATATTTATACTGAATAAAACTGTATGCTATCTTTAACCTATTTTATCACAAGGTACATCACTTTGCCACTCAGGATAAAGAATGGGAATCATTTAGTAATCAGCATTAAAAGAAACGACTATTCAAAACTAAACTGAAAAAAAAAATGACATGACTTGGCAATCTATTGACTCCATTTCATTGGTTAACCCTCACTTCTAGTTCCGTATTATTTCTCCTCGATTCTTCATCATTTTGTGTTTCAACAGTTATGAAGGTATTACTATCCAAGTAAAAATAATGAACATGTCACATGTCGCTATCGAACATTGGTAGGTTGTAAATTGTTTAAAGGGTTGCTTCACCCTTTAACCTTTTTCTTTTCCAGACCTAAATTTTTTTTGTGAACTAATCCACAACTAGATCTTGTTCAGAATTCCCAGACTTTTTATAGAGTTTATCATTCTCCTGAGAGCTGATATCCGTATGTCTTTACGGATTAAGTCTGCCGTTTCTAGGTACCCTAGCCTAATGTGGATTAGCAAAGTATGTGTTCTGCAAGCCCATTTGCAGTATCGCAGAATTTCATCTCATTTATTACCTACTTCTTGCTTTGCCTATGTCCTTAAGATGATATCTGAAGAGGAAATGGATCATTAGGAAGCCTGTTATCAGCCTTAATTCAAATTTCTACAGTTCAAGAGACTCCCATGGCATTTTTTGTTATATCAATAAATTAGCTTTATCCTTTGTCTTTGATCTGGAGTATTCATCCAGTGAGACTCTTGTTGGTTCTTTTCCTATTTTAGAACTTCTTTTGTTATGTGTCCTACAGATAAGCAACAAAGCGGTTCTGGACCAAAATTTGGAGCTTCGCCACTTGTTTCGAGCCATTCATTACCTTCTCTTCTTTTGTGTGGCATCTACATCAGGGTAACCTTGTTCATCAATTACTTCACAGATTGTTGACATTTCGAAACAATTTCAAATTCAAAGGTATAAAACCTGATAGCCTTTAACGCAGTTTGGCTATCTGAAAATATATGTTTTTTTGCATTTCGAACACCTTTTGCTGGTACTCGGTACTTTCCATCCTGAGATCATCAACACATTCAAAGGACATCATCAAGTTTTATAGAGGGAGAATAATCTATTTAAGTTTGGCGAAATTGGTCGATTTTTAAAAATTACGCCAATTTAGATAGTTTCAGAGATTTTGTGAAATAATAAAATGCTTTCCTACCTAATCTCTCTCTCCCTCGGATATGGCCGTCTTATGCGAATATGCGTTTATATTTTTTCACTGTAGCGACAATTTCACGTAAAATCAGAATATCTAATAATAACTAATAATATATTTGTTTTCATTAGCTCTTAAATTCTTAAAATATGTTTATACCACTTAAATGAAATTTTTAAAATACGGTAGCTTTCTTTATAACAATATCAAAAACAATAATAATATACCTTATACAATGATTTCTAACACAGCTACAGGCTCGGTGAAAGAAAATTTCGCCTCAATAATTTAATAGTAATTAATACGTTCTAATTAAAGTTTTAACCATATACAGACGAATTTAATTGACTGTTAATGGTAATAACATAAATTTTGAATCGTATCTGCATTGAACATATAATTGGTATAAACTTTAATAAATCTTTCAGATAAATTTAATGTTTAGCTGAATAAACTTTGCATCATTAGATAAATTGGAATAGATTAGAACAACGAAAATTAAACAAGTCGCAGAAAAATATGAAAAAAATAAAAATTAAAAATTCCGTTGTACAGCTCTTCATTCGAAACGCTACAAGTATCGCAACAGTTGAATAAACAGACGTAAATACTGTTATGAATAAATATCTTACAAAAGAGGTATTAGGAGTATATCTATCTTGAATGGTTATCCAGAAAGCGTGATCAAAGATGCAGCGACACTGAAAGATTCCAGAAGAAGAAATTTCTATTTTCTGTATTTATATTCGGTATTTTTTTAAAATTCATCAGCCCTCGTTTACAAAGATATTTTAAGATATTTTGCATGAGTTTTATTTAGTTTTTATTTACTACTTCTATCAAAATATTTAAAAATTTATTGAAACTCTTGGCCAAATGGATCAAACAGATGTTTCTTGAGTAGTTGTGACGACTGCAAAACGTTTAGCACCTAAATGTAAAACAAAATAGTTAAATAGATTATATACGTAATTAAAAATAAAATTAAAACTTGTTAACGTTTCAGGAAACATGACCGGCCATTCTACGTTTAGTAATCTTTCTTTTAACGCAAATTAACATTTTTAGCCTGCCTAAAATTCCTTAACCAAAATCGTCTATAAAATATATGTAATTTCCTCTGTAATTCTTTATAAATTCCATGTCTGGAAGTTTTTGGGCAAATGTAACCGCTGGCATGTAATAAAATATTAATTTAAAAATTGCATGCTCTTTGATTTGTTCAGCGTGATTTGGCGTTAGTTTTTACATCTCACTTATTTAAGAATAATCTTTAATCAACTTATTTCTTTCAGAACTTTTGCAATTTACGCAGTGTTTCCTGTGAAAGACTATCGCAAAATTTTATTTTAATTTATTTTTGCATTCGCCTTCGATTTTGGACATTTATTATTATTTCACTCTATTTGATGATGGCTAGTTAAATAGGCAGAACACTGAATTGATTTAATGAAAAGAATTATTCTATTTGATTAGCCACAAGAGAAATTGCAATATTTAATTTTCATTTATTTTTAGATATTGTCAATCATTGCGATTGTAATAGTCTGGGTAGCACCAATAGATCTCAAAACCATAGTGTTCGACTTTCTAGACAAATTTGTAGGTATGTAAAAATCAAGTTTCTTACTAATCTATTGTTGTTCATTAACAATTTTATTAAAAAATGTATGTTTCTTTTCGTTACAGTGCAAATAATCATCACTTTGAATCTAATAATGACCATAATTCTCTCGACTCTCTTGCTAGTTGGGGTAATGAAGGTAAGCCACAAAAAATAACAACAGTCTTAATATTTTCTCTACAACAAAACGTGGTATGTCCTTTTAATGCACGCAAATTAAATCCGAGGTAAATAGAAGAAAACATGTACAAAAAGTGAATATTTTGGGATTTTTTCTAAATAGGAGCAATTAGGAAGATGTATAGGAGTATATTTGAAAATTTCCTAGTTCTCACATTTTCGGTAGGTACCACCCTATTTTAAGCGAAAATCCACCTCGGCGCTGACATGTCACCTATATCGCCCGAACGCTCCATTCTAATTATAGGGTATAAGAATATTGCAAATTTCATTTGCTATATGAAGTTTCTATGGAGTTATCATCCATTTCTTAGGTTTCATGCAGCCTTAACGTGAGCCGGGAAGTAGTCTATAGGGCCCAGCAAACAATGCATTTACCACCTTCCTGTGCTGCAAATTAAGTGGTAAAAAATATGTGAATATTAAGTTTTCATTTAATTAATTTAAAGGAGAGCTCCATGTAGGGTAACTTTGATGTTGTCAGATGGCCATGTCTTTATTCGTTGTGTTTTATATGGTAAGACTAATAATATCTGGCGCGGCATAGTGGAGTAAAAAAAGGACATTGATATGGATAGTTCTGTAACAGTAAAATTATGATTTTATACCTTCTGGGGTATCGCCAGGAATATATCTGAGTTTTGGATTTCCAAAGCCTATTCCATTTTTTTTATACATTATAAATATATAAACAATTTAGTTTTTTGAGCAACGTATTTTTAAGTAAAAACGTGAATATTTCCGGTTCTAGAGGTCTGATCAGGACAAACAAAAAACCAAAATCTTGTTAATTAAAATTCCAACAAATCCGCATTTTGGGTCATTTGATGAACTGGCTAAAAAGACTTTCTTTTTTTAAATTTTAACGCCCGTGAACGTTAAGAGTTGCGATCGGCTCAAACTTTCAGAAAATACATGTTGTGTTGAAAACCCTGACATTTTGTTTCCCAAATGTTGAACCCTGTAGACACAAATGAATTTGTTATGTAAAATTTGAATTGCCAGCCATTTTATGCGATTAAGTCCAAGATGGATCTTTGTTTTTTCAAAATGTAGATCTCGACCTCAGATTTCCGTTTACATTAAAAAAAGTTTCTCTTGAAGTCATTTTGGCCAACCAAATAACAACAGATAGATTATTTCGGCCATTTCAGATAGATGAAAATCAACTTTTTCTTCTAAAATTAAAGATCTCGCAATTCTCTTTCTTTCGTTATAAAAATTTTTCTAAAATTTGTTCCAAAAGGCCGAAAAAATCCATTTATTATTTGGTTTATAAATAAATGTCAATGAAGTGGCCAAAAAATTGTTTTAATGTCAACGAAAAGCCGACATGGAGATCTACATTTTGAAAAAAATTATCCATTTTGGACTTAATGGCATAAAATGGCGGGCGGTTCAAATTTTAGATAAAAAATTCATTCGTGTTCACAGAGTCCAATATTTGGCCACCAAATTGTTTTGTTTTCAACAAAAGGCATATTTATATAAGTTTGAAGTCGATCGGAACTCTTAGCGTTAAAATAAAAAAACGCTTTTTAGTCGGTTTGTTCAATTCAAATTTTAATTCCGAAGATTTTGATTTTTTGTTTGTCCCGATCGGACTTTTAGAACCGGAGATATTCACCCTTTTATCTAAAAATACACTATTCAAAAAACTAAATTTTTTATAAAATAAACACAGTACGCTTTGGAAGTCCAAAATTCAGATATATACTCCTGGTGATACCCAAGAAGGTAGGAAATCATAATTTTGCTGTTACAGAATTCTGCGTATCTCATCGTCTCTCTGGTCTTTTAATATGTTAGTAGAAAATTCATCAGAAACACAGGCGCACAAACAAAATTTATTTATCTCCTAATAAACAGAGCACCATATTCTAATGCATCTTGACTCGCTGAATCCGAATATGTGGTCCATTTTACTCCATGTCATTTCTCGTAAATAAGAAGAAAGATTAAAAATCGATGAAATCACGGTATTTGTTAGGGAAAGTGACATAGCTATCTGAAAAGTCCTTCATAGCAATATTGAATGTGTTCTTGATTCATACTTCAACTTGTTGCTTTTGAACCTGATGCAGAATTCCGAATGATCACATGAAAAAATGTTTTTACGATGAGTGTACCAATGCAAAATCATTACCCTCAACATGATGATACGTGATTGTTTTATTATTATACTTTTCGCAAATACGAAACGAAGAGTAGGTATACTGCATTCGATCGGCACATATCTAAAACCGGTACTCGCTCGTAGATAAAAAATGTTCATATCACTGTGTTGGTGATCGAATTCTGGACAACTTTAAAAATTTCAGTCCGTCTGTCGTTCCGTCTGTAAGTCCGTTACGTTTCTCGTAAGCACGATATCTTAAGAACGAGAAGTCCGATTGTATGTAAATTTGGACAGTAAGTTCGTGTTAGCAAGAGGAAGAACCCTATTGTTTTTGAAAGTATGACATACATTTTTTTATGTTCAGTATATTGGCGAAGAGTATACCGGTTTGCTTGTTATATGTTATAATTGTCCTCTGAATTCTAATGGACCCTCAGGAGAGAATCAGCACATCGCAGTTAATTTATATATAAACTCAAATACCAACATTTCCAGTACTGCTTCCTTGTAGCAGTGTTGAGCCTAGCATTAGCCTTTGCTCAACTGATCGATCTTCTCTTTAAATAAATATGTGTAGTGGTGGTAAATTTCTAAAGACGTCTAAATGAGCGATAGGCGCAGTTTCTATGGCTCTCGTGGCGCACAGGCAAGCAATCCTTTCTGCGGTACTTAATAGCCTTATGGCACCCAACTGCAATGTCTTACTTAACTATGCCACTAATCCGTACGTTTCCATGTGTCTAACATGGTATGTAACCAGATGGCCATCTTCGGATTCAACTTCCAATGTTCCTACTCATTTTCTTGCACGTTTCTAGGGAGATTGTTGCTTTATGTGTGATTCTTTTTATGTCAGCGTTTCATGTTGGTTTTTGGTAAAAAATAATTTCTCTGTATTTTACCTCATTGGTAAATGGAATTTCCACTTCATTGGGCATTAAATGTTTCAAGCCTCTCAATGATATCTTTTGTGCAAAACTGTGGTTTTGCGAGGATTTATGGAAATCCCTTCCTCAGTACACCACCTGTCTACAATATTTCGCATCAGAATTATTATAGAGTTCTTCACCAGGTACTTACAAAGCAATAGCAGATATTGCAGCCTGTGAAATCGTGGTGGGACAGATATCATTTCTTGGAAGTCAATCGTGACCACCGTGACAATAACTTCTAAAACTTGTTTTATGCGATTGTAAATTGGTTTGTAGAACATGATACAGATATGCCAAAGTTGAATTGGGCTACTCAAACGTGTGCAAATGTTGCCATGGGCAATGTTGTTTTAATACACCCACCATGCAACAAATCGTCGAGGAAAATATCGCAACTGAATAGAACACCTCGAAATTTTACTGGAATCGCTCTTCAGAGGAAACTACTTAAATACGAACGTCCCAGGAGCTTATTGGGTGGTGCAGAAGTGCACTTTGTGAAACATACATTTTTAAAAACAATTTGTTAAACACGAGTCCTGAAGATTCCCTTGAAGATTTTCTGAAAAATTTATATTTTAGACCGTATTTCAATTTACAATTTCCTTCCCAAGCATCTGAATGTGAAATTAAATGTTAATAAGTTACCCGCAGCGAAACAATGAGGTAAATACATTGCTCGTTGCGTGCTAAAATGATCCCTCTATTTTTCATGAAAACTTATGAGAAGTTATGTAATGCGATATTTCATGTGGAAAATGTTTGTTCTGTATAATTTTATTATAGATATAGATATAGATATAGATTACTATATATATTTATTATATTATATTATATTCTGTATAATTTTATTATAGAACCTCGGGAGACATTTTATACAATGTCAATTTCTATTAGGGTGGCACTTGTGCTTGAAAAGAAAGAACTCTTTAGACATTTATTCCCACTCTTATCGAGAATAATATCAAAATATAAACATTTTGTCATTTTTTTCTTCTATTTCTCAATTTGCCTGGACTAATATGATACTTTTATCACACGGTGCAATGTTTTGAAAGTAATCAGTGTTTTCTGTACATGGATTGACACCATCCATAAGTGATTTTATGTTGATATAATAATTATTCTGATGAAACAAACATTTTTTAGCGCAATTGGTATTTAATGATACCATGGGTAGTTCTTGGTGGTATGTTGGTTATTGGACTCTTTGTTTCAATTCTCATAAATAGCATCAACTGGTATATAGAAAAAGAAGTTTTGTATGGAACGTTATGGTTGGTCTTAGGATTAATATCATTAGGTAAGTTATGATGTTCGAAGATTCTATTCTTTAAAATCCAAAACCATTAAAATGTATTCTGTGGTGTGATAATTATTGACCAATTTATGTATTCCCTTATTTCTAATAAAATATGATTTGAGGAATATTGTCCTAGATTAAATTAATTTTATGAAAGGAGCGTAATTTATCAGCGACAGAATATATTTTGGGTAAATTAGGATTCTTATAACTATGCTAAATTTCTTTTATAAAACTGCGATTGAGTTACGAATGCGTGAAAGGCATGCTTATTCGTATTATTTCTCTAACTCTGAATTCGCTATTGTATCTAAAGTCGCAAGTCCCCATTGTATCTCGAAATTCACAATCGTATCTCGGAATTCACAATTGTACCTTGGATTTCACAATTGTTAAGTGGACTTCGAAACTCGATGAAGTAGTTTCCACAGACACCAAAATACTCGAATATTGCATTTCGCCAATCACATTCTCGTCATAGGGAGGTAGTTAAGACTAATGTCAATTTAAGAATGTATAATATATTTATACTTAACTAATGTGATGCTCCAGCGATTCAAGCTAATCCGTCTTCCTATCTAAACTCTGTCTCGGCTCGATGGCTCAACAGCTCGACAGCATGATCTACTAACCAATAGAATGTACTATTTGGAATAAGGCTTTTGTTGCCATTCAAATTGTTTTTATATTTTGCAGTTTCTAAGTTTTTAAAGCATGCCACTGTGTATTATTTGTTACTTTCCTAATTATTTAATATTATTCCTTGCATTATTCATTCGTTCGTTCATCATAGAAAATCCAAAGGATGAAGCTTGAACTAACCGAAAAGACCGGGATTTACGGAGTCAGTAGCAAGGACTGTATTGAAGTATGTTGGACAAACGAAAAATCCAATTGCAACTAGAGTCAATGAGCATATTGACCATCTAATACCGAAAAACTGAAAAATCTAATGTTGACCAATAAGCCTTTCATAACAATAATATGATAGGTATCATTAACTTAATACGGAATGTAGTATATAATGGACAATTGAATTATTTTGAAAACTTAGAAATTGCAAAATGTAAACATTGTATGAATAGTGATAAACGCCTTAATTCGAATTACCTATTTTACTGGTTGGTGCGTTGCGTTGAACTATGACATTAGTTTGGTGTAAATACATATTGTTTTATTTATTTTGGCCGTAATGATTTAAAGATTATGGCTGCCAAAACGTTCGCGAAAACTACTTTATCGTTTTTGAAGTACGAAGTAACAATTGTGAATTCCAAGCTACAATTGTGAATTTCTAGATACAATTATGAATTCCCACTTAGAAAAAATAATACAAATGGCATGACTTTTCTACGCTTTTGTTATGAAGTAATAATAGTTTTATTAAAAAATCTAATCAGATGTTGTTAATAAAATTTATAGCATAAATCCTAGAAATCTATGTTCTAGCAGCACTCAGTTGTAATAATATTTTTGAGTATGATTTAAGCAGTTTATGTCAAGGGATATGGTTGAACTTTATACCATTGCCAGTGCCTCCTATGGTACAGAAACCAGCGGGCAATTACCTGACACATCTGTATCAGCTAAAGGTATTAGTTATCTTGTTTCTTAGAGCATGGTTGACAACCTCCGCTAACCAAGATGTATGCCCATCATATTCTTGTTTTACTGAGTGGTTTGGAGTTGGAGTTGGAGTTTGTGGGAGGGCAGCCACATTTAAGTGAACGCAGCACCTAGGCCCCATTGGGCCCCTTGTACATCCTCCCGAGGGATACAAGATTCCACCTAGGCCTCCAACCATCCTAATCTTGTGAAGAAGGTGCCAAAGTAGGCCAACGTTCTCCCAAAATGGATTCTCTGCTAGAGGAGACTGCCGGGCACTCACAGAGTACGTGTTGGACAGTCTCGTCTTCTTGTTCACAACCTCTGCATAGGGGTGTGTCGTTTAACTTCATGTTATAAAGGTGCTTTCTCAGCTGGCAATGAGCAGTGAGAATTCCTGTCGCGAAGCGCAGGTTCTTCCTGGACATTCCCAGGTAGATCATCGTTGTATCCTTGTCGGGGTATCTAAGCAGGTCCCTGGCTAACTGACAACTATAAGTTTCATCCCACAGTTTTTTAAATTTTCTGTGGGTGTTTTCTTTAATCATTAGCATTATTGCTGAGGTCGGCAGTATGTTAGAAGGGCTGAGTGGTTTGTAATCGATTAGAAATATATTCGCTTGATAAAAATACTTTCACCAATGATAAACGATATTTCGAGTTATTTAGTGAAGTTTCCACTAAGAAGAATTCTTATATCGGTTTTGTTATCTGCCATGACCTAAGACAAGGGATTAATCGTGTCCCTAGCTAATACAAATGTGTCAGACAGTTGCACGCTGGCCGCTGTATTTGGCTTGTTTGTAGCAAAATTTTGAGTTCACTTTAAATTTTGCGCCATAAGTCAATGCCTTGTTCATCTAATGATATTGAATTAATAATACAGGTAGTATGAAGCTTGTGTCTATATACATCGCAAAAACATCAATAATGAAATAATGACAGTGGGATGTTTTAAATGCGATATAAAACGTCAGGTGTGATATCGCACATTTAGTAAAGCGGATTTGGATTTGGAAGTTAACAATGGAATTTGAAATTTTTCTGTGCCATTCTCTAAGTATCTGTCATGAAATTATTATCTGAAAATCATACTAGAGGGGGGATGAGGAGATATTTGCAAACAAAGTTTGGTAAAACTACTCTTTCGGCGGTAACTCGGAAAATAATGCCTGTATGTAAAAAAAGTCCAATCCAAAGTTGAAGAGAATTAGAAAATACGTGATCTGAACCAAGATTTGTCAAAAAATATTTATTGGATCTCGAGTCATGGGCAATTGAAGAATTCGTGGAAAAAGTTTCTTTTGCCGATGGTGTTAAACCGATTATTTTTCCAGGAAAGAAGGATGACATGGGCCTGAAATTTTTGGCAGATATAGGGAAAGTGTAAAGCTTAATTCTGGTCAGGGTGGAAAATGGGTAGGGGAATTAGGGAAGGGAGGGAGGGAGGGAGACGTTAGAAATATTCAGAGCTACGTAAATTCTCTAAAAATCTCGACAAATTGATGAGTCTTTGCTCATTTTATGTACAATTCCATCAACTTCCATAGGTGGAAACGGTTTTTGATTTTTTAAAAAATTGCGCAGTTACACCTGAAAAATGATTTTGCAATTTCTTCAAATATCGTTTTTTGCACGAAAAAAAGATTGTATTTAAATATTTTTTTTACATATAGACTTTTTTTCTCTTTAATTTGAAGAAAGAAAAAAATCATGGCAATAGGATGATCAGGACGAGAGTTAGAGCTGATACCGCTGATAGCTCATAGAGCTTGTCTCTATAGAGGGGGAACAAAAAGGTTTAGTTATCGACTTCGGACTAGGCTCATTCTCAAGTTCAACTCTTTATTTAACTTGTGTTAAAAGGGTGATCAAATCAAAGAATATTTTTGGGCTGTAACGGCGAGTTATACAGGGTTTTCCTTAATGATGTGCCAATATTTCAGGATGTGATTCCTTTGGTAATTTTATGAAGAAAAGTTCATAGGAACATATGTCCGCACCGGCTTAAATTATCTGCTACCGGATGGTGAATATTTTTTTTAATCGTTATTTTTTAATCTCAGAAAGTATTTTAGATATTATTTTCCATTTTGTTAACAGGGTATAAAACCACATATTTCAATTATAAAAGTTAATTTCAAGCTTCCCCAGTGGCGTCCCTGCAAACATATCCTCTGACATTTTTTATCAAAAAAGTGACGCCACCGACATTTTTTCATTTGGATATTCTTTCTGATTAGCCTAGTTCTTTCTACATGAAAATGGTCTCTTGCGCTTTTCTCGTCAGACACACAGTTCTTGACTAAAATAAATAAATTCAAATTGAAACTAACTGAATTTGAATGACTGAAATTTAAAGTAATTAAATTTGAAAAATTATGCCCAGAATTAAGCTTTACACTTTCCTTACATCCCGCAAAAATTTCAGGTCCCCACACCATCCTTCTTTCCTGGAGAAATCATCTGTTTAACACTTTAAACTACCGGCAAAGAAACTTCTTCTGTGAATTCCTGGATGGCCCATAACTCGAGATCTAATTAATATTTTTGGACATACCTTGCTCAGAACATGTATTTAAACTATCTTCAACTATGAATTGGACTTTTTTTTCATACAGGTGTTATTTTCACTTGTAATCTCCCAAGGGCTTGAATTATTGCCGGAAGTTTTTCGAGTACATGAATTTTTTGAAACTTTGATTTTCTTTGATAATTCATGTACGAGAAAAATTTCCGGCAATTAATTCAAGCACGCGGACGATTCGGTAAGAAAATTTCACTCGAAAATAAATGAAATAAACTCTAATTTCAACTGACATTAAGATTATTCTAAGACATAACAAGGTATAAGTAAGATTAATAGGTCATGAATGGGTCTTGTTGACAAAGTGACAGAAACTCATCGGAATTAGAAAGTAGTGTTGTGTCGAAGATTAAAATTATAAGAGTTATTTGAAAATGGAATATATGTGTAATAGATAAATAATATCTTTTCTACCCATTTTAGTTTTCAAAAATTAATGAAAATTGTTTAGGACAACTCTATTTGTGTTTTAGGGAATAAGTTTTATTCACTAAAATAGGTGGAACGTTGTTTTCTTTATATATTTTCATGTTTTATACGTATAGCATAGCACAGTTTCAGCACAGTGTAACTTGACAAAGATGGCTTTGATACAAAACGTCATTAGTTATTTATCATTATTTCATTCACAGTTTAACCAGTTTAAGCTCAATATTTCTTATTGTTGAAGTTATTGTCGAAGTTTTTAAAGAATAAGATTATAGAGATTATATAAGATTATAGAATATGGAAAAAAATATGCGCATATTGCGAAGAACTTTGTGAAGTTAAAAAAGCCATCCAAATTGAAACACTTATCATACCTGATGAGAAGTGTAATATGGAGGAAAACGAATATGAGGAGTCATGAAATAAAATATTGTTTCACAAAGCTCAATGATTTTTTAAAAATTATCTCGTTTAATACGAAAAATAGAATTCCATTTTTATGTAATAGCAAATGTCAAATATGATCATATGTCAACAATTTGACAGACAAATTTCCGCTCATTAATTTCATTCAGGGAAATTTTGTGGGTTGCCATGGTAATGATACAAAAACAAACTTCTGATTGGCTAAAAAGATGTGTGTAATTTTCCGTGTTATCGCTGAAAAAGTAGTTTTCGCAAACTTTGTGTGCAAATATCTCCCCCTCCCTCGGGTATGAGATTTTCAGAAAATAATTTCATTACACGTACTTAAAAAATGGCAAAAAATGTTCAAATTCCATTGTTGGTTTGCGCTCTTTTTTTCTGTCAGATCCGCTCTACTAATTAACGAATATCTGAAAGTGTGCTTTATAAATGCACCATGTTTCAAATATTTATTCCAGACATTTTAATAGACCTGGGCATTTCTGCCACTATTAGGCTGGATAATGGTATATTTACTGTTACATCATGATAACGCTTGTTCATGTCCTAACAGGCTTGATTCATCTATAATATATATTATTGTTTCAGTTGTGTACTGCTACATGTGGTACGTGTCCTTCAGTTTCTTTGTCAACTTGAGGGAGGAATCAGGAAGAGGCTCGTATAGCAAAGATCCATTCAGAAGACAACGAATGTAATTTATTTACATTGGCCATTTCTATGTCACTTTGCAGTAAATTTTAATGGGCTTGTGAATTTAATTACAGAGAGTTAATCAATAGTGACTTTCCAATCTCTTAAGATATATTTATTTTAATGTAATAAGTGTGTGTGATCAGGATTTCTTTAATTATTTTTGTTATTGAACTGTTCCAGATAAATAGTGTGACAATGAATTATTTTTCGCACAATTATTGCAATTATTTAAACGATCACTGTGAAGATCCATGACTGTATTTAATGGTATGTGTACAAAATATTTTTTTGATTATAAGCACTGCTGCGTTTTCAGTAGTGGCTAACTTGGCGCCATATTAGCAAATACTCAATGATTTAGTAAATACATCCAAATGTAAGAATGCATATTGCTAACATTAATTCTAAGTGTAAGTTTCATCTTTGTATACTTGTTGTTAATTTTTGTTACTAATTTATAAATGTTGAATGATTATTTTAATATAATATTTTTATTTATTATGTGTATATTTATTTTCACGTACTCAACTAGAACCTACACACAATTCACAACTTGTTTACATCTTGTAGGTATTGGTACTATTCAATTCTTTATTTATTCTCATTGTAAACACTAGTATCTTCATAGCCCCCTACGACTATGAGGAGTAAGGTTCGGAAACAAATAAGAACGACTTCATTTGAAGAAACGTCGGAAATGCAACCAGTGGGTCCAATCACTAATGGAAATAGAAAATAGAAAATTTTGTTGCATCTCTGTCGACAATGAACTACTCTTAAAAATATGACACTTGCTTAATTTCATTTTTTTGAATAAAACAATTTCAAATTGACATGTGTCTCTAATTGAGTTCCACGTAAGATGAATTCTGAACGACGATTACCTATTATTGATAAATTCAAAACGTTATATGTTATTATCCATATTAAACTTTTTCTAAAAAGAAAATCAGTTAAACATTATGTCGATAACTATAAATAATATCTTCAACATGTTTTAGGTTGCTGTTATTAGAGGATGTCCGTGTTACAGCTATTTGCAGAATTAAATCAAATGCGTGTCATATGAATAAGATTTACATTAAAATGATTAAATACTGTAGTCTATTGATTGAAAAATATATCATCAATTGTTCTATAGAAAAAGCGTACTTTCCAAGTATTATCTAAAACAACAAATTACCTATCATTTGGTGGTTTGAGACCTATCAGTGTTCTATTTGCTTTATCAAACATTTCAAGGGAAAATAAAGTATTCACAAATATTTTATTAGATTGATTGAGTGGCCAGCGTATGATAGGCATTGCTGCCACTTCCGAATATATAGTCTATATCCCGCCGGACCGGCCATACTCTGGATTGAATATGGGACATGTTTGTTGCCAGCAGCAAGAACCACATGACCTATGTAGTAGTATAGCTATAGGGTTTCTGGGACATCCGCGTCAGTAGATAGGCAATGGGGAGACCTCGATGGCGTGTGTCCAGTTGGAACGACCGTGGGTTTTGGGGGGGTGGTTAGGTGAAGGAGAAGTGTTCAGAAGCTGTTGAAGGCGTTTAAAAATGGGTGTGCAACCAGATCTGTATGATTTTAAACATTCTCGAACAGCTTTAAAATAGGTCTGTAAACAGCTCTCTACGAGTTTAAACAGGTATTAAAGAGCTTTAAAACAGGTATATAGGTACAGGTATACAGGTACGGCATGATGTCCGTAAGGTTAGGTAGGATGGTCGCGGGCGCGGCCATCGTAATTAACCTTACGGATGTCATGTCGTACCTGTATACCAACCCACCTAACCTAACGTACATCATGTCGTACCTGTATACCTGTATCTCTATAACTACCTTAAAGCTGTTTAAGACCTGTTTAAACTTGTACAGACCTGTTTTAAATCAAACAGATCTGTTTACAGACCTGTCTTAAAACACCTTCAGCAGCCTCTGGATACTTCTTTTCCTTCGCCTAACTACCCCCAAGACCCACGGTCGTTCCGGCTGGACACAAGCCATCGAGGTCTGCCCATTGCCTATCTACTGACGCAAGTGTCCCAGAAACCCTATAGCTATACCACTCATGGGGTAGGAATATAGGATGGGAAGTGTAGGTGTTTGTGAGATGCTTCTTTTAAGTTTCCATCTGTCATCAGCGGATGGGAAGTGTAGACGTTTGTGAGATGCTTTTTTAAAGTTTCCATGCGTCTTTTAAGTTTCCATCTATCATCGTCTCCTTATCTGTTTTTCTGCGTGTTAGAGTACTATATTTCTTCTGTTTCTGAATCTAGCAGTGTGCATTTCCTCCTGCCCGCTTGCGTTCATGCTTTCCTGAGATCTGTGTTTTCGATTGAACGTCTTGCATCAATGCGTCCACTTCGTTTATCTGCCAAGACATACATTGCTCGCCATAAGAAGCTCTTATTTATCAATCGTTCCACAGGTAAATAGCTACTTACAGTGGAAGTGCGAGAAAGAACCCCGAGAGAACATTCGCGACATCCTGTATACCGATCCGCCAAAGTAAAACAAAATAAAGAGTAAAATCTGCAAAAAATAAAAAAGAGATCTAGGAGAACACTTGGGTCGTCCAGTATATCAAGCAGACTCCAACTTCCCTGGCTTGAGGCATTTCTGTATTCGTAAATAAGCCCAATATATGGACCATGTGACAAGGAATAAAAAACCAATAAATATGACCTTATCTCTTCCGTTTGCCCATGTTGGCAGCTTCCCTCTCTCTTCTGTTGTATTCCTACACTACTTTCACTTGTTAGAAACTAGCCCGTTGCACTTTACTGAAAAGGTATTATATTGTCAGAGGTTCGTGTCGCTTTTTCAAGTTGATTATATACGGCTTCAGATGATGCCACATTCACCAATATATCTTATTCAAATATAAGATATACGAAGTAGCCAGACTCGTGCCAAATTATATCAATCAATGTAGAACTTTCCGAGTTTCAATTAAATACAATTTTGCACGATTTCTCATAGTTCTATCCGATTTTATTTGATATTTCTCAGGAGCAACACAAGCTCGCCTACTGCCCACCTCCGGCGCCATCCGAACCGAACTTCTATTCACAAATACTATCTTAGATTGATAAAAATTACATATAGACTGTTGACTATGTAACTGAATAAGGAACTAATTAGTTGAAGTTATTGTATTGTTTCATATGTTCAATTATACCCGAGGAATGATAAATCCACAAAGCGCTATTAATTTAGGCTTGGATTTCTGATAACGGAGTAAATTTGTTCACTTTTTAGTTTTTAACTATAACTCATGCATTTTTAGTATACACACATTATATGATTTCTTGTAGAGAATCAAATTTTCTATCGAAATAGCACTTTATAAAGTCAAAGAACTTTTTTCTTTCAACAAAGTAAGTCAAAAAACCATTAAAACGAAGGAAAATTTAAATTTTTTGTTCTTTTTTAATGTTTGTGTATAACGTTTTCTTGAGAGGCTTTAGGTATAGGCATTGGTTCACAGAAAAGGAAGCTGACGTAATTCCCGTCAAAATGGCGATAAAAGATAAAAGTATTTTTGATAAAAATTCGCAGTTACCTACTTTTTACGATTTTACCACTTCATGTTATTTTTAATTTTTACACGCAAACATTATTTTTATTCAATACAAAAATTATTTTCGGTTTATCAATGATAATGATAAAGATATTTGTTTAAAATTTTGATATTCATAATATGAATATTATGATCTTAGACATAAAGGAACTAGACTGTTGTACTAACTTATAACTGTTTTAAATATACTTTCTTTTGAAAATTACATATCTATTATATTTATCCCATAATGTTTTCGAGTTGAATATCAATATCATTTTCGACATCTTCTTCCGTAACTTCTGGAACATCAGCGTCTTCAAAATTTAAGCCCATACATTCTTTGCTAATTCCTGATTTTCTGCAGCCGCAATTTCCGTGACAACCTTTTATGCAAACTCACGCTATTTGCTGCAGTAAAGTCTGCGGTGCAGACGGCTTGGTTGTGCTAATTGGCATTAATTCATTTTTAGATTTTTCCAACCCCACTTAAAATATTATATATAAATATTTCCTTTTCAGTGTTGAATTTGGTGGTACATCCTTAAGCCGTGCTGTTTAGTGGCATCAGAAGTTGGCGGCAAATGGGCTAGAGAAAATTTTATGATCTTCGATAATCTTTGAAAAACTTGTACTTAATCTGATATCTTGCATTATCATTTAAAAATACTTTCAAATATTTTTCCAAAGATGAAATATTTTTATTGATAAATTTCATGAATTCTTTTTGCCAATATGGAATAAGCATCTAGAAATTAGTACAACATTAGTTTTTTTATGCCTAAGATCATAAGAATATCAAAATTTTAAACAAGTATCTTTATCATTATCATTGATAAATCGAAAATAATTTTTGAATTGAATAAAAATAATATTTGCGTGTAAAAATTAAAAATAACATGGTATTAATGTAAAAAGTGGTAAAATCGCAAAAAAGAAGGTAACTTTGAACGACTGTATCTCAGTTAATTTTTATCAAAAATACTTTTACAAGTCACCATCTTGACGGGAGTTACGTCAGATTTCTTTTTTGTGAACCACTGCCCATGCATAAATCCACTCAGAAAGAAGTTATACACAAACATTAAAAAAAAAATACAATGAAATGTTTCCGTTTTATTAACTAGTTCTTTTGACTTTGTTGAAAAAAATTATTTGACTCCATAAAGTTCTATTTCGATAGGAAATTTGATTCTCTACAAAAAATCGTAACGTGCATATACCAAAAATGCATAGTTTTTGCGCTATAGTTAAGAAACCAATTTACTCCATTCTCAAAAATAAAAGCCTAAAAATAGCACTTTGTGGATTTATCATTTTTCGGGTACAATTAAACATATGAAACAATAAAATACCTTTAAAATACCACAATCACATTATAATTGGAGGTTTATCCTCGCTTAGGAAGCATATAAAGTACCACTTTATCCACTAGTGGAATGAAATTACTTTATTCCACTAGTAGAATAATGAAAAATACAATCTTAAATCAATTATATTTTATTTAATTTTTATTAATATTAATATTAACATTCATATTGATAGACATTTCCTTATTTGTTTTACCATATTTCACTTCGTTTCCATTAATAACAAACTTGTAGTTGTCATCGGAACGCATAGTGCTTGTCGAAGTTTTTGATAAATCTGTAGAAACAATGGATGTCTCCTCTTGTAAGGAGACTAGTACCAGGAGTACCTTGGATTTTCCTTGCGATATCAAGCTTATTGGATATAGAATCCGCGATACAACTTCTCCACCCACCATGTCGTTTAATTATTGTGAGGTCAGCGCCTTTATTAGCCAGTAAAGTTGTTGAAGTGCACCTCATGCAATGGCCGCTATAAGCTTCTGCGTTTGCCAGATTCAAAAATGAAGCAACTCTTGAAGGAACTTTCGAAAAAGTGTTGATTCCAACATATTGTGAAGTACATTTTTAATTAGTGTATCGTAAAAAGAATCTGTCGTTAGATAACTTCTTCGGACGTAAGGACATGTATCTTCTACACGTCTCCACAGTATTGATAGAGAATCCCTTCTTCCATAATCGTGAATTTTCGTGAGACACCGGTCTTGGAATCTGGTATAGAAACAAGTAGATGCGCCCCTGTCTTCTACATCATTGATTTTCAAATTCGTCAATTCACAGCAACGACAGGCACCAGACACCCCCATTATTAGTGCAACCTAAAATATTTCAAAGCTTATTATCTACCATGTCTAAAAGGTTAAGAGATATTACCTTAATCATCAAATATTCTTTATCGCAAGCCCTTGTCAAAAATTCTTCCGCGTGTGCTCTTTCCAATAGCGCAGCTTTCTTCGCTTTGTACCCTCTCGACTCGCTCTTCAGATAGACAGTGAGCTTCCTATATTTTCCAATGTCTATGTTTTTATGGTCCTTTATAGCGGCCCTCAGCATCGAATACTTCGACCCCATGGATGAAATTGCATACTTCTTCTTTAAATTTAAGAAATACCTCATGTTTCTCGTTTCATTTAAACTTTGTTGAGCCCAATTTTATTAATTATTTCAAAAGATACAACAAATTTAGTGTAGCATGTCCGTGACCGCGAACCGTGCCTGGGTTAAAAAAAAATCTGGATTAAGGAATTAGTTCCTTTTACCCCCTGTTTTTTTTTCGAGATAGGCAATAGCCTAATACTGAATAAATGCGAGTCAGGCTTTTCTGTACGTGTTTCGGCGCTTTATCAAATTACAGATAATAAAATCAAGGTTATATAAATTATAAAAATTCATTCACTGAAATGAGAAGTGAAAACTTCATTGACTGCACTAATCGATGGTCACTTTTCTAATTAGAGTATTTATTTATTATAGTATAGGTTAAGTTTCAGCAGAAATATCATTCTGTCATTGTCAACATTAAAATTTTACATGGTATATGTGTCATAAAAAGTATAAATCATAATGTAAGAAAATGGTAATTCATTTTTTGGGTGTTTCAAAAGAAATAGAAGTGTTATTGTTAATATTGATTGGAATTGGTAACCTCTTGCTCGACACATCTCTCTTTCGAGTGAAGTCAAACTTGGACGAATTATGGGAATACAAATTTGATCCGAAATTGCACAATGATAACATTGAAAATTTTCTGAAGTACGTTTTGACTGGCGTAATTTTTGCCAGAACGTTCACGTTACACATTTTCCTGGCACTTTATATAGTTATGCTGTGGCCTGTTATATTTGTAAGTACGCATTATTTACATAGTATCAAAATTTAGGGCAAAATATTTGTCCGGGAGCTAGGTGGCTTTTTTGAAAACTAATCGTTACTTAAATTTTGTGTGAGTTTATTATTTCTATCGAATATAAATGATGACCAAATAGACTTCTGGTTAATGTCAGGCCATCAGTTTGGCCATAGTTCGAGATATAAGTTTTTATGCTTACAACCGTACATTTTATCGTTTTTAAATACGTACACATAGAAACTATTGTGATGGGAATACAGTTTTGAGATGCATAATTTTCTATTCAAGAAACTTATAGTAAACTATTAAAACCGCTGCCTACGGAATCATTACTTCCACATCCAAACTTGCACTGTAGTATGTGGAAATAATTGGTCATAGCAATTTAATAATATTTGAAGCGTTGGTTTCTAGCACCCAGACCGCACAAAGTTATTCTACGGCCATCCTAGGGATATAGAAGTTAGTATTGGCAATATCCTGAGGATATCCCAAAATATGCCCAGGAACATCCCTGGGATCCAGACTTTACACTATTTTCCATATCCTCAGGATATCCCACAAACATATTTTTATATATCCGTAGGATTAATCTGGGACCCGTAGTTTACCTAAATAGCCAGACTGCAAGTTGCTTTCAAACAACGTTAATAACTTGGTAAACTACTATGTCCTTCATTCACTATTGCTTAGGAAACTATTAGCATTTCACTCCGATATAATATTTTTGCACTTGTAAGCTTTATGTTAACACTTGCTTGGAACTACTGGAGTATTTAAAGTTAAAAATGAGTAGCAAAAATATTATTTTGGCATAAAATGCTAACAGTTTCCCTCGCATTGGAAGACATAATAGAGTGACAAGCTATTAACATCGTTTAAAACCAAATATTCAATCAGTCTGATATAACAGTTATATCTTAAAAATCACTCTACGGACAAATTCTGAATTATTTTGTTAGTCTTAGAATAGGTTAATTACATATAACTTGGTAATATGTCTAAAAAAGTATTACTTATTTTACATTTTAAATTTCATTAAGGTAGTTTTATTTTTTATGAAGTTACACTTTGAAATTTGATTTATCAAAAACCAAGAACTTTTTCATTTGGCGTCGATAGTCACGCTCCAAAGTATGGCTTGGGTTTCACATGATTCAATAATGCGATATGGCTAATTGGCTAACCTAAACACCAGCAGCCACTGCACTGCTCTGTACAACTACGTAAATTAATATTTAGTAGCAATATTTTTCTTGTTTCCGTTGTCTTCTATCAGTTGCGTGCCTTAACCAAGTTCTTATGAAGTCTTCTGTATTCACTTCTGAGAGGTAACCTCATTCCTGTAGAGGTTGCTTCTAAAAAGAAACGCATACCTATAGGGCGCGTGCAAAATCTGACAGCTAACGAGAGTGGAGGGCATAATTACAACCTCAATGTTCCAATTTAATTATCGTGAAATTCGCTGTTTTCGTTTGCTTTTTTAACTTTCTTGTGTTATCAGCTATTGAAATAAACATTTTTAAGTTTAGTTTTCATTATATATAGACAATTACGCGTTTTGTACAATAATATTCCCTTTGATTTGGCGAGATGTGCATTGTTTACCTAAGTATGTGTTTTTAGTTATTTTTTTCATATTTAAACAATGTATGGGATTGATCATTATTACATATGGAGCATATTTAGATTATTTAAGATTGCTGTTAATTATTCTGTTGTCAGTTTACGACAATAAGCCATCATAATCTATGGTATTTGGTTGTCGAAGTCTCACCGAATGTCAATTTCAGCTTTTAAAGGTATGTGATTATTACTAAACATTAGAATTTAGTGTTTATTATATAACATATTTAATAAATACATAGTATAGTAAATACCTTCTGCATGCACGAAAATAAAATTATTAATTATTTCAGAATGCCATCGATTTACATCAAGAAAAGAAAAGTTTGTGCTCAATCAAAAGAGCAAAACGAAAAGAACCTTAGATAGATCCAATCTTACTGAGTCAAAGATGAAATATGGTCATAGTTCCAGACATTGTCTTAACGGATAATCTTTATGGATAATAATTTAATTTAAATTTTATACTCTATAATTTTTAGGAAAACCTGCTGTACTAGGTAAGGTAACTCATCTAGACTGACTGAAAAATAAATTTATGGGTTATGCAGCCTTAAAGCATTTAACCACTTTTCTCTTAATTGAAAACAAACTTATTTTCTTTGATGTAAATCGATGGCAAACTTAAATAACTATAACTTTATTTTCGTGCATGCGGTAGGTATACTACTATGTATTTATTAAATATGTTACATAAGAAGTATTAAATTCCAATGTTAAGTGATAATCACATACCTTTTAAAGCATAAATTGGCATTCAGTGAAACATTGACAATTTGCAATATGATGGCTTTTTGTGGTAAACTGGTAACAGAATAATTAACAGTATTTAAATTTTAAATAATCTAAATATGCTCTATATAAAAATAAGATCAATCCCATACGTTGTTTAAATTTGAAGAAAATAACTAAAAACATATAGGTAAACAAAGCACATCTCGCCAAATCAAAGGAAATATTATTGTATAAAACATGTAATTGTCTATATATAATGAAAACTAAATTTAAAAATGTTTATTTCAATAGCTTATAGCACAAGAAAGTTAAAAAAGCAAACGAAAACAGCAAATTTCACGATAATTAATTTGCAACTCTCGTTAGCTGTCAGATTCTGTACGCGCCCTATAATATTCATATCGGGACTAACCTTATATACCATGTTAGTACATTTTCTTAGTCTAATCTAATGTAAGAGTAAAAACAATAAGCATAGCAAGTACTATATAGAAATAGATATCGAGATGGACACAAATGGTAGGTACCTTAATTTAGCTTAAAATTCTTATATAACTAAATAAATCATTACACAAATTTTCTGTACAAAATAATTTAAAGTTTTTTTAGGTTATGTAGGTAAAATTAGTTGTTATAAAAGCTAATTTTACCAATACTGGTGAAAATAAAATAATTGTAATATTACATACCTTGTTTTACACTTACACACCAATTGCTGCACTTTCATCAATTATGTATTGACATAAATAAATAAAGAATTCTCAAAAGTATTATTTTATTTTGATAGCGACAGCGACCGGCAAAGACCATCAATCGGGATATCGTTGTGATGGCGTGATGCACTGTGCGCATGCTCAAATTTAGAAATATTCAGTTTGCCGATAAAGTAGGTATATGTTGAAAAGGTAAAACGGCTAACAGGTACAAAATAATATTAATTGCTTATTATATTAGTAAGTACTTATATTTATATGTAACTTTTGATAAAATGATTAATCAGTAGTAAAGGTAATAAAAATAATATAATAAATAAAGATGGAAAGAATGTACCCGTGTTTGGATATCCGTGGGTAAACTGGAGAAGAGAACCAATGGATATCGATTCTATTTTATCCGTAGGATATACGTATTTTGCTCACCTATAGTATACCGAAGTCCCGTCCGGATATTCGTAGGTGAATCAGTTGCGGATATCCGTAGGTTATCCATAATTGGATCTTTACATTACTTAATATCCAGTCAAATCAACCCTAGGATGACCTAGGGATATGTCTATATTGTCTATGGGATAACCCCAAATCTGGGACAACGGAACTATAATAGGATATCCTCAGGATGTCATGTGCTGTCTGGGCATATACTCAAAAAATTACGTTTCTGGACTCTTATTAGCTTGCTCTACTTACAATCCAGTACCAGATGACGTTATAATTTATACGTGTACCAAATTTCAAGTAAATATCTCAATTTAATTTTATTAGCGAGGGGATGAAAAATATTATAAAAATCTGAATTCTTTGCTTTACTCGTAGCATATACACCAAATCCCAAGTTTATGTACTTTTACCAGCTTGCTTTATTTATTTTCCCATGTTTACACCATCCCTTCAACAGGATCATCTCATAATATAATCTAAATTCAGATGTTGTTATAATACATACGTGTACCAAATTTCAAGTAAATATCCCAATTTTATTTTATCAGCCCATTTAATGATGGAATAGGCGTGGTGGAGGGGTTGAAAATTATTACAAAAAAATCTGAGGCCGTGATTTATAGTATATACATCAAATTCCAAGTTTCTCTACTTTCACCAGCTTGCTTTACTTATTTTCCCTTATTTACCCCTATTTAACCGCCAACCCTTCAACGGAATCATTTCAAAATATAATCTGGTTTCAGATGTCATTATAATACATACGTATACCAAATTTCAAGTGAATATTTCAATTTTAACTTGTCAACCCTTTTAATAATATAGTGAAATGTTATAAAAAAATTTGAGGCCTCAGCTTCTAGTATATACACTAAATTCCAAATTTCTGTACTCTTACTAGCTTGCTATACTTATTTTCCCTTATTTGTTCCTATTTTACCGCAAAATATAATCTAGCTCCAGATCTCGTCATGATACATATGTGTACCAATTTTTAAGTCAATAACTCAAACCGTTTCTGAGAAAACGTGCGCACAAAAAAAAGTTACAGACAGACCGACAAACTGACAGACAGAGAAATGTTCCTTCCAGTTAAATTTAAAAGCACGACGTTTTACGATTTTCTAGGCCTATTTCAATAAAAAAATTTTTGAAAATTTACGCTTCAAGAAGAGAAACAACTTGTACCTATGAGTTTAGAGTTCTGACAATTTTTTCTGTATTTGGAAACATTTTGCTTTATGGCTAATTATCTGACAGGAGATTCTTTCTGGGAATAACTTTCTGTGTTCAAAATGTTTAAACAAATATTCCAATTTTCTTACTTTTTGTTCGGTATTTTGCCACTGAAAAATATTAAATAATTTTAATGAAAAAACCTCTGCGCCAAACGGATCAGACAGAGTTTGGTTCTTGAATACTGATTGTTTAAAAAAGTCTCACACCAAAAAATATATAAACTAGAACAAAGTTATAAACTAAAAAATGAAAATGAAAAGGGGAGAATTTGAAAAATTCAAAATTTGTGAACACGCGTGGGATAATAATCACAGGATTCGGTGGGACTCGGCGAAGATTTTAGGAAAAGAGAGCAACGGAACTAAAAGAAAACTTAAAGAATTCGCGATTATTTTATTAAACGAGGATAGATGCGTTTCAAATCATTCAATAGATTTTTGTACTAGTTGGTTGCCCCTCCTTAGAGGGCAAGTAAAAACAAGATAAACATAATTTAGGCTAGGCGCTGACTAGAGACTTTTTGTCACCGTGACATTTTGTCACCGTGACATTTTGTCATCGTGATGCGGCGTCAATATAATATAAAATGTTTTAATTATTTTCGAATGTCTAAGGACTTTCAATCAGTATTTCATTATCTGTGTCTTCTTGCTGTATTTCTGAAGCCATCATTCACAAAAATAACCTAGTTATTTTCAATACACCCCAAATGAACTTGTAGTATGTGACAAAAAGTTGCCTAGTGAGCGCACATCCATGGTAACGCCCGCACTGCGGTGACGAGACATCACGGGACAAAAAGTTTCGGATGTCGGTGACAAGAGGGTAACGTGACACAGTGTCGTTTTTTACCATTGAGTTAGAAGGTAGGGAGAAGCTGTCACGTGATCAAAAACGGCATCATTTCGCCATCTTGTTACTACTTTTCCGTCAAATAGTGACAGTTTGTTTTCCGTGCGATTTATTGTGATTTTCACTAATAATTTGTTAAATTTTAGACAATAAACATTAAAAGTACTATGGTGTCGTGTGCTAAAAGAAGTTGCTCTTCTGGAGATGGTGTTGACAAGAAGAAATTAACGGGAATAGCATTTCATAGTTAGTGTAAACAACAAACAGAGCCGTATTAAAAAAACAGCCAATTAAATGTTTTTTAATATACTCAGATTATATAAGTATTTCGTAGAATAGAAATAAATGGTTTGTTTTAGGATAACATTGCACAATTTATATATCAAGGTAAATAAAAACCGTTAAAACTCTTGCATTTATTGAATTGAACATTTATTTACGGTATCCATCAGATAGACCGTCTCGTCGGGGTACAAAGTTCTTATTGTTTTAATTAATCCGGGTCTGGAAAAACCACCATATTGTTACTACATTTAGCCACGCCTACTGATGCCGTTTCTGTATAGGAAATTTGTATAAGATGTCGTCTCCCTACCTTCTACCTCAATGTTTTTTACGTTTCATTTTTTCCGACGTATTTCAAGAGCGCAGATTATTGGGATATCTTCGAAATTCATCACTTATACTAGCGTTTACAATGACAATTTGACGCCAATGAGAACAGATATGGTGACATCAAGTGACACCGCATCACGATGACAAAATATCACGGAAACAAAACATCTCTAGTCAGCGCGTAGCCTAACAGCCGGCTTTACAATCGCTAGTTAACTTCCAGTCAGAGTTAACTTTCAGGTTATTATAGAAATTGGGTTTTACAATATCTGGTCATCTTCGATGTGGTAGTTATCTAGTAGTTAACTTTACTAGCAGATGAAGTGTGAATAAACTTGAAGTTGGCAGTTTACTGGCAATTTATAACCTATAAAATAACTATCACAAAATAATTTTTTGATATTTTGCGTAAAAATGGATATGTGCGAAGTAAATGCATATAGCAGTGATGAGTAGCCAAGGTAATCCTGTATAGACCTAACTTTTTCGAAGAATATGATGCAAGATATTTTTTAAATAGATCGAGACTAAATACTACCTACTTACTTAGTAATAGACCACTAACTCATAAATTGCTTCTGACATTTATATTTGATAGCAGGTGACGTGACTTTGGACCAAAATTCATACATTTTATGCATATTACCCATTTTTCCAGTACCAACATTATAAATTTTATTCACAACCTCTCGTTTACAAATCATCACTTAACTTTATATTGAAAAACGCATGTGTCGGTAAAGTTATAGTTAACCTGCAAGTAAAAGTCAACTAACATGAAAGTTAACTTGCGATTGTAAAACCGGCTGTAAATGTCTCACTTGACTATGGAAATACATAAACAACGAACTATCATGGTTGACGGCCAAAAAGTTTTTGAGAACGGAAGTAGGTTTCTTTCGAAACGTTAACTGCCTATGGCTTTCATTTTCATTTTTTAATTTATAACTTTGTTCTAGTTTATATATTTTTAGGTGTGAGACTTTTTGAAACAATCAAGTATTCAAACACCAACCTCTGTCTGATCCGTTTGGCGCAGAGGTTTTGCATTAAAATTTTTAAATATTTTTCAGTGGCAAAATATCCAACAAAAAGTACGAAAATCTGAATGTGCCACAAATAAACAATTATAGACAATATAATGTGATGACGCCAAAACTTGATGACATTTTGGCATATGAAATATAAAACACAATACAAAATAAAGACATTCTTACAAACTCGTCCGAGTTCACCCCTCGTAAATCGTGAAACAGAACTCTATGAGCCGAATCCTGATTATTAAACATGCAGCGATGCATTGTGGATCTATAACTTTTTTATCTGCAATATCTGTGATTGATGAGATACGTGCACGCTATTGTCCATTGCAACAAATCACCCTTATAAAATGTGGGTGTGTTGCAAAGTGAACGGCACAACAATAGCAAAATAAATGAAATCTATAACCAATACAGTTAACACGGAAATCACGACCACTCCCTGGAGGGTAAACATAATCTAATTTAAAAACATATTTCATGTAAGAAAAGCAAATAATTTCTTCCGATATGAGATACCTACCATAAGGATATTTGTTTTATTTATGTTCAGGTACTACGATATATATTTTTATTAACATACTTATTGGTATTACATGTACATGTGGTTAGGAATTCAATACGCGAAATAATATTTCATTTCTAGTTAAGTATAGTAATTAAAGGTGTAGAAGTTGCAGTGGAGCGTAACCGACTGTGAATACCTATTTGATTATCATTTTGCTCGAATACGGCTCAACTGACTACATAGTTGTACAGAATTATAGTACGGCCGAAAAGTGTAGTCAGTAGAGCCAGGGGCGTTCGGATTTACGAATTTTGTAAATTCGGGCGTACCTAATTCGAAGAAATGAAAGCACTCGGATTATGTTAAATTGCGCATCCGCAAATATTTGTCCGTTGCATTGAAACCGTTACTATTGTAAATGCATGGCGCCACTGAGTGCGCTAGGTTAGCCTCGTGAAACATCATAATTATCTTTTTTATTTTCCAAAGAAATTATTTATTCTAATCCGTTTAACTCTCAAGATAGTGGTTATGATCTCCTAAATAAAAATGGAAACATGTGTTTCTGTAGGTATTTATTTTAGCGCTAATTTAAGACCTTTAACGTAAAATTTGCTTTTCTTGTTTTAAAGTTTAGTCGCGTCATTTTGGAATTTTAGATAAAGACAAGAAAAGTAAAAGAAAACATAACCATGGCAGACTTACAAATTGGAAAGGAAAACATGTGCATATTAGAAGTACATGTGCCCTCCGACAAACGGGCAGGACGAGTATTCAGACAGATCACCCAAGAGACTAGAAGAAATAGGAATAGAAAAATGAACATAATAATACTAGGAGACTTCAACGCGCATATAGGAAAGGACGACCAAACACATGAAGACAAGAATATCATAGGAAAAACCTTACTTCACACATGGACAAACGATAATGGAAGCTTGTTAAAAAACTTGGCACATCTGTTCGATCTAACAGTTAAAAACACATGGAGCAAGAACCTAACCTGCCTTAATACCTGGAGTAAAGGAAACATCAAATCTCAAATAGACCATATCCTAGTGGATAAAAAAATAAGGAACAGGGTCAAAAACATTAAGGCAAAACAAGCAACAAACGTCAAAAGAGATCACAAAATATTATATGGAACGCTAGTAATAAAGAAACAAGAGGCAAAAAAAAGATACAACAAAACAGCAAATGACACATGGAACATCTCACTGCTACAGAACGAAGAAATAAAAAAGAAATACCAGGAGGAGACAGAAAAACAGTTAACAGGAAAGGAACTAAATTGGTCAACAATGGGTTTAAAAATCAAAATAGCGGCGAGGAAAACGTTGAAAAGGAACAAATCCTCTATGAGCCCAACAAGAAAAGACACGAAAAGAAATTACGAAAAACTAAAGAAAATAAAGGCCACAGGAAAACAATATACACCAAACATAGACAAAAAATAATAGAAGCGGGGAAAGAAAAAAGAGACGCAGAGAGGAGGCACGAACAGAAAAAATGCAGGGAATTCTTCGAAAACATAGGATCCACTCCACCAGGACAGAGATTAAACCAAACTTTTAGACACCTCAAAACATACAGGAGAAACTACAGTACGCAGCCAAGAAAATACATAGCACTGCAGCATTGGGTCAGGAAACTAGAAGAAGGAAACACAGAGAGAAGTCAAATAGAATCAATACAAGAAATGGACCACTGGCCTCTGGGAAAGCCACTGTCAAAAGACGAACTACTAGAAATAATGGCCAGAGCTAAAATAAACACGGCCCCGGGAATAGATAAAATAAATAACGAACTAGTATACTATGGACCGGACAACATAAAACAGCTAACCCTAGAAATCATCACCAACGCATGGACGGAAACCACACCCCTGCCTGAGGAGTGGAACACAACCATACAGATACCGCTCCCTAAAACCAAATCACCACAAAACGTGGACGATTACAGAAGAATAACACTCTGCAGTGTAGGGTACAAATACTACGCACAATTCCTCCTCAGAGAAATGGAAAAATACATCGGGGAACTACCAGATTATCAAACGGCATTTATCAAGGGTAGATCAACAGACGACCATATGTACACCACCAGACGAATCCTGGAAGAAAAGTGGAAAGAAGGAACAAAACTATATATAGTCTCAATTGACCTCCAAAAGGCATTTGATACCATAAGGCATGAGGCTATAGTCAACACTTTGCTCAACAGGGGAGTACCGCACTACTTAATAAACAGAATAATAAAAGCATGCCTACACGAAAACACTGCAATACAATGGTTTGGACAGACGACGGAATAAAAAATGAAGAATATAGGAGTCAAACAAGGATGTCCCCTATCCCCCCGACTATTGACTACAGTCCTGGACCAAGTGATAGAAAGCACAATAAAGGAGAATCAGAATTTCAATGGAAACGATGGAACGATAAAGCCCCCCATCGTACTTGCATACGCCGACGATATACTCATCATTACCGAGGAAGAACAAGACATCGTTAAATTTCTAAGAAACATGACACCACATCTGGATTCCTCTGGAATGAAAATAAACTTCAAAAAGAGCCTAATAATGGTCCGAGACCCATTGACAAAAACAAGTCCAACAAGTGGGGCAGAATACAAAATAGGAGACTGCACCCTGAGAACCACGAATAGAATGAAATACCTAGGAACATCCCTAACGAATCAACTAAAAAGGAGGGAAACAGTAAGGGAAGTAATCAAAACAGCCTACAGAGTCACAAGAGCTCTACTACCCTTCGTTGAGGACAACAAACCACCATGGTGCCTAACCAAGAAGATATACACGACCATCATAATGCCTACGATGATATATGGAGTCAAAAACGCAGCAACGACAAAGGCCAATAGAAGAAGCCTGAGAAGAGCTGAAAGGGACATTATCCAACTGCTAGCAAAAACAGGAAAACCACAAAAACGACAGAAAACGTCAACATTACTAGAGGGAAGAACAATAATCAAAAGAATAGAATCATACGCAATGAAATACTGGGGACACGTCCAAAGACGGGACACGACACACCTACTACAGAAAGCGCTGCGAATGAACAGCAACAAACTGAAAATAGGGAGGCCATGCTACACATGGATAACAACAATCGAGAGGATTATGAATAAGCTAGGAAAGAATTATACACACTGGGAAAAGTTGGCACAACAAAAAATGGAATGCAATAAAGAAATATCAAGGATATACACACTGCCAGACTCAGAAACAGAAGAAACAGAAAACTTAGAAGTAGAATAGGAGAGAAGATGATCACAGGCAGAAACTAAGAAGAAGCATATCACAAAAACCTGAAAGTAAAAAGAAGCACGAAAACCTAAAAGAAGCATCTCACAAACGCCTACACTTTCCATCCGATGAAGACAGAAGGAAAACAAGAAGAAACATCTCACAAACACCTACACGCTCCATCCTATGCTCCTACCCCATGCGTCATGCGGCTCTCGCTGCTGACAACAAGCATGTCCAATGTCCAATCCAGCGTATGCAGCTGGTACGGCGGTATATAAAAGCACCGGGGGTTTGTTCCGGCACACGGTGGGATGATCGGTAGGCGATCGGGCTGCGTGGTGGAACAAATCTCCCTGCACCGGAATCGCCAGCAATGCCCACCTTACGCTGGCAAATCAATCAATCAATCAATCAAAATTGAAAGTACAGGGTCAATTGACTTCTTTTTTGTTGCAAAGAGTTCAGAAAGACATTTAGAGAAAACACTATCTTTTATTTTTTGGCGGAAATGATTGTTGTAATTTTTTGTCTAATAATTGACCAATTTTAATGGGTAATTCAACATTATTAATTGAAAATTTTGTTATCATACACAACATGCCATAAAATTAGACGAAAATGGTTACGGGGGAGTTCTTCGAGTCGCTAATCACGAATCTAAAGCCAATTTGGGAAATTCAAAATGGCGGACCGGAAAACAAGCCATTTTCCAGAAAAAATGAGAATGGATATCTTGGCCTTGTAAATCTGTACTCGGTGGTTTTCGAGGTCGCCGATTACGAATTCGAGGTCCCAGAAAGTAGTCAATTTCTCTGGGAAAACTCGTGTTATTTTCGTTTTTGGCTGAAAATGAATACTCGGGGGTTGTTGAGGACGCTGATCACGAATCCAATTTACGAAATTCAAAATGGCGGACCGGAAAAACAGTCACTTTCTCCGGAAAAATTCGTATACTTTTCTTTCTTAGGATGAAAGGGGGAGACTATGGGGTCTTCGTTATCGCTGATAGCGAATCTGTTGTCTAGTTAGGGAAAATTTTAAATGGCGGACCGGATGTAGTATATTTTTCAGGAAAAACTGGTATTTTTCATAGTTTCAGCCCAAAAAGAAAAACACATACGAAGTTTTCCTGAGGATCTGGCTCTATTTTCGGTCCGCCCCTTTGAATTTTCTCTAATTGGACATCGGATTCGTTATCAGCGACCACGACAATCCCCGAGTTTCCATTTTCAACCCAAAAACGAAAAAATTTTCCCTGAGAAATTGACTCTACTTCCGGTCCGCCATTTTAAATTTACCAATTAGATCTCGGATTCGTAATCAGCGACCTCGAAAACCTTCTAGTTCAGATTTTCAAGACCAAGATATCTATCCATTCTCATTCTTTCTGGAAAATATCCCGATTTCCGGTCCGCCATTTTGAAATTCCCAAATTGGACAGATTCATGATCAGCGACCTCAGAAACCCCCAAGTAACCATTTTCGTCTAATGCTATGGCATATTGCGTATGATAACAAATTTTACAACTAATTTAACTAAATTGGCCATTAATATTGGCCATCAATTATTGGACAAAAAATGAAACCAAACATTTCCGCCAAAAAATAAAAGGTACTGTTTTTTTCTAAATGTCTTTCTCAACTCTTTGCAACAAAAATGAAATCAATTGGCTCTGTACTTTCAATTTTAGAGAAATCTAAGGCCTTGGTTTCTAGTATATACACCAAATCCCAAATTTCTGTACTCTTACCAGATTGCTTAACTTATTTTTCCCTATTTATCTCTACCTACCCTCTTCAACGGAATCATGTCAAAATACAATCTATTTTCAGATGTCATTATAATACATACGTGTACAGAACTTCAAGTGAAAATCTCAATTCAATTTTATCAACCCTTTTAGTGGTGAGGAGATAGATGGGGAGGAATGGAAAATATTATAAAAAAATTGAGGTTTTCCCTTCTAATATATACACCAAATCACAAATTTCTGTACTTTTATCAGCTTGCTTTACTTATTTTCACTTATGTACCCCTATTTAATCATCAACCCTTCAACGGAATCATCTCAAAATATAATCTAGTTTCAGGTGTCATTATAATACATACGTGCACCAAATTTCAAGTGAATATCTCAATTTTATTTTATCAAACCCTTTAATAATGGAGTTTGTTGAAAAATAATATAAAAGTATGAGGCCTTGACTTCTAGTACATACACCGAATCTCAAGTTTCTGTACCCTTACCAACTTGCTTTACTTCTTTTCCCCTATTTACCCCCATAGGGTCATTTGGTCAAACTTAATTTATATATTTTTTAAGCGTTTTTTGAAAGCATTCGGTTTCCTAATAATCTTACAAAAATTTTAGATCAATGGTTTTATCTAACTTCAAAATAAATGGGACTGAATTCTCAGCCATCGTTAAACAGTGCGAGCCGTTCGTGACGTCACACCATTGCTGTATACTTGGCTTTTGTATAGACATTTCAAAGCAATCTAGAATACACTACACATTATGTGCCTATGTATGCCGGAATGAAATAGTAAAGATGTTCTTTAACTTCCAAAATAGTTTTCTATTGAATAAATGGCTTTAGATACGTTGCTAATAAAGGAATTGTATTTTTAATAATCATGCACACCGCTGCGCCGTAGGTGACAAACAGAAATCATCTCCTAATATGTCGTAATTTTTTTTAATGTCACAAATACGTCTAGTCTGGATATTTGACATTTTCGAGATGACATTTCTTTTATAAACATGGAATAACTCGGAAGTTCTAGATAACGTTTCGAATTTCTTTCTATTACATAGATTGTTCTTTTCTCCATGTTCTTACTGTGAAACCTCCAGTTGATGCGGAAAAATCAGTTGATAAACTTTGTTCATGTTCTGATGAAAAATCTTCGCTTATTAGTCGCTTTTTTTCTGAGGTGATTTATCTACATTTTCAGGTTTTCTTTGTTTTGGCCAACTGAGGCGTGCAACTGACTGGCCTTGGACCACATATGTGGTTTTAAAATCACTATCTAATGATTTTATGGAAACAGTTTCCTCCTGTTCCGATTCGTGCTCAGAGGAGAATCAATTCATTATTAGAAATTCTACATATCGAACTTTCTAGGACAGGCTATTGTTGCCTTTTTTTAAACGATTCCCAGGGTTTAGAACTATGTAACGTCATACGGTTCTTTTGACAATAAAAAATATGAGGTACTACACCTGTCTTCATTTTTATTTTACTTATTTTCATAATTTTTAAGTACATGTAATTTTCTATATTTTCTTCAACCTAAAATAAACATTATACGTAAAGAATGATTGCCTATTATGTTTATTATTGTCAAACTTACATTAAAATGATCTTCGCAGCAGTATTTGGATCCTTTGTCCTTTATATAATCGTTTCAGTGTGACATTTTTAGTTTAATTACAAAACATTGTTTTCTTTTAATTAAGAAATTAATAACTACTATCATTTATTGATCGATTTCGTTCAAAAACAATAGGATCCTTCCTCTAGCTAACACTAACTTACTGTGAAAATTTTAATACAATTGGACTTTTCGTTCTTAAGTTATCGTGCTTACAAGAAACGTGGCGGATGAACAGACGGACAGACAGACGGACAGACGGACATTTTGAAAGTTGTTCAGAATTCGATCACCAACAAAGAGATATGAAAATTTTTTCTCTGCAAGAAATATTACCGGTTTTAGAAATGAGTCAATCTAATGCAATATACTCATCGTTTTGTATTTTTGCGAAGAGTATATAATAACTTATTTGGTGCAGTTACTGACGTGGTTTTGCATTCAGGCACTAAACAAGTTTTATAAGTATCTTTTTTAGCACTCACGATAAAGCGTAAGCAACAGTAAATCACACGCAAAGATTTAAATAAATAATTGTACTAATAAAGACAACAATGGCCGGCGCTGCTACCTGTCGAAGAATCACGGTGGGATGACGTCACGCGTGGGCCACACCCCCTTTCTCGTGAGCGACAATTGTTATATTTTTTTGAAGCAGAAACCGTTAACAAAAAATTTTGATATTTTGTAGATCGACTATTTGTGGGGTGTACTTTCGATTTATGAAATAAGAAAGAAAAGCTAAATGACCCTATTAAAACTCCCAACCCGTCAACTGAAACATCTCAAAATATAATCTAGTTCCAGATGCCGTTATAATACATACGTGTACCAAATTTTAAGTGAATATCTCAATTTAATTTTATCAACCCCTTTAATAATGGAGTAGGGGTGGTGTGGGGGTTGAAAAATATTATAAAAAAATCTGAGACCTTGGCTTCTAGTACATATACAGAATTTCAAGTTTCCGTATTCTTATCAGCTTGCTTTACTCATTTTCCGCTTTTTATCCCTATTTAACCCACAACCTTTCCACGGAAACATCTCAAAATATAATCTAGTTCCAGATGTGGTAAGGGGTTAAAAAATATTATAAAAAAATCTGAGGCCTTGGCTTCCAGTACATACACCGAATTTAAAGTTTCCGTATTCTTATCAGCTTGCTTTACTTGTTTTTCCCTATTTACCCCTATTTAACCCCCAACCCTTCAATGGAATCATCTCGAAATATAATCAAGTTCCATATGTCGTTATAATACATACGTGTACCAAATTTTATTTTATCAACCTCATTAATAATGAAGTAGGGGTGGTGGGGGGTTGAAAAATATTATAAAAATATTTGAGGCCTTGGCTTCTAGTACAAACACCGAATTTCAAGTTTCTGTACTCTTGCCAGCTTGCTTTACTTATTTTCCTCTATGTTTCCCTTTTTAACCACCAACCCTTCAAAAGAATAATCTCAAAATATAATCTAGTTCCAGATGTCATTATAATATATACGTATACCAAATTTCATGTGAATATTTCAATTTTATTTTATCATCCTCTTTAATAGTGTGGAGTGGAGGGGGTGGTGGGGGGATGAAAAATATTATAAAAAAATTTGAGGCCTTGGCATCTAATACATACACCAAATTTCAAGTTTCTGTACTCTTACCAGCTTGCTTTATTTATTTTCCCCTATTTACCCCTATTATTTACCCATTACCCATTTACCCCTCAACCCTTCACTGGATATGTTAAAAAAACAATCCAATTCCAGATGTTATTATAATATATACGTGTACAATATTTCAAGTCAATATTGTCTAAATGTTATTTGTGGCATTATCTTAATTTTTTCCTTCTTCAATTCTTTGGGACTTCCTGCCACATGTATGTTTTCTTTTTAACCGGTGCTAGGGAAGTCTACAAAATATATCACAATTAACCAGTATGTTACTGGTAAAAAACCTTTACGCCTGTGACGTTTACGTCAAAGGATCAGTTAAAGGTTGGTTTTTATAAATAAATAACACAAATAAGTATAAAAACTTGAAATTAAATATTTCGCCGACGTTTCGGAAATCTAATCTGTTTCCTTTTTCAAGGCTTTTTTTGAAAAATCTTTTTTGCTGTGTATGACAAATACACACCTCTAAGAATGTTTGTTATATTCAATATCCATAGATATTTACTATTTACATAGAACTGTTGATATAGTTAACAGTTTTTTAGTTTCTTTTAACATTGGCAGCCAAGTTGTACAGACATTTACGGAACAATTCGACACGCAATTATCCTCATTCAATAATATTATCGCGAATTCTTTAATTTTTCTTTTCGGCAAAAGTTTTAACAAAAGAGGCAGACAGCAAAAAAAGAAAAATTAAAGAATCCGCGATAATATTATTGAATGAGGATAATTGCGTGTCGAATTGTTCCGTAGCTGTCTGTACAACTTGGCTGCCAATGTTAAAAGAAGAACTTCACAAACTTAACATTGTATAAAAACTAAAAAACTGTTAACTATATCAACAGTTCTATGTAAATAGTAAGTATCTATGGATATTGAATATAACAAACATTCTTAGAGCTGCGTATTTGTCATACACAGCAAAAAAGATTTTTCAAAAAAAGCCTTGAAAAAGGAAACAGATTAGATTTCCGAAACGTCGGCGAAATATTTAATTTCAAGTTTTTATACTTATTTGTGTTGTTTATTTATAAAAACCAAACTTTAACTGATCCTTTGACGTAAACGTCACAGGCGTAGAGGTTTTTTACCAGTAACATACTGGTTAATTGTGATATATTTTGTAGACTCCCCTAGCACCGATTAAAAAGAAAACATACTTGTGGCAGGAAGTCCCAAAGAATTGAAGAAGGAAAAAATTTCAAGTCAATGTCTTAAACTGTTCCGGAGGAAACGTGCGGACAACAAGAAAAAAGAAAAGTTACAGACAGGCAGACAGACAGACCGACAGACAGACCGACCGACCGACCGACCGACCGACCGACAGACCGACCGACCGACCGACCGACCGACAGACAGACAGACAGACAGACAGACAGACAGACAGACAGACAGACAGACAGACAGACAGACAGACAGACAGACAGACAGGCAGACAGACCGACAGACAGATGGAAATTTTTATTTCGCTCAAATTTAAAATCTCGACGTTTTATGGCATTCTAAACATATTTCAAGAAAAAAAAATTGAAAACAGCATACCTTTATCGATTTGTACAAGCCTACTCTTGATCTGCGTTTCTAAAAATGATAATAGTATTGATTTGCTTGCTATTTACAGTTATTCTTGTGATTATTAGAGAAATGTTGTAATATTAAGCAACTTAAAACTCTTTTTATTTGGTAAATAGTTTCAATGTACTTACAATTATTTAATTATTATTAATTTAGGGAGAAAGACCCAAGTTGCTGATACCCTGGTTGTTAGTAGGGCTAGTGCGAAGTATATTGGTGAACTTCACAAGCTTTGTGACTGGTTCTTACATATGTTTGGTGCAGAAAGGTCAACATTTAATTTGCTTGGATTTTGCCTTGGCGCAATTGATTCAACACGCTCCATCGGTGTATGCCTGGTGCTCTATATTAAGGTAAGTCTTGAATCATTAACGAGATTCGGATGTCGCAGGGCCATTCACAATTTATGAGAGGCGTACTCAGATGCGTTTTTAAGAATATTTTCAGCTTGATAAACATAAATGCTCACTCTCCGTTTACCACGTGCTGTTGACTAAAGATGGGTAGTTATTTCCGTACCGTTATTTTGTCGAGATATTTTTAGGTAACGATTCGTCGAGTTACCCAATACTAAAATAACTGGTTACTCGTACCGAACGATAAACTGCAGGATGTGCTAAGAATTCTAATATTCATATTTTATCCTTTTCAAATGGTTTTTCTGTTTATTAACCATCGTCAAGGAAACTACAGAATTATAAAAAACCGCTGCCTAATGAATCACTACTTCCAGATTTCCCATTCAAGTCTCTTTAAAGGAATACATCTTGACTATATTTGCACTCTAGTATGTGGAAATAATTGGTCATAGAATTTTAATTATACAATATTTGTGGCAGAGGTCATAAAAAAATTTGAGATGTTGGCTTCTAGCACAGCCTCCTCTACTTACAAGCCGTGCACCTGAAATTGGCAACATTGTAAAGTAGACATGCAGTAGTCCAATCATCTATTTGGCCAGCGCATCGTACGCCCGAATATTATTAAATAACTTTATAAACAACCCAATTAAATTATATAATACAATACAATTCATGCAGGTAATGTCCAGTGTTTTTAAGGCCACTATCAGGAGCAATGTTAAGTGATTAAGAAAGATTTTGTAGACAGCTCTTCAGAGGCAGTAGGTATTTTAATACCTATTGCCTCTGAAGGGATATCTACAAAATCTTTCTTAATCACTTAACAGCTCTTCAGAGGAAGTAGGTATTTTAATACCTATTGTCTCTGAAGGGATATCTACAAAATCTTTCTTAATCACTTAACATTGTTCCTGATAGTGGCCTTAAAGAACATTTATGTTCTCTTAAATGACTATAACAAGCTGCTGAAAGAGTGAAAGCCATAAATAAAAAAAATTACGGTTGAGGGGTGATATCGTATCTTTTCATTAATATTAGCTTAATCTGATCACAGATTAATTCCAAGCTACTTACTTCTGTACTCACTTTTTTCGGTGTTTTCAATAATTGTTAAAACCCTTTTCCAAAAATTCACTTGCTTTTTGCAACAAATAATCAGTATCAGTATAATCATTATGGGGAATTATTTCCATTTAAACACTAATGCCTATTTAATATATTCTGCCCTTGTGACCACTTCGTTATTTCAAATTGGGTGGCAAACCTAGCTCAAACATTAGATGGTATCTCATTCCTTCTTACAATAATTTTAATGTTTGGTTCTTTTGAAATTACAACACTGCATTGCTCTTTTGACTCACTTTCAGTTATCTCCACATTAACAGTATCTAGTCTATACATAGAGACAGAATCGGACATTATTTTAATATTCCACTGTGCAATACACGTGTGCAATTTTCCGAATCCAAAGATTATTTCGTTCCTTGAGGAATCATTTTTTAACGAACTGTCGTAGTTTGGTTTGCAGCATGGCACACAACCTTCATTGCATGATATTGTCACACTACATACGTGTACCAAATTTCAAGTGAATATCTCGATTTTATTTTATCAACCCCTTTAATAATGGAATGGAGGTGGTGAGGGGTTGAAAAATATTATGTAGAAATCTGAGGCCTTGGCTTCTAGTATACCGGATGGCCACGAGTCAATGTACGCCCCCAATATTTTGGTTGTTTTTGTATTTAAAAATTAGGTTTTTGGTGCGTATATTGACTCGTGGCCACCCGGTATACACCCAATCTCAAGTTTTTGTGCTCTTACCAGCTTGCTTTACTTTTATATTCTCTTATTTACCCCTACGTACCTCCACCCCTTCAACGAAATCATCTTTAAATATAATCTAGTTACAGATGTCTACCAAATTTCAAGTGAAGATATCAATTTTATTTTATCAACCCCTTTAGTAATGGAGTGAGGGTTCTGGAGGGGTTGAAAAAGTTATAAAAAAATCTGATGCCTTGGCTGCTAGTATATACACCAAATTCCAAGTTTCTGTGCTCTTACCAACTTGCTTTACTTATTTTCCCCTATTTACCCCTATTTAACCTCCAACCCTTCAAGGCACAAAATATAATCTAGTTCCAGATCTCGTCATAATACATATGTCTAGCAAATTTCAAGTCAATACCTTAAACGGTTCCTGAGAACACACGCGCACAAAAAAATTACAGACAGACAGACAGACTAACAGACCGACTGATAGGCCGATGGACAGACAGACAGAAAATTTTAATCTCGACGTTGTATAGGCTTAGAATGCCTATTTCAACAAAAGAATTTTTGAATTTTTTTTTACGATTACTATACTTCCAATCCACTACGTGGATGTGGAAGTGAAACAAAGATATTTTATATGTATGGACTTATATGCTACCTACTTACAACTATTCATAAGGTCATTTATATAACATATTTTGTTCCTTGCAAAATTGCAGCCCTTGGCAATGGCTGATAAAACGAAGCCTTAGAAAATATCATACTTTTCTTTGAGCTACGCTAAAACTCCAAACAGCGACACATCAAGTTAATTGATATCAACGGTAAAAGATATAAAAACATCTAGGAGTTATACCTAACAAACTAAACGAATTCAAATAATTAAGAACAAATTCATTTGTAATATCAAAAAGCACACTTCTTAGAAAAATATAAAATAGTATTAGTTTTTCAACATATACTTTTTATTAAATGTATATCTGACAAAACATAGAAAAAAACCGCTGCCTAAGGAATCACTACTTCCACATCCAGATTTTTTATCCAAGTCACTTTAAAGGAAACACCTTGACTATATTTGCACTCTAGTATGTGGAAATTATTGGTCTTAGAATTTTAATATCCCATGTACATCCTTTGTTTTGTGACTGTGTGGCTGACACACATGTCATACTTGTTATTGGTTAGGTTAGTATTTTAGTTATTAATTTTTATTTATTAAATTGTAGCTGGCTGTATGGCTATAAGCCTTTATGCCAAGGAAAAAAAAAAGAATTTTAATAATATTAGGGGCAGATGTCATAGAAAAGTTTGAGGAGTTGATTTCTGCCATACACGTTAACAATGAAGTTTCTAGTTTACTCTACTTATTTTCCACTATTCACAACCTACCACCTCCCACCCCTTCAATGGAGTCATCTCAATCAGATGTCACTACAATACATACGTGTACTAACTTTCAAGCGAATATCTCAATTTTTTTGTTATCAATACCATTAATAATGAAGCGGAGGTGGTGGAGTTTGAAAAATATTAGAAAGAAATCTGAGGCCTTGGTTTCTAGTATATACACCTAATCCCAAATTTATGTACTCTTACCAGCTTGATTTACTTATTTCCGCTAGTTACTCCTATTAACCCCAACCCTTCTACGGAATCATCCCAAAATATAATCTAGTTCCAGATGTCGTTATAATACATACGTCTACCAAATTACAAGTATCTCAATTTAATTTTATCAACCCTTTTAATAATGTAGTAAACGTAGTGGAAGGGTTGAAAAATATTATTAAAAAATCTGAGGCCTTGGCTTCTAGGACATACACCGAATTTCAAGTTGCAGTACTCTTACCAGCCTGCTTTACTTATTTTTCCCTATTTACCTCTACTTACCCTCACTCCTTCAACGCAATCATGTCAAAATATAATCTAGTTTCAGATATAGTTATAATACATAAATGTACCAAATTTCAAGTGAAAATTTAAATTTAATTTTATCAACTCTTTTAATAAGGGAGTGGGGGGTGGTGGTGGGGGATGGAAAATACTAATAAAAAAACCTGAGACCTTCGTTTCTAGTATATAAGTACACCAAATCCCAAATGTCTGTACTTTTACCAGCTTGCTTTACTTATTTTCACTTATATACCCCTATTTAACCCCCAACCCTTCAACGGAATCATCTCAAAATACAATCTAGTTTCAGATGTCGTCATAATACATGTGCGTACTAAATTTCATATGAATATCTCAATTTTGTTTTATCAACCCCTTGAATAATGGTGTAGGGGTGGTGGTGGGCTGAAATATATTATTGAAAAATCTGAGGCCTTGGCTTCTAGTACATACACCGAATTTCAAGTTTCTGTACTCATACCAGCTTGCTTTACTTATTTCCCCCTATTTACCCCTAAGTAACCCCAACCCTTCAACGGAATCATCTCAAAGTATAATCTAATTCCAGATGTCGTTATAATTCATACGTGTACCAAATTTGAAATGAATGTCTCAATTTTGTTTTATCAACCCTTTTAATAATGAAGTAGGGGTGATGGGGGTTGAAAAATATTATAAATAATCTGAGACTTTGGCCTCTAGTACATACACCGAATTTCAAGTTTCTGTAGTTTTACCAGCTTGCTTTACTTATCTTCCCCTATTTACCCCTATTTAACCCCCAACCCTCCAACGGAATCATCTCAAATTATAATCTAGTTTCAGATGTCGTTATAATACATACGTGTACCAAATTTCAAATGAATATCTCAATTTTATTTTATCAACCCCATTAATAATGGGGTAGAGTTGGTGGGGGGTTGAAAAATATTATAAAAAATCTGAGGCCTTAACTTCTAGTACATACACCGAATTTCAAGTTTCTGTACTCTTACAAGATTGCTTTACTTATTTTCCCCTATTTACCCCTATTTAACCCCCAACCCTTCACCGGATATCCTCAAAAAACAATCCAGTTCCAGATATCGTTATAATATATACGTGTACAAAATTTCAAGTCAATATCTTAAACCGTTCCGGAGAAAACGTGCGTACAAAAAAAAAAAAGTTACAGACAGACAGAATTTCTTTTTTCGCTCAAATTTAAGATCTCGACGTTTCATGACATTCTAAACCTATTTCACGAATAAAAATTTTTGAAATTTTTTTACAGATTACTATACTTCCAATCCACTACGTGGATGTGGAAGTAATATTTGTACTTGTTTTAGTTATCACAAAGATTTACAGTTATATTGTAAGGAAAAGCAAAAGAAGAAAAGTCCTGATTATGAGCTAGCCAGTAGAAGGAAAAGGGCAAGATGCATGGATGGAACGAATTTAAGTCAAGCATCAGATGATAATTCCATGTAGGTACACATGTTATATTCTTAATTTTAATTCCCGTAATTCTAGTAAAAACATAACATTAAGTGAAATTGAAAACTGCTAGCTCGGTGTAGAAATAGACAAATAACAAAATTGAAAGTACATAGATATTAGGTAAAAAGGTCCTATTCACCTAACGACGTTGAAATATTAATAATTACCGGAGACGGTTCAGTTTCTCGTCAATGTATTTTTTAGTCGGCTAACTGGTGCAGTGCTAAGGTGTTTGGCATGCGACCACGAAGTCCTGGGGTCGAATCCCGGTCAGGGTAAGGGTGTTTAGTGACATTGCTAATGTTTTACAAAGACGGTAGCAGTGGACTAGATCACTGTCGAGTAGCACAACATGCCTAGTCGCTGTTATCTCGCGTGAGTTCGAATCTCAGCTGCCGTAAATCGCAATATCGCAGGGAATGGTTGTTGTGTTGACGTCTATGTGTACCTGTCCTGGTTGAGTGGTGGAATAGTAATAGCTGTACTCCGTCAGGACGTCAATATAAATAAGACCATTAAAAAAACAAAGGTACTTACCAAGTATATTTACCTCATAAATTCAATGTTTTCTACTACCGCATTCTTTAACAAAGTGTACTTACCCTGTAGCCATTTATTGAGACACAATGCTGAAGTCTAGATTTGAAGATATACAACTTCATGTTGCTGGCGTGTAGTAGTAATGGCAGTAATTCGCAGCAATATCACTGATGTATCATTCTCCTTTTATCTTTTATCTACCTAGCTAGCACACGTCAATTTGCCGTCATTTATTTGCCATGATTTACGTCACAAGTCCCAATATAACGACGTTCAATGTACATCTAAATGACGGTCTAATGACACATCCTAATGACGTCATATCCTGACGTCACAGTCCCGTTCAATATGACCTTAATTTGACGACTTTGACCCCAAATAAGAACCCTTTTCATACGTCATTTTGACGTACGATGAAGGTTTAATGCTGACGTCAACATAACGTTTAATATGACCTTGATTTGACGAATACGGGCCCAAATAAAAATCTTTTTTCACTTGATAATATTTGATATTTCGGGTTTGATTCATTTTACGTTCTTATTAATTAGGAGTCGTTTGAATATACATATATTATTATAAATATCACTGTAACCGAATTTTAAACACTCGAAATTGGTGGGCTGTGGGAGTTGAACCGGCGGCCTCTCGCTTGGTAGTCCATTTCCATTTAAATACATTTATTGATTTTATATATTACATTTCATTAAGCTAGTATGCTTCCCTCTGGGCTATTGTCCTTCATGAGGAGTGTATTACTTGCAGTTGAGTATTCAGCTTTAACCGTGTACAATTTGTGCATTAATAAAATCAAGTGCAATGGCAAATTTCTATAAAATACTTACTTACGTTATGCGAATAGTGAATGTTGTTCAATTAAGCAATGTATATTATGTTCATATGGGTGAGAAAATATTTTAAAATATCCTATATTTACGAAAGGGAGTTGGATGTTTTAACATGGCGCAGTTATTTTCCGGCGGCCCCTTACTCTTCCTTTTCCACCTTATTTTAATTGATAAACCCATTTTTAAAGATTTACACAGCAATTATATATAAGATTATATTTGTTATTTTTTCCATGGGTAGACTCCTACATTATTAATATTTTACTTTGCGTGCTATTACTGCAGCAAGATCAAAATCATCAAAGTTTACGTGCTGCAACAACGTTCTTTCTATGGACATCAAAGAAAGAGCATTTAGTCTTGTCTGTCATAGCAGACCGAAAACATTTTAAATTCTTATCTTGCAATTTTTTAAAACTCCCTTTCGGCACTGCAGTTACTTACATGTAAAGTTAGATATATTCTATAGGCAATATAAATATTAGGAAACAGTGAATCTAATTTTTTTTGTTGTCCCCAAACATTCCCTTGCTGAAGGGGTTTCTGTTGAATCTGTACTACTGTTATGGTTTTCGAATCTTTCGATAAAACTAGAAAATTGAATTACCTCTTTGGCGAAGTTCTCATCAAAATCATCTATGTAAACTGAAGCAAGTTTCACCGCTGCCAATTTAATTCTTCTGGTTTCATTGCTTTTAATTTGTACAAAAATTCAAATTTCTGCTCTAAAAGTCTGTATATGTTCTAAACAAGAGTCGAGTTTATGAGCCATATGCCAAAAGTTACACAGGCACACACACAAAAAAAGTGTTCTGTTCTTTTGACCAGATCACTCTACCCTTATGTATTTTGAGCGGCTGAATCCAAATCTGGCATCAGAATTGTGCTTACACCCACCAGTTTTTTTATGGTTAAAAAATAGTCCAGAATTGGTTCAAAAAGGAAAGTTTCTAAGAATTTATCAAAGTACACAAAAAGAATTGCCCAGCAATATGTAAGTAAGCTATATTCTACACTCAATATCCAATTATAGTAAAACAATCCCTTACAGGCTATAAAGCCATCCTAAATAATAAAATCCCATGTATCACGTTAAAATATCTGAAATAATTTTTATTTTGAGTGGATATTTTTGAACTTTTAATTTTATCACAATCTACTCATAGGGAATAAGTAAACATAAAGTCCTGCGATTCTCTGCACATTCTGATTATTACTTAAGTATATTTTAAGAAAGTTGATTACAAAAAATAAACCATTCTTAAGGAGGAATATAACCACCTCCAATTAATAAAACCGCTGCCTAAAGAATCACTACTTCCACATCCAGATTTTTCATCCAAGTCACTTTAAAGGAAACATCTTGACTATATTTGCACTCTAGTATGCGGAAATTATTTATTATAGAATTTTAACAATATTTGGGGCAGATGTCATAAAAAAGTTTGAGGAGTTGGTTTCTACCATATACGTTAAAAATGAGGTTTCTAGTTTACCCTACTTACTTTCCCCTATTCACAACCTACCACCTTCCACCCCTTCAATGGAGTCATCTCAATCAGATGTCACTACAATACATACGTGTACTAACTTTCAAGTGAATATCTCAATTTTGTGTTATCAATCCCATTAATAATGGAGCGGAGGTGGTGGAGTTTGAAAAATATTAGAAAGAAATCTGGGGCCTTGGTTTCTAGTATATATACCAAATCCCAAATTTCTGTACTCTTACCAGCTTGGTTTACTTATTTTCCCCTATTTACTCCTACATGAACCTAGGAACAAAACACAAAATAATCTTCAAATTCCTATGAGCCATAAAGATATAAACCAACGATTTTTGATTTATCTTGGACCTAAATTTTACAATTTGCTGCCAGTTAACATTAGACATATAAAAAATTACAAAAAGTTTAACAACAAACGCAGAACTGATATTACTGAGAGATACAATGACTTTATAAATATTCTATAAATATGTTTATATGTAAATAATTAACCAGCATTACTTTCATTTTAGTTTTTTAGGTTATTTAGTTAGTATTGATCACCCAGTTAATAAATTAATTTATTGTTTTACAAAATGTGTTATATAGTTATCATTTATACTTAGTTTAATTATCTTTTGAGCACATACAGCTGTTCAATCAGCTAGGTGCTATATAAGAAAAAAATCCTAAAATTAATGACAGTATTGTACATTAGGAAATCTGTAACTTATTTTTATTTATTTTTTTTAATTTATTTATTACTGCAACAAGATTAACAAAACAAAGAGTCTTAACCTAGTTTACAATGAAAAAAAAAACGACACCTGAGGAGACTTCGTATTGTGTCAAGCAGTATTTACATTCTCGTAAGAGTATGTTTCATTAATATAACAATAGTAACAAAAGGAATTGCTGTAGTAAGTATCTTATTTTATTATACTAAGTATCTAACCTAATATCTATGTGGTTTGTAACATAATAAAATATAAAGCCTATAATTAATAGCTAATAGAGTGAGTATAGAAATGCTAGTGAATATGTTAAGAAAAAAAGAAAAAGAGAAAAAAATACAAACAATTTAAGGTGGTCTAGGTTCACTGTAGTGATATTAGAAAAATGTTATAATATAATAAAAATGTATTGGTGAGCGGTAGATTAATTAGACAATATTAATATGGCAATTATTGTATATTTAAATATAAATTTCTATCTATAGTGAGCAAATAATATCGGTAATTTGTGTTTAATTATGCTAAGATGGGTAGAAGTGTAGTGTAGTTGTCAATCAGATATGTTTTTGTTTCTCGTCTGAATCGCTTTTTCCTCATTATTTTTATGTGTGGTGGCAGTTCATTAAATAATTTGATCCCGTTGTATTTGATACATTTTTGCGAGACATTTTTACTAAAAAATGGTACTTTGTACGCGCTGTTTATCCTAGCCCTCGTTTCATATTGGTGTTCAACGATGGAACCAATAGTCTCTTTTTTGCTATAAGCATATACTACAGCCGCATGCATGTACAGACCCACCACATCGAGTAATTGATTCTCAGTAAAGATGCTTCTGCAGCTTTCTCTGCTTTTCTTATTAAAGATTATTCTTAAGATATAGTTCTGGGTTATCTGCAACGGTCGTAAAGTTACTTTATAGGCGGAACATACTGTGATACCATATCTAATAAGGGATTTAACTAAGCTGTTATAAGTGGTTAAGAGAGTTTTGTTGTTCAGTATACCTTTTAGTTTATAAAATTTGTAGATCAGTTTACGTATTCTTCTATTTAAGTAGTCGATGTGATTTCCCCATTTCAAGTGCGGGTCTAGTGCCAGCCCTAAATATTTTATGGTATGGGTGTTATGTACACAGCTGTTAACCGATTCATTTATGAGTATAGGTTCTAATACACGGGACATTCCAGATTTTGTTGGGGAAAATGACATAAATTTAGTTTTCGTAATATTTCGTAATGTTTCCCCCTTGGATTAACGGTGAAATTATAAAAAATATAAAGCTAAAGCATAAAAAATTGATATCATTTAAACGTCATGGTAATAATGAATCGCTAACTGAATTTCGTAGACTTAGATCACAAATCAAGTCGGATATTAAAATTGCATTTCAAATTTATACAAATCGAATCGAAAATAATATCACATCGGAACCCAATAAATTCTGGGCTTACATCAATGGAAAAAAAGGGAAAACTAGCATACCTAAGGACATGACTTATAACAATGAGCATCTAGAGACCCCTAATGATATCGTCGATGCATTTGCTAACTTTTTCGAGCAATCTTACTTCCTTAACATCTCGGACGCCCCTGTAACCGAGTCTAATAATCCTTCGTTTGACTGTTTGGACATCAAACGCTTTTCCGAGGCTGAAGTTTGCATGGCGTTAAAAAGAATTAAACCTAAACTTACTGCGGGCCCAGATGGAATTCCAGCATTTCTACTGAAAGACTGTGCCAGCATTTTTGCATATCCTCTCTGCATAATTTTTAATTTATGTCTTAGGAAATGCTGTTTTCCTGATATTTGGAAATACTCCAAAGTGTGCCCTGTGTATAAAAAAGGTGAAAGAAATGATGTTACCAATTATAGACCGATAACAATCATATGTAACTTTGGTAAAGCTTTCGAAATCCTACTACATGATAACATTTATGCACATGTTCAACTGAAAATATCTATGCAACAACACGGTTTTATGAAAGGTCGCTCCACTGTAACGAACTTAATCTGCGCTACTCAGTACATTGCTGAATCAATTGATTCTCAAATACAGGTAGACTCAGTCTATACTGACTTTTCTAAGGCGTTTGACAGACTGAACCATAGGAAACTTCTCTGTAAACTTGACAAATTCGGATTGTCTGACGGTTTACTTCAATTTCTTGAGAGTTACTTGACTGATAGAGTTCAGTTCGTATCATATAATGGATATAAATCTGTTGAATACCGAGCCACGTCAGGAGTACCCCAGGGATCAATACTTGGACCCCTTTTCTTTAATATTTTTATTAACGACATCAGTGATCACTTAGATGTATATTTCTTAATATATGCCGATGACGTCAAGATGTTGCATAGGATTAATGATTTTAATGACTGCAAAAAACTTCAAAACAACTTAACTAAGTTATCGGCTTGGTGCGATGAAAATGATCTTCACCTAAATGTTGGCAAGTGCAATGTTATGAGTTATACAACCAAGGAATCCCCAATTATATATAATTATAATGTTAATGGCGACATGCTGAACAGACCATCTACGTTCAAGGATCTAGGTGTAACTTTTGATAAAAAATTAACCTTCACTAACCATATTGACGCTGTAATTTCGCATGCATACAGAATGTTAGGCTTCATTTTGCGTAACAGCCATGATTTTAATGATGCGAAAACCTTAAAGATGCTTTATTTTGCTTTCTGTCGGTCTAAACTGGAGTATGCTTCACTTGTCTGGCAATCTGGGTATAATACTCATAATGATAAATTGGAAAACATTCAGCGCCGCTTCCTGAAATTTTTAAATTGGAAAACTGAAGGTACATATCCACCAATTGGAGCTTCTCAAAATCAATTACTTGAAAAATTTGATATTATTAGTCTTTCCGAAAGGCGCGAGTCCTTTGCTTTGCGTTTTCTAGATAAAATTATGCATAATAAAATAGATTGTAGTGAAATATTAAGCCAACTGAACTTCTATGTCCCACGGATTAATTCTCGTCATGCTCATACTTTTTATTTATCCACTCCTAGATCTAACGTATTAAAGTTTTCTCCTCTTTTTAATATTTGTACTAGTTATGATACTCATTGCAGTGAATTGGACATATTTGCCTAGCAGTCAGAAATTTCATCTACTGTCGTGCAGTATAATCGCCTTCATAATTTCTATTTGTACTTTTTAGTTAGGTTAGGTTAAGTTAGTTTAGATTTCCATCCTATAAATGGTTTTGTACTGTTGGATGATGTATGATTAAATAAAATAAATAAATAAATAAATAAATATTTAGTTTAAGAAGATTGTTATCTAGCCAAGTTTTTACTTTGCTAATTGCAGCAGTAGCTCTTTGCCTTGTGGATTCCCAGGTCTCCTCCGCACAAATTAGAACCGTATCATCTGCATATGAAATAATACTGCATTCGTAGTTTTTCTGTAAGAGATCATTTATATATATAAGGAATAAGCTGGGACCTAAGATAGTTCCTTGAGGAACTCCAGTTTTTATTATTTTTGTTGTGCTATGAGCGTTAGCTATTTTAACTTGTTGTGGTCTATTGGCTAGGTATTCTTTGAATAAGTCATATACTTTCCCTCTGATGCCTATTTTCTATAGCTATAATAATTAAGTAAATTTTGAATTGAAATTGAATTAAGCCCAACCCTTCGGAATCATCCCAAAATATAATCTAGTTCCAGATGCCGTTACAATGCACACGTCTACCAAATTACAAGTGAATATCTCAATTTTATTTTATCAACCCCGTTAATAATGGAGTAAGGATAGTGGAAGGACTGAAAAATATTAAAAAATCTGAGGCCTTGGCTTCTAGGACATACACAGAATTTCAAGTTGCTCTACTCTTACCAGCTTGCTTTACTTATTTTTCCCTATTCACCTCTACTTGCCCCCACTCCTTCAATGCAATCATGTCAAAATATAATCTAATTTCCGATATGGTTATAATACATACATATACCAAATTTCAAGTGAAAATCTAAATTAAATTTTATCAACTCTTTTAATAAAGGAGTGGGGGTGGTGGGGGGATGGAAAATACTACTAAAAAAACCTGAGACCTTCGCTTCTAGTATATTCACCAAATCCCAATTTTTTTGTACTTTTACCAGCTTGCTTTACTTATTTTCCCATATATACCCCTGTTTAACCCCCAACCCTTCAACAGAATCATCTCAAAATATAATCTAGTTCCAGATGTCGTTATAATACATATGCATACCAAATTTCATGTGAATATCTCGTTTATTTTATCAAACACTTTAATAATGATGTAAGGGTGGTGGGGGGTTGAAATGTATTATTATAAAATCTGAGGCCTTGGCTTCTAGTACATACACCGAATTTCAAGTTTCTGTATTCATACCTGCTTGCTTTACTTACTCCCCCCTATTTACCCCTAAGTAACCCCAACCCTTCAACGGAATCATCTCAAAATTAAACGAAAAAAAGATTTTTCTATTTATAGTATACATTAGAAAATTAACTCTTATCTTTGACCATAAGGCAAAATAGGAGTTGCCATCTCACTGTTTAATTTTAAAACATCCAACTCCCATTCGTGAATAAGGGATATTTTAAAATATTTTTTCACCCATATGAACATAATATACATTGCTTAATTGAACAACATTCACTACACTACCATTTCAATAATCGCTTTTTGTTTAATTCGCCCTGCGCTTTGAAATGCATATATACATATATAATAGGTGTGTTAAGGGTGAGGGAAATATAGGTCAGCGGTCAGCTACCGGTTGTTAGACCTATTTCCAATAAGGTGGCGTTAAAGATCTATACTGCAGTTGTGATAGAGATGCAGTATAGTTTGAATTTAAATGTCATAAATACCTAATAAAGGTAGAATAAAAATTACATGGCATATATGCGGTAAAGATTTCACATGTAACTGTGGTACCTACATACGCGATAGAGTAAGAACAAAGGAGATATTGTGATACAATACTGCTAATATATAAAGGTATAATTATTATAAAAGATACAAATATAAAAAAGGTATTTGACCTTTTATGTATATTTATACAGTACCCAAAACATAAACGTGACTTAAAAATGACTTCATAAAATGTGACTTTCTCAAATTTCATGTAGCTTTGATGTCATTTTTAAATCCTGTGTACCACGTCAGAAAATTACTCAAAAATGACGTCATAACAACGTTCTGTTTACGACGTCTCTGCAACGTTCTAAAATGTGATGTAACTTTGACATCAGTTTTAAATTCAGTGTATGACGTCAGAAAATGTTACTTAATTTTGACGTATTTTTAAGATCCGATATATTTATGACGTCATAACAACGTTCTGTCAACGACGTCTCTGCGACGTACTAACATATGACGTAATTTTGACGTCATTTATTTGGAAAATGACGTCGTAGATCAATACTGACCTTAATCTGACGTCTGATGACGGCAAATTGACGTCAGTATGCTGGATGGGTAGTGGTATTAATAGAAGCTTTCAAGCAAGTTACTTTGCGGAAAACCAATCACTGGATAGGTACCGTCGGATTTGAACCACAGTAATGTAAGAAATCTACGTTGAACTGCCTTCAAGTTATTCTTGTGAACATCATAACTGGAACTCCAAATTAGCGATGCATACTCAAGTCTCGATCTGACGAAGGATTGATAAAGAATTTTCAGAATATCAGTATTAGTGAACTCTCGACTAGTACGAACGATGAATCCAAGGGCTTTGGAGGCCCCAGACACAATGGTATCGATATGATCAGTGAAGGATAATTTACCATCAAAAGTTACGCCGAGGTCGCGAAATGTTATAGGTCTTTGAAGTATTATTATTATCTAACCTGTAATCAAAAATTAAAGGTGATGTTTTTAAAGAAAAGGACATTACGTTACATTTATTAAGATTCATGAATAATTTATTTACTGTACACCAGGTGTTTATTTTGTCAAGAGAAGTCTGAAGTTGAAAACAGTCATCGATTTCATCAATTACTGTGAACATTTTTAGATCGTCAGCATATAAAAGATGAGGCAAATTAATTTCGTTCACTACGTCATTAATAAATATGTTAAAAAACAAGGGCCCCAGAATAGATCCCTGGGGAACTTCAGATGTGGCAGCAAATTCGATCGATTTGAACCCATTTAATGCAACGTACTGACTCCTATTAATTAAATAAGATTTAAACAAAAGGAGTAAAGAATATGAGAAGCGGATTTTTTCTAATTTATTAAGTAGCAACTGGTGATCAAGTCTATCAAACGCTTTGGAGAAATCGGTATATATGACATCTACCTGCCCACGTTCATATAAGGATCCAGAAATATATTGAGTTACACAGAATAAATTTGTTGTTGTTGAACGCCCGTTCATAAATCCATGTTGATTAACAGAGATTTTGGTGTTAATTGAATGATATATTCTATCATGAAGTAATATTTCTAAGACTTTACAGAAGTCACAAATTACAGAGATCGGTCTAAAGTTCTCAATATCTAGCTTGTTTCCCTTTTCCCTTAATACTAAATCGGCCCCTTAATTAATAGAATTTATTTCAGGAACTTCTCTAATGCATCTACCCTACATAGCTCATATTTTGTGTTAAGTGGCGAGACTACAGCCTCTGCCTCTCGATCCTTGGACGCTCTTTTAAAACTTCGGTCATCCGAACGACTATCAGATGAAGAGGAGAGTTTTGAAAGTATACAGATGGAAGAAAATAATGATGTTTTCGGAAGCGGGAAGGAATTAGTAAATGCTGTTGACCAAATTGTATCTGAAGATTCTGATAAAGATGTATCATTTGAAAACGTGTCAGAAGTTAACGTAGTTGTTGTTTCAAATATCCGTAAGTACATCCAAAACACTTTATTAAGAATTATGCTAAAAAAAGATAAGCTGTACTCTATGGAACTGTTGTATCATGAAATCCAAATATTTAGCATAAGAAAACTATACACTTATCAATAATAATAATAATAATAATAATAATAATAATAAATAAGCAGGAGAGGCTAACTTCTATCTGCCTAGCCTTTGGTGAGTAGCGCCACCACTTACTCCAGCTAGGGGTGTAAAATCGGACCGGCAGCACTAGTGCACTCGGGAGGGGAAAGCGTCTTTCCCTCTGGTGTCGGCCGTGGGCTTACTGGGCTAACCACCCATGAGCTTAACTCTCCGGTTCCTGAAGGCCGAAGACAGGGCCCCCACGATCGACCCCGTCCGGATAGGGGTCATGGGCAAGGTGGTGGGGCCCAACAGGATGGACCGCCCGATAACGATGAACGCTACGGACAAGGACGCTTTGAGTGGACTGATGAACTAAGAGACAGCCTTATGCAGTGCTACGAAAGCAGTGAACCTGCGCGGAGGGGATACATGACACGGATGCATGCTCTGTGGTGTAATATTTACCCAGAGCATCGTGCGGTCACTAAACAAAACCTTCGTGACTATGTATCTCACCTCCGTAGCAGAGGCTACGTCAGAATCGCTCTGAGGCCTGTTGAAGAGGTAGTCGATAGACCGCCCGATCAACCGGCCGAGGGGGTGGTTTTAGATGTACCACCAATACCAGAGGGTATCAGAACCAGAAGGGGGCTACACCACCAAAAGCCCCCCCGGCCACAAGATCTGGCCAGAGTGGACGCAGAACTTAGTGAAGCTATTCCGGAAGTGGCTGACATCTGGCATGTCAACTGTGCCGTTTATGACGCTGTGATGCGGCTCTCTCCAGCGGAGAGGCGGAATAATACTGCCTCACCACAAGAGAGAGCTAACCGGCGCATACGAAAGATGGAGGCCAAGATCCGGTCGGCGAGACAATACGTTTCCCGTATCCAGTGTGTGATGGATTATATGGCGCAGAACAGGCCGTTTACGCCAAGAGTTCGGCGTATTGCCGCCAACGTAAGGCGAATCCATCACACGCTTAACGTGACAGTGTTGCTTACCACCAAGCAACATTGTCTCGATCGGATACGGATGCTAGTGACTTGTAAAAAGTCGCTAGTAAGGCGGGCGAGAGCGATAGCGGAAAATAACCTTTTCCGCAAAAAGCCATCTCGTCTGTTCCAACCGCCTGAGCGTATTGTTGAGAATCCGCCGACCGTAGATCAGGTGGAAAACTTCTGGAAGACGCTTTACGACCAGAAACGTCCGCTAAATCAAGATACTCCAGCCCTGGCACACTTCGAAGCTTTTTGCCAAGAGCTTCAGCAACCTCAAGCAGTGTGCCAACCGATAACGACGGAAGAGGTTCGAAGAGCTCTTGAAGGCTCCAAGAACTTTGCTGCTCCTGGTCCTGATGGGATCAACAACTTTTGGTGGAAAAAACTGTCAGGCACCCACCGCCATTTGGCCAGAATTTTTACCTCTTGGCTAAATGGAGAGCAGCAAATTCCTTCCTGGATTGTCGAGGGGCGAACCGTGCTGCTCCCTAAAAACGGAGATTTGTCCGAACCAAAGAACTATAGACTGATAACCTGTTTAAACGCATGCTACAAAATATTCACACGTATTTTGTACATGCGCATACTCCAAGCAATTGGCCCGGTATACGAACGGATATACGAGCAACGTGGGTCTAAGAGGGGTGTCGCTGGCTGCAAGGAGAACCTGCTTATTGACAGATGTGTCACGCAGGACTCCGTGCAGTATAAGCGGAACCTTTCTATGGCCTGGATCGACTACCGCAAGGCATTCGATATGACATCTCATGAGCTAATTGTTCACTTGCTCAAATGTCTTGCGGTGCCCGGTCCCGTAGTGAGGTGCATAGAACAACTCATGCCGCTCTGGAGGACTCGCTTTACTATAACATCAGGTAATGTCAGAGTCCAGACGGAGCCGGTTGTATTTCAAAGGGGTGTATTTCAGGGCGACTCCCTTAGCCCCCTTCTATTTTGCATCTCACTACTGCCGTTGTCCGTTGAACTTCGCAGAACCCGTGGTTACAATTACGGTACCCCCGGAGATAGGAGGCATAAGGTCACTCATCTGTTTTACATGGATGACCTTAAACTCTATGCCTCTAGCGAGAGGGACTTACATCAGTCTCTCAGGGTGGTACAGGGGTACAGTCAGGCTGTTGGGATGGAGTTCGGCTTGGACAAATGTGCACTGGTTCATCTCAAGAGAGGACGATGCGGTAACTACGGAGAGGATGCGCAGCTTGTTGACGGAAGCATCTTGCACCATCTAGATTTCGGAGAGTCGTACACGTACTTGGGTGTTGAGCAACGCTCCACCCAAGAAGTGTCAACTGTGAAAAACGCTCTCCGCGGCAAGTACCAACACCTTCTCCGGCAGATCTGGTCCTCAGAACTGTCGGGGAAGAATAAGGTGTCTGCAACAAACATGCTTGCCGTTCCGATCATTCTCTACTCTTTTGGGGTAGTGAAGTGGACGCAAAGTGAGCTGCACCAACTCGACGTAGGAACCCGAAAGATGATGCATATTAACCGAAGTTTGCATCCAAAATCGTCCGTTCCACGGTTGTATCTCTCACGACAGCAGGGAGGCCGTGGTCTCTTGAGTTTGGAGTATCTACATAACAGGTGTGCTCTGGATGGAGCCTGTAAAATTATCAAGAGTTCGGATCCCCTCCTCTGCATGGTTCGCGACCATGAACATGCAGGAGTAGGAGCATTTTTACTGAAGGCAGCACAGAGAGCAGCCGATGAGCTTGGTCTCGACTTCGACACTGGGCGGGTAAACCCAAGCTCTGTTACCGAGCTGGAACCCGCTCAGTTAAAAGCCCACATAAAAGCAGCAGAGCAACGCAAACTTCTGCAGCTGCACAAGGATAAGCCCTTACATGGAGTCTTCTACAAGAACATGGAAGACAGGGGCTTATCTGAGAAGCTGACCTTTGCTTTCCTAAGGGCAGCTGGGCTGAAGTCTGAGACCGAAGGGTTCATCATGGCTTGTCAAGACGGTGTCTTTAATACACTTGTCTATCGAAGTCATGTCTTGGGTATGGAGGTCCCAGATATCAACTGCAGGGCCTGCCGAAGGGCGCCGGAGACGCTAATGCACCTGTTGTCGGCTTGTCCGGTATACGCAGTCTCGGCCTATATTCATAGACATGATGGAGCATTACGAGTGCTGTACTATCATCTACGGCACTCGTATGGGATAGACGAGACACCAGTGCTGCCATATGCTCCGGGGGATATTGAGTCCGTTGTGGGAAATGAGCAGTGCCTAATTTACTGGAACTACTCATTTCCTACCGCCAGGCAAATACAAGCTAATAAGCCTGACGTAGTGCTCCTCGACCGCCAACTCAAGACAATGTTTGTTATTGAATTCTCCGCCCCAGCGGAGACAAACATTGTTTTGAAAGAGGAGGAAAAACGGACTAAATATCGAGATCTTCTCTTCGAACTCCGCAGACTTTATCCAGACCACACAGTTAAACTAGTGGTACTAATAATAGGATCCCTCGGTGGTGTGAGGCACACACTGCTTTCGGCATTGAGAACAATACCGGCGGACCCAGTGATCACTGACTCTACGGCGTAGAGAGTGGTCTCTGGTACTGCCAGCGTACCCTCTCTGGTAGCATCGGAGACAGAGAGAAGGGCGACTGGTTTTTAAGTTAAAAAAAAAATAATAATAATAATAATAATAATAATAATAATAATAATAACAACAACTGAATCAATCCAACACCTGTCTTCTGGCTGGACATACCTTGCCCCAAAAGATTATATGGACAGACATAATAAAGTTGCTGGAATAATCCATCAGGAAATCTGTAAAAGAAACGACAATCAAAAACATAACACCGTACTATAAATACTCACCTTGTGCCATCCTTGAAAATAACAAAATCAAAGTGTATTGGGACACACCTATTATAACGGATAGAGAGGTACGACATAACAAACCAGATATTCTGATAATACATAAGAAAGATAAATGGGCCCAAATCATAGATATATCAATACCACTCGATAGTAACGTTAAGACGGCAAGAAATGGAAAATTATTAATGTATCAGGATCTAGCGCATGAAGTAAAGCACATATACCAGCTAAACAATGTTAACATCTTGCCTGTCATAATATCAAGTAACGGCTTAGTGGACAAACACCTACCTACTAATCTGGGAAAAATGGGGGTGTTAGATGGGGATAAGATAATCGCCTTGGCACAAAAAGCTGTCGTACTATCGACATGCCGCACTATTCGCCGTGTGCTAGCCACTGACGGAAACGTTGACCTCTAGGGGCCCCGAATCAGTCAGAAGTTACACCACCAACGTAAGTTGTGAAAGGTAAAAAAAAAAAAATAATAATAATAATAATAATAATAATAATAATAATAATAATAATAATATGAGTGTAATCAACACTTTGGTTTACCGAAGCCGCGTAATGGGTGTAGAGGTTCCTGATATTAACTGCAGGACCTGTCGTCAGGCGCCGGAATCGCTCATGCATTTACTATCTGCATGCTCGGTATATGCAATTTCGGCCTACATCCATCGCCATAACGCGGCGTTACGGGTGCTGTATTACCATCTACGACACTCGTACGGAGTAGACCAGACACCAGTGCTGCCTTACGTCCCCGGAGACATCGAGTCCGTTGTCGAGAACGAGAGGTGCCGAATTTACTGGAACTTCTCGTTTCCGACAATCAGGCTAATTCAAGCCAACAAGCCTGATATAGTCCTCCTCGACCATCAAAATAAGGTGATGTTTGTGATCGAGTTCTCAGCACCTGCTGAGCCAAACATCGCTTTGAAAGAGGAGGAAAAACGGACCAAATATCGTGATCTCCGGTACGAGCTCCAAGTGCTGTACCCAGGCTACTCGGTCAAGATAGTCGTTTTAATAACCGGTGTACTCGGAGGTATGAAGCCTACGCTGCTCTCGGAACTGAAGACCATACCAGCCTGTCGGAAATCAGCCGAATGGCTAGCAGGCCAAATGCAGAAAGCGGTCATCTTGGGGTCCCTTCGCCTACTTAGGGCACATGAATCTGGAATATACAGTCACTAACCCCACAGGTCGTGGGGAGTGGCTGTTATTAGCGCCGGCGCGGCTACCGTGTGGTATCGGTCGGAAAGCACGGCAGCCCTGTCCGGCAACGGTGAAACCGAAAAAAAAAAAAAAAAAAAAAAATAATAATAATAATAATAATGTTGAGAATGTCGAAGCCTTCTGGAAAGGAATCTACGAGACTACGAGTCCATTTGACAATGACACTCCAGCGATAGCAAACTTCGAGGCCCTCTGTCACAGACTTTTAGAAGGGCAAGACGAAGTGTGCCTGGCAATCAGTACGGAAGAAGTCCAACAGGCGCTTGTTGGCACTAAGAACTTCGCTGCCTCGGGCCCAGACGGCATAAACAACTGGTGGTGGAAGAAATTTCCTTCCACTCACCACCGTCTGGCTCGAGTTTTCAACTCGTGGTTGAACGAGGGGCAGCAGATTCCTGACTGGTTTGCCGAAGGGCGAACTGTACTGATCCCCAAAAAGGGGGACCTGTCCAACCCGAAAAACTACAGACCGATCACTTGCCTCAATTCCTGTTACAAGTTATTTACACGTATCTTGTACGCCAGGACTTTGAGGTCAGTTGAGCCTGTATTCCAAGAGATACACGAGCAGCGATGCAGTAAAAAAGGTGTGGCAGGCTGCAAAGAGAACCTATTGATAGACCGCTGTATTGCTCAGGATTCTGTGCAATACAAGCGTAATCTATCAATGGCGTGGATCGATTACCGTAAGGCATTCGATACAACATCACATGCATTATTGTTACACCTGCTCCAATGCCTTGCGGTACCTGCCCCAATAGTGAGATGCATTGAACAACTGATGCCACTCTGGAGAACCCGCTTCACCGTAACATCTGGTGCTCAGCGGATTTCGACAGAGCCGGTATCATTTAGGAGAGGAATTTTCCAGGGCGACTCGCTCAGTCCTCTCCTATTCTGCATCTCACTGCTGCCGTTGTCTGTAGAACTACGTCAAACCCGCGGATACCAATGTGGATCACCCAGCAACCGGAGGCACAAGGTCACCCATTTATTCTATATGGATGACCTAAAACTGTATGCCTCCGGAGAGGGCGAACTCCAAAACTCTCTTAGGGTGGTCCAAGAGTACACGCGGGCTATTGGCATGGAATTTGGGTTGGACAAATGTGCAGTCGTCCACCTCAAGAGAGGACGATGCGGGCTATTCCCTGAAGATGCGCAGCTGGCAGACGGAAGCATCCTAAGACATCTGGATGCCGGAGAGACCTACACGTACCTGGGGTGCAACAACATCACATCCAGGACGTAAAACAAATTAAGGACACTCTCCGCGGCAAGTACAGACACCGACTTCGAAAGATTTGGTCTTCCGAACTTTCGGGAAAGAACAAGGTGTCTGCAACTAATATACTTGCCGTTCCGATCCTGCTCTACTCCTTTGGAGTAGTCAAGTGGACAGTAGATGAGCTGCGTCAATTGGATAGGGATACCCGCAAGATGATGCATATTCACAGAAGCATTCATCCTAGATCGTCCGTTCCTCGAGTGTACCTCCCACGTCAACGGGGGGGCAGAGGACTCTTGAGCCTGGAGTGCATGCATCGCAGAGTAGCGCTGAGTATGGCATGTAACATCTTGAGGAGCTCAGATCCACTCCTGCGGTTAGTGAGAGATCATGAAACCGTAGGAGTGGGCGGATTTTTATTTAAGGCAGCACGCAGGGCCGCAGATGATCTCGGTCTCGTTTTCGACTTCAGGCGAAGAGGCAGGCGAGGTGCTGATGCACAGTCAGTAACTGAGCTTCCGCCAAATCGCCTGACAACCCAAATTAAAGCTGCCGAGCAGAGAAATCTGTTCAGGCAGCACGTCGATAGACCCATGCATGGAGTGTTCTACAACAACATAGAGACACTGGGTTTATCGACAAAGCTGACCTTCTCATTCCTGAGGTCAGCAGGGCTAAAGTCGGAGACCGAGGGATTCATTGTGGCCTGCCAAGATGGTGTCATTAACACCTTGGTCTACCGCAGTCGTGTTATGGGTGTAGAGGTCCCCGACCTAAATTGTAGGACCTGCCATCAGGCGCCGGAGTCGCTCATGCATTTACTATCTGCATGTCCGATTTACGCGACTTCGGCCTACATCCACAGACATAACGCGGCTTTACGAGTGCTGTATTACCACCTTCGGCACTCGTACGAGGTAGACCAAACACCAGTGCTGCCTTATGTTCCCGGAGAGATCGAGTCCGTTGTCGAGAACGAGAAGTGCCGAATTTATTGGAACTACTCGTTCCCGACCGTCAGGCTGATTCAAGCCAACAAGCCTGACATAGTCCTCCTCGACCACCAGACCAAGGTGATGTATGTCATCGAGTTCTCGGCACCTGCCGAGACAAACATCACCTTGAAGGAGGAGGAGAAACGGACCAAATACCGAGATCTCCGGTATGAGCTCCGAGCGCTATACCCAGACTACTCGGTCAAGATGGTCGTCCTGATAATCGGCGTTCTCGGTGGGATGAGGCCTACGCTGCTCTCAGCATTGAAGACCATACCGGCCTGCCAAAAATCAGACGAATGGTTGGCAGGCCAAATGCAGAAGGCAGTCGTCTTAGGGTCCCTGCGTCTACTTAGGGCACACGATTCTGGAATCTACAACCACTAACCCTGCGGGATGTGGGGAGTGGTTGTAGATAATTCGCTGGCGCTTCCCCTGTGAGAATATCGGAGACACGGGAGAACTGTCCAGCATCGCTAACGCGAAAAAAAAAAAAAAAAAAAAAAATAATAATAATAATAATAATAATAATAATAGCTATAATAATGGAACTTAAATATATGTAAAAATCAATTAAACTTACCTAACACAGCTTCCTATTTTTTGCTTTTAAATTATATAGTTTACGATTTTGCACAGTTGTCTCTTTCTCCCTGTTTATAATTATGTTTATAAGTATATTAAGTTTATGTTGTATTGATATAATTAATTAAAATGGTCCATAGTATCTTCCGTTATTTTATGTGACTTTTACTTTACTAATAATTATTAATAATAATAGTTCTATTTAAATGGTACATAACAAGCAATATTCTAAGATGAGGATGAGTCCCACAACACAAGCTTTGCTTAGGTAACTCCCCGTCACTTAAAGAAAATATATAGTCTGTAAATATAATCAATAACATTATTAACTATTCATTGTAACTGTAATCATTGTAACAAAGTTATATGAATAAATTAGTTACTTACTTACTTACTTAAACTAAACTAAACATCAAGAGAAAGGGAATAGTGCATAATATTTTTATAATGTTTATTGGTATTCATTTCAATACAAAAAAAAAAAAAAAATGTAGAACATGGAGTGCCACAAGGTTCGGCACTTGGCTTATTACTTTCTTAATTATAAATTATTAATTACTACTCAAATAATCATGTTTGCTGATGATTAAACTGAAACTTTAACTGCAGAGAGCCTTGCGGAAGTTTAAGGATAAGTGAACTTGACTATGCAAACAATTATAATTTGTGGAAGGTTTGAATTGAAATAGACGCGAATTAAAAAATTAATAAAAACAAGTGAAATTATTTAAATGACGTAAAATCTGCGACGAATTGTTCTTAGGGTCTCAAGTAACTTGAGTCCAAGAATTTTGCGATGCTCCAAACCGATTTTAAGATAGAGCAGCTGAAATCGTTACAAATCTGGCGTGCAATTATACTCGATTCGGTTAAAAATTAGTGATCCATAGAAGGTTAATCACGAGAAAAAATCCTTGAACTCAAAGTATAAGTTACTTGAGGCCCAAATAAGGATTTGGCACAGACTTTACGTCATTTCGTTAATTTATTTGTCTTTATGAATTTTTTAATTTACGCCGATTTTAATTCAAAATTTTTACAGTTTTACAGTTTTACAGCATTGTTAACAATAATTTCGGACATAACTTGGTATCACCTGATTCTAGGAAGAATATGATTTTGATTATTTTGAAAATAATTAAGAAATGTTAAAAAATAAATCTGTAAATGCAGTGCAAACATAAAATTATATTTCAGGCCTTGTTGTCCATAATTACAGTTTACATTATTTAAAGCTATCGAAAATATTATCTAGGTAACCACCCGTTCATATTTTCCCTTTCATTACACGTCTTTGTGTGAGATGTTCACCACGCGGTTATAATTTATTAGTTTCATTTATAACAAAAATTGAGAAAAAGTAGATATCGAAGAGATGAAAGTGATCACGGAACGGCGATGACGATTTGTTGAAGAAAATAAAGAAATGGAACGGAGGATTGATGTGATAATTTATCTGAAGTACTGTCAGCCTAGGATGTCAAAAACTTAAGGAAGATCTATATTGTTGATAATTCTATTTGACATTTGCCAATGTGTAGTATATGGTTGAGCTTATACAAGATATAAGACAAGGCCGAAAAATACCTTACACGCGTATAACATACAGTTTATGGTTGAACTTATTCTTCAAGTAAGTCAGTACCAAAAATAAGCCGTGTAAAAAATGCGGTCATGTTGACTTGGCGATACTAACAATCTAATTAGACGAAATATCATTGCTGATATTGGGTGAACATTTTAGTACAGCTAGCAGTAAATAAGCCTGCGCTGGAACCAGATGTATCTACATGATGGAAATGTCCCATAACAATTTGTGGACTTAACTTTGATACACATATGGAAATTTAACAAATTACCCTTCAGTAGGCAATTGCAGGTTAGAGCCTTCAAAGTTAAGTTATAATAATAATGATTAATAATGATAATAATAACACGTTCTTATTATCTTCCATCTAAAAATACAATTATTTATTGATTTTATAAAACAAACCATGAAAAATACATGATGAAGTTAAGCGGTCACAAATTCACAAGAAATCATGATCATCTTTATTACACTTAACCATATTACCGGAGTGATTAAAAAAATTCTGAGGTTATTTCCTCGGATTCTAAAAAAAAGGATAATTTCTCAGTGTACCAGGATCAGTATTAGCAGCACTGGGTACGGCCCTGTTGGGCTTAGTGTAACACAAGGAGGAGGGGTTGATAAGATGTTAGTGACAGTACAACTTAGTGATAAACTAATAATAAAAAAAAAAAAGAGAAAGTTTCCCATGATATCTAATCTGTAAGCCTTCCAATAAAATACAAAAATGTGTAATGTATGATTCACATTATACAAGATATAAGACAGGGCAGAAAAATAGTTTACACAGGTATAATACACAGTTTATGGTTGAACTTATTCTTGAAGTAAATCAGTACCAAAAGTCAACTATGCAAAAAATATGTTGGGTTGGCAATAAAGAAGACGCAAAAAGTTTTGTACATGTACCATTACAAGTGATTCGTTTCTATAGAAATGTATAAGAAGTTATACCATATAGTGTGTAATATCAAGTCTTTTCAGCATCAAATACCCTCAAAACCAATTATTGTGGAGACAAAATAATTAATTTCAAAGATGTTAAGATCAGGTACCATGCTAAACTTTTAAGATGGAAGATATTAGATGAAACTTTTAATCAGAGCTGAACGAGAAATTTAAAAACTATCAAGGTTTAGTTTTCGAGGAGTTCGAGGGATATGAATTTACACATTTCCCATTTGAGCTAAACACAAGCCCTTCTGTACTTATAAGAAAGCTTTTGTGATATGATTACGAGAAATAGCTTTCATTTGATCAATACATTTAGATGATGCATTGTTGTTTTGAAAAAATTTCGAAGAATATTTAAAAACATTAAAATGACTATAGAATTTAATTCGTTAGGCTCCTGTTAAACTATAAGTGAACTGTTTTAGCTCAAGTTTTAGATGCAAATATTATGGTTTTATATTTGACTCTGATATGTTATATCTGACTCCTAAAAAAAAAGAGAAGTAAGTTAGAGGTGTTTTAAAATCTCATGAGCTGTGACCTTCATGTGCGCAGAGACATAATCTCTCCCGTCGACTTAGATACACTTCTTAAAAATATTATATTTATTGTTTACAATTTATCACGAGCTCTTGTTTATGTATACGGCAAGGCAGCCCCCAGTGTCTTCAAAAAAATACTTATAACGCAAAACAAACTTTGCCTCTTGCGCATGTCGCGGCTCATAAGATTCTGAAACACCTCTAATTAATTTGCTGTAAATTTTTCGACCAAAATTTTCGAGATTACACAGTCAGTACGCTTATTGGTGCAATTATGATGCTACTATAACAATGTCAGATATGTACCATATCTATATAGGTTAGATGGTTAGAAAAATTATCAAATGATATAAATAAAATAGAACTTCAAAATTTTTATTTAGAAATTTTACTGTCTCTTCTCATCTGTGACAGGATGGGGTGCAGTTTGCAGCAACTAAACTTGCAATTATTTCTAAAGTATGGGGGAAAAATCAAATTAGGTACATTAATTATTTACAACTTTTGGCTTCTGTTTCTAATGTAAATAAATGCAAATAAATGTGAAATTTTGCTGTGTATTCATACTACAACAGCAGTGTTGTACATATTAATAGAATACCGCCCATCAAGTTCCATTGTTAAAAAACTTAAGGTGGCCATTCCCTAGAAAGAGACATCCGATAGGGAAATATTTACTATTTTTAGCTATAACTTTATTTTCTTAGTGCGTATATTTAAATAAACTGTAAGAGTACCTAAGTAGAACCATAACAAGACTATTACTATGAATTTTCACTCAATAATTTAAGTGGTTTGCAAAATAGCTCGATCTAAATTTAAAAATTGTGTTAATCTTCCTATTTCGTAGTTTTAAATCGAGCTATTTTGCAAACCACTGAAATTATTGAGTGAAAATTCATAGCAATAGTCTTGTTATAGTTCTACTTAGGTACTCTTATATTTTATTTAAATATACGTACTAAGAAAAAAAAGTTATGGGCAAAAATAATCAATATTTCCCGATCGGATGTCTCTTTCTAGGGAATGGCCACCTTAACCTGATGCTATTATTGTTGAATATTGTTAAATAACTCCTTAAACATAGGGCAATGGAGCGAATCAAGACATTTGGCTATTCGCGTCATACACAGGGTGTAATCAGTTTCATCATGTCATTAAAAAAAACTGGTAATGCGGACCGATTAGACAAACAAAAAACCTTTGTGACTTTTCCCTCTAGGGGCACTTTGAGAAAAAAACTGATCTGGGTCAATATTTTTATATTATGATAGACAACTATTGAGAACCACTGCTTTTCTTGGCAATGGATTTGTAGTTCCCAATTAAGTATACAACTTTTAAATTGTCATAAAAAAGTGCTGGCCGGCACACGCGGTGTCAAAGGATCATCGACCGCCTTTGATGTACCGCCTCAACCGAACTGAGACAAGTATAAAGAGGTAAATAATTCGTTCCCTCTTCGTGCACAATTGCAATCAAATAATGGCCATAGAGGTTTAAACAGAGCATTTATTTACATGTGTGTTTTTTAATTTGGAACAAAATATTGGATTGTATATAATTTAGAGAATTTAAATGTGGTTTATTAACATTTGTAACATAAATGAGTGTCCTGGGTTAAAAGCTTACTACCTACCTAAATGATTCAAAATCTCTGCATCTGCGTCAATACCACAGTTCGGTATGTCGAATTAAGGACATATGCACTTCGTTCAACACTAAACACTAAACTATCAACTAACCTTGTCAATAAAGAAAAATAAAATAAAAACTTGGTACAAAAGCCAAAAAGGAATACAAAAAGAACGAACAAGTAAGTTGTGTCTGTACGTAATCAAGAATTTGACAACTTGAACGGTAAGTCAATAAAATAAATCTTAACTATAAATACACAATGATGCGAAATTCAAAAATAACAAAAACAACGAACGGCGGGTTGGACGTGTGTACATAACGAAATACCCACAGTAACTAAAATATTGCACAAGGGAGAGTTATAGTTTTCTTCAGATCAGATCTAGATCTAAACCTACCTCAATATTCCAGCAGTTCTCAAAAAATTTTATTGAAAATTTGCGAAATTTTTGTTTATTTATTTTCTCCAGACCCAATGTTATATAAGATTTTCTTGTTTGTCTTTTCGTTCCCTACCACCAGTTTTTTTTAATGACATGAAACTAATTACACCCTGTATTTTGTCAAAAATAATTTTGTAGCAGATAAAAGGTTTAGAAATACTTAAACAGAGTGGGCATTATCTAAAGATTTTTAATGTTATTAGTAATAATTTTGGAGAACCCCAAATAGTTATTCACCTCAAGAATTAATACTAAGTGTAAAGATTTACTATTTGTGGTATAAACACCCTACTGCCTTAGTGGTTGATGCGTTCACTAATCGTATTACTTTATTTATTTTTTTAATTGTCTTATTTATATTAATGTCCTGGCGGAGTTTAGCTATAGCTACTCTTCCACCCAACCAGGACAGACGCACACACAGACATCTTCACAACGACCATTCCCTGCGACATTGCCATCTGCCGCAGCCTAACGTGTTAGCACTGAGCCACCGAGTCGGTATGGGAAAGTAATTTCTTTTTTTCTAATACATTCCCACCCTTCTCAATGATTCTTACCGTTATTAGAAATATTATGAATGATGGAAAAAAAAACTAATTTCACCTTGTCAACAATGTTAGTATCCCATGTACAAGAAACTCTTTCGGTAATAGCAGGGAGAATAAACAGAAAGCTTTCATAATAAAAAAAGAAAAGAGAAAAAGAAAGATCAAAATGTAGAAGATACAATAAATATTTTAATTTTATCTTTAGGGAATTAAACGTTGATAAATCACAATGGCGCTGTACAATAATGAACTGCGTTTTGTCACGAATTTCATCACGATACTTATGGCGCAGCAATTAATGTTATATTGGAATTTTTGACTCAAAATCGTAAAGGAGTATTTTACAGTTCTTTTTAAATACATCAAATTCAGCAATTTCTCTATTTTTTTTGTGGAGGATGTAGTAAATAACCCCGTAATTAATCGACATTTTAAAGGCGTTTGTAAATTACCGCTACCAAGGCCCAAGTACTTTAAAATTGAGATACTAACGTCGCTTTAGAATTTTTAGGAAAACAATGTTCTTTCGAAACACTAAAATTTTAAAAGTTACCAAAGAAACTTATAAAGTTACTTGCTTTAGTAACCGTCCATAAAGTACCGACCTTTGCGTTAATTGAAGGCCAAACTATTAAAATTTTTGAGCAGAGGGCTGACGTTAGAATTTCAGATATTAAAACACCATGATCTGGTTAAAAGCAACCAAATTTGATATTGCCTTTTTTTCCACGGATAAACTTGAATTATGTGCAGCAAGAACTGTGTAAGGCGTACTGAGAATATTAGAGGAAATATTAGGAAATTATTTATTACTTAAGAGGGCCTTAGAAACAAATGTCCTCGCAAACTATTAGTCGTTGTTTAAAATTAGTACTAACACAAAGTGACATAGATACATATATATATTTACAGTAAACATCATACGAATTGCTGCCACATCATCGGCCTTTGGTGAGGATGTGAATATAGAACCTATAGGAGGCATGGCTGGATCTGCTAAAAGATCTTAATTTTTTTGTGATGTGCTACACAGAATTATTAGGTACGGCAAGAGACGATATTCAGCAAATGGTATAGCTTTATTAGCATATTATGTAAAACTAAATATAGTAGTCTTTCATAATTTATTTACTAGATAAGATTGTATCGGTGCAACTTAAGTAATATATGAATTGTTTTACTAAACTACCTAAAGAGCACAAGTACGTCCAATGAACATCCACTGGACGTACTTGCAATAAAATTGTAGACGCCCAATGGCCGTCCTTTTTTTGTCCAGAGGACTTTCATTGAACGTCCACTGTATGTCCAGATGTCACAAAAATCTGTATCCAGTGGACGTCCATAACACGTCCATCACAGAACATGGACGTCCAATGGATGTCCAGAAGCAGCAAAAATCTGCATCCAATGGATGTCCATAACATGTCCATAGAGGATCCGGACATATATGAGCTATATCTTAATAGTGGTAGTTGTTAAGATTTAGATTACCATATGTAGGAACATTGGACGCAATCGATACTTTAAGGCATAATTATCGAGTCTAAATAAAAATAATAGAAATTTGTGAAAATTGCAATTTAAAATTTTGGGCAATGAATAAAACTACAAAGGTGTAAAAGAAAACAATCTAAATTTCAGTGAGATTTCAAATCTGTCGAGAACTATTCCTTCAGAACATGAAAAATTTTTTTTTTTAATTTGCCCGTTCTTTTCACGAATTTCAATCACAGTTTCAGTTTATCAAAGCTTCTCCATTTAGCATTGGTGTTATGTTTTAAAATATTGGCTTGGGTCCCATACTACAACTACCCACATAACATCTCGTGGATATGTACAATAATGTACATCCATAACATATACATTAGATGCTGGAATTTGAATATGTATTTTTAAATATCCATATCATTTGAAATGTATATTCAGCTACTTACATCTATCAGTGTCATATACAATGTATGTTGCTGGAGGTATATAACAAAATAATTTATATATACCATGTCCATTAAGGTACAATTAAATTATACATGTACTCAAATTTTGTATCATTTTCTGATACGCATGCGCCACTAATTTGTGGCGTGGTGCGCCTGCGCATCATTCGTTTACGGATTGTATGGAAGTTAATGTGATGGAAGTTAACCGTATTGTATTTTATATTTACTTATTGCTATATTATGCTGTTACATTTGCATGAAGCTCCCATAATGTAAGAATATATTTATTATAATGCAATTCTTTAGATTTGTAAATATATAATCTTTTAGGGTTAGAAATTTTGCAAGTTTCATATTTAACTCATTGTGGCAGGTGTGTGTTTAGTTAAGATGGTGCTAAGCGACAGAGGCCTATTGGTGTTATATCAAGTCATATTGGGTATGTATTTTATAAATATAGTGAATAAAAATTACATATGCTCATATTATAAAACTTACTGATAGTTGAGAATGTTTTAAACACATATGTAGGACATGAGTAACTATAGAATTATACAATTTGTTAAACTACCAGAAGGTATAAAAGTATACGTAAATATTGTGTAATAATTAGGTTATTTTGTAAATGTAAAATTTGTATATGTTTAAAATAGTTATATACTTAATATATATTTCTTGTTAAACTATCTGTGTTTTATTACCTCTTATATGGATACCTCTGAGTAGTTCCCACGAACATCAAGACACTTGAACACTTTCATTCGATGCGTGTTGCACCAATCGTGGTGATATCATCGAGGTGATTAAAACGGTTCGTTTTAGTCATCTCCCAATGATGCTAACATGTTTGGCACAACACCAGTCGAGTGCAGGGTTCAATAAGTGTTTTGATGTCCGTGGAAACTACTTCAGAGATATATAATGTATATTCATAAAATATGCGATTGTGTATATAATGTGTGTTTCATATCCAGTGAATGTACATTGCATATGTTTATGTACATTCATTGGATATAAAATAGATATGGAAGTCGGCGACAAACGTACATGCTGGGAATGTTAATTCCACATCCATTAGATGTACGTTAGATATACTTTCTCCATCTTGTGGATAACATATCCATAGATTAAATATACAGTATATGTACATTGCATATCATTTTGTTATGTGGGTAGATAGTAAATCTAAATTATACAAGGTATACCACCAACAAGATATGGTCCATATTATATTTCCAGTAGAAAAATTTAAAGATGTCTATATGAACTGTGATTTACAATTACTAACATCGCAAATATACTGAAATTGACTTTATTTATAAATTCTTTACATTTTAAGCAAAATTCCTTTTGACACATTATTATTACCACACTGTTGATACTTGTTTGTCAGGTAAATACAAACGTAGGTACATTCAGACTAAACACACACATAAGGTAAATGAAATTAACTATAAATAGAAAAGTAGTTTATTAAATATTATCATCTTGGGCACTTATTTCTTCATTCCTCGTTGGATTCTGTGAAGGGTAGTTCTACTGTATCTATTCTTATTTTGAGAGTTGTTTAACTTTACAAAGGGCTACGATTCACATACGGCAAACTAAAACAGTTCAGCACGCGACCGATTGCCAAACATAAATAAGTTTATAATAGAAATGTAGGGTTAGGTTTTACTTGTGCCACCGGGATTGGCGTCGGCATGCAATCGTTTGCGGCATTGCCAAACCTGACAAAATATGTGACCTTCAATATATTGCCATAACATAATATATTATAATAACATTTAATTATCTATTCGACAAAATATTAAATTAAACAATAGATTGTAAATATATATTATTATGATGCCCCATTTATTTATATTATGAAGAACTTGGAGAGGGCACTTAAAGCTGTTAAAAACATATTAGCAGAACTGGCTACCTCGCACTCATGCACATTTAGGGCGGGAAACACGAACTTGAAAACAATTAGCCTACAGCACGTTTAGTTTTTAATTATAATTCATCAGGATTTAAAAAATATTTTTAATAAATTTAAATAGTAATGGAATGTGTAAAGAAAAATGTGTTTATTTTAGTAGTTATCAATTAATAATAATTAAGATCTGTGAGTAGCTGTAATTCAAAAGAACAAAAAATTGTTTCAAATGTGTTTTTAATTTGACCTTTCCTACATTTTGCGGAAAGAGCACATGTTCTAGGGCGAGAATCCCGATGATATGTCGAAGATTTATATTTTCTTTTTCGATAAACGCGTGGAGATAAATCAACAAACATTACCTTATATGGATCTCTGAACACTTATGAACATAACATGGACGTCCAGTGGATGACCTTTTTCTGTACATCCACTGGATATCTTGGTATGGACGCCCATTGGACGTACAAGATATGTCCATGGACATTCGGACTAGTTCTAGACATAAAATGGGCATCCACTGGATGTTGTGTGCTGTCTGGGATATAAATAAATGAAATAAAATTGCAATAAAATGCGTTAAACATCTACAATGTAAACTGTAATTATGGAGAACAAGCCCTAAAATATAATTGCACGCTTAAACGAACTTACCTTAGTGAAGTTTGATTGTAATTATGTGAGGGCCTTGTTCGACGTAATTATAGCCCCCCCCCCTTTAATTTTATCCCAACCCAAAATACCAAAATATTGCAATTGAGACTTTAACCATAATGAAAGGGAAAATATGAAGGGGTGCTTACCTATGTAATATTTTCGATAGCTTTAAATAATGTGGGTGGCATCTAGCGGAAAGCAGTGGTATTACAATGTAAACTGTAATTACGTCGAACAAGGACCTCGTATAATTACGATCAAACTTCACTAAGGTAAGTTCGTTTAATCGTACAATTAATCAATAACCAATAACACCAAAGTGTTTGGGAAAAATATTTACTCCTTTTTGCAGTCGCGGACAGAATGATACCCTCTACTTTCAGATCCACAAAGTCATTCCAGATAACAGACGCATTTTTTCACTATATCTTTGAGTGCACCCCTATGATAGAATTTGGAGCTTCTGATTTCTGATCACTAAATAAGAATTATATTTCAGCTTATTTACATATAGAGTTATTGGTGTGGACATCGGCGCACACAGTGCGCGGGGGTAGTATTCATTTAGGTCGGATGACATTTATCTAGAAACGTTTCCTCTATTAATTCATAATTTTTAGCGGTTCATTTTTTTGGAATTTTTCATAATAAACTGCATATATAATATATGCAACCTTCAAGAGGTCTATCAACAGTTGTGTGTTGACTTGATATAATCACATAATATTTAATTATGGTGATATTTCACCGCATATGGCCACATCCGTATGGAAAACTGTGCATTCTATTTTTGCGTGACCTAGTGTTCCGTATTTCTGTTGGGGTCGTAGTGTGATTTTACTTTCTTAAAAGTCATGGATTGACCTAATTTCATACAATTGGGTCGACCATTAAAAGACTGAGGAAAATATCAGATAGCGCTCCCAATAGAATATCCAATTCAATGCACAAGGCTTTTATTTTGGTTCCAGTGATCTCATTCTATTAATATTTGTTTTTGTGTATTACTTATTATCAATATGCAAATTAAATCAACAATAATTATTAGATTATATTATAGTATGGTAAAGCAAAAGAACATAAAAAGTAAAAATTATACATTTATTTATATTTTATGTTGAAATTATACGCCAATATTATCATGAAAATGGTCTCATCGTAACATTTTATTAGCTTGTTTTTGCACACTTTAAAAACCGGGGTGTTTTGTTTAATAAATTCTATATTAATAACTGACGAATATTTTAAATTTTGGGAAAAAGTAAGAAAACTTGGTTACATTGAAAACATCAAAATAATAGCAGCAAACAATATAAGCGAATATGTTTCGGTTAGTAAATCAAACAGAAAGAAAATAGAGTAGGCATTATGGGCCCATGAAATTCGAATATGTTTATCCAGTCAATTTGAAGATTTCTTGAATGCGACCGAAGATGCGATTGATTATATTTGTCACCTAGATGTTTGTCTGTAACACAATATATATTATCGTGGTCGTTGAATACAAGTTTTATATATTTCATATAGGTACTTTAAATGTTTCTATTCTTTATTTTTACTGTATTTTTCTTTATTTTTATATTCTAAATGTCATATTATGACAATTCAGAAATCGGGAATTTTAGCTTGGTGACGTGAGTCGGGGTTGGTTCTGCCGGCGCGGAAAGATTTTTATGTAAGTATGATACGATTTATCTTACCTTGTACTTTTTTAGGGAATTCCGTAATATCTAAAGTTAATATGGCCAGTTTATCATCAACTGCAGTAAATTTTGATGTTGGCATATGTAGAAGGTCCTGTATTGCTAGAGGAATTCGCGAGAGACTTCGGTGTATGATCTTCAGATCTTCTTGAACAGTTGGATCCATAAATGCCTGTTGAGCCTGTGTAATAACAACTGCGTCATCTGGATTCAACTGCAGTACTATTAGTTTGACGTTTTCAAAATGGCAAAAATAGTATGATCCGCCTCTGGCCAAGTTTCCCACCGTGTTATAATGGGCGCTGGAAGTAATGGTGTATTTCTTTAAATAACCGTACACAATGTGCTGCTTTCTGGAAACCTTTCTTTAAACTAGATATTAAATTATCAACATTAGCGTAACACCCTCTAATAGTTTCAGCAATTCTGTGGAGTCCATGTGCTAGACATCTTACATGCAGCATATTGCGATATGTTTCCTTCATAATTCGTCCTGCAGCTATCATATAATTCACTCCATCAGTAAGAAATAATAAGACCTTGTCCTTATTTTCTACATACAGGGTGTAATTAGTTTCATGTCATTAAAAAAAAGTGGTGGTAGGGAACCACAAGACAAACAAAAAAACCTTACATAACATGGGGTCTTAAGCTCATAGTTTTGGAGAAAAAAAATAAACAAAAATTTCGCAAATTTTCAATAAATTCTTTTGAGAACTGCTGGAATATTGAGGTAGGTTTAGATCTAGAGCTGATCTGAAGAAAACTATACTCTAACTATCCCTTATGCAATATTTTAGTTACTGTCATGTCGGTGTTTTGTTATGTACACACGTCCAACCCCGCCGTTCGTTGTTTTTGTTATTTTTGAATTTCGCGTCATTGTGTATTTAAGTTAAGATTTATTTTATTGACTTACCGTTCAAGTTGTCAAATTCTTAATTACGTACAGACACAACTTACTTGTTCGTTCTTTTTGTATTCCTTTTTGGCTTTTGTACTTGTAGTTTTTATTTTATTTTTTTATTTTTCTTTATTGACAACGTTAGTTGATAGTTTAGTGTTTAGTGTTGAACGAAGTGCGTATGTACTTAATTCGACGTACCGAATTGTGTATTGATACGGATGCAGAGATTTTGAATCATTTAGGCAGGTAGTAAGCTTTTAACCCAGGTCACTCATTTATGTTACAAATGTTAATAAACCACATTTCAATTTTCTAAATTATAAACAATCCAATATTTTGTTCCAAATTAAAAAACACACATGTAAAGAAATGCTCTGTTTTAACCCCTATAGCCATTATTTGCTTGCAATTGTGCACGAAGAGAGAACGAATTATTTATAGTAGGGGAGCCCACGATGCTAAATGGGGATTTACTCTAGCGTCGTGGGGACCTATTGGATTTTGAAGACTAGATGGTAGAAAGAAAAAAAGGTTATATGATTTATACCCTTTCACCGGTGAGGGAAGCGTCTACAGACTTTCAAAAATGTAAAAAAAACAGTCACATGGAAATACTCGAGCGCGTCAGATATTGATAGTGTATATGCCCCACGTGTCTCCGATGACGGAGGTATGTTAATCTGCCGGTTTTCATGGTGGGGGTGGCCGTACGGAAGTGTTAAAAATGGGAAAAACTAAAAATTTACTCGAGCGCGTCAGATATTTAGAGGGGATGTTAAGTGAACCCGAACGAAGCTCCCATTCAAAAGACTGACCATTCAGATGTGACGCAAGCTCGTGGCGGCTTTTTGAAAATGCAAAGAAAAATCGCCATTTGGAAATACTCGAGCACGTCAAATTTTCATACAGATGGTTTAGCTTGATGTCCTGTTCGTGCTGATCAATAATCTGACGATTGTTTGGAGGGATTTTCTTAATCTGACGATTTGAAAAAAAAATATTTTTATGATTTTTTTAACCACTGAATGTGACAAATAAAATGCACGGAAAATAGCATGCAAATAAAAGAAAATTACAAATTTTGTTGAAATTTGTAAAGAAAGTTTTTTATTTTATTTTCTGCACACGTAAATCTATTTCTTTTAATTATAATACATATAAACACATATATTTTATGTATATATACTTTCGGTAATCTCTTTCTCTTGATGAAATTACAAATGATAAATAAATAACAGGTAAAAAAAAATTATGACAGGGGTTAATAAAATACGATATTTTTAAACTTTTTGATAGTTTTATTGATGGGTAATAAATTTACAGAATTCACAAAAAATTAATGAAACAAAATAAACATGTTAAAAATATTTTTTTTTGATTTTCATCTTCATCCGTGGAATTATCATCATACAGCAAGTCTGGTTCGATTTGATCATCAATTTCATCCACAGCCTGCATATCTATAACAAGAAATCGTTTGTAATACTTGACAATATATTTTTTATTTAATGAAAAGCGTATTATTAAAGTATTGAAAAGTAAATGTACCTGAATCTGGAGTATCCCCTAGAATATCTGGTGTTATGACTACATCTTCATATATATTCTGGTAATTGATCACCAATGACGTGATGTCTGGCGTGTGGGAACGGTGCGAGAGAGTGAGAGACAGAGAAAGAGTGAAAGGGACAGAGATGCGCGGAGTGGGGAATACGTGCTTCACTACGGTGCACGCGCTAAACTTTATTGACGATTTTTGTTACTTCGGCTTGTGGAAATCGGCAGATTATATTTTTCCCATTATCCTTGAATTATTTCCTTCAAAACAAAAAAAATTCGACCGCGCTCGAGAATGTCGAGGTGACGTTTTTTTTTTTGCAAGTTTGTGACCCTCCCACTCGTCAGCGTCACGCTGAAATCGTCAGATTATTGAAACGCACACTTTTCAGCATGTAATTAACCCATCACACCTTAATCTGACGCGCTCGATATTTCCAATTATGGATTTTTTTTTACTATTCTGATCGGCTGCCCTACACGCACGGCCCTATATAGAGGGCTTAGATATGGTGGAGGTACTCAACAGGGTGCAAGGTATTCCCTATATGTTAATCTGCCGCGCTTGAGTAAATCCCAAAATCCCCTATTGGGCTCCCCTACTATTACCTCTTTATACTTGCCCCAGTTCAGTTGAGGCGGTACATCAAAGGCGGTCGATGATCCTTTGACACCGCGTGTGCCGGCCAGCACTTTTTTATGACAATTTAAAAGTAGTATAATTGGGAAGTACAAGTCCATCGACCAAGTAAAGTAGTGGTTCTCAATAGTTGTCTACCATAATATTAAATATATTAACCTAGATCAGTGGTTTTCAAAGTGCTCTTAGAGGGTAAAGTCATAAAGGTTTTTTGTTTGTCTAGTCGGTCCCCATTATCAGTTTTTTTTAATGACATGAAACTGATTACACCCTGTATTTGTCACCCCATAACTTTGGTACACTTGAATTCATTGCCTTCACTATAATGCAACAATTTGTCGTTTCTACAACTGTAGAGGCGATCAAGTGTCCACGCATTGAACAATTTTCCTCCAATGCACCCACTAAAACATTTTCTACCTTCTCACCACAAGCATTGGTGGTTTCGTCCACACTAACCCAGACGTTATTTCCCAGTAAGCTCAGAAGAAATTTTTTGTCTAACATTATCACACTACGTTGATAAATATTTTCTTCTGAGTGTAGTTTCAGACGGCACCTGAACGTTGTTATATTTGCTACTAATGCAGTTTTCCAAAACTTGTCTAAAAAGTGGATTAGCTAGTTTTGACCACGGTATGTTACATCCCACCATCACTTCCACTAAATCTGAATTAAAACTGCGTTGACTATCACTATCAGTAGAGCCACTAGCACTAATATGCTTTTGTGAGGAAATATGTCTATTAACATTTGTTTTAGATGTCCAAGAAATTATTTTGTTACAACTACTACAATAAAGATCTGTTCCATCAAACTGCAGTTCTGAGAAATGGCGAATCCACAAGTCTATTGCAGCCGGAGAAGCACTAGCCATTTTTGTATACCGCCGACTCTGTATAATTTCACACCAAGTTTGTAGATACATACGTACGTACATAGGGCTAGATTTATACTACGGTTTGCAAAACTGCGATCGAGGATCTTTTCCCCTTATTAAATGTTGACGTAAATGCCAATAATTGCCACAGTGTAGGTAAAAAGCGATTTTGAAATGTTTCACAATTTCGGGGGTGTCATATGATTAAAGGAGATAAAGCCGTATAAAACATAATAGTACCTCCGTAAAAAGTAATTTATTGATGACACTCGGTCGGGGTCGAATGTCTTTAACACAGACATAAAAAATCAACTATGATTTTAGGTAATTGTCAGCACGTTTCACAAATGTAGTAGATTTCCAATAAAAGTAGGTTATACGTATTAACATAAAATGAAATAAACACGCCACACTTTAAACAGAACAGGAAAGTGTGTGTTTACTTCAAAATTGGCTTTTTACTTGCTAGTTACGTTCTACTTGTTTCTGTAAGAACTATTACCGTTTTTAAGTCAAATTTATTACTAAAAATACAATGTAGCTGGTAATAATATATATTTCACCACTTCGTCGTTTTTCTGATTGTCTCAGTAAATGTTTGAAATATAATATTACGTACATATGAGAGCTATCTCTGGCACCGAGATAAACTTCCTGATCTCTGGATCATAGATCTGCTACACTACAGCACTCAGGATTTACTCATATAGTGACCTGGTCTGGTTAAAGATTCTAGTAGAAACTTTTTACAGTTATTTTCTCTAGTCTTCCTAATTTAGGAGGACTAAGGAAATTTCACTCGTGCGCAATTTTCCACTTTTTTCTAATATCTTGCCTCTCCGAATGGGCCCGTTCAGACGTATTTTTTTTAATTTTAGGAATCGAAAGTAGAACAGTTTTTAAGACAATTTTCAAATTTTGAAGTTTTTATTCGAACGTTTAAGCCTTTAAATAAATTACCAAAGCTGGATCGCTCGAAAACGGGGCGGAGTTTTGCGTGACGTCACTTTGCATATGCTGATAGGGTGACAGTCAAGATTTAATAAGCATGTGGCGCGTGTTATTGTGTATCTGTATGGAAACGGTGTTTGATTGTTAAATTATATTGCTGGAAACAAACACCTTTTTTCTTCAAACGTCAGATTAAGCCATGTCAGGGTATTAAAGTTTGACGGATTATAATGGACTATTGACTACTTATAGCAAACTCAAACACCCTAGTGTTCATGCAAAATGACGTGACGAGTCGGCGAAGCTCTTTCTACTGAAACCCAATTTTTAACATTAAATATCTAAGGATTGGATATACTTATGAAGCTGAAATTTTAACAGCTTATCTAGATGACCGAATACTCTTGAATGCCATTAATTACGAAAAAAGATGATCGATCGATGATAACATTGTTTTCATATACAGGGTGTCACAAAAGTTAAGGTTACCGGGTGGAGGGCTGCTAGGCCAACTCATGATTCACCTGAGTGTCTAAATATGACCTTAGTAAAGAACGGTTAGTTTTTGAGATATTGACACTTTTATGAATTTCGTGAAATCGACAACTTAGATCAGTTTTCGCGTGCCATAGCTACAAAAATCTGTATTATAAGATTCTAATTTTTGTTACGCCACCCTGAATAGTTCTGCTGTTGATCACAGTCTTAAATAAAATTAATGGTGCCATACTTCTGGAAAAAAAAGACATTTTTGCCCGATTCATGAGTTACATTTTTTTCATTAGCTAACTTGGACTCTTTATATTGTAAAGAAAAATACCAATATGACCAGTTAAGTAGCCTAACTGTCAGATAAAATTTATCTGGCAGATAAACTGGTTTTCAATGTGCAGGTAAAATTTACCGGAGGGTTAAACTCACTATCTGAAAGTAAATTTAGCAGAGAGTTGAAAGTACCAGTTAAGGGTTTATTCTACTGTTAGTGGATTTGCACATGCGCATTTGGTTCAATTTCTGACAATTCTAAAACATTCTAACCTAATAACCAATGTGATTGATTGATATGTTCGTTTTTTAATTTGTGATTTATATTAAATATATTATTGCCAACAATGAATAATAATAATAATAATATTCTGGATATGAGTGATGATGACAGTGATATTATACAATTTATAAAGTATGAAAGGAGACCCTATACCATAAGGTAAAGAGAAAATAATTTTGAGAATTATGACGATAAAGATTTTTTAATAAGATTTCGACTGCGTAAAGAAACTGTTTCACATATCGTTGAGATGATAGAGGAAGTTGCAGGAATAATTCTGTTTCCCCAATCACTTAAAGTGTAGTTAGCACCTTTTTTTCCCTGTTACACTCTCTATTGCAATTATTGCTGATACACAAAAGCACAAAATTAAGAATAGAACATATCAATCAATACGCTAGACAACGCAATGATTTTTGAGGTTAAATTAGGTAACCTGTCAATAAAACAAGCGCGCAATTTGAATTAAATCAACTGAAAGAAACTTCAGGTAGAATAAGTAGTGCCAACATAGCTAAGAAATAATTTAACTCCTGAATACGTAGCTGGCAGTTAAATTATTCTTGATAAACACTACCATAGATATAACTGCCAGCTAACCGTAACTAGCAGCTACCTATCTGACACTTTTAACTGGACATTGAAAAATCAGCCCTAACTGGTTTAAGGTGTCGATTTTTACGAAATTAATAAATGTGCCAACATACCAAAAACTAACAATGTTTTCTTCATATTTTGCTTTACAACCCAGGGTGTGTGTTGGCTTGTTCCAAGGTTAATTTCCATTCTTTCTTATTTCTTGCTTTTTCTCTCCAATTTCTGATTCTCAACGTTCTTAAGCTTTGTCTATAACTGTTTATTTGTTGCATATTCAGATTTTCTTACTTTTTGTTGAGTATTTTGCTACTGAAAAATTTTTAATTTTTTTTTAATGAAAAAACCTCTGCGCCAAACGGATCAGGCAGAGGTTGGTTCTTGAATACTTGACTGTTTCAAAAAGTCTCATACCTAAAAACATATAAACTAGAACAATGTTATAAATTAACGTTTCGGAAGAAAGTCTACAAACAAGTATTGAGAACGGAAGTAGGCTTTTTTCCGAAATGTTAACTGCCTATAACTTTCATTTTCATTGTTTAGTTTATAACATTATTCTAGTTTATGCATTTTTATGTGTGAGACTTTTTGAAACAGTCAAGTATTCAAGAACCAACCTCTGTCTGATCCGTTTATCTTAGAGGTTTTTTCATAAAAAATTTTTTAAATATTTTTCAGTGGCAAAATACCCAACAAAAAGTAAGAAAAGTTTGCTTCTACCTGGTTCTTGAATCTGGCTCTGGGCCTACCTTTATTTCGAATTCCTGCCGGTATTTGGTGGAATATCTGCCTTGGGGGTTCCATTTCATCCATCCCTTCTAGGTGGTCAAGCCACCTTAATCTGTTGACTTTGATGGATCGGGCAATATCAGGCTCCTCGTAGAGGCCGTAGAGTTCAAAATTATAACGCCTGCACCATGTCCCGTTCTCCTGCACACCTCTGTATATATGACGAAGTATCTTTCGTTCAAAGCAGCCCAGCAGCTCCTTATCTCTTTTTGTCATCGTCCATGTTTCTGACGCGTAAGTGAGGACAGGTTTAATAAGGTTTTTATATATCAATACCTTAGTTCTTTTGGTTACTATGCATGATTTTAGAAACTTCTTTAACCCAAAGCATGCTCTGTTTGCCAGGTATATTCTTCTCTTGATTTCAGCACTTATTATGTTGTTTTAATTTATTTGAGCTCCAAGATATATAAACTCTCTTACCCCTCCAAATGTATGTTTTTATCACCAGATATTCGGGTGGCGCTAAATTGTTACTATTGGAGACTATACTTTGTTTTGGCAATGTTAACCTGTAACCCCACTTTCTTCGTAGCTGCTTCTAATGCTTTGAAGGTTTGTATTAGGTCTCTTTTCGATCTTGCTATTACATCAATGTCATCCGCTTATGCTAGTATTTGTACGTTCTTGTTGATAATACTTCCCCTTTAAAATTGAATTATTTATTACTTGTTTGCTTATAGTAATGAAACATATTCTTTATAGGACTTTGCAAACAGCGGAAAATAAAACTGTCTATGAGAACTAAAGGAAAAACTATATGTAAAAATTATTAATGAAATCCTTGCATTCTTTCGATAACCTGACTTCTGGTTATGCGAGCAAATTAAAATCTAAAATAAATTTGTCCAATTTCTTTTTTGGCATTCTCATTATAATACTAGCATCCAACATAGTCCCCTACGGCTAAGCAGATTAAACTAGTATCTACATGACCCCCTACGGTTTGAAGATTCAGTTAAAAATGAGAACAAAAAATCTCTCATTCAGAGTATTTGAAATGCTTAGCCTTTAAAACGTTATTCGCACTTATTCTGAGCTCATCAGAAAGTCACAAAGCCACTCATAATGATGTTTCATGCAAGACCAAGGCAATATTCATGAATAGGTATGAAATATTTATATTTGACATTGACTGATAAAAAACAACAGATCTTCACCTATCTATTAGCTAACTAGTATTGGAGCCTATATACTCTATGCACGTTTAAAAGTGAATTATTTATTATTTGTTTGCTTATCGTAATGAAACATATTCTTTATAGGATTTTGCAAACAACATAATCAGAAGTCAGGTTACCGAAAGAATGCAAATATTTCATTAATATTTTTTTCATAGTTTTCCTTTTAGTTCTCATAGAGAGTTTTTTCTCCGCTGTTTGCAAAATCCTATAAAGAATATGTTTCATTACTATAAGCAAACAAATAATAAATAATTCACTTTTAAACATGCATAGAGTATATAGGCTCCAATACTAGTTAGCTAATGGATGGGTGAGGATCTGTTGTTTTTTATCAGTCAATGTCAAATATAAATATTTCATACTTATTCATGGATATTGCCTTGGTTTTGCATGAAACATCGTTATGAGTAGCTTTGTGCCTTTCTGATGAGCTCAGAATAACGTTTCAAAGGCTAAGCATTTCCAAGAAACTGAATGAGAGATTTTATGAAAATGTAATCCATTAGATTAAAAAAAAAAGTTTATTTTATTCCTTTGTTCTCATTTTTAACTGAATCTTCATACCGTAGGGGGTCATGTAGATACTAGTTTAATCTGCTTAGCCGTAGGGGACTGTGTTTGATTCTAGTGTTATAATGAGAATGTCATATAAGAAATTGGACAAATTTATTTTAGGTCTTAATTTGATAGCATAACCAGAAGTCAGGTTATTGAAAGAATGCAAAGGTTTCATTAATATTTTTTACATATAGTCTTTCTTCTAGTTCTCATAGATAGTTTTTTTCCTGCTGTTTGCAAAATCCTATAAAGAATATGTTTTAATTCCCCTTGTCATTATACCTGATTCTCTTATGGCTTTTTCCAGCACTGTATTAAATAGAAAGCATGATAGACTATCACCTTGTCTAGTCCTGTGTGTGTTTGAAAGGAACTTGACATGTTGTGTTGGACCTTTGGATTCGACTTTTGGGAAGATTTCTTTCACTAATTTTATTAGGTACATTGGCATTATAAAGTGACTTTCTGTCTGTTATGATAGGCGCTTCTGAAATCTATGAATAAGTGGTGGGTATCAATCCCGTCTTTTCTAGCACTTGTCTAAGGAGAAATATTTGGTCGGTTGTTGACTTTTCTTTACGAAATCCACTTAGATATTTGCCTATTATATCTTCGCTATATGCTATATAAAAGTTATTAACGTTTATGTTACCCCTAGTTTCACGAAATTTGGAGGAAATAAATTTTTTTCTATCATTTTCGTAAAATAAAGAGGGTTAATTTAATTTTCAAGATAAATACCCATGAAGCGTCTTAAAGTATACATTTCAGGCTTAAAATCGCACCAACAGAAATCTAATAACGCGATTTAAACCAGAGTAATAGGTGGTTAAAATTAGTTATACATATCATCTTCAAAAATAAATTTTTGAGATTTTCTTCACTCACTGGATCTTTTTATATATTACTTTCAGAGTAATATATGGAAGTTACAGATCTCTATCTTAAAAATTGTAGAAATGGTAGAGCTTTTAGCGATTTCATCGGAAATCTCTCTGTTTTGACATCATGTATATACTCTCTCTACATACATAACATACATTCATTTTTATATTTAAAAATGTAATATTCCAATTCTCACATATTTCTTCTTTCATTTAAGCTTGTTGAGCTCAATTTCATTAATGATTTCAAAAGTTACAACAAATTTAGTGTAGCGCGTACGAGACCGCGCATGCTTCGCGAGCCGTACGTATGTGTCGCCACGTTCGATTCTCGTGCGATAAACAAAAAATCTGGAACCTACATTTTTGGTCGTACGAAAAACTTCATACACGTTTTTGATGTGAAATATCCCCCTCTATCGCCTAATACTAATAGTTTTTTTAAATACATTTTTTATTTTTCGAGTTATTAGCCAAAAACTGAATTTCGGCCAATATTTTCATTTTTTAGGGATCGTATTCTACACCAAAAATAATACTTATCCTGAAAAGTTCAGCCATATAATATTTAGTGACGCCTTAAAACCCCTGACGACTGGGCTATTGTACGGCGTTCATAAATTCATTGTTATAAAATCGTTATGGTTAAGTGTAAGAAAAGCGTTCATGATTTCTTATGAATTGTGACTGCTTAACTTCGCCATTTATTTTTCATTGTTTATTTTATAAAATCAATAATAGATTGTATTTTTTTTTAAGATGAAAAATAATAAAGACGTGTTATTATTATTATTATTATTATTAAAAGCAAAAAATGTATGAAAAAATCAATGAATTTTTGTGACAATTGAAAACTAGTTAGTTTAATACATTAACTTTATGTTGTCACCAGATTTTATTCAAAATATTAAATAATAAACAATTGACAGTCATAAACGCAAATTGGTCTATTTCTCCGGTTCTAGTTAACGGATCCGAGGCCTATCTAGGCTCACAATTTGCCTTATTTTTATTATTATCTTTCATTTGCTGACAATTGCATTTCGATACGACGCGACGGTCCTGTGCTGAGATATTTCATTTGTTTACTTAGCTTTTTTTTTAAACGTTGGCGGTAGAGCAAAAAGAAGAAAAAAGGCTCAGAACTCATGTTAGTTTTTATCAATATTTATCGATTGCCATGGGTGGAGACAGGCCTGGATTGGGAGAATTTTCTGGCCCTGGCTCTGACCAGAAACAGGCCCTCACGCATCTTAATTTTATTGTCACAGATACATTAAGTAGAATATGCTTATATCTTTGTCAATATAATGAGTCTGTTTGTAAGAAATATTTTATTAAACTAAAGGATTAACAGTTTTTTTCAAAGATTCGCTCCTAGTGATGAAGTCATTTAGAACATCTTCTGTTTCTATATTTGCAATAATGTCCTTTTCTACTGACATCGGAAGTAGGGCATCCAAGTGCTCTTGTGTAAGACAGCTTCTAAGCCTATTTTTAACAAATTTTAACTTCGAGAAAGCTCTTTAAAAGAGATTTGGGTGCACGACAAAGTTCAAACATATTTATAAGCAAGATATAATAAATTATTGTAAGATGTACGCAATTTAAGTTGGAGCAAATCTTTAAAACAGCACACAACGCAATGTTTGTATGTTTGGCAGTTAGTCACCGTGCGATCTTCGAAGTCTGCTTCCTATAAGATCGATTTACTCTCTTCATTCACCAAAATCGCTTTAAGAGTGAGGTATACCTAGGACTGATGGGAATGGGGGATAAAGCGCCAATTATCCAATTTTAGCCAAAAATATTCTTCAACGACCCTGTAATATTTATTTATGTACAATTTACACTTATTTTCAGTTAAATGACATCACTCAATTTTGAAAAAACAGCTTATTGTTAATCATAATTTTAATGATTAACAATAAGCTGTTTTTTTACAAATTGAGTGATGTTATTTAACTGAAAATAAGTGGAAGTTGTACATAAATAAATACTGCAGGGTTGTTAAAGAATATTTGTGGCTAACATTTGATTATTAGGGAGATATCTCTTCATTTGGCGCCCTATCCCCTTTCTCCACCAATCTTAGGTATAGCTCACTTTTAATCTCACTTCATTGGCTTGCAAAATCTTTCAGCTCACTTTGAATATCTGCCGAGGTCACACTTGCGATACTGTCGCAGAGGTTTGTTATTTGATCCGCAATATTTTCAAATGAATCCTCTGGTAAACTATTAACTTTTCCAAAATATGAGGGATTTAACCGAGTAAGATCCGAGTAAGATCCGAGAATAATGCTTTATGTCCTGTGAATCTATTATCTAAACTTTACAAAGCATTGTCACAAATAACACTATAAACCAGTATTTCAATTTTTTTTTTATCGGAAATACATTCGTCAAACCATTTACCAAACATCCATCCTTTTATTGTTAATCATAATTTTAATGATTAACAATAAGCTGTTTTTTTTGCAAATTGAGTGATGTTATTTAACTGAAAATAAGTGGAAGTTGTACATAAATAAATACTACAGGGTTGTTAAAGAATATTTATGGCTAAATTTGATTATTAGGGAGATATCTCTTCATTTGGCGTCCTATCCCCCTTCCCCACCAATGTTAGGTATAGCTCACTTTTAATCTCACTTCATTTGCTTGCAAAATCTTTCAGCTCGCTTTGAATATCTGCCGAGGTCACACTTGCGATACTGTCGCAGTGGTTTGTTATTTGATCCGCAATATTTTCAAATGAATCCTCTGGTAAACTATTCACTTTTCCAAAATATGAGGGATCTAACCGAGTAAGATTCGAAAATAATGTTTTATGTCCTGTGAATCTATTATCTAAACTTTACAAAGCATTGTCACAAATGGTACTATAAACCAGTATTTCAATTTTTGTTATCGGAAATACATTCGTCAAACCATCCACCAAACATCCTTCTTTTTACGATTCTCGTCTTGCAGCAAAACTGGTTGTAAAATATGGTTCTCTTTCCACTTCAACGACAATTTCACTATTATCATCATCTGTTGAGATTTGTTTTAATTCATCATCCATTTTCTGATTTGCCCAGGTGACAAATTTTTTAGCCGATGCCAATTCTGACTCAAAATTCCCCGAGTCCGTTTTGAGGGTGGCAATGGTTTGTTCAAGTTAAACCAATATCGCTCGTTACCGGCCAGCCGACCATATATTAACAACACTAACACTATAGCCCTTTATTTAGAAACAAAAACAAATTACAAAATAATGTAAGTAGTAATGAAAGCGTGTTAAAAATGCCAAATAATCAATATTCTTTGTTTTCATTCTTAAAAGTTATTCTCTTTTTTGGAAAATCGGCCCACTGGGCGGGCTCCGGCGGTGGTCCAGTGAGCTTTGCCCACTAGCCCATCGGCCCTATCCGGGTCTGGGTGGAGACTGCAGAAAATGCCGTGGAACGTCGCGAATCCTTGATAAACAAATTAACTTATTTGTATAAACAATTGCAAAATACGCGAGATATCGATACAAACAAAAAACTGTAAATTCTATGGACAGAAGGCAACATTTTGACCACAATAAGATATCGTATGATCTTTTGTTGAACAGAAAAAAAAAAGTTAATTTAGAACCCTTAATTTGTTTATAACAATTGAATGGTCAAAGATAAAACTTTTTGACAATGTGTTTTATAATTTAATGTCACCATAGTGTTCAGTGCAATATTGTTTATAAGAATAGTTAATAAAATTGCTGTTTTAATTTTCTTACCAAAAGAAAGTTACGACGACCGGCCTATATAGAATTTTCTTGATTCATTTTTCACGTTAAGCTTGTCTAGTTAGTGTAATTGACATTCCATGTGTTCCTTTTTCTTTCGTTTTACTATTCCTTTCTCTTCTCGCCTCAATTCTTGTACTCTTCTTCTACTTGTCTTGTTCCTCGACTTTGATGTGTCTTATGTATACCAGATTTTTTCGCTGTGTTGCTTGTTGGCACTCATCATACTACTCTGATCCTCTTCGCTCTTGTTTTTGTTTTCCTATAACTTCTGTTGCTGCTTCTTCCACTACTCTCCTACATTCTCCCCAGTATTCATCAACAATTTCTTACTAAGGTTATCATATCCTTGTTGTTCTGGTCAGTCATGATCCCTCACGGGAATAAGTTGAGCTTTGTGACACCCTGTATATGGCAAATGTTCATGCAGTAATTTTTTTGATAAATAAAAAAAACTCTAAGTGATCTCCTTTTTATTTTGCAGAGAATGGTAAAAGTCCTATCTCTTCACACAAAAATGAAACAACAATCACAGAAATACAGCAACAAGTTACTGTCTCTGGAAACGAAAATGAAATATATAAACGCCCGAACTCTCAAAATTCTATTTTAAACGAAACTGAACTGGGTAGCGTTTCGTTGGATAAAATGAAATATTCAAGGAAATTACCAAATATAAGTCCTACCAAGGCTGCACGAAAAACAAAAAAGAAACGCATAGCAACAGAAAATCATTTTTTAGGTGACAGTGACGAGGTAGTGAGAATAGAAAATGTTATGGAATTGATGCTTAAAATTAAAAACGGAGTTCATTTTGGATGCCAAGTGAATACATTAAGTAAATCTTTATTGAATCTGCCTCCAGAAGAAGTCACTAGGAGATATAATTTATCAACAAAGTTTATTTTGGATCACATATCGCTTAAAGTAATTTGAATTAAATCGTCAAGTGTACTTTTTACGAGAGATCTTGTAACTTTATAAAAAATAAATATATGAGTATGTAATATTCATGATGACTGATGGCAATCAATTATTATCTTTCTACATTAAATGGATAACTGAACACGGGGGAAATGTGGTTTAAACTGAAGGTGAAAGTTCTTTTCAATAGGGTTTTTGGTCTTGTGCAGTACGTCAGCTGTCAAGTCAATTCTTGTTGCCGAATTGCCGATATCTGCATATGTTTAGCCCAAACCACTAACCTCACATCTTCCTTTATCAGGTGTTTTTGGTTGTCGTTAGGCGTTCCTTAAAATGCGAAATTTTTCTGCGACTTTTTGTTGAAACATGGGCAGTATTGAAGGTGTGTTTCATCTTAGGTGAGTAAATAATTTTTATTAATTTACTGTGTGACAATATAATCTAGTCAGTATGGACAAAAGCCCCCTCACAAGAGGTGGGGTATCATTTTGAAATATGTTGTTTAGGTCTGGACCGTAGTGAAAAATCCAAGTTATCGACCTTAGATGAGAGTGTAGGTGCGAGCCCCCAACTTGAATGAAAAGTGCAAAGATTTTGATTTCTCATACTAACTCCGCAACGATTGTTACAAGGAGCAAAAATATGCATAACAATGTCAAAGAGAACAAAATTCCTTAAAATCTTCATATACACATTTTCTTTTGTAAGTCTAAAATGTAATGAGTTACAATGGCGTAAAGATGAACACTTTCCAAAAAAAAAATTCCAAACTTCATTTTTTTTCTTAATTATTATTAGTGGTTATTCATTACATAATTAAAATTTTATAAAACTCAAAGTGAACTTATTTCCACGCCACCATGTAGAGTAAATAGCGTGATTTTTATTGTGGTATAAATAATTATTATAAATATAACTAATAGCAATAGAACCGGAGTCGTGCCAAGCCGACGCTCACGCGTCGGTACCTGAATACAGTGCTTTGTGTTATATAGAGGTAGATAAATGTGCTTTTCCACTATATTCTATGTATACGTGATATTCTTGTCTACTTATTTTGAAGTATCAGAATGTATATTATAGTTCTTAGCGAACTACTTTTGCCGAGTCTGTAAATATTGGTATTTTTGCTTTTCACGAGATGCACTGAAGATTTAGAAAAACATGTAAAATTATATATTTTTTCTTAACATTTGAAAAGCTGGTATCTTTTACTTCATAACTCTATTGATTTTATGTATCTAAGTAAATTTTTCTCTAAGTTCCGATAACATGTATATATGTTTGTTCCACAAATTCTGAAATTACGAAATGATAATAATTTCATAAGTAGGTTTTATTTAAACTGCATTAACGTAAGCAAATGTAACTTAATGAGGTTCAAACTGACACATTCCTCGAAAGTTTCCCCTAGACCAAAAAAGAGTTCGTAGAGCGAAATCTGTTCCAAGTGGCCAAACCTAGCTACTCTTTCCATTTGGAAATCCATCTGACAAATACAAGTACAAGTACAAAATGCGTGCAGAGTTTGTGTAGTTAGCGTATTATACACTACATAGGGCTCTCTGAGGAAGCAATACAATTATTTAATGCCTACTTAAAAAATCGGGAACAACGTGTAAAATTAAATAATAATATTTCAAATTACCTAACCCTAAGATCTGGTGTTCCCCAAGGGTCAATCCTCGGTCCATTGCTATTTACTATATAAACAAGCAATTTTATTAATCACTTAAATTACTGCAAAGTACATTTATATGCAGATGACACTCAACTCTACTATTCTTTCAGGCCCTCTGATGCTGATATCGCCTGTTCATTTGTTAATGAAGATCTTCAAAATTTTGTCAAAATTGCAAATGATCATTGTCTTGTCATTAATCCCATTAAATCTAATGTTATAATTTTTGGTCCAAAGAACCAGCGAAGTAATATTAAAAAACATACAAATATTAAAATTGGTAATGATTCCTTGGTAAAAGTAGACAAGGCAAAAAGTTTAGGAGTTATATTAGACTGTGATTTAAGATTTGAGGCCCATGTAAATAAAATGCTACAAAAAGGTTACTCCATATTAAAATTAATATATGGTAATCGCCATTACCTCCCACATAAAACCAAAGTTCTCCTCTGTGAAACTTTGGTTTTATCTATATTAAATTATGCAGACTGTTTATATGGCCCTTGTATAAATACACTGTATGCAAGGAAAATTCAGAAATTACAAAATTCTTGTCTTAGACTCATCTATGGATTTACCGAAATCAGAGAATTTCTCATAAACTCAAGGAGGTAAAATGGCTTAACATGTACAACAGAAGATTGCATCACACTATTGTCTTTTTCATGGAATTATATTAAACAAAACTCCTATATATCTTTATCAAAAAATTAAATTTCGAACTGATGTGCACACATTAAATATTAGATTTAAGGGTCTTCTAACTCCACCCCAGCACCGTACTGAACTGTTTAAGAGATCATTTAGTTACCAAATTTGTAAAATATATAATGGTTTGAATAATCAGCTAAAAAGGAACAGCATTACTAGGTTCAAAAAGATATATAAATCATATTTGCTCGAACGTCAATGTACAGGATTATTGTAGCCCTTTGTATAGAATAATATTGTAATAATGAAAAAGAAAAAATTTTTCTTTAAATCTCATTCTTGCAGCCTTGCCTTTTTTTTTGTATTCATGTTGAAATTATTATAGATTATTATTTTCGATTCTGTTCGAAGTGTGCAGATTTCGCCTCTCTTGTGCACCTTCAAGATACAGGAGGGACCGAGTCTGTACGCTTCAAACAGAATATATGGTTAAGTGGAAGAAAAGCGTTCATGATTTCTTATGAATTGTGACTGCTTAACTTCGCCATTTATTTTTCATTGTTTATTTTATAAAATCAATAATAGATTGTATTTTTTTTTAAGATGAAAAATAATAAAGACGTGTTATTATTATTATTATTATTATATCTGGGACAAAACCTATGGAAGGAGCTATCAGAACCACTCCACGATAGCAACGGAGGCCATTCTTGGACTCACTCCCTTGCATATTGAGGTGGAACTGGAAGCTAAAAAAGCAGCAAATAGGCTGTTTAAAAATGGAATGTGGAATGAGACTGGCCGGGAATGGGGGCACCCAGAGGCCCTGGATCTGCCGGTAAGGGACCGGGTCATCACCCAAGCGGAGGATGACCGGTGTCTCAATTTCACTATTCCGTATTCAGCGGTGTTTCCCAGTCGAGAAGACTGGGAGCGCGATAAAAACCGCCTCCTGAGTCCCAAAGGTCCCGAATGGTACACAGACGGATCTAAGACTCAGGAGGGAACTGGTGCTGGCTTACACGGCTGCAAACCAAAGGCTCGTATATCGGTGCCACTTGAAAGGTATCCTAGAGTATTCCAAGCAGAAGCCATATTGGTGTGTGCAAGCGAGATTCTCAGGAGATGTATCGCCAACAAACATATTTATATATGTAGCGATAGCCAAGCCGCCTTGAGGGTTCTTGTGTCAAACAAGGTGACCCCAACACTAGTTTCAGATCGGTATATCGGTGCCACTTGAAAGGTATCCTAGTGTATTCCAAGCAGAAGTATATGCCATATTGGTGTGTGCAAGCGAGATTCTCAGGAGAGGTATCGCCAACAAACATATTTATATATGTAGCGACAGCCAAGCCGCCTTGAGGGTTCTTGTGTCAAGCAAGGTGACCTCAACACTAGTTTTAAACTGTCGGAATATTTTGACAGAAGTGTGCGAACACAATCCTGTCAAACTCATATGGGTGCCCGGTCACAGAGGTGTGGAGGGAAACGAAGAGGCAGACCGATTGGCGGGAGAAGGAGCAATAACTTCGCTCCCTGGCCTCGAGCCGGCCTTCGGTCTGCCAAGAAGTCTGATTCAATCAGAGTTACGAGACTGGGCCATTGCAAGGTTCAGAAACTATTGGACTCAGGCCTCTGGAATAAGGCAGTCGAGGCTCCATATAAAGAAGCCCTCGACTGACTCAACCATTAAGTCGCTTGTTAACAGGACACTGTGCTCTGAACACACATCTTCATACAATGGGGTTGAAAAACATCCCTATTTGTAGGATGTGTGGAGTGGAGGATGAAATCATCATTCATATCCTATGCAGTTGTGCACCCTTAGGTGTGTTAAGGTATAGGCATCTCCAAGAGCAATTTTTACAGCCGAAGGAATTACGGGAGCAACCATAGAATAGACTGATATCCTTTGTGGAGAGCACTGGTCTCTTTTAGAAGATCCCACATAACGCGAATGCACAATGGGTCAACAGGCCTGAGTGCTGCCGATCCTATAGATCTAAAATAGATAAAAAAAAATATTTTTATATTACTGTATGTATCTAAATGACAAACACCCCGTTCACTTCGTATGGGAAGTGGCCCCCGGTGAAATTGGCCGGAATTGATATATGTTGTTTCCTCGATTCCCAGATCAAAACGTCTCATGGGCACAAAGTCGGAAAATAGCCATTTTTCCAGATATCGGGTTGCAAATTTAATAACAGAGGAGAAAGAGACAACGTTCGTTTCTTTAGAATTTCTGCCATTTTAGGACCGTGGAGAAAGCAACAAGCTGTCAAAAGAACGTCGAGAGGCATGGTAATTTACCATGTTTATTATACCAACACTAGCAAAAAACCTAGTAAGTAGTTTGGAAAGGACAAGATTTTTTTGGATGTGTATATGGGGTCAGTGTGAGTATAAAACTCGATTTTCGGGGTTGAATGCCTCCCCGTTTGGCTACCATCTTGGAAAAAGGGGTGTAAGCAGTTTTTTCGCGATATCTTGAGAACCGTCTCACAAAAAAAATCTGGGACGTTTTATGTAGAGAATTGAATTGTCCAAATCTTTTTCTCCAACCTCTTTTTTTTCAGCACGCACATTTCGCCGCTAATGAGCTTCGAAAAAGTGAATTTTCGACGTTCCAAACATTTTTTGCCGTCAAACGATGGATTTTAGGACAAAATTGCCAGAAACAAGAGTTGTGTATTTTTTCACAAGGAGCCTGTCAGAATTTTCTCAGAATTTTTTTGGACCAAAAAAGAAAAGTTATTTTGAGAAAAAAGATTTTGCTCCAAAAAATACAGATGTATTCCTTGTAAGAATATAAACAACTCTTGTTCCTGGAATTTTTTTCTTAAAGTCCATCATTTTGCGGCAAAATGTTTGAAACACCGAAAATTATTATTTTCAATGCTCATTAACGGCGAAAGGTGAGTGCTGAGAAAAAGAAGGTTCAAACAAAAGATGTGGACAATTAAATTCTCTACAAAAAAAGTTTGAGAAATTTTTTGTTGAGACTTACGATTCTCAAGATATCGTGAAAAAACTGCTTACACCCCCTTTTTCAAGACGGTGGCGAAATTGGGGGGGGGGGGGGGGCTTTCAACCCCGAAAATCGAGTTTTGCACTCACACTGACCCCCTCTACACATCCAAAAAAATTTTGTCCTGTCCAAAATGCAAGGTTCGGCTATAATTTTGTAACATTTCAATGGACTATAGGTCCTTCAGAAAACCATCGGAACAAAGAGTATAAGGATGGATACGGTGGATTAGAATGAAAAAATTTTTAAGACAAGGTAGGTAAATAAATTTCATTTTATGCCTTTGTTCTCATGTTTAACTGATTCTTTATACCGTAGGGGGTCATGTAGATACTAATTAGCTTAATCTGCTTAGCCGTAGGGGGCTATGTTGGATGCTAGTGTTATAATGATAATGTTAAATAAGAAATTGGACAAACCTATTTTAGGATTTTTGATTTGTTAGCATAACCAGAAGTCAGCTTTCGAAAGAATGCAAAGATTTCATTAATATTTTTTACACATAGTTTTTCTTTTAGTTCTCATAGATAGTTTTTTTCGCTATTTGCAAAACCCTATAAAGAATATGTTCCATTACTATAAGCAAAGAAATAATAAATAATTCACTTTTAAAGAGACATTATTGTCAAAATAAACACTTCTGTACTTGAAAAACTAAAGAAAACTCGAAATTCACTCTGAAAACCTTCTACACTTAATGATAGACAAACAGTAAATGAGGTTTTGTATTCCCTTCATACAGCTTCACGTCAAAGTCACGTGACCAAAAAATTTGCAAACTACAAACTTCGCGGTGCGGTATACGAATGCCAGTAGTTCTCAACGATATTTTATATTCAAACTCTTATTTCAAAACAGCAGAAACAGTTCAAACCTGTTATTAAAAAATAGCAGCATTTACCCATCTCCAGAAAACACAACAATGAGATGTGTGCCCTCCACGCCGACGCGACAGCGTGACGTCAACCGAAAATGGTCTATAAACATTGTTTAAGGTTATGTTAATACCTAACGTTTTGTGAATTTTAGTCAATAAAATTGTGTTAATGGTTATCTCGTGTTTTAATTTCTGAACCAACAGATTAGGGTTGATTATGAAAACCTGTCACAATATGCATAATTTTTTATTCAGGTAACTTATAACATATTATCAAAAATAATAATGATGCAAAGTATGTCAAGTGCCGTAGAAACTTAATCTAGTGCAAAATGTTAAATTCCTCTGCAGTTAAACTTATGTAGTATTTTTGTTTACCACCATAACTTTCTGGGCAGGTTAATTTATTGTTAAGGGAGCATATATTTACGTCTTAAAAAAGTGAAAGAACTTGTAACGATGAGTTTATAGAATTATGAGGCAATATATACAATAAAATTATGAATTTACTATTAATTTGGAAACACTTTTCTGTCTGATTAATTAACTGACAGAAATTTTTTTATGGGAATATTTTACTGTATTCGAAATGTTTAAATCAATATTCTCAATCAAAATCAAAATCTGGCAACGATCTCGCACTATAACTTCTTTTATGTTATAACTTTGACAACTCATCAACCTGATAGGAAGTGTCCCACCAGAAGTCGAGTTTGTGGATCGTCTTCATCCATGAAACGATAAAAATGTAATAGAGCATAAAACGATGACGGGCCGAAAATGCCACCCATCTCCTGTACCTACTAGAGGAACACTTTGTCGCTCTAAGATAAAAATACTCTAGAGCCACTAATGCGAGCAAGAAAATTGTTTTACGATCGGTGATGCCAGAAAACATATTTTCTATACCCCAAAATTAAATTGTCAAAGAATTGGTCTAGTTTTTTATTTGGTAAAAGTAATTAAATGATACTAAATACATCAATATCAGATGAATCATTTTCCTAAGAAATTCATTAAATTTACACGTACAAATAAGAGATTAAAGAATCATCAAATCATTAATTATATTATCAATAAAAGTAAACGATGTAATCAGCTGCAGTATTGGGTAAGTACAGATAATGCAAATAGAATAATTTACAATCAGATATTTCTTGCTATTTATTTTGTATGAATAATATAAATAACTTCATTACAATAACGATATTTGGTGTGTATTTACTGTGTCAGAAGTTAATTTGAAATTAACTGGTAAGAAAATGTTCAATATTTGGTTTTTCTAATTAAATTCATATTTTGATTTTATACAGGTTCAGATTAGAATAATGAACTTGATATAATGCTATAATGTCTTGACAGTATTTTATTTTACATTAGCTTGAACTTGCCGTTTTCCATAATTTGTTTATATGATATTATTGGTCAATTCAGAAATTTGTTACATGCAGGGTTTCTCATAAGTGCCAAACTGAAAATGAATATAGAAATATAATCACAGGCACACAAAAAATGCTCCCTATATATTTCGACGTGCTGAACACGAATCCGATGTTCATTTAGCTCCATCACCCACCATTTTTTTGTAAATCGCGAAAATAACCTAAAGAAATTAGGCTGGAGGCTGTAGGCTTCTCATCCTTTTCACACAGTTCGTTCTCTCTTTGTCGCACAGTATATGAGGGGAGGTGACGATTGCAATACAATGATAGTATGACAGGTGACAATAGGTGTATACCTCAATGGTGTACACCAACCTGGATAACTTAGTTTTTCTACAAACTTTACAAGTGTAAATAAACCATTGCATTGTCACAAAAAAAAATAATTAACATGTAAATTAAACGTTATAAACAGATTAAACGTTATAAACAGAAGAAGAATTTGAGAAAACACGTGTCATTTTAAATAAAGCAGCTATTCAAAACAAAAATTCAAAATTTGTTTCGAAATCAAAGCGCGCCGTGTAGAGCTGTGTTACCATGTAAAACAGAGTGGAGAGAGAGGGTACGAGGTGTGCGACAAGGACGAAGAGCCTTGCAAAATAGTAAAATATGCCTTATTTGGCTGTTTACAAACATGTTCTATGTGGGTATCAAGTGACAACTTAGAATCTATATACAGGGTGCGCCAAAGTTCTGATTTTGGTCGATTACGGCTGTATTTGAAATGGTGGAAATATATTGTCTATAGATTATTTTCTTGATTTTCAATTCTGAATAACCAGAACATATGTACAATTATACAGGGTACTCCGTTTTCGTTGTCCGAGCAACAACTTCGTTATTTTAAATGGAACACCCTATATTTTTTTCCTTTATCGAGTTACCCATCTAATTATATTCATAATTCTATTAAGGTGGTAGGTACTTAAAATGAACCGTTTACGATATAAAAAAGATTTTTTGACAAAAAGTGAGGTTTGCGGATAAGTTTTTGAGTACCTCTGATTTCATAGACAAGAGAGTTTTCAAAATTCTGCTTATACTGTTATGTTGAGCATATTAAGGGCTAGTAGGGCAGAAACATTATTAATATTAATCTTATACAGAGTGCTGAAAAAATTGAGTTTAATATTTCGCTAATAAAAAAGGCCGTAATTCAATTTTTTCAAATGGGACGTACTATTTTCAGTTCTGTCATCTAATGAAGTGTTAAATTATCTTTCCATTGATATATCATAGTAGGTATTTATCTTTAGGAGTTGCATAGATATTAAGGTTAATTGTCTGGATCAGTCATTTTTCTTGCTGGAACTTCATGAGGTTTGTACTGCACTTCACCAGTTTCGATAAATCTGTCTCTAAGATTACTAAATGCAGGTTCTAAAGGGTGTCTCCTTTCAGGATATCTGGTTTTATAGACTCGGGATGCTAAGAGGCTGTTCCTTGAGCACTCCCCCAGAATAAAAATCATGTCAACCATTTCTTCCCGCGAATAATTCATATTTAATATAATTATATGCAAATGCAACTTCCTGGAACTGTAAAAGCTACTAGTATTTTATTAAAGACAATCAAAACAAAAGCACTTACCGATATAGCAGTAACACAAAACTTTAGAACATCCACAGACACGTGTTTTGACATCTATGTCTCTTCGGTGCGGCTTTTTCTAAAGTTCACAATCAACTGAAATATGTAAGCAAATACTCGTGTTATAACTATCAAAGGATTACCAGAACAGGATATTAAAAATTAAAATTAGATTATAGGAAATTCCCCGTAAAGGGATAATTATCAATATAATTATATGCAAATGCAACTTCCTGGAACTGTAAAAGCTACTAGTATTTTATTAATTATTTTTATATTTTATTATCAATATAATTATATGCAAATGCAGCTTCCTGGAACTGTAAAAGCTACTAGTATTTTATTTGCTAATAAAATACTAGTAGCTTTTACAGTTCCAGGAAGTTGCATTTGCATATAATTATATTGATAATTATCCCTTTACGGGGAATTTCCTATAATCTAATTTTAATTTTTAATATCCTGTTCTGGTAATCCTTTGATAGTTATAACACGAGTATTTGCTTACATATTTCAGTTGATTGCGAACTTTAGAAAAAGCCGCACCGAAGAGACATAGATGTCAAAACACGTGTCTGTGGATGTTCTAAAGTTTTGTGTTACTGCTATATCGGTAAGTGCTTTTGTTTTGATTGTCTTTAATAAAATACTAGTAGCTTTTACAGTTCCAGGAAGTTGCATTTGCATATAATTATATTAAGTATGAATTATTCGCGGGAAGAAATGGTTGACATGATTTTTATTCTGGGGGAGTGCTCAAGGAACAGCCTCTTAGCATCCCGAGTCTATAAAACCAGATATCCTGAAAGGAGACACCCTTTAGAACCTGCATTTAGTAATCTTAGAGACAGATTTATCGAAACTGGTGAAGTGCAGTACAAACCTCATGAAGTTCCAGCAAGAAAAATGACTGATCCAGACAATTAACCTTAATATCTATGCAACTCCTAAAGATAAATACCTACTATGATATATCAATGGAAAGATAATTTAACACTTCATTAGATGACAGAACTGAAAATAGTACGTCCCATTTGAAAAAATTGAATTACGGCCTTTTTTATTAGCAAAACATTAAACTCAATTTTTTCAGCACTCTGTATAAGATTAATATTAATAATGTTTCTGCCCTACTAGCCCTTAATATGCTCAACATAACAGTATAAGCAGAATTTTGAAAACTCTCTTGTCTATGAAATCAGAGGTACTCAAAAACTTATCCGCAAACCTCACTTTTTGTCAAAAAATCTTTTTTATATCGTAAACGGTTCATTTTAAGTACCTACCACCTTAATAGAATTATGAATATAATTAGATGGGTAACTCGATAAAGGAAAAAAATATAGGGTGTTCCATTTAAAATAACGAAGTTGTTGCTCGGACAACGAAAACGGAGTACCCTGTATAATTGTACATATTTTCTGGTTATTCAGAATTGAAAATCAAGAAAATAATCTATAGACAATATATTTCCACCATTTCAAATACAGCCGTAATCGACCAAAATCAGAACTTTGGCGCACCCTGTACCGAGAAGTTTGGTACATTGAGTTACCGTTATCGTCTTTATATAACGCTGCATTATCAGGCAGTGGTTTTTGAATATTAAATTGTATGAAGACTGTTTTAGATTGATTTAGTATTAATTTATCTCTTTGAGACCAAGTGCTAACTTCCTCTAAGGTTTCTTTGACTTTTTCTTGGAGCTCCTCAATTGTGTCAGATGCTATAGTGACGGTAAAGTCATCTACGAACATAGTAAGGGGGGCATTAGTCATTTCTCAGGTAAATTGTTAATATATAACATAAATAACAAAGGGCCCAAGACAGATCCCTGAGGAACTTCAAGTACTAAGTCTTGTACTTCAGACAAATCATCCAATAATTTAACCCACAGAGTTCTGCCTTCCATGTAGGACGTTATCCAATTTAACATGTTACCCCTAATCCCTATGCTGTAAAGTTATTTTCTTAGGAAATCCTTATCTACAGTATCGAAGGCTTTCGATAAATCAAATTGTAATGAAACAAGATATTTACCTTTATCTAAATTCTAGTACACGTAATCTAACAAATGACAAGTTGCCGTTTCCGTAGATCTATCAGCGCGGAAACCATGTTGAGCTACATTTAATATATTATTTTTTTCTGCAAACAAGTTGATTCGATTATAGACAGTTCTTTTAAAATTTTTTGCAACGGCGCTTAAAATAGAAATTTGTCTATAATTCTCAGGATCATCAGTTGGACCCTTCTTATGAAGAGGTGATATTAGTGCCTGTTTGAGTACATCTGGAAAGTATCCCTCGTTTATCGACAAATTAAATAGAAACGTAAGATGCTCGATAATATTCTCTTTAATATGTTTTAGTAAATTAACAGTTAAGCCATCAAAGCCAACAGACTTCTTATTTTTTAAGTTTGTAATTGTTTTATTTACTTCATCTGCCGTAATTGGTGCCATATAAATTAATTGTTCGTTGTAGAATGATATTGTACAGGAAGACACAGGTTTGAGCCGAAGTGTTGATGTAACATTTGGGATGCACTTGTAGTAAAAAAGTCAGCAAAAATATCGACTATTTCTTTTTTATTTGATATAGTTTTTCATGACTGATGTCATTGTTTCTTTGTTGTTTCCGCCCTAGCTTATAGTTTACAATGCTCCACAAAGTTTTTGTTTTATTAGAAGAGTTATTTTTTTTTTTGTATAATAATCTTGTTTAGCATATTTTATATTTTCTTTATATTTACTTTTTTCTTCATTGTATATTTTTTTAGTTTCTTTGGTGGGGTTTTGTGTCCATAATCAATATAGGTTTTTTACATGATTACCTCGATTGATTATGGCTCGAGTTAACCATTAACCATAGCTCCAATAAATAAATACAGCATGTGATATATCGTTGAAAAGGGAGGAAAATACCCTATTTAATGCCGCCTGTTTAAAAAAAATTCTAACACCTTAGAGAGTAAATCTCAAAATACAGCGGGTTTGTAAAAATGTTGACAAAACCTCGTTGAAATACTCCATTTTACAAAAAATTGTCGCCTTAAAATTTTCGTCGTATCTCTTTAAATAACGGGGATATTTTGCATAGACATAATCCGCATTTCTTATATTTTCCGCCATAACTCTTAAAGTAGGCCATTGATCTCAAATGTCCTTAAACCATTTTGTAGCTTATAAAAATCGGCACAATTTTCACACAAGCAATTTTTTGACACGACCTATATAAAGTGAGATACTCTCGAGGGTCTTGATAAAATGGACCGCTTGTAGGTATAAGTGTAACAGTAACAAATAAATATTTAGGAAATGCAGTTCTGTGAAAATGCGAATCCAAAAATAAACACGAGGAATTAGTCGAAATGTGCTTAACATTTCAGGTTTTCATATTCTAATCGAGAAAATATTAATTACAAAAAAGCCCGAGCCAATTTTTTTTTTCACGGAGTGAGAGACTAATAGTTTCTATCATAATAGTTAACGGAGAAAATTAGTAACTCAACTGGCAGGTACCAACAATTAAAAGGACTGCACAATACTTCGCTTTTAGGGCGCCACTATTTTTTTATTTCATTCTTTCATCTACAGCATTAAAAAAAGACGAGCTTTAGTTTATCAGTTAGGTAGCTTTCGAAGAATCTAGATTATATAACTAGATGCAGACAGTGTAATTCTTTCGATAAGTGTTAAAGTAGGGAAAGTACTCATAAATTGCCAGTTAGCCATCGTCCATCATCTCATAGACAGCTTTGGTTTACATCGCACAACACTTGTTTTTGAAAACAATTATTTACGTTTCAATACAGGACAAATGTACATGAGGTATGCAAATCGGTTAACCAAACTTATTATTAATAATTTGACAGCATTGGCACTATATATGCATAATATGCAATGTTAATTAAAATACTCGAATGCAAGGTAATTACTGATCCACCATACTAAAGGTATTATAAGAGTGTAATTCAATTTTAATAGGTTTTATTTAACAACGAAACACATCTTTTTTCGCAGCTTGTACAATAGGCGGGTTCGGTCATAAAAGAAAAAAACATTTTTCTTGGCAGATGTGAAGTTAAATAGTCAACAAAACACGTATGTGCAAAAAAATGAGAAAAAAAATTGCAGCGCCTGCAATTGCCAAACTAAAATTCCGTGATAATGGTGGAGCCCACAACGGGATTGACGTCAGTGGCCTGATAAAAGCTCCGGCTCCACCCTACGCGCACGTATCCCGCATAGCGCAAGCAGCGAATCACTAATATTTAAATTTTGTGACATTTATCGGTGGTGTTTCTTAAAGTCCTAATCGTACAATGCAACCGGGGGTACCAGAAAGCCGATTCCCTAAACTTACCACATTTAAATGTGCAAATTGTGGCATATTTTTTATTTGTATTGTATTTGTATTTATTATTTAGTGAAGTTTCGGTAAAGTTTAAACAAACTAACATTTGAATACGTATATAAAACAAACAATCTGCTAGACAGGTAACTTTCACCGTTTGTCTGTAAACTATTTTGTTTCTTGGCAATAAATTATTATTATTATTTATTTATTTTTTTATGTATTTATTTATATTTGTTAGATCGAAAATAGGCAAAGGTACAAGCAACTGACAAATATACGTCGACGCTTTCACGCTCCGACGTCTATAAGTTTACCTTGTATTTACTAGATATAAAAGTAAAAAACGCCGCATGTACAAAGCAGATTTAATGGAACCGCCGGCGTCGCAGGGACTTCATTGATGGGGAATTTTTTTATGGCAAGTAAATATGAGGTAAACTATACCGATTTAAAACTTTAAACTTATATGAAAAGCATTAATTGCTAACAGTAGGTATATTATATATTATATAGTGTGAGCTGCAAAAGCCCTTTGAATAATTGCAAATAAAGTTACACTACGTACCCACTTTTTACAGACCAGGAAGAGAAGATTAAGGAGAGCGCTCGGCGCTGTCGGGCCACTGACGTCACCGCAGTAACCTCACGCACAGGTACGTTTCTAGCCTCGCGGCGACGGGAAGATTTTCAAGTACCAATAAAACCGTTATTTTTGGACATTTAATTTTTAAATTTTATATGGTTGTTTTGTTCTATGGTTTCTATCGATTTAAGAAAAAATTGAAAATTACCGAACCCGCCTATTGTACATGACTCTTGACTTGGCGCTTATTTCCCCACGACCTTAGCTATCCTTGCGAAAGTAATACGCATTAAACTGCATCGGTGAATTTAAAATTACATTATTTCGTGTTTACAATTTCTTTGAATTTAATCGTGATGCTGCAAATTTTAATTGATAATTTATAAGAGAGCCAGGAAAAATTGAACCGTTACCTTATGACTTAGTTTGGTATTGGCATAAAGTGTACTATTGAACATTGACATTAAAAGTTCAAAGTTCCAAGTTATATTTATTAATTTTAATAATTATTATTAATTATATGTGAAATGTTAATTTTCTATTCTTCGATTCAAATGTTTGCACTCTACTATACAAACAATGTCTATTTGTAGGCATAATAAGCAGCACTTCTGGTGTAAAACATAGTTTGCCTTGAAATGGCCGATTAGTGATTAAGTTCTTAAGAGTGAGCAAGGTGACAAGATGAATCCTAAATTCTGCGCCTAGATGGCGCTAGCGACTACTCTGGTTCCCTACAAGGAACCGAAGAGTATTAGACTTATATATTATTATATTATAAGTATATTGAATAAGTGTAAAATATGTTAGTGTAAGTGTAAAATTTGTTTCATATTATGGATAAAGATAGTGCGAATGAAATAGTACTTAAAAGCCTCATTTTAAATTTTGAATTGTATAAAAGTGGTTCCATCCACCAAAACAGAATTGTACTAAAATTATGAGTAACAATAAGCTGTTTTTTGGCAAATTGGGTGATGTTATTTAACTGAAAATAAGTGAAAGTTGTACATAAATATAACACTAATCACGAATGTTGTCCGTGACGTCATCATCTTTTAATTTCCGAATTCCGTATTATTCACCTCTAAAACGCACCGTTACGTTTGGAACTTCCATCGTAGCCCCATCAGCCTTTACTTTGCGTTATTTACATTCTAATGCGGTAGTAGTTAAGCTGAGAGAAAAACCTCATGATTGAAAAAAATATAAATTGAAGACGTGAATGACAACATTCATAATTAGTATAGTATATAGTCGAGAAAATGAAGCATTTAACCCCAACATGAGACTCCGCCCCACGTGATTTTCATGTGAGATGGTGCAATATGTTCCTAAAGATGTATAGAACAAAGTCAGGGTCATGGGAACGGGTGCTTTTTCGATTTCCGGTCGTAAATAAGGACAAGTTCGCTATTTCCGGTCACCAACATTTTTTTTTAAGTTGAAAAAGAACCATTGGATTCTATATTTTGGACAATTCTAAGCATTTTTGACTTTTGACATTTTTTACCTAAGTTCACCCTTCTCGAGATATAAGCGTTTAAAAAGAGAAACTTGTATTTCAGCTTATTTTTCAAGAAACTGGTATTTAGGATTATTTTAGGACGTTGGTTTTCGATTAAAATATGTGGGCTTTATACAGTGTGAACCTAAAGAAACGCACGTAATTCATATCTTTGGTATGTGTCCTGTTTCAAAAAAATCCTCGAACAGGTCGATTTTAATTTTGTAAATGCTACATTTTGTCACTATACTAAAATTTATGACGTCATTGGTTTTTCAGTTATGACGCCATCATAAATATTTTTTAATGGAAACTGACATTTTTGTTTACTGTTTTTGGTGGCATATTCCTTTAGCTTTCTGGTGATGTAAAAAAAATGATATTGCCTGAGCCATTCTTTTGGAAAAATGACATTTTATGTAAAAATAGCTTACCTTTCGCAAATTCACGAGTAATGTTCCACTTTCTTATGGACTGATAAATCTTGTTACCTACATTTTTGTTTTAACTAGCATGAAAACATTTGACATACAAACAAAAACAAAGAAAATAAAAAAAACAACCACCTTAACAACAGACAGATACAGGTCTACTTGTGTAAAGTATCGATAACTTTTGTATTCCTTGCAAGTGTGGAACCTCAGTTTTGTGACACTTATGACGCAGCGTAAAACTAGTGAATGCAATGCCACGTTTAAATGAAAGAGAATGCGTAGAACTTTTAATGATGGTTGGATATGTGATAGGTTGAGAACACATCAGGAAGCATGTGATGTTTTCAATGCCAAGTATTCCGAAAAGCAAATTTCTAGATCCACTGTAAGTAGATTGGTGGCTAGATATGATGAAACGTGAGTCAAACTTCTGTTGCATGTCTATTGAAAAAAGAAAAATACCATCCATGTTTTCTCTGATGAAGCTACATTTTCTTTAAAAGGGACCATACATCGGTATAACTGTAGGTATTGGTCACTCGAAAATCCTCATTGAACTCAAGAAGCCCATACACAGCGACGAGGCAAACTAAACGTGTGGGCAGGTACGATTGGTGATCGTTTATTGCGATGTTTTTTTTTTAAGAAAATCTTACGGCCGCAAGATATTTACAGTTCTTGCAAGTTGAGTTAGTGCCAGCCTTAGCAGTTATGTTTCCGAACAATGAAGATGAAGATATCCCTGCTGAAAAGGTCTGGTTTCAGCAAGACGGGGCTCCACCTCATTTTGGGATAGCACGGCGTCAGTTTGTAGATGACACTTTTACTGGAAGGTGGATAGGTCGTCGAGGTCCGATTGAGTGGCCTCCACGTTCAATGGATTTAACCACTTTAGACTTTTTTCTTTGGAGTTACTTAATGTCAAGGGTGTGTTTTAACAGACCAGATACCATAGAAGAATTGAAAGACAGAGTTGGCTTGTAGATGAGACGAATTGCCCATGAGATGATTCAGAACAGCGTGCAAAGTGTCTACACCCGTCTTGGTCAATGCCAAATTGTTGGAGGGTCGCAATTTAAGCAATAGAGATGATTTTTTTCTCTCAATTACTTATGTAAGGTATCAAACAATAAAAATATTTTTTTCCAAAAAATGGTTTAGGTAATATCAATTTTTTTCATATCACCAGAAAGCTAAAGGAATACACCACCAAAAACAGTAAACAAAAATGTGTGTTTCCATTAAAAGAAAATTATGATGACGTCATAACTCAAAACCAATGACGTCATAAATTTTGGTATAGTGACAAAATGTAGCATTTACAGAACTAGAATCGAGCTGTTCGAGGTTTCTTTGACAAAGACACATACCAAATATATGAATTTTGTGCGTTTACTTAGGTTCACACTGTATTTCAGACAATTCTAAGCATTTTTTGACTCCTGACATTTTTTACCTAACCTCACCCTTCTCGAGATATAAGCATATGAGACAAAAAGGAAACGTATATTTAAGCTTTTTATTCTCAGAAAACTAGTATTTACGATTATTTATGGGCGTTTATTATGAATTTATATATGTGGAGTCTATATTTTGGATGACTAAGCATTTTTAGACTCTTGACATTTTTTACCTAACCTCGCCCTTCTCGAGATATAGACATTTATAAATTAAAAAAACGTATATTTAAGCTGTTTTTTCTCAAAAAACTAATATTTACGATTATTGCTGGTCTTTGATTATCAATTAGGACATTGGAATTTATGTTTTGGACAACTCTAAGCATTTTATTACTTTTGACATTTTTTACCTAACCTCACCCTTCTCGAGATATAAGCATATGAGACAAAAAGAAACGTATATTTAAGCTTTTTATTCTCAAAAAACTAGTATTTACGATTATTTATGGGTGTTTATTATGAATTTAAATATGTGGACTCTATATTTTGGATAATTCTGAGCATTTTTAATTCTCGACATGTTTTACCTAACCTCGCCCTTCTCGAAATATAGACATCTATAAATTAAAAAGACGTATATTTAAGCAGTTTTTTCTCAAAAAACTAATATTTATGATTATTACGGGTCTTTGATTATTAATTAGGACATTGGAATTTACGTTTTGGACAACTCTAAGCATTTTCTTACTTTTCACATTTTATACCTAACCTCACCCTTCTCGAGATATAAGCATATAAGACAAGAAGAAACGCTTATTTAGGCTTTTTATTCTCAAAAAACTAGTATTTATGATTATTTATGGGCGTTTATTATGAATTTAAATATGTATATTTTGGATGATTCTAAGCATTTCTTGACTCTTGACATTTTTTACCTAACCTCGCCCTTCTCGATATATAGACATTTATAAATTAAAAAGACGTATATTTAAGCTGCTTTTTCTCAAAAAACCAATATTTGCCATTATTACTGGTCTTTAATTATTAATTAGGACATTGAATGTTATATTTCGGACAACTCTAAGCATTTTCTTACTTTTGACATTTTTTACCTAACCTCACCCTTCTAGAGATATAAGCATATGAGACAAAAAGAAACGTATATTTAAGCTTTTTATTCTCAAAAAACTAGTATTTACGATTTTTTATGGGCGTTTATTATGAATTTAAATATGTGGACTCTATATTTTGGGTAATTCTAAGCATTTTTCGACTCTTGACATTTTTTGCCTAACCTCGCCCTGCTCGATATATAGACATTTATAAATTAAAACACGTATATTTAAGCTGCTTTTTCTCAAAATACTAATATTTATGATTATTACTGGTCTTTGATTATCAATTAGGACATTGGATTTTATATTTTGGACAACTCTAAGCATTTTCTTAATTTTGACATTTTTTACCTAACCTCACCCTTCTTGAGATATAAGCATATGAGACAAAAAGAAACGTATGTTTAAGCTTTTTATTCTCAAAAAACTAGTATTTACGATTATTTATGGGCGTTTACTATGAATTTAAATATGTGGACTCTATGTTTTGGAAGATTTTAAGCATTTTTTGACTCTTGACATTTTTTACCTAACCTCGCCCTTCTCGAGATATAGACATTTATAAATTAAAAAAACGTATATTTAAGCTGTTTTTTCTCAAAAAAACTAATATTTACGATTATTGATTATCAATTAGGATATTGGATTTTATATTTTGGACAATTCTAAGCATTTTCTTACTTCTGACATGTTTTCCCCAATCCCGCCCTCAGTGAGATATAAGCGTTAAAGAAAAATAAAAACATGTTATTAACCTTTTTTTATTTTCAAAAAAACTTGTATTTACGATTATTTTTGAGCGCTATGATCATCAAATAAAATATGTGTATGTAAACTATTTTTGACATATTTTAAAAAAGCTTAAAATAACAATTTTAACTTTCTAATACTGGAAATTTTTTTTTAAATGCTTAAATCTCGAGAAGAATGAGGTTAGGTAAAAAAACGTCGAGAGTCAAAAAATTGTCCTAAATATAAAATCCAATGGTTTCTTTTAAACTTAGAAAACAGTTTTGGTGACCGGAAATAGCACACTTCTGTCCTACTTTACGACCGGAAATCGAAACAGCACCAGTTCCCATGACCCTGACTTTGTTCTACAAATCTTTAGGAACATTGTGCACCATCTCACATAAAAATCAGGTGGGGCGGGGTCTCATGTTGGGGTTTAGGCCTTTTCCCTGCTTCTTTTCCTCGAGTAACTACTGGATTGTTGAAGAATGTTTTTGCTAAAATTAGCCTATTATGGAGATCTCTCTTCACTTGGTGCGTTCCCCACCGAACTTGTCGCCTTGCTCAGTCTTAACACAATAATTTCAATGTTCTTATATTTCACAGTTAGGTCGGTACCACTTACGAGCTAATAGGCTATATTGACTGTACAAAAAAAAAGAGGAAGTAAGGAACAATTGCGTTAGCGTTCTTATTGTTTCATCCATTTTAGTTCTTTATCTTCTTTTGCAACAACACATTAATTTTACAACTTAAGAAACATGTCTATTTTTATTCTATAAGTTTAAAATTACATTGTACTTAATAGAAATAAAAATGTTTCATGGATAATTGTAAAAAAGAGGATATACAGGGTATTTCACGAGGAAACGGACATGCTTTAATGGAAGATAGAGGACACCGAGGGTAGGTAATCATAACCACCGATTGAAAAAGTTAGTTGGGCCCTCGTTGCTGAAAGACAGGGTGCTATATGTATTTTTACCAAAATTTAATTTGGCTGTTACTTTGTAAAGAAATTAGTTCATATTTGGCACATATAATACACTTGTGATCCTGAATAAGTACTTGTATCACACACACAAAAAAAATTCCAGGTCCGACCTCAAAAAAATACGTTTTTGTTGTTCTTCCAGAAAACAATACCCTGTATTTGTTTTTTTAAAATTTTAATAATAAATTCGAAAAGTACATAAAAAACTGAACAAAGTGGCTTCATTAATTTTTTTGCCATGCTTTTGCCTTATTCGAAATAAATTCCACTAAATAATGCAATATGAGACTTTAGAAAATTAGGTGAATGATACGCGCAAAAAATGCTTCCTCTATTAAATTAGGCATTTTTTTTCACCAATAATTATTATATTTTAATCACCAATTTTTATGAATGGCGTAAAATAAACAACAACAACAAAAAAAATAATGTTAAAGGTCACCGAACCAATTTCATTCATTTCACATTATAAACTAGTAAAACAACAGAATTTACTTATTAACAACAACAATAATGATAACTAGCAACTGGCATAAAAATAACGTAAATAGCAAAATACCACCAAGCTACCAGCAGAAAAATTATTATACGAAAAACAAAGAATGCAGATATTCAGATATTGTTATAAGACGTATATACAAATGTGGTGCAGTGAGGTACGGTACCGGCTTCAGGTGCGAGATCTCGATCGGCGAAATTAAGTCACGTCGGTCGAGTCCATTACTTGGATGGGTAACCGTATCTCATTTCGCCGTCCTGGTTAAGTGACAGAGTAGCATTAGCTAATAAACTTCGCCAAGACGTTAAAATAAATAAGGCAATTAAATAAATAAATTAGAATCATAATTAAATGTTATGTTCAAAATGACCCCCCTCAGCTTCAGTACATTTTCTGGTGCCATCCACGAGATATCCAATTAATCTTCTTATCAGATCTGGATTGTTTCTAATTTCGTCGCAGCAATCAACAATCCTTTGAATTAACTGATCCTTGTCATTAGTGTCCACATTGTAGACCTCAGTTTTTAAGTGATCCCATAAAAATATTCAACAGTGTTGAAATCCGGAGACTTTGTCGGCCATACATGAGGAATTCCCCGACTAATCCATCTGTTAGGATATGTGTCACTTAAATGTTTTCTAATTTGGTTGGAGAAATGCGGTGGGGCTCCGTCATGTTGGAAGAACATACAAAGTAACAGCCAAAAGAAATTTTGGTAAAAACACATAAAACGTCCTGTATTTCAGCAACGAGGGACCAACTAACTTTTTCAATGGGTGATTATTATTACCCTCGGTATTCTCTATCTTCCATTAAAGCATGTCCGTTTCCTCGTGAAACACCCCGTATATAAGCAAAGATGGCAAAAATAGAAAAATATTAGTCAACTTTGAACGGCAATATCTCAGTCAATATTCATCGTACAACCCATTTTTAAAGCTCATTTTAACGGTTCAAATATCTATCTATACCCATCGCTGCTCAAAAAAAGTTATGACTCAACAAAATGTAAAAAAAATTTTCGCGATTTTTTGCATTTCTTGCAGATTTGTTTATGCTTATATAGAAAAATGGTTTTCTTAAGGTCGCATGGAAAGTTCAATTTTCGAGAAAAACCGCTGCCTAAGGAATCACTACTTCCACATCCCGATTTCCCTTCCAAGCCTCTTTAAAGGTAAACTTCTTGACTATATTTGTACTTTCATATACGGAAATACTTAGTCATAATATTTGGGGCAGATGTTATACAAAAATTTACAGAAGTTGCAATTTAGAAAGCTTCGTTATGATATTGAAAAGGAACTTGGCTAACTTTCAAGCCTGATCTAGGTATCAAAATTTATCAAATACATAACTTTTGCAAGAACGATGCTAGACGTCGAGACGTAAAAATGCAAGAATAAGAATCTAGGTATCAAAACTTATCAAATACGCAAGTTTTACAAAAGCGAGACTAGGCGTCGGTCTGCATTGAGACATGAAATTTCAAGAATATGAATCTACGTATCAAAATGTATCAAATTCAGAAGTTTTACAAAAACAACGCTAGACGTCGGTCGACGTCGAGAAGTAACAATGTAAAAATATGAATTTAGGTATCAAAATTTATCAAATACACAATTTTTACAAAAACGACGCCAAGCGTCGGTTGGCGTCGAGGCGTAAAAATTCAGGAATATGAATTTAGGTATCAAAATTTGTCAAATATACTAGTTTTACAATAACAACGCTAGGCGTCGGTCAGCGTCGAGACGTAAAAATGCAAGAACATAAGTTTAGATATAAAAATTTATCGAAGGCAAGTTTTATGAAAACGACGCTAGGCGTCGGCCGGCGTAGTGACGTAAAAATGCAAGAACATGAATTTAGATATCAAAATTAATCAAATACAAGTTTTATAGAAACGACTCTACGCGCCGGTTGGCGTCGATACGTAAAAATACAAGAGCATGAATGCAGATGTCAAAATTTATCAAATACACAAGTTTTATAAAATCGACGCTAGGCGTCGAGACGTAAAAATGCAAGAATATGAATCTAGGAATCAAAATTTATCAAATTTGGATCTTTCAAAAAGTATGCGATGTAGCAGCACCGAACACTTTCGTGTCCAGAAAAACAGCCGAATTTCCAAGCGTTGCACAAATCGCTACTGAACCCTCGTATTACCGTTACATCTTCGTTTGTTAAACATTTTTTTAAATAATGGAGTAGGGGTGGTGGGGGGTTGAGAAATATTACTAAAAATATAAGGCCTTGGCTTCTAGTACATACACCGAATTTCAAGTTTCTGTGCTCTTACCAGATTGCTTTATTTATTTTCCTCTAATTACCTCTATTTAACCCCAACCCTTCAACGGAGTAATCCCAAAATATAATCTAGTTTCTGATGTCATTATAATATATACGTATATCAAATTTCAATTGAATATCTCAATTTTATTTTATCAACCCCTTTAATAATGGAGTGGCGGTTGGTGGGGGATGGAAAATATAATAAAAAAATGTGAGGCCTTGGCTTCTAGTACATACACTAAGTTTCAAGTTTCTGTCCTCTTACCAGCTTGCTTAACTTATTTTCCCCTATTTACCCCTATTTCACCCCCAACCCTTCAACGGAATCATCTCAAAATATAATCTAGTTCCAGATGTTGTCATAATACATACGAGTACCAAATTTCAAGTGAATATCTCGATTTTATTTTATCAACCCCTTTAATAATGGAGTAGGGGTGATGGGGGGTTAAAACATATTATAAAGAAATCTAAGGATTTGGGTACATACACCGAATTTATAGATTCTGTACTCTTACCAGCTTGCTTTACTTATTCTCCCCCATTTACCCCTATTTAACCCCCAACCCTCTAAACGGATTAATTCCAAGTTATAATCTAGTTTCTGATGTCATTATAATATATACGTATAACAAATTTAAAGTGAATTTCTCATTTTCATCAACCCCTTTAATAATGGAGTGGAGGTGGTGGGGGAATGGAAAATGTTATAAAAATTTTGAGGCCTATAGTACATACACCAAATTTCAAATTTCTGTGTTCTTACCAGCTTGCATTACTTATTTTCCCTATTTACCCCTATTTACCGCCCAACCCTTCACCTTCACCAAAAAACAATTCAGTTCCATATCCCGTTATAATATATACGCGAGCAAAATTTCAAGTTAATATCTTAAACCGTCCCGGAGGAAATGTGCGGACAAAAAAAGTTACAGACAGACAGAAAATTTTTTCGCTCTTTAAAATATTAACGTTTCATGACATTCTAAACCTATTTCAAGAAAAAAAAAAAGATTTTTTTTACGATTACTATAGTTCCAATCCACTACGTGGATGTGGAAGTAAAAGTAGCTTTTGAGTTTTTAATAAAATCAAAAAACCACCCTTTTCACCCCTTTGTTAAAAATGCGCCCCTAAATTTAATACCATTTTTTGGTTTTATCATTTTTAGGTGACCATATAACGGATGAAGTAATAAAGTCCCTCTCACTAAATCACATAGTCAATAGCCTATAAGAAACATACCTATAAGCTGTATCAAAATCATTTGTGACGAGAATAATGCAAAGTCAAGAAATCATATTATTACAATACGTATAAGCTTTATTTTGCAAACATAACTGACTGCATTGTTTCTATTTTCTACAAATCATTTTCCCTTCTTTTTAATTTCAAGAATTAACTGGAAAGCTGACATAAACGTAACAACACTAAATGCATTTAAACAATTAACGGGTGAAAATCGGAAATCAGTTTAAACAAATAAAGAACAATCCAAAAAAATATTGTCTATATCTTCTTTCTGTTTTGAGCGCGAGACATGGGACACCCTGTATAGCATAGAGAACTATTTCTAAGCACTAACTTGTTTATATTATTCAAATAATGTACATTCTGATAAAAATTATTAGTGTGATTATTACAAATTGTGTGTTTATTTATATTTTAGAACTTACATTTCTCTAACAGAGAGATTTTGAATGTTAAGTAAGTTAGACATACTTTGAAAATGGTTTTTGAGATAAATGGAAAAGTGGCGCTAGTTACGGGTGGGGCCTCTGGCATCGGATTGCGGTATGCAAAAGAATTACTGCGAAATGGAGCTAAGGTAAGTCTTATAAATTTTTATCATGGAAATAAATAGTTAGATTCCTAGGGATTAAATTTGATAGAAATTATTTATTATAAGTGGAATTTACTTTACGTATAGTGTGTTTCATATATACCTAACATACAAGAATGAGTAGTACAAAAACCACTTGGGCCACTTTGCTCGATAGACATGTGACCGATAATGATGAATGACTTAATGAGGGAGTCGAAAGGAACTTCGGGTGTGCATATCCAATAATTATAATCCGATTTTATTTGTTTTCAAGTTACAGTGTTTTAAATGATTAATAACAAAAATCAGAATAGTTAAATTTTAAAACCTTAATTTACAATAAATTTTCAAGTATTAGGCCAGTGGAATTAGTGAAAACGCATAATCTAATTCGATTCAGGAAACCACAATGGTGTAATGGGTAAATTTACTAATAGGAACATAGCCTTTTTGATTTCATTTTAAATAGAGGGAACATTGTTAAATTGACGTTTAAATATGCAAAAATCACGAAAAGTGTTTTTTTTTAAAGTAGCTCCAAGACTATTGTCGATAGAAGTATCCGTTCCTTTCTGGTGCCTAGGTAAAAAAAACCGGTTAATTTAAGGCCTTATTGATCCAAATTGGTTAATTATTTGTTTAAGCGATTTGAAAATACTGTCAAAATGTTCAAAATTTTAAAGCATTTTTCATCTCGCGATTCTTGCAACTTTCAGAAACAAAGTCTAACATAGCCCCCAAATTTCGATGTAAAATATTAAGTTAGTTATTAGTTAGTTTGTTTGGGTCAAATCTTGCAAGCTGAAATTTAGCTAGTTCTAATTAAGCTAGAGCTTTGAAATTTGGCACACGTGTATAAAGTCCGGTGACAATGCAACATAGTGTAGCCATTATCGGTCTAAATCCAATATAGCGGACGTCCCAAGATGGCGGATCGCCTTTTTCTTCACAACTTCCTTGATATGGGTATCAAATGAAGAGTTTGACGAGTAAAATACGATGAACTATGTGACGTCATTCTAAATCCAATGGCGGACGTCTCAAATTGACAGATCGCCTTTTTCTTGACAACCCTCTTGATATGGGTATCAAATGAAAAGACTTGACTAGCAAAATACGATAAACTGTGTAACGTCTTTCTAAATCAAATATGGCGGTTGCCCTAGGATGGCAAATCATTTTCTTCTTTACGATTCCCTTGCCATGGGTATCAAATGAAAGGTTTGTCTGTTTGTGTGTAAAATAGGTAGACTAAAAAGTAAAAAAAAAATTGTATAAAATAACATTTTTAAGTAAAAGCTTTCATTTGAAAATGCTGTTCTAAAAAGCAAAAACATTTTTTTTAAATTCATACACCTGGAAACCAAAAGCTTAGGGGTCGGTCAATTGAGCAAAGTAACTATGAAATAGTGCTATATGACCGCCCCCAAAGGCTTTTGTTTTCCAGGTGTACGAAGTTAAAAAAATATATTTTTACTTTTTAGTACAGTATTTTTTTTATACAATTTTTCTGCGTCTAGACTTATATTTTATGAAACTGTTGTGGGTATATCATTTTCTTATGTTTTAGACCTTCAGAATGGCGTCGGGTACATTTTTTGCGAATATCTTAATAACAAATTAAATTATCGGCATACAATTTTTATAAATGAGTAGACATCTGCGCTGAAAAAAATTTTTCGGGGCGGCGCCCCTACGTTGATCAACCGGCGTAGGGGGCGTAAACCAGCGTAAGATGCCGATGTACACCGCCATATTTTTATTGGCGGCGTCGACCTGCGGAGGCCATGCGGTCCCTAATTTCACATTACTCTACAATGTCGACAGAATTTAAAATATTGACAGTAAAGGTAACGAAAAATGTGACAATATTTTGCAGTTAAAATAAATTAACTTTGTCTTGATTCTACTTTTAATGCATCATATTATATTATAGTTTATAATAATAATAATAACAATAACACAAAACTAACAGTTTTCAAGTCTAACTTGAAAAAAAAAATTATATTCTTGTAAAACACAAACAAAAATTATACTCTTAGTTTAACCAGAGTAACCAACAATAATGAGCCGAATTCGACTCATATCACAATTCACAGGCACATCACAACCCACTTATTGAGACGAAGCTGAGGCAAGGTTATGGCTAATTGTAGGAGACGATGCAACATTTTTTATAAGTTTGTAATTATGAAAAAAAAAAATTTCTATCGATATGACTTGGACTTAATCTTGCCATTTTGGCAGAAACTACCATGCCAGCAACAGGAAAAACCCTATCGCTAGGTGTACTTGTAGCTGGAATACAAAAAAATTTCTTAGCTAATATCGACAAATATGGAAAATCCACTTTGATGGTATAAGCGTTTTTGGCTTCCCCTAATTATGAGTGACATTCAGCTTCTAAAGATGGTGTACTTTTTTGCCCAGAAGTTGTGTGCTTTTTTACTAATGATAAGATATAACTGTCCTTTTGTACAGGGACAGACTTATTTTTCTTGGCACAATCCTTTCCATTACTGAATCTGAGACTTGGTTTGATTTGTACATCATCTTCTAAAATATATTTTTTTATTTGTGCAGTCAAATAGTCAACTTTACTAAGAGCTTTTAGTTCCCGGCGTGAATTTAAAACATTTCGGCGGCGGCGGCGGCGGCGGCGTAAATTTTTTATATTTTAACGGCGGCGGCGTATCGGCGCGGCGGCGCAGACGTCTATATATGAGTAGTTGGTAATTGACCACAGATTTAAAAAAAATGCTCTAGCACATTTAGAAGCCATGATAAATTTTTTATTTAAATTCGCCAAATACTTATTTATACACATTAGGGGTAGAAACTGATATCATATCTAGTTAAATACTTGAATTGCGTAATTCATCAACTTTAATATAGAACGAGCATTTTATAAGGGTAGAAAATAATTTTAAATGGACCATGATCGCTGGAAAGAATAATGAGTCATCCAAATTTATTAAAATAGACATGAAACATTTAAAAATCACATCCTATATAATATCATAAATACAATCAATTAATCACTTTCATATGTAACAAATTAAAAGCTACTGGTAAATTCAGAACAAAAGTAGCAATTAAAGATGCTGATACTTTAATTGTCACAACAGCTAAGAAGGAAGCAAAATTTCAAGCAGATAAAAATATTGTCACCGTCGGTAACGAATTATTAGTTATTAAGACACAACTGCAAGCACTCACAACATCATACCAAAATTTGTTTTTCCTAAAAATAATAGCTAAGAGCAAATAGAAACTTTGGCAAAAAGATTGGTACAGTATTGATAGTTTCAAGTATGCAAATTTACGTAAATATCTTGACTTAATTATTTCATTTTCGCGGAGTGTGATAGGACATCATGTTTCTTCAACCACGATAAGAGTAAAATTTTGGAAATAGAAGAAAATAAACTGATAACTTTATCGGAACCTTTTTACGAATCATACTGTAACATTCCGAAATTATTTGCAAATGGCCTGGAACTTATAATACATATGTACAGCAGTAAAGGAGATGAAAAATTTACATAATCATGGTTAGCGAAACATGGTAGCAACATAAGTTTGCACAAATTGCGACACCTACAGTATACTTCCTTCAAATTAGTGAAAAAATCGTTTTATGGACAAACTTCCACCGCTATGAGATCTGTAGAAAGTGAAGCATTTGTGTTGTCTAAACATAATTTTGACCCACCGCAGTTCTAAGAAAGGGTGGTTTTTGAGAAATATATACATATACCGGGTGAGTCACGAATTGCGCTCGCCCCGATATTTCCTAAAATATTTGGAATAGAAAATTTAAATTTGGAGGCCTTGTTACACGACTAAAATGCCATCTTTTCAATAAAAAATCAAGTTTGGTGCACATCCGGTTTGACCGGAAATGCCCACAACTTTCGATTTTTAAATGGAACACCCTATATATTTTTACATTTTTGGTATCTAGAGGAAATTTTGAATACAATACATCCATTTTGGTCACTTTTTGATAAACATTAAAAATTTTATTAAAAAATCTATTTCTGAATCCAGAGTGCTGTGGTGCCCAAAATATATTTTAGTTTGTGTGCTACGTTACTATAAAAATAAAGAGAGCAATATGATTGCATTATTTAATTCTCTAGAGTCGTTTAAAATTTTTAAATGTGATTTTTACCCACTAACTCGGTTTTTTAAATGGGAATTTAATCGTTCATCAACATTTTTAAATACCTCATTTTCATACGAATCTAATGATACCAAAATTTTGAAAATCCGCTCAGAAATATTTAAGATTTCAGCCAAAATACAATGCAACCAAGCTTTTAGAAACATGCGGCTAATAGATAATAGATTAGTGGGCTTTGGAAACTACAATGGCACATTTCTGTGTAAATCTGGTAACCTAATAACATTGGAAAAATCATAGTAGCCATTGAATGTAATAAAACAATATCAGCTGACAGATACAAAATAAAGCGTTGCGGAAATCTCTTTGAGTAAAAATTAAAGAAAATGAATAATTTTAGTAGAAATGAAAAGGTCGATATGTTACTGATATATGGAGAGCGTCTCAAAAATTCAACTGCAGCTGCAGAACTGTATCAGCAACGATATCCCAACAGACGTCATCCAAGCAGACACTTGTTTACCAGAGTGGAACAAGAATTAAGAAACGAACCCAATCAATAAGACGACCATCAAACATTTATTGTAAGTGAGGACAAAGAAATTGATGTATTAGGATTTGTGATGATACACCCAACAACATCAACAAGGGAATTGTCAATGGAATGCGACATTAGTCAGTCTTCGGTTTGCATAATTTTAAAGAAACATAAGTTTCGGTCTTATAAATACCAAATACACCAACATCTTTATGGAGATGATAACGACAGGAGGGTAGTATATTGCAACTGGTTCTTAAATGCAGTACAACAAAACCCAGGTTTTCCTTTTCATATTTTATATTCAGATGAAAGTAGATTTACGAACCAAGGTATGTTTAACAGAAATAATACTAGGTACTGGGCTCAAGAAAATCCGAGGTTGGTATGGCGGGGGAATATTCAGGAAAGATTTGGGTTTAACTGTTGGCTTGGAGTATTTGGAGATCGAATAATTGGACCCATATTTTTTTATGGAACACTTACTAGCGAACGATATTTATTCTCTTTACAAAACCAGACAGCAGAATTTCTTGACTTACTTCCTCTTGCCTATTTACAAAATCTGTTTTTCCAACAAGATGGTGCTCCCCCACATAATTCCAGAAGACTGATGGAATATTTAAACAACTTGCATGGTGAACGCCTTATCGCAAATCAAGGTCATATCAGGTGGCCTCCTAGGTCACCTGACTTAACACCCCTCGACTATTATGTATGGGACACTCTCAAAATTAAAGTTTATAAAACGTCTTCAAATACCCGTGAAGAGCTGCAAAATAAAGTTGTACGGGCTCTTAATGAAATAACGCCGGCTGAATTGCGTAGAGTCATTTAAGCAACTGTACGCAGAGCCGAATTGTGTATAGAAAAAAATGGTGGACATTTTGAACAATATCTACAAATGTCAATTTATGGTTTAATTATTAATTATTTTAAAGATACCTACTGTTACCTAGTTTGAGTTTAATTGTTCAAACGGAATTGATTTTTATTTATTTATAGGCCCGATATTTATGTTCATTTAAATAAAACTCTGAAAACCGAACTGATGTCGCATTCTATTGCAAATGTCCTTGTGGATGGGCGAGCGCAATTCGTGACTCACCCGGTATAAGAATTTCAGCTTACTTTTAAATTACGATCCAAAGTTTAGCTCCCATGAGCGGAGCAGCCATTCAACATATATTACGAGTGTATTATCAACTTCAGCTGTGGTTAGGTAAGACATCGTTAAATGTGTTTGATATTGGTTGGCAAAACAGTAATGATGGTTTGCAATCAGTTCAAACTTTGGAGCCACTATATCCCGAAAATATATATTTTTAAAATAATGTGCTCGTGTGAAGGAAGCTGCGGGGTAATCGATGTGGATGTCGCAGGCACGGTCTAAAATGCTCTAGGCTGTGCTCTGCTTGTCATGGCGAGACGTGCGATAATAATGATGTAGTTGTATTAATCAACGAATTAATAAATGATGATGATTGTAATGAAAATGAAGATACAGAAAATTTCGATGTAATCGTTAATTGTATGGAAAGTAGTATTGTTGAGGGTGTGAACAATGATATTGTTAATGATAGTGATAATTCTGAAACAACTTGTAAAAAATTAAAATTACATTAAATAAACAGGTAAAATATTGTATAATTTATCAACTTATTTGTACCTTAACTTATATAAGTATTTACTATCTATTTCTTCTCAGTATTGATTTTACTATTTCTCAATTTTGCGATTTCTTTATTTTCATACTTTTCGAGGAATTCGCAAAAAAATTATAAAAAAAGATATAATTATTTATAACAAATTTTTGTATTGTTTAAACAAAATGAACATGCCAGTTGTTATTATACTTAGACGCTACCCCAATATTAAAATTGAGTCATAATTGACGGAGATACAACGAATTTTTGTTGCGACGTGAATTTGAACTCTCTCGATCGAAAGCATATATGTAGCGGACATCGACGTCTCCAGCGATTATGGTCAATTTGAAATTAGTTACTACTCTTATAGAACGCTCGCTTTGTATTAAAGTTGATGGAATTACGAAATATGATATCAATTTCGACCCTTAATGTGTATAAATAAGCATTTGGCGAATTTAACAAAAAAGGAAAAACATTTTCATGGCTTCTAAATGTGCTAGAGCAATTTTTTTAAATGTGTGTTAAATTATCAGTTACTCTGATATAAATATTTTACTCCGATAATTTAATTTGCTGTTAAGATATTCGTAAAAAAATACCCCAAAAAATAAAACCTTTTCCGATGCCATTTTGGAGGTTTAAAATATAAAAAATTGTATTTTCACAACAGTTTCATGAAATACAAGTCCAGACAGAAATATGAGCTATGGATGAGCCATTTTGGTTGACAGAAATAGGGTCAAATTGCACTAAACATTTAAGATTTCTTTAAAAACAAATTGATTTTATCGTTAACGAATAAATATTTTTCGACGAAATCTTTATGGTAAGTTGAGGGCTATAACAGACATATCTTCTGAAAGTTGCAAGGACGTAAGAGCCTTTTTCATGAAATGGAAGACACTTTCAGATTTTAAAAATTTTGACAGTATTCTGCCATTATTTAAACAAATAATTAACCAATTTGGAGTAATAAGGTCTTAAATTACCTGCTTTCTTATTACCTACACGCCAGAATAAAACGTATACTTCTATTGACACTAGTCTTGGAGCTATTAAAAAAAAAAACACTTTTCAGGATTTTTAACAGAGTTCCCACTACTTAAAATGGGATCAAATTCAAGGATATATATTCCTTACTGGTAGATCTATCTATTACCGCGTGGTTTCCTGAATCGAATTAGGTCCAATTTTCATTTAATTTTGTCTAATTCCACTGGCCTTCCTATGGCTCCGTCATAGACCTACAATCATTTTATGACTCTTTTGCCAAAGAAGTGTGTTGTTCTCGAATTCATATTGATATTCCTTTATTTAAGCTACAGCATTCAAAATACAAAGAATTAACGCACTGCGGTTGTCCACTTTTGAAGTACTTGATTGGACTTTTAAAGAGCGATACGAATATTTCTTGAAGCCATAATTTGAAAACAAATAAAAATCGGATTGCAACTTTTGGTTTTTTAAGTTTTATGTGTAGTATAGACTACCAGAGTTTGTTACTTCCCTCCCAACCCACCCTGTGTAATATAATCCTTTGAAAGAGGTTTGATGATAACTACTTTTCAACGATTATTTTGAATCGCATTGATTCAATTAAAATCTTTACTGATTTTGTAGAGTACAGAAAATTAAAGTTTTTTCTTATCCTAAATGAATGAGTGGTACTGGAGTCGATGAAGTCTCTTACCTTGGAATTCTCGTCCAGTTTACGGATTTCTATGATAACTTCTGTACTATCTTTTAAGATTACTTAAATTGGTGTTAATGGACTTCCAATGTCGGCTTTTAATTTGGGTGCAGTTTTCATCCACTCTGGAGAGGTAAACAAAAAAGTAAAAAGTAACTCTGATGGAGGACCAACCTGTTAGAGAAACACGTTGCATACAATTTTTGTTTGTTGAAATAGGTTTAGAATGTCACGAAATGTCGAAAAAATTCTGGACTGGTAAAAGTACATTAACTTGGGATATGGTGTATATACTAGAAACGAAGTCCTCATATTTTTTTATAATATTTTGTATCCACCCCCACCACTTTATAATTAAAGGAGTTGCTAAAATATAGTTGAGATATTTACTTGAAATCTGGTGCACGTATGTATTATAACGACATCTGGACCTAGATTATATCTTTAGATGATTCCGTTAAAGGGATGGGGGTTCAATAGGGGGCAAATAATGTAAAATAAGTAAAGCAAACTGGTAAGAGTACAGAAACTTGGGACTTGGTGTATACACTATTGTGTATATTTTCCATCCGGCCCCACCACCCCCACTCTATTATTAAAGGGGATGATAAAATATAATTGAGATATTCACTTGAAATTAATTTAGTACACGTGTGTATTATAATGACATCTGGACCTAGATTATATCTTTAAATGATTCCTTTGAAGGGATGGGGGATCAATAGTGGTAAATAAGGAAAAATAAGCAAAACAAACTGGTAAGAGTACATAAATTTGCGATTTGGTGTATACACTAGAAGCGAAGGCCTCAGATTTTTTAATAATATTTTCCATCCCCCTCCCCACAATCCCTTGTTATTATTAAGAGGGTTGATAATATATAATTGAGATATTCATTTGAAATTTGGTACACGAATGTATTATAACGACATCTGAAGTTGTATTATACTTTGAGATGATTTCGTCGAAAGAGTAGGGAGCAAGCTAATAAGAGTCCAGAAATTTCATTATTAACGCATATGCCACAAACCAACGTCTCAAATTTTTCTATGACATCTGCCCAAACTATTATTAATATTCTACCAACAATTTTCACGCACTAGATTGCAAATATAGTCAAGATGTTTCCATTAAAGTGACATGGATGGAAAATCTGGATGTGGAAGTAGTGATTCCTTAGGCAGCCTTCTTTTTGTGTTCATCATGAAATTGTATTACGTAATTGTATTGTCTGTACAATTGTTACATTTAAAATGAAAAAGGTATACAATACAAAGTAGATCACTAAAAGACAAATATTCATGATCTATTAAAACGCTTTTTACTTTGTTTTTTATCATTGAATTCAGATAAAAAAAAGTAAAAAGTGTTTTAATGGATCATAGTGATTATCACAAAGTATTCTTGTCTCCATTTGTTTAGTGTACATAAAAAAGGCCATAAAAATCGGCCAGTAAAATAGGTAAGCAATATGAATTACTGCTGACAGGGCCATACTTCATATTTTTGCGTATTAGAATGAACAAATGAATAATACTAGAGTTTTGAAAATCGTGTTTTCGTGTAAATAAAAAAATCTTACTCTATTTTGCGTCAAGAAAGGAAAATATTATGCAATGGTAGACGAATGGCCGTTTTTCGTGACATTGACAGATAAATTTAAAGTACGGCTCTGTTTATCTGTTCCGTGGGTATGACGTTCTAGTTAAGGATGATTTACGTGACTACATCACAAGAGTTAGAAATATTAATTAAAAGAGGCGTATTTCTCCATTTATTTCTTGTCTTAATCATGCCTGAACATATTTACATAAGAGTAATGATGTTTTATCTATTAAGTAATACATTATAATTATTATTTAATATAGTACATGAAAAAGAAAACCCGTTCACCCCTTATATTAGCTTGGTCGACAGCATTGAGTTTTTTATCTGCCTTGTAAATATGGAGTGAAGTATAATGGCTTAGACTATTCAATTTTTAGCATATATTTAGTTTTCTAAAATTCTTATATGACGAATAGTTCTAAAAATATGACAGTTTAAATATTGAGCTTGGACGTTCGCAGTTGAGATGGGATGTTTAAACGAATATCTCTAAAATAATGACGTTAAAAATACATAGTACGATAGGATGATAGATCTTGAAATTACCTTTGGAATTTTGCTTCTACCCTCACACTTTTAAAAATAACGAAGTTATGAGTGAAATACTAGTTGCTTTGTAATTTTTTTTTAATAAGCTTAGATTTTTAGAATAGTATGGCGTCAAACAGACACAACTTACACTTTCCTACGTACAAATAAAATAATAATTTCTTGTCCATAACATCTTTGCAGACGTTTTGTTATATAGGTTATCGCCGGATGGGGTTACCTATACCATAAATAAACCTACATTTTAATTTTTCGATTAAAAGTCACCGTCTATAAAAAATTATTTGTGTTTATTCGTGTTAAGAAAACTAATTTTTTCATTCAGGGCGCTCAATAACTTCAAAAAAATACATTTTATCTAAGAGTAAACTACCTCTATTTTTCATTTTGATGAAAATTTCAATTAAAAATCGATTCCTAAGGAATTATTACTTCCACATCCAGATTTCCTATCCAACTCTCTTTAAAAACATCTTCACTATATTTGCACTCTGGTATGTGGAAATAATAGGTCATAGAATTTTAATAAAGTTGTATTTGGGGCAGATGTCATAAAAAATTTGAGGAGTTGGGTTCTAGCATATACGCCAAAAATGAAGTTTCTAGATACTTATCAGCTTGTTTTATTTATTTTCCCTATTTACCTCCCACACCCCTTCAATACCTCAATCATATGTCATTACAATACATACGTGTTCCAAATTTCAAGTGAATATCTTAATTTTATTTTATCAACCCCTCCTTAATAATGGAGGGGAGGTGGTGGGGGGTTGAAAATATTATAAAATCTGAAGCCTTGGTTTTTAGCATGTACACCAAATCTCAAGTTTCTGTACTGTTACCAACATGCTTTATTTATTTTCTCCTATGTACCCCTACTTACCCCATCCCTTCAACGGAATCATCTCAAAATATAATCTAGATCCAGATGCCGTTATAATACACACATGTACTTAATTTCAAGTGAATATCTCAGTTTTATTGTATTAATCTTTTTAATAATATAGTGGGGGTGGCAGGGAATTGCAAAATATTATCAAAAAATCTGCGGCCTTGGTTTCTAGTATATATACCAAACTCTGTACTCTTACTAGCTTGCTTTACTTATTTCCCTTTATTTATCCCTAATCATTTTTGTCCATTTTGACATTGAAAAAAAGTCATAGCAGGTCTTGAAAATTGAAATTTATCTCTAAATTTTTGTCATAAAGTAGAGCATTCTATGGCCCCGTTAATATCAGATAATAGACACATTTTTTACAGGGGTGTTTCCATTCAAAATGGGTCACGCTGTATATATCCTTAAGATAAAAAAGTAGTTATAAGCAACTTTTCAAATGAAATTTTCATTAAAAATGAGAAGTAATTCACTGTTGGGTAAAAATTCATATTATTGAAATTTTTGAACGCCCTGTAAAACTTCAGTACACTTGTGTTATAGGTAACCCCATCCGGAAACACACTGTAGATATATTATTCTAGTTGAACTTCCTTTGATGTATGGCACTCTAACAGCAATGGATTATCTGTCACGGCTCTGTGTTAGGCGTATGGTCTCACCAAAGTTCTTCACCATCTAGATTTCTGTGACATTAACAAAAGGTCTTAGGGGGGCAATAATTTAGTTACATATACGTTAAAGTTTATAATTACACAAAAAATACTTGAGATAGAAATTTCTTTTAATGTTGATAAGATTATTATCATATTTTTTACATCGTTATTAATGTGTTTCAAAGTATTAGCAGGTACTTGAGCCAGCTCATGCAATATGGAAATATATTTACTACTTACACTTATTTTATTGCAAATCAGAGATATATCATGCAGAGCACCTACAGTTGGTCTCAAACTTATAGCATCCTACGTCGTAAAACAGAGAAGCGCTAGATTTAATAAAGACATGATGTTCGTCTGCTCGACGAGAACTTGGAATATTAAAAATTTGCTTTTACGCCAAAGCTACAGATAATAATTTGTGTCATGTTCTTGAAGCCACTATATTAGTACTATATTAATTATGTGCAGACCCTTGCAGCTAATTGGAAAACGAATTACGGTGAATTATAAAACTTGAAAAACCCTTGAAAAACAGCCACTGAATAAAACGCGGTGGAAAGACAATTCCTCCAAAAGTGCAAACCAAACATTTGACAGTGTTGTACTTCTCCATCTTCGTCGTACAGCTGCATTAAAATGAAACGGAAGAAGGTACACAGTTTAATGACAGACGTCGCAGTAATTGCCAACATGCCGACAGTGTAAAAGAAAAAAATTCAGTTGTTGACGCATTTCTCGTAACTCGGCCGGACAGTTTTATGACTTAGGATATTATAAGTTTGAGACGGGCTGAATTCAGAGTGGTGGATGGGGCCGGCTGGAAGGACTGGAGAATTTGCGAAGTGCTGGTCGCTTTGGAGCCGCTCCGACGAGACGGTTGGTGTTACTGTACGTTGATTTCTTCTATTTGTAAAACCTCGAGGTACATTTTCCCTTGTAATTTTTCTATTTGTCGTTTTAAAGTTTTTTTCTTTGGAAATACTTGGGGGATATTTGGGAATATTTAAGAGGTGTTTGGTAATCATCAAGGATATTACAGCCCCTCAGAAAAAAAGTTTAGACCAGCGAACCAGACCCATGTATCCCTATGTATTTTTGGTCGCGAATCCGAATCCAAGGTGAAAAAAACTCGCACACCCCCAAAATCATTAGCTGGAGCCAAAGAACACCCCTGGAAAGCTACGAGAATAGTTGCTACATCTTAATCAGTCGAATTATCAAATTACGGTTAAGCAGCAGCGTACTATACAATAGACATAAAACACACCCCCAGGCAGGGGCGAAAACTACCCCATATATAAAAAAATCGATCCAAAACAGCAATGACTGCTGAAAAAGCAAGCTCGAAATGATTAAGTTTTGTTAAAGTGATAAGAAACTGCATCAGGTCCGACGTAATCTTCATAAACTGCCCCTATAAGGTTGAGAACAGCCACCCTTAGGTTTAACGGATACAAGAAAAACAAGAGAAAACGTGGAGTCCAACAGGATTTCTATTTCAATGGATGCTGTGATTGGCTGAAATTGTGTATAAATAAAACTAGAAACTTACGTACCACCAACGTCCTACAGTGTCGACCCTCAGAGGGTGTGAAAACTACCCCCTATGTAAGATTTAAATATAAAAAGTTACAGTGACTTTTATAAAAATTGGAACCACGTGCGTTGTGTTGAAGTGAGAAGAAACTAGACTATGTTCGACGCTGTGCTTGAGAACCAACCCCACGGAGTTGCGAGATGCCACCCCTATATCCGTGGGATGCTGGAAAAACAGAAATAAACTGACCGGTCATACATTTTTATGGATGCATTGATTGGAAAAAATCGTATTGTATATTGTAACGTTCATTTGGAACGCTATATTTTTATCTAGCAATGTACTAAAATCCTCACAATTACATCAATCGTGGAAAAAGTAAGTAACTCTATTTTGGCGAGATCGTTTATTAAGGTGTGGTCGAACAATGTAGTTTCAGTATCAAGAAACTTTTCAGAGGCAATATTTATTGTTCTGAACCGAAATAGTGTAGGACAGTGTATGCGATCCTAGAGAGTGTTTTCTAAAGGTTGTTGAGAAGGGGACAGCGACGATTGTTTCCAGATCGGTGTGCCGTGTTTCGAAAAGTAGACTTTAGCGCAAGTTTGTGGGTTGACGGGTTGAGTGTGGCGAGGCCTCGGCATTTTAACCTTGACTGTCTCGGTACTCATTTGTCTTACATTTTCGGAAAGTCGCTGTAACTTTTTATACTTAAATCTTACATAGGGGGTAGTTTTCACACTCTCTGAGGGTTGGCACTGTAGGACGTTGATGGTACGTGAATTTCCATTTCCATTTCCATTTCGCATTTCCATGAAAATAGAAATCCTGTTGGATTTTACATGTTTTCTTATTTTTCCCATGTCTTTTAAACTTAGGGGTGGTTGTTCTCAACCCTATATGGACAGTTTATGAAGATTACGTCGGACCTGATGCAGTTTCTCATTACCTTAACAAAACTTAGACTTTTCGACTTTTTTCAGCAGTGATTGCTGTTTTGGAACAATTTTTCTATATATGGGGGTACTTTCCGCCCCTCCCTGGGGGTGTGTTTATATCTATTGTATGCACGCTGCTGTTTAACCTTAGTTTGTATAATTCGATTGATTAAGATGATCTTTTACCAATATACTGAGAAAAAATCCCATTTTTTTGTTGTAACAACACTGGGTGTAGGGTCGGTGCTAATGTTCGACCTGGCTTATTCTAATATTTTCTCGATGCTGATATTTTACCGGCTTGTTTACCTTACTGAACTTTCTAACTAGTGTTTTTGATTAGATTATTACTTCTATGTTTCCATGGTTAAGTGACATTGAATGTTAATGTAAGGTTAGCTTAAGAACGAAGTATGGAAAAGTGTAATGAATATAACCTGAACACCCATATGTTATTAAATAGCGCTGCACTATATCTCTTTGAAGGAAATTTCTACGTGGAATTTTCTGGAAACCGAAACTTTGATTCATGAAAAATGGAGTAATATATTTTAATTGCTTGGTGTTAATTCGAGCATGTGCAGTACGATGTATGATGCATTTTTAGTGGTTTACTTTAAATTTAGATGATGAATGTTAAGTGAGAAATTATTTGCATATAAACAAGATCATCTTGACGTTTTAATGATAATAATTAAACTTCAACCGAGGCAATTATAAGTACACAAATGTATAGATAGATAACCTGACCCAGCTGATAGAGACTTGTTGACGTTGACGATGATCTCAGGATACGTTCTGAATGTAAACCTGTATAACGTATATACAGGGTGTTTGGTGCATCGTATGCCAAATTGAAATGGCCGACAGAAAGGGTTATCTGCTATCCTTTCAGGCCCCTTAACACTTCCCATGCCCTGCGAGATTTTTCATATCGACTTTTTATCTTTTTTATGAGAAAAATCCCAAATTCTACATTTAAATTCAAATGATAAAAAAAGTATTAGGCGTAGACTGCGAATTTCATTTTTATTTGGATGTGTATTGTTGAAGGGTTCTTTTAAATCCAAAATTACTGGCATCAGTCATCTAGTTGTTTTTTTATTCACTCGCAAAGTTTCGAAATAGGGAAAATTTTAAATTTAACCTTAGACATTACATGGCTATAAAAAAAACTCAGAGCGACCGGCGTCTTCCAACTCCCTCAAAAATTCTCTAGTCTATCCTCTTGCTAATGATGTGCCACATGTCATAAAAATCTTTTAATAACTTCGTGAATTCGCTAAATTAATGAACCGGGTCACATAAGGCTAATATTCAAAATTCTGAATAAAAAATTATTTTTGCTTAAATTATGCATGGGAAACAGGTAAAATCTATTATCTCACTCTTGCGAAGTAAAATCTATCTTCAGTCTCTTTCTGTTCATGGGTTTTACTTGAAATAAAGAAACAATTACATTTTAATGATTTATTAAAAAAATTTTAAAATCTTGCTCAAGGTGTTGGCCTCTGTTGCAAATGCAGGCCCGACACCTGCTTCGTATTTCGACAGTTGTTGTATGAAGTCGTATTTCCTCGCCGTTTCTATGCGTTGGACAAGTTCCTCCCTAGTCGCAACCTCCGTCGCGTACACGAGCTCTTTGGCACGTCCTCAGACATAATAATCCAACGGAGTTAGGTCTGTGGAACGTGGAGGACATTGAATAGGGCAATCCCGCCCAATCCACGCATTTGGGAACACATTGTCTAGATATTCTCTTACAATCAATCGCCAGTGCGCGGGACAGCTGTCCTTTTTAACAACTATAGGCGTATGCGTGGATTGGGCGGGATGGCCCTATTCAATGGCCTCCACGTTCCTCAGACCTAACTCCGTTGGATTTTTATGTCTGGTGACCTGCCAAAGAGCTCGTGTACGCGACGGAGGTTTTGACTAGGGAGGAACTTGTCCAACGCATAGAAACGGCTTTCGGTGCAATTAGGGAGGAAATACGACTTCATACAACAACTGTCGAAATACAAAGCAGGTATCGGGCCTACATTCGCAACAGAGGCCAACACTTTGAGCAAGATTTAAAATTTTTTTTAAATAAACGATAAAAATGTAATTGTTTCTTCATTTCAAGTAAAGCCCATGAACAGAAAGAGACTGAAGATGAATTTTACTTCGCAAGAGTGAGATAAGAGATATTACCTGTTTCCCATGCATAATTTAAGCAAAAATAATTTTTTATTCAGAATTTTGAATATTAGCCTTATGTGACCCGATTCATTAATTTACCGAATTCACGAAGTTATTAAAAGATTTTTATGACATGTGGCACATCCTTAGCAAGAGGATAGACTAAAGAATTTTTGAGGGATTTGGAAGATTCCGGTCGCTCTGAGTTTTTTTTATAGCCATGTAAAGTCTAAGTTTAAATTTCAATTTTACCTATTCCGAAACTTTGCGAGTGAATAAAAAAACAACTAGATGACTAATGCCAGTAATTTTGGATTTAAAAGAACCCTTCAACAATACACATCAAAATAAAAATGAAATTCGCAGTCCACGGCTAATACTTCTTTTATAATTTGAATTTAAATGTAGAATTTGGGATTTTTTTCATTAAAAAGATAAAAAGTCGAAATGAAAAAACCCGCAGGGCATGGGAAGTGTTAAGTTGCCTGAAAGGATAGCAGATAACCCTTTCTGTCGGCCATTTCAATTTGGCACACGATGCACCAAACACCCTGCATAATAATACCAAGTTGTTCGGAATTTGATCACCAACATATGAAACTATTTCTCTACAAGCGTTATTACAGGACCGATCAAATTCAATATACTCTTCCAAAAAGAAGAAATACAAAAGTATTTGCGAAGAGCATAGGAACATTACAAAATTCATTTTTGAATTGTTCGATACGGCATTCTATGAAATATTGGAATTGTTCGTCACCCGTTGCGGAATTACGACCCAAGTATGAAATTTCTGAGATATCGAGAAAATACGAGTATACATTTTTAAACAAGTTATCGGACTGTAACTGACAACAGCTCCATAAATAACACATTAATGTAATAGTGGAGTAAAACTAAAATTTCTAGGAAACTGTCTTACTAATTTTATTGCTGGAACTTGTTGAAAACATTTCAACAAATGTGGATAATAGTACAGTAAACGAAACTCAAAATGGCGGCTAAATGAGAAAATTTTGTAAAGTTTGGGATATTTGGACCCTTCATGTAAAAACGTGCTCTGGTCACGGGAAAAATACTTAAAAAATTCCAAACGTTCTTATATATACATATTTTTCTATATTCTCAATCTATTTTTTTATTTTTGTATGTCCGAGTTTATTTCTTGAAAGTAAATTGAAATAAAATTATTGGACGCCAAATAGTTTTAAGAAACTATTAAAAATTACAGACTATTGAATAGCATTAGCATGATTATCTATACTCTATAGAATGACCCTTACTCAAGGTTCAACGAAGTAGGTTCAATTATGCTCATCGATCAAGATACCAATCAAAATAAATCAAACTCAATATTGAACGAATAAAGTGTAATTTATTAATAAATTTCAGTTTGGAATGTAACTATCAAATTTAAATAACAACATCTAACTTAATTAAAAACTTTTAAGTATGGCCTTGTATTTAAATAATTTAGTTAAAACATGAATATGTACCATGTATTTGTAATATAAAGCTTTACCTTGTCTAGGTTTCTTATAACTCGAGTGACGTTTAATTATAACCTCTAACTGGTCATGATAATTTCCTTGAAATACTGTCACTTGACTGACTTTTATAAGCTCTCAAGGCTTCTTCTTCTTCTTATGTCACTGGAGTGACGATTGTTTATAACCTCCAAATTATTTCCAAAATTTTGTTGAAATATTTCTATCACTTGATAGACATTGGAATATCTCCACCATCAATTATAGATAACTGGATTAACTAATACCTTGATGGGATGATGGATAAGAAGGCGGTGGTTGCAACGAATTAGGTTTTGGCAAATTACGTTGTAGTCGTATGTATTTAGGAGCCTAATATTACTCGTTGTATGGGACTGTGTGGCTGAATTGCATCGCATTAGACCTTGAGAAATAGTACGTTGTGATCGATTACATTATGAAATGGCCAATGAAAAGCTAACGGGGCGTTACCTGCGTTACACAATATTAAGGTGCGTATAAGCTTGGCGAACCGAACATGTAATGTAACATGCAATGCAACAGATTCGTCAAATTGGGACGGTCTTGCGAACACGATGCGAATGGCTATTTCGGAGCGCGCTGCGATCCACCGCTTGTCGGTTTTTGCGACGAACACAAAGGGATTCGCAGTGCGTAGTGGGACGGCATTCGTAGTGTTTTAATGATGTTTTAACGAACATGGAATAGTCGGAGGAAGCGGCTTTGCTGTTAATAGAAATTTACAAGCAACATAGTGTTCTTTGGGACCCGACGAACCCGAATTATTTTAATAAAAACAAAAAGAAAGATGCGTGGATGGAAATTGCTGCTTCCATGTGGCAACCAGAGGAAGCATGTAAAAAAAAGTTCATTATTATAGTTTTATTATATAAGTTGATTGTCATCAAATTTTTATATTGGCCGTTACTGTGCTGGAACTTCAAAACTCCCAGTAGATCGTAGAGGCTTTCGTTTTTTTTTTTAATATTTGCGATAGTTAATAAGGCACTACTGCCTAAAGCCAAAGCTTTCAGCTTTACCGTCGGACATGTTTTTGGTCTGTTATTATCGGATAGACTAAACCATAGATAATAAACTACACAGACTAAACAGTTCACTTCGCTTGTTCGCGGCGTGTTCGTCAAATCCCATGGTTCGTAAGATGTTCGTGGCGTGATCGCGGGAGACAAATTTCAACGCGCATTGCATTGCATGTTACATTACATGTTCGGTTCACCAAGCTTATACGCACCTTTAGGTTTAGGAAATACGCGGCCCGGTCTCTATAACTTGGGAGTGGTACGTCGATCGGTCCAAACTCGACACATCCATATGGAACTCATTTCTAGCAAACCAACGCACCCCCTCATTCCATTCTACGACCATTTACGGCCGTACTAGACGTCCCCATCGGATTTGGAATTTTTGATTGTCTTTTGAGGTTATGTTGAAAGAGTTACCCACTTGACTAATTTTGACCTAATCTTAATACATAGGGATACACTAGTGTAGTATACAGATCAGTGCATTTTTTTTTGTATGCATGTGTAATTAACGCATATTTGTAAAAATTCAAAATATTCGTGTTTCGTGTACTAAGGGTATTAAATATTGGGATTCAAATCTGGTGTTCTTATAGGCACATTCTTAATTTTCTTGAAGATGTCTCATATTGTATAAAACGTTTGGTTGTCCAAGAAAAACCTGATTGCAGTAGGTGAAGAGGAAGATCACCAATATGTTGGGCTGATGCCACAAAGAGCTAATGGGAAAGAGCTATAGTGAGGCCGTGCGCCTAACAGGCAGCCTCGATAGACAGCGTGGAGCTGTCGGGCATACTATATGGCAAAGAGAGGCCAACTAGAACATTACTTGAATCACAAAGCATTTGACAAGAAGTTGTGAATAAGAAGAATGTCTTATATTATGAAATATCATCGTAAATACTCGAAAATAAGCATAGAGCGTTTAACTTGAATTACTCTGTATTTTAATGAACCAAATATTTTTTCTAAAACACCAAGTTATGTTGCACTTCAATTGAGAACTTGTTTTTAGGGTGTTACTTTGGCTGATGTGGACTCTAAATTTGGAGAAACCGCCCTAGAAGAAATAGTGAAGGAATTTGGAGCGAACAAGGCCATTTTTGTAAAGACCGATGTTACAAATAAGCAGCAGTTTGAGGGTAAGTAACTTGATAAATATCTTAAACTGTATGTTATCATTTGCATTATATAGCCCAATCTTCAGGAGGATTGTAGCTAGGATTAAATAATCCTTTTAATTTCTTTGGTAGGTGATTAATACTTTAAGAAGTTATCTAGGTCACTATGGGCGAAACATAAAGAATTATTTTTGGAAATAACTTTTAAAATACGAAAAATACAAACATTATCTCTGCCGCTGCATCTCTTTGTGGGCGGAGTGAAACATGACAGGGAGAGCACAATAAGTCCAGGAGGCTGCAGTGCCCTCGGGGTTTTTATTAACAGACGAGCCCTGAGAACAAAAAAAAATAAATAAAAAATATCTTTGTTTTCATCTGCAAATTCAAACATCATAGCTGGTTTGGGGTTATTCTCGTAGTTTAATAAAATAGCTAATTATTATTATTATGGAAATAATTAGTTAAAATGAACAACTTCATATAAAAAAATATATTTCTTAGTCCACAAAGCAGGTACCTTTTTAGTGCAGTAAAAAAGTATCAAAAATACTGTGAGATATGCATAGTTTTGTAACAGAAATTTTATGATTTTATACCTTCTGGGGTACCACTAGGAGTATATATATCTGAGTTTTGAACTTCCAAAGCCTATTGCGTTTTCTTTTATAAACAATTTTGTATTTTGAACAGTCTTCTTCTAGGTAAAAAGGTAAATATCTCCGGTTCTAGTGGTCCGATCGGGACAAACAAAAAACCAAAAAGCCTCGCAATTAAAATTCCAACAAATTGCATTAGTTTTGGGTCATTTGAGTACGTACATAACGTACAAATTAGAATAGACTGGCTAAATGCGGTTTCTTTTCAGTTTAACTCCCAGGGACGAGTTCCGATCAACTTCAAACTTTCAGAAAATATACATTTTGTTAAGCACAAATATTGAACCTAGTGGACACAAATGCATTTGTTATCTGAAACTTTAATTGCCGCCATTTTGTGTCATTAATTCCAAAATGGATCATTTCAGAATAATTATCTGGACGCCAGCTTTTCGGTGACATTATAAAAAAAGTTTTAAATTCATTTTGGCCACTTTTTTGGCATTTGCTTATAAATTAAATAAAAACAAATGGATATTTTCGGCCATATCAGGTAGACGAAATTTAACTTTTTTTTTTAAATTAAAGTTCTCGCAGTTCTCTTTCTTTTCTGATGAAAATTTCTCAAAAATGTGTTCAAAAATGTTTTCAAAATGGCCGAAAAAATGCATTTATTGTCATTTGGTTCATGAATAAATGCTAAAAAAGTGACCAAAATTACGTTCAAAGAATTTTTTTTTAATCTCATCGGAAAGCTGGTGTCCAGATCTACATTTTGAATTATGAAAATGATCCATTGTAGACTTAATGGCACACAATGGCGGGCAATTCAAATTTCACATAACAAATTCGTTTGTGTATATTTTCTGCAGGTTTGAAGCCGATTGGAACTCTTGACGTCCCTGGGAGTTAAAACAAAAAAAAAAAAAACGCTTTTCCGCCAGTTGGTTCCACTTTGTACGTTATGTACGTACTCAAATGACCCAAAACGAACGCAGATTTGTTGGAATTTTAATTGCACCGGTTTATGGTTTTCTCTTTGTTTCGATCGAACCTCTAGAACCGGGGATATTCACCATTTTACATAAAAAAACACTGTTAAAAAAAGATTGTTTGTAAAGAGAAAACGCAATAGGCCATGGAAGTTCAAAACTCATATATACTCCTGGTGATGCCCCAGAAGACATGAACTTATAAAATTGCTGTTACAAAACTATGCACATCAATGTCCTTTTTTATTCCACTATTTTTCTTAAACTGTTTCTTTCGGAAAACCAGTCAGTCGTGGAGCTCCGCTTAGTGTGCCTGTAGTGGCATAGTTGTCTCCATTTGTTTAATGCAGATAAAAAAGACCACAAAGACAGGCCATTAAAATATCAAAGTCGGTATTTTCACCCGCGGACAGCGTCCTATAGAGCCGTATTTTTGAGCATTAAAATAAACAAAATAAAAGATTTAAAAATCGTATTAATTGTCGGCAGAAATTTAATAACGTTTCTGGTAAAGCATAAAATATTACTCTGTTTTGCGTCAAGATAGGAATATCATACGCAATGTTGGACGCCCTTGTCCGTTCTTCGTTATATTGATAGATAAATTCAAAGTACGGCTCTGTTTATCTGTTCCCTGGGTATGACGTTCTAGTTAGGGGTTATCTGCGTAACTGTATATTTTAGGAGTTCTATTTATTATCTTAATCATGCCAAAACATACTTTACATAAGAGTAAGGATGTTTTATCTATTATAGTTATTTATTGTCTAAATGTTATTTGTGGCATTATCTTAATTTTTTTCTTCTTCAATTCTTGGGACTTTCTACCACATGTGTGGTGCTCGGGGAATCTACAAAATATCACAATTAACCAGTATGTTACAGTTAAATAACCTCTACGCCTGTGACTTTTACGTCAAAGGATCAGTTTCGGAAATCTAATCTGTTTCCTTTTTCATAGAACTTTTACATAGAACTGTTGATATAGTTAACAGTTCTTTTAGTTTTTATACAATGTTAAGTTCGTGAAGTTCTTCTTTTAACATTGGCAACCAAGTTGTTCAGACGTCTACGGAACAATTCGACACGCATCTATCCTCATTCAATAATATTATCGCGGATTCTTTTATTTTTATTTTTTTGCTATCTGCCACTTTTGTTAAAATTTTTGCCAAGTCCCAATTTATTCTATGTTCGTTCTCCCAAGCGTGTTCGCAGATCTTGGACTTCTGAATTTCATTTTTTCTGATATAATTTTGGTGTTCGCTCAATCGTACACTAAATGGTCTGGATGACTCACCCACGTAATGTTTGTTGCACTCACACGGAATACTATAAATGCAGTTTTTTGAATTTTGCTCGTGGTTCTTCCGTTTCGTCTTTGTCAGAATAGATCTTAAAGTGCTGTTTGTTTGAAATACCGTCATAATATCAAATCTATCACCGATGCGGCGCAACTTTTCGGATAATCCGCATACATAAGGAATTAACGCTGTGCAACGTTTTTCAGGTTTTTGTCGTACCTGATTGTTATTTTCAATATTTATGGGGGTTTTATCGACAAAACCCCCAGGGTATTGGTTATTAATAAGACCTTCTTTTATAAACCGCTTCTCAAGTGAACTTAATAGAATTTATTTTATCTTTGCAATCTGGCCTCACGGTATTGAGTTACCAGTTGGTTTTTTGGAACATTTAAATAATAAAGAACCTTCTATTAAACTCATTTTTTGAAAAGGAAACTAGAAATGAATTACCATTTTTAGACGTTTTAATTAAAAGAGTAAATGGTACAATTGAAACAAGTTTTTATAGAAAACCAACACATACCAACAGATATTTAAATTTCAACTCAAATCAGTCGATGCACGTTAAGAGGAGTGCTGTAAAATGTTTGTACGATAGAGCCAAAATCACTTCTTCTAATGATGAAATACTAAACAATGAGAAGCGGTTTATAAAAGAAGTTCTTATAAATAACCAATACTCTGAGGGTATTGTCAATAAAACCTTCATAAATATTGAAAATAACAATCAGGTACGACAAAAACCTGAAAAACGTTACACAGCGTTAATTCCTTATGTATGCGGATTACCCGAAAAGTTGCGCCGCATTGGTGATAGATTTGATATTAGGGCGGTATTTCAAACAAACCACACTTTAGATCTATTCTGACAAAGACGAAACCGAAGAACTACGAGCAAAATTAAAAAAACTGCATTTATAGTATTCCGTGTGAGTGCAACAAACATTACGTGGGTGAGTCATCCAGACCATTTAGTGTAAGATTGGGCGAACATCAAAATTACATTAGAAAAAATGAAATTCAGAGGTCCAAGATCTACGAACACGCTTGGGAGAACGGACATATAATAAACTGGGACTTGGCAACAATTTTAACAAAACAGCCAGATAGCAAAAAAAGAAAATTTAAAGAATCCGCGATTATATTATTCAATGAGGACAGATGCGTGTCGAATTGTTCCATAGATGTCTGTATAACTTGGTTGCCAATGTTAAAAGAAGAACTTCACAAACTTAACATTGTATAAAAACTAAACAAACTGTTAACGATATCAACAGTTCTATGTAAATAGTAAGTATCTATGGATATTGAATATAACAAACATTCTTAGAGCTGTGTATTTATCATACACAGCAAAAACAATTTTTCAAAAAAGTCTTGAAAAGGGAAACAGATTAGATTTCCGAAGCGTCGGCGAAATATTTAATTTCAAGTTTTTATACTTATTTGCGTTATTAAAAAAAGCAACCTCTAACTGATCCTGACGTAAAAGTCACAGGCGTAGAGGTTATTTACCAGTAACATACTGGTTAATTGTGATATTTTGTAGATTCCTCGAGCACCGCTTAAAAAGAAAAAACGCATGTGGCAGGAAGTCCCAAAGAATTGAAGAAGGAAAAAATTATATTTATTATTGAATGAATTATAATAAAAATTAAAGCGGTCTCCCTTTATATTAGCTCGGTTGGCAGCTTTGAGTTTTTACGTGCATTAAACGAATTGGGACCACTATACCTCTAGCATTATCCATTATAATGACATATCTTGGAGAAATGAGATCCAACATTTGTGTAAAATTTACCTCTAATACAATCTGAGTTAATCCCTTCGTGATAGTCACCTGTATTTTAGACTCAAGTGAAAGTAAACCGCCATCCCCAAAACATTGGTACTGACAATGTGTGTGACTATTAGTTCCCTTTTATTGAAGGTGCTTTGAACCCTGTTGCAGTCCATCTAGAAATGCTTACCGAGAACATTTCACATTCTTATCTTATACTATTGTGACAGTATATTACTAGTTTTCCAAGTTTCGGCCAGATAATAAATATCCTTTAATTCTATACGTAATTCTAGAATTGATCTTAGGTAGGCTCTGCGTCAACAAATAATTTCATATTTAGCGATAAGAATTGATTTTCTGTACTGCTCTTCCCAGTAAAAATCCAGCTCTCGGAGGACTTCCCAGAGTTTGTTTCTGTAGATGATTTTGGGAGACTCACAGTCTCACGTTCATTTTTTCTTTCCTTCAAAAGTCTGTAAATAATTGACTTTGCAATTCCTGTTATCACTTCAACAATATTATTACTAACATTATTTTTCAGATGCATTTAAGAAAACTGTGGAGTACTTTAAAAACATTGATATTCTTATCAATAATGCAGGAATAATGAATGACGCAATATGGGAAAAGCAAATTGCAATAAACATAGTAAGTATCTTATACATGTACATATATACAAGGTGGTGTAAAATTGTCTCCCAATATTTCTGCGGCTGATAATAGTACATCCAAACATAATGGTAGTCTTTTATATACACTTATTTCCGAAAATGAATAACAAGGGAGTTACCCCAGACAGCTTAAAGTTATCCTACCGCCATCCTAGGGATATAGAAGTTAGGATTAGCAATATCCTGAGGATATTCCAAAATACGCCCTGGAGCATCCCTGGGATCCAGAATTTACACTATTTTCCATATCCTTAGGGTATCCCACAAACGTTACAGAACTATTAGGTAATATTTCATTGCGAGAGAGAAGTAATATGTTTTTTATGCATGACAGCGCAACACCGTATTATACCAGAACATATAGAACATAGTTGCACAACTACTATCCTAATAGATGAATTAATCGGGGTGCAAACGCACCGATTAAGTGGCCTGTTCGGTCTCCTGACCTAACTCCCCTTGATTTTACTATGTGGAGATATCTAAAATCACGAGATTGCAATACTCAAATTGACATGATTGAACAGTTGAGATAAAAAAATCGAACAAGACTACAATGCTACATAATGATTTTACAGGGTGTTCAACGTTCCTTTAAACAAAAGACCTAGATTGTGCATAAGGGAAAATAGAGGACATTTCGATCAATTTTTGTAGTTGATAATTAGCTATTTGTGAAATAATATCTCAAAAGATTGTTTATGTGTAAAATAATTTATTAATAAAATGTTGTAAATGCATATTGTTTTTTAAACAAAAATTACTAGAGAACGGCTAGGTTTATCGAAATGCTATAAGAATACATGTTTATTTCTATTGATATAAAAATTAGTTTTTTACAATAATTTTTTGAAATTTGAAAAAAAATTTATTATTCCCTTTTAAGGTGTATACCTCCCTTTTTATTCATATTAGACAATAACTTTATAAAGCCTACCTTAATTATTGGATGTACTACCAGCCACATAAATATCGGGAGACAATTTTGGCCTACCTTGTATAAACAATATAAAGTCTATAGCTATTAAGTGGCACACTATCTTAGCAAATGCATTGAATAGCTGTCACAACCAGCATAACGGTACGTTCGGTGTACGTTTCGTCAACTAAATTGGAATCGTCGGGATATGTTATATGAGAGAGGACAAGAGTTTCACACACAATTGTTTTAGTTTTGTTTGTTGTAATATATTTACTTACGTACATTAATTTTAAGTTAGCAAAATATTTCTTAATAATATAATTAGCATATTTAGCAAATTTTAGACTTGAATCAGTACATAAAATTGAGAGATCAAGGTGCTCGTTGTTAATTTGTATGTTCATATTTTCCACACACTTATCTCTTGTACCCCTCCTACCAAATAACATAATATATAATATTGAAAAATTCATGATCCGGAAAGTAATTTTTTTGGTTTCTCTCAATTTTAAGCGGTTTCATGAAAAATAAACCATTAGCACATAAGATAATTTCAAAGTAGACATTTCAACGATTCAAATGAGCTCGGATAGAATATTTAAATCGAAAAAAACACTAATAAAGTTTTCTGTGGAAGATTTTGGTTTCTTCTTCGAAAATTGTAAATATCTCGGAGACTATTTTCTTCCCAGATTCCAAAAAAAAATCATGCTTATTCAATGCAAAATAAAGAATCCTTTCACAAAAGTTCAAGTAAATTGAAATATTTTTACGAGAGAAAAAATAAAGAACCGAAACATCGGTCTTCCGTCATTTTCTCCGAAAATTTGAAGTTGTGTTAAAAAAATACCTTATATAAAATTTTTGTATTTCTTTATTATCTACAACTTTTGTGAAGGACATAAATCGCTAGGAGGTCACGTTTCGCCGAAAATCTCAAGAAACCACTTTCAACCCCTAAATAGCACCCCCCTTTCACAACTTCGCTTTATTTCGTGTTTAATTTTTGTTTTTTCTCTTAATTATAACCTTAACTAAATTTTTCGGTTGATACTTGCCTGCTAGTAATTTTCTTTTTCAATAAGGTATTGGCACTAGCCTATATTGAGTAAACTGATTTTGGTATTAATCCACCAGACGGATCCTGGAAGAAAAGTGGAAAGAAGGAACAAAACTATATATAGTCTCAATTGGCCTCCAAAAGGCATTTGATACTATAAGGCATGAGGCTATAGTCAACACTTTGCTCAACAGGGGAGTACCGCACTACTTAATAAACAGAATAATAAAATCATGCCTACACGAAAATACTGCAATACAATGGTTTGGACAGACGACGGAATCAAAAATGAAGAATATAGGAGTCAAACAAGGATGTCCCCTATCCCCCCGACTATTCACCACAGTCCTGGACCAAGTCAAAACAGCCTACAGAGTCACAAGAGCTCTACTATTGAGGACAACAAACCACCATGGTGCCTAACCAAAAAGGTATACACGACCATCATAATGCCTACGATGATATATGGAGTCAAAAACGCAGCAACGATAAAGGCCAACCGAAGAAGCCTGAGAAGAGCTGAAAGGGACATTATCCAACTGCTAGCAAAAACAGGAAAACCACAAAAACGACAGAAAACATCAACATTACTAGAGGGAAGAACAATAATCAAAAGAATAGAATCATACGCAATGAAATACTGGGGACATGTCCAAAGACGGGACACGACACACCTACTGAAGAAAGCGCTGCGAATGAACAGCAACAAACTGAAAATAGGGAGGCCATGCTACACATGGATTACAACAATCGAGAGGATTATGAATAAGCTAGGAAAGGATTATACAGACTGGGAAAAGTTGGCACAACAAAAAATGGAATACAATAAAGAAATATCAAGGATATACACACTGCCAGACTCAGAAACAGAAGAAACAGAAAACTCAGAAGTAGAATAGGAGAGAAGATGATCACAGACAGAAACTAAGAAGAAGCATATCACAAAAACCTGAAAGTAAAAAGAAGCACGAAAACCTAAAAGAAGCATCTCACAAACGCCTACACTTTCCATCCGATGAAGACAGAAGGAAAACAAGAAGAAACATCTCACAAACACCTACACGCTCCATCCTATACTCCTACCCCATGCGTCATGCGGCTCTCGCTGCTGACAACAATCATGTCCAATGTCCAATCCAGCGTATGCAGCTGGTCCGGCGGTATATAAAAGCACTGGGGGTTTGTTCTGGCACACGGTGGGATGATCGGTGGGCGATCGGGCTGCGTGGTGGAACAAATCTCCCTGCACCGGAATTGGCAGCAATGCCCACCTTACGCTGGCAAATCAATCAATCAATCAATCAATCAATATCGATACATCGAATATAAATTGCGACAATAGATAAAATTCCATTAAGTGACTACAGTCTACTATCTATGTAAATTCGTAACATTCGCAAAACACCAATGTTTCGAAGTAGTCGAGTCAATGAAGGTTTTTATTTCTTAGTCCTCAGGGACAGGTCCGATTTTGATGATTATTTAGAAAATGTGTTTGTTAATATTATTCAAAATCAGGAATATCCCAAGTGATTAGTAAATTCAAAATAACAACAGAAATCGATGGGGGGATGAATTCTAAGCAAAAAATGCTCTATGAAGTTTTTTCGCTAAATCAATACACAGCCCACAAAAAAAATTTTTAACTGCTATCGAGCCAACTGTATTCCTACGTAATTCTCGACGCTGAATCCGAATCAGAGGTCAAAAAAAAGATACACCTCCAAAATCAACCCCTTGCGCTAAAAAACCCTCCCGGGTCAAAATGACTTATCGCTCCACGAATAGTCTTAAATCTCAATAAATCGAATTAAATATAAACATTCAAGTATACAACGCATAAATACAGAGTTAACACTACTTTCCATTGAAAATCACCCCCATGAGTGAGTGAAAACTACCCTTCACATAACAGAAAATTTAAAAAAACTGCAGTGATTGAAAAATAAGCCCAGTTATTTTAGAAACAGTATGTAACTGCATTAGTTTCGAAGCGATGCTCAAAAACTACGCCTGGTGGAAACCACCCCTAAATTTAAATTGACAAAGTGATTAAAAATTTTAAATCTTTAGGGTACAATATGAGCATGTAACTTCATTTTCTCGATTCCCATCTTGATTATTTCCCAGAAAATTGCTACAGTGAAGAGCAGGGTGAATATTTTCACCAAGATATATCAGAAATGAAAAAGGTACCAAGGAAGATGGAACGAACACATGATGGCAGATTACTGTTGGTCCTTAAAAAGAGAGCCGTCTGAAAAGCATAAACGGCAGTCGGTCAAAGATCATTCGAAAACAAATCCAAAAGATATTACAAAAAGAGAGAATAAATTTAATTGAATTAAGACTACGGCTAAATTTTTGCTACTTCATAATATGGGTACTTTTCAAGTACGTTGTCAAAGATTCTTCTTAAATAAGAACATGCAGATGTTTTAAGCCTTTCTAAAAGATACTGCAACTATTTTTTGAATTTTTATTACGTGAGGAGTAACTTTCACCCTCTCATAGGATTGTCACTGAATAACTTTGGTGCAATGCAAGTATTCACCTCCAAACTGCAGTGCTGCATATATTTAGTCAATTTAAGCATCGATTAAAATAGAAATCACGATAACAAACTTTTTTCCCCTGGTTTCTCTACGGGGGTAGATTTTGAGCATCTCTATGGGGGTAGATTTTGAGCATCGCATCGAGACTAACGCAGTTATGCACTGTTTCTAAAATAACTGGGCATCGGAAGCTTTTTTGCAATCACTGCAGTTTTTTAAAATTTCATGTTGTGTGAGAAGTAGTTTTCACCCATTCATGGGGGTGGTTTTCAATGGAAAGTAGTGTTAACTCTGTATTTATGCGTTATATACTTGAATGTTTATATTTAATTCGATTTATTGAGATTTAAGGCTATTCGTGGAGCTTTAAGTCATTTTTACCCTGTTTAGGGAGTGTTTCTTAGCGCTAGGGGTTGATTTTTGGGGTGTAAGATTTTTTTTGACCTCGGATTCGAATTCAGCGTCGAAAATTACATAGGAGTACACTTGTCCCGGTAGCAGTTCCATTTTTTTTTGTTGGGCTGTGGATATTTTTCGAGTTATTCGCGATTGAAAATGTTGAATTTTCATAAAAAAATGCGATTTTTCACGATTAACTCGATGACCTACGCTTTATCAACAAAAAAAATATCACGAGCAAAAATAAAGCTAATAAAATAACAAATCGATTAGTTTTTCCTTATTTTTGTAGATGCAATAAGAGCCGACTTACGGTGTTTGTTTATTTTCAGAAAACTGAATATGAAACTTTCAACTTTAAATTACGGAAGAACGACGAATTTTTGGAGGAAGACTTGTTAAATCTGTTTTTCAATACTTGAAAATGCATTTAAAATGAGCTTTAAAAAAAGTCGTTGGCATAAAAACTTACGGAGTTATAATGCTTGACTCGTTTTTTCGGATAAAAAATCAGCAATGAAACCAATAGGTTAACCGCAAGAATTGAAATTAAACGTAATTCATTCACAGTTTACTTTATTTCAGTACTAATAATATGTTCTAGAAGTTAGGATGGTTTAGAATGCGTAGATTTGGAAAATAGTTTGATTCAATTTTGAAATGATTTTTGAAATTTTTGAAAAATTTTTTTTCTTTCACAATAAATCAAAAACTAAAAAAGATACGTAAAAAATGTAAGAGTGCAAATACTTAGGTTTTTTTTGCAAAAAAGTGGTGCTTTTTTATTTCTATAGGAAGAAAATTAAGTGAGATATCACCGTTTTAAATTCGCATTTAAGTGCCAGGACCACCTCGTCCGAGTCCTTTAAATTAAAAAATTTCAAAAACGAATGGTTCAAGGATGTTTAACTTTCCAGGCCCTTGTAGCCCTTGAAATTCCCTGCGAGATGATTTTTGAAGCTATTAGATGTCCTAAGAATTAAGGTAAAAAACCAATATGAACCGTTTTGTCAAAGTTACTGCAAAGAGCAAGAGGGCGGTCCAACTAAGTGCATTGCTCCCACAAAAACGCATGAAACATGTGGTTGCAAATACAATCAAAATATTCTAACGCCGATCAAAATGACTCAGCCTCCAGCTCCACAAAATATTCGGAAATTACTTTTTAACTTCCTTAATTCTTCGCTCCAAAAACCATGTTAAAGATCTTTTCAAATATTTAAAAAAAGGTCTAATACTTAGGTTTTCCTCCAAAAGTTGTCGGAATTCCGTTATTTAAGGAGGTTGAGGCGACGAAAATAATGAAAAAATCTGAAATAAAGTTTTTTAATAGATTTTTATATGACCTAATTTTCTGTAAAAAATCCAATGTCATTAGGGAACTCATAAAGTTAAAAATTTTTAAAAACTATCACATGTAATCTTATGGAAAATATGGCAACCCAGCATGCAAACGGTACATTTTAACACAAATAACTAAATAAAACACACTACTATGTTCTCTACCACTATGTGGTAGAAAACATAGTAGTGTGTTTTATTTAGTTATTTGTGCAAAATGATTAACTACCACATAGTAACGGCTCCTTCAATCAATTTTTTGGCACATTTTAATTTATAGCAAATAACCAAATAAGTCATCGGTTCCAAAAACTAACTATGTAAAGCATTGATGTCTTACGCATATTTTATTATTGTTTCCAATTTAATTAGGGGACTTTCAATAAATAAAAAAAATTATTAAATATTTGTAAACTGTCAAATTTCTTTTTTCGTTAATGATTTTTAACTGATTTTTCAATTATTTAATGATTTAATTTTAATTTTTACTGCTTCTTATTTTGTTAAAAATTGTTTATTGAAACAAATTTCTAAAATACGCCGACATTTACATAAATTTATTTTTGTTTTAATAGGTTTGGACAAAACATCCAAAAGTTAGTTCATTAAGTAAAATAATTAAATCTACTTAAATAATTAATTAATAATAAAAAATGATTTATTTATGCCTTTATGACATAATTATTGGTATCGTCGACTTATAACTTTTTGTAATAATTTATTATGGAAAAGCTCCGATTTAGAATTCGACTTATTTTTAGTTGGGACTGTAACGCCTCAACCTCCTTAAAGTTGAAAGGTTCAGGTTCAGGTTCAGGTTCAGTTCTCGGCAAACAAACATCTTCAACGAGTATAACTCGGTTCGTATTGCATCTACAGAAATAAGGAAAAGCAGATCGGTTTGGTATTTTATATGCTTCGCGAATAACTCGAAAAATATTGATTTATCGAAAGAACTTTATAGAACATTCTTTGTTTCTTTGTTTAGAATTTATCCCCCTATAGATTTCTGCGGTTATTTTGAGTTTACTAACTTCCACCCCAAGAAGGGATGACGTCCACCCCGAAACAATATAAATAATTATTTGCATCACCTGGAATATTTCTGACTGCGATTAATCTTAAAAAACACACATTAAAAAAAAATCATCAAAATCGAACCTGTCCCCGAGGACTAAGAAGTTTTGTCGAATTTTGGGCTTCTTTGACTCGACTAGAGTAGGGATATTATTTATTATCATAGATGTATATCGTTTTCAGAACGGAGTGGTCCATGGAATTCTCTTGGGTCTGGAAAATTTTCTACAAAAATATAAGCAGGGATCCGAGGCCGTCATAGTGAATATAGCTTCCGTCGCTGGATTAGGCACATATGCTTCTATTCCTGTATATTGTGCAACAAAATCAGCTGTGATTGGTTTGACAAGAAGTTGGGGTATGATCTATCATTATGATAGAACCAAAGTTAGAATTGTTGCTATCTGTCCAGGTGTAACAATGACACCTCTGATTTCTGACGCGTCTGGTAAAAATTTTGGAGAAGCATATGAAACATGGTTGCAAGATAACCTTCCTTCTTTTCCTACACAAGAGTGAGTTTTTATTATTAAACAAATTTTAATCACCTCTAGAAATAAATTTTGTGCATTCTTACTAGTATAAGGTAACAAAGTTCTTTACGTGGTAAGACCGGAAGTTCAGTTTCTTTACTAGGCGAGCCACCTACCAGTGTATATACTAGAAGCCAAGGCCTCAGATGTTTTATATTATTGTCATATTTGTTTAACAATAATTATTATCAATAATGATGGCTGTCAATTTTCAAACTGTTAATTCTATGTTATAGATAAAATATTTATTTATTAAATATAAGAAATAATATTTTGTTCAAGACAGGAAGAACAATGTTGAAGAAAATTTTACAATTTATTTGTGGCTACAGGCCTGCTATCATGTCTCAAAATTTTCGAAGTTATAGTTCAGACTAATCTACAGTGTGTCCCGTCTCAAGTAGACACACCTTGATATTTCTGTTATTATTCGGCAGATCGGTTTCAAATTTTTCTCTGTCATGAAACTCTTCAAGGCACATCTTTATATGATTTTCAATGTATTTTCAATTGTCACATTTAAAGCAAAGATTGCCGTGGAAATGGAAACAAAAAATACTCAAATCAGTTTATTGTGTAAGAAATAAATAAATGCAACAATATTTTCTTGTTTCCACGGCAATCTTTGCTTAAGTCTAATATTAAGAATGAAATTTCTGAATAATTGCAAATTTTATAAAAAATTTCAAATTTCGCATATTTTGATGAAACTCAGCATCTAGGGTTATTTTTTGATTGTGAACAACTTTTCTTAATAATTTTTTGCTGTATCTCTAACGCTAAGAAAAATCACATTTTTTAGTGAACGCAATGGGTTGGTGTGACAATTAAAAATATATTGAAAAACATAAAAAGATGCGCCTTGAAGAGAGAAAAATTTGAAATCGATCTGTCGAATAAAAATCGAAATATCAAGGTGTGTCCACTTGAGACTTGTATATTGATTTGTATCTCAATAGAAGAAAATTCAATTATCTTTAAATTCACATCCCTAATATTTTGATAGCATAGGGTCAAAGAGGTTTCTACCCCTTTTTCTCCTGAACATTTAACAATTTTTGCAGAACTACCAACTTTCCCAAACTTCTATTTTCGTCATTCCACTAATTTTATTGTAGATATATGTATCTCATTACATTAATACATGTTTCCTTTTATTTACAGGCCTGAACACGTTGCAACAGAGGTGATAAGTGTTATCAAATCCGCTCCTACCGGAACTGTTTGGGTAATTGAAGGAGGAGAACCAGCATATCAGTTTATTGTACCAGAGAGGGAGACAATGAAGAAGTAATAACTATTTCACATTAAACTGTTAAATAAAATGTACTACTTATTTTGTGTATCATTTAAATAATGTTGGTAGGTCGATTTCAAAATAATATAAGGTCATCAGTGGTGCTTATTTAAGCAATGGTAAATATTGTCAAACTATTATTGTGAACAAAATCAACAGGGTGAAATGACGCGCCTCACTGTTTGTTATACTACCGAATCGATAAGATGTTTATTTATAGTATGATTTACTGTAATTAGATATTAATGTTTTTGTTTTATTATGGTATACCTAGTATATATGACCTCAATTGGAACAGCACAAAGACGAGAATTTGGAGTTTAGTCGGCATCTCCTTTATAGGACAGGCGGCGGCGGTAGAAATGTAAAAATGCTTTAAATACTAAATAATAATTTTTAATTGTTAAAGAAAGGGATTTCTATAATACCTTTATTTAATAGAAGTGGTTAATTAAAAAATATGTTTATCACATTTCATAAGTCACATAAATGATATATTAAGGTTACGTCTATTGTCTAGTGACCTACCTCTCGTTCTATCCTAGCGTTATATAATCTTAGGCCGGAGTTGCATAGATGGTATATAATCCTTCTGAAGGGGCGTAAAGCAGAGACTGTATTATTTATTAAATGTTAGACCATGATACTATGAACTTTGCAGTATCATGATGTTAGGCAAGTAGAAGATTTCTACTATTCTATAAAGAAAAGACTCGGCAAAATTTTAAAGGGGGAACTCGTTTCCTGGCATCGGTAATTGGTCTCAGTAGCGAAAATAGGTCTACGTTAAATAAACAAATTTCAAAAAAGCTTTGCCTATGAAACATGCTCCTAGAGCATCACTGCATCAGTATAAACTTGGATATTTTGAGTGCAAGAGGTGTTTAATTTTGTGTTTCTTTTGAAGAATTCACATGCAAACGATTTTTTGTATTTGCGAGTGAGCTTAACATGGATTCTATACCTGGTGGTAAATAATCTTTAGGTCACTTAATACACTTTAAAATAATTCAGTATATTCTTTAAAAATGTCTATTGAAACTTAGACTCTTTCGAGGAAAAAACAGCCTTTAGTATTAAGTTTTAGTTCTATTTTAAGCTTAATTAAATGGCCATATATTTTTTAACATATTGTATGTGACTAGGACTTGCTGGCGAAACGATACAAATTTGCGCAAATTTGCGCCATTATTTGCTGAAGCCATTTTATTTTTGAAAATTATATTTAAATTAGTGAATAATTCAAATTTTTATTAAAGTGAGGGAGAAATGCAAACCTTCAGTTAATTAAGAATGTAAATTGGAAGATTTGCACTTTCTGCTAAGATTTTGGCAGTGTGTTCTCAAAATTTATTTTACAGGGTGGCCTACTCTCAACGTAATATTTTTCAGCTCCCATAATAACAAATATTTAAATTCGATTTTGACTTGGTCTCGATTATGGAGCCATAGAAAACATATTTTTAAATAAGCGACATTTATATAGGATGTCCCATTAGACTTATATTTTTTTAACGGAACATCCTACATACAAGTTTTTGGAAAAGTGCTCATATCTGTTTATTTTAAATACATAGTGTTTTATATTAAAGCGGATTAGAATTATATTAGCAATATACGAACATGAAGGAATATATATGGTGTTTAATTTAGAGCCTGCGTAAAAAAAAATAGATGTTCAAATAGTCAATATTATAGACATTAGAAAATACTGAGCAAAAAATGGACTACTCCGATGTGCATCTATGCATCATGTTGTTAATAAAAACTATTGAATTGGCTTGTAGTAAAACCTAAAATGTAACTTTATTATACACCTTTATTTTTATTTTGGCACATGAGATTTAGCTTAAAATATAAATTATTGTCAATATGGTTTTCGTAACGTATCGAAAAATATTGTGTTTGAGATGAAACAAGACGTATAGTAAGAATATAATAAGTAGCATTTTTTTCGTTTTGATTATGTGGTATATTTTTTCTTCAGGGTCTGGTGATCAATCCGTTATTTTCGAACATGGACCTCGTAAATTTATGACTGGGGTTTGACGCTAAACGCATTTCGGACAAATGTGACTGTTTAAGGGCCGGTACTTTCACTTAAGTATAAATATACTTTATCTGGCGGATAACTATCCGAAGGATAAGATAACCAGAATTTGCTATCTACTGGATATCTTCTATCTGTACTTTCATTCAAATCACACCTGCGGTTAACAATTCGATGGATAAGATTTTAGACACTTCCCAAAGTAAGTGCTGCCAACTTAAGATGTGGTAAAACAAGAGAAATGTATGCAGAAGCTATGTACTTCAAATAAAGATAGAAATAATCCCCAACTATTATTGCTTACCTGTTAATGACATTTGAGTCATTTTGGTTGTTTGTCATTGTGAGTATAGTGTTTACAATGGCTTTTATTGTGCGAATTTGTGTCTGCATATTTTTAAATGATATATATAAAATAAAACTGTGTTTCATGTGATACATTTTTGGACAAAATGAGGAAATACATAAATAGCAGTTATTAGATTTTTTTATTATTCTTCCCGCCGTGGCTTGTGAAAGTCCGTAAAATCACCCAGTTATAAGAGTCACCACTGGCCAAACCTTAACTAAAACATTGTTAAACACAAAACAACAAAGAACTTTCAAAACTTAGGTTAGAAAATAGAATAGCACTGCCAATCAGAGCGCAAGCGCGTAGGCGTGGCTTCATTTATCCGGTAGATAAAAGTCTTATTCGTCGATTTGGGCGCCGAATAGTTTATCCTAGGAACAAGCATATTTATCTGACTGATATCACTATTTGTAGGTGAAAATACCGATTTTTTGCTTATCTTCTAGATAAGACTTATTCTAAAGAATAAATGTCGCTATCTATAGATGAAAGTACCGGCCCTAAGGGACCATATTTTCAAAACACAAAATTTCTCGGAAACACAAAAGAAGTCTGTTAATGCTGTTTTATGTACATTCAAGCATCAATTTACTCGGAGATGGAACAAAGCTCAACAAAAGAAGGACAGATTACAACAGGACATACGTCAAACATCATGTGGCCGACCTGACGTTATATTTATTGAAAGCAGTGAATGATCAAAGCGTCGAAAGACAGAAAATTTAAGATCAAACGTGTCTACAGAAGAAGTAGTATTTGTGGCTGGAATGAGTCTTCGTTCCAACGGTCAAAGAGATGCAGCTTCAGTAGTGAAAGAACTGGCAACTACAACTCCGACACGATCATCAAAATATAAAAAAGCTTACAGAATCTTTCAATAGTCTGCAGATATAAAAGTGTTATCTGCTAAAGCTTTGTCAATATATAGGTATCGAAGCAAAATTGACAAGGCATCAATATAATTTAATAAGGGAATTACCACGAGACATGTATCCCCATTACAAAACATTGCAAAAAGCGAAACAAGAATGTTACTCTGAAAACATCACAGCAACAGAAGAGAAAGCGAAGATCTTGTTGCATTCGAAAATATAGAGAAGGTCATTCAAGGAAATTTTCGCGTCAACATACGATGCAGGACATTTTCAATCATCTACTGGTATCATCGGATCCACTTTTTCACGGAAACTGACCAAAAAGAGATCAGCATTAAGCACATCAGTTTTAGACCTTTTAGAAGAACCTAATATAATGTAAGAATCGGTTCCAGAGGATGAAGAAGAAACGGAAACCGAAGGTGACAGTACGTCTGACACCGAAGATTCAGATGAAAATTAGTAGTATTTTGAAATATCACCACCTTATTTTAAATAAGCTTATTAGTGTAAAAAATATATACCCATATGAAATGCTTGTTTTTCTAAAATATAAATCTGTAAAATTCTGTGCTCTTTCATTCAATGTGAAGCCATATATTGACAATACGCCGTAAGATCCCCTATTTCTGTGCTATTCCAATTGAGTTCGTAAGTACAGCTATATTATATGTGGCCGAAATGCGGCAGGATCTAAAAACAGAGTGATCTGATCAGAAAATGCTAACGATAAAGTACACCTATACTGCCTGGTACCTTAGTACCTAAACTTTATCAGTTATAAAAACTCTATTCCCTCGTTCTCTATATTGATATTGGAGAGTATATTACAATTATTGAAGCAGAATCAGGAGTATATCTTTCTGTTATTATAGATCGTTACCTGAGATGGAATAATCACATCTCAAGTGATCAAAGTATTTACCGCTTTACGCAAACCTAAAATTTCCGCCTCCAATAACTGCTGCGTCACGGATGAATTGAAGAATTTGCCGCTTTGCGCAATAATGTTAGGGAAACCACAGGGCCATCGAGAGAAAATTGGGGTCCGGGAGTAGTAACCACTTCGGCATAAATTCGAAAAGGGGGAGGTGGCATTTCTTACACATGTTTTATCTCAGTTGTAATTTCGAAGACCGCGGGGGATATAGGCTGGTCGTCGTAACTATTTTTTGGTCAGAAATTTAAAACGGCATTTTTGTTATATGGTATTTAGGGAGAATTCTCATTTTTAATATTTTTTGACTTTTTAACGAGAACGGTGCGTCGGACATAAAAAGTTGAACTATAAAGAAATGAATATTTTATCAATACGTGTCCTTTGAGACTTGTAGGAAACTATTATCTTTGATCGTTCAATTATTATAAAGAAATTAAGGGTCCTAAATTAACATTTTTTTTCCTGTTCAACGTAAAGTCATACGGATATATTGTTTTAGTCAAAATGTTGAATTTCGTTCATAGAATTTACAGTTTCTTCTATGTGTCGATATCTCTCGCATTTTGTAATTGTTTAAACAAATAAGCTAATTTGTTTATTAAGGATTTGCGAATTTCCGTGGCAAATTTTGTACTCTCCACCCTTGTCAATCGATAAATATTCATAAGAACTACCATTTCTGTGTGGTCTTGCCCTTTTTTCTTTTTTTTTACTCTCCTGACAACATTTAAAAAAAAACTTGCTTAGTATACAAATAAAATATCTCGGCTCAGGAACTTCGTATCGAAGTGCAATTGTCGGAAAATGAAACATAATAAGAAAGGAACATTTTGAAATTAGATAGACCTCGATCCGTTACCTAGAACCGGAGATATAGACCATTTTGCGTTTACGACTGTTTATTAATAAATTTTCTGAAAAAAATCTTGTGGCAACATAAAGTGAATATAGTAAACTAACTAGCTCTCAATTGTCACACAAATCCATTGGTTTTTCATACATTTTATGCTTTTATAACAATTAATTTATGAACGCCGTACGTATTTTAGTGTTTACGCTTCGAGAAACTTTTGCAGTAACTACTTTGTATATATAAAATTCAAAGCGCGATCAGTTTTAAATGTGCCGTAAGTAATTTGGATTGGTGTAAAGAATCATTGAAAGATATTTTTTCAATTTTTTTTTAAGTTTAATTATTTCTTTGTACAGGGTGTTCCTTAATGACGTGCTAATATTTCAGGGTATGATTCCTTAGGTCAGTTTATGAAGAAAAGTTCATATGAACATATGTCCGCAACGGCTTAAATTCTTTGCTACGGGATATTGAAAATATGTCCTTTTAATCGTTGGTTTTTAATATCTCAGCAAGTACTTTAGATATTATGTTCAATTTTGGTACAAAACCACATATTTTAATTAGAGAAGTTATTTTATCGCTCCACCAGTGGCGTCCCTGCGAACATGGCCACTGATAAAAAAAGACCCAAACGTCTTGAAACTTTAGCTCAAAAAATTTTTTCTTTCAGTTTATATATATATTATATAACTAATGTTTCTAATCATTTAATAGTTAAAAAATTGTATTAAAAAATATCAACAAAAATTATAATTGCAACCCCCTTTTTTATTTTCTTTGTATAACTTTAACATGCTACTAAATTTGTAAATGTGAATATTTTTAAACCTAACTGTTTCTGCATTGAAGTACTACCTTCAACTAAAAGATAATGCATTTATAAATTATATTATAATCAGTTGTTTTTTATGGGCCTGTGAATGCACAAAAAATCAAGAGGTAACTATATTATATTGTTATTTTTATATACTAATAAATATCAATAGCCCTCAAAAATGGCAACACAAGAGAGTATTTTATATCCCCTATAAAACCAATTTTGATTTTTCTTCCTAGCTTGCTTGGTTTTCGAGCAATTCAATTTTGCTGAGAAAAAAATGAGCTACAACTTTTGTTGAAAACTCTTTTCTCTATTTTCATTATTTTGGCCGCTAGAGCAAAGTAACCAAAAATTAAAAAGTGTTTCCAATTTTTTTGAATTTTTCCGGAACTTGGAAGTACAAAGAATGCATCATCTCATTCTCCAGGTTATTGCTTACTTAAATCCCGGATATGATCCTTTTATTAATTTTTGCGAGGTTTTTACAAAACATTGCCTTCATTGCCTTCGTAAATCACCAGAGTTATATCCACAATCATTATATGCTCGTTGAATAATATACTGTTTAATTGTTAGACATATCGATAGAGAGTTATCGATTTATAAGTGTAACTAAACGAATTCTTAGTTAAATTTATTGAGAAATTTCAATTCAAAATTTAGGTGGTGGTGGGGGTAGGTATTTTTCCTGCAAAGATACACGGGTGCTCGCTTATTATTTATGTGAGCGGGGATGTTTGAGTAAACTTGGCGCCAATCTTGACACAATATACTTAAACTAAAATCAACAAATCCTACGCTGTCCGTGGGGTCCAACACTTTACCGTATATATGTGCAAATATTTTTACAATGTAAATTTATATTTACCTTGTAATAAATACTTGTAAATACTTGATTAAATTGCAAATACAAATAAACAGAAAAGAGATATAAATAAATTCTTGACAGAATATGAATAAAATTATGATAAAAACAATATATGACAAATATATTAATAAGCAAGCTAGAAATAATGCATTCTGTATACAAATACATTTTCCCAAACCAACATTTTTATTTCTATTATCTAATATCATGCAATAAAGGTTGTGTGCCATGCTACAAATCAAACTACGACAGTTCGTTAAAAAATGACAAAGTGGCAGTTTCGACATTTTCCTTCACCAAAAATGAGGAACGAGAGAAACTTTGGATTTGGAAAATTCCACGACAGAACTGGATACCATCCACTAGTTCTTCTGTGTGTATCGAACACTTTAATGATATTTATATTATTAGAACTCAACAATATAAAAATCCAACTACTATACTGGTGTAATACAACAATTATTTTTTCCGAAAATCGTTCGTAAATATTGACATTTCTCTCAAAATTTTAGAAGCAAAAGTCAATATTTCCTTACATTTAGTCGTTGCCAGGCAACGAAAAATAACTGTTAGGAAATGTTCATGTTTGTACTGTAAGGAAATATTTCCTTGCAATTATTATTTATGTACTATTAAACTTCTATATATTAAGTTTGACAATGAGCTTGTTCGGCATTTTTTTTTATTTCATAAATCAAAAGTGCAAGTATAAATTAATGTCTGTGCCAAAAATCAGAAACTTATTCGCACGTTTAGTATCTTAAAAACTATTACAAATCTCCATCTCGCGAAAATGGGGCGTGGCCAGGCGCTACGTCACTATACGCATAGACTCGGCGATCTCAATAGACTTGATGCTCCTTACTTGTTATAATTATAAGTGTTTTCGAAGTATCGTTTGCTTACTACTTGACAGTAGGGAAGTACAATTTGGCGAAATGTCAAAAAATTACAATTTTCTATCGCTCCTGCCGGGACGAATTTTCGATTTTGACCCTGCAATTTACGATTAGAATTCATCGCCGACCTTCTCCTTTCCGTGGACACATAGAACGAACTTCCACTCGACGTATTTATTTAGCTACCAGCGTTTAAAAATTCCATGTTTTTCGACTTTTCAGGTTAAATTTGAAAGGTCCCAGAAAGCCATTTTTCTTACGTCACTTGCGTATAGTGACGTCACAAATGATCACTCGGTTTTTTCAACTATTACTAATTTCAACTCCTTATATCTCGAGAAAGGAAAAAGTTAATAACACGAAATTTTAAATGTATATTGAGAATATCGGGTACTATATGAAAAAGTATAAAAACCATATAAAAAGAATATCATGGAACAAGCCCATTCAATATTGATACGTTTCCATAGTTACGCAACAAATGTTACTAAGAATTTCATAGCAATACTTATTTATGAATAAAATTAATCATACACTTTTCAGAATTAAACATTTTAATTTCTTTCGTTTTTACTTCCCTCGCATTCCGAAGGGAAGTATTGTATTCGAGAAAAAGTCATCCTCGTCAGGTTTTAGATCATGTAGATTACGAAAATATAGATTTTTCAATTCCGTTAGTCAGTTTGTCTGTCTGTCTGTTGGTGCATTAATTAAAAAACTACTTGACGGAGAACAGTCAAATTTGGTAGGTAGCTGACGCTACTGTCAGCGAAGAAATGGTTAAACTTTCACTGGAAAATATACAGGGTGGACCTAAACGGAATAAATAATGATAAAAACATGTTTGCTCAAAATTAAAATTTCCACGTTTCATGAGATTCTAAATCTATTTAAAAAAAAAATTAATCTTTTTTTACCACTACTATAGATTAGTTGGAATTTTTTTCTTAAATTTAAAATTTCTATGTTTCATGACATTCTAAGCCATGTTAATGAAATATTTTTTTTTACCAATATTTAAAAAAAATTCTTTGCCACTAGAAAAGATGAAATTTTTTTCTTTGCTCAAATTTTAAATTTCTACGTTTCACGACATTCTTTTTTTTTACCACTTCTATAGAATTGATGAAAGAAATTTTTCTTCGTTCAAATTTAAAATGTACACGTTTCATGACATTTCAAGCCTGAAACATATTCTTTGTAGGATTTTGCAAACAGCGGAAAAAAACTAAAAGAAAAACTATATGTAAAAATGATAATGAAATGTTTGCATTTTTTCGGTAACCCGACTTCTGGTTATGAAGCAAGTTAAAATCCTAAAATAAATTTATCCAATTTCTTATTTGATATTCTCATTATAACACTAGCACCCAACATAGTCCCCTACGGCTAAGCAGATTAATCTAGTATCTGACCCCTACGGTATGAAGATTCGGTTAAAAATGAGAACAAAGGCCTGAAATGAATTTATTTACCTACCTTGTCTTAAAAAATTTTTTCATCCTAATGGATTACATTTTCATAAATTCTCTCATTCAGTTTCTTTGAAATGCTTAGCCTTTGAAATGTTTTTCGCCCTTATTCTGAGCTCATCTGAAAGGCACAAAGCCACTCATAACGATGTTTCATGCAAGACCAAGGCAATATTCATGAATAGGTATGAAATATTTATATTTGACATTGACTGATAAAAAACAACAGATCTTCACCTATCTATTAGCTAACTAGTATTGAAGCACATATACTTTATGCATGTTTAAAACCTTATCCAAAAACTTTAAAAAAAAATTGTAAATTTTTGCCCACTACAAAATACAAAATAGGTAGATGACGGAAAAAAATGCTTTTACTCAAATGTAAAATTTCCACGTTTCATGACATTCTAAACCCATTTCAAAAAAAGAAAAAAAAATTAAATTTAATTTTAAAAAAATTGTTGAAAATATTTTTACCACTACTATAGAAAAGATGTTGAAAAAAATTTGACCACAAGAATACATGAACAAAAAAATTGTTTGCTCATTGTTGTTAAGTACCCTTAAAAATACATATATTTTCAAAAGCGGAGAGTTAGGAAGAGAATTGTTCATACTATGTAACCGAGGATAGTTAGACTGCATTTTAAAGTAAGAAAATCTGTAGAGATCTACGGGAAATTTTAATAATGTCTCATAAAAATTGAAATGTAAATTAAAAATTGGCTTAAAAATAGAAATAGAAGCAGAAATAAATTCTATGCTTTGTGTTGGAACCCAATAAAGTACTTACCTTAAAGATTTTTTGGTAAAAATTGCAATTCAAAATCACAATTTGTAATGGCACACTCTCACCCTGAACATTGCAAGTAGAATGAGGTACAAGTTGCATGCTTCATTTACCTAAGTTTGAAAGATGATTGCTGCTAGATCTCTCGAAGGAAGGAGTTAATATTATAATACAAAACATTACCCAAATTACACCTTAATGTACCTATGGAAAAGTAAAACCATACAACTTAATTAGAAATTTGAATTTTTGCCATCTTTTCGGGTTCTGTATCTAGAAATGAAAAAACGGAACCCTTATAGGATCACTTTGTTGTCTATCCATCCATCAAGACCCTTCATATCAGGAACGACTAGAGGTATCGAGTTGAAATTAATACCAAATGCTAAAGTCTGTTACAGTCGCACAGTCCTGTAAATAATTCAAGTTAATTCAATAAAAGAATACGGCATTTCAATGTGTATTTTCATACTGACAGACTAACTTACTTACTGACACATCAAAACGTATAGATTGACCTAGAATTTTGAAAGGATCCCGCATAATTTTCATAGAAAATGGCTCCCAGCTAAATCGGCTGAAATCGCAGTATATTGTAGATAATTTCTTCCTGATCAGAAGTTCTCATGGGCACAACGTCGGAAAATGGATAGTGTTCCAGATATCGGAGGTGCAAAGGAGATGCTAATTTCTTATGGGAAGTGGCCCCAGCCCCTGTGAAATTCTATGGAATGGATATATGTTATTCCTCTCCAGCTACTGATAAAAAGTTCTCCTGAGCACAAGGTCGGAAAATGGACAGATTCTCCAGATATCGGGGTGAAATGTCGACTTGCCATCTCCCGATATTTGGATAACTGTCAATTTTCCGACCTTGTATCCAGGAGAACTTTTGATCAGGAGCTCGAGAACAATAACATTATCGATTCCAGCGAATTTCACCAGGGGGCACTTGCCATAAGAGAGGAGCACCCCCTTTGCACCCCTGATATCTGGAAATCGGTCCATTTTCCTACCTTGTTCCCATGAGAACTTTTTATCAGGAGCCCGAAAGGAATAACATATATCGATTCCAACGAATTTCATCGGGGCAGGGGCCACTTCCCAGAAGAAATGAGCTTCCCCTTTGCACTCCCTATATCTGGAAAACTGTCCATTTTCCGACATTGTGCTCGTGGGAACTTTTAATTACAAAGAAATTATCTACAATATGCTACGATTTCAGCCCATTTAGCTGGGAGTCATTTTCCATAAGAATTGTGCGGTGTCCTTTGGCACAAAGGAAGGTCTCGTAGCAGAAGTAAAGGAAAAAAAATAAAAAAATCATCAATTTCCAATTCTATGTGGAATTAGGCGTTTTCAAATGTGCAAACTTGCTTTTTTGATATTATTAAATTGAAGTACTTGTTCTACTAAAGCACTTATTGATATTTAAACAGCATTTTCTTATCCATCAAATTAAAATTTCAACAAATAAATAACATAAAGTTTTAGTAATTGAACGAGTAGGCAAAACACGCGGTGACGTCATTGGTTATATTAGTTTCTTAAATCGTGTTTAAAAATTGTTAAACACAACATTTTATTCACTTTATTTACGTTTTACATGTGATTAAATAAGTAACGCCTACCTACTACGGGATTTGTAAAAGCTACTTTAGGAAATGTATCTGCAAAATTACGTGTTTATGACACAAAATGCCACTGACAATATAACTGATGACGTCATGAGTGTGTAGTGAATTAATGCAGTGTGTTTGGCGAAAAAATTTGAACATTAAAATGGCATATTTTAAGGTATTATTCGACTGTTTCTCAAAATTCAAGTATTTTTAACAATAATAAAGCATTATCTTCACAGTGAAAGTTAATTTATAATTTGTGAAAACACCTAATTGCTACTTGACAAACTTTATTTTTTATAAAACATTTGCTTTTATTAGTTTCAAAACTTACATTGAAGGCTGACATAAGTAGCGCTAATACGTAACTTTAAATGACATTTCATGGATGGAAATCAAAGACCTGTTCAAACAAAACAAAAATAGCATTTCCTATCGTCTTTCTATACGGGATACCCTGCATAATATAGGTATTTCTAGGTAGCATCTTGTCATAATAATTTAAAGAATGCATGTTCTGATAATAAATATTTGCATAATCATAGCAAAATGTTTTAGAACTCACATTTTATAATAGAAATATTTTGAATGTTAAGTAAGTTAAACGTACCTACTTTAAAAATGGTTTTTGAGTTAAGTGGGAAAGTGGCACTAGTTACAGGTGGTGTTTCTGGCATTGGATTGCGGTACGCAAAAGAATTACTGCGAAATGGGGCTAAGGTAGGGTCTATTAAATTTTATCATAAAAACAATAGATATTTTGACTTATCTGGGTCAAAACTACAAACTTTATATCTGATATACGTTTTCATACATGGAACTTACTTACGCGCACCCTATAGGGTGTTTCATAAATATCGATTCAACGCAAGGGCGATCAGTACGTAGGAAATTGTACCAATTACATAGCCCCACAATATAAAAAGTTTTTGATCTGGATAACTCCTATGTATTTTTCGTATTCCGAATCCAAGGTAAAAAAAATCTCCATGCCTTTCAATTTTTGTGTAGAGACAAAACATTCCTTCAATAAGGTAAATTTATGAATATAAGTACCTATTATTAAGGAATGAATGGGGACTTTATATCTCTCGTACTCTTCTTTTTCAATGCCCAGGGCTTCAGCAAGGGGTAACAACTCTCCCGAAGGGGTTGATACACTCCTTGTATACCCTTCTGGACTTAGAACTGCGTCATAAAAGCCTCTGGTTTACAAGCTCTTGATAATGCAAAGGAAATATGGTAGGGGGTGAAGGAACCAAGCCTCCAGAAGGATATAAACTACCCCCACGCTGGATGAGAAATACAGGGGCGGAGGGAAATCCAGAAGAGCAAGTGTTCCTTGTTTTTACTGCAGGATGGTCGCAGTGCATTAACGAGAATCTCCTTCAATTGCACTGACCGCATCCTGCAAGGGGCGAAAACTATCCCCAAACCCCCAAAAAGGGTTCGAAAAACTTTTAGGACCGGAAAGATGCAATATTGGGTTTTTAATTCTGAGAGAGAAAACAAATTTGAATCGAACTCGATTTTTTTCACTCCAGTATTCAAGGCATCTCTATATCCCTCATTATTAATGATCCACCCTGTATATAGTGAGTACAGGAGTGAAAAAAAATCTGCAGAGATTGATTCCTGTTTGTCTTCCCTCTCAGAACTAAAAACCCCAAAGTGCATCTTTCCTGTCCTAAAAGTTGTATGAACACTTTTTGGGTATTTGGGGGGTAGTTTTCGCCCCTTACAGGGTACGGTCAAGGCAATTGAAGGCACTTTTTTTGTGGGGATGTATTATCTATGAAACATGAAATGCATATTAAGGGATATATAGCCCTTTGAAAGAAGTTGATGATGATCAGCAATTACTCCGAAACGTATTGATCCGAGCAAAATCCTCACTGGTTCTGTAGAGTACATATGTCTTGAATATTCTTTCTATTTCCGCAAATATGTGAATAGGGATGTTGCTGAGTTGATTCCATATATTTTTTGCAATTAGTTTTTTAGTTATTTAAGTCTGAATTCTGATTCTTCCACGAAAATTGCACGAATGTCGTTATTTCTCTTTTTAAATGCATTAAGATCTAATTTATTTACGAATTCAAAAGTGCTTTTAGAGCAGCTATTCTCCGGACTATACGTTCCGCTGTGCGCTGGATTTCGAACTGCAAGCCTGGCGCGTTAATTGTAAAAAATTACGTTTTATCGCAAATCGAAAGAAGAATTTTGTGGTAAAATTTAACTTTCAACGCATTTCAAGACTAAATTACCATCAGAATAATTTCCATACGTATTTGAAAAACAGAAAATGTACGATTTTATGTTGGTATTTATGTTTGATAGAACTAATTAACCCACACAAAATGTATGTAACGATGAGTTTCGAAAAAGCCATTTAGTTGTTGGACTATACGTGATTTATCCACGATGTACAATTAACAACCTCTATGTTGTTACCATTAGTCACGAATAACGTTTTATTTAATATGATACTGAGCAAACAATGTCAGCCACGAAGTTTTATTTTAATGATTATAATAGTTTTATTTACGTTTATTATCAACGTTAAAGAAACATTAATATTTAATTAAATTAATTTCGGAACAATACTAAATTGAACACAAATTATACATAAAAGTGAATTATTTATTATTTGTTTGCTTATAGTAATGAAACATATTCTTTATAGTATTTTGCAAACAGCGCAAAGAAAAGCTATCTATGAGAACTAAAGGAAAAACTATATATAAAAATATTAATGAAATCTTTGCATTCTTTCGATAACCTGCTAACAAGTAAAAATTCTTATTTGCCATTCTCATTTTAACACTAGCATTCCACGTAGTCCCCTACGGCTAGGCAGGCTAAACTAGTATCTACATGATCCCCTACGGTATGTAAATTCAGGTAAAAATGAGAACAACGGTCTGAAATTAAATTATTTACGTACCTTGTCTTTAAAAATGTTTTCGTTCTAATGAATTACATTTTCATAAAATCTCATTCAGTTTCTTGGAAATGCTTAGCCTTTGAAACGTTTTTCGTCCTTATTGTGGACTCATCAGAAAAGCCTAAAGCCACTCATAACGATGTTCCATGCAAAACTAAGACAATATCCATGAATCAGTATAAAATATTCATATTTGACATTGACTAATAACAAACAACAGATCTTCACATATCGTAGGGGATGATGTAGATACTAGTTTAGCCTGCCTAGCCGTAGGGGACTACGTGGGATGCTAGTGTTAAAATGAGAATGGCAAATAAGAATTTTTACTTGTTAGCATAACCAGAAGTCAGGTTATCGAAAGAATGCAAAGATTTCATTATTATTTTTATATATAATTTTTCCTTTAGTTCTCATAGATAGCTTTTCTTTCCGCTGCTTGCAAAATCCTATAAAGAATATGTTTCACAAATTGTACATTTTCTGCAATTTTCGAAAACATAATTCTAACCTTTATGCAGGTGTCAATGAGATTAATATCCGGCTGCCACTTATTTATTACTTCCACATCCACGTACTTCTACTCCTCAAGTATAGTAATCGTAAAAAAATTTCGAACATTTTCGTTGTTGGAATAGGTTTAGAATGTCATGAAACGTCCAGATTTTAAATTTGACTGAAATCAAATTCTGTCTGTAACTTGTTTGTACGCACGTTTTCTCTGGAACAGTTTAAGACATTGTCTTGAATTTTATACACGTACGTAACATAACGATAGCTGGAACTAGATTGTATTTTGACCTTATCCAGTGAAGGGTTGGGGGTTAAATAGATGTAAATACCGAAAAAAAATTAAAGCAAGCTGATAACGATATAAAGACTTGTGATTTGGTGTATATACTACACGCCAGGGCCTTAGATTTTTGTCATACTTTTCATCCCCCCCCCCACCTCCACTCTATTATTAAAAGGGTTGATCAAATAAAATTGAGACATTCACTTGAAACTTGGTATGTATTGTAATGGCATCTGATTGAGATGATTTCATTGAAGGGGTGGAGAGGGGTTGTAAATAGGGGAAAATAAGTAGAATAAGAATAAGCTAGTAAGAGTCTAGAAACTTAATTTTCGGTGTATATACTAGACACCAACGTGGGGCAAAAAGCTGCATTTGTGGACAATAGTCGCCCGGGTGCTCACATTTTGACCAAATTTAATAATTTTTTTCAGCGTTCGTGAGGAATGTAGCTTCAACGCCCGACTGCTGCTAAAATTTTGAAATGAATAAAACATAACCCAAAAAATCAAAAATAATATTATAATTTTTATAAAAAAATTTCATCTAGATCGAATGAATCTATTATCGCAAAAAATGTTATGTATGGGGATCTCAAGGTAGAAAATAATAATCAATTTTATTGGCTAACATCGCTGTCAGCTTTATATTTAACCAAATTTCTTTTTTTTTTAATATTCAGGATGAAGGCCTTTTCAATAGGCATCTGCTACAAATTTGATAACGGTAAAACATAACTTGAAAAATCCAAAATAACAGCAGAACATTTTTGTAAAAAAAAACATCTACATGAAATGAGCCTATTATAGCAAAACATGTTCTATAATGGAATAATGGACATGTAAATTAGGCAAATTTCCCCATTCGAATGATAAAAATTTGGAAAAATGTCCTGATTTCTAGAAAATGGGCTTAAAAGAGCAAATTTCCGTCATTCGGGTGCGGAAATTGATAAAATTGGCCAATTTTACCATTTTCCTAAATATGCTTAAAAGAGCGAATTTTCTAGAAATCGGGACATTTTTCCAAATTTTAGTCATTCGAGTGGGGAAATTTGCCCAATGTGCATGTCCATTATCCCCACCCCTGTTTGATATTCCTCTAAAGCATCCTCCCAATAAACATGTTCCATGTTAAGAAAAAAATTAATCAGAATCCTACAATAAATTCACAGATAATTTTTTGTTTTTAGATCAGATTTGTTGTCATGTAAGCCTTTAGTTCTTTCATGGTTTGACCAATTAAGTTATGTTAAGTTTAGCTTGTCGTATATACCTTCTTGGTCATTAACTATTTGACCTATGACATTAAATTAGGTTTAGAGCTTGTCGTGTAAACCATTCTGCTCGTTTATAGTTCGACCAATTGTTTTGCTAGGTTCTGTGCTTCTCTTGTATACCTTTCTGCTCGTTCATGATTTGATCCATTAGCTTAAATTAGGTTTAGAAATTGTCGTGCATACCTTTCTACACTTGTTTGTAGTTCGATCCATTAGATTTTGAGCTTGTCGTGTTTACCTTTCGGTTCGTTCATAGTTCGATTCATTAAGTTCTCTTTTGTTTAGCGCTTATCGTTTATACTATTCTGCTCGTTCGTGATTTTATCCCTTAAATTATGTTAGGTTTAGGGCTTGTGTATACCTGTCTGCTCGTTCGTGGATTGATCCATTAGGTTATGGTAGGTTTTTACAGCTTAGCGGTTGTATCTTTCTGCTCGTTTATATTTTGATCTATTTTTTAGGTAAGACGTATGACAAATTTGAGTGTATCTTGTTACGCAAAAGTATTTTTCTTTAGTTACTATCTTGTAATTCCATTATAGAACATTTTTTGCTATAATAGGCTCATTTCATATGGACATTTTTTTTTACAAAAATGTCCCACAATTATTTTGAATTTTCTAGGTTATGTTTTACTGTTATCAAATTTGTAACACATCTTCATTGAAAATTCGTTCATCCTGAACATTTAAGCCAATAAAATTAATTTATTAAAATACATTTTTTAGGTTATGTAACACATATTCGATGCATGTTCGCAAAATAATTTTCTCTACTTTCTACCTTGAGATTCCCGTACATAACATTTTTTGCGATAATAGATGCATTTGATCTAGATGAAAATTTTGTATAAAAATTGTCTAGTATTATTTTTATTTTTTGGGTTACGTTTTATTTATTTCAAAATTGTAGCAGCCGGGCGTTGAAAAAATAATTATTAAATTTGGTCAAAATTTGAGCAGGCAGGCGATTTTTGTCCACAAATATAGCGTTTTGCCCCACAGTGGCAGCTCCTCAAATACTCCATTCCAATTTCCACATACTAGAGTGCAAATGTAGTCTAGATATTTTCCATTAAAGAGTCCTAGATGGGAAATCTGGACATGGAAGTAGTGATTACTTAAGCAGCGGTTTTCTTGAAACTTCGGTATGTGTAACATAACCATCAACACAACACTTTTTGATCTGTTAGTCAAGTTTCTGTGACTTCCGGTTCGTCACTAATGTAACTAGTGTAGTGACCTACCACTTTTGATTTTTAAATGAGTATGTTTTACATAATAAAAATAATTGTCAAACTCACGAGGCATGCTACTTATCATTCATTTGTTTTAATTTAGTTGGCCAAAGCATATTGTTCTCACAGTAAATGCAAAGGAAAACGTTGATGAATATTGTGTAGATATATCGTTAAATTTGTACTGAAAAATTGCATTTAACAATTTCAGATGGGTCATACTAACTTAAAATCTAAAATCTAAAATTTCCAAATGGTGTAAACGTGAATGAAGTTATTTGCAGAATGATATCTCGAATCCAAAAATGTAAAAATATACATGGTGTCCCGTTTAAAAATCAAAACTTGGGGTTACTTCTAGTGAAACTGGAAGTGGTAGAAACCTGATAGATAAATTAGAAAGCGTTGTTTTGGTAGTATGTGATACATACCAAGTTTAATCTTGATTCACTAAAAAATAAGCAAATGGCGGCCACAAAGCAATCCCGTTGAATCCAGTATATCGTAAGCGTAACATAAATATATCATTTTAATAAATGTTATTTTAAATTATCTGGCAAAACTTAACACATAATCAGAATTCATGAGATAGTTAACTTACAGAATATTTACAAGCTGTATAATGCCGTTAATATCGATTTATTTAATATTGTATTATCGGTATCAACATTTTCTCAATATTTTGTTTGTAGTAAAAACCAAAATGAAAACAAACTTGATTCTAACTTCAGCTTGGATGAATATACTTTAGATTCAGTTTTTGATCTACTGGCCAAACTACCTAAAAATTTACTCAGAACGATACAAACACATAACAAACGCAGGTGGCGTTGTTATGTGTGGCGCGTGCAGGGTCGTTTGCTGAGCTGAACATAGAGAACAGTATAATACTAAATAAAGCCGTACATTTTCCTTAAGATGTAATTTAGCCTATGTCCTTAAAACGGTCGATTTTATGCAAAATGTTAATAGATCTTTATAGAAAATTCTACGAGTGGCAATTTTGACAACAAACTTTTTTTCTAGAAAAATTGATAGTTTAAGAGATAATAGCAAGAAACTAAATTTTACCCCTTTACACTCTTTATAAAAACATTTGAGGGGGCGCTACTTTTGAGGTATTGTTTAAAATATGAGAATAAAGGTCCACATAAAAATATAGCTTGTTAATGTTTTTATAGAAAAAGATTCATTTTATTGGGATATAATATACAGTTTGATTATTTTTATAGTGACGTATTATGCGATTTCGAGGAAAAATACAAACATGGAAATAACTTCTAAGCCATCAACAATTGTAAATGATTATTTTGATTAGAAATGGCCTCCCCTATCACCTTAATTCATTTGATCGTCCATTTATGATATACTTTGTTTGGAATTGTGAAATGAACGAAATATTTGTGTTATATTTACGCTATAGTTTCTACTATATCGTTATAGTATAGTAGTAATTACATTCAAAATATCCAAACATCTCCAACGATCCAAAAAATTTCTGGTCATATGTACATTCAAAAAACCTCAAGATATTGTTGATGTTTTTGGAGAGTTTTTTAAAAGTGTCTACTTACTGCCAGGTATAGATGATATAAATGATATCTATTTATGTGACAACAATGAAAATATCAGCTTTCAAAATATATCTGAAAACAAAATTATAAATTCTTGAAAAAAATTAAAAAACAAGATGACGTCGGCTCTTGATAATATACCGTCATTTATTGTAAAGGATTGTATGGGGTGCTTTAGCTATTCCATTGCGCATATTGTTTAATCTTGCCTTAAAAACTAAGACATTTCCTAGTTGCTGGAAAAAGGCCAAAGTTTGTCCATTGATTGATAATTATAGAGCTATTTCTATTCTCTCCAATTTTTCAAAGATTCTCGAAATTATTTTGTATGATCGTATGTACCTCTCTGTTAGTAATCAGATATCGCCTAATCAACACGGGTTTATGAGTAATAGAACAACAGTTACAAATTTAGCTGTTTTCACAAAATATGTTACCAATATCTTAGACTGTCAGGGACAAGTAGATGCCATTTATACGGATTTACGACAGGATAGATCATGGCATCTTACTTGGTAAACTAACTAAATTTGGCTTTCATTCTAGCGCTATTGAAATTCTTTAATCTTATCTATGGGAAAGGCATCAATACGTCACATACAACGGTTTTAATTCGTCTTGTTATACTGTTACTTCGGGTGTCCCTCAGGGATCTAATCTTGCCCCCCTGCTTTCTCTATTAGTTATCAATGATTTAAGCGATGTTATTAACTGTTGTAATTTATTTTACGCTGATGACTTGAAAATATACTCCCTTATAAGTGGTATTGACGACTGTAGGAAGCTTCAAGTTGATTTGGATCAGGATAGATCATGGCATCTTACTTGGTAAACTAACTAAATTTGGCCTTCATTCTAGCGCTATTAATTTTCTGAAGTCTTATCTATGGGAAAGACAACAATACGCTACATAGAACGGTTTTAATTCATCTTGTTATACGGTTACTTCGGGTGTCCCTCAGGGATCTACTCTTGGCCTCCTGCGTTTTTTATTATTTATTAATGATTTAAGTTATGTTATTAACTGTTGTAATCTGTTTTACGCTGATGACTTGAAAATATACTCCGTTATAACTAGTATTGACGACTGTAGGAAACTTTAAGTTGATTTGGATCATGTTCAGTCTTGGTGTATAGTTAATAAATTAGGCCATAATGTCTCGAAACGTAAGATTACTAGCTTCTCAAGAAAGCAGACAATAGGCGAATTTGAATATCATATTGAGAATAATGTTATTTCGTAGTTACTCCAACAAAGATCTGGGAGTGTTGTTTAACTGTAAGTTTTCTTTTAATGAGCATATAACTTTAAAAGTAGCCGAGGCAATGAAATTTTATGGATTTATCGTAAGAAATTGTAAAAATTTGTATTTCTCTTATGCCCGCTCTAGACTTGAATATGCAGCACTGATGGGGTATCCACACTATAATCATAAAAAATAATGATAGAACAGGTTCAGAGGAAATTCTTGAAATATTTAACGTTAAAAGTAGATGGTATTTATCCAGAGAGAGGAGTAAATTATACTTATTTAATTAGTAGATTTAACATTATCAGCATAGATTTAAGAAGAATTTGCATGTCATTGATATTCTTATACAAGCTGTTACATAACAGGATTGATTGTTTCGCTTTACTTAGTATCATTAACTTTAATGTACCTAGAATTAACAAGACATAAACCAACTTTTAGATGTGATAAACCACGAACAAATTTTTTAATAGAGTCACCAGTAAGCATACGTAATGTGTCATAATTTTAACAATTTGTCTAATGTATGCGATATACATTATGGTTCGTTAAACCGCCTTATTGAAATAGCCATCACATACCTCAATGTAAATGGTATCTAATGGTCTGTTTATTATAATGTAGCTTTTATTGTATAATGTATGTATTTAGTATGTAAAACTTTTTTTTTCTTTTATAATTTTATGTAATTATACATATTATATATTTTCTCTGTTGGGCAATAAAGCTATTATTATTATTTTTATTATTATTATTAGAAGTGTTGTAGAATAAGCGTTGTTATAGAATTATCCTGTACTTTAATAACTATTATTATTTCTAAATCAATAAAATATTTTGTAGATGCATTTCAGTTGGAAATTGTTTTAGGGTGTCACTTTGGCTGATGTGAACCTTAAATTTGGGGAAGCAGCCTTAGAAGAAATTGAGAAAGAATTTGGAGTGAACAAGGCCATTTATGTAAAGACCGATGTTACAGATATACAGCAGTTTGAGGGTAAATAAGTTTATAAATATCTGAAACTAAATGCAATTATTTTCATTGCAGTAGAGATGTATATTATAGAGGGCCGAACAAATGGAAATTGTTCAAATAAAAAATTAATATTACGGAAAAGTCACTATAATCAATTTAGATCTGATGTTATACAAGACACTTAACATGTTGAAACTGTCTTTTTTTCAAAATTGATAATTAATAAGATGTAAAAATTGTCTTGGGTCCTTAATAATGTATTTCTAAAAATTCGTTAAATTTAGTTGATGTGCACCCGATCCACAAGTTAATTAAAGTTTCAAAGAAATCAAATTATTTTAACAGATTGGTTGTTAAAAAATAATAAAAATAAAAATCTTGTTTTTCAGATGCATTTAAGAAGACTGTCGAGAAGTTTAAAAATATCGATATTCTTATCAATAATGCAGGAATATTTAACGACGTAAAATGGGAGAGGGAAATTGCAGTAAACATAGTAAGTACTTATCTTAAAAGACACGTTGTGCAGGTTCTAGATGTTCTACTTAACAACACTTAAAACATCCCTATTATTATTGAGGTTAAATCATTGGTATCATTACGATATGATTAATCCCTCCATTACGTGACAGAAATAATATACATATGCTTATAACTTTTATTCATACCGAAAAAAACAGCTTCTAGTATATACACCAAATTTCAATTTTCTGTACTCTTACCAGCTTGCTTTACTTATTTTCTCCCATTTACCTCTACTTACTGCCCACCTCTTCAACGGAATCATCTTAAAATATAATTTAGTTCCGGAGGTCGTTATAAAACATACGTGTACGTGTTTTTTGTCCCTCAAATTTAAAATCTCGACGTTTCATGACATTCTAAACCTATCTCAAAAAAAAAAATTGAAAGTTTCTTTACGTTTACTATAGTTCCAATCCACTACGTGGATGTGGAAGTAATAGGGAGGTTACTGCATTGGTAAAAAAGTTGAGATAAGACCAGATCTTTACGTTTTGAAGTGCCATTAACACGAAAAAGTGGTTTTAAAAAAATGTCTGTGTGTATGTATGTGTGTAACTAGGGAATAGATTTTAACCGAATTTTCTGGTGGAGATTGGCTGACGTTTAGTGCCCTTTTGATACATAAACTTTCTTATTCTCCACTACCGTATGCGTTTTTATTATATTTTTCAGAAGTAGATGTAATTCTTATATCATCAATATATTACATTTAACTTTTTTCCGTTCATCTACGTAGGCTACAGTACACCGTAGTTGTCAGTGTCAGAGCTTTGAGGTTGACAATTTGACATATTCTAACAAGTAACACAATGTTTTAAAGGTTAGTCAAGTTCATTATGGTACAAGAATTCTTTTAGAAGATATCTGTAAATATTTGTTTTAAATGAAATGAAGTATGTTTTCAATATGAATGTTATTTTAATTAAGTTTAATATAAAAGCTCAAATCACTTATGATATCAATGCGAAAAATGCATCAATATGGCGCCATTATTTCTTAATCTTTTATATTTGGCTCTAGAGAGCGTAATAGTATGCTTGATGTCGCTCTTAATAAAAAAAAGCAGAACTGTTAAATTTAAAGATCAAACTATAAGTCGAACGTAATTTTAAGAAATTATGATTTCACGTTGGTCTGTAAAGACAAAATGACATTATTAGCAAGCAATGAAATCTCTTAATTTCTTAAAATTGTATAAAAATTAAAATTGCAAATGCCTTTGTAATTTTTAAATTATTTTTAAAAACCTAATTCTGGCGGGATACGCGAGTTCTGACCCACGAAGTAGAGGCCTGTGCCCTGAATGGCACAAGTCAGCGGTAACAAGCCCCGTTATTAACCAAGGAATGCTCGCAAATATTTGGTGGGGAGGTTCTAATTGCTTGTTTATATCTTATTTAACAAATAGAAAATGGCAAAATATGTAGTCCGATAAAACAGTAGTACATATCACTACTAATAACGGAATACAGTATCACATTGTGTAACGAAAATTTTTTTTTTCATTGAAGCACCCGTGCTACATAAATTTGAATTACCCGCGGAAATGCCGACGCGAAGTCAACAAGTTCGCATACGCGGTAGAATTATAACTGAGACCATTTTAAATATCCATGCTACTTTACTTTCGCTTTTGACCCTGGTGAGTTAAGATCGTTTACTTATTCTTTAACGGATTTTCACGTTTATTTCTTTAACCCTTTGATATTTTGAACATATTTGATTATTAAATGATGTCATATTATTGAGTTAACGTTGCTGTATAGTTATTTTTGGGAATTAAAGGATATTCCGTGTAATAATTAATTTTTACAGACCCACGTGTTTGTGCGATATCCGCGTCCAATGGACACATGTTAATTCATTAATTATCGTGGCAATTTTGTATGTTGTTGTCGCTTGAGACACAATACCGTGGTGTTTTGTCATTATTTAGATTATTGTGGACGGGGATTAAACTCGGAAATTATTCAATGGATAAGTTAAAATATTTGTTTCTTAATCGTGTGTAGACGATCTTATTTCATTAAAAGTCGAAACCTAGAGTCGTTTTGTCGCATTTACTTAACCTCGTGTTAGTACAAGAGGTTAAGAGATAATTTTTTATTAGTTTATTTTTCGGGAGATTAAACCCATAATTTTGTTTGCTACATTTGTTACAGTATTAGTTTTTTTTCAGATAGTAATTCAGATATTTTCTCTCTAATTCATTTGTACTAAATTTTGTTACCTTTATTCAAATTCTTTGTCATAACCAGTGTCAGCCATTTTGTGAGCGGCTAAAATTTCATGATAGTAGAGTTTTCTCATTTACTATATTAATCAGTAGCTTATTCATATATTTTCAGAAGTAAAATTTTATCAATTATCAGGTTTTTTGTTAAATTTCTAATACCTAGTTTGGTTTTGCAGTGACCTTCGTCACCATAGTTTTTTGTACTTTCCTTGTACTTCTTTTTCCTCATAATTTAATTTTTTTTTCTATTATCAACTGATTCTTTACATTACCCCTTCTTCATGTAAAGTCCTGGACCAAACCACCATTGAAGCAAGGCACAAGGCACAGATTAAATATTTGGAGTTATCCTCAAAGTATTGGATATTATTCCGACGCAGCGTCTCCTAGAAATCAGCGTTGTCAGGACCTGAATATTACGTCCTTCTTCCCGGGTACCTGCGGCCATCTTCAGGATCAGACCTCGTCGGGATTTCACGTCTCCGCTAAGCTAAGTAGCCCAAATTTATGTGCAAAATTCAACTTTCGGTCAGAAGAAAAATTGTAAACCAGTTGATCGAAAAATACATATCTTCTCGCCACCGAGTGATCCTCGACCAGCTCTGAGCTAACATAGTTTCCTCAGCATCCAGCTGAGAAGTTGTGGTTGCAATTGGTGGGGGAAGTGCAGGCATCTATCTCTGCGCATTCTGATATACTCCATTAAAAACGTGGGAGGGAGGTTGCAGGAAAAAACACCGGTCTGAAGCTACTTTGATTATACATTTTTTGGGACGCTGATTACGAAAATCGGGGTCCCGTAATCCTACAAGTTGGTAAGGAACACCCCTAAAAACTCCAAGAACACCCCGTTTAGAGATTTTTTTGCGATAATTTCGATAAAAATTCAAAGATTTCGCTATCCTTGCAACCATCGGGACATCGGAAATGATAACATCATACATGAAACATAAACTTATTCTGAAACAGCTACGATCCGTCCCAAAAAACATGATTTCAGGTACTTGTTACAAAAATAACTATTCGCTATTTGTCAAACTTTGAGTCCATGGCGACTACGATTGACGCTGACCAACTACAACCGCATTATACTTCATGTTGTCCGCGCATATTCATACTATGCACACTTCCCACTTTTACGTCATCTGACCTTGCCTCTTTCATGTCGGCGGCCTTTAATAAAACTCATAACTTCGACTCCATAAACGAACATTACCATTTCCAATGTTAAAATTCATTAATTGTTATAAAATAAAAATAAAAATTCGGCGTGCCCAGGAGTTGACAAACAGCGCTATAGTACGGAAAAAATAGTTGAACAGGCGGTATCGATCGGCGTTGACCGACTATACCGCATCGCTTCCCACATAGTAGCAGGCTCTCGCTCAGTATTATATCATCTGACCTTGATTCTTTTATGGCGACGGCCTTGAAGAAACTCGTAACCTTTGTTCCAATGTTAAAATCAAAAAGAATCCTACGATATACAAGGGAGATATGTTTCTACTTTTTGCTCCAAACTCCCCTAAATTCGGAGCAAAAGGTAGAAACACATTTAAATTTTTTTTCAAAAATTTCATTTCGATTTAGCTTTTCTGGTTCTATTTTCTTGGAGAAATAATCACTAGACCTGCACTGAAAGGGCTAAAAGTTATTAGAGTCCCATCATAAGCTTTCGGTAAAGTAATATGGGCAATAGCTGTTGAAGGTCGGCACATTTGGAGATAAAATATCAAAGGATTTTTGCCGAGATTGTATTTTCTTTGTTATTTATTCTGTCTACACCTCCATCTCGACGTTCATCTACACATGGTAATTATGTCTTTAAGGGACAAGCGTCAGTTAACATCATTTCTTCGTATATGAACGAAGTGTATACAGCGTTTTCATTACGCTGGGTGGTATTGTATATAGACCAGTGTATAAAAAAAGTCATTTCATTGCCAAATTTAATTATCAAAATGAATTTGTCATTTGTCTTATTAAATCTGTCAGTTGTCAGATTGAAACTGTCAACTGCCAAATCACATCTGTCAGTTGCTTACGTATGTCAATTGTCAAAATAAAAATTGTCGATTGCTATTTATAGTCTGTGTTGTTAAACCAGGAGGAGCGTATCAAATTTATCGCACTAAATCATACAGTTACCAGTTGTACACAAGGCAATAGTCATACGTTTTAACATTCTGTGGAAACTTTGATTTCATGTGGAAATGGGACTTCCATGTTTACTCCTCCTAGGTTAAGAACAGTCTATAGATGAAATATATCTGGCAATCTGAAATTGTTTATGCAAACTTTTATGCATGGAAAATTTCCTCGAAAACGATTGGAGTTATCAAGTTCTACCAAGTGGACCATTTATACGTGGAAATGACGCCCTCATCAGATTTTCTGGTTAGAAGTACTACAACGTTTCGTCCAAAATATATAAAAAGCATCATCATCAGATACAGGCCCTGCGGCACCTTCTATGATCTAACGTGATGTAATACATAAATTATTTTATCTTGGAGTAAAAAAGTTCTTCTAGCAAATTTGGCGAAGATCTTGTCGATCTATTGCAAAAAAAAAACGAAAAAATAATTTGAATTTTTACACCCTGTATCTTTTTCCACAGCAAAATTTTACTAAAGCATGTTTGTTTATATCCTCATATAATGGCCCAAAGAATCTACCTCTGCACTATGGTCTATAAGGGTGTATAAGGGGATTAACAAGCTGTTAATCTATGAGCGCACCCGAGAGTCACATTTTTTCCAGTGGGTTGAAAAGCTGTTAATCCCCGAATGTAATTCAACGTTTTATCCACGGCCACGGCCAAATTAGGAGCCTGAAAGCCGTACAAGAGCAAGTGAAGAATTCTGATTTTGAGAAACGTCAGATTTGATAAGTTTATTTTGACTAAGAATCTTTTGATTTTGAGCAAAAAAAATCATTTCTATGATATGAGCTTGTTTATTAGTTGACAAAAGCTCGTTCAAAATGAGAAAATGGGTTCTTGATATAAATGTTAATGTTAATATTAAGAATAATTCTAAACATAATTCTATAAAATTGAAGCGTGATATTATGAATATTAATCCACTAGTGCATTAAAGGGCTTTTAATCCACAAAAATAGGCGTATTATACCTTTCTAATATAGTGGTCGTGGATAAAATTGTTTGTCCACGACTAGTAAATAATGTACTTAATATGTATGTGTTTCCTTAAGGATAATGCTATCCATTATTCTCTGCAGTGAATAATGATTTCATTATTCACTGATTGCAGTGAATAATGAGGACCGTCAATTGTTTGCAAGAAATGACATTAGTGGCTTTTTACTAACAAAATTTAAAATGTCAAAATTCTAGTAACCAAAAGACAAGTGTTGTCTCTCTAAGTTTTCTAGGAAGCACTCAAGTGCCGAAAAGGTATTTTAATAAACACTCAAAAACTACATTAGTAAGTTCTTTTCAAAGCATCATCTATTTCTATTAGCAACACGCGGAAATCCCCAACATTGTTTTTGAAACCATTTACTTACATGTCTACAAACTGTATTATTTTATTAGTAAGCCATGATGTGTCAAAACGTAAATTGATTTGAAACGTCAAAATTTGTGCGATTTCAACGTCAACGTTATTTACAATAATTTTACATTTTAGATACTCAAAAAGGGTAATATAATTAAATAAATCGGTACTGACAGTGAAAACTAGATTTGAAAGATACCGCCAGAGATAAAGGAAGCTGCAGAAATCGCCTCATTAAACTTGTGGCCCGAAAAATCGAGAAAATTATATATAATGTCTGATGACATATGAATTTTTCCTAAATAGGAGACATTGAATGAAGATGAATTAAATAAATATTAAATATATAATAGTCGTGGACAAAGTATAGTATTCTACTCGCATATAATGGCTATTATTCACTCTGGTGAATTACGACACTCGCCTGCGGCTCGTGTCTTAAACTTCACTCTCGTGAATAATAGCCATCATTATATGCTCGTTGAATAATATACTATTGATGTCTTGCCTACGTAAAATAATATTGTTGTTGCTGTCGATGGTGGTAACCATAGTAATTATTTTTTATGTGGTAAATAGACGAAATTATTTACGATTCTACCTCATGGTACAAATGCATAGTTGAAAGATCTTAATGCTCTTCGAAAGAAATTATCCAATATGCGATTTTCTCGAAAACTGTTAACCCGAGAAAAAAGTTTCAAATGACAAAGCTGTTTTCATCCTTCATCTTTCTTTATTTACAAAAATAAAATGTTTCCCGTTTGCTATATTTACATCTCCAAATTGAATGAAGCGAGTAAATAAAATCAAACGGATTCGATAAGAATTGCAAGCTGTATAATACGTACAGACGTCACAGAGGGAGACGCATGGCAATTTTCAATAGAAATAGAAATTAATGAGAGCTCAAATCAATATAAAAATAGTACCATCTTTTATACCAGAATCTTCCATTTTTTAAAAGCCATAATTAAAATCAATTTCTTGCAGAGAATATATCACAGTTCAGCGGATTGTGCAATAAATTTAATTCCTTTAAATTAGTAAAGTAAAACTATTTACTAGTATAGATATATTTCTTCTTCAGAATGGGGTGATCCACGGAATCCTCTTGGGCCTGGAAAGTTATCTACAAAAATATAGACAGGGATCCGAGGCCGTGATAGTGAATATAGCTTCCGTCGCTGGGATAAGCACGTGTGCCTGTATTCCTGTATATTGTGCAACAAAATCGGCTGTGATTGGTTTGACTAGAAGTTGGGGTGTGGCCTATCATTACGATAGAACCAAAGTTAGAATTGTAGCTATCTGTCCAGGTCTAACTAGGACACCTCTGGTTTTGAACGCGAATGGAAAACACTTGGGAGAAACATATGAAAAATGGTCTCAAGATAATTTTCCATTTTGGCCTACACAAGAGTAAGTTCCATTATTTAAAAAAAATTGGATTGCCTCCACAACTAAAAAGTGCGACATAAGTTTACAATATTTTTATTATTTCTGGTGTAATAAGAGAAAACATGATGCGACATCTGAAATTATAAGACAGACACGTTATTTTATAGTGTTATATTATGCAGGCCTTTAGCCAAGGGAGTGCAATTGGGTGTCTGTTACTCTCTAGAAAAAAGATTGCATTTCCCTTGCTGTAAAGAGAGAGGGAAAAGCCAGTAGGAAGTGATCTAAAGAATTTATTGACCTACCTTAAAGTTCCATGAGCATCCTCTACAATATCTTTCTGGTTGTAGGCCTGCTCTAATAAATGTAAATGGTTCAACGTTTTTGGAATGAAATTTGGACCACTCAGTATTCGTTTGTATTTAAAATAAAGGAAGTTTACTCATTTCTAAACTTATCCCGTTAATGTTTTGATATTTCTGGCTCTGTTTGAAGAGGTTGCAGAGATTTTACCCTCTTTTCTTTTAATTCGCACTACGTCGGCATAGAACGGATTGTGTTATATTTTATAATTGTCAGTTCAAGCTACAATTAGCTACATAGCTTTAAGTTCACTGATATACATAATTTTCAGTTCGAACTTACAACTGTACATAATTACAAGTTGAGTAGAAGCTATGTGCTCATGATTGTTCTACAAGCAGTCATGTTTTTTCTTTTATAAATCGCCATCACCCCTCCTGAATATCTCGAGTCAATCTTGAAATTTTAGCAGTATGAGGTTACTTATTAAGTTGGACAAAAATTTCTCGACCAGAGAGATACAGAGGTGCCATCCATACCATATAGTAATCCTCGATGAGGAATAAATCAAAATGGGTTTCAGAGTTATGCTGAAAAATGTAGTAGTATGATGTCAGAGATAGAAAGGTTGTATAAGAGATTTATTCCTACTGCGCATGTTTTTCTATAAGGAAGCACTTTTTCTCTTTCATAAATTGCCACCCTCTGAACACTTCTTGTACACCCTATTTTAATTACACCACTCTGTTTGCACACCCTCAAAACTTTTTGTATCGCAATGCCCCCTACTGGTGCGGCGAGGGGAGAGAATTGTGAAGTTAGCCGGGCTATCCTTGATTTCTCCGCCGACTTGTGAAGTTAGCAGCAGGTAAGTAAACGACCTTAAAATGTAGAATGAACCTACATAGGGAACAACACGGGATGTTGATCTTGAACGCCCATAGCTTGACTACTCATTGTAATTTTCAGTTTAAAGTGGTAATTATACAAAATTTTCACTTTACAGTGACAACTATACATAACTGTGAGTTCAAACTTACAATTATGTATAATTGCAAGTTTAAAGCGACAGTTATGTATAACTGTAAGTTTGAACTGACTGTATCATTATCCTGTCTACGTTTTCGTCCCCTTCAACTATCCTTAGAAAGCCACCATCTTTTTTCGAACTTCTATGTATTTAATCGTTGCTGGGATTTTATTCTTGGTTTATGTATCTCAGTACATTAATAAATGTTTTCTATTATTTACAGGCCTGAACATGTTGCAACAGAAGGAATAGGTGTTCTTCAATCCGCTCCTAATGGAACTCTTTGGGTTATAGAGGGAGGAGAACCAGCATATCAGTTTATTACACCAGAAAGAGAGACAATGAAGAAATAATAATAATTTCGTATTGAACTGTTGAATAAAAATATGTTTAATTTTTTTTTGTATCGCGTTAATGTCGGTTGGTTTATTTCTAATCATTGATGTTCAGGTATAAGATCATCCGTGGTTCTTGTGAAAGCAACAGTAAATATTGTCATACAAATATTGTAACCAGAATCAAAGTCGTCAGGGTAAAATGATGCGCAACTGCTCGCCACGCTACAGAATCTATAACATATTCACTTAAAGTACTGTGACGTAGAAAATGCCCTATAGGGCTGTAAGACTTTCTCTGAGTGAAATACGCGACGTCCACGGGTATCCCCAATATTGCCCTGTTGCCTAGGGCCATATTGGCGGTACCCATGTCTAAAGTCACTTTAACTCGCTTGGCATACGAGAAGGTTTAAATTAATTATTTATCGAGTGCTCTATCAAATAAAACATAGTGGTAGAAAACAAGGTACAAGTTTATTAATTAAAACAAATACAGAACGTATAAAAAGGTGTACTTACATTTTAATCACCCCTGGTGTGCCACCCCCCAGGGGAGGAGTTGGGGCCGCGCAGTACCCAAGCAGAACCATATTTCTCAAACTCAAAACCCTACTGACTTTTTTACTATCTGCCGGTACATTTATTCTTTTCTCCCGATTCCGCATTTCCGCCCTGGTTACAATGCAACCTTTATGAACCTTGCGCGGATTTTATTGACTATGACTTCTTCAATACAAAGTAAAGCATACCTTCAAAGATAATATAAATTCAACGATGTAATGTAATAAATTATATCCGTTACTAAAAAAAAACGCTGCCTAAGGAATCACTATTTTCACATCCGGATTTTTCATCCAAGTCACATTAAAGGAAACATCTTGACTATATTTACACTCTAGTATGTGGAAATTATTGGTCAAAGAATTTTAATATTATTTGGAGCAGATGTCATAGAACAATTTGAATCGTTGGGTTCTACCATATACGTTAAAAATGTTTCTAGCTTGCTCTACTTATTTTCCCTTCTTCACAACCTACCGCCTTCCATCGCTTCAAAGGAATCATCTCAATCAGATGTCATTACAATACATACGTGTACTAACTTTCAAGTGAATGTCTCAATTTTATGTAATCAATCCCTTTAATAATGTAGTGGAGGTAGTGGGGGTGGGTGGTTGAAAAATATTAGAAGGAAATCTGCGGCCAAACCCCAAGTGTCTGTACTCTTACCAGCTTGTTTCACTTATTTTTCCCTATTTACCTCTACTTACCCCCCACCCCTTCAACGGAATCATGTCAAAATATAACCTAGTTTCAGACGTCGTTATAATATATACGTGCATCAAATTTCAAGTGAAAACCTCAATTTAATTTCAAAAACTCTTTTAATAAGAGAGTGGGGGTGGTGGTGGGATGCAAAATATTATAAAAAAACCTGAGGCTTTTGCTTCTAGTATATACACCAAATCCTAAATTTCTGTAGTCTTGCCAGCTTGCTCAACTTCTTTTCTCCTATTTACCCCTATTTAACCACTAACCCATCAACGGAATCATCTCAAAATATAATGTAGTGCTAAATGCTAATACCAAGTATATTTGTACCAAATTTCAAGTGAATATCTCAATTTTATTTTATCTACCTCTTCAATAATGGAGCAGGGGTCGTGGGGGGGTTGAAAAATATAATAAAAAATCTGAGGTCTCGGCTTCTAGTACAAATACCGAATTTCAAGTTTCTGTACTCTCACCAGCTAGCTTTATGCTATATTTTATGCCCAAAACACACGGGAGATGTCTAAAAACAGGGCTATATAGTTACGCAAACATAACGTTCACATGAAATTATTCACGCACTATTATAGTATTCTCATGGGATAAGAGAAGTCTTTAACGTAATATGTGGCGGCTTTTAATTCTTACGGCCATACACGGCCACCAGCCTCTACGTCATCTTTCTCGCGTCTCTCTAGCCAGAGTCGGCGCGTATATCGTCTACTATCCGGTAAACTACTAGGCTATTGGTCAAGCATTTGTCATGACTATCCGATAAAATTTAAACGCGTATAATTTAAATTCAAAATAATGAATAGAATAGTCGCGGGCTTTATCTAATTTAAGGTACTGAGTGTTCTTACAAAACGTGACCGTTACAAGCTTTTAGTCCGGCAGGGCCAAAAAAAACTGTAATGAGACGAAATTTTAGGCCCATCAATGTTTTTAAAGTTGTTGCTTGAGGTCTATAGAAGTAAGTCCAACTAACGCGGACATTTGGTAGGTCGTGGAATATATATTTATAGTCGGTTTTATGTAAAAAAGTTGGTTTGTCATGATTTTTTCTCTTTTTTATATTTTTTTCAAAATATGGTTTAAGAAAGTTTAGCTTTGTTGAAAATGTATTGTATTATCATTATCTAAACTTCCTATATCATATAGTGTCATTTATAGGAGCCCTTTGGGGATCAAAATTGCATCCATACGTGCAATCTATAGATGCATAATGAATTACACTGGATAAAACGGTTCAATATTTAAAATTTCTGGGAAGAAATTATAATCCGGAGTTTTGGTCACTGATTACAAATCTGTAGTGAAAAATGGAAATTTCAAAATGGCTGATTCAAAATGCAATTTTTGACTTTATTTTCGATTGGGTTCTTCACATAAAAATTCTCCATTATGACTCATCTGGGTCCGATTTAGAGTGATCTGTTATCAGTAAACAGGGCTACCAGCCATAGTTATCGTGAATGGGAACTCAGATTCAGGTTCAGCGGGTCAGAAAACTCCTAAGCATGGTATTCTTAGATACATGCGCCTTTAATAAATGGAAGAGAGTTGAATTTTATTTATCTTAAAATAAATAAGTATTCATGTCTGAACATTGGGACTTTTTATCGGCACGACATTTTCCCAACGTTTCAAGAAAATTGATCGAGAATCAAAATCCATCGGGATTGCGCGGGGTCCTTTACTATTAAATAGACTATACAGAGTTTACAGTAAGGATAGAGCAGAAGAAGTAAGTGCCATTGTGGTATGGCTGTTGCTCTCTTTTGCAGTACATGCCATGAAGACAGCGGAGAAGGCAACAACTACTACTAGAGCCATAGGGAAACTTATGGCGAGTACGCATGGGCCGAGAGAGAGCAAAGGGAAATTGTTGTGCAGTGCCGTGCACTCTATTCTTCTATATGCGGCACTGATTTGGAAGACCGCTATAGCCGTGAGGAGAATAAGATCCAGGATGACGAGGATACAGCGCTGGGTGGCATTAAGAGTCTGCAGCGATTACAGTACTGCGTCATATGAGCCGGCACTAGTGGTTGCGGGGATCCCCCTCTGGATTTGCTGACCAAAGAGCTACTGGAAATACACGAGAGAATGAAGAAGGGAACAACCAGGGACAAGCTCTACTAACGTTGACAAGGCAGATGGGACACCTCCAATAAAGGGAGATGGACGATACGCCTCATTACTAACATGAGAGCATGGGTGGAATAGAAACACGGAGAGGTGAGATATCACCTCATGCAAGCCCTGAAAGGGCATGGCTGCTTTGGAGAGTACCTATTTGATTTCGGCAAGATTGACAACCGGGAATGCATATACTGTGGTGAATATGAAGATGCAGGGCACACCATGTTCCGATGCAACAGATGCAGGGAGGAAAGGGTGCAGGAAGTAGCGGGAATACAGCTATACCCCGAAAATATAATCGGGGTTATGCTGCAGTCTAAGGAGAACTGGCATAAGATCGAGGCAAGTGTCAACAGTATTCCGAAACGGACAGGGGAGGATGAAAGAGAAGTGGGTTGGAACCCTTAAGATGACCCGCTGATTTGATGCAAACGAAAGTAATTCCAAATCAGTAGGAAACACTGAAACGGGGGGGGGGGGTTAGCATGTAAAAATCCGACACAACCCTGCGCTTATTGTAGGGGTGCCTTTTTGAAGATTTTCCCTCCCCATAAAAAAAGACTACACAGATTTGCGCCCCGCTCGAAAGTTTGTAGTACATTATCCTCTAAATCATAAAAAATACATAGACCTTTTTCTAGAGAATTTTGAGACGTAAAATTCGTATAATAACCTCAGTTAAGTCTGACCAATAGGAAGCGAGATATTCGTTACCTTTAACTTCAAACCTCGCAACGCAGGTACGGTTTGATTGGAAGTTTCAAACGTTGTTTAAAACATTGAAATAAAGTTGCATACAAAAACTCAGTTCACTTGAATTTCTTACGTAGATTGGACCTTTGTCATTCAAAAATTACTGGATTAAATAATAGCTTATCAATAGCAATAATGCCAATGTAAATAAACAATAACTATGATTGTCAGAAAATCTGTTGCTCTTTAAACTTAACCAACCTAAATGGTACAATGAATCCACAATACATAACTAATCCCCTTATCTTATCTCGTTAATGAGTATCAAAAATTGCGTATATATAGCTGTTAAATTGGAAGAATGTTAGTAAACAAATCTAAATTGTTTATAGCGATGTTCCTATTTGGACTATACAAAACAAATCGTCCACGCACAGTTTAATTGATACAGTGTGGACTTTATAGTATATATTTGAAAATGGTCTTTGGTTTAGCAGGAAAAGTTGCACTTATTACCGGTGGAGCTTCTGGAATCGGCTTGAGGTTTGCGAAAGAATTACTTCGCCATGGCGTTAAGGTAAGATTTAAGAAATGTGCTGTAACAGTAACTAGGGAGAGGCTGGGCAAATAGAAGGGATACAAAGGGATATAAAAAAGCTCTTAATTTGTATAAAGAAAGCACACATCCGTACAGAGTTGATTTACTTATTACAAGTGTAGTAAATGGACCTCAAGAGTATTCAATTATTTTTGGAAATAAGAAAGAATGTTAAAAATGTTTTAATTTCAAGAAAATTATTTTGATATTGATGAAATGGGTTCTCCATTATATATTAATAAATAATTACATACGAGCAGAATTTACAGTGACATCATGGGATCGGAATTTTAGAGTTTTAGAGTTTTAAGTAAAAATTTTAAATCGCGTTGAGAACGTCTTTTATAAAATGCAATCTCTTATTTAACTGTCACATCTTTTATTTTTGCATAATTTGATTATTCTCTGTGATCTCTATGATTGTTGATCTGTTTCTGATCATGCTAGTACACCAATAAAGCTAATCAATGGCATTATTCTGATTTTATAATAATACATTCTTATTTATCTGAAAGACACCACTGAGAAACCTCCCTCCTACCAGGGTTTCTCTGTGAGTCTTGTAGTAGCATCTCTAGCCCTACCTAAAGAGCACTTATGTAACAAACAAACCACATACCTAACCAAAACTTTTCTTTCATTTCAACGTTAGGAATTATTACGAAAAGAAGAAATTAAGGTCCCTAACAAGGGTCACAATAAATGGTAGACGGCAGAAGTGATATTATTAATGGAATCTAGGTTAATGTAGAACGACTTTTTTAAGGGCTTAATGCCAAACTCAAGAGCACAGTTAAAAAAGATGTAACGGTCTTGTATCTACAAACTTCTGATTAAGAGCGGTCGACTATCACTAAAAGTGTACATAGCAAGGAAAAACAACTGTGCTGTATTTTTCCACGAGAATCTATAACTACTGGGCGTAGAGAGTTGACCCAGAACTTGCAACTTGCAACCTGGAAAGTAAAATTACTCCTACAGCTGTTAGAACTTTTCCTACTGAAGAAATAACTTGCAGACTCAAATATCAAGGTAGCAGGTTTTTCCAAGATAAAAACTCCGTTTATTTTAGTCCCAATTACATAAGAGGGAATAGAGCAGGTCATTCGATATCTAATGAAATAACTGGATCAATCCTTAGGTATAGAGCTGTCAGTGACTGAATAATTTCCATCAGAATCAATTCCAAGACCATAATTGTTTTGGTAAAAGTGTACATACCTATTAATTGTTGCTAAAAAGTTGAAGAAGGTCTGGAAACCTCAGTCCATGTTATATCCAAATTGGGAAATTACCATTGTTATGGTGATTTCAACGGTTTTACACTACAATATGATATCTTGCGAGCTATTGTTGGCAAATCTGATACCGGATAATGAAATGAAAGAGTAAAAGCTAATTCAATACCTACTCGGTATTTAACACAGCATTCTAACAACCACGGAGCACAGTGTGGCAGAATGGCCAAAATTCGCTCTGAAGTTCTAAAGTATTCTCTCTCAATTTTTGAGATATCGATATCGAATTTTTTTTCAAATACTCGGAAAGGAGTCTGGAATAATGAGACACTGCGGCTTTTTTGAAATTATTGTTGTTTCTTTTTTGCATATCCCATCCCATAAACTACTATGTATTTGTTGGAACTATTCAAAATTAGTCTTATGAGCTGAAATTTTCAAGACCTTATTACTTCCACATCCACGTAGTGGATTGGAAGTATAGTAATCGTAAAAAAAATTTCTAATTTTTTTTTTCTTAAAATCGGTTTAGAAAAAAATTTCTGTCTGTCGGTCTGTCGGTCTGTAACTTTTTTTGTCCGCACGCTTTCTCCGGAACGGTTTAAGATATTGACTTGAAATTTTGTACACGTATATATTATAATGAGATCTGGAACTGGATTGTTTTTTGAAGATATCCGGTGAAGGGTTGTGGGGTAAATAGGGGTAAATATGGAGAAATATGTAAACCAAGCTGGTAAGAGTACAGAAACTTGAAATTTGATATATGTACTACAAGCCAAGGCCTCAGATTTGTTTATAATATTTTTCAACCCCCCCAACAACCCTTCTTCACTATTAAAGGAGTTGCTAAAATAAAATTGAGATATTCATTTGAAATTTGGTACACGTATGTAATATAACGACATCTGAAACTAGATTATATTTTGAAATGATTCCGTTGAAGGGTTGGGGGTTAAATAGGGGTAAATAGGGGATAATAAGTAAAGCAAGCTGGTAAGAGTACAGAAATTTGAAATTTGATGTATGTACTACAAACCAAGGCCTCAAATTTTTTTATAATATTTTTCAACCCCCCACCACCCCTTCTTTATTATTAAAGGGGTTGTTAAAATAAAATTGAGATATTCATTTAAAATTTGGTACACGTATGTATTATAACGATATCTGGAACTAGATTATATTTTGAAATGATTCCGTTGAAGGATTGGGGGTAAAATAGGGGTAAATAGGGGAAAATAAGTAAAGCAACCTGGTAAGAGTACATGAATATGGGATTTGGTGTATATACTCGAAACCAAGGCTCCAGATTTATTTCTAATATTTTTCAAACATCACCATCTCCGCTCCATTATTAATGGGTTTGATAACATAAAATTGAGATATTTACTTGAAAGTTAGTACACGGATGTATTGTAATGACATCTGATTGAGATGCTTCCATTGAAGGGGTGGGTCGTGGTAGGTTGTGAATAGGGGAAAATAAGTAGGGTAAATTAAAAACTTCATTTTTAACGTATTTGGTAGAAACCAACGCCTCAAACTTTTCTATGATATGTGTTCCAAATATTATTAAAATTCTATGACCAATAATTTTCACACACTAGAGTGCAAATCTAGTCAAGGTGTTTCCTCTAAAGTGACTTTGATGAAAAATCTGGATGTGGAAGTAGTGATTCCTTAGGCAGCGGTTTTTTTTAGATAAAAGAAACAATTTAACACCAATAGAGATTAAAAATTAAAAATATAGGTACAGGATGGTTCACGTAGGCCGTTCGTTAGAAGTCTTTCAACTTGCAGTTGGATTAGTAACTTGAAACTTAGTATTGCAGATATAATAGATCAAGCTTGTTCTACTTAAAATATTTTTAGTCCACCTGCTGTACAGGGTGTGCTAAAAGTCGGTACCAACTTGCTTATTTTAAATGTAACAGACCATATATTCTCGACTTTTCGAAATAACCATAAAAATCTGAGTTCAAGCATGTAGCACACTCTATGCCTAAACGCAGCAGTTGCGGAGATATTTAACATTTTATAAAAAAAAATTTGACAGGTGCAATGGTTTGCAAGAACTGTTAAAACTTTCTACGTGTAGGAGATCCTCATTTGCTCTTTGGCACGTAGAAGGAACACAAGATGAGCTAGCCTCTAGAATAAAAATAAATTCCATGGTAGTATACCAAGTGTTCTATTTTTACGTTACGTTTTGTAAAATTTAAACATAAAAAAAAATCATGTCGATATCTCAAAAATTGAGCCTTAGAGCGAATTTTGTCCGCCACACTGAGCGGCGCCTTTGCACTTGAGTGCCACTTAGCGGTAAATCTAGACAAGGGACCGACTGCTTTACATCCCCTCCGAAGGATGGTATGTCCGCTATGTAACCCCCGTCTAAAGTTACATACCTTCTACGCATGCGCTGATATACAAGCCGTTAGAAGATGGAGCGAGGACGCTGTGTTTCCCTGAATAGGCTTACCCATCCAGAGATACGAGTATATGCAGACGTCTCTACGCTCGCTCCCCGTCAGAAATGTTGAATTTCTTAATGAGTACAAGCTATTTAAAGTTAAAAAAAACAATTGGTTTAGTTTATTTACATAATATATTTATCTCACAGTTGAAAATCATCTAATAGGTAATCAAATGGAATACGTAGGTACATGTATAAAATAATAAGGGCAGTAGCTTCTTTGGGGCTGTTAAGTAGTGATTGTTGGGATTGATTCGCGGACTGTTTTCATTTTCTTCAAACTCCGTGGAATTAATGGTGTCGCAAGCTTGACTACTTCAGCAGGTGTCCGTTTCTGGCTTTTGATTAGACTCTTCTGCATGACAACAGCTAGTTTTTCATTTTCAATTTCAGACACGAAGGAGCTGATGTCGCGTCTTTCATTTCTTCTGAAAATAGTTCCTTTGGTCTACTACGTTTTCTTAGCTCATTTTGGGCTGATACCGTAGTTGACTGGAGTAGTCGGTAGCAGAGATGACAGATATAATGAAGAATCAAGCTACTCAGAGTTCTTTTTCACAAACTTTTCGTAAAGGCGACTGTCTTTCCACTTCGAAATCAATTTTGAGACAAAACATTTTAATATAACTTTTAAGCTCATCCTACTTGTCTATAGCCAGATTACGTACATATATTTGTCTAGAAGGTACTCAAGAAGTCTTTCAGTATACTAAAAATTGCTTAAACTAAAAAAATTACATCTTTTAATATTGAGAATAGTTCATTTTTCAAAGTTACTGTAACTCCTTCGGAATGGCTACTTGCAAACAGTAGATTTTCTTTCAGAAAGTAATTCATAGTGATAGCTAATTTTTTGCTGAAATATCATCGAGTAATAAGGCTTGTAGTTAACAAAGAAAAAAAGCGATACTAAGTGGTATTTTTGTTGAGGACTCAATGTAAGATTTTCGTGAGGTTAGAATCAAAATGGTGCGTAACCCTTACTATAGTTAAAGAAAGGTTCGTAAAACTATGTTGATATAAACGCCCTTGCCCGTGGTCATAGAGTCAATCTGTAAACGTCTCCGCAAATCACATTGACACGTTGTTATTTATTACACAATTTCGCACGATTTCCTGCACGCGTTTTGTGATGACTAATAGGCTAACTTCGGCAGCGTTCGGGTTCATTTTATTTATACGCAAATAATACTTATCTATCTATGAACGTTTATAAACCAATTTCCATCAATTGGTAACAATTAGAAATTTTATTCATGTCGAGTTAAATGTGAGATTTTCTCCGTATGTGATCGAGTGAATAACTCCTAAAATTCTAACTGAAGTTCAGACCAGAAGAACGACGCAAGGTGTTACAGTAGGATGGTCCTTAAAAACTAACTTTTAAAATATACCCGGGGCACCCTCCTATTTTGTTCTATGATATAAAAAAACCGATGCCTAAGGAATCACTACTTCCACATCCAGATTTTTCATCAAAGTCACTTTAAAGGAAACATCTTGACTAGATTTGCACTCTAGTATGTGAACATTATTGGTCATAGAATTTTAATAATATTTGGAGAGGAAGTTTTTAGTTTACCCTACTTATTTTCCCCTATTCACAACCTACCACGACCCATCCCTTCAATGGAATCTCAATCTCAATCAGATGTCATTACAATACATCCGTGTACTAACTTTCAAGTAAATATCTCAATTTTATGTTATCAAACCCATTGATAATGGAGCGGAGATGGTGGTGTTTGAAAAATATTATAAAGAAATCTGGGGTCTTGGTTTCTAGTATATACACGAAATTCCATATTCATGTACTCTTATCAGCATGATATACTTATTTTCCCCTATTTACTCCTATTCAACCCTCTAGTATATACACCAAATCGCAAATTTCTATACTTTTACCAGCTTGCTTTACTTAGTTTCCCTTATCTACCACTATTTAACCCCCAACCGTTCAATGGCATCATCTCAAAATATAATCTAGTTCCAGATGTCGTTATAATACATACGCGTACCAAATTTCAAGTGAATATTTCAATTTTATTTTATCAACCCCTTTAACAATGGAGTAGGGGTGGTGGGGCTTGAAAAATAATATGAATAATTCGAGACCTTGACTTCTAGTACATACACCGAATTTCAAGTTTCTGTACTCTCACCAGCTTGCTTTACTTACCCCCAACCCCCAACCCTTCACCGGAACCATCTCAAAATATAATCTAGTTGCAGATGCAGTTATAATACATACGTGTACCAAATTTCAAATGAATATATCAATTTTATTTATTAACCCCTTTAATAATGGAGTAGGGGTGGTGGGGGGTTGAAAACTATTATAAAAATTTTGAGTCTTTAGCTTCTAGTACATACACTTAATTTCAAGTTTCTATACTCATACCAGCTTGCTTTACTTATTTTTTCCTATTTAACCCCCAACCCTTCAACAGAATCATCTCAAAATATAATATAGTTCCAGATGTCGTTATAATACATAAGTGTACCAAATTTCAAATGAATATCTCAATTTTATTTTATCAACCCCTTTAATAATGGAGTAGGGGTGGTGGGGGGTTCAAAAATATAAAAAAAATTGAGTTTTTAACTTCTAGTACATATACTGAATTTCAAGTTTCTGTACTCATACCAGCTTGCTTTACTTATTTCCCCTCATTTTACCATATTTAACCCCCAACCCTTCAACGGTAGCTTCTCAATATATAATCTAGTGCCAGATGTCGTTATAATACATACGTGTACCAAATTTCAAGTGAATATTTCAATTTTATTTTATGAACCCCTTTAATAATGGAGTAGAGGTGGTGGGTGTAGAAAAATAATATAACTAATCTGGGACTTTGGCTTCTAGTACATACACCGAATTTCAAATTTCTGTACTCTTACAGCTTGCTTTACTTATTTTCCTCTATTTACCCCTATTTAACCCCCAACCCTTCAACGGAATCATTTCAAAATATGATCTAGTTCCAGATGTCGTTATAATACATAAGTGTACCAAATTTCAAATGAATATCTCAATTTTATTTTATCAACCCCTTTAATAATGAAGAAGGGCTGGTGGGGGGGTTGAAAAATATTATAAAAATCTGAGGCCTTGGCTTGTAGTACATACATCAAATTTCAAGTTTCTGTACTCTTACCAGCTTGCTTTACATATTTATCCATATTTACCCCTATTTACCCCCCAACCCTTCACCGGATATCTTCAAAAAACAATCCATTTCCAGATCTTATTATACTATATACGTGTACAAAATTTCAAGTCAATATCTTAAACCGTTCCGGAGAAAGCGACAACAAAAAGTTTCAGAAAGACCGACAGACAGACCGACAGACAGAAAGAAATTTTTTTCGCTCAAATTTAAAATCTCGACGTTTCATGACATTCTAAACCGATTTCAATAAAAAAAAATTTGAAATTTTTTTTACAATTACTATACTTCCAATTCACTACGTGGATGTGGAAGTAAAAGACCATAAAAATTTCAGATTTTTAAATCATGTTTTAGGCGCCGCTACTGATTCTTGAATTTTCAAGATAATCGAGAACTTTCTCTAAGAAAATAACTCAAAGTGGTGAACATCAAAATCACATTGATCATCAACTAAATTAATAAAATAGGACAGTACATTGTTCCCCACTTTCATCTCAACCAATCATAACTCACTGAATAGGGACAGCCACATCCAGCGTTTATGTTAAGATAACAGTGTGTTTTTTTAAGGAGACAGGTTTGGAATTATTTAATACTGTTTGGATTTTAAGACGTTTGAGTATGACAACTAGTAGTAAGGGACCCATTGTGACGAGAGCCCCTACGTGTATTTGGATTGTTGGTCAAATGTCGACATCACTGAACCACACAAAATTAAAAGTTCTTCGCGTTTTCCTTCATTACAAAAACAAATTAAACTTATATAAAAAAGAGCTTAATGTGCTGCTAGTGATGTGCTTCTGATTTGGGAAAAGGCTAACGTTTCTACTAGATTAAAAAAACATGTAATTGACAAAATTGAAAGTCTGCTCAAGGAATAGTAACTTTGTGTGGTTCAGTGATGTCGACATTTGACCAACAAGCCAAATATACGTGGTTGTTCTCGTTCTAATGAGCCCCTTACTACTAGTTGCCATACTCAAAGTCTTAAAGTCCAAACAGTATTAAATAATTCCAAACTAGCGTACTTGACAATACAGTCAATGCATTTTTGTCCTAAAGTATATACGGCCTCTATCGGGCTAATAATCAAACGTTCGGACCACTTTAGTCCATTAAACAAAGTTTAAAGTAGTGAAATAAAGCCATTTTAACAAATTATTGTAAGATGAAACAAAATCATTCTGGATTTTCAAGGAGTTACCTCAGTGACTTGAGAAGCGGTTAAGAAAACATTTAAGATACCTAGCTAAATATATATTCAGTTAGAATAATTTAGAAAAGACCATAGTTTTAATAAACACAACTACACAAACACTTCTTAAGTACAGTAGCCGATAGGAAACAGCTCTCAAGTCAGGATCTGCGTGGCACTGCCAAGCGCGCGCCTGGACATGAAACACGCTTGTCTTAACATGAACGTTGGGTGTGGCTGTCCCTATTAGGTGAGTTATGATTGGTTGAGATGAATGTGGAGGACAATGTACTGTCCTATTTTATTCATTTAATTGATAATTAATGTCATTTTGATGTTCACCACTTTGACATATTTTGATAGAAATTTTGCAAAAATCCTCGATTATCTTGAAAATTCAAGACTTGATAGCGACCCCTAAAACTGAGTTAAAAAATCCCAAAAAATTACACTGATTCTCTTAAATAGAGTAGAATAAACTGGCAGTGTGCTCCAAAGAAAATTAAAACAAAAATTTTACCCTAATTTAAGGAACACCCTATAATACAGTTTTGGAATCAGAAAACGCGAACGATGTAGGCTCTTTGTGCAAAAGAGAGAATTCTTAACTACAAGACATTTTTACTGCTGTTGTTGGCTCTCTGCCAGACTCGAACACCAATCATGGTACTGTAATCAATCATAGTATCCTCGAATATTGGGTCTATCCACGTTGTCTTCAAATATGTAGTTCCACTTACTAGGTTTCCTTTGAACGAGAGGAAATTGTATGATCATCTGTGATGTTTAATGACTTAATCAATTATAAATGCAATCACGCATTAGTATATATTTTCTGGAGACATTCTAATAAAAAACACTGTGTTTTAGGGTGTAACGTTGGCCGACGTGGAACCCAAATTCGGAGAAGTTGCTCTAGAAGAAATAGAAAAAGATTTTGGAACAAACAAGGCAATTTTCATAAAAACTGATATTACTGACATTCAGCAATTCGATGGTCGGGATTCCAGCCCATATAAAGACAATTTAAACTAATATAAACATTTTTCAGGAGCATTTAAGAAAACGTTGGAGAAGTACAAAAATGTCGATATTCTTTTTAATAACGCAGGGATATTAAATGATGCTATATGGGAAAAACAAATAGCTATAAATGTGGTAGGTCAGATGATATAATAGTTTAATGTACCTTAATCTTATCTGAAAAGATTGCTCTAAAAGTATGTTTGATGTTATTGTTCATTTTAAACTATCATTAAATTACACAATATCTGTTTACTGATATTAGATTACTTATATTTTTTTGGCTCTCTTAGAATTCAGATAAAGTTATGTTTACTTGCAAAACAATTCTTAATAACTCAAAAATAATGATTACAGATTATATTCTCAGGTAAATATTTCATAACACATACAGGGTGTCCAGTAATAAAATGCAAAACAGTTGAAATGTCAGTTCTTTGTCTAAAGTTAAGATAGATTCTTCACTTTAAATTCCTCAGACTAAGCCTCTCTGTTCAACTTCATCCCCATATAGACAGAGCTCCCATAACAAAAAAGGTACCCCGTCGAACACCTCAAATTTAAAAGGTGAAAATGGTTGCAAAACATATAAAAGTCATGTTTAAAAATGAATTATTATTTGTTTGCTTATAATTGTATTGAAACATATTCTTTATAGGATTTTGCAAACAGCAGAAAAAATAACTATCTATAACTAACAGAAAAACTTTCTGTAAAAATATTAATGAAATCTATGCATTCTTTCGATAACCTGAATTCTGGTTATGCTAGCAAATTAAAATCGTAAAATGAATTTGTCTAATTTCTTATTTGGCAATTCTCATTCTAACACTAGCATCCACACAGTCCCCTACGTCCATGCAGATTAAACTAGTATCTACATAACCCCCTACGATCATGAAGATTCAGTTAAAAATGAGAACAAAGGCCTAAAATGAATTTATTTATATACCTTGTCTTAAAAAATTTTCATTCTAATGGATTACATTTTCATGAAATCTATCATTCTGTTTCTTGGAAATGCTTAGCCTTTGAAACGTTTTTCGCCCTTATTCTGGAGTTCATCAGAAAGACATAAAGCCACTTATAAAGATGTTTGATGCAAAACCAAGACAATTTCTATGAACAAGTGTGAAATAATTATATTTGACATTGACTGATAAAAACAACCTCACCTGTCTATTAGCTAACTAGTATTGGAGCCTATATACTCTATGCATGTTTAAAAATGAATTATTATTTGTTTGCTTATAATTGTATTGAAACATATTCTTTATAGGATTTTGTAAACAGCAGAAAAAATAACGTAGGGGACTGTGTGGTTGCTAGTATTAGAATGATAATTGTCAAATAGGAAATTAGACAAATTCATTTTAGGATTTTAATTTGCTAGCATAACCAGAATTCAGGTTATCGAAAGAATGCAAAGATTTCATTAATATTTTTACAGAAAGTATTTCTTTTAGTTATAGATAGTTATTTTTTCTGCTGTTTGCAAAATCCTATAAAGAATATATAATATAAAAGTCATGTTACGCCCGCCAACTTGCTACTACATTTTGAAAAAAAATGTAGTATACGTTTAGCATTTTTCCGGTAGACCATCGAAACCCGAAAAAACCGTCGGATCGATGTGAAAGTCATATCTATCGATTCGAGAGCGAATTTAGAAAATTCCGTCCGTCGGTCAGTCGGTCTGTCTGTCTGTCTGTCTGTCTGTCTGTCTGTCCGTCCGTCCGTCCGTCCGTCCGTCCGTCCGTCCGTCCGTCCGTCCGTCCGTCTGTCTGTCTGTCTGTCTGTCTGTCTGTCACGCCCAGCCCCCTTAATCCGTTTTCGGATTGCGATGAAACTTGGGTGGTTAATAGGAGGTCTTTAGAAAACCTTAACGCCGGAAGCTCGGCTCCGTTCGGAAACCGGAAGTACCTGATATAGACGTTTCGAGTTTTTCGGGAGAAATTGAATAACTCGATAACGGGTAGTCGGATCGAGACGTTTCAACAAAGATATGGTGCCGCTGGCAAAGCTCTACAAATAAGTATACCAGAGGCTATGTCGAAAAACGAAAAAAAAAAAAATGAAAATTGATTTTTTTTGCAAAAAACTGGTTTTCTCGAAATCGGGCTAGGAAGCACGATAACTGTCCAGAATATTGATCGATTTCGATGAGACTTGGTGGGATCAAAGGTACCCGGCCACAAATCAAGCATATTGCCGGCGGCCCGAATCCGTTGACCGCAAGTATGTTTTCCAGGGCCGCGTATGATTTTTCAAAGAAATTAATAACTCCCGAACCGAAGGTCCGATTTTGATTTTCAAAAATGGTAATTGTAGGGCTCGATTAGGTCTATCAGTTGACGTTTGTGAGAAATTTGAGAAAACAAAAGCGAATCTACAAATCCTGAAAAACTTGATTTTTTTGATAAATTCTACAAACTCCAAACAGTTTCCTAATAAAAATCGAAAATTAACTATTCCGTCGATCGATCTCTATAACCAGTATAAGGCACGGACCTTTTTGGACAAAAAATCTGAAATAGAGTTTTTTCGAAAAATTTAAAATAAACGAGTTATTTACGAAAATGCATTCCATAGAATTATTTAAAAAAATATTACAAATTGATAAGTGATAATGTTATATTTAAAATACCATCATTCATTTCCTTATTTTCATTTACTAAATAAAAATAGAACCGATGCCCTTTCCGTGTTTCAAAATATAGTTAGCTTTTACTTTAGTCAATGCAAAAAAGAAAAGAAAAATAAAACATGTCAAAGCCACTGAGTCATCTTGCGACCCTCTGCCGAAAATGTAATGAATCATCCCAGCAAATTGGACAAAAAGCATATCAAAATGTAGTTTTTTTCACTTGTTAATTGTTATTTTTTATGAAAGCAAAAAAAAAAAAATTTTACGTTTTAAAACACCTGCTTGAAATTTACGCAATTTGTGGTAAATAATGAACAATTTTTGAAAAAATTTGTTAATTTGTCAGACTTATTTTAATTTTTTTTTTTTATGAAAAAAATGCATCAGAATCAATCAAATCAAAACACCTCCTTAAAAAAGCAACTGAGTTTAAGAACTTCACTATGGAGAAAAATTTGTCTGTCACTTAAAAAATGATTTTCACTACGTCAAACATAAAAAAATGTGGCCGCGACACTTAAAAAATGAAGTCTGTCGTAACGAAAAACATTTTTTAATTACAGAGAAAAATTAAGGTGATGTTTTGACGCGCGGTCATTGTAAAAGCTTATTTAAAAAAGAAAAATTGTTGTCACGGCGCTTAAAAATCAAGTCTGACATAGTGAAAAACAATTTCTCAATGACAGACAAATTTTCAAGCATAGAGGAGATCTTAAACTTCAGTTGTTTTTTTAAAGGGGTGTTATAAGATGCCAGTGATTGATCCTCATGCATTCAAAATTAAGTCTGACAAATTAATTAACAATAATTGTCAGACAGACAAGTTGTAATAGATAGGAGAGATTATGAACTTCATTTTAAAACAAAAATCAAGTGTTATGGAGTGTACTTTCCAGAAAAAATAATTTATAATAAATTAAGTCTGACAAATTAATTAACAAACATTGTGAGACAGTCCAATTTTTTTAAAAATAATTCGTTATTTACTACAAATTGCGTAAATTTCAAACAGATGTTTTAAAAAATAGACTCATTTGTATTTATTTAAATTCAAAAATTCATAAGAAATAACAATTAAATTATTAATAGTATGGCGGGCGTAACATGATTTTTACATGTTTTGCAACCATTTTCACCTTTTAATTTGAGGTGTTCGATGAGGTACTTTTTTTTGCCATGGGAGCTCGGTCTAATAAACGGATTGTTAATAACTGTTTTACAATTTCCATATAAAAATATTGGAAAAATATTTAATACAATTTTTAAAATTATATACCTCGATCTAATGGAAAAAAAAATTGTCGGTCATTTAGCTAGTTTACAAATGGGTGAAATTAACAATCCCCCTTAAATTTCTCGAAACATCTTTTTGTCTGCTAATTGTGTTATTCAATTAACAACAGTATGGAAAAAAATTTGGAAAAAATCAGGCCAAGAGCATACATGACAGGCTTGCGTAGCCATAGTCACTAGCATTATCTTCACCTTTATGCTCTATACCTACGTATTACGAGCAACTTCACCTTGTCAAATTTGCTCGTTCTCTCGAAACAGTGATTTTGACATTTTTCAGAAGGTACACTTTTGTTACAGCGCCCGTTAAAGTTTTCATTGAGTACTAAGTAAAAGCTACATTCGGATTTTTTTTCAGATTTGTTTGACTTGTGTTGATGTTTTAGAAATTAAAGTGGAGTGACGCTTTGATAACGATTTTGAAAGTGAATATCTCGTGACGTGATAAAATAAAAGCTCTTGTAATATTACACACTAATATAATGAGAGATGTTCTATGTTCACTCTACTGTCTAAAGCGGTAACTGCAAATCTGTTTCGGAGAGCTTCTTGTCCGAAGGATACGCATAGTCTAGTAAAGGATAAAGCGTCGGTGCTGTGCGATTCCCTGACTCCAAACTATTTAGGTCGTATTTGTAAAAAGAAAAAAAAAACAAGCCATGATGGCCCACTTAGTAATTTTGACAACTTTTTAAGGTAGAATGGAACTGTTCATGGAATGCTTCTGGGCTTAGATAATTATCTACAAAAACATAAACAGGGCGCTGAGGCTGTGATAATAAACATGTCTTCAATTGCTGGAATTTCCGCAGTTGGGTCCATTCCTATTTACTGTGGGACAAAGGCTGCTGTAGTTGCAATGACAAGAACTTGGGGTATCGACCATCATTACGATAGAAGCAAAGTTAAAGTTATATGTATTTGCCCAGGAGCAACTGGAACACCCCTAATATTTGATATGTTTGGTAGAAATTTAGGAGAACCATATGAAAGATGGTTAGCTGAGAACTATAGTGAAGAGACGGTCCTCCAGGAGTAAGTATAAATTAATAATATTAATTTTTGTAAAATATAAACACTAATCACGCACAGTTCAGATGTTTATTAAAAACAATATTCATGAAAATAATTATTGTCTTGTAATACTTTACAGCAAGATTAGCGATCATTTTCTTCAGTTACTGAGATTTAAGTTAAATAATAATAATAATAATGCTAACACACAATTTGAAAACAGATATAATTGTTATAGACTACAATCAGCTGGAAAATTATTTAAGAACTACAATTAACTGGAGTGAAACTATACCCTTCCATCATGCAAATAAAGCCGCTGAGGCATTTATAACCACCGTGTAAAATGCTGTAAATATCTGTACCCACCAAAAAAAAGTAATACATTATTTTGTAAAAAGAAAGAGTTGGATAACGACTGGTTTAATGACATCTCTAAAACATAGAGATGATTTACACACAAAAATATTAAGAAACCCGCATAACACTCTACTAAAAAAACATTATATCATATATAGAAATTATTTAAATAAACTTATAAAGAGAACGAAAGAACAATATTACAAACAAAAATTAAATGAGAATATAAAGGATAATTCTAGAATATGGGCAACCACAAATGAGATATTAAATGGAAAAAAATATGAACAGAACATAATACGAGAAACAAAACTGAAACAAATGAAATAGTAAGAGATAAGATAGAGATAGCTAATAATTTAAATAATTATTTCGTAAATGTAGGTAAAATATTGCAAAAAGCATACAACCCCCAAACGAAAATATTACACCAAAAGAAACAGAACACACAAAAAATACTTTTATTTTTAACCAGATCACGGAGCAGGATATTATAAAATACATACATAATTTGAAGAATGATACTGCCCCAGGAATGGATAATATAGCAAGCAAAATATTGAAATCTATAAAATATGTTATATCCGAGCCTTTAGCTGAAATTATTAATATTTCCTTAAAAGAAGGAGTTTTTCCAGATATTTTAAAAAGAGCAGTTGTCAAGCCTTTATTTAAAAGTGGAGACAAACTTGAACCGGGTAATTATCGTCCAGTATCTTTAATATCAAACATATCGAAAATTTTTGAAAATATCATGAAAAATGAAATTGTAAATTTTCTGCAGAGGAACAATTTATTATCAAATTGTCAATTTGGCTTTAGACAAAATTTGACCTCATAAGAAGCCATTATTCATCTGACAACAAAGATCTACAAGTGCATTGACAATTCTAAACCTTCCCTAGGTGTCTTTCTCGATTTGGCAAAAGCTTTCGATACTGTGTCACATAGTAAATTAATTTCTGTATTAAAGCTATATGAGTTTTAAGGCAAAACAATAAATATAACAAAAAGTTATATAGACAAAAGAGTACAGTATGTAAAGAATGGGGATGCAATTAGTGAGCTCTTAAATATAAAATGCGGTGTGCCGCAAGGAACGGTATTGGGACCTATTCTTTTCTCATTGTACATCAACAGTATTTTCAAAATTAATAACACATGTGACATTGTGCCGTACGCTGACCGTACAGCGTTATATGTTGAGAGTGAAAGTTGGGAAGAAGTTAAAATAAAAACTGAAAAATGTCTGAAAATTATTAAAGTTTGGCTGGACGGTAATTTATTAAAGTTGAATTAAGATAAAACTAAGTTCTCATTATTTTCGTCTAATGTAACTGGACAACTGCAATATAATAAGTTGTGTATACATAAATATGATTGTAACACACAAAATAATTGTGATTGTTTAGTTTTAATTAACAGGGTAACATCTACAAAATATCTAAGTATCATTATAGAGTGTTATTTACGGTGGGAAGAGCAATCATATGCAGTCTGTAATAAATTAAGAAAATTATTCCATACATTTAAAACATTGAGAAATATATTAACGCGACCTCTCCTAAAAACTGCATATTATGCTCTTGCACAGTCTGTTATTGCATATGGACTAATAGCATGGGGTGGTACCTTTTACACTCATTTAAAAAATGTTATAGTAAGTCAACAAATTCTTATAAAAATTATTATGAAAAAACCAGTTCGTTATCCAACAGAATTACTTTATAGAGAATGTGGGTTAAAAGATCTTCAAGATCTGTATGTAACTGAAAATCTGAAATATCTATTTAAAAATCAACCATTACTATTACCAGATCACGGCTACGGAACAAGGTCAACTACGTGTGGGGGTTGTAATATTCCTTTAATGCGGACAGCACATGGACAAAATAACTTTATTTATTTCTCTGCCAAAATTCATTATACCGGGTGAGTCACGAATTGCGCTCGCCCCGATATTTCCTAAAATATTTGGAGTAGAAAATTGAAATTTGGAGGCCTTACTACACGACTAAAATTCCATCTTTTCAATAAAATATCAAATTTGGTGCACATCCGGTTTGACCGGAAAAGCCCACAACTTTCGATTTTTAAATGGAACACCCTATATATTTTTACATTTTTGGAATCTAGAGGAAATTTTGAATGCAATACATCCATTTTGGTCACTTTTTGATAAACATTAAAAATTTTATTAAAAAATCTATTTCTGAATCCAGAGTGCTGTGGTGCCCAAAATATATTTTAGTTTGTGTGCTACGTTACTATAAAAATAAAAAAAGCAATATGATTGCATTACTTAATTCTCTAACTCGGTTTTTTTAAATGGGAATTTAATCGTTCACCAACATTTTTAAATACCTCATTTTCATACGAATCTAATGATACCAAAATTTTGAAAATCCGCTCAGAAATATTTGAGATTTCAGCCAAAATACAATGCAACCAAGCTTTTAGAAACATACGGCATGTTTCTAAAAGCTTGTTTGCATTGTATTTTGGCTGAAATCTCAAATATTTCTGAGTGGATTTTCAAAATTTTGGTATCATTAGATTCGTACGAAAATGAGTTATTTAAAAATGTTAGTGAACGATTAAATTCCCATTTAAAAAAACCGAGTAAGTGGGTAAAAATCACATTTAAAAATTTTAAACGCCTCTGGAGAATTAAGTAATGCAATCATATTGCTCTTTTTATTTTTATAGTAACGTAGCACACAAACTAAAATATATTTTGGGCACCGCAGCACTCTGGATTCAGAAATAGATTTTTTAATAAAATTTTTAATGTTTATCAAAAAGTGATCAAAATGGATGTATTGTATTCAAAATTTCCTCTAGATTCCAAAAATGTAAAAATATATAGGGTGTTCCATTTAAAAATCAAAAGTTGTGGGCATTTCCGGTCGAACCGGATGTGCACCAAACTTGATTTTTTATTGTAAAGATGACATTTTAGTCGTGTAATAAGGCCTCCAAATTTCAATTTTCTGTTCCAAATATTTTAGGAAATATCGGGGCGAGCGCAATTCGTGGTATACTACCGCTAAACTTAAAGAACTAGAGCAATTTTACACATAAACAATTTATTTTGAAAAAAAAGGTATGGGTGAAAGAAAATAAAAGTACAATAAATGGATTATTTATTAATATCTAATATTTTAGAAGGGATTTCAGTGATTCTGATGAAATTTTTTTGTGATGACTTTTTATATTTTTTTGTCTTTATACTTATAAAAATAAAAATAAAAAGTTATTTCTATAATTTAATTATTTTTAAGTAAATACTAGTAAATCAAAATACACAATTATATATAAAATAAATGTAGGTGTAGCACACACATTATCTACGGCAGTAATTTAAAAATGTGCATATTTTGCCACAGACAAACTCTTCTGAGCTTACGTGGCAAGTGAGTGTAATTGCATGTAATATTGCCGTACAGGGATTTATGTGTATGCAACTACATTTATTCTGTTCTCTAGTATTTAAGCAAATAATAATAATAGTAATAATAATGGAATACAATGTTTATATGTATATATATGATGTAACCTGGACAAAACCTAATAAAGATTGTACTGTAATATAATAATAAATAATAAATATGATGAAATAAATCTTCAAATAAACCAATAATGTGCAAAATGTTATTAGTTCACAGATTCCACGTAAAACGTTAAAAAAAATGTAACTTACGGAAAGTACGCTTTGGTTTTACCAACGATTTTTAAATCTGCCATTATAGGCTGTATTTTCCTTGTTTTGAAAATTCTACATTACTTACGTGCCACTATAAAATAATAACTTTTTCAAACATTTTCATTTGCAGGCCAGAATACCTCGCAAAAGAAGCAATTAATGTTATTTGCAGCGCTCAAAATGGAACTATTTGGGTTATAGAAGGCAACCAACCTGCTTATGAATATATTGTGCCACAGAGAGAAACTATGAACAAATAAATTTTACACTACTTTTTATTTTTTTTTATTCAAGCGCCTTATAACATTGTAAATATTTAAGGAATTGGTAGTGTCTCTAGATGTTAAGTAAACATGTAGAATCTAATAGGGAAACAGTAAAGCTATATGCGGTATAAGCTATATGAGTCCTGTGTATAGAGAGGTATATTGTAACAAATGTTTGGTCGTAACCGTTGGTTGCAGCGGGTAGTCCGATCCGAGTGTTCTTGGTATCATTGTGTAGGATATTTCTGCCTCGCATAAAAATGATCCGGAGGTTCAACGATTACTGGGGTGGTAATGGGGCGAGGAAAAGGTTAGACCCATACATTCTGGCTATTTTTATAAAACTATGTCGATGTTTAAGTGCACTATAAGCGTGAAAAATAATTTTCCGAGACACTTAGAGAAAGGGGTAATTTTGTGTGTAGGAATAGAAACTCAATATACCTATGGTTTTCAAAGGCGATAAAAAAAAGTAAATATAAAAATGACTTTGTAGATGATGCTTTTATTAATTGATGGATAAGGAGTATGCGGTTGGGCGGTTTTCAGAGTTGTTTGGTAATTTAGGGATGGGGGTGGAAAAAACATGCATGAGAATTTTCTTCACGATAAATACATTCATTTCCACTGTGTTAGAAGTTGGCTTGGTGGTGAGTGTAAATTTTTTACACAACCATTATGGCGGGGTTTAGCCGTAATCATTTCACCACCCAACCAGGTCCCACGCACAACTAACAATTACTCAACAACCATTCTTCGCGATGTTGCCATTTACCGTAGCTCAGACTTGAACTAAGGTGAGATAGCAGGGGCTAATCGTGTTGTCACAATCAATCGCGATCTAACCCACTGCAACCCTCTCAGTAACACATTAAAAATGCCACATTCATAACCTAGCCAGAATTTGAACCCGAGATCCCTTAGTCTTAAGCCTAACATGTAAACACGGACGGATTATTGTCACGACCGCTGGTCTATGGCTGTTATATAAGGGGCCACTTGGCATGCAAGAGGTTTTCCTAGTTGTATATTATCAAGCACAAATTAAACAGTAAATAATATTTATTAATCAAATAATAAAAATGGTTGCAGCCAAACCACAAAGTCAGAAAATACTCAAATAATATAAAATAAACAATAAACACAGTTTTCTTACCAGACGCACATGTTAGGAGGAGATGTGTCCCTGTCGACGTCGTCGGCGTTCGGGTGTGTTTTGGGGATGAGGGAGAAGAAGAAGAAGAATTAGAAGAGTTAAGGGCTAATCGTCCCTTACGCTTCTCAGTGGCAGATCACAAATTTATAAAAGGGCGCCAGTGATCCAGTGATATCGAACGCCTCCTTGTCGGCTTCTCAGGGGTGAGTTCTTTGTCACTACCGAAGTGGGAGTACTAGTGTTGTAGGACCGTTCCCCCGTCCAACCACTAGATATGAATGTCGATTAATTATTGAAGTAGGTAGTCGATTTTGTAATGACCCCCCATTGATACGCCCCTGACTGGTGCGGAAAATGAAAGGCGTAATTCTTGTCAATTAGGGGTATATTACAATAAAACATGAGATACGAACAAGCATGAGAAAAAGATTGAAGTGGTTACAATGGGGAGGCTATCTAATTGCGCATAGAAGCCCCATGACCAATAAGCGGTTAAAAATGTACCTTAAAACTACTTAAAATGGGGAACATACATTTGTTTCCCCCAGAGAGGGCGCTATCTAAAACGTAGAATTAGCTAAATGCAAAAAAATATGAGAAAAGGCAAAACAAAAACAAAATTATTAAAGAAAAATTAAAATAAAAAAATATATATAACAGAATGAAATGATGTGCTCGTAGACTACGATCTCCAGGTGTGAGTGATTAACCCGATGCCTGTGTTACCCTTCGTTTTATTCACGTAAGTCACAGGCAAAAATATATTTAGCGGATACTAATAATTAAATCACGGACTTAGTTGACTAGGTCCGGAATTGTTGAACACCCGGTATGTAGTTCAGTGAACACAATTATTATGAGAATTATTGAAAGGAAATGAACTGAAAATCAAAGCAATTGACCACTGAGTCCGGTAACTTATAAGGCAGTAATAATTATTACACCAAATCATGTGGCCCCAAATGGACCAGTCCGTACCTGTACTTTTTAATCGGGTGTACGGGTTGGGGTTCCACTCAAACCTGTGATCTAATTGTTTCCTAGGAGTAATATTTTGCAATACTCTTAACCAGTAGCATTAGTGTAAAATTGGACAAGAACCAATTATTAAGAATTTAATGTATGATAACTGATCGTGTAAAAATTAAACTAGTGAAGTAAATCGAACTTTAACTACCTGACAATGGTAATTTATCTTATAAATCTTAGCCTTTTATAGCGTATTTGTCGTTGAGGATAAAATTAATAAAAGATCTTTCAATGCTCGGTTAAATCATAAACTTTCATTAAAAATAAAGAGATTATTCATTTACAAAGCCATAGTGTACGAAATAATTTAACAAACGAGAATTGCAATGACACTGTGTGATAATCGTAACAATAGTCTAGTTAGTACATGACACTTACATATGGGAATGCAAATAAAACCGCCACCTAAAATAATTCTGGTTCCCGATGCACCCACTTGGGCGCGCTGTCAGCGCTGCTTTGCCTTGAGTTGACAAGCCGAAGGCGTGGCTTACTTTATAACGGCAAAGAAAAATAGCGGGCGATGCGTCTCTTTCTACTGGCGAAATTAATTATTTATTATTTAACTTCAAAGAAAAAATTAATTTTTTTATTTTCTTTTTCGAGACTATTATGACAATATGTTCACAGTGACAGGGCCATCCCTAAAAATGTTTAAACTTAATGAAAATGGCTTAGACATAAAAGCTAAATTAATTTCTCTCAACGACAAGGTACAGGTAAAAATTTAAAAACGATTTGTAAAATTGATGAGGTTAAGATAATTGATAATTAGTTATTATCTATAATGGTAAACGATGATGCAGAATAAAATAAGTGACTGATTAATGGCTTGTGTGAGAAAAACAAAATTATTAATTAAACACTGAAATTAGGGCAGGTGTTTTAAATGGTAATACGAGCGTCGACGACCTAGTTACGACCGTCGAATCAAATTAGAATTCTCTCACCAAGTTCCAACGCTGTAATTCTACAATTGATTGCACTCACTAATCACTCTTAGTTTACACATACGAGTCGAGTATTTATTTAATTTTTTTTAAATATTTCTGTACGAAAGATTAAAACCCTTTATTTACCTATCGACGGGAAGGGCTTTATAATAGCAGCAATAAAATCTATGGCCACAATAAATTTAACCACTTTAACAACGTTTGGAATGTGCATATAAATGACACCACATATAAAATTGAATTTAAGTTAATTTCGGCACGGGCGAAGACAATGTAATTTGACTGGATTGATTTAATATAACACGACGTTGAGAATTTACTGGTTGATTTTAAAATTTGGATATAATGGCCTAAATGAACTTTTCACCAGAAAAACCCGTGCGCGGCGACGGTTCGCAAAAACGTGTGTTTTGCCCTCGAGAAATTGACGAACTCCCTTAAAATCTGGCTTAAGTTGAATGTATAAGTTAGGTATTGTTGCTGTTGCGTCTGGAATTGAAGAGGCTTGTAACGGTTATTTGGCTTGCATTCGTTTTATAACGTAGGCCTTTTTTATATGATGCTAAAATGTATAATATAATACAACGATGCTTTGATCAATTTCTCGATAATTCCTGGTCGGATGGAGATGAAACTACCCTCGTTGGATAGTGTGTAATCGATTCCATGGGTGGTACGATTTTGGCGGCTCTTCTGTAATAGACCTGGCCGTGATTAATTATTTCATCGGATGCTTTTTTCGGGGTCGATTTCAGGTGTTTTTCCTGAATTACGGCCGCGAACTCATCCTACCTGTATACGGCGCCGTGCATGTTTGCAAGGACATCATGAGATTTCTTTAGAACTCACATATGTGCGATAGGGCCGCAATTTTAATTCTTAATTGTAATAACCCTCTCAGTTACCTCTTTCAGACGTGATTATGTTTTATAATTATTTTGACGAATTTAATTAAATGATGCCTGGCTTTGCCATTCTGACCTGGGGAAATTTACAGCCCGATGCGTAGGCAACCTTGCTAGCGTCTTCGGAGTTAAAGTCAGGGTTAGTTGGATTGCCTATATTACAAAAACGTAGGGGCTTGATGGAGCTGTACGAAAGGTTCGTCAACATCCCCAAATGGACTCCCCGAATGGACTGCCACTGCTCATTCATTCTGGGTTATTTATATGATCGATAAATGTTTGATCGGTATATTCTCTACATACGTAAAGCGCTTGGAAACTAATGATCTGATGTTATTAATTAGTAATTGTAATTTGTTACTCCACGTCCTTTAATATGTTATAAATGCTTTAATACTTTATATTTTATAGATTGGAAAATAAACGATATTGAATTTAGTTTATTTATTATAGATTTAAACTTGTAAATTCTTTAATTTAGGTTTCCTAATTTGGTAATTATTTATAGGAAATATGCTAATAATATGTTTTGCCAAATATGCATAGGAAAGTAGTTATTAATTTTGACATGTGACATTATTGATGGCAGAAAAGAATTATCTTACAGAAACCGTTTCATAACCATAACACATCGAACTCAAAAATCAAATAAAAAAGTTGTCTTTGTGTAGTCCGATTCTTGCAAACACGATAACTTCTGTTTTTTTCTTTCAAATTTGGAGTATGGGTAGAATATTCTCTATTGAAATTGAGCAATATAGGTTCTAGAGAGCGATCGTAAGAAGCGTGTAAATTTTCATTATTTATATAAACTGTTAGTCTAGGAAGTGGCGTGCAAAATCGACGACGAAAAGTTACCGTCTGCCACTCAGTAATCGAGGAGAGCATATAACTACGAAACTTTTTTCTCTCTGAAAATTTGGTATGGTACGTAGAAAGACGTAAGAAATCGTTTGGCGCAAATGGAGGTTAGTGCGCGCCTTGGTTTTCGAGATATGGCCGCTCGAAGTCAGAAAATTGAATTTTTTTAGCACTTCCCGAGGCTATATCTCGAGAACGAAACGAGATATAGAGCTGCGTTTTACGCCTCTCGATTTCTCTTCCTACATGCCTCTGATTTTTTCAGACGACACTTCAATTTTTTTGTAAAATTTCTAAGGCAAAGCATCTAAAAAAATCAGAGGTATGTAGGAAGGCGAGAGAAATCGGATAGAGTAAACTGCAGCTCTGTACCTTGTTCCGTCTTCGAGATATAGCCTCGGGAAGCGGTAAAAAAAAATCGATTTTCACCTTCCAGTATTAATTCAGATTTTTGTCAGCTTTCGTTAGGCAGAAATGGCCTTCGAAGCTGGGCCGCATTGCTCGAGAAACGAAATCTTCGATCCTCTCATTTTGGCTGCCGATATCTCACTTAAAAAGCACCGGAAGAATATGTGCCCCACATCATCGGATTGGAAATTTAATTTGCAATCGATCTGGTACAAGAAAGAGGGGGTCATTTTGTCTAGAAAAAGTTACAGCGATTTATGTAAAGAGATGTCTAAATCGCTTAAATTATGGGTTTTTTGAGGTTATATCAAAATCCTGACGTGATGGAATTAAACAGACCTCGGATTCGGATTCAGTGACCCCAGAGACATATAGTGAGCATGGTCAGATCCCTAGGCCAGATTTTTTTCTTTTGTGTGAATGTGTAGTTCTCTTTTTGTAGTTTTATACTTGTAGTTTTTGTAGTTAGTGTATCCGACCGCCGAAATAGTGTTGTCGCTTGCCCAGAATATTATATTATAATATTAAAATTGTATAAAGTGATAAATATTGTTATCTCCTTTCAAATGGTACGCCCATGCGTGTCATTCTGTGTGACCTTGAGTCGATTTAATTCGGAAATTAAAAGATGATGACGTAAACGACAACATTCGTGAATTAAACTGTATATATTACATTGTCTCTGATACATACAAAATAAATAAAAACATCTTAGATAATTCCCATGTTGTATTTGCCACCTGCACAAACTTACTTGCTAAAGCTTTCTTAATATGTATACAAATATAAAAATACTAAACATACGAAATTAAAAGCTACAAAAATTGTATGACTTAGTTTAATTGAGCATAATAAATAAGAATAATTTCTAGAGTCTACTAAATACACTCATTATTGTCTACATAATACCATAACTGGAAAATTAAATATTTCGGCCTATGAATATTCAAAAGAAGCATGATGTGTCAAAAGGCGCAAACATTTTAGAAATACTAAGCTAACTATGAAAATTAGATAAATATAAATATCAAGGTTTAGCTTCACATTTAATCATCATTCGTGATTAAAAACGAAAATTCACCATCAGTACGGCACAAAAATCATCAATTATGGGTTAAACTTGTCATTTATGTTGTCGAAATCTAAATGAGTCAAGTTTCAAAATTATTTATAGTTAATAACTTACAAACAAGACAATTAAACATTCCTTTTGAACCCAGTCATATTAGACAGTGTATTGGCGATACGATAAGTGAAAAAAAGTGGCAGAGTTTTGAACATTGACGAAAAGTTCATTAGATTAAAAATATTAAATGTCCTGAACCTCGTCGATAGGAGTTGCTACGTCTTAAAGAAATATGGACCCATTACAATTAATCATTGACCGATTTTCCACCTATTTTTGAAACATAACCTACATTTTTAGAATATAAAATGCGTGGTAGGGTTATAAAAATCCTTTAGTAGGCAAGGAACAGTCAGTTGCCATGAATGGGATACCAGAAATTGGGAATTGTGATATTACGTCACTTGATTGTTTACTTTGATTAATTTTATATTTAATATGCTTAAACAAAATAAAATGATCTTTGCCATCTAGACTTTATTTTATTTATTAAATTCCGTAAGATTGGAATTAACTGTTCCTTATAGTTTCAATGGTAATATACATCGAACTGTTTTATGGTTTTCTTCTTCTCTTTTTGTTATTTACAATATCTAGTAATTCAGAAATATCATTATTTATTTTTATATTGATTTACTTTAAATGTGAAACATTAAATCGAGAATTTATACTGTCTAAAAATATAAGTTAAAAAATTGAAAAATTAAGAAAACACTGGAACAATGAAGGGCAAATAATTCGCACAATGCCAGCCTCGGTCTAGGTCTAATGAGATACGTAAACATACTTTAACCAGAGGATCCCTATAAGAATCTATTTAGCAAGCATCTATTTTGCCCATAATTTAGGGTAAGTTCGGTCACAATATTAAATGGCTACAATAGCGCTACAAGTATGAAAAGAAGGATCAATTTCGGCTTACTTTAGCGAGTACTAATAAATTCTTGGATAAAATGATGGCTGTTACTACGACAGAAGAGAATCTCTTGCCCATCAATAAAAATAAGAACCAGTTAATCAGAGTTTCAGAATGATCAAAGTTGCAGCCACTACTGATAAAATTAGCCACAACAAGACTTAATTTATTTTCCTTTATAAGCGTATAGGCGTTGGAGAAGACACAGATCCCTTTATTTTATTAGTTGCTTTAACCCGTCCAGAAAACATATTTCCTTGCGAAGCTAGGAAGAGGCAACACTGATTTTAAGGCTATTGTTCACGCACACTGGTAACTGCATGATGGATTCAAAGAATTTTCTTTACACATGTCTTCAATAGATACGACGTAACATTACGTCTTGGAGGGGTATGGAACTATCGGTATGATGCTGCCTCTGGAGACATAGTTTCTACAAATACGAGAACTCTTGAACATACTACTCGAGTGCCAACACTAGGCTTGCGTTTCATTGATGAAAATTAAATCAGTATCATTATCCTCATCTTTCATCTTCTGATGATGTTAACATGGTTAGCGAAATATGCATCGAGTGTTGGTATTTGAGAGTTCTGCTCAAGAGTTTTGGTGTCAAAACTAGGTTTTCGGAGATAACGTTATTACTTTACGATAAAAGAAAATAAGTAGATGTCTTGGAAACACTAGAAAATCGAAAGCAGGAGGTCGTCAAAATTTTTAATGAGACCAATACAGCTCATATCGAAATCTCACGAGCGATGGCGCGCTGGATTTGTGTGTATTAATAAAAAAAATTCAATCGGCAGTGATATCATTCTCTTTGTCAGATCAGCTCCTAAAGACAGGCCAAGTTTACTAAGTAGTGCATGGTACTACTGATTGGCAACAGCATTCTTACACATACCAATAAGACGCAAAAGTAGCGAGTGAGTGAACACTGTAACACGAAGGGATAAGACAATAGTACCGGAGCGCTCCGCTAGTACCCTCTCCGCGGCGCTAGTAGAGGTGTTTCAGAATCTCATGAGCCGCGAAATGCGCAAAAGGCAAAGTTTATTTTGCGTTATAAGTATTTTTTTGAATACACTGGAGGCTGCCTTGCTGGATACATAAGCAAGAGCTCGGGATAAATTATAAACAAAAAATATAATATTTTTAAGAAGTGTAACTGAGTTGACAGGAGGGATTATGTCTCTGTGCATATCAAGGTCACAGCTCATGAGATTTTAAAACACCTCTACATACAATTTGGACGTTGCGGCCTAGCCTACTGTGGAGTACAGACTGCTCTGTCTTTGGATAGCCTTCCTGGCGCATGGGTACAATCCGGACGTTGCGATCTAAAGGTTTGTTCTGGTTTTGAGAAATATCCTGTCCGAGGACGTCAGGCACATGCGCAGTTAATAAAACGCGTCCTGAACTTACTAACTGCGCATGTTCCTGACATCCGAGGACTGGCATTTCTCAAAACCAGAACAAACCATATGTTACTCCTGAGGCTTCAACCTCGCGGCTTAAATCGTTTCATAAGTATTGTTAGTAGTAATTAAGTGTTAGTCAATAAATCCAGTACATTTTAATTGTGAGACTTGTTGTCGACTCCGACACCCCCCCCCCCCACACTAAGGAAGGACCCCCTGCAAGGCCCCTTCTTACAACACGGCAATTTAGTAATGGAAAACTCGATGACTATTAAAACTTTCAACACTGAAGTGAACGTCTCTACCAATGTTCAAAATACTATAACTTCTTTCATATAAATGGGCTGTTTAAAACAATATTTATTTTGTCAAGTAAATTTTAGTTATGAACTGTTAAATAGTTTCTGAACCCAAATTAATTTAGGGTGTATTTACATATACCTATTTTTCCTTAAAAATATACAACGGGTTTAATAACAGTCCTCTTCTTCTTCAAATTCTACGTATGTATCATAGCGACTAATTCTTGGATCACAAATTGTATTTTTTATTGCCTCATCTGCATAGGCTGACATTATTCTAAAGTTAATTCTATCCTCACTTAAACCTTCATATAAATAATATGGTAACCAGTTCGATAACACCCACACACTTTGTCTTGGTTCTTGATCAATTTTAATGTCATTTGGGAACACTAATGTCTCACTACTTTTTGCAACGACTCCTAAGTTCGATCTCTTGTATGGCTTTCTCGAGTCCCAGCATCCTATTGTATCCCTTGTGACCATATTGTAGAACATTATACCTAGAACGAAGTAAGTTAATTAGAAAAGTATAAAGAATAAAATAAGTTATTTCTGATATCAGTGATACTCATGTTGACATAAACTGAATAAATACCAAACCACTGCAGGCCTATTCTATTATTTGCTAATCAAGTTGAATGATCATAAATATTATTTAAGCTAGTCTTGTACAATGTGAGGAAAAATCGGAAAGATGTACGTTCTATTCGAGAATATTCGAAATTATGGCGGAGGCGCAGGTTGCAATAAAATAGCCAGTAATTTTAGGGGTAACTGATACTGAATCTGATATTAGAGTTAGACATTCAAAACGGCGAACCAAGACGTGCCCATACAATTATGGGCACGTCCTAGTTCCGCCATTGCACATCTATTGTAGATTTACATGAAACTGGGCCACAAAAAAACGGTGACATTTTTGAACCTCTTATAACGGTCAAAATTATTAAACAAAATTTCATCTCCGTTCGGTTAACTGAAGCTTATTATCTAATAATGATTTTGAGTCGTGTCGAGCACTGATAAAGAGTGGATTGTGCATTAAGCTGAAAGTGCTAGTAATAATCGAGCACTAAGCATTTTAAATAACGAATTGCTCGCGACTATTAGGCATTTTTAGATAGTGACTTAAAAGCATGAACACTAAGCACAAAGCAGTTTTGTTCTAATATAACTCTTTTTAAATTTAGGAATCAAAATTTTAAATATCTAAAATGCTAAAACACAAGACGTGTAGAATGGTTTACATACTCGACTAATGGAAACCTTATGAACCTAAGGAATTATATTAATGGGACAACTTGGATGAGGAGTTTCTGAAATAGAGGTGAGCAAATACATTTTGACTTATTCGAAGTTCGAAGTTTTTTAAGTGTGAACAATTTCTTGCATCTTTACACTTCTATTGATTATAACTCGGAATTTCCAATTACAATCTGACAATTTTAATTTTTCGTGTTTGTAGCGTAGAATTTTCATTCATTTTTGACGTTACGAAACGTCACATTTTACGTAACTGTCAGTTTCATTACATAACTAGTGATGTAATGAATTTTTACGTAACTGATTATTATTTCTTCTATCAATGTTTCTTTTGACATTTAATTCTACCTTTAATATTGATACCTATTCAATATTCATATTGTAGATGCTTTATAGTTTATAGTTTTTCAACGTTTCGATGTACGCTACATCTTTCTATTCCTTTTTGTTGACACCAGTTTTCAAATTTCGTATTTACTTCAAATGCTTTTTGATTTATCAATTTACTGCTAAATTACCGATTCTTTTATATCAGATGGAATATCCACATGTGAATCAATCTTGACTTAATTTGCTTCAAAAAATCCAGCAGACTGACAACTGAAGTTTGTTTATACAAATATCAACCCATAGTAATGCTCAGATAAAGCGATTAACACAAAATTTATTTGTACGACTGCAAGCGTAGCTATGTTTGGAAGCGCAAAATAGGATTCAAAGTAAATTGCAATTTCATTTCTATTTTAGAGCGGGATTAGATAAAATTTTGTACTTAACACGTTATGAAAGAGTAATTTTACTTGACTCGCGTAATTTGCCAAACTTGTTTTGGCAAATATTACATTCGTCAAGTAAAATTAGCATTTTCATAACTGGTTACGTAAATAACTAGTACAGTAAAGAAACGCTATATGGCGGTGATTTTATTCAATAAAACAATTCTCGGGACGCATTTTTATAGTTGGCTATGACTTCAGTTCTTATGTGTTTCTTTGAATTATGACAGTTATTTTTATTATTTGAAAGTAGTGTTAATAAATCATTGTTGTAGTTAATTTAAAAATAAACGTTTCATGTGTTAAATAATTGCTGAAACTGTGTATTTAAATGTTCTATTTCGTATGTTTTTAAGTGAAAAAGTCAAAAGTCAAAATTAAAAAATAATTGCTTACTAATAACAATAATATGCTATTATTGCTAGGTAACACATTACAGTATCAGATACTGTAACGTAGGCGGGTAACACATTACGATATCAGATACTGTAATGTTCAATTTACCGGCCTCAAATGAGTTCGGGAAATAGTCATTTACCGGACAGTATGAAATGAAAATATTTTTTGGCATCAGCTACTAATAACAACAATATGCTATTATTGCTAGGTAACACATTACAGTATCAGATACTGTAATGTAGGCAGGTAACACATTATGGTATCAGATACGGTAATGTTCGATTTACCGGCAGCAAATGAGTTCGGGAATAGTCATTTACCGGACAGTATGAAATGAAAATATTTTTTGGCATCAGCTACCTCCATTACCACTTTGGGACAGAGGAATTTAAATATTATATTATTAACACGCTATTGCAATAATTTTCATATACTAAAGTGCAAATATAGTATGAAGGTTTAAAGAGACTTGGATTGGAGATCTAGATGTGGAGTGATAGGCAGCGTTTTCCTGTTCTTAGCTTTATTTTGTTCATTATTTAGATTTTAGAAACAGATATTCGAATCTTAATACTGTTCAGAGCCTCTGTAATAAAGTAAATTGAGATCTAATACAAAATGGTCAAGGCTATGAGGATTTTTCTTTGAAACCATACACGCACCATACATACGTACACTTAAGTTTATTGAAAATGACAACTAAAAATATTTTGTGAACTCTATCCTACGAAGAAAAAATCTCTCCACAAATCTGCCACACATTTCCCATAAAAATGAATGGTAGGTTAATAAAATAATTAATACATACCATTTCTATCCATCCAAGAAGATGAGACATGTCCAGATTTTCCTCTGCTTTGTCCCATAACTTTAAAAGCATTTTTCACATCCGACCATCCAGTTTCGTTACAGATAACAGAGGTTTTTACGTAGAATTCCCTAAAACTTGACATCGGATGGAAGTATAGAGTTCTGTCTGGATTATACTCATCGTAAGGGCTTAGAGCTAAACCAAAAAGTCCATCTGTCCATTGGAATTCTAAATGGTGCAACTGAAATTAAACATCTATTATTAGTATATTAAAATATTACTAGTGTAACATGAATGCTAATATTAAATACGCTCAATTTTCAGTTAAAGATGAATTATGTTTATTCTGTGTAAATATTGGTCTACAATATATACAGCGTCTCTCATCTCTATGTTACACTATCTCGTATCTGCTTCAGTAGTTTGCACATCAACTCCAAATTTTTGTCGGTTATGCAGTCAACAAAATTGATAATTTTTTTTGCAAAGTCAGGGAAAGTTGAAAACAATTCAGAAATTTGGCAACAGCTGCAGATAGACGCAGATTTATAGAAAAATAATTAAAAAAGTTAAACCTTATGAAGATGTAGATTAAAAGGGGTAGAAAAATTGTACCAAAAGAAAATTAGGAAACTTTGCATTTGTATTAATTCAATCATGTTAATATTAGGAAAAATACTTAAGAAGATCTAAATTATACAGGGATAAGTTTTCCAAAGGTAGAAAAAGAAATTGAAAAATTATTTTTATAATATTTAAAAAAATATATTATTAAAATAATCTAAACTTATGAGATAAACATTTTATAAGTGAAGATATATTTTTTTATTAATTACAAATGCAATACAACATAGATATGTTGAAAAATGTGCCTGCCACACAACACTTTACCAATATATTGCAAGTATTTAATTTAAACCAGTTAATGACAGAACCCACTAGAACAACTGATACAACCGGTACTCTTATTGATTTAATAATTACAGACATAACAACGAAGGCTCTAGAATCGGGAACAATTGACATGTCAGACTGGGATGTGATCGTGATCTAATTTACTGCACATTAAATATGGAGAGAGATGCAGAGGGAGAGACAGTGAAAACATATCAAGATTATAGCAATATGGACATCGAACATTTTTATAGGGATGCTGAAAAAATTAACTGGACATATTTATATGACAGAAGATATAGATAATAAGTTAAAACTCCTCAATGAAAAAATTGTAAACATTTTTGATATACATGCTCCTCATAAAACAAGTAAACTAAGACCAAGAAAAAACTTACCTTGGATTACATTCAATATTAAATGCCTAATGAGAGAAAGAGAAAAATCGAGAAAGAAATACTGCAAAAATCAAACAGATGGAACACGTGCTTATTATGAAGAGATTAGAAAAGAAGTGAAGAAAGCAATAAATAGAGAAAAGGTTGCATATTATGGACATAGATTTGGACAGTATCAAAACAAAAATGCAAGCATATGGTCAGAGGTACAGAAACTTGGAATAATGAGAAGAGATTCAAATCTGGAGTTACCACCAAATATAAATAATCCTCAAATTGTTAGCATCTTCTTTCAAACAAGTGTGACGAAAACTCAAATAAGCAAAGATATAATAGATAACTATAATGAAAAAGACGACATACCAAATTTTAGTTTTGAAATAATTGGAGCAGAAGATATAACAAAGACATTGTATAAAATTAAATCGCAATCGATTGGTATTGATGGGATATCAGTACATATGCTACAGCTGATTCTTCCTTATTGCTTGTTTTCCTTAACTCATATAATAAACATGTCACTAGAAATGGGTAGAATGCCTAAAGAATGGAAAACAAGTATAATTCAGCCAATTCCAAAATGAGATACAGTGAAGGAGATTAAGGATTTACGCCCAATAAATATTTTACCTGTTGAATCAAAAATCTTAGAAAGAATAGCGTATAATCAATTATATGAACATTTACATATGTATGACTTATTTCCATTCGACAGTCTGGATTTAGAAAAGGTTTTAGCACTGAAACAACATTATCTTGTATTGTAGATGATATTATTTCAGCAAAAGATTATATGGCAACTATTCTAATACTTATGGATATGTCAAAAGCTTTTGAGAGAGACGAGAGACGAGACTGAAAGCTCTCTATCAATATAAAAATATTCTACTTAGGAACGTCAAATTTCTATTTGTTGACTCATTAGTGCTATCATTGTTTAATTATTGCGACTGTGTATATAACTCATGCCTAAAGGCAAAAACAAAAAAAAAAAAGAATTCAGAGAGTATAAAATGCAGGAATAAGGTATTGTTTACAACTACCCAGAAGAGAGCCTACAAGTCATCAAATAAACGAAATCAAGTGAATACGGATGGATGAAAGACAAAAAATTCATTTGTTAGGTTTTGTATTAAAAATTGTAACTGAAAAAGTGCCTAAATCTTTGTACAATAAGTTAAGATATAGGTCTGATGTACATGATATCACAACTAGACATCGGGATGATTTAGATATTCCACAGCATTCTACAACTTTATTTCACTCAAGCTTTACTTACATAGCATCTAAAATAATTAATGCTCTCCCTAACAATTGCTTTAATATGAAAATTGATAAATTTAGGAAGTATGCAAACCGTGAACTGTATAATTTAAATCTGTAATTTTTACTTAGTTATTGTTTTAAATTTGTGTATAATATATTTGTGTATTTATATGTATTATTTATACCTATTATCATTTGAGACTAAAGCCAAAGGGTGAAGCTGAAAATTGTATGTATGGATAAACATTCACCTTTTATGTGTAGTGAAAAATGTTGCTTTATAATTCTAAGATATTAAAAAAAAAGTAGAATTCACTCTGTATTTGTCTTTAATAAGCACATAATACATTTCTTATTTATTTATGCAAAACTAATTAGTCTGCCCATATTATAAATAATAACCTACATTTAAAACATCATCATCTAATGAGTTGTAAAGTTTACATTCTTGATAAAGGAAAAACTATTCTGGTACTTAGCAGTTCTATGAGAATCAGGCAGTAAAAGATCCCTTGTTTTAGTGTCGTGTAAATGACTCTTTTAAACAAAAATTCTTTATGTTTGTGAACATACGAGCACACCTCTAGAACGTATAGACTTGCAACTGTCAATTTTTAAAAAAAATTCTAAAAGCATCACGACAAGTTTCTCTGTAATTTAAATTCCATAAAATACGAACTGCATATTTCTGTAATAAAGAAACCCTAACCATATTACAGCTAATGCCCCAGTTTTCAGTGCCATACCTAAGATGCGCATGAAAGTTAGCATAATAGAGTACATATATAATTTCCCGGTTACAGTGTTTAGACCTAAATTTCGGAGCAACAACTTGTTCTTATAGTCTAGGTGTCCGTGTACAAAAAATGAATTTATAAATATATATCCTCTTGTAACTTCTTATATGGCTTAATTGCACCTAATCTACAATGTTTTTCCTCTGCGAAAATTTTCAAAAACGCGGCGTTATAAAAATTTCGAATTAACAACCTTTACAAATTTATTGATAAACGGCTGTTTCTTTCTAGATTGCTTAAGAGTAACATGTAGAACCCAATTTTCGAATTGTTCGATACCATTTATTTCGATGGAAACCACAACTCGGGCTTTGTACTCACTTATTTCCTATTTTAATTGTATTGTTATTGTTACTACTTGACGAATGAGAAGAGCCAGATATAACATTTCTGCCATATCTGAATTTAAGTGAAGCTACCGATGACACAAATTTTGTGTGATTTGCCTTAAACGTACAAACTGGGATGTGTGACGCAGCAGTACGTGTGGCGTTGCTTATAGGTCGTATTGCTTAACACGTGATGGAAATAAGCTGTGAAATATTAATATTCACCGTGAATGAAAACCATCCCCAACACAATTTTCCATGAAGCTCTTAATGTGTTCAGGCGTGATTCGAGCATATCTTCAAATCTTTTCACTATTATTATGGATATTGGCCAATATTTCTGAAAATGTATCATATTTATGGCAAATGGAGAACGGGAAAAGAGAACAAACATTGTTAGCACTAATATTAAGATTATAAAAAAACAAGTTTAATGGTTCTTGAATGAAACGAATTAACTCCTAAATAGTTTTTGTATTTATCGCGATACCCGTATCTATTTATATTTACCGCCTTAATTTCTTATTAAAATATAATTATAAAGTATAATTTCTCCTATTGTAATAACAATGAAATCATAGATTTTATAATCCTAGCACCGTATCGGTTACATCTGCTTACCCTTGTATTATTTGATTGAAAATATTCAAGGAATTAAAAACTTTTAATTATTGACACTTTCCAATTTATCAAAATTGAACATGTTTATATCACGTACCTTATACGCAGCTGCTAATGGATCGGGGAAGAACAAGTGGTCATTGACCAGCCATGACTTCATTTTTTCCAGGCTGAAAACCACCAAACCAAATCTCCAAACATCCGTTAAATACGCGTGAACATTGTCACAGTCGTCTCCTCTTATGTCCACAAGAATATTCGAGTAAAGACCGTCTTGCTTTATGAACTCAGCTGGTAATACATACTTAGTTACCAACTCGTCTGTTTCTAAGTCAAATATGAGTATTTGAGGGTGGCAAATTTGTTTTGGGGCTACGGTAACATGTATTTGGCCAGAATCCAAAACCCAAAGTCTACCGCATGCGTCTGCTTGGACTCGAAAAACAGATGTTATGCCTTCACAGGTTGCTGGAAAAATAAAGAGAAGGTTATTATTGGCGACGATCGTACATAATCACGAGTACTACGCCGCCCCGTGAAAATATGTGTTTACGTTTGTAGTAAAATAAAAATATAATAATAATGATAATAATAAAGGCATTTTATTTTAGTATCATCATATAGTATTAAGTTATAACGATTAGGGTGAAGTCTATTCGAGGCTGTCTTACTCTAGTTACAATAGTTATCCTATAAAAGTGTAAATATGATATACAGGGTGTTTCATGAGGAAGTGTACATACTTCCAGGGGCGGTAGAAGACCACTTGGGTATTCAGGAACGGCTATTGAAATTTTCCTGTCGCTCTTAATTTCTTAGATATAGGGTGATAAACTGACTTTGGTCTAAATTTATTTTTTTCAGAACGTCCTTACCATTGTTCAAATTTTGTTTAAATCTTAACTAGTTTATACATGTATCACAGTTGGTAGATTGCTATTACATATTTGTTAAATTCCAGTGCTGGAGCCTTTAATTTGATTTTTCGGATTCCTGTAAAAATGATCACTCTGTAATATATTTTTTAACATTCAGGTGACAATTATACAAGTCCGTATATCACTAAACATAAACATGTAATTAGATCTTTGGTCTCACCTTTTTGATTTTTTACAAGCAATTGAATTTGGCAAAAAGGGGAATTTGAAGAGAAGCAACTTTATCTATTTACATTAATGGTCCAAATGATGGTCACATATTGATGTGGCCATTTTTAATTATTTGGATAATGAATGTAAGCAAATAATGCTGTTTTTCTTCAAATTCCACTTTTTGCCAAATTTTTGTAAATAATTATATTTACAAAAAATATTTAAAAATATTACAAATACTTAGAGCAAATGTTCAAAATGAGAACCTCTAGATTCCAGATATTTTCGTTGGTGTTTATTTAAATTGCTAGTAGATTTTCTAATTTGCGCAGGATTGTTTCTAATTTCGTCACTACAGAGGAAAATTCGTTGAAGTAACTGATATCTAGAATTTACTGGGACACTATAGACTTCAGTTTCGAGATACCTCATAGAAAATAATCGACGGGGTTAAAATATGGTGATCTAGCCGACCAAGGATGAGGTCCCTTAGTCCATCTGTTTGGATACTCATTATCCAAATGCCATCTAACCTCAATACCAAGTATTGTCCTCTTACATTAATACCTTGCATTACACCAGGTAAAATATTTTGTAATAAATCTAAATAAACCTCTGTAGTTAGTCTTGCCGGAAGAATATGTGGGCCAATTGGGTTATTGTTAATTATACCACACTAAACATTTACAGAGAACTAACGTTGAAAATGGGCTTCTCTTATAGCATGAGAATTGTTTTCGGCCCAGTTATGCAAATTTCTCGAATTAAATACGCCATCTCGTCTAAATTGGGTCTCCTCTGTTAATAAAGTTCGATATGTAGTCGGTGTGTGATCAATAATTCACTGGCAATATTCTAACCTATTTACATTGTCACTATGTTGAAGCCTTTGCGCTTGCTGAATAGGATATGGATGGATTTTTTTTTTACTTTAGAGTCTTTCAAACCTGCACATCAGGAACTCCCAGTTGGGCACTTATGCGTCAGGTACTTACTTCAGGGTGTTTTTGAACAATATTAATATTTTCTTGATCCTCAACGTTTTGAACAATATTTCGTTCCACTTTTAATGATGGAAAACTGCCATGCTCCCTTGCATAGCGATATACAGTTGAAAATGTCTAATGATTTGGTGTTCTTCTGCTGAGAAAATAAATATTGGATTTCTCTGCGGCTTGTCTATCACAAAATCCATAAACCAAAATAATATCGGCATATTCCTCATTTGTAAATTTATAAGGCATGATTATTTGCAGACTACGTTAATGAAGTACACTAGTCCTATTGTTCACGACAACAAACAAGAAATGTCAACCCATCTAGGTCTATTAATCATCATTATGTATTAATAAAGAGAAAACTGTTTAATGATTCCTATGATAGAATGTACCTAGCCACACTTTTTTGGAATTAAAGAGAAACTTTGGTTTTAAACTTTTTCTCAATCTTGAACATAATTTACCGAGTTTAAATTGGCCATTTTCAATTATTTGGACAATTAATGTAAGCAAGCAAATCTGTATCTCTTCAAATTCTCCTTTTTGACAAATACAATCTCAAAAAATCAACAAAGGTGCGACAAAAAATCTAATTACACGCTTATGTTTAGTAATGTTTGGACTTTTATAATTGGCACATGAATGTTAAAAAAATATTACAGAGTGATCGTTTTTATAGGAATCGGAAATATCAAATTAAAAAAGTCCGGCACTGAAATTTAAAAAAATATATAATAGCAATCTATCAACAGTGATAAATCTATAAAGTGCCTAAAATTTGAACAAAATCCGATCAATAGTAAGGACGTTCTGGCCAAAATACATTTAGGCCAAAATCAGCTTATCACCCTGTATCTCAGAAATTAAGAGCGAGCGACAGGGAAATTTCAATGGCCGTTCCTGAATACCCAAGTGGTCCTCTACCGCCCCTGGAAGTATGCAGAGTTACTCATGAAACATCCTATATAAAGTAAAGTATAACTAAAATATGTGCTACGTATGCTCAAATTAGGTGTATGCAGAAAGGAAAAACAAAAAATGACTAAATATCTAACACATAAGAATTGAACTGCGAAACAAATATAACTTAATTAATCCTGGGTACAAAATATTTTGATTTTAACTATATTTGTTCACATAAAGAGTTTTCATTTCTTCATTGACATTATTTAAATTTCAACTGCATTATATGTGAAAGATCTAGGGAAGGGGCTAAATGGAAAAATAATCATGTCCAAGAATCAACTTTTCACGTGAGTATGGAGGTAGCGAAAAATTATATAAAAGCAATATTTAAAAAAATATTTTATTAAAAAAAAAACTAAAAAGTACAAAATAATGTTTTTAACTCATACATCTGGAAACCAAAAGCTTTGGGGGCGGTCAATTGAGCAAAGTAACTGTGCAATAGTGTTATATAACCGTCCCCAAAGCTTTTGTTTTCCAGATGTGTCAATTTATAAAAAATATTTACTTTAAGTTGTTACATTTTTTTTAAATAAAAGTTTTTTTTAACATTTTTTTTAAATAATTTAATTTTTTACTTCTTAGTCTTTACTTATTTTACAGATAAACAGAGAAACAAAACCCTTTCATTTGATACTCGTCAAGGAAATTGTGAAGAGAAAGGTAATTTGCAATCCCAGAGCGTCTACCCCATTGGATTTAAAATAACTTTACATAGTTTATCGTATTTTACTAGCCAAATCCTTTAATTTAATACCCACACCGAGGGGATTGTGAAGAAAAAGAAGATCAGCCATCTTGGCACGTCGACCATTTTGGATTTGGAACGACATACTATATTTCATCGTCACTGGATTTATACACGTCAATGTCAAAGCTCTATACTAAGGCCAAGAAGTGTTGTCAGTAGAGCAAAAAATCAGCGACGATCTGGTCAAAGGATAGCAGCTGTTATGTAATACTTAAGCGGCACCTCGTTCTACTATATAATCCTACATAATTCAGAGAAATATATCAAGTTTTATCCGCCTACCAGAGATAAAAACCACGACTAGGTCATTATGTGTAATCGACCAAATAAAATGAGTGTTTGAATGTGTTGCCTTTATACCTAATAATTTGTTCAACTACTGTGAAATTGGCGGAATAACTGTCATAACAAACCTCACGAGTTCATCCTATCCCATTCAATGGCGCCACATATATACAGTGTGAATCTAAAAAAACACACAAAATTCATATCTTTGGTATGTGTCATTTGTCAAAAAGATCCTCGAACAGGTCGATTTTAGTTTTGTCAATGCTACCATTTTGTCACTATACCAAAATTTATGACATCATTGGTCTTTGAGTTATGACGTCATCATGATTTTTTTTAATAGAAACAGACATTTTGTTTACTGTTTATGGTGGTATATTCCTTTAGCTTTCTGGTGATATGAAAAAAATTGATATTACCTAAGACATTCATTTGGAAAAAAATATTTTTATTCTTTGATACCTTACATAAGTAATTGTGAGAAAAAATCATCTTCATTGCTCAAATTGCGACCCTCCAACTATTTAGCATTGACCAAGACGGGTGTAGACACTTTGCACGCTGTTCTGAATCATCTCATGGGAAATTCGTCTCATCTCCAAGCCAATTCTGTCTATCAATTCTTCTATGGTACCCTTGACTTTAAGTAACCCCAAAGAAAAATGTCTAAAGGGGTTAAGTCCGGTGAACGCGGTGGCCACTCAATCGGACGTCGACGACCTATCCACCTTCCAGTAAAAGTGTCATCTAAAGACTGATGCACTGCTATCCCAAAATGAGGTTTGACCCCGTTTTGCTGAAATCAGACATTTTCAGCAGGAATATCTTCATCTTCATTGTTCGGAAACATAACTGCTAAGGCTGGCACTAACTCAACTCGCAAAAACTGTAAATATCTTGCGGCCGCAAGATTTTCTTCAAAACAAGGTCCCAATAAACGATCATCAATCATACGTGCCCATACGTTTACTTTGCCTCCTCGCTGTGTATGGGCTTCTAAGTCCAATGAGGATTTTCGCGTGACCAATATCTACAGTTATGCCGATGTACAGTCCCCTTTAAAGAAAGGTCATCAACCGTTCACAAAACTGTTTGCACCGATCTGGATCGTCCTCATTCAATTCGTCGATTAATTGCACTTTGTATGGATGGTATTTTTCTTTTTTCAGTAGACGTACAACAGAAGTTTAACTCTCGTTATGATTTAAAGCCAGCTGCCTTGTCGAAAGATGGTGGTTTTCCTCACTCTCTAGAAGAATATTTAATTTGGTTTTGTTGCTTGTGCTAGGGCGACTAAATCGAGGGAGGTCAGATACACTGCCAGATTCATCATATCTAGCCACTAATCTACTTACAGTGGGTCTAGAAATTGGCTTTTCGGGATATTTGACATTAAAAACATCATATGCTTCCTGATGAGTTCTCAGCCTATCACCATATCTAACCATCATCAAAAGTTCTACGCGTTTTCTTTCACCTAAACGTGGCATTGTATTCACTAGTTTTACACTGTCTCAGAAGTGTCACAAAACTGAGGTTCCACACGTGTCAGGAATAACAAAGTTATCGATACTTTACACAAATAGGCCTGTATCTCTCTGTTATTAAGGTGATTGTTTTTGTATTATTTTCTTTGTTTTGTTTTTATGTCAAATGTTTTCATGCTAGTTAAAACAAAAATGCAAGGCAACAAGATTTATCAGTCCATAAGAAAGTGGAATGGAACATTACTCGTGAATTTGCGAAAGGTAAGCTTTTTTTACATAAAATGTCATTTTTCCAAAAGAATGGCTCAGGTATCATTTTGTTTTATATCATCAGAAAGATAAAGGAATATACCACCAAAAACAGTAAACAAAAATGTCTGTTTCCATTAAAAAAGAATTATGATGGCGTCATGATTCAAAAACCAATGACGTCATAAATTTTGGTAGAGTAACAAAATGTAGCATTTACAAACCTAAAATCGACCTGTTCGAGGATTTTTTTTGAAAAATGACATACCAAAGATATAAATTTTGTGCGTTTCTTTAGGTTCACATTGTATTTACAATAGTAACGGTCTTAATGCAACGGATAAATATTTGTGGCTGCCCTGCTATAATACATCGAGATAATGTTGCCAGATTTAAGCACAATATTTTAAATTTGAAACATATGGTAGCTCATGCACAATTAACACAATCCGAGTGCTTTCATTTATTCGAATTACGTACGCGGGAATTTACCAAATTCGTAAATCCGCACGCCTCTGGCTCTACTGACTAGACTTATTTTCCCTACTATATACCGTGTGAGCACAAAGATTTAAAGTATGCGCTACTGTGAAATTCGGTATTATCACTGATTTGATAAAATGACCGAAACCGTATTGTGTGATCTCGTTGTTTTGTTGCTGCATGCACATAAAGCGTAAATAATGGATTATTTATACTTCATGTGCGTGTTTTCTCCGAAAATCCACAGCTTTGTTAGACATTAGTTATTTCTTCGATATTTTCCGTTCTTCTATTCGATTCTCTCTATTAAACGACTAAAGGATCAAATTTTGGAAGCCCTCAAGTTAATATTAATATATTTTTATTTCTGAAAAACATTAGAAAGAAATCCGAGGCCTTGGTTTCTAGTACATACACCAAATCCCAAGTATCTTACAGTCTGTTTTACTTATTTTTCCCTATATACCCCTACCTACCCCCACCCACTCTTTCAACGGAATCGTGTCAAAAATATAATCTAGTTCCAGATGTCGTTATAATACATACGTGTACCAAATTTCAAGTGAAAATCTCAATTTAATTTTATCAACTCTTTTAATAAGGGTGGTGGGGGGATGGAAAAGAAATCTGAGGCTCTTGCTTGCAGTATATACATCAAATCCCAAATTTCTGTACTTTTACCAGTTTGATTTACTTATTTCCCACTATTTATCCCTATTTAACCCCCAACCTTTCAACGGAATGTTCCCAAAATAAAATCTGGTTCCAGATGTCATTCTATACGTATACCAAATTTCAAGTGAATATCTCAATTTTATTTTATCACCCTTTTTAATAATGGGGTGGGGGGTGGTGGGGGGATGAAAAATATTATTAAAAAATTTGAGGATTCGGCTTTTAGTACATACACAAAATTTCAAGTTTATGTATTCTTACCAGTCTGCTTTACTTATTTCCGCTTATTTACCCCTACTTATCCCCCAGCCTTTCACCGGATATGTTGAAAAGACAATCCAGTTCCAGATCTCGTTATAATATATACGTGTATAATATTTCAAGCCAACACCTTAAATCGTTTCGGAGAAAAATTTTTGTCGACAAAATTTTAGATCTCGGCGTTTCATGGACTTCTAAGCCTTTTCCAAGAAAGAATTTTTTTGAAATAAAGTTTCCAGCTTACTCTACTTATTTTGCTCTATTCACAACCTACCACCTCCCACCACTTCAACGGAATCATCTCAATCAGATGTCATTGCAATACATACGTGTACTAACTCTCAAGTGAATATCTCAATTTTAGGTAAACAATCCCTTTAGTAACCTAGAAAAATATTGGAAAGAAATCTCATGCCTTGGTTTCTAGTATATACACCAAAACCCAAGTTTCTGTACTCTTACCAGCTTGCTTTAGTTCTTTTTCCCTATTTACTTCTACTTACCCCCACTACTTCAACGGAATCATGTCAAAATATAATCTATTTTCAGATGCATTTATAATACATACGTGTACAAAATTTCAAGTGAAAATTTAATTTTATCATGTGTTTTAGTAAGGGAGTGGGGGGATGAAAAATATTATTAAAAAAATTTGGGGCCTTCGTTTCTAATATATACACCAAATTCCATATTTCTGTACTCTTACCAGCTTTCTTTACTTATTTTCATCTATTTACTCCTATTTAACCCCCCAACCCTTCAAAGGAATCATCTCAAAATATAATCAAGTGTCAGATGTCGTTATAATACATACGTGTATCAAATTTCAAGTGAATATCTCAATTTTATTTTATCAACCCCTTTAATAATGGAATAGGGGTGGTGGGGAGTTGAAAAATATTATAAAAAAAATCTGATGGCTTGGCTTCTAGTACATACACCGAATTTCAAATTTCTGTACTCTTGCTTTATTTATTTTCTCCTATTTACCCCTAATTTAACCCACAACCCTTCAACAGAATAGTCCCAAAATATACTTTAGTTCCTGATGTCAATATAATATATATGTATACCAAATTTCAAGCGAATATATCTTTTTTTTTTACCAAGCCCTTTAATAATGGAGTGGGGGATGGTGGGTGATGGAAAATATTATGAAAAATTTCGAGGCCTTGGCTTCTAGTACAGACACCAAATTCAAATTTCTGTACTCTTGCCAGCTTGGTTTACTTTTCCCCTATTTACCCCTACGACTGAGAAAAGTAATATTTAGAGTGTAGTTGATAATATTGCCAAGGAAGGAAACCTGATATACTTTAACTGAATAGAAAAGTATAATTGAATGGCCACTCAATAGAAAATACGGGGATGTAAAAATATATAAACTACAAAATGTACACTATATCTTTCAGTTTGTATATGTTTTTCAGTTCATAGATTTACGTAAATATGTATAAATTTTAAGTTAAAGCGATGTAGAAGGTATTTTTTAAAAGACGTTGGCCACGACCGACTGCAACTTCTAGTCGTTCTGCGTAAGTACGACCTTTCTAACTACCATTTCTTCTTCGTAATGGCTGTAACAATGTTTTAATAGCAAGTATTATACTATTATTCTAACAAATATTATGAGTTCTATAAGTGCAAACTGGGCACCAATTTTTATATATATATAAATTCTCTTATGAATGTAGTAATTATTATTGCATGTATCTCTAGAAATAATGAACAGTTTTATAAAATTATATAAAATCTTCATAAAGCTAATGTAGTAAAGCTTTCATAAAGCAAGTAGCATTTAAAACACAATTGATTGCTAATACATTTTTGCGGTTATAAAATATTTGGAAACACTTGTAGACAAAATGGGACCAGTTGTGCGTTATTCCCTACCAGTACAGGAAACAGAATACATGTATAGAACGACTGCTACAGCTTAAAAATCTTATTTCGACCACGACTGTACACCCGAAAATATTTTCTATTCTGCTTCGAAATATTTTCCCATAGTCCTTCATGCGAAAAGGCTAATAAAGTGTCTATATCAAGATACTCTTTTCTATGTAATTTGGTCATACATGGCGCTATAGTTCTCTTCATTCGTTCAATGCACATGAAAAAATTCAAAGCTGTGCCGCTTATACTTGGCTACAACATTGAGGGGAGATCAGGGTATGTCGATTTTCGAGATAACTCCTCTATAACATATTAAATATTAAATATATTATACTACTTAATACATAAAACATCATTATTCACATATGAAGTATGTTCTGGAATGATTAAAGTAACAAATTGACCAAAACACACCTGTTCCAATTATTTAATTTATTTATTTTGTTCATATTTACCAACTCGCCCCTACGGAAAATATTTTGCGACCTAGCGGGGACGACAGAATCGAACTTTTAATATTGTCAGTGTCACGGAATTTCAAATTAACCGCATCAGTTAAGAATATATTTGTATGTGCTTTATAAAATAAACATAGTTGGTGATCTGTGTTTATATTATATTTAGATTGTGAAGGCTTAAAGGGGTAATATACTTTAACAGGCACATGATATTTTCCTCTGTGTTTTAGCGTATTTTATGCAATTGTGTTTTTATAAATATTTTGGCGGGTAGTGAATTATTCGGGTGTTTTGTGTTTATAAGTGGCTGTGGTAAAATAATATCACGAAAATGTTTATGCCTTGGGAAGGTTATTTACTTATATAGGACTAGCAGAGAATGACAGGAAAGTATGGGGATTATTAACAGCTCGCAAATTACACAGAAAGTTTCTAGACAACATTTATGTGAACATGCCCAAAAAGTAGTATCAAATGTTTATAAAAATATAAAAGAAAGCGAAGGAGAAACCGGAGCTGTGGAATAAACTGCCTACTTAACAGAAATTCCAGAACAAACTATTTATAAATTAATTAAGGGAGGACCATATAACCGAAAAGCTAAATCGGACAAAGGAAAATTACGAGCATTAGATTCCTCTGTGATGAAGTTGTTAAGAGATTTAATTTGCGGTAAGTATAAGGAAAATGAGATACCAACAGTACAATCAGTACATATGGAACTGAGAACAACAGGTGTAGTATCATTTAGTGAACAAACACTTAGGCGATGGTGATTAAAGATATAATTTAAGTTTAAAGTGATTAATAAAAGAGCAAGTATTATGGAGAGCTACACAATTGTACTTACTGTGGCGTAATGAATGAATATTTTCAACGTACTAAAAAATTTAGAAGTTGTTCGGCGTTCTCTAGAATCGAAATTATCTATTTGACACTTATTTATTTGTCTTCCAGAATTGAACTATTTAATTAATAATTTTTTATTTGTTTTTTAGAATTGAATTTATTTATTTAATATTTGTTTATTTGTTTTCTAGAATTTAATTTGTTTATTTAATTTGGTCAATTAAATCAAGTTAGGATTATTGATATAAATAGCAATAACCTTAACTCTGAACCAACATTTCTTGGCAAGGAATTGTTCGTATCTCCTCGTGGTTATTGCTTGGGAACAATAATAATTCAACAGATTAAATTATTATTGCCGAAGTTGAGCATAAGAGAATATTTGATAATTCTGTGTGCACAAAAATGTGTGCACAAAAATTCTAAGTACGGCTCTGTGAGACTTCAATTATCTTAACAAGCCAAAATTATGGTCTGTTTTTTTTACAGGTTTTTTTACCTGCACTAAACCAATGAAGGCAACTATACCAATAGATTACCATAAACCATAAAAAGTAGCAACAATCATAAACGTGTATTATAAACTTAATTAGTTGTCTAAGTTATGTAATATTTTATTATAACATATATGTTTATAAACATTTACGCTTCTAAATTTTAAAATCAAACGCCTAGATTCAAATTTAAATAAATTATTTTAGAAATCAATAACAACGAATTAATGAACGAAATATATGCATTTAAAGTACTTCTTATATGAACTTTGATTACATTAGTTTAATGAAATTTATCGATAAATGTGTTTCCTTTTTATTGTGTTGCTACAAACAAACATGTTTGCTTTTGGAAAATAATGTTATGAGAGCTTATCACCTTATTATTATTATGATTGTTAAATCCTCATTAATTTAATTAATACATATAAAAATTGTACTTAATCTGATAGTTTCGAACAGTAAGTCGTAAGTTCGCGAAGAGGAAACTGTTCAAAATGGTATTTGATATAAATGGAAAAGTTGCTCTAGTTACTGGAGGAGCTTCGGGAATTGGTCTTGAATACGCAAAAGAATTGCTGCGCAACGGTCTTAAGGTAAAATATTTAATAATAGTCAGAAACCGGTTTGATGAATCTTGAATTCATAGTTTAAATATTTTGGTTAAAAAAATTATAATTTCAAAACTGTACCTGGTGGCATATTTACAGATACTAACGTATGTTAACACCAGAGTGTTATAATCACTAAGCTTTTGCACAAGCGGTACATTTACGTATGTTAATGGATGTTGACACCAGAGTGTTAAAATCACTAGGGTTTTGCGCTAACAGTTCATTTACGTACGCTAATGGATGTTGACACTAGTATTAAAGTATGCAAGCGCTTGATGCCCAAATTTTGACCCTTGGGCCTTGATCTCACGTGGTGATGCAGTTAGTTGTATGTGCGCTAGTGTACCGTTGGTTTTCATTTATTAAATTACTTACAATCAAAACAGTCATATGAAGAAAATGCTAGGACTTGTTAACAATAAACTAAACCATATCGAAAGTCCATCAGATTTTTTTAATTTTTGCATATTAGTGTATAAACAGCCCCTATTTATAGGTAGAAAAATTAAAGTTCAACCAACTACCATCAGCAGAAGGAAACATCGTGAAGGGCTACTTTGCGGGTCGCGGAGGATTCGGCATGGACGGCCGTCTAAAACAAAGGTAGCAATAAAAACAAAAAGAACCCCCGTAGGGGTTAGGTGCACAAAACCAACCTAACCCTAAAGGCATGGGTCAGCTCATTAAATGACTGCTTGAAAATATACGTCAAATATTTTATCATTGATATTAAAAAAAATATTTCCGATATTTCAGCAGCGTTTTATTGTTTATTGTCATATTAATAACTTAAATAAATTAATCCTTTTCGCATAGGTACCTAGTAATCTAATCTACGAATGTCAACATCAACTAGCATGCGTAAATGTACCATTTGTGCTAAAGCTTAGTGATTTTAACACCCTGGTGTTAACATACATTAGTGTCTGTAAATATGCTACCGGGTGGCATACTCGTATCAAGTATGCTTTGGCAGAGTCGGAAGTAGCCGAAATATTTGTGCATATCGAGCGTGTGTAATCGTAACATATGAACAATAATGCGCGCTTGTTTTGAGGATACTTAGAACTAACTGTTTAAAATTGCAGTTTAATTCTGTATTTTAACCTTTAGCATTGAAGAACAAGGAGCATTTGTGCCCTTCTCGCAATTTATTTTCAATTTAAAAAACGGCGCAAACGTTCCTTGCCTTTCTCGGTCACCATCTACTGACTTTCAAAGGATGACTTCGGCTTATCTCAAATAACATATCGTGGATTATCGGTTACTTCCAACTCTGGCATAGCATACACTCGATGCGAATATGCTACAGGGAGTCAACGAGATCACTATCCGACTGTCATTATTTTTTTTAACGAGATGTGTCATGTGGTACCAAACGATCCCTTTTTGATCTATCTGTCAAATTTCTACTACATCCGGTTTCACTGGAAGTGATCAGAATTTTGTTTTTAATGAGATACACTATATATTTTTGAATTTTTAGATGTTCTATACATGATTGCACTAATTTCATGACTCTTTATGCTATTTTGAAAATTTTACAGGCAACTTTAATTTTCATCCAATGAGTTATGTTATTATCTACCTGAAATTGTTCTAACATGCATCAATAATAATTAAAGAGAAATACGTATTTTATTTTTTATTGTTATTTTTTTTGCGTTACAGAAAAATCAACAAATCACAGCGTAATGTACTTTTTTAATGCGAATTTAACGATGTATCACAACACAACATTCATCCTCGTTCTCTTTTGCAATTACTGCTGGAATCAAAATTTTTCTAAAATGTATCTAGTATACCTTGGCAGACTAAATTAAAACAAATGAATAATAAGTACCTAGTGTGGCTTGCAAGTTTGAAAATAATTGTTAACTTAAGTTTTCTTACTGACTTATTCAAGTCAATCAAATTTTAAAATATTTAATTTATAATGGTTTTGTTTTCAAAACATAACTTTAAAAGAGCAACTAGTGTTGACTGTAAAAATTTTTTAAATGAGATGTATGGTTATACAATTAATACAGTCAAATCTGACCGAATTGGATCAGTATTTTCCGTTTTTAATTCTAAAATTTATGAATTCTTTTTCAATCATCCCCTAATTATCGTGAATTTATCACAAGAAAATCGCATTCTCCTCCTATACTATCAGGGTTAATGACTATTGGCTTAATTATTTTAGGGAGTAACTTTAGCCGACGTAGATCTGAACTTCGGAGAAGCAGCTTTAATAGATATAGAGAAAGAATTTGGAGCCAATAAGGCAATTTTTGTAAAAACTGACGTTACTGATATTAATCAATTTGAAGGTAAGTTAACAAATAGATGAATAATTACGTTCAATAGGATTGTACTAAATTATTAGCATAAGAGTATGGCAGAACCGCACTAAATGCGGTTACATAGGAAATGAATAGAACGAGAGATTTTTATAAACAAAACTCCGGACGGGTTAAATTTTTAAAGTGCTCTTTACATTACATTGATTTAATTACATCCAACTAGAATGTAGTAGTTAGAAGAGAGTACAGTATAACTAAAGATAATCGGATTCACAAAAATTAGACAAATAAATAACTATAAAATAAAAAGAAGAATGCACTGAAAGTGGCTACTTTTATATAAGTTAATAATAATTAGTGCCTGCTGAAAGAAAGCAGATACGGAAACGGGATTCGCATATCCCGATAGTATAAAATAAATATTTTATCTCAATGAATACTATCGTCGAGTATTGTGATAGTATAAGAGCTAGCGTGCAATTACCTGACAGATTTGTATCAGATGGAGACATGATTAATCCGTTGCCTTAGAGCATGGCAGACAACTAAAGTGATATATTTCTTATCAGTGGAAACTTAATTTATAAATTAAATTAGTTTAAGGAGTGGGTTCGATTAACATATAGTATATAGCATATATTATATAGCATATAGTGTATAGTAATGTTGTAGAGCAAAAAATTGATAATTTTAAAAGCTAAAAATGCGGTTTACACTTAAAAAAAACAACAATAGACCTTTATTTCAAACTATAAAATTTAACTAACTTTGTTTTACTGCATGAGAAATACGGCTGAGATTGCCATTTGCTTGGTAAGGCAAGTGGATCTGTGCACCTGACTCAGTCGATACTATTCTAGTAAAAACCACAGCCTATGGAATCATCACAAAATATAATCTAGTTTCAGATGTCGTTATATTATATACGTGTACCAAATTTCAAGTGAATTTCTCAATTTTATTTTATCAACCCCTTTAATAATGGAGTGGGGGTGGTGGAGCGGTTGAAAAATGTTATAATAAAATCTGAGGCCTTCGCTTGCCTTGTATAACAAGTCCCAAGTTTCTGTATTGTTACCATTTTGCTTTGCATATTTTCCTCTATTTACCCCCAACCCTTTACCGGGTATGTTGAGAAGTTCCAGATCTCGTTATAACACATATTTGTACAATTTCAAGCCAATATCTTAAACCGTTCCGGAGAAAACGTGCGCACAAAAGAAAGTTACAGACAGACAGACAGAGAGAATTATTTTGTTTTTTTGCTCAAATGGAATTGTTCGGCATTTTTTTTATTTCATAAATCGAAAGTTCAAGTATAAAATAATGGATCTAGAAAAAAATCATATCATTCTCACGTTTAGTGTCTTAAAAACAATGAGCAACATGCATGAATTTTAGAAATGCAATAATTTATTATTTTTTCGTTATATATGTTATATAAGTTGAGAAAGTAATGAAGAAAAGGTATAAAAAAATGTGTAACCTAAATAAACGACTTTGAAATTCAAAATTTTATGGGAACATATCCACGCGACTGAAAACACCACGCTATTGGTCTGAGGGTTGATACACAGTATGTAAGAGTCACAGAAATAAAAATGTTAACTTTTAAGAACTGCAGCTCCTTGGCCATTTTCTAGCAAATATTATGATAGTAATAAATAATAATCGGGTCAACCTGTATATTGTTATGAAATTTTGAATATCATATGTAAAAGTTCTTCTGCAGTCAGTAAAAATACATCATTACGATGTAAAAATACCTATATATTATGGAAATATTCATAATGTCATAGTAAAAACACATGTATAATTTGAAATATTTCTGTTATTACTTGTAAAATTCCCGTTTCAACAAGTGGGAATACGTTAATAATATGTAAAATAACTAATTTGGCATGTAAATATCCATAACTTTGAAGTAAAAAAACATACATGTTATACCATTTTCCTGTCACTGTTTGTAAATATTCCAGAATGCATTTTAAATATACACATTTGGTGTGTAGATTTACATACCATTTATGTACATTTGCAGGTAGGAAGTGACATTTACAACAACTTGTAATATTACAACATATTGTAAAAATACTGTACTAATCATTGGTCACAAGAGTTGCCAATGATTTGTTATGTAAAATTACAAACACTTTTTACAGTGAACAAATTATCACAATAATATTACGGTTAGGTACATATTTTCATAATATTATTATAAAATAATTAGTTTTAATGGGTAAATTTACATCAAAATGATCCTGGCAGCAATATAATCTTGAGGATGACGATAATTCTGCATTTCGGTTGTCTCGTCTCATAGCTCTGCACCATTTCTTCCTAACTTTATCGCGTCTAGGCACATTAAAAAATAACTTTTCTGGAGTTTTTATTGTAGTATTTGTACATTTGGGCACAATACAGTATTTATAGCTACTTTTCTTTGTATTTTCCATAACACAACATAAATAATGTGTACACATTCGCAATCACAATACGTTTTCCGTCGGTGCGATGTGCCCGATGACGTCACACACAAGTAGCGCGGAAACTTCGCCATTTAAATGCAGTTAAATTGACAGCTGCAGTGAATAATTTTTTTAACCTTTAATTAGAACATAAAACAAAAATAAAATACTGGAAAAATAATGTTTTTTAGGGATCTATTCATCTGTGATGTTTAAAAAAATATATGCATTTTGCTCATTACAAACATCCACCTCGCGAACATTGGGAGTAGCCAGGCGGTCGCCGAGTCTATGCGTATAGTACGCATAGACTCGGCGACCTCATTCGACTCGATGCTGTTCAGTTGTTATTATCTATATACTTATGGTGTTGATCTGCGCCCCTCTAAAATTGCAGATCAGATCTATTAAAGGCTTTTCGTGGGGGGCGGTGTTTTGGCGGCCGGTGTCATTCAATTCGGGAATTAATTCTACATTGTTTAGGATTCATTCGGAGGCGTTCTTTTTAATAGTTTTTGAGTAATTAACTCGCAAAAGTCGGCTATCTCTCTCGCCTCTTAAATTTAGGAATAGGCAGAGTATATGATTTGGCGAAATGTTACAAAATGTCAAAATATGACGGCCGAATTTTCGATTTTTACGAAAATAGCCATACTTCTTCCCACAGACCTAGCCGAAATTCCGATTACCACTGTGACGCTTACGATGTCGATAAAATGCCAATCTTCTTTTTTAAATATAGACCAATATCGATACTCCACTACGAGTATTAACTTACATATGAGCGTTTAAAGATTACTAAGATACTTCTAAAAAAGGCATTATTTGCTCGCTCTTGCAGTGCCTAATTTCCGAATTTCCCTATACAATTTGGTATCAGGAGAAAGAGCCAACCTTGTTCTTTCCAGGGAGATCTAGAACGTACTTCCATTCAACGTATTTACTTACTTATGAATTTTTTAAGATTCAATGTTTTCCAATTTTTAACAAAAATGTCATCTTTCGTTCGCAGGTGCCAAGCCGGATTTCCGATTTTGCCCCTTCACTTTGGTATAAGAACAAAGCGCCACCCTTACTCTTTCCATAGACATCTAAAACGGCCTTCAGCTCCACTTATTTACTTACTACTGAATGGCTGTTAGTGGTCGCGGTAGATTACCGAGTTTAAAGTTGCCTATAATGACATCATAAACAGGCGCACTGTTTTTGCAACTATTACTAATTTCAACGCCATATATCTCGAGAACGGAAAAACTTAATAATATGAAATTTGCGGTGCATAATAAGAATGTCGACTACTATATAAAAACCATATAAAATCTCGATGTTTCATGACATTCTAAACCTATTTCAACAAAAAAAAAATGAGAATTGTTTTACGATTACTATAATTCCAATCTACTACATGGATGTGGAAGTAAAATATGTAGATACTGCATTTATTATGTAATGTTTATATTATATTCAACAACATTATATTTTCTAGATGCATTTAAGAAAACGGTAGAGAAATTCAACAACATTGATATTCTTATAAATAACGCTGGAATACTAAATGACGCAGTATGGGAGAAAGAAATAGCGCTAAACGTGGTAAGTACATCTAAAGATTTATGTATTTATCATTTACAATATAAAAGCACTCCACACGATTCTCCTCCTTTGAATGATAATATAATTTCTGAAGCACAAAACATCCCATTCTACCACTTCATTAGTTCCAACAAATTTCCTAAACTTCTTACAACTCCCTACGAGAGAAAATATGCTATTAAAACCAGCCTAACCAAAACACACTGAAAATACTGTAACAAAAGTTACGTTAAGTACGGCCCTGTCGAGTATTAGCGGCCGGTGTTTTGGCATTGCAAGTCTCGAGAATATTCCATGGCGACAATACAGTTTATTGAAATAAAGAGTAATCGTTAAATAGCTATCTAAACCATTTTTTCCCTTAGTTTTGTTCAGATTGTTAGGGCCGGATACATGCCCATTTAACGTAGTTTATTAGAGATCGACGGGTTTAAGAGTCACATGCAAGTCATAAATAGTCTTCTAAATTTTGTTATGTTCGAACAAATCATTTACTGAAAGTCGAGGAACCGAGGCTAGACAAATACATGGTTAAAGATGATAAAAAGGCGCGCTGGGGGGGGGGGGGGGTCTAGGCAGATTTCAAAAGTACATCAATGGATTCGGAGAAGGTCCTAGAAAACACATGGAAGATCGAGAGTAGTAGTTTACGGGCGGACTCATAAATATGGTTATTGGTTCGTAAACATTCCCCTATCTTCTGTACAATAGACAGGGACCAGTCTGGTTTTTTTGTCCTTTGTAAGATGATACAACAAGGGTTTTTTTCACCGGACTGGAATAACTTAGCTAGCTTAGATATACAATAGTTTAAATTGTTAAAAGGATGTTTTATATTTAGGACACTATTTCAGTACTTCATTTTTTTACCAGCAGAGAACGCCAACTCCCAGGAGGCGATTAAGTAATAGACAGGGGCGGGTCACATACCATTGGTTAGGATAACACCAAAGTACCGCCCTACTCCACCCAAAAAGAACCGACGAGGGTGAAGCGTCAATTTAGAAAAAACACTTTTGGTTCAGTTCTCGAGTATGGTAAACGTGTCCTATTTTCTAAGTAGGGGTAATCATTTTTTTGTGTCATCGGGTTTATTGATGTATTTTGGGTTTTTGCACTAAATATCAACTTCTCGTCATTAGAGTTCAAATTAAACATCACCTCTTTCGAAGTGTCACTGGCAATTGGCGTTTTCTGCCCGAGTTTATAAAATTTAGCCTTCAGAAATAACTAACCTCACGTCCATTAATGATATTTATTGTATTTTTGGCCCTTCTGGCAATCAGTTTAGGTTTTACGATGAACAGTTCTTCCATTAGCGAGGTCACTTTGCACTTAAGAACAGGACTACGGTCCCATTGGCCTATTTTCGTATTTGTTTAACTTTAAGTGTATTTTCTTTGTTTAAGTGTTAATTATTGTTATGTTTTCAAACCGATTATTTTCGTGTTCCTTTTTATGTATAAATAGATTAAGTGTGGTTAGATTTTCGTGTTTTATTTAATTACTAAAATAATGGAAAGTGGTCATCGAAGTTAGATCATCGTGGTGAACCAGCAGGCGTGACAAAGAAAATTGGGGTGAGTTTGAACTATATCTTTTTAAGTGTACCCACACATTTCTGTGAAAGGACCTCGTATATACGAGATTCATACATTGGGATATATACGTGGCCCCATAAGCAGAGGGACTGTGAGTATAACCTTAGAGAAAGACCCGCTGGGAATGAATGAGTATTCCTTGGTAGCCGCGTATAATATAAAATTGATCTCATTTGAAAGGGGTACATTTCACGGATATAATCAATAAATATAATAATCCCCAGAGTAGTGTAAACAGGGTAAGTGGGGCTATTATTACAACTGGCGCAGTCTAAAAGGATTTTGTTAAGAATATCAATTGCACGTTCAATTAGAGTTAAATTATTGAATCAGGGCATTTTTTAGAATTTTTCAAAATTCGTCTTATCAAATAGGAACCTACCCCAAAAGTAAAATAGTACAGTTTTTGTTGTTGTTTTGTTTTAAATATGCGGGAAAAGCAATATTTTGTTCTGCAAAATTAATAAGTTATAGTAATTAAAACAATCGTACCTTTGTCTGATGTATTTGAGAACATGCCTTCTCTCTAAGAAATATTTATTGTAAGTTTATCAGGAGGACCGATTATATTAAGCTTTCATACCAAGGAATATTCGAAATCAAACGAGGGTTATTGACACTGTTATCACCTGTCGAGAAAGTGTATTTCACAATGGACAATTCATGGAGTTATATAGTTATAGTAATGACAAGTTGTTGGTTCAGGGGTACGACTATCGTATTAAAACAGGGTAAGTGGGGCTATTATTACAATACTTAAAAAAACTTGTAACACAAATTGCAATTGCCCGGAAATAAAGAAGAAAAAATCCACTAAATATCTAGGTGTCATTATTGATCAGCATCTGAGTGGGAATGATCATAACAATTTTATAGCAATTAAACTTCGCAATGTCTTTCATAAATTTCATTTCTTAAAATCCATTGTATGCAATAAACTAGTAATGATTCTATACAACGCCTTAGTCGAGTCTATACTGGCACGCAGGATTAATTTGTCAAATCCGGGAAAGTAGCAAACGCTTGTATACATAAAACATATTCTACCCTAGTCTATTTTCAATCGGAAAACAATTAAATAAAAGTCAATGTCGATAGTAGAATTGTTTAGCACTATAACAAATATATAAACATGACATTGACCAGTATAAACTTCTGCTAAACAAGCAATTGCAAAATATGTTATATTGAATAATCAAAACAAACCGGGGTTCCTTGAGTTCCGACGACGTTCGGACTCGGTTACCGTCAGTAGCGCCAATATTTTCTACTGTAGTTTTCGATCTCGGATGATTAGGGGTCGAGCTTGAGCTCTTTGCCCCAACCATCGCTGTAGATCGTAATGGGTGGGCCTGCTGTTTTCATCAAACCCCCCCCCCCCGTAAATGCGGACGGCGAGGTTAGCAGACCACCCCTGGTCCTGGCTGTTGGAAATTGCTGGCTGGGTCGTTTCTTCTGGCGCTCTTCTGTTTTGGTTTTCTTCCTTCGCTGCCATGTCGGCTCCAGGGAGCGTCTTTCGTCTGTCGTGAGAGGAATTGGCTGTTGCCTAGACCTCTCGGAGTTTGGAAGGAGGTTTAGGGAGTTTGACTAGTTGGAAGCCAAGGGTGCCAATTGGCATCATGTGCTCCAAGTTCGTCCGAAAGGAAGGTTGGGCTGTGTAGCACAAGGATTGTGTTCAGCCAAAGACGCGTTCTTAGCCACTGAGGCCGGCACGGGCTAAGGGTAAGGACACCAAGCTGGGTGTTTGCTAGGTACCCCCGGGATCGGGTAATTGGGTGTTTTGATCATTGTCTCCTTGTGGCGTGGCTTGAAGATCGTGCTGAAAGAGATAAAGGGTTAGCTATACTTACCAGGATCTTTAGCTTTGGTCTCTTGTGCCTCGGAGCGTCGTTGGGGCCATACTCAGTCGCCTGTCTGATCAGCGGATTCCCATTCTCTGCAGCACGGGCGTTCTGTTCCGGATGACTTCATTTACTGGGGTGTAGTCCAGGTCTTTGAAGATGTTGGCGTTTATGACAAACCATGGTGCATCCAAGGCACACCTAAGTGCGACGTTTTCCACGGCTTGTATCCTCTTCAGATAGGTGGCTGCTTGGTATTCCCAGACAACGGAGGCGTAGGTCAGAACAGGTGCAATGAGAGTTCTAATAAGCGTGGGCTTGTTCCTCAGGTTGTGTTGGCTCTGTCCCCCTATCATAGGGTAGAGTAGAGTCGTCCTCGTCTTTGCTTTCTGCATTATAGCTTCCGTGTTCTGTCTCCACGTCAGCTTCGATCCACGATAACGCCAAGGTACTTGACGGTATCGTGCCATTGGATGTTCTCACCGTTCATGGAGACATGTCCTGTGGGAGTTTGCTTCCTGGCTCTCTTGAAGAGGATGGCTTCGTTCTTCTCCGCGTTGACTTTTACTCTTCCAGAAGGGATGCTGCTTCCGGGAGGATGCAGGTGGCAAGTCTTGCACTCTATGATCTTGCGATTATGGCCGTCTGAGTAGAGCGCCAAAGAAGTCCTCGCGGTTTTTGGCATGTCGGAGGTGTAGATGATGAACAGATGAAGAGAGAGTACCGATCCCTGCGGTACACCTGCTTCCGTCGGCCTGTAGTTCGATAGTTTGTCAGCAATCTTCACTCGGAGTTGCCTCCGATGAAGGTGGGATCTCACCAGCTTGACGATGCCAACAGAATAACCCATCGGCAGCATCTTCGCCAGGGAACCTTCGTGCCAAACCCTATCGAGGATCTTGGCTATGTCTAAGAAGATCGCACCCGTGACTTGTCGATTGTTGAAACCATCCGTGATGCACTCCATTAGACGAAGTACTTAGAGCTCGGTGGAATGTTCTGTTCGGTAGGCAAACTGCTCACCTGCGATGATCTGGAGCTCGTCGGTCAGGGTCTCTTCAGGATGATCCTCTCTGCCACTTTACTCATCGCCGATAGAAAACTGATGGGCCTGTAACTACAAGGAAAGGTTAGATTCTAACCTGTTTTGGGAATCGCGATGACGTCTGCTTTCTTCCACTTATTGGGGAAATAACATAGTCTCAAGATGGCGTTGATGATGTCCACCATTATTGGCACTCCTTTGAGGGGTAGCTTCTTCAGTACCATGTTACCCATTCCGTCATACCCCGGCGCTTTGCGGGATTCGAGGCTTCTCAGGATTTTCCTGATTTCATGAGAAGTCGGAGGGATTATTTCTTCATCCGTCTTTGTCGTCGATCTGGTTTTCCCTACACTGCAGTTCCAAGCTATCAGCAAAATCCTCCGCTTTTTCCTGTCGAGTGTAGACAATAGCATTCCGTGGATGGGTGGGACTGGTTTTCGCTTGGCAAGCAGAGCCTTCTGGGTAGTCCACATGATTCTGTCCTGAGGGCCTAGCTACTCTAGGTGACGTTGCCACCTATTATGCCTGTGTTCTTGCAGGGCTTCTTTAACTCTTCGAGTTAGTTGGTTGTATTCTCTTCGGTATTCAGGGAGTCTCGTTTTCTGCAGTTTCTTAACACTCCTTCTGCCGCGAATGAGCTGAATGGTACCTTCAGGAATTTCTCCCATCGGCATTGCAACTCTTCTCGTTACAGTTTCCGTCGTGCTTTCCGTTAGCGCTGCCTGGATGTGGTTTTTCAACATGATGGAGCCTCTTCTACTTCTTCCTCACTATCGATTCTGGGAAGGTGTCCAATGCTCCTTTGCAAAATTGCTCGTAACTGTTCCCACTTCGTTCTTCTCTTAGTGAAAGTTTCCTCTTCAGGGACACCATCACCTAGTTTTAGGAAGATTGGGTTGTGATCCGAGGAGTTTTCAGTTTGTGTTTGAAATTCGACAGTGAAGGTCATCTCGTTGAGCAAGGCTATATCCAGCACGTCGGGTCTTCCGTTGTCAAATGTCGTTTCTTCTGGACCTAACGCCTGTATGTCATGATGATCCTCTAGGAATCGCAGCATCTTCCGTCCATGGGTATTAGTGAGTCTGCAATTCCAAACTGGTGATTTGGCGTTGAAGTCTCCTATAGCCACCGTCTGGGTACCCCGTGTTATGGGGGCTTCCAGGGCATGGTTTAGGAGAGGACGTTGATGTGCTTGGTAAAGGGAGCTATTTTAAGTGGGCCATTTCGTTCCGTTGAAACTACTATGGCGATGGCTTCCATGTTTTCCAGTTGAATATCAATCAGAAGTCTATATCTGTCCGGTTGTTTAAATTTCGCGGTGAAAAATCAGCATCTGTACCAATCTGTCTTCCATAATTATCAAACTAGAACATTAACAAATAAATCACTGAAAGTTCTCTTTCAAATTAAATCGCATACTCAGAGACATATAACATATTTTGCTCCTCAATTTTATAATATCCTGCCCGTCAAAATTAGACTCTTCACAAATAAAATTAAAAAAATTAATATACAGTGTGTCTCGTCTCAAGTGGACACACCTTGATATTTCGGTTAATATTCGACAGACTGATTTCAAATTTTTCTCAGTTATGAAACTCTTTATTGCGCATCTTTTCATAATTTTCAATATATTTTCAATTGTCATACCAACGTACCGTATCCACTCAAAATTGAGATTTTTCTTTATTGTAGTTAGTGTTAGAAATACAGCAAAAATTTATTAAGAAATCTTGTTCAGAACCAAAAAATATATCTAGCTATCATCAAAATATGAGAATTTTGGTTATTTACGAAACTTTTGCAATAATCCAAAAATTTACTTTTTAAATCGTACAGAGACTTTAACAAAGATTGCCGTGGAAACTAAAAGTATTTAAAATCAGATTATTATAAATTTAAATACAGTAATTAAGTAAATTAAATGTAGCGCTTTTCAACTAAACCACCATCAATAGCAAGTTTTGAAAATAATCAAAATTCTCAGATTTTGATAAAATTTGGCATCTAGGTATATTTCTTGATTCTGAACAAGTTTACCCAATAAATTTTTGCTGTAGTTCTAACGCTAACTAAAATAATGAAATATCTCATTTTTGAGTGGACACAGTGTGTTGGTGTGGGAACTGAAAATATATCGAAAATCATGAAAAGATGCACCCTGAAAAGTTTCATAGCTGAGAAAAATTTGAAACAAATTTGTCGAATAATATCCGAAATATAAAGGTGTGTCCACTTGAGACGGGACCCACTGTAGAATGTAAAAATTTTATAAGAAATAATTACAAACTTTTCATCAGTCTTTTCTAAAATCTATCTATAAAGACATGTTTGCTGTTGCTTTATATTATTCCAATAATAACAACAATATTTTTAATTAAGCTACGTGTATAAAAGTGAATTATTAATAATAAGTTGTACAAATTAATTTTACATCTAAAAATGTTGAAGGGCCATGCATGACACAAGTGTGTTCTCTGATTCGCTTTAGATGCAATATAGTGTCCAAGATCCTTTATTAAATCCTAATATGTTCAAATTTATGTCTTATGTTATATGTTCGAAATAAAATTTGAATTTGAATATCCAACGTAATTATTACTACAATATTGGTGCTTCAATTCAAAATAAAATAAGATGGATTCGAAAGTGAAATCAGTTCATTCACCAAATTATCTTTAGAACAACGTTGAAACTTCAACAAACACTGATGTCAGGATGCTAACAGTAACTTTGGTAAGACATAGAATACATTTAAACATTTAAACTGACACAAAATGATACATTCACTTTTGCGCAATGTCAAAGATAGTGAAGATTTTATAGATAACTTTGAATATCCTCTTCAGGGATTTAATGTTTAAATACTTTATACGCAATCTTTGATGGAATTTCAGATGACTGAATAAAAAAAATACATCGTTTCATTTAAAAAACACTAGCTGACTTTCAAATGACCTTGAAACTAATTACCTAATGATATCGTTAGCTAGTAGACTTCTAGAAACTGGGAAACTTTTATATGAAGCATTTCTTTTTATGAAACGTGTAGATTTTGAGAAAATTTGTGAAGGGTATTTTTTAGTCGAACTTATAGTTTAGCCAGATGTTTTATTTTTTAGAATGGAGTTATTCACGGGATGCTTCTAGGCTTGGACAAATATTTGCCAAAATACAAACAGGGACCTGAGGCAGTCATAGTTAATATATCTTCAACCTGTGGTGTTGAAGGATATGCACATATCCCCATATATTGTGGTACCAAGTACGCAGTACTTGGCATGACAAAATCTTGGGGCAATCCTTATCACTATGAAAGGTCTAAAGTTAGAGTTGTTGCTCTGTGTCCAGGAGTTACGGAAACGCCTTTAATTTTTGATATGAATGGACGAAACCTGGGAGAACAGTATCAGAAATATTTAGCAAACAATTCTTCAGGTTGGCTTAGACAAGAGTAAGTTTCTATTTACAATTTACCATTACTTTAAAAAATAACCACATGAAACACTAAATAAACAAATTAACTGTAACGCTCACTCTTCGTTATACGCTATAAGTTAATTTGTAAATTTAAATTATGCATGCCGCTATTTTGTAACGTGCATCTTTTATAAAAGCAAGCGCTACTAGTCCGTGATTATTTGAATTTAAATCCTATGGGTTATGCATGATAAATGTTTAACCAATAGCGGGCGAGTCTATAACTAGAGAAGGGGACGTTTACGCGGCTCAGTTTTGCCCGAGGCTAGATCATAAGGTGGATTATTGAAGATTACTTCGATAAAATTAAGCGAATTGTTGAATTTGACATCGACCTAATTTGTTTAGTGTTCAGAAGCATTTAGTGCCCTAAAAGTACAAGTTACTTTAAGTTCAGTCCAGTTTAAATGTGAATTACATTTTGGTACAGTTAAATGTCGAGTATCGTAATTTCGTATTAATTTCGTCGGCAGTAAAACCCGAGTATTTCCTATTCTTTTGGTTATGATAGTATGCAACTTGACGTACAGTAAAATCCTGCATATCGTTGAATAATACTCGAGGATGTTTGTTAAATCTGAAGTACGTGTTAGAAACGTTGCATTTCAGACAAACCTGTTGAATGAATGAAGAAATAATATAATTAATAGTTAAGTTAAATATAGTCAGTGCATTGTGGTGAGCTTATAGGCTCCGTAAATTTATTAGTGATTTAACAGCCTTTCCGAAACGATAGGAACATCCCGCCATTTTGGTTCTACGCCATATGCAATAATTTGGTGAGACAGAAAATTCGTATTTAGTGATAACTGTTTCGATTGTTCGTTAACGGACCTCAGTGCCGTCGCGCGATCGGGGCACATTTAATTCTAAATTGCTTTCAATATGATAAAGCCTTTTAAATAACTTGTGTGTTTAATATCATTTATTTTTATTAGTATAAACACTTTGTTTAATAATGTTTAGCCCAGTAACTTTGTAGTTAATATTTGTTAAAACTTTTATTTCATGTTACCCACAGGGGTTACTGCTATGCTTATCTTTGTTTAATTTGCCTGCCCAATTTTATGTTAAGAGCCATTTTTAAGTTGCTACCTTGTTTTAGATTTATCAACCGCAAGCATTGTTAGAATTTAAGTTTCATCAGTTGCTAATATATAGCGGAAATAACACCGTTACCATATATTTTTTAGTATATTTGTTGAGAATCAATTAAACTTGATGTTGTCGAGTTCATTAGTTGGTTACCATAAGTTTATTATAGTAAATGTGTTTATCAAATTAAACTTCTGTATTTTGTAAATGATTTTCTCTTAATTTATTGTTTTTATTACAATTCCGTACTTGCATTTCTTGATAGGTTATTTTTCATTAATTTAAACCGTTTTTTCTCTGATCCCTTCGGCGAATGACATAAAGCCAGGGCTGGCGCCCTTCTACCTTTTGTGCTACTTTAAGTATTTTAACGTATGTAACAGTTGTAGTAAGCCTGTGGTGATAATCAACTATATTATATTCTGATTGAGTAAATTGACTGTCAGAACATTGCTCACCCCAAGAGATGGGTTTCTATCATCGGCTTTAGGAAATTTCGAATTTATTATAATATAACCCCGAGCAATAGAGGTTATATAACAAGTAAATGAAGTATATCATTGTTAACCTACGTACTGAGTATTACTTGATAATGTTTTATAATGACTGAAAAGAAACTCGACCAAACACGACCAGGACTATAAGAAAATGCGGTATACGTTGTTTGGCAAAACTATCGAATCGTGTGAAGTTGCTTATACAGGGCGGACCATCAATAATAGGCCAAGCTTCAGGGGTACATTCTTTGGACCAAAATATGAGGATGTAATCAAACATGCTTTAGTAAATTATTGCTGTGGAAAAATTTCAATATTTTTTCTCTTTTTTTTACGAAATGTTGCACTTTTGACTATAAAATCTCATGCAGGAGTCATTTCTACATAAAAAATGTACACTTGATAGAAGTTGATAATTCCAGCCATTAATTAACCATAGGAGTTGGAAAATTTTCTAAGTGAGAAAGGAGAGTTAAACATTAATAAAATATATCTACATATTTTGAAAGTAGATATCAGAACCTACAATATCAGCTTAAGAACGTTTACATTGGTGCCCAATACAATAAATTATACCGATTTCCCCTATTTCTAATTCCACTCTCTTGAAGTTAAGACACGTCAAAGATAATATTTTCAAAATCAATCCGCATCACCTACTTATAAATACCTCTAGCTCTAATTTGTTACATTTTCACATAAATTGCTTTATTTCCGAAAATATTTTTTGGTTTAAAGAAGTAATTTGGTTTCTTTGCTTATTTGAAATTTTGAGGTTAAATATCATTATTTTGACATCGGGCTTAAACAGATTGATATATAACGTTACTATAGACAACTTTTATCACAAACATTTTTCATTACTTTTTTCGCCTCTTCCTATTAAGTGACTAGAAAGCAGCAAATTTTGGAAATCCACAGTTAATATTGACATTATTTTATTTTTAGACCTCAACATGTAGCAAAGGAAATGATAAAAGTAATTCAAGCAAGTCCGGGTGGATCTGTATGGTTGGTTGAAGGAGGTGACTCGGCGTATGAGATTCCCACTCTCGAGAGAGAAAAAATCGAAAGAAAATATCTAAAAGTAAACAATTAATTTTCCATGAAGGGATCAAACTCTACACTTTTAAGCGAAGACTTACAGCAACCTGAATTTATTTCATATTTATATAATTTTAATGAATACATTTTTATTATTTGTAAGTAAAATTGTTTAACACAACAATGCCATATTCCAAACAATCCATATTTGCATTTTTTTATATACACGAAATGTCCGCATTCCCCTTTATGTGCTAATTCTACAATCTACAGACAAAAATAGCAAGAAAGCTTCCTATAAATGTGTGTCTGATAATCATTCTTTAGGAAGCTACGGTCCTGTGCGAATATCGCCGAAGTATACTGATTATCTCACAAATACTTTGCAACAGCTAATTGTGCAAAATGTTAATTAAACATGTGTCCGCAGTCGGCCATGTTCGCATTCGGCCGTGCCTTACTGCAACTTCTACTAGTTTTACTTGCACGTCCGCATATGACTGTTTTTATTCGTTTTATAGAAAATAGTTTCAAAATTATTCTGTCAATGAACGATTCTATCCTAATTAAATAGATGCCTAACAGAATATGAACACGGAAATATTTTATGTGACGTATGTTACGAAGCAACCTGTTTCTTTAGAGACTTTGTGTTCTGACAGTCAGCTGAGTTCGGTCGCTCTTAGACGAGCCGGTAAATCGCAGAGACGGCTCCCTGAAATGCGCAAGCGCGTCATTATTTGTTTTGGCGCTTTAATTTGACATTGCTGCTGTTTCTTTTTGTTGGTTATGAATCAGTTTCATTTTCCTTGAACAGGAATACGCTGTTATTTGACATTATCTTTTACGTTTTCACAAGGTGTTAACATGCCAGTGCCACTGAAGTGTAAATATTGTGAAACTGTATTTACAGTGAGAAAAAACTTAAATCGGCATTTAAAAAATATTCATCAAATAAAGGAAATACCTATTATCTCTTACGAAGCAAATGTTTACAACAGTAAATGCTTAGAAGGCTGCAATGCCTCTTTTAAGAACATCGGGGACTTACGAACGCATTTAAAAGAAGATCACAGCTTTGATTTTAAAACAGATAAATGGACTGTCACAAATTTTAATGGTAATAAATTTCCTATATATTTTTTCAATTTAAACTGATTTAAGTATTTTTAGAATTTCAAATTTGGTTGGATGGGCACTCGAAAGAATATAATGTGCAATATGTCTTCAGCAACGCATCTAAAACGGCAGATAAAGAAACGTTGTATTTCTACTGCAATCGCAGTGCAAAATATAGATGTATGTATAGTATTTTATTTGGCTTTATAATGTAATTAACATTTTTTTAGCTTCTGATAATGATCATCAGACAAAAGTTGCAAACAGTGTCAGCCGCAAAAGGAAATTAAAAAGTCAGGGATCTTGTAAATTAAACAATGCTTGTACAAGTTCAATCACAGTTGAAAAGTGTAATAAGACACAGCATTGCTCAGTAAGCTATGTTCAAGCACATTATGGACATGCTATTGAATTGCAGCATGTTTGTATCTCTAAACAAGATCGTTTAACCATAGCAGCCAAACTTACTGATGGGGTAGGAGTCTTAAGGTAAATAACATTTTTGTAATATACAAGGTATTGTCAATGGATATTTTTCAGAATCTTGGATACGAAAAGAAATAACTTGTCAATAGAAACTTTAAAAAGGGATGATTTATTAACCAGAGAAGATATAAAAAATATAAAAACTTCTTATAACATTGACATAAATGATGGAGTACGTCATAGAAATGATGTTGTAAGTGTAGAACTGTGGATTGAAGAATATAAACAAGTTGGAAATGCAACTTTAATTTACAAAAAGCAAGGAGATGACCATTTATTTTAGAAAAGAATGACTTTTGCCTAATTTTTTTCAATAATTCTCAGGAATATATGTTAAAAACATTTGGGAAGAACACAGTTTGCGTTGACAGTACTCACGGTTTGAACGGTTATGACTTTGAGCTTACAACGGTTATGATCATAGATGAATTTGGTGAAGGCTTCCCCGGAGCATGTGTGTTCACAAACAGAAAGGATACACTTGTTCACGAATTCTTTTTTGAGCAAATAAAATTAAAAACGGGGATAATTTCCACAAATACATTTATGAGCGATATCACGTCTGTGTTTTATAATGCATGGAAGAAGGTCATGGCACCTGCCAAAAATCGTTTGTTTTGTGCATGGCATATAGACCATGCATGGCGAGCAAATTTAAACAAAATCCGCAATTTAGAGAAAAGAGGTGTAATTTATAAGTTATTAAAGGTATTGATTTCTGAATTAAACGAAACGGAATTTTTAAAAGAATTAAACAAATTTGTGAAATTGTTAGATGATGATGTTGAAACTAATATGTTCGGTGACTATTTTAAAAGTTATTACTCTAGTAATGTCGAGCAGTGGGCTTACTGCTATCGAAAAAATTGTGGGATAAATACAAATATGCATATAGAGTCCATGCATAAAGTTGTTAAATATATCTATTTAGACGGTAAAAAAATTAAACGACTTGACAAAGGACTTCATGCTATATCGAATTTTATCAGAAATAAAATTGTTGATAGGTTAATAAAAAATATAAAGGGTAAGAACACATCTCATATCTCGAAAATTGATCAAAGACATCAAATTGCAAAAAAGAGTTCATTTGTGGTAAAATATAATGAGAGTGATAAAACTTGGATGGTTAATAATGAAGAAAATAGCTATAGTGTTTCAGAAAATGATTTACAAAGTGCTTGTTGTCCATTGAAATGTTCATTGTGTGATATATGTTTACATATGTATAAATGTACGTGTGTGGATTTCTATGTCAGAACTACAATTTGCAAGCACATTCATTATATTCATATAAATTGTCGAGCAGATCGTGATAATGATGCTAATGAAAGTGCTATTACATCAAATCCAAATTTAGGTAATCACGAATTGGCACTTAATGAAGAAGTAGAAACTCATTTAAAAACTTTGGCGAGCAAAAATGTAAATAGTAATGGTAACAATAAGACTTCACATGCAATTAAACAAAGATGTAATCAAATAAGCCAACTCGATTTATCTAATGTTGATCAAAATAATTTATCGCATATGTTAAAAACTTTCGATAATGCTTATTATCTTATAAGAAATGAACAAAACAATGGCAGGGAAAATTTTGAAGGAAATTCCAAAAGCGTTTATGAACCTCCGAATAAAAAAATAAATAAACAATTAACGTTTCTCTCAACAAAAAAGAAGAAGAAGAAACCAATGGCCACAATTTCAAAACCAGATGGATTAGAAACCACAAATTTAAAAAAATGTTTACTAGGTGAACTTTTTATTTCTAATGATTCGGCGAACGATCACAATTATTAGAAACAATATATTGTAAACAAAAGCAATCCATTCCAGGAGGAAATCATGTCAACTGAGGCAAATGTAAGTGGTGAAGGACAAATGGTTTCAGGTACTTTTTTATATCCTCGCCTATCTCAAATACTACTATCATAAGCAACCATAACACTATTAATAAAAATGTTTGCCACATAGCAAAAAGCAATGTACATGTTAATTCTAACTTAAATCAAAATACTAAAAACTTTGTAAATCTTAGTAGTCAAAGGATTGAATTGTTGCATTTAAATATACAGTGTATGTCAAACAAATCAAATGAGTTTGATGCATTCTTGGGTGAATATAATTTCGATATATTATGTTTAAATGAACACTGGATGACACGAGACACTATTCTCGGAATAAACTTACATAACTATGTTCTTATATCATACTTTAGTAGAAAAGTTGCTATACATGGTGGTGTTGTCATATATGCCCGCAGAAAATATAACTTCTCCCCATTAAATCAAATTAGCGGTCTATCTGAAGAAATCAATTGCGAACTATGTGCTGCGGAATCCCCTGACGTAATCGTCATGACGGTCTATAGATCGCCAAATGGGGACTTGGAAATTTTCTCTAGAAAAACTCACGCGCTCTAGATATCCTAAGGAGGAAAAATAAAATGATAATTGTAACCGGTGATTTTAACGTCCAATTCAATACCGATAAGAAAGACGTGCATCTTGTGACTAATACTTTTAGTTCATTTGGAATGACAGCCCTAAACTCGGAAAAAACTAGAAAAGATAACTGCCTTGACAATATATTCGTTGACGTAGAGCTAGGCACGTGTAATGTAGGAATAGTTAACACTAGGTTATCAGATCACCTAGGTATCAAATTAGAGTATAGACAAGTGAGTGTTAAAAAGGCCAAGACAAGAATAGACTTTAAACCTATAACTGAGACAGGTCTATTTTCCTTACACAACTACTTGAGTAATGTTTGCTGGGAGTTTGTTAAAAATCCAAATCTGTGCGTAAATCAAAAATTTAAATACTTTCTGGAAATAATAACAGAATCTATAGAAGCCTCATTTCCAGAAAAATCTAAATTAATAAATAAAAATTCACTCTTTAAATTAAACTGGTTCACCGATGAACTTAAAGAAAAAAGAAATATGCTACATTTGTTGCAACATTGTTACAATAGAAACCCCACGGAATATTTGCGTGCTACTGTAAAGCAACTAAAATACAGCTACCATAGGGATTTGACGAATGCAAAGAAAACGGCTCATGATAATTTTATCCTAAATTCAAATAACCAACAAAATGCGATGTGGAGAATAATACAAAATAATAGGAACCAAAACTCTGAAATCAATTTACATCCTAATGAATTAAATGAATATTTTACTAATATTGCTGATAATATAGTAGGTAATCTCCCTTCATGTGAATTAAAATATAATGACTACTTAAATAATGTAAATTCGAAAATTCCTATACAAAATTTCAATTTTTCAGAGGTAACTTATAATGAAGTCTCTGATATAATCAGCAATCTCAAGAAAATCAACAGTAGTGATCCCTACAATATTAACATGAAAATTTTAACAACAATGAAATACATAATAATAGTTCCCCTAACAAATCTCATTAATCTGTGTATTAGAGAAGATATTTTTCCAGACGTATTAAAAATTTCAAAGTTCAAAAAATTGTATTTATAGTGTTCCGTGTGAGTGCGGAAAACATTACGTAGGTGAATCATCTAGACCTTTCAACGTAAGGCTCGGTGAACATAGAAATTACGCTAGAAAGGGAGAATTTGAAAAATCCAAAATTTGTGAACACGCGTGGGATAATAATCATAGAATTAAATGGGACTCGGCGAAGATTTTGGAAAAAGAGAGCAATGGAACTAAAAGAAAACTTAAAGAATCCGCGATTATTTTATTAAACGAGGATAGATGCGTTTCTAATTATTCAATAGATTTTTGTACTAGTTGGTTGCCCATCCTTAGAGACGAAGTAAGTAAAAATAAGATAAATATAATTTAATGTCTCACGTGACTATGGAAATACATAAACAAAGAACTGTCATGCTTGACGGCCAAAAAAGTTTTGAGAACGGAAGTAGATTCTCTTCCGAAACGTTAACTACCTATAGCTTTGATTTTCAGTTTTTAGTTCATAACATTGTTCTAGTTTATATATTTTTAGGTGTGAGACTTTTTGAAACAGTCAAGTACTCAAGAACCAACCTCTGTCTGATCCGTTTGGCGCAGAGGTTTTTTCATTAAAATTTTTAAATATTTTTCAGTGGCAAAATACCCAATAAAAAGTAAGAAAAGTAATACCTATCTACAAAAAAGATTTACGCCTCGTGTCGATAGGACAGTGTTGTCGATTTGGCCTCTAATTTGGAAATGTAATAATTAAATAATTCATAAATGAATAAGAGTTCATAGTTTCTTGATTTACGTAATATGAGTTCATTTTGAAAGGAATATAAAATGCTATCAAATTTCCATCGAAAAATTCCTAAAAGTTTTGAATAAATAATATGTAGGTATAGAGAAAAATACATATTTTTTGATAGCATAAAGAAGTCTCGATTCGTACTTGTACATTAGTACTCCGTCTAGGACCGACATGCGACACCGCGAATTTAGCTTGCCTTAGTTTTCTTGTTGTATGTAGAGGATACAAGATTTCTAAACAGAGTTCTCTACGACTTCAATAAATTATCAGAAGATGGCGATGGGCGTACGATTTGTACGGAGTATGGTGAAAATGAATTTTTTTCCCTAAAATTTACACTTTTAGATTAATTACATTAAGTATCATTATATTAATATAACATAGAGTCACACATTTGTTTTATATTAGTGTTTAAACATAAATACAAAATGAACAACATACTGAAATACATGTCTTCCACTCCGTGTTTTATATCACCAAACCCTGCCAGTTATTCTTTATGAGTATTAATTAGTATTACCTACTAATCTTTGTTACAATAACTTAACAACGAAGCAATTTTGAAGAGTTTGCAAATTTGAAAAGGCTTTCTTTTTAAACAACGAACAAAAATGTCAGTGTTAGTTATTTTATCTAAGTTATGTTGGTATTGAACTATTGAACACTAACGTCACTAACAGCTTAACTGTTAGAATTGGTACAGCTCTTACAGAGTAATAGAGCCAATTATTATCCACGCTATAGACAAACACTGGAACTGGAACAGTGATTGGTTAATGCTTTCACTTCTTTATTAGTCATTGGTTATTCGCTTCTTCAGTGCAGCTTCAAGTTCACGGCAATTCTAGGTATGTTATTGTATAAAGCTGTACATAACTTCTCAATTTTATTAAGAAGCTTTGTCTGTTAACTTGCTGCATGCCGTCACGTAGCATTGAACCTTGTATATTTCTTTTGCTGTAAATTCATTCTGATTAAGCATTCCGGTTATTATAAGATAATACGGTGGAATTTGGTTTAATATAAATAAATTATAATAGTATATAATAATACTCTTCTTTCTGACAATGTAAGTAATGGTAAGTATTTATGCAGGGCCGGCCGTGGAGAGAAAATCGGGGCCCGGGGGATAGTAACATGCGGGCACCCCACTCTCAACCCTTCGATAGAATTTTGAAGAGCGGGGGATGAAAGTAAAATATTTACCTCGATGATTGCACAATTTCAAAAAGCAGGAGGTGATAATCCTTGCGATAGAATTTTTTTATTATCTCGGTTGTAAGATTTCGAAACGCGGGGAACGCCGGTACCTCTTACTTCAAATACAGTCGAAATTTGCATATGCATCTCCTAGAATCAGGGCCCCCTCAAACGCTCCGGACCCCTCAAAAAACTCCGAGCCCGGGAGGAAACACCCCCGACCCCCCCCCTTCTCGACAGGCCTGTACTTATATTAAAATGTTTAGACTATTTGTTTACTATTTACATTGAAATGTTACAAAATTGATGCCGAAACTTACATTTTGGGCAGGATAAGATTTTTTTTGACGTGTAGGTGGGGTCAGTGTGAGTATAGAACTAGGTTTTCGGGGTTGAAAGCCCCTTCATTTGGCTGCCATCTTAAAAAAGTTAGTAAGTACTTTTTTCGCGATGTTTTGAGAACCCTAAGTTCCGCAAAAAATTTTCACTTGTAATCTAACGAATGTTTGAATTATTGCCGGAAATTTTCCGAATACATGAATTTTCTTAAAAAATTCATGTACGAGAAAAATTTCCTGCAATTAATTCATGCACGCGGGGGATTCGGTAAGAAAATTTCACACGAAAATAAATTAAATAAACTCTAATTTCGACTGACATTAAGATTATTCTTAGACATAACAAGGTATAAGATTAGTAGGCCATGAATGGGCCTTGTTGAGAAAGTGACAGAAACGCATCGGAATTAGTAAGTTGTGTTGTTGGGTCAAAAGTTAAAATTATAAGAGTTATTTGAAAATAGAATACCTACCTATATAGGTACGTATAATAGATAAATATTATCTTTTCCACCCATTTTAGTTTCAAAGAATTGCTGAAAATTGTTTAAGACAACTCTATTTGTGTGTTATGGAAAAAGTTTTATTCACTAAAATAGGTAGAAAGTTGTTTTCTTCATATATTTTCATGTTTTATACACATACCATAGCACAATTTCAGCACAGTATAACTTGACAGAGATGGCTTTGAAATAAACCGTCATTAGTTATTTATCATTATTTCATTGACAGTTTAACCAGTTTAAGCTCACTATTTCTTATTGTTGAAGTTATTTTCGAGGTTTTTAAAGAATAAGATTATAAAGTATGGAAAAAGAACATAATATTTCTCGTTTAACATGAACAATAAAATTTCATTTTGATGTAATAGCAAATTTCAAATATGATCATATGCCAATAATTTGACAGAAAAATTTCCAGTTATTAATTTCGTTCAGAGTAGCCTGGAGGATGAAAATTTCCGGAAATGTTTTGGGTTTCCGCGGTAACGACACAAAAACAAACTTCTGATTGGCTAAAAATGTAACGTGTGAAATTTTCTAAGAAATTTTTTATAGAGAATTGAATTCTATAATCTTGGCCTAGATATTTCTTACCGTAACATTGGAAATTAAAAAGTTATAATTGAACATTGACTAAAATTTTCAAGAATAATATAGCCTAAGGGTTATAACTTTTTTTATATTGATTTTCATGAAAAAATATCATATGTTTTTTGTAGATCATTTTATTGCGAACAATTTCATGTACCTATTTTTTAAATTTCTTTTACTTGGAGAGGTCTTAGGGCACTGCAAATGGATAAAACCAAGTACTCCATTCAAAACGCGTGAAAGGATGTACCAAATAACAACGGTCCGAAACTACTTTGACCATACGTTTTTGGGGCGCCGATTACGAAAATCGGAGTCCTACAGTCCTAAAAGTTGGGGAACACCCCCAAAACGCCGAATACAACCCTTGTAGAGGTTTTTTAGCGATTATTTCAATAAAAATTAAAAAGGATCGTATGAAATCCCGCTTTTTTAATACTAATTTGTCGGGTTCTTAAGCCACTGTCTTAAAGAAAACCAATATTTTGATTTGCCTATTTATTCTACAAAACCAAACTAAATACATTACAACTATTACAAGGAACAGCGAGATTAAAACACACACGCGTGATTCTTATACGGTCTTGTTCTTTCTTGCTTCTTCACATTCTTTTTCATTTCGTCGGTGTTTTGCGGCACGCGCGCATCGGTTCCCTTCCCCTCCGGCTTCCGAGAGCATCGACAGGCATAGGACCAGGGCCTATTACATGCGGTCCATCCCTCTTTGGAGCAAATTTCGAGGTAACAGATTGTTTTGCTTTGCTCAGGACATGAGTGTCTACCATAACTTTGTCTCCAATTTTAAATGGAGAAATGCTTCTTCTTTTTGCATCTGCATATTTTTTAGAGTCGTCTTGACACTTTTCATGAGTCTCACGAGCTGTCTTGAGTGTTTTACCAAGACGGTCAAGGAATCCAGTTATCTGTGGAACAAAGTTGTGATCTTGTACAATAGCGCGTAGGTCTCTGTTAACGTCGTCAGGGGTTCTCAGTTCTCTACCAAATCTGAGATATGCGGGAGTAAAGCCTGTACTCTTGCATCGGGCTGAGTTTAAGGCGAACCTTATCGCTGAGATCTGATTAGACCACAAAGTATGGTTAGCATTGGTAAGTATAGCCAATTGAGTCTTGAGGTCCCTATTTTTCCTTTCCACTGGATTACTGGCAGGATGAAGTAGGAGTCAACGACTGTTTAAAGCCTAAACAGAAAGCAACCTTCTGCATGACTTTGCTTACGAATTGCGGACCGTTATCGCTTATAACTTTTCTTGGGACACCATATCTAAGGATTACTTCGTTGACAAGGCATTTTGCGCATTCTTCCGCAGTAGCGGTTTTTAATGAAAACAGTTCGATCCACCGACTTGCGGTGTCCTCGACAATAAAAATCCATTTGAATCCCTCGGAAGTCTCTGGTAAAGGACCAAACAGGTCTATAGAAAGCATTTCAAAGCGTTGAGCCTGGACAGGGGTCTGTAATAATCCGGATGGTTTAAAATTAGAGATTTTGAATCTCTGACAATCAATGCATTTTGACAAGTAGGCTGATACATCACGTCGCATGTGAGGCCAGTAATATCGACTTGAAATTTTGTGGAGAGTTCGATCAACACCAAAGTGGCCAGCCATGGCAGGATTATGATATTCTGCCAATATTCTCGGAACAGCAGAACGGGGTACGACCATCTGAGGCTCGTCTTCATCTTCTTCGGGAACATAACGATATAAGATTCCATTTGACATTAGGTAACCTCTTTCAGACCAACATTTGGCATCATTGGTGAACGATGATTTGATCTTTTCCAGAGCACTGACAATTTTCTTAATATCTGCGTCATCAAGTTGCTCTTCTCTTAGTTCGGAGGCAGAGCGAACGGGTAACTCAATAGCTGCAAAATTTGTATCACATTCGGTAATTGGAGGTCTGGAGAGTGTATCGGCGACCACATTTAGCTTTCCTGGAGTATATTCTATTTTTAAGCCCAATTCTTGGAGTGACAGTGCCCACCGAGCTAATCTGCCATTGGGCGATTTTAACGAAAGCAACCACATAAGCGGTTGATGATCACTTTGCAGGATGATAGATGCTCCATCTAAATAGCCACGAAACTTTTCAATGGCCCATATTGCTGCTAGAGCTTCTCGCTGGGTCGTGCAGTAGTTTCTCTCAGAGTCCGTCAGTAATCGGCTAGCAAATTCCACAGGCCTTTCGTCGGGGCCCTCCCCCTGGAGCAGACATGCTCCAAGCGCATATGCACTAGCATCAGTTCGAAGAATGAATGGCAGGCTAGGATCTGCCTGCCTTAAAATCGGACTAGAAGTGAGACAAGTCTTTACGTGTTCGAAGGCTTCCTGTTGCCTATTACTCCATTCCCATTTGGCGTTCTTTTTCATAAGAGAAGTTAGAGGTCGGGATATTTCAGAGAATTTCTCGATAAATCGTCGAAACCAGGAAGCAGTCTGAAGGAAAGTGAGCAGTTGTTTGACATTCCTTGGTTCCGGCATGTTCTTAATGGCGTCTATCTTGGATGGATCCGGCTTAAGGCCCTCAGGCGTGATCAGGTGGCCAAGATACTTAACAGAAGAACAACCGAAGGTACATTTGCGACGATTAAGACCTAATTTAAATAGCCGAAGCCTGTCAAAAACTTTGCGAACGTCGTTAATGTGTTCTTCAAAGGTAGGAGATAAAATAATTAAGTCGTCCAGGTAAACGAGTAAAGTTACATCTTGGAGACCTGCTTTGAAGCGATCCATAAGTCTCATAAAAGTTGCAGGGCTACCTTTTAGGCCAAAAGGCATTCGGTTGTAACGAAACATTCCAAATGGCGTTACGAATGCAGTCTTATCCCTGTCACATGTCCTAACGGAAATTTGATGATATCCAGACTTTAAGTCTAGGGTGGATATATAAGTAGATTTCTTGGTCATATGTAGAAGGTCATCAATTCGCGGGAGAGGATATTTATCATCTCTGGTTATGGCATTCAGCCGGCGATAGTCCACACATAACCGGGTACCTCCTTCTTTCTTCGGTACCAAAACAACTGGAGCAGCATAAGGTGAGTCACACTCCTCAATTGTACCATCATGCAGCAGTTGATCTAGTTCTTTTCGTAAAATATCCTTCTTTGGTTCAGACATCCTATAAGGAGGCATAGCTACCGGGACATCATCCGTTAAGACAATGCAATGTTCTGCGAACGGGGTAGCTTCATTACTAGGCCTAAAAACATCTTGATAAGTTTGCAAGGTTGAGTTAAGTTCAAGTATGTTAGTACTTGTCAGAGACGAACCTTCATTATGTCGTAAAGATATCACGTCGACAGTATTGCATGACAGGATAGCGTTAGCCTCTTCAACGAAGGAGTGAGGGGCGGTTAGGTCTTCCCCGAAATACCAACAATTTTCTGGCATGTTCACAATAATATTTGCATTCTGCAGAAAATCGACACCGAGCAAGGTTCGGTTATCCGTATGATCAGGTACGGCGATCAGGTTCGTACGAATCGTCTTATGCCCAATATTAATTTTGACGTTAAATACTTGAGTGGAAACGCGTCTTTCCATTCCATCTGCTAAGGTCATTAATAAAGGTTTCGACTCATAAGGCATATTCTTTTCTAGAAGCAGTTGGGCAAGTTGTGCTCCTGCCATACTTGTTTTGGCCCCCGTGTCAAGGATAGCAGTCCCATGCAAATCTTCTATTTCGATAGACACCAATGGTCGGACTACCTCTTCTCCTGAAGTGCTGTAGTATCGAAAATCTGCCGGAGTATCCTGAATTTCACTTTTCACCAGCTTGCTCTTACACGTAGGACAGTTACTTCTAATGAAACCTATAGCACCACATCCAAAACACGTAACTTGTGGTTTAGTGTCATCCGAACTGGATGTACTGGGCGGCATTTCTGATTTCTTTTGACTGGGTTTACGGCATTCTTCCTTGACGTGACCATAGGCTTTACAGTAGGAACACTGTTTCTTAGATTTTGACTTCGAAGTATCTCCAGAAGCTTTGGCCAACGATTTTGTCTGAGAAGATGTGACAGTCATCTTAAATTCTTGCAAAGTAATCTCAACTTTTCGAGCTTTTTCAATTAATTCATCAAAATTTGTCAAAGTGTCACGCGGAACTTTTTCTCGAATTTTAAAATGTAATAAACCATAAATCATGTCCAACTGGATTGATTCCGGGAGAGCAGGTGTACTTGGAAGGTGAGAAAGCAAGGCTCTGCAGCGGCTAACATAAATGTCAGTTTTTTCGTCATCTTGTTGCTCTCTGGCAAATAGTTCACGATAAACCTGATGAGGGGGTTTTGTATACCCAAATGCATGCTTTAGTGCTTTGATGGCGTCATCGAAGGTGGTAATTGAGTTCTTGACACCTTGCCACCAGGTAGCAGCTTGACCTTCCAGAAGCATGGGGAATCCCTTTAAAGCATTTGCATCAGAAATTTGTACGCAGTCTTTGTATATGGTAATGGAATCTATAAATGCATGAACATTTTGATTTTTCGAACCGTCGAGACGGTGTGTGCATTTGGCAAAATTCCCTTGATTAGTTGGAGTTACAGTAGCTTGACTTAAACCTATAATGAGGCTTTGCAACATTTCCGGCGTCATAACAACTTGTCTGATCTCGTCACCCATTTTGGTTGCTTGTATGTTTACTTGAGATTCGTCTAAAACACGTCCAAAACGTAAATTCATCGACTATTGACCGAATTAGGCTCGTACAGTTTGACAACACAACATATTATCCGAATATGCACCGCAAAGCACGAGAGTGTCCAAACTTTATGAATACACCTTGTATATGAGCTGTGGAATGTCAATGAATACAATGTTCGTAATAGAGCAACACCGAAAAATTTTCGAACTTTTTGAGAGTCCCTCGTATATGTTCATACACATAAATGTCTCCGTTTAAACGTAAAGCAAGCGAACGCCACTATTTCCGCACAAAAGTCAAAAGTGTTTCACTTAGGAGAGAATATTTCGTATATCCCCTGTATACAAATCCCAAAAATGCCTCTCACAGCTTAGTTCTGTTCATAAAAAAAAATAAGGCAACACGTTGGAGCGCCAGTTGTCGGGTTCTTAAGCCACTGTCTTAAAGAAAACTAATATTTTGATTTGCCTATTTATTCTACAAAACCAAACTAAATACATTACAACTATTACAAGGAACAGCGAGATTAAAACACACACGCGTGATTCTTATACGGTCTTGTTCTTTCTTGCTTCTTCACATTCTTTTTCATTTCGTCGGTGTTTTGCGGCACGCGCGCATCGGTTCCCTTCCCCTCCGGCTTCCGAGAGCATCGACAGGCATAGGACCAGGGCCGGCACGCAACGGGGAATTCGGTGGTCTTACAAATTTACAAAAGTGGTTGATTTATGCCAATTATAGCCAAATTTTATGATTAGGGATAAACACATGGGTTGAAACCACCCCTATTTGGTAAATTTATAAAAAATATCTTTTTTCTACTTTTTGCTTTATATTTGGTGGAATAGGTATTGCCGGGCAAAAGTAAATTATTCTCAACTTTTAACGATTGTAATAAAATTATGTACAAAATACGTCTGATGTGTTTTTTCAATAAAATCAATAGAGAAAAAGTTATAACCCTTAAATGATATTTTTCTTGAAAATTTTAGTCTATTTTTAATTAACTTTTCAATTTTACCGTAAGTATCTAGACCAATATTTCAGAGAATTCAATTCTCTACAAAAAGAGTCTTAAGAAAATTTTTGTGAGACTTACAGTTCTCAAGACATCGCGGAGATACTGTTTACATCGCCTTTTCAAGATGGCGGCAAAATGAGAGGCTTTCAACCCCGAAAACCGAGTTTTGCACTCACACTACACATAAAAAGTAACATCTTGTCCTGCTCAAAAAGCAAGGTCAATGTAACATTTCAATGGACTAACTAGGTACCTACCTAAGTTTACTCGACGTTATCCGGGTAACCTTCGACAAAGGTATAACTCGAAAAGCATTAATTAAATAGTCCAAGCTTCCATGCATAACACAAATTTGTACCTCATAAAACACCAAAAATGAAACATATGAGAATGATAGGAAAACATTTTTTAAGTCCTACGTTTCATTTTCTATTTTTTTTAATCGATGAAAATAAAATACAAATGAAAACAACAAATTAAAATGTTTACTATTTATTGAGAAGAATATAAAGTTTTTGAAAAAACGGGTCTGACTGACTGATTTTGTTAATTAACACCTGTCAGACTTCTTATACAATAATTTTTCCACGAAAAATACATCTCACAACACCATTTTTTGTTTGCTTCATTAAAAAAAAATGAAGTTTAAGACCTTGTCTGTCTATTGAGGATTGGTCTGCCTCACAATTTTTTATTAATTAACTCTTGCAAGAATTATTTAATGAATAAATTTTTGCCATGAAAATACATTTTTTTTTGCTTTTTTAATAAAGCCTAAGATCTCCGCTATCCTCCTGCCTGACAATTTGTTGTTAATTAACACCTGCGAGAATTTTTTTATTAATCAATTATTTTGAACTGAAGTTAAGGATCACCTCCTTTTATTAGAATTGGTCTATTATTCATGAAACGTATTTTACTATGTACACATAAAAATCCCATATGCGACACTCCTTTGATCTAGCAGAAATGCCGCCAATGACCTCGGACTTTTACTGTGGATTTAACACGTCAAGATTAAATACGCTCGGGATGATTCGGATAATCCGAATCGGAATTTTAGTACTTGATTGAAGTAGGTAATAGAGATTTTAATCGTATAATTATATCTGCATCATCTAGTACATTTACCTACATTACATAATTCCTTACATTACCTATCTGTATCATTTGTAAGGTTTATTTGAAAATAATAGTGAACTCTGTACGCCTTACGGAAATTCAATCTTTTATTGCAGCTAAACTGTTTACTTGACGTTCAACTGTGTGTGAGTCTCGGCCACAGATCAAGAAATAAACATAGATATTGAAAACAACAAGGAATGTTTGAAAGCCAAAGTCTTATTTGTTGTGTTTATTATTTTGTTTATGTTTTTCCGGCTTATGATTGGGCAATTTGAAACACCCGGTCAACGTACTTGATGACAGTTGACATATCAACAAAAGCAATCCATTTTGTGGTTTGTTTTTAAGTTTATGTTTTTGTCTGATGTGCTTTATAAAGTGTTTAACCATTGTTTATTGATATAATTACTATTTTAACAATGTTTATTTTAAGTTCATAAAATTATTATCTAAATCAAAATTTATATTTTCATCTTTCTCATTTTTATATATATATTATAATATCTTATAGATCTCTCAGAATCATTTACGTGATATACCTAGTGTAATATAACTATTTCATAAGTACCAAAGCATCAAAAACTAATAAGAATCCTTAGCTCATAATTAATCCGCTTCAAACGATACGCCTCTGTAGGCGGACTAATGTAAACATAACCCCTCCTTGCCCCTTCTATCGCTTTATTGTTTACTTTGGCTTCAAACACAGTATATACCATTTCTACATTGTTCTTTATCCACGTCTTTTATTAATCTGTGGTCTCGGCTATTTAAACTGGATATATCGCTGCTAGTGTTGCACAAAATATCGCTGTCCTTTTCAGTGTCGCATATGGGATTTATATGTGCTATGTATGTCTTTAGTGTTTGCCATTTCGTAATTATCGCGCTGCTAAAAAGGTCAGAATCATTATATAAAGATATAATTAGCTAAATCATATTTGAAATGTAGTGCCAAATATGCGTTTTAGAATTGAACTAATTAAGAGAATAAAAGAATGTGTCAACCAGTAAACATGTGTTTGTTTATGAATCATTAAAACGAAACATTGACCGAGTTGTAAATAAAAAACAAAAATGTGCGGTGTAAACAATTGTTTTGTATTTGTTTTTAGAGAACAATTTGGGAGATAGTGTTTATCATTGTTTTGAAATCATTCTACATTAAAATTTGTACTCAACAAGAAGTTGTATAGTTTGTGGAGAGAAAACTTTTAAAAATGGTATTTGATTTAAACGGAAAAGTTGCTTTAATTACTGGAGGTGCTTCAGGCATAGGACTTGCATGTGCTAAAGAATTTCTGCGCAATGGTCTTAAGGTGAGTAAAATCGCACATAAATGTGTATTGTTTGGTAAAGGATAATAATTGTGTTATTTAATGTGCAGGTGAATTTATTTCTAGTATATACTTAAAGTATTTATAACGTCCTATTTTTATAGGAGTACTATATGAATGTTTTTGTTTTAGAACTCAGTATGTGGCATATTGATATGTTCGAATAATTCACGAACAATACTATAATTTTGTTAGTTCAGTCATATTTCATATTAGACCGACATACATCGCATAATTAATCAGTGCAAACTGCAATCACCATAAATAAGTAATTCTACTTCTGAACGTTTTTCTCAAATATCTAGAAAACTAAGCAAGAGAGGGTTAAGAACTATACGTATCGCTTCTATCGCTTTATCGAAGGGAAGTATTTGATTGATTGATTGATTGATTTGCCAGCGTAAGGTGGGCATTGCTGCCGATTTCGGGCATCCAATCTGGAGGTTCGTTCCAACACGCAGCTTGGTCATCCGCCGAACGGCCAAATGCAGTCGCCCAGTCTTCTATTATTGCATCCTTCACTCGCTGTGATATACTCATGCCATGACTGGGAGGCTCCACCTGACCGCCCAACGGACGCCCGAACCCTGTGCCGGAACAAACTTGGATGCTTTTATATACCGCCGCCGGACCGTCTGCATACGCTGGATTAGACATGGGACATGCCCTTATTACCAACAGCGAGAGTCACATGACGCATGGGGTAGGAATATAGGATGGGAAGTGTAGGTGTTTGTGAGATGTTTCTTTTAAATTTCCGTACTTATTTTTTAGTTTCCATTTATCATCATCGGATGGGAAGTTTGCGAGATGCTTCTTTTTATGCATCATCATCTCCTTGTTCATTCTTCTTCTATTTCTGATTCTAGCAGTGTGTACCTCCTCCTGCCCGATATAATGATAGATAATAAAGTTAATAGAGTTAATAAATTAAGTTAATGCATTAAGTTAATAAATGATATTAACATAGCTTAGCTTTCTGTAATCGCCTGGTTTGTGATTTATGGCTTATCCTACTTTCTTGGCTGAATTTTTACACTTCACTTCATATATCTGTCACTGATGCGACCCTAGCATGCTTGTTGTTGTGGGGTAATTTATGAGTTTATGACATAAACCACTTGATACTTAGCACTGGGTCGTTCGATTGCACGTGTTTACTTTCTTTTAGTTGTATCCCATTTTCAAGTTGTTTGTATACCCTTTAATGATGCTATAATCAAATATTACAAACATAAGCTATATGAAATTGTCAGACTTATGCTAATTTATATCAACTAATATAGAATTATACACGCTTTAATACAACACAATTTCAAAACGATTTCTCACAGTTTTAACCGAATTTATTTGAGATTTCCTATTAGCCAGTTAAACGCGTCTACCTTCGTCGCCGACCGAAGTATTTCTATCGTGAAAAAAATCACTTTCCGACATTTTTTCGGATTTTGATGTTTCAGGCTATGTACATTATGAAAATGAATGTCTTTCCATTTCGTCAGTCTATCTATCTGTATGTATGTTGGTATTTTTGCGCTGTATCTAAAAAAACTGTTTCACGGAGAACAGCGAAATTTGGTAGGTAGTTCGCACTACACAGAGAGGGAATCGCTTTGGAACATTTTGCACAATGTTGTGGAACAACGTCTTGCATTTTTTTAAACAATTGTAAAATTTTAAGGCACAACGTTATATAGTTTTATACATTTTAATTGTGCATAATTCTTGTGCGTTTTATTTATCCAATCTAAAGATTTAGTTACGATGAATTTATTGGAAAATTCGACCAACAAATTGGCGAAATTTAGAGTTAAATTTATTTATTTTTTCTCAACAAATCATAGCCAATGTAACTTAATTAATTGTTAATAGTATCCTCAAACCATATATTTTGTTGCCATTTTATTTACAATTAGTTTTAAGTAATTGTTTAAAGGATTTGCACAACTTGTGTAACATAAAAGTGTGATTTTATTTTATAAACGGTTGTTGACAAACTTGTGAAAGTAGGAATCCCAATATGTTTATTTCCGCTGGACAATAATAGTAATCTATGCCGCCCGCACAAATTGCACAATTTAATGACATACTATTCACAATCAGTTTGATGATATTGTTTTAAAATTTTGTAAAATTGTTTCATTTGTTTCGCGTAAAGTTTATTGGTTAAAAATTGTACTGACTGCGCCGGCCATGCTACGCATATACGCGGAATCAATTACGTATCAGATCCAGGTGATATTTCGTTAAGTGAAGACATACACTTCCGAATTATACAAGTACTTACATTTGTGATGGAATTTGTTGAAAACTTATTAACCGAGTGAGGTTTCCTAGATCTAATTCCATGCATTCACAGAGGTAAGTACTTCATACAGAGTTACAGATTTGCATATATGTTCTCTTAAATTAACTTCGTTAACATATAAATATAAAAGTGGTTCCTTGTTTATATGTGAAGAATGTATGATACCTATCTTCTAATACTTGATTTCGTTTACAGCTTGAGAGTAATTTCGTTTTCTTATGCGAAGCGACAGAAAGCTGTTCCTAAACTACTAAACCCAAAAGGCAAACTTGTAAAAGAACTGCTCCAAAACGAAGATAACACTTCTGATGGTAAGCAATACATTTTATTTTGGTGATGAACTAATAAATGTTATTTTTTTTTAAGAATATGACTTGATTACGATATTAGCTTTATTACTACAAACTGCGTTAATAGAAGCTAAAAAGAAGAAGCACTGGAAGCCTTCCTAATTAGAATTATTAAATGGATTTATTTTAAGCATAAATGTATATCACCTACTTCTTTTCAACTAGAACTTTATGCATATAAAATTTATTTGTATTTAAAAAAATAGAAATGTTTTCATTTACCATATGATAATATATAAATGCATGCTCTAGTACGTATTGTTGTTCTGTTAAAATAAAATATTTGTTCTTTAATTTTTTAATTGAAATTCTTTAGGAATACCTCCTCCAATTTTGGAAATAATATTTCACAATCTGTGTTACAGAATAATACAATTAAAATGAAGTGGATACGTATAGTGTGTGAAATGAGTGCACAGTGAACCAAAAAATGTATACATAATTTGGAGATTATAGAGTAATAAATTGTGCAAAACTAGCCACAGTTCATACATTACTGAACAGCTTCTTTGAATTAAGTGTACCTATATATTGTGCAAAATGTTGACAAAATAAACATACAATTTGTGGATTTCTCATTTAGAGATTGTGGAAAACTAAAAACACATTCTCTTGAAAAACTATAAACATTGTGTCACTTAAGAGCACAATTTTTTGTAAATATGTTTTACAAATGAAGAGGTTTAGATGTGAATGTTTGTTTAGGAAACCTTCAGAAGATATTTAAAAATTTCACACAAATTGTAGAAACTAACTTAATCTGTTCAGAGATTTGTTTCACAAGTGGAATAAAATTATGTATTTTTATGCAACCATAATTCAAATTTGTAAAGAATTCAATTTATGTGATTTTTCAGTTTGTACAAAAATTTCAAACAATGTTCATGCATAGACTGTACAAAATCATTGTCCCAAAAATGTATTATTTATTTGCACAAATTGTTCCTGTCACCATTTTAAGACCAACTTGGAGTACAATTTTCTACAATTGTGGTAAAATATCACACACATTTTTCTCTGTGTACTCTCAACAAAGAAATATGTATACTTACAATAAAAAAATACAGGTTGGCTCGCCCAAGCTTAACGAAAAATTGACATACTGTTAACATAATTATTAAGGAAGGCTATTATACTTTTAGCTAATAATAAATCAGCTATGGCGAAAATTTGTAAAGGTATTTGCACAAAACTTTCCTAATTGGCATCTTTTATTTATTGTTTAATTTTTGTTCACCTGTCCCATTAACCATAAATACGGCCTTCAAAACGACTCTCCAGTATCGTATTTTCTCGGGTCCTCTAGTATTTCTTTGTCCTAGTTCACCGGAGAGAGGACAATATAGAGCGTTTGATTGTCCAAGGGAAAAGAAAGACGAAGAGGAAGATCGCCAAAACGTTGGGCTGATGTCACCAAGGAGTTAATGGGGAAGAGATTTGGTGAGGCTTTGCGCCTAACAGGCAGCCCTGATAGATGACGTGGGGCTGCCGGATATGCTATACGGCAAGGGAGATCAACTAGAATATTACATGAATCACAAAACGACTGTCAAGAAATGATGAATAAGAAGAAGAAGAAGAAGAAGAAAAGCAGTTCATTTGAATGTCCAAATGAACCCCCAAATACCTCACAGTATGACATCTAATAATTTTTATCCCCCTGGCCCTGATCGAGATCACGAAACACCCGTACGTCTCTGTGGAGACTGTTGTTCACCAGAATTTGCAGCATCCTACTCTAGTTTGATAATATAGCTAAGGAAATTTTATTGGTGTAGTTTATATATTAACTACGGGATCCAGACCGTATTTATCGCTTTTTCAATATCTGATATCAATATCTGTAATCCACTTTGATATCGTTAACCATCCTAATGATCTATAGCATCATATCTCCCCCCCCCCTTAAAGACGAATTAATGCTCATCATCTATGTAAAGTCCCTCCTGTCCAGAAAAAATTTTCCTCGTCAACTCCTTCATCGATAGCAACAAGATATGTTAATTTACCGGTGGCTGTAGTATTCTCAATCTGCTTCAAGCTGGGTACTAAAACGGCGTTTTTTCACTCGGGTTGTCGATGTAACCGTAGTAAACACTGAACAATACCTTCCCTTGGCAGATACATCAGAGACCCTCTGCTGTTATTTACTATAGTTTTAATATGCTACGTAATTTCAGAGGGCTTGGCAATGATGTTTAAAAATTATTCGTCTGTAATTTCGACTTCATGGTTAATGATTTTTTCTGCTTATTTTAGATCCTGTCTTGCTCGAGATTATGAGGTCTGCTGACGTTGTATGTGGCTTGGAAATTGGCAACTAAATAATTTGCTCTTTGCGTGTCTGTAGAATTCCTTCGGGTACAACTTTACTTGTTTAAAGTGGAGATGGCTTCCCACGTATATTTCACGACTCTGGTCAGCTTCCTGACGAGTTATCCTGAGGAATCAAAACAAGTTTCTCCGCCAAGTCAGTCATTTATCTTGTATGGCGTGTACCTTTCGTTCAATAATAGGAAAAAAACAATAAAATTTCATAACTGAGTTTAAAATAATGATAATAACAATAAAGTGATTATCGGCTTATATTAAATGATACTTCTAGGTAAGCAGGTTGGATTCATGATTCATGTAAAAAGGGTGATTTACAATAAGGAGACCTTTATCTAACAGCAGATAGGAAATAAAGTTGTTTAAAAAAACATAATTTTTTTTGCCTTTTTTCAATTTTTGCTTGGTTGGAAGAAGTCAAAACTGTTTACTATCAAATCTCGTTCCTATCATTGTGAACTACCATACATACAGATATAAGGAGATAAGGACCCACACATAAATATTGGCCATCTACAACTAAATCTATCTATCTAAATTTAAATGTTGCGCAAAATATTAGATGTAAAGAAACCTCCCGAAATAAGATTCGGCTTCAACAGCCTCCATCGATACATTGACGAGCAGAAGTTTATCTAATTCTTTATTTAATTATTATTCTAGGGAGTAACTCTAGCAGACGTAAACCCAACATTTGGAAAAGAAGCTTTAATACAAATAGAGAAGGAATTTGGAGCTAATAAAGCAATCTTCATAAAAACTGATGTCAGCAACATTAAAGAATTTGAAAGTAAGTGGTAACTAATGATTTTATAATTGGATTGGTACCGTCAATTTTATTAAAAAATGTTGTATTTTACCTCAACCTTTGAAAACGATTTATGCCTTTCATCGGGTTGAAATGTATTTAAATAAACATTGAGTTGGGCATAGAAATTTGTAATTCTTTTTCATTTTTGCAATGAGAGATATTTGAAAAATGGCAGAAATTTGGCGTTCTTAAGGCAGGTTGTACCAACCGTGTTGACTTAGTCGATACAACATTTCATTCCAACTTAAAGGACCTCGGCAGAGTTGCAGGTTCAGTACTATAAATACTATGAAAGAAGCATGATTCTGAAGGAGCCTTTTTGTAGCAACATTTTTTGTTTCTATGCTAATGAAAATAAAAATACAACTATTTCAAAATTTAAACATAATCCGAGGTTCTCACATAATTGCAAATCGGAACTATGGTTCAATCACATTATTTATGTGCTTGCAAAATTTGAAACCATTTGCATTTACTTAATGTAAATTTGAAAGCCTTGCTGACTACTCTAGAAATATTATAAAATAATTTAAAAAGCGGACCTGTTCCCGAAAGCTGTGTCAATTCTAACAGTTTTGTTGACATTCATGTCCCTTTTAATATATATCTCCCTGTGATCATATTGCACGTGTATTTATTATACAATATTTTTAATAAAATTATAAAATTTTATTTTTTAGATGCTTTTAAGGAAACTGTAGAGAAGTTTCAGAATGTTGACATTCTTATTAATAACGCTGGAATATTAGATGATTCAACTTGGGAAAGAGAAGTATCAATAAACACGGTAAGCATCTGTCAATGATGAGCTTAACAATTATATTATTTTTGGCGTTATTTCTTGCAATGTTTAAAGGTGAATTATTTATTATTTGTTTGCTTATAGTAATGAAACATATTCTTTATAGGATTTTGCATAGAGCGGAAAGAAAAACTATCTATGAGAACTAAAAGAAAAATTATATGTAAAAATATTAATAAAATCTTTGCATTCTTTCGATAACCTGATTTCTGGTTATGATAGTTATTATTTTTATATAGTTTTTCTTTCCGCTGTTTGCAAAATCCTATAAAGAATATGTTTCATTACTATAAGCAAACAAATAATAAATAGTTCACTTTTAAACATGCATAGAGTATATAGGCTCCAATACTAGTTAGCTAATAGATAGGTGAAGATCTGTTGTTTCTTATCAGTCAATGTCAAATATAAATAGTTCATACTTATTCATGGATATTGCCTTGGTTTTGCATGAAACATCATTATGAGTGGCTTTGTGCCTTTTTGATGAGCTCAGAATAAGGGCGAAAAACGTTTCAAATGCTAACCATTTCCAAGAAACTGAATCTCCCGATTTTATGAAAATGTAATCCATTAGAACGAAAAAAATTTTTAAGACAAGGTAGGTAAATAAATTAATTTTAGGGCTTTGTTCTCATTTCTAACTGAATTTTTATACCGTAGAGAGTCATGTAGATATTAGTTTAGTCTGCTTAGCCATAGGAGACTATGTTGGATGCTAGTGTTATAATGAGAATGTCAAATAAGAAATTGGACAAATTTATTTTAGAATTTTAACTTGCTAGCATAACCAGAAGTCAGGTTATCGAAAGAATGCAAAGATTTAATAATATTTTTACATATAGTTTTTCTTTAATTCTCATAGATAGTTTTGCTTTCCGTTGTTTGCAAAATCATATAAAGTATATGTTTCATTCTTGCAATGTTGTCACGATTAAATAAAAACTGGTATCTCTTCAATAAAAACTATTAATTTTTATGTATGAAGGGGATAAGCTGAGAGCTAATATAGTTTTATAGTTCCTTATCTTAGTCGTATTATATAATTGTTAAGTGAAAATAGAGAAACGATGAATGATGCTAACCCCGCAGAAACTTGCAACATAAGAAAATTTCGCACGATTGACAAATTATAGTGCATACTGCATATGTTCAATAAACAGAAATTCTTCTTCATACCTCAGATTTGGGTTTTTTATTAAAATAATAAGAATACGTCAATTGAATACTGCTAGTAATTCTGTAAGAGCACGTTTAAATAATCATACATTATTTCAACATATGCACATATGCAACAATGCACACCTCTTTGTTATAATTACATTTTATAAATTTTCTGTTTTAAAACCTGATTTGGAAAAATGGGTTCAAAATATTTCTGTAAAATTTTTAAAAATATTACACTAATACTGAAAATATCTCTCAATAATGAAAATGATTATCACATATTTTGAAAATATTGAATGCTGTTAAGAAATCCACACATAGTTGCTTTATGTTCAATTAATTTTTAATACAGCATTCCATCTCACTCACATGAAAGTGAAATCTCTCGATAATCTCTTTCCAGCCCCCACTTTCATGAGATTCTGAACTCTAGATCTATATTTCTCTGCGGAGATGGGAACTTTAAAATGTATAATTTAATCCAAATCTTTCTTCTTAAGAATAACCGATAATGAAAAAATATTTCATAGTAATACATTCATAGTAGACATTTAAGTGATGGCTATTGAATTACCGTCCATTTATACTGAGAACACTTATAAAACATCAGAACAAACGTTAAAACTTTGCTTCATGACATAGTGACTACTCACAATAGAGAACGATGGGACACTTCATTCAAAACGTGATTGGACTGCTCAGAAAGTGATAAAAACTGTCATTCGCTATGGATAGAGATAGCCGTTGCAATATCTGTGGAGTGGATTGCATGTTTTACTACATTAATAAACTATGTATGAACAAACATCTACATAATATAGTAAAACAATCTTTTTCTTTCACTTTCTTCATCTTACCCATAGTTACATACTCTGCATAGCATTGTGTATTTTAGTACTCTAATCTAAAAATGTCACTATTTTGGCAAAACAGTTAAAATTCATTTAGTTTTAAGGGTCTACTCAGTCAACTACACCAAATCCAGTTAAGTAATAATAATAATATATAGCGCATCCTCAGTAAAGAGCAATTTTTATTTATTCCCTTGGTGATACACTGAGGAATTCGGCTGTGTTGGAGCTTGTTCCAGGTTTTTGGTGACGATGCTGATGTCCACGCTCCAACATCTCAGAGGTCATATCTCAAGAAGAGACCACAGAGACTCCTATCTGGTATTTTCCTTAGAATGTGAACCGTTCCCAATACTGCGACCTTCTGCATTTCTTGTGTGTTGAGTTGACTAGGGCTCATATTATTATAATTACTGACACGACTGTAGTTTGCATTACCCATTTTACTCACTTCTATTTGGATGTCTTTGTACTTGCTAAACTTCTCAGTTTACTTAAGCATTACGTTGGCGTCTTTCTTAATATACATGTGGATGACTATTATTACTTCCACATCCACGTAGTGGATTGGAAGTATAGTAATCGCAAAAAAATTTTCAAAAATTTTTATTCGTGAAATAGGTTTAGAATGTCATGAAACGTCGAGATTTTAAATTTGAGCGAAAAAAAATTTTCTGTCTGTCTGTCGGTCTGTCTGTCGGTCTGTCTGTAACTTTTTTTTTGTCCGCACGTTTTCTCCGGAAGGGTTTGATATATTGACTTGAAATTTTGTACACGTATATACTATGACGAGATCTGGAACTGGATTGTTTTTTGAGGAAATCCGGTGAAGGGTTGGGGGTTAAATAGGGGAAAATAGGGAAAAATAAGTAAAGCAAGCTTGTAAGAGAACAGACACTTGAAATTTGGTGTATGTACTAGAAGTTAAGGCCTAAGATTTTTTTATAACATCTTTCAACCCCCCACCACCCCTACCCCATTAATGGGGTTGATAAAATAAAGTTGAGATTTTCATTTGAAATTTCGTACACGTATGTATTATAACGACGTCTGAAATTAGATTATATTTTGAGATGATTCCGTTGAAGGGTTGGGGGTTAATTTGGGGCAAATAGGGGAATATAAGTAAAACAAGTTGGTAAGAGTACAGAAACTTGAAATTCAGTATACGTACTAGAAGCCAAGGAGTCAGATTTTTTTATAATATTTTTCAACCCCCACCACCCCCTACTCCAATATGAAAAGGGTTGATTAAATAAAATTGAGATATTCATTTGAAATTTGGTACACGTATGTATTATAACGACATCTGGAACTAGATTATAATTTGAGATGATTCCGTTGAAGGGTTGGGGGTTAAATAGGGGTAAATAGGGGAAAATAAGTAAAGCAGGCTGGTAAGACTACAGAAACTTTAAATTCGGTGTATATACTAGAAGCCAAGGTCTCAGATTATTTATAATATTTTTCAACCCCCACCACCCCTACTTCATTATTACAAGGGATGATAAAATAAAATTGAGATATTCATTTGAAATTTTATACACGTATGAATTATAACGACATCTGAAACTAGATTATTCTTTGAGATGATTCCTTTGAAGGGTTCGGGGTTATTTAGGGGTAAATAGGGGGAAATAAGTAAAGCAAGCAGGTATGACTACAGAAACTTGAAATTCGGTGTATGTACAAGAGGCAAAGGCCCCAGATTTTTTGATAATTTATTTCAGCCCCCACCACCCCTACTCCATTATTCAAGGGGTTGATAAAATAAAATTGACATATTCGCATGAAATTTAGTACGCATATGTATCATGACGACATCTGGAACTAGATTATATTTTGAGATGATTCCGTTGAAGGGTTGGAGGTTAAATAGGGGTAAATAGGGGAAAATAAGTAAAGCAAGCTGGTAAGACTACAGAAACTTGAAATTCGGTGTATGTACTAGAAGCGAAGGTCTCAGGTTTTTTTATTAGTATTTTCTATTTCTCCCCACCACCCCCACTCCCTTATTAAGAGTTGATAAAATTAAATTTAAATTTTCACTTGAAATTTGGTACATTTATATATTATAATTATATCTGAAACTAGATTATATTTTGACATGATTGCGTTGAAGGAGTGGGGGTAAGTAGAGGTAAATAGGGAAAAATAAGTAAAGCAAGCTGGTAAGAGTATTGCAACTTGAAATTCGGTGTATGTCCTAGAAGCCAAGACCTCAAATTTTTTAACAATATGTTTCAACCCTTCCACTACCCTTACTACATTATTAAAGGGGTTGATAAAATAAAATTGAGATATTCACTTGTAATTTGGTAGACGTATGTATTATTACGACATCTGGAACTAGATTATATTTTGGGATGATTCCGTAGAAGGGATAGGGTTAATAGAAGTGACTAGGGGAAAATAAGTAAATCAAGGTGATAAGAGTACAGAAATTTGGGATTCGGTGTATATACTAGAAACCAAGGCCTCAGATTTCTTTCTAATATTTTTCAAACTCCACCACCTCCGCTTCATTATTAATGGGATTGATAACATCAAATTGAGATATTCACTTGAGATTAGTACACGTATGTATTGTAGTGACATCTGATTGAGATGCCTCCATTGAAGGGGTGGGAGGTGAATAGTAGAAAATAAGTAGGGTGAACTAAAAACTTCATTTTTAACGTATATGGTAGAAACCAACTCCTCAAACTTTTCTACGACATCTGCCCCAAATATTATTAAAATTCTATGGCCAATAATTTCCACATACTAGAGTGCAAATATAGTCAAGATGTTTCCTTTAAAATGACTTGGATGAAGAATCTGGATGTGGAAGTAGTGATTCCTTAGGCAGCGGTTTTATTACTATGTGATAGCACTCTCCTCTTTAGGGAGACAGTTTTACTGTTCCCCTGGCTTTACACTCAAGGAATGCTGTTTTGTCGGAGCCCGTTCTAGATTTTTGGGCCCATTGATGATGGTAATAATGTCCACTCCAAAGGATCAGACCTGATTTCATCAAGCGATCACGCAAACTTCTACTGCACGATTCTCCCAAAATATACGCTGTTGCCAACGGTGTGATTTTTTGCACTTCTTGGGCACTCGGTTGGTCAGGACGTGGCCAATCTTTCCGAGGGTCCCTACTATGGCTTGCACGATTGTAGTGTTTACATTTCACATTCTGCTCACTTTTATTTGGAGGTCTTTCTACTTGCTCAACTTCTCAGTTTCCTTGAGCATCAAGCTGACGTCATTCGGGATAGACACATCGATCAGCAAACAGAAATTTTTTCTTCGTTATATAGGATGGTGGCTGATCGATTTATGTGAATTTCTCTATCAATTATCAGTGTAATTATTAATATTATGTAAAATATTATTATTATTATATCTTTAACAAATAAAAAATATGTTACTTGTTTAGAATGGAGTCATCCATGGGATGCTTCTGGGCATGGACAATTATTTGCCGAAGTACAAACAGGGTCCGGAGGCAGTTATAATAAATATGTCTTCGACTTGCGGAGTTGAAGGATATGCACACATTCCCATATATTGTGCTACAAAGTTTGCAATAATTGGAATGACAAAGTCTTGGGGCACACCTTATCACTATGAAAGAAGTAATGTTAGAGTTGCTGCGATCTGTCCAGGGGTGACAGACACACCTTTAGTCCTTGATATGAGTGGACGAAATTTAGGAGAACCATATCAGACATATTTTGAAAATATCCGGCTGGTTTAGACAACAGTAAGTTCATGTTACCGAATTATTTATTCCCAACTTTGAAATAAATCTTGTGGAATCATACTTTTTGGACATAATACAAATTAGTGGGAATTTAATATAACTGAAAAGGCGACGCGACGTTCAGTAGAGGATTATCTTAAGCTGGTATTACACAATCGTAAATGTAGACAGCACGTAAAAAAGGAAAAACAGTATACCTTTGTTAACAAACATATATGCATTGACAATGTATGTCAAATTAATACTTAAAATGAAAACGAAAATTCAGCTTATAACATAATATAGATAGATGATAATTACTAATGTAAAAGTAAAAGATAGAATGCGTTTATACATTTCTGAGAAAGAGTATCTCATAGAATGAGCGACGACTATGACAGGGTGTCCTAGAATTGGCTTCCCCTGTGCTTCCTGAGTTTATATTGGGCCCGCATAACTGAACTTACCCTAGTCCAAAAATGCATCCCTGAGGAAGTACAGTCTCTTAAATAAAGACAGAAAAAATTGTTTCCAATAATTTCCGTTATATTAAAGCTAAATTTTTTAAGTTTTCATAGGACCTGTATCTCTATAAGTATTCTATGTAAGCCCGATAACAACTAAATATCTTTTGTTTCTCAAACGCGGTAGGTTTCCTGTTTCACAAGTGCCTATATAGTCGCGTCATTTTGGTATTTTACCTTTAAAGAAAAAGGTACAGGGTCGATTGACTTCATTTTTGTTGCAAAGAGTTCAGAAAGACATTTAGAAAAAAAATTACCTTTTATTTTTTGGAAATGTTTGGCTTCATTTCTTGGTCAATAATTGGCCAATATTAATGGCCATTTGAATTTAATTAATAAAAAAATTGTTTTCATCACAATATGCCATAGAATTAGACAAAAATGGTTACTCGAGGGTCTTTAGGGTCACTGATCACTAATCTGAAATCCAATTTGGGAAATTCAAAATGGCGGACCGGAAATCGGTCCATTTTCCATAAGAAATGAGAATGGATATTTTGGCCGTGAAAATCTGTGTTCGTGGGGTTTCTAGGTTGATGATTACGAATCCGAGTTCTGATTTGGTAAATTCAAAATGGTGGACCGGAAGTAAAGTCAATTTATCAAGGAAAACTCGTATCTTTTTCGCTTTTGGGCTGAAAATGAGTACTCGGGGGTTTCTGAGGTCGTTGATCAGTTGATTTTTTTAGGCTGAAAGTGGAAACTCTGGGGTTTTCGTTATCGCTGATAACGAATTTGATGTTCAACTAGGAAGAACTCAAAATGGCGGATCGGAAGTAGTAAATTTTTCAGAAAATATTCGTATTTTACATACTTTTAGCCCAAGAAAGCAAACAATACGAGGTTTTCCGGAGAGATTGACTGTTCCTCCGGTCCGCCATTTTGAATTTCGTAAATTATGCCTCTGATTCGTGATCAGCGACCTCAAAAATCCCCGAGTACTCATTTTCAGCCCAAGAACGACAAAAATACGAGCTTTTCCTGATAAATTGACTTTACTTCCGGTCCCTCATTTTGATTTTACCAAATGAGACCTCGGATTCGTAATTAGCGACCTCTAAAACTCAGCGAGCACAGATTTTCAAGGCCTAGATCCATTCTCATTTCTTATGGAAAATGGCTAGATTTCCGGTCCGCCATTTTGAAACCCCTGCAAGTAACCATGTTCGTCTAATTTTATGGCATATTTTGTATGATCACAAATTTTTCAATTAATTCAATTGAATTGGCCATTAATATTGGCCAATTATTGAAATAATAATGAAACCAACATTTCCGTCGAAAAATAAAAGGTACTGTTTTTTCTAAATGCCTTTCTGGACCCTTTGCAACAAAAATGAAGTCAATTGACCCCCTACCTTTTTTTTAGAGGTTTTCAGAATTTTCATGCTAAAATGACGCGACTAATAACCTACAGATAAAAAATGATAATTTCTTGATTTTTCGTTGATATTAGACAAAGTTTTAAAAGTATTAATTTGTGTGACATCCATTTGTTTCAGACAGGTGATTGTCACGTGGAGTATTTGTTATTAATGTGTTTTTTACAATCAACTGTCATTTTCTGTTATTACAATATTTTAGTATAGAATTGTAAATAAATGTTAAATACAAATGGAGGAAAAAAACGATAATTCCTTGTATATCGATTAATATTGCAAAAAATTTAGTAACCTTTATGCAGCCCTTTCAATGCTCTGCAAAAATATTCAGGTACGTAATTTTACACGGTGATTCAAAAATATAGCCAATCAAATAGTAACCATTATGAAAAAAAAAATTTGAGAAACAAAAGATATTATGTTGTTGTCAAGTTTACATAGAGTACTTATAGAGATATAGCTCCCACCAAAATTTGAAAATTTTATCTTCAATGTAACGGAAATTATTGGAAAAAATATTTTATTCTCTCTCAATTTAAGAGGATGTATTTCCTCAGGGACGCATTTTTAGACTAAGGTAAGTTAGGTTATCGAGCACAATATGAACTTAGGAATCACAGGCTCCCGTCCAGGAATTCATTTCTGGGACACCCTGTATATAAGTGTTCAATAAAGGAGCGAGGAGTACAATGTTTAGTTTGTTTATAACTTGGATGTAAATTCAGTTGGGCTATTTATAGCCATCAAGTGGTATTAAATTTCTCTCTGGAGATGTATCACGTTGTAATAATTGAATAACGTCTTTCAAATTCAAGAATTTTGTTTCGAAAATTTTCATATTTGTTCAATTTCCCTTCTATGCCGCGTTTTGGACAATATGTATGTTAGCATTTTTTTTTATTTATAGAACCCCACACGTGGCAAAAGAAATGGTTAAAATAATTCAAGCAAGCCCGCCTGGATGCATATGGCTTGTTGAAGGAGGTGAACCTGCATATGAGTTTGTCATCCCTGAGAGGGAGAAAATTGAGAAGAAATATATAGATGTACCAAAATAACAAGCAGTGGACAGTTCTAGATCCGTCAATGTGTACTGTATTTTTATAATTTTTTAATGAACATTGTTTAGGTCTAGTTATTACTCAATGAATATATTTTTTCCAATATTTGTGTAACTATTTATGCTGAAATTTAAATAATAATAATAAATAAATTGACTTTTGATTTTTAAAATTTACAAATTTAAAGAAACGGCGAAGTTCAGCTGCGCTGCTCTTACACTCAACCACATGAATATACAATATAATATACAGAGTGTAACTAGTTTCATGTCATTAAAAAAAACTAGTGGTAGGGAACGACAAGACAAACAAAAGAACCTTATATAACATGGGGTCTAAAGCTCATAGTTTTGGAAAAAAAAAATCGCAAATTTTCAATAAAATCTTTTGAGAACTGCTGGAATATTGAGGTAGGTTTAGATCGTCGCGTGTGTCTTTGCCTATGATACTCAATATTTGTGTAGATAGCTATAAAATGTCGGCGGTCTTTAGCGGTGCGGTAAATAAGATGAAAGACGTCGACGTTTTCTGAGTGTTTACTAGATCTGATCTGAAGAAAACTATACTCTGACTCTCCCTTGTGCAATAGTTTAGTTCCTGTGGGTGTTTCGTTATGTACACACATCCAACTCGCCGTTCGTTGTTTTTGTTAGTTTTGAATTTCGGGTCGCTGTGTATTTATAGTGAAGATTTATTTTATTGACTTTACCGTTCAAGTCGTTAAATTCTTGATTACGTACAGACACAACTTACTTGTTCATTCTTTTTGTATTCCGTTTTGGATTTTGGACCAAGTTTTTCTTTTATTTTTCTTTATTAACAACGTTAGTTGATAGTTTATTGTTTAGTGTTGAACGGAGTACGTATGTCCTTAATTCGACGTATCGAACTGTGTATTGATGCAGATGCAGATTGCGAATAATTTACTTAGGTAAGCTTTTAACCGAGGACACTCATTTATGTTACAAACGTTAATAAATCACATTTAAATATTCTAAATTATAAACATTAATCCAATATTTTGTTCCAAATTAAAAGACGCACATGTAAAGAAATGCTCTGTTTAAACTTCTACGGCCATTATTTGCTTGCAGTTGGTACAGGAAAAGATAACGAATTATTTACCTCTTTATAATTGTCTCAGTTCGGTTGAGGCGGTCCATCAAAGGCGGTCGATGATCCAATGCCTTTGCACTTTTTTATGACAATTCAAAAGTTGTATAATTGGAAACTCCAAGTTCGTTGACCAAGAAAAGCAGTGGTTCTCAATTATTTTCTACATTAACATTAAAAAAAATATATATTAAAGAGGTTGACCTAGGTCAGTTTTTTTCAAGGTGGCCCTAGAGGGAAAAGTCATAAAGGTTTTTTGTTTGTCTAGTCGGTTCCCATTACCAGTTTTTTTTTAATGATATGAAACTGATTACACCCTGTATTATTCTAACTAACAATTATTACAAACGAGAAGAAAATAAAGGTTGTAAAGTTTAAATCCGAATGAAATAATTAATATAATATGACACAGTAATAAAATATAACATAAACATATAGTTGAGGAATCATTGTCACTGGCTTGACAACAAGTGCTCATATTTTAATTTGAATGCTGCTGCTGAAACCTGCTTTAGATTCTCTGGAATACAGCAAATGATCTCTGAAACCTTGCCGTAGAATGCTTCCGAATCGTTAACATCTCCGTATGTCTAAGATTTCTACCAGGAATTAGGGATCTAGGTATAAGTTATTCCCTAACGTAAGGAGGACAATTAGTAATTTATACTTTGTGAATAAAACATGCAAGTTGACGTTGTCTACGCATGACTATATTAAGCCAACTATTTCGTTTTAAAAACGGAGAAACATATTCTCTTCTAGGCAAAATAAAAATAAAACGAATACATGTATTTTGTACCTTCTGAGTTCTATAATAGGTCGTCGCATGAAGGCACAGACCATAAACAGTATCACAGTAATTAAAATGAGACAGGATCATAGAATCGCACAGCATGATTTTTGTTTTTTGACTAAGGAAATGACGATGATTATATAAATTTTTCAGTGCACAAAATGCCTTTTTCATTACTGTATTAAAATGCACATAAAATCTTAACTTACAATCTATAACTAAGCCCTAATTTTTAAAACGATAATAATAAGATAACGTTTGCTGCCCCACAAAAAAATTTACGTTATCCAAAACCAGCCTGCTACTAGTGCTATTCCCAAATACCATAACTGCAGATTTTTTGGCATTTATTATTTGGCAGTAGTTGATATCATCCAGGCATTTGATATCTTCACTTATATTACCAGCTGCACAATTTTTAATATTATTGAAGTCTGCAGTATATATTAAGTATAAAAGAGGTCCTAATATTGATCCCTGAGAAACACCAGCTTCCGACATTTTCAGTTCAGATGCTAAATGCTGACCAATATCACTTTTTGTTGTCTTTTTTAAAAATATGATATTAAGAGCATTGTGTGTAAAACCGAATAATTTTAATTTAGCGAGAAACAAAACATGGTTAAGAGTATCAAATGCATTTGAATAATCTAGCATTATTATTACTGTAGTATTATTATGCGCAGAACCCATGATTATGTCATCAAACCAGATTGATCTTTGGAAATTATGTCGTGTTCATTTGTATACTCTATCAATAGGTCAATTACCCGTTATTTAGCGTTCAATAATTTTCGATAATGCGAATAACAAACTCACAGAACGCAACTCCGAGAGCTCAGGAGGAGATTGTTTGATATACAGAGCGAATCGAAGTGAAAGTGCCGAATTCCGGTAGCGTATACTGCATATAAGTGTATCAGTGAAAACCCAGAAATTGTAATCCAATTTTAATTTGTTTTTGAATTAAAGTGTTTTAGGTAGGTTGGCATTTCTGAATTGTCAAACATTAACTTGTCATTTTGGATTGTTGTGTACGATTTTATAAAAGTGATAAAAATGCCACACATCTAATCGTATCTTGAATGTGCAAATATGGTGTTTGTTTATGGTTTTTGTAACAGCAATGCCGTGTTGTGGTTGAAGAATATCGACAACTATTTCCACATCATAGAGTTCCCAGTAGAAAAGTTTTTGTTACAATATTCAGCACATTGTGAGATGCTGGTAAACTTTCCAATGCACACGTAATATTTGAACGTGCCAGTAGACAAGATGTAAATGAAGTGAAAAACTTTCTTGATCTAGTGAAAGAGAGCCTTGGTACTAGCTCATGAGGAATTGCTGCCCAACTTGAAATTCCTCAGACAAAAATGATATGCACACTACATGAGCGTATCACTTACAGCGAGCACAGCAGTAAATGCTATTCGTTACTTGGTTCCTTGTATACTTTTTACCGATGAAGCTACAATACCCGCAACTCTCATCGATGGTCTGACGAAAATCCATATACAACGGTAGAAACAAATTTTTAGCATCGTTTTTAATGTGTGGTGTGGTATCGTTGATAATTACTTTATTTTGACAGTCACCTATTAGGACAAAATTATTTTTCACAATGATTTACCAGCGTTATTATTTGGACATAAGAAGGGCATTGTCAGTACGATGGAGCTCCTCAACATTTTGCTTGTCTGGTTACACAGTATTTATATCGCATTTTTCCAGGAAGACGAATGAGTCGAGCTGGTCTTATAAGTTGGCCGGCAAGGTCTCCAGACACCAATGTTTTTGAGGATGGACGAAAGTGAAGTGTATAAATTAAAAGTGGATAATCATTATTCATTAGTTCCTCGTTTTCAGTGTTGCAGAGCAACAAGGTTTTTTCGTATACGAGCCATAAAATTGCTGGAGATCCATGGAGTCATATTTGAAAATTTGTTGTAGATTCAACCTATATAAAATTTATCTTTTCTGATTTGTTGTTAATAATCATGAAATGTGGAAGCAAATGAAACTCGAATTATAACCATTTAATTGTTAATAAATTAAACACTGCTTTTAGATGAATCAATTAATATATTACAAATACTCTACATATGTTTCGGCTTATTAGGCCTTTATCAAGAGTATTACATAGTGAATACTATGTAATACTCTTGATAAAGGCCTAATAAGCCGAAACATATGTAGAGTATTTATAATATATTGATTGATTCATCTAAAAGCAGTGTTTAATTTATTAACAATTATTTTCAAGATGTTTCACAAGGTACCTACCACAAGTTCAGTTCAGTGTATTATAACCATTTAGTTTTTTTAGTATACAGTCCCGGATATGGCACCTTACCCCCGACTTACACTGTATAAATTGTACATATTTTTTTTATATAAAATTAAGTTTAGTATATGTTTTGTATAAATGTTAGTTATGGCGCTGTATCATTTTTCTCTATTTTTTGTTGGAGGGGATTTCCTGACCATACGTTTATAAAAATAATGCTCGAGGAATCCAGTATATTGCTGAGCAATAACCTTTACGCTTGTGACTTCTACGTCAAAGGAATAGTTAGTGCGTGTGCTTTTTTTTAACAAATCACACAAATAAGAATAAAAATATAAAAATATCATTTTTGGTAAGTATCCTTAAATGATAAAATCTCAGCAATTGTCAACATTATGATCATCCATGTATGAAACAAGTGCACAAATAAGATTATTGTATTACTCACATCATACAATTTTGAATAATTCCTTACATTTGCATAATAACTAACAGTAATGATATAATTATACATACACAACATCACACTGAGTATAATTATGTTAATTTTGTTATAAGAATTTACGTAATTGGTATTTTAAAATAAAATTATTCTGGAAGCAGGAAGCAATGTAAATTATAAATTAGAAGTTTTGCAAAAATATACCGGCTGAGGCATGAGGAAAGTGCTGAACTCCGGTTGGCACTTAAACACTTCGTATATGTATTTAACACCAAGGCTTTTTCTACTGGTCAATTCAATTTTTCCTGTAAATCAGAAGCGGAGTGCAAGATATGGGTTCGGAATGTTATTCGCTGCTAAATACAGGTATGGAATATTACAAATAATAATAGATATGATATCCAACTAAATGCAATACGATTCTAATTTCAGTTTGAAGTCGTCTCCAACAACAAATCTTGATTTCACCTTTCCCCAAAGCTCCGTTTCCCTTCTACACTATATGGAACTTAGTATATATACAGGGTGTGATCGATATAAGAATACATTTGTAATATATTTATAGGCAGTTAACTTCTAGTCATTAAATCAATTTTTTCATATGACATTTTTTGTTCGAAGGAACTTGAACTACGTATTCTGAAAGTTTGAAGAAAATTCTACCGAAATGATTTTTTCAATGCTAATGGTGCGTGGTCTTTTCTCTTACAATAAAATAAGGATCAAATTTAATGACGAAATGAATACAAGAAATATTACCACACAGTTCTGCTCGTACAACACTTTAAAAAAACAGTAAACAATTTCCTAATTAAGTGTTCTTTATTTTCTTAATTTATAACATTAAAAAAATATGTACATAATAAGTACCTACGTATACTTAATTCCTTTTATAACATGCAACTAAGTTCCATTTAGGAGCGAAAGTAGAGACGTCTGGCCTATACTCGTATTTCGATACAATTCATCCGAAAAAGAATTTTCGTTTCATCTAAGATAACTGAACAGACATGGCGGCACATTTTTGTAAATAATAACGAGAAAATTGGACAAAAATCTTTTAAAGAATTACCACATATAAAAAAGTATTCGTTCATGCCATACCAAAATTTTACACAAAAATATTTTCATAAATTTTCATAACGTTTTCACCTAAATTATTGAAATTTCAATGAGTGATTATTCCCATGAAATGGACATATAATTTCATCATTTTTTTTCACTCCATCGTTTTTGAGATATCTGCATTAAACTGAGGGGACAATACATTTAAATCATATATTAGTCACATCCCCTTTTCTTTAGATCTTCTATCCTTTTGTTACTTTTTATTGTTTGTTTTGTGTCTAAATTCTCAATTTTTTAAAAAATATCAAATTCATTAGAAAAACCATTTCAAATCATAAATTGTGTGGTTTGGCGTACTCAATACTCATTCGCTCTTGTCGCTCTTGCTGAATTGTTTGGAACGGATTTAAAAAAAAAATTCCCATGTGAGTTAACCATATTTGTGTTATTTTATTTAAACCAGTGTTTTTTATATTATGTATTCCAATTATTTTAAGTTTATTTCGCTTTATCCCTAAGTTTATCTTATACACTTTTAATGAGCAAAATGCATAATTTTTTTAAACATCACAGATGAATAGATCACTAAAAAACATTATTTTTCCAGTATTTTATTTTTGTTTTATGTTCTAATTAAAGGTTAAAAAAATTATTTACTGCAGCTGTCAATTTAACTGCGTTTACACGGAGAAGTTTCCGCGTTACTTGTGTGTGACGTCATTGGGCACATCGCACCGACGGAAAACGTATTGTGATTGCGAATGTGTACACATTATTTATGTTGTGTTATGGAAAATACAAAGAAAAGTAGCTATAAATATTGTATTGTGCCCAAATGTACAAATACTAAGTACAATAAAAACTCCATAAAAGTTGTTTTTAATGTGCCTAGACGCGATAAAGTTAGGAAGAAATGGTGCAGAACTATGAGACGAGACGACCGAAATGCAGAATGATAGTCATCTTCAAGATTATATTGCTGCCAGGATCATTTTGATGTAAATTTACCCATTAAAACTAATTACTTTATAATAATATTATGAAAATATGTACCTAACCCTAATATTATTGTGATAATTTGTTTACATATCATGGTGAATTTGGCCACTTTCCTATTTATAGGAATACAAAAGTTTACTAACTTCTGTTAAAAGGAACGTTGAATTATAATGTATAAATGTATAAGAAAGGTGGGAATAATGTAACTTCTCGACGTTCTACATATCCAGTTATATATTTATACAGATTCAGAAAGTGTTCGTTTTGGCATGGTAATATTTGGCAATAAGAGCAAGCGAGAGCGAAGCAACTAGGTTATTCTTTTCTATCGTATAGGGCAAAACGAGAACTGACGTGTGTAAGACGGAAACAAATTTAAACTCTAGGGATGTCCACACACATGTGGTGGAGATAGCAGGTGGCGGGCGCTTTGTACGATGTGTTATACATACGATAGAAAAGAATAGCCTAGTTGCTTCGCTCTCGCTTCCACTTATTGCCAATTATTGCCATACCAAAACGAATACTTTCTGAATCTGTATATACCTATGTATGTCAACAGTTATTTTTACTATAAATGTACCTACCTACCTAAAAGTACGTAAGTAAGTGACGGGAGGTATTTATTATATAAAAAAGTACTTAAAGCATTCTAAGATGAAAAATATTAATTAATATAACATTATAACATTGCCTTGTTTACCTATTTTGAGGTTAGGTACCTAAATTATTAGTTATATTTAACTACAGTAAAAGGATAAAAATGGGCACAATTGAATTAATGTTTAGAATAATGAATGACACATACCTTGTTGCGTTAGTACCTCCAATTTCTGTACTAATAAAATCTGTATTAGTAGCAAAAAAGTTTGTCATCATAAACACATCAACAACGGGCAAATTGTCACTCTGGCCCCGTAAAAACCCACTGTCCGTCATTTTTACCACTTGATAATTAAAATAAATAAATAAATGAATGATTTCTTTTATGAAAATATCAATACACATTTACAAAACACAAAACAATTTACGATTTAACCCCTTGGCAGATAGACGACCATTAGACATTATGCCGAATGACGTCAGACCAATAGCGTGGTGTTTTCAGTCACGTGTTCCCATAAAATTTTGAATTTCAAAGTCGTTTCTTTAGGCTACACATTTTTTTTATACTTTTTCTTCATTACTTTCTCAACTTATATAACATATATAACGAAAAAATAATAAATTATTGCATTTCTAAAATTCATGCATGTTGCTCATTCGCCCATCCTGCGAAAGGAGATTGTGTATCTGTATTTAATTTTCTTCTTAATCCAACCTGGCCCCACTACGGCCAGCCCTTCAATTTCCACGACGATTTACGCCGTGGATGGCTCCGACGAGTACTCGGAGAGGATAATATGTTACAGAGAATTTAAATAAATTTGTTTTTGATTCGATTTGGCTCGTATTTCCTTAAGAAAAGGCAACAACATCGAGCGCGGTTAGTACTTGGAAGGACGACCCTCTCCAGGGAAATACATCGTTCTTGCTCCACCTTCCAATTTCTTGTATATCAGAGCATAAGTAGAAGGTTACATAGCTAATATACCATCCTTCAGAGGGGATGTAAAATAGTCGGTTTTTTGTCTGTAAATAGTTAGGCAAGTAAAAAATCCCTACTCTGCGATAGAGAAGAGGCTCGGCGAAACTTGCAGGTTGGGGTTAGCTCGTTTATTGACGTCGGTGATTGGCCTTAATAGGGGAAATAGGCCGACGTTAAATAATTGAATAAAAAATTCACAGATCTTGCATCTTTCGCAAGTATCTTAAGCGTATTGAAAATACCAGATGCAACTTTACTGCTCTTGAAGTCCAAGGATGGATGGCTGGGATGATAGGTATTTTCAGCATTTGCATTAGGTACCATTAGGGATTAGGTAGTGATAAAATAAAAAACACCGCTGCCTAAGGAATCACTACTTCCACATCCAGATTCTTCATCCAAGTCACTTTAAAGGAAACATCTTGACTATATTTGCACTCTAGTATGTGGAAATTATTGGTCATAGAATTTTAATAATATTCGGGGCAGATGTAATAGAAAAGTTTGAGGAGTTTGTTTCTACCATATGCGCTAAAAATGTAATTTTTAGTTCACCCTACTTATTTTCCACTATTCACAACCTACCACCTCCGACTCCTTCAATAGAGTCATCTCAATCAGATATCACTACAATACATATGTGTACTAACTTTCAAGCGAATATCTCAATTTGATGTTATCAATCCCATTAATAATGAAGCGGAGGTGGTGGAGTTTGAAAAATCTGAGGCCTTGGTTTCTAGTATATACACCGAATCCCAAGTTTCTGTACTCTTACCAGCTTGGTTTACTTATTCCCTTCTACGGAATCATCTCAAAATATAATCTAGTTCCAGATGTCGTTAGAATACATACGTCTACCAAATTACAAGTGAATGTCTCAATATTCAATCAACCCATTTAATAATGTAGTAAGGGTAGTGGAAGGTTTGAAAAATATTAAAAAATCTGAGGCGTTAGCTTCTAGGACATACACCGAATTTCAAGCAGTGCTCTTACCAGCTTGCTTTACTTATTTTTCCCTATTTACCTCTACTTACCCCCACTCCTTCAACGCAATCATGTCAAAATATAATCTAGTTTCAGATATAGTTATAATGCATAAATGTGCCAAATTTCAAGTGAAAATTTAAATTTAATTTTATCAACTCTTCACTCCAGGGAGTGGGGGTGGTGGGGGGATGGAAAATACTAATAAAAAAACCTGAGACCTTCGCTTCTAGTATATGCACCAAATCACAAATTTCTGTACTTTTACTAGCTTGCTTTACTTATTTTCCCTTATATACCTTTATTTAACCCCCAACTCTTCAACGGAATCATCTCAAAATATAACCTAGTTCCACATGTCGTTATAATACATATGCGTCCTAAATTTTATGTGAATATCTCAATTTTATTTTATCAACCCCTTGAATAATGGAGTAGGGGTGGCGGGTGGTTGAAATATATTATTAAAAAATATGAGGCCTTGGCTTCTAGTACATACATCGAATTTCAAGTTCCTGTACTCACACCAACTTGCTTTACTTATTTTCCCCTATTTACCCCTAAATAACCCCCAATCCTTCAACGGAATCATCTCAAAGTATAATCTAGTTCCAGATGTCGTTATAATTCAATCGTGTACCAAATTTCAAATGAATATCTCAATTTTATTTTATCAACCCTTTTAATAATGGTGGTGGTGGGGGGTTGAAAATATTATAAATGATCTGAGACCTTGGCTTCTAGTACATACATCAAATTTCAAGTTTCTGTAGTCTTACCAGATTGCTTTACTTATTTTTCCCTATTTACCCCTATTTAACCCCCACTCCTTCAACGCAATCATGTCAAAATATAATCTGGTTTCAGCTATAGTTATAATACATAACTGTACCAAATTTCAAGTGAAAATTTAAATTTAATTTTATCAACTCTTTTAATAAGGGAGTGGGGGTGGTGGGGAGATGGAAAATACTAACAAAAAAACCTGAGACCTTCGCTTCTAGTATATACACCAAATCCCAAATTTCTGTACTTTTACCAGCTTGCTTTACTTATTTTCCCCTATATACCCCCATTTAACCCTCAACCCTTCAATGGAATCATCTGAAAATATAATCTAGTTCCAGATGTCGTTATAATACATATGCGTATTAAATTTCATGCGAATATCTCAATTTTATTTTATCAACCCCTTGAATAATGGAGTAGAGGCCGGGGTGGGCTGAGATATATTATTAAAAAATCTGAGGCGTTGGCGTCTAGTACATACACCGAATTTTAAGTTTCTGTACTCATACCAGCTTGTTTTACTTGTTTCTCTCTATTTAGCCCTAAATAACCCCCAACCCTTCAGCGGAATCATCTCAAAGTATAATCTAGTTCCAGGTGTCGTTATAATTCATACGTGTACCAACTTTCAAATGAATATCTCAATTTTATTTTATCAACCCTTTTAATAATGGAGTATGGGTGGTGGGGGGCTGAAATATATTATTAAAAAATCTGAGGCCTTTACCTCTAGTACATACACCGAATGTCAAGTTTCTGTAGTCATACCAGCTTGCTTTACTTATTTCCCACTATTTACCCCTAAATAACCCCCAATCCTTCAACGTAATCATCTCAAAGTATAATCTAGTTCCAAATGTCGTTATAATTCATACGTGTACCAACTTTCAAATGAATATCTCAATTTTATTTTATCAACCCTTTTAATAATGAAGTAGGTGTGGTGGGGGTTGAAAAATATTATAAATAATCTGATATCTTGGCTTTTAGTATATACACCGAATTTGAAGTTTCTGTAGTCTTACTAGCTTGCTTCACTTATTTTCCCCTATTTAGCCCTATTTAACCCCCAACCCTTCAACGGAAATATAAAAAATATTATAAAAAAATCTGAGGATTTAACTTCTAGTACATACACCGAATTTCAAGTTTCTGTACTCTTACAAGCTTGCTTTACTTATTTTCCCCTATTTACCCTTATTTAACCCCCAACCCTTCACCGGATATCCTCAAAAAACAATCCTGTTCCAGATCTCGTTATAATATATACGTGTACAAAATTTCAAGTCAATAGACAGACAGACAGACAGACCGACAGACAGACAGAATTTTTTTTTTTTGCTCAAATTTTAAATCTCGACGTTTCATGACATTCTAAACCTATTTCACGAATAAAAATTTTTGAAAATTTTTTTGCGATTACTATACTTCCAATCCACTACGTGGATGTGGAAGTAAAAATAAAATCTTTTATCAAATCTAATAATACCACTTGGGTTCATTGTAATTGGACCCATTTTCATTGATAATTTTTTTTTAGATTAACCCAGCTATCAACTGTCAAATTTTGTTATAAAGCTTGTAGAACACCCTGTGTGTATAGTGCTTTTCTACTGTACTTTTTTATATCATACTTAGATGTATTTGATAATTTCATTTACATAATTTTAAATATATTTGTCCATACAATCGAATTAAACTAGTCCATGTTTTATTGGGTTATTTTGCTTTTTTAATGTTAATTTGAAAGTGACGGTGTTCTGTAAGAAATAACAATAATAAGTTATGCAAACTATAAATGACATACGATATGGCAGTGTCGGCATGTATAACAAGAGACCATTAAGTTTAGGAGTGTTTATGTTTATATTTTAGTTTCGAGATACTGCTTGGATTGTTATTGAAACGTGATATCCCTAATAGGATGGCATTGAGTGAACGGTACGGTTACAAGACCGGCGCAGCGGCCTAGACAGATCTGTCGCTCTTGATACGTTTTTCGTAAGATGGGTCCTATATCATGCGGCCAGTAGCATTTTCAATACTAAAAAGTTCCATTTAATGTTGAAGCGCAACGGATCTGTGAGGAAAAGTGAAATGCAATATGTTGTTGTAGTGGTAGTTGGAATGGTAGACGATTTCAAACGGATCACTGAAAATTCCATCAGATTGCATTTGATTGTATATCTTATTTACTATTAGTTGCAAAATTATATCCATGCCAATACGTTCAGAAAGGATAGAGTACAAAATTTTGATTTGGGCTTCCATTTCGGAGATAATGTGATGGAACCGCAAAAGTTATCCAAATTGAATTAAATTTTGAGGCATTTCAAACCGAGAAACTGCAGTTTTAAGTTTTATTTTTCCATGAGGACCAATGTATAACATAATATTTGAAAAATTATAACAAAATTTTACATCAGTATACGACTGTCTATTTTACGAGGGCCACACCAAATATCTCGCTTAATATCTATTGTAGAAGAATAAAGTTTTAGAAACAGTTATCCCATTTTTTGTGAGCTATATTTCAGTAAAAAGAAATTTGAAATCCATAGCCTACTTTATGAGATATATTACAAAAACCTGAAAAATAGGAAAACCACAAACGGTTATAGCTTCCTTATTTGAGGAGATACGAAAAAAGTTAAAGGAATGAAAGTTGACGGCAAAGACAATAAGAATAATAACGTGTAACAAAAAAATCGAAAAATGCAGTTGGCTTTGACATACGCTATTGTGCAAAAATGAAAAATACGTATCTCAAAGTAGGCCATGACGCCATTAATTCCGTTATTTTTTTAACATTCCAACGATATAAAACATGTCACAGAAATTTCAACCGATAGTGTCGATATTTAATATTTTACGAATACCACAATTCATATAATTGAATCGTGTCAGCTGTGCCATAATAGTAAAAATTCACTTTATAATAATTATAATTCCGTAATTATTTTTTACAATTTAATACAAACCAATAAATATCTCATAAATAAAAATACAAGTACAAAACGAACATCCAAAGAAAAAAACGAAAAACTATGTATAACAGTACTACCTACTACTATATTGAAAAGAAATTGTGTGTATTTATTTTTCTAACTACAAATGCTCAAATTGTGCACCATGCATTCTGACACATAAACGTGCTCTACGAGACACGTCACGCATTACATTTTGGAGCATTTCAGGAGTAATTGCCTCACATGCGTTTCGAATTCTGGTTTTGATGTCCTCAATATTTTCAGGGGCAGTTTGAAATACCTTGTCTTTAATGTAACCCCAGACGAAAAAATCCAAGGGAGTAATATCTGGTGATCGAGCTGGCCATAGAATGGGTCCATAGGTGCCTATCCAGCTATCTGGCATAACTTGATTTAAATAATTTGTACATATTACAGCAGTGTGAGGTGGAGCCCCATCTTGTTGAAAATATGAATAATTTAATCTTTCTGCCACTGTTAATTCATAAAGAAAATCTTGAAATTCGTTTTGCAGGAAATTAAGGTATCTACGAACGGTTAATTTGCCATCATAAAAATAAGGTCCAATTACTTTAGTCCCTAAAAGACCCAACCAAACATTCGCAGAAAATCTTTCTTGGAAAGCAGTCTCTCTGCACCAATGTGTATTTTCTCGTGTCCACTTATAATGCATATTTCTATTGAAAAATCCATTATTAGAAAAATTTGATTCGTCCGGAGAAAGAATTTTGCTACATATCAGCGCGTCATTCCTTTTCTTATTTAATAACCATCTACAAAATCTTACTCACCTTGGCTTATCTCCCTCATTTAAATGTTGAACTTTCCTCATTTTGTAGCATCGAAATCCGTTTTTTTTCAATATTTTTCTTGCACTGTCTTTTTTTATGCGACAGTTTCTCTGAATTTGTCTCAAAGAGGTTTCCTCATTTTGGTTAACATAATTCATTACTCTATTCACATTTCTGACATTATCCGCAACATGCGCTCGCCTTACTACTTTTTCTGAAAATGAACCGTGCGTTTTTAGATTTTGAACTAACTTCCTAAACATAGTTCGATTTGGCTGCGGATCATCTGGAAATCTATCTCCGTAACCCGTGACTGCCATCTCAGCGTCAAAATTGCACTGCCAATAAATGCTAATCATATCGAATTTGTTATTATTGGCGTACACCATAATTACTGATAAAATTTGTCTTAGAACTCGACAACGTAACATACAACAGTGACAATCTGTCAAATTTATTAATAACTGTATACATTGTTTTTCACTAATTATGGCACAGCTGATTGTTACGATTCAATTATATGAATTGTGGTATTCGTAAAATATTAAATATTGACACTATCGGTTAAAATTTCTGTGACATGTTTTATATCGTTGGAATGAGAAAAAAATAACGGAATTAATGGCGTCATGGCCTACTTTGAGATATGTATTTTTCATTTTTGCACAATAGCGTATGTCAAAGCCAACTGCATTTTTCGATTTTTTTGTTACACGTTATTATTCTTATTGTCTTTGCCGTCAACTTTCATTCCTTTAACTTTTTTCGTATCTCCTCAAATAAGGAAGCTATAACCGTTTGTGGTTTTCCTATTTTTCAGGTTTTTGTAATATATCTCATAAAGTAGGCTATGGATTTCAAATTTCTTTTTACTGAAATATAGCTCACAAAAAATGGGATAACTGTTTCTAAAACTTTATTCTTCTACAATAGATATTAAGCGAGATATTTGGTGTGGCCCTCGTAAAATAGACAGTCTGAATAACCATTCATTTTATGTAGAATTCAGCTCTTAACAACGAAACCCCCACGGAAGTGACAATAAGTATATGTAAGCACTCTACTATAATATAATCAAGCATGCGGTTGAAAATTCATTCGTGTGTTACGTTGATCTCTCGGTATAGACATGTATATAACAATAACCACTAATTATGATAATGACTTAAACACGGATATCCTTAAGACTGCAGTTACGATATTATTTCTTAATTAAAATGTATTTTCCACACCATATATGTAACTCAATTATCCGACATATTCCAATTTCTAACTCAATTCTCTATCTATTAAATATTTTTTTCTCAGTTCAAATAAATCATTCATCATTAATATATTATAAATGGTTTTATTATATTTATTGTTTATTATAAAACTAATTATTGAGATTCATATATAACCAAAATAATGGAGTAAATCTAAGGGTCTCAATTACCTAGAAAGAAATTGTCTCACTATGGCGATTTATTTGCTGGAACTTATTGAAAACATTTCAAGAAGTGTAGTAAAATGTTTTGGATTAAATCCTTTGGTGGAAAGGTTTTGTTTAAACAAGAGAATATTCAAAATCCTGTGTTTTCGCAGTCGCAAAACATGACGACATTTTAGGCAGGCCATTTTGAAACAATTGATGATAACTTGAACAATATCGCACATATTCTATGGAAGCCTTGGAAGAATATACTCCTTGTGCAGTTAAACCATCAAGCCAAGTTTCAAGTTAATATGTTTACAATGACTCCTAAAAAACAATTGTAAACTCTAAAATCGAATCGTCGATTATTTAAGGGCATCGAGTCGTACATCAATCTTTTTTTATTTCAGATTATAGTTGTTTTTATGTTCTTTGTGGTGGTATAAACAAAAATAAATTTTAAAAAATTTTTAAATCAGAAATAATGTTCGTCATTATGTCTCTTAGCTTGCTTTAAAATGTCTTACTAGGGTCCCAATTGGTGTAGATAAAACTTATTTTTTGAAGTAGTTCGTTTTTTATGTACTGTTAACATATAACAACAAATTTTATTTCTGGGCAAAATATTAATGAGTAAAATTCATTTGTTAAAAAAAAAGAATATTGAAGAATTATTGAATTAAATTGGTTTTAAAACATTTTAAATTTACTTTTGTTTATACCACCATAAAGAACATACAAACAACTATATTCTGATATACAAATTATTGACGTACGACTTGATGCACCTAAACAATCGACGATTCGATTTTCGAATTTGCAATTGTTTTTTAGGAGTTATTGTAAACATTTTAACTTCAAACCTGGCTTGATGGTTTATCTCCACAAGGGGTACATTCTTCTAAAGTTTCGTTAGAATAAGTGCAGTCATGTATAAAAGGTTCTCATGTCTTTCGACTTGGCATATTGACCACAAAGTTTCGGATAAATCTAGTTTTCTTCTTTGTGTCTCTTTCTTCATTACTATACGGGTCATCCAATCAGAAATATTTAAGAACAACTGCGAAAAAAGATGATTTTGAACATTCTCTTGTTTAAAGAAAGGCTTTCCACCACATGGATTTAATCCACTACTACACTTCTTGAAATGTTTTCAACAAATTCCAACAAAAAATCCCTTGAAATTTCAGTTTTACTCCACTAACAGTAAAACTGCTGTTCCCATAGAACATAGACGACTTAATAAAAATTTTAATAAAATTTCATAAAAGCACGATAAACAGTGTGTCTCACTTGAGACTGTAAGCGTAATAATTCTTTTGTTTTTTGTCCGATTTGAATCAAACTGATCTTACAAGATAGAGGTCACCAAGGTTTATCTAAGACCACAAAATCACTTTCCGTCTTTAAATGCAAGGCCATCTACGATACTAAATTTTATGAAGAAAATCAAAAAATCATAGTATGCATTTTTTAATAAAAAAATATTGTTAACAAAACTTGTTCGAAACTTCAAAAACCCTGAATCTGAATTTCAGTTAAATTCTAAAAAAATGAGGTCTTGATGAAAAAAATCCCTTTGAGGCATTTTAATAAAAATTATTTCAGAATAAATTTTTTTTAAACAATTTACACAACCAAAAGAATTAAATACTATGTTCTAATAAATCTTCATCAGTCGTAATGCGCGCCTCAATTCGCTTTCTGTTATTGTTCGTAACTTTCATTTTTTTTTAGAATTTAACTAAACTTCGGATTCAGGGTTTTTGAATGATTTCGTTAATTGTTAAAAATATTTTTTATTTAAAAATTTCTACTACCTATGATTTTTTTATTTTTTTCATACAATTTAGTATCGTAGATGGCCTTGCATTTAAAGATGGAAAGTGATTTTGTGGACTTAAATAGACCTTGGTGACATATCTTTTACGATCAGTTTGATTCAAATCGGACCAAAAAACAAAAGAGTTATTATGTTGTTATACTCTTAGGTGAGACACACTGTATGCACCTACTTACATGTTGCTAAAATGATCGAGTAAAATTAAGTTTTATATCCGACAAAAGTAATAAAGTTTTGAAATTTCTCAAAAATTTTAAGAGATGCACTAGAATCACAACGAACAAACATTTGTTGTATTGTGGGAACTTCCTCACCCCTAACGTGGTTGCATGACCCCTTCAAACTATGAAAAAGAATATTGTAATTCCAGACTGAGCCAATGAGAATGGCCCACGTGTTGTTAAGGTTCACGAGGTAGTAAACAAAGTGATATCTTGGAGCCCTGGTGTGGAGGGTTATTCATTATATTTTGACCCCTCCTTTATTTCACTTATTATTGGAGATAAAAAAAAAGTTTCGTATAAAAGTTGTAGACTTGTACATAAATATATTTTTAAAAGCAATTAAAAAACAATTGCTTGCATAGGTCACGTGATATAACAATGGAGGTTGTTTTTTTAAATGGAACACCCTATACATTTTACATATTCTTTTAGATCTTTTTACCAAGATTTCAAATATATAGAAGTAGCTGTAATATTTCTTGACATATCGGATATTAAACATGCTCAAAACATGCATATCGGTATTTCATGGTTATCGAAGGAAGTGCAGTACTTACACTTACGGAGTTGGCTGTGAGTGATGATACTATGATAATATTATTACTGTTTGACATTTCGTATTATTATTTGGTCAAAATGGGTTACACAGAATCAGAAAAGTTTCATATATTTTGCCTTTATGTTAAAAATAAGAAATTCACAGATTTCTCAATTCTTGCAACCATCGGGACATTGGAAATGATAACACCATACATAAAACATACACTTTTTCCGGACTCTGCTTCGCCTCGTCCGGAAACAGCTACGATCCACTCTCGATTGCGACAGCGCTGTATTTTGACCTTAAATGCAAACTTGATCCCCTGTGATATATGCAACCCATATTACATATGCATATATCAGCCGTTGCATATACGACAGCCTCACTCGATCGCAACACCGCTGTCTTTTGACCTTGAACGCAAACTGGCAACTCGACCCCCATATATGAACATAAACATTTCCAATGTTAAAAAAGGAAAAAGCTGGAAAAATAGAATAGCGTAATACAGTCCAGTCAATTTATCCCCCCCCCCCCAGTTATTTTTTCTTCTTCAATTTGCTAGCACACATTGTTTAGACCTAGCACACCCTAGCACAATTATTCAAAACTAGTACACCCCCGCGCAAATAACAAAATAACAAATAGGGGTTCTTTTCGGAGGGGGGGGGGGGTTAACGCTAGCCCCTCCAGTTATTTTTTCCTCTCGAATTTACTAGCATATATTATTAACACCGTTCACACCCTAGTACAATTACTTGTCAGAAAAATTTAAAACTATATCACTATAGATCTCGAACAATTTATATGTTGGACGTATTTCTTAATTTCAAACAGTTGAAGAAATATTGACTGTCTATTTAATTTTTGATGGAAACAATAATAAAAATTCTCCCACTATGATGAGAGCTTTTTGAAAAACACTGTAAATAAAGTATTAATTTTTTTTTTCATTATTTAGTTGTTGTGCTAGGTGTACACATTGTGTGCTGTCAAATTTGAGAAGAGAGGTACATAGGGGCTAACAAATAAATTTCAACCTTCTGTTAGGTATATATGTGATCATTTTTGGTAAGCTAATCTGAGTAATAATAGAAAATGTAATATATCTGTGGACGGGACAAAATTTCTACCCTGTAATATTATCGACCCTGTAGAAGCGTTAGTTTGGAAAGTGGCTGTGCTAGGGTGTGCTAGGTATAAGCATTGTGTGTTCCACAGCAAATTCAAGAAAAAAATAACTGGGGGGCTGAGGAAAAAATTTAAACCCTGTATCTTCCTGCCCTATAGGTGTGCTTAAAAAAAAATGTTTTCTTAACCGCTTCTCAAGTCACCGAGGTAACTCCTTGAAAATCCAGAATGATTTTGTGTAAGGTAAAGAGAAACAGCTTGGAAAGTGGGAGACGGGGCAGCGTCAAATCGCCCCCCCCCTGAAAGCAACCTCTATTAGTGCTAGTTTGTGCTAGTTTTAAAAATGGTTGTCTTACGGTGTGTTAGGTCTAATAAACATTGTGTGCTAGCAAATTGGAGAAGAAATAGTACCTTGGGGGGGGGGGGGGGGCAAATCGACTCACCCGCATTATACCCAAATCGTCCGGCTCCTAACATGTTTTTAAATACTGACCGTCATGTGAGATAAACTGATAATTTTTAAAGAAAAAAAAAACGTACCAAGAGAGCAAACGAAAATGAGGAACGCTATATTTTTAATTTTTTCAATCATACCTTAAAGTTGTTGCAAATGTTGGATAAACTATTGCATAAAACCACGACATATAGTTTATCCTTCTTGTCGATTCAGCACGAATTATCTAAAAAACGGATTGTTTAATTTATTCCTGGAAATATTACACCCATTATTTTCACTAATTCTAAGTTAAACGTTGGTTCTAGTTCATATCAGGCACGTTTTGTTACGTTATTTCTAAAAAATGAGTTACTAATTTAGTTAGTTATGGATGAACATCACAAATATATTTAAACACATACTAATTTTTCGATATTGTTGCTGTTTCCCCGAATCTTCTGAATGTTATATGTCGAACACATATCTTAGCAAACGTTTGATAAACGTATTGCCTTTGTTAAAATGCATCTTGCATTCGTGTGAGTGAAGGTCGCGTTTACCACTATCTGTTTCACAATACAGACAATTACTTGTAGGTACGCATCAGATTAGGATAGTATTCAGTCAGAGCAATACTACTCATTTAGCGTTACAAGCGCGGCCGATTCAGGACACAGTTACGTTACGTTTGATCGCAATGTTCTCGAAAGTCGTGCATATACTACCAGTCTTCTGTCATTCGTCGTTACGTGTAAGCAGTTATACTAGCATTGAGAAACTCCACGGTACGTTACCCAAAAATGCCTCGACAATATAACAGTATGAATCTGTAGTCGTAAACGTAGTAAACGAAGTGGCTATTTGCAATTGCGAAGCTTCGGTTAAGTTTATCAAAGTGAAAACATTCCTACAAACGAGTCTGAGTATGCCCCTCATAAATTGTGAAATGGTGCATACGAACAATGCTCATGACACAAATTAATGTGATATCGTGACCACTGCAACCATCAATTGGATAAATGGCAATTTCTGTTAGGAGAAATATCGAAATACTTGCAACCACATTGTTAAATGTTATGTGTATAATATTGACTTATTGAATATTGCAATATTTTCTGTCTGTATTGAATTACTTCGTCGAGTAAAATAGATTGGAAATAATACCATATTATGTTAACCACAACTTACGCATTCTGTGGATTGTTGATTTGTTACAATTTATTTAATGAAGTGGGTAATTTATTACAACAGGAGTATTAATTGCTTATTAATTGAGAGCTTGCCAAAAACTAGGTCATAAATGAGCGTAACATTAACATTGGCTACATTCATTTATTTTTACCAAATCCCGAATCACTATACTACTGTGCTTGTTAATAGTACATTTTCCAAAGGATAAAATTCATCGAAATCTAAAATAAACCAATTATTTCTTGATTTAAACTAGTATTTAAAGTAAATAAAAAATGGTTTAACGGGATAGGGTCTCCGTTACGACCTGAAATCGACAGAATAGTGAAGTATATGAAGCACATTGCATTTTTCGCAAATATTTTTTTAAATTATTTATTTTGGGAAATAATTCTAACGAATCGTTAAATATAATAAATTAATACATAAATGTATAAAATTTCGTATATCTGTATACTGAGATTTATATATTAATTATAACAATTTAAATACTACAATATTACACTATACTTTTATCGGCATCAACAGCAATTTCTATTTGCTCTTCAATTTCCTCTTGGGCCGATTTTTCTGAAAAAAAAAATTCGTTGCTTCTGATTCATCTTCAATAGGGGCAAAATTTAAAATTTAACGTTTCCAAAGTGAAGATGACGAGACCACTTAATTTTTTTTAAGTTAATTATTTCTTTTGTTTACCAGTGTTTCAATGAGATTTGTCAAATAAGAGACAGATAAATTCATTTTAGAATTACTTAATTCCGTAACCAACATAATAGGATGTGTTTATCGATAGAATATTTTTTTTATATTCTTTAAGACAGACTCGCTTAATTGTGGGGATGGATTATATTGACGTAGTCTTGTTTTTACATCAGCCCATACCATTTCAATGAGGTTGAAAACGCAATAATGTGGAGGCGGACGTAAAATAGTTTGATCGTGTACTTCAAAAATTTTTTCAACGGCATATTACTTTTTAAAATTTTGCTTTCCAATTAGGTCTAATAAAGTACTTTTAGTGTTTTTCTGGTATTTCCAAGCCTTTACCTTTCATAAATTCATTGATATCGCCTTTTCTTTTGTTGGTGTTCGGAATTTTTGTGTGTTGCCGTGAATGGTATGACGCATTGTCCATAACAATTACAGAATTTGGTGGGATATTTGATAACAGCTATTCCATTGCCCATTTCTCAAATAATTCGACTGTCATATCCTCGTGGTAGTCGCCAGAGGATAGCTTGATATTTTTAACAGACAACTACAACGCATTTGGAATAAAACCGTTTTTACTTCCAGCATGTAGGATTATAATTCCTTTTCCCATAGAACATGGAGCACTTAAATTACACTTTTTGATGTTATCTACCCAACCGTATTGAACTACATCATGGGTGTCAAAGCATGATTCGTCAAGAAAGTATGTGTCTATTTGCATCTTGGTATTCTTTTATTTTACGCAGGTACTCGTGTCGATGATAAACGATGTTTAGTACCTGAAACCGCAATCAAGCAAAACGTTTCGCAAAGTATCTAACGATTTATAGTTATAATCTGGATAGTCGTATACCTTATCCCTAACCATTTCTAATGTGGGCACTTTCTGTTCATTGTAAAGGTCATACACAAATCGACGAATGACATCTTTGGAGGCGTTAGCAAGTTTTTTAAGTTTTTGTCCAACTCTTTTCCGTCATAGAATGATCAACTACATTCCCGGCTCTAATAACCCTATTAATTGTAGTACGGCTAAATTTAGTTAATTCACAAATCCTTTTCACAATTTGATTATATGAAGAATAAATATTTTCGCCTTTTAAGCACGAGTAAATATTCAGAATAACCCTTTGAATTTGAACGTGTAAGTCTTTATTTTCAAACAGCCACATCAGAGCAAACCTCCTCATTTCTATTGTTTGCCAAAAATTCATAAACCTGACATTCCCTTAAGACCAATGGGCTTGTTCAGCATTTTTTTTTTTTATTTCACAAATCGAAAGTGCAAGTATAAATTAATGGATCTGCAAAATATCAGAATCTTATTCGCACGTTTAGTATCTTAAAAACTATTACAAATTTCCATCTCGCGAAAATGGGGCCTGGCCAGGCGCTACGTCACTATACGCATAGACTCGGCGATCTCAATAGACTTGATGCTTCTTATTGGTTATAATTATAAGTGTTTTCGAAGTATTGTTTGTTTTGCTTACTACTTGACAGTAGGGGAGTACAATTTGGTGAAATGTCAAAAAATTACAATTTTCTCTCGCTCCTGCCAGAACGAATTTTCGATTTCGACCCTGCAATTTACGATTATAATTCATCGCGGACCTTCTCCTTTCCGTAGACACATAGAACGAACTTCCACTCGACGCATTTATTTAGTTACCAGCGTTTAAAAATTCCATGTTTTTCGACTTTTCGGGTTAAATTTGAAAGGTCCCAGAAAGCCATTTTTCTTACGTCACTTGCGTATAGTGACGTCACAAATGAGCGATCGGTTTTTGCAACTATTACTAAATTCAACTCCTTATATCTCGGGAACGGAAAAAGTTAATAACACGAAATTTTAAGTGTATAATGAGAATATCGAGTACTATATGAAAAAGTATAAAAACCATATAAAAAGAATATCATGGAACAAGCCCATTGTGAGTTCAATTAATTCTCCATGTAGTAAACTCTTAAAATATTTATTAAAAATCCTAAATCCATTATCAAGTTCCTCCGAGTCTTGTATTAGAAAGAGCAAAAATTTTTTGGAAAAGCTGTCAGAAAATCATTTTAACAATAATCATCTAATGGTTAGTTCTGATGTAGTAAGCCTATTTAGAGATGTTCCTATAGATTAAACAATAATTAAAAACAAATTGCAACAAGATGGGAATTTGGCGAATAGATCTAAGTTAAGCATTGAAACTGTAATGGAATTACTTACACTTTGCATTAAAACAACATCTTTCAATTAAATAATGACTTCTATCAACAAGACTTTGGGATGGCCATGGGTTCTTCGTTATCTCCAATATTAAGTAACATTTTCATGAAAAATTTTGAGGAAAGTAATACTAATAATCTAGCTTATAAACCCATTGTATGGTGGAGATATGTAGATGACATGTTTGCTATATGGCATTATAGTAAAGAATGTTTAAGTAATTTTTTGATTAGCGAAAAAGAACCTTCAATTAAATTTACAATAGAAATAGAAAATAATAATGAATTACCTTTCACAGATATTTCAATAAAAAAATTAGATAACACATACCAAACCAGTGTGTATAGAAAACAAACACACACAAACAGATACTTAAATTTCAATTCAAATCAACATATTAGTGTTAAGAAAAGTGTAAGGAACGAAAAGCAATTTATAAAAACTGTCTTATTAAATAATCAATATCCTGAGAGTTTTGTTGATAGTCAGTTATTTAACATTGGTTGTAGAGAGAATATACTATCACAACCTGAGGTATTTAGATCAATGGCAGTAATTCCATATATACATGGTTTATCGGATAAATTACGAAAAATTGGGAATAGGTTTTCCGTACGAACGGTTTTTTAAACGGGCTCCACGCTAAGATCGGTTTTATCAAAAACCAAACCTCTAAATATTGTTCAAAATTCAAAAAACTGTATTTATAGTATTTAGTGTGAGTGCGAAAAACATTTCGTAGGTGAATCATCTAGACCTTTCAACGTAAGGCTTGGTGAACATAAAAATTACGCTAGAAGGGAAGAATTTGAAAAATCCAAAATTTGTGAACACGCGTGGGATAATAATCACAGGGATAAATGGGACGCGGCGAAGATTTTGGAAAAAGAGAGCAACGGAACTAAAAGAAAACTTAAAAGAATCCGCGAGTGTTTTATTAAACGAGAATAGTTGCGTTTCAAATTATTCAATAGATTTTTGTACTAGTTGGTTGCCCATCCTTAGAGACTAAGTAAGTAAAAATAAGATAAATATAATTTAATGTCTCACGTGACTATGGAAATACATAAACAAAGAACTGTCTTGGTTGACGGGCAAAAAGTTTTGAGAACGGAAGTAGATTCTCTTCCGAAACGTTAACAGCCTATAGCTTTCATTTTCATTTTTTAGTTTATAACATTGTTCCAGTTTATATATTTTTAGGTGTGAGACCTTTTGAAACAGTCAAGTATTCAAGAACCAACCTCTGTCTGATCCGTTTGGCGCATAGGTTTTTTCATCAAAATTTTTAAATATTTTTCAGTGGAAAAATACCCAATAAAAAGAAGGAAAATCTGAATATGCCACAAATAAATAATTACAGACAATAACAAGAATAAAGTGAGTAGCAAAAAAAAATATTTCATTGTAAAAGAAGCATGGGGTGCTTATTACTATATTTTTTTATACTAACTCTACTTTTACAAACAGCTATCAATGAAATATTTATACCAGTTGATATCAAGCACCCCACGCTTTTTTTACAATGAAATAATTTTTTTTCTTAATCACTTTATTTTTATTTTAAACTTATTAAAAATCTCTTAATTGCATTGAGTGAGTGGACTTTCTATAGCCGTTAAACAAAATCTTAATAACTAAAAATTGTTTTACTTTTTAGTTTGGTTTGCTATTAAAGCGTGTTTTTTTAGTTTTTTTTAAACTACCTATTATTTTTTTATTTTAGTCTTAATTAGAACTTAAATGTAATAGTAACCAGAAGACGAGATTTTTGGTACTTGATCCGTCAATTTGACGACACCATTTTGAATTGTTAAATTTGAACCGGATAATTCTAATCTGCAACCTCGGTAACACACAGCCGATTTTCAGTCGAATCCGACGATAATTGATGAAACCTATTCGCCATGTTGACGCCGCCATTTTGAATTTTTATGTTTTGATGACACATTTGTTTTCTACTTATCAAGCCCTTTCTTTTGATACCCATATATAGGGGGTTGTAAAGAACATGATAATCCGCCATCTTGGGGCGGAGGCCATTTTGAACATATTATAATATTGACTATAGTATTTTGGATTATCATAGGAGCTGCACACAATTGCCAAGTTTCATGATGATACAACAATTAGAACTGAGTGAAAATTACGTTGAAAGATTTCGTTACATTGATAGATTGATAGATACAGATGCAGCTAATAAAAGCGCGTTGAAAATAGTAAATGAACTAGGTATATGAATTCTGGTTAAAATAATGGTATAACTATCAACACACTTGTAGAATACATAGTTTATATTCAATTGATTTTTAAAACACTTGTTGCGAGTATTTAATTATTAATTACTTCCACATCCACGTAGTGGATTGGAAGTATAGTAATCGCAAAAAAAATTTCAAAAATTTTTATTCGTGAAATAGGTTTAGAATGTCATGAAACGTCGAGATTTTAAATTTGAGCGAAAAAAATTTTTCTGTCTGTCTGTCGGTCTGTCTGTCGGTCTGTCTGTCTGTCTGTAACTTTTTTGTCCGCACGCTTTCTCCGGAACGGTTTAAGATATTGACCTGAAATTTTGTACACGTATATATTATAACGAGATCTGGAACTGGATTGTTTTTTGAGGAAATCCGGTGAAGGGTTGGGGGTTAAATAGGGGTAAATAGGGGGAAATAAGTAAAGCAAGCTTGTAAGAGCACAGAAACTTGAAATTCGATGTATGTACTAGAAGTTAAGGCCTCAGATTTTTTTATAATATTTTTCAACCCCCCACCACCCCTACCACATTAAAGGGGTTGATAAAATAAAGTTGAGATATTTATTTGAAATTTCGTACACGTATGTATTATAACGATGTTTAGAATTAGATTATATTTTGGGATGATTCCGTTGAAGGGTTGAGGGTTAATTTGGGGTAAATAGAGGAATATAAGTAAAACAAGTTGGTAAGAGTACAGAAACTTGAAATTCGGTGTATGTACTAGAAGCCAAAGCTTCAGATTTTTTAATAATATTTTTCAACCCCCACCACCCCTACTCCAATTTGAAAAGGGTTGATAAAATAAAATTGAGATATTCATTTGAAATTTTCTACACGTATGTATTATAACGACATCTGGAACTAGATTATATTTTGAGATAATTCCGTTGAAGGGATGGGGGTTAAATAGTTGTAAATAGGGGAAAATAAATAAAGCAAGCTGGTAAGACTACAGAAACTTGAAATTCGGTGTATGTACTAGAAGCCAAGGTCTCAGATTATTTATAATATTTTTCAACCCCCACCACCCCTACTTCATTATTAAAAGGGTTGATAAAATAAAATCGAGATATTCATTTGAAATTTGGTACACGTATGAATTATAACGACATCTGGAACTAGATTATACTTTGCGATGATTCCGTTGAAGGGTTGGGGGTTATTTAGGGGTCAATAGGGGGAAATAAGTAAAGCAAGCTGGTATGAGTACAGAAACTTGAAATTCGGTGTATGTACAAGAAGTTAAAGCCTCAGATTTTTTATAATATTTTTCAACCCCCCCACCACGCCTACCCCATTAATGGGGTTGAAATAATAAAGTTGAGATATTCATTTGAAATTTCGTACACGTATGTATTATAACGATGTCTGGAATTAGTTTATATTTTGAGATGATTCCGTTGAAGGGTTGGGGGTTAATTTGGGGTAAATAGAGGAATATAAGTAAAACGTTGGTAAGACTACAGAAACTTGAAATTCGGTGTATGTACTAGAAGCCACAGCGTCAGATTTTCTTATAATATTTTTCAACCCAACCACCCCTACTCCAATATGAAAAGGGTTGATAAAATAAAATTGAGATATTCATTTGAAATTTGGTACACGTATGTATTATAACGACGTCTGAAACTAGATCATAATTTGAGATGATGCCGTTGAAGGGTTGGGGGTTAATTAGGGGGAAATAGGGGAAAATAGGTAAAGCAAGCTGGTAAGACTACAGAAATTTGGGATTCGGTGTATATACTAGAAACCAAGGCCTCAGATTTCTTTCTAATATTTTTCAAACTCTACCACCTCCGCTTCATTATTAATGGGATTGATAACATCAAATTGAGATATTCACTTGAAAGTTAGTACACGTATGTATTGTAGTGACATCTGATTGAGATGACTCCATTGAGGTGGTAGGATGTAAATAGTGGAAAATAAGTACGGTAAACTAGAAACTTCATTTTTAACGTATATGGTAGAAACCAACTACTCAAACTTTTCTATGACATCTACCCCAAATATTATTAAAATTCTATGACCAATAATTTCCACATACTAGAATATATAGTCAAGATGTTTCCTTTAAAGTGACTTGGATGAATAATCTGGATGTGAAAGTAGTGATTCCTTAGGCAGCGGTTTTTTTAAACCGAATACGACACACTGCAAAATCTTAGTAGGTAAACTAGACACTCGCCCCAACATTTTTTTTCCTGTTCCATACCAGTTTCTTTGACGAATTGGATACAAAACTCTTATTATGTATGAAAGTTTGTACATTTATTTTAATTACTTCCCGATCCATGTAGAGGAGTGGTATTTCAATACATTTTTTTGTTGAAATAGGTTTCGAATGTCTTGAAACATTGAGATTTTAAATTTGAGCGAAAAAAAATCTGTCTGTCAGTCGGTCAGTCGATCTGTCGATTTGTTTAAGATGTTGAATAGGCTATTGTTGCCCCATAGTGGCTATATTTACTATGTGTGCTATGACCATTATCGAGATTTTTACAGATATACATGAAATTTTTGATATTTTAATAACAAATTAATTTGTGCATAATTGGACCAGTTTTCAGCAATAAGGAATTAAATAGTAAATATGAAACTCGGAAAACTTCGGGACTTACAATGTATTCAAAAGTATGTTTAACCAAGAGTGATTGCAAAACTTTATAGTTCGTGCTTTTAATGCGATTGCAATTAATATTTTCAAAAAGAGACACTTTTACTTTCACCATTGTTTGATTTTCATCTAATAAGTGGGTAGGTAACATAACTTTTTATATTATCCATTATCAGACCTACGACACCTGATATCTTACACTTATAAAAAAAATCGACAACTGACTTAAAACAATGTTGTACAACAGCTTTTATAATATGATTTCTATGTGCAATAAAACGTGTCTTAATTAAAATAAAGTGAAAAGTTTTTGTACTTTATTGCAAATGGGTTATGTTATTTAATCTCGCACTTAATAGGTTGTCACTTTCCTCAACTGTTATTTAAACCAACTGCTAGTGATTCGAGAAACTGAATATTCTGGGATTAAGCAACAATTGAATAAGTGATATAATAGCTAGAACTACAGAATGCATATTTTGAAAAACTACATGCCAACCCAACAAATTTCTGAACTTGACCTCAATATTTTAAAATTCCATGCAAAATGAAAGAATTTTTTTTTGCTGATGTAGTAATAGTGTTAGTTGCAGGTAGTGAAAGAAATATATTCACTAGGTGTGTACCAAGTTCTGTAAAGTATTAAGTAAACGTTTCAGATATTTTCTACATTAATATAAGAAGTTAATATGTATTTATATTAAATTATAAAATAGGTATTCAATAAATAGTAGTAGCAGTAGTAGTAGTAGCTGTATAACTTACTTAATTTGGCAACATTAAGGAAATGAGTTAATTTGCCGACAACTTTGGCGGAAAATCTTAATTTCTCAGAGATAAAAAACTTCTGAAAAATGAAACCATCTGTGTCTTGAAAAGACGGTCACGAAAAATTATTAAATAACATTGAGCACTCGCCCGGCTAACCGTTCCTTATTACAACATATCAATATTGACGTAGGTCAATAATACTCTCGATTTTGTTATTTGTTCATTTATATATCGGCCACGATATCCATATATTTGGTAATAAGCAGAGATCGGGTATGTTATCTCGAAGTCAGAGACGGCTCTCATATAGACGTAATATTATATTGCAAACATTTATTGAAACAATCAGAAAAACGACGAAGTGGTGAAATATTTATTATCGCCAGCTACATTGTATTTTTGGTAATAAATTTAACTTAAAAACGGAAATAGTTCTTACAAAGACAAGTAAAACATATCTAGCTAATAAAAAGACAATTTTGAATCAGGCACACTTTCCTGCTCTGTTTAACGTGTGGCGTGTTCATTTTCTTTATTTTCAAAATAATTAAATATGAAAACTCAATTAATTACTGGCAACACAAAACATTTTTCCCTATAAAATAAACCATTTTTATATAATATTAAATCATACATAACAAACAAAGTTAAGGATTAATCGCATAAAACTGCCATGTACTGTGTGCACCACGTGATAAAGTTTTTATTTCATTTTAAAATGTTAATACGTATAACCTACTTTTATCGGAAATCTACTACATTTGTGAAAGGTACTGACATACAGTTACCTAAAAACATAGTTAGTTTTTTATATTTGCAGTGTTAATGGCATTCGATCGAGTGTCACCATTAAATATCAGTGTGGAGGTACTTTTATGTTTTTTACTGATGCGGCTTTATCTCCTTATATGACGCGACGCCGCCGAAAGTGTGAAACAAAATCGTTCTTTACCTACACTGTGGCAATTATTGGTATTTACGTCAACATTTAATAAAGAGGAAGGGTAACCATCCCAGATCGCAGTTTTGCAAACCGTAGTATAAATCTAGCCATATGTATGTACGTATGTATCTACAAACCTAATGTGGAATTATACAGAGTCGGCGGTATACAAAAATGTACAGTGCTTCTCTGGCTGCAATAAACTTGTAGATTCGTGATTTCGCAGATCTGCAATTTGATAGAACAGATTTTTATTGTAGTAGTTGCAACAAAACAATTTCTTGTACATCTAAAACAAATGTTAATAGACATACTTCCTCACAAAAGCATATTAGTACTAGTGGCTCTACTGATAGTGACAGTCAACGTAGTTTTAATTTAGACTTAGTGGAAGTGATGGTGGGATGTAACATACCGTAGTTAAAATAGTCCTGTCCCCAAGGCATAACCCCGTAAAAAAAATGTTGTCCAGAGAAACGGATTTCAAATTTCTGTTGAAGGTTCATTATAGAACTAATTTTGCTTGGGTAGACACCGCGAATTTGGCGCCACTGTTTTTTGTGCGCCATTTTTAATAATGGAGGATGATTTCAATATTACATTGTATTTAAAGAACTATAAAGCCTACAGACTTCAGTCTGGTGTCAAAATCTAGGTATAAGGGGTCAAAAAATATAACAGTGGTAAAATTGAACCCTTCATAGAATTGAGGAAATGAATATATTACTAGCAAAAATACTCGTAATTATTTCAAACTCTTACTAAAGACTTATTCATAGATAAGTACAAAAACATATATCTTTCTAAACAAAATACTTTGCTGGCTACATGCCACGAACAACATTGAATTATAAGAAAGAAATATGCACATTACGTACAGAAAACTGTCACAATAATGTTAGTTTTAATTTTAAATTATCCTGTTCAACAAAACCAAAAAACAACTAAAGACAAAAACACTTACCAAAAACTTTAAAGACTTTCACAGACACGTGTTTCTGTATCCTACACAAGGATACTTCTTCAGTGCTACTTCTTTCAAAGTTGAAAATGAACTAAACAGTCACTTACCAGGTAATAGGTATTTATGCAATAATTATTTATGGTTCTAACGAACAGGATAATCCAAAACAGATTTCGGAGAATTACCAATACAGGTATAATCATAAAACATAATCAAATGCAAATGCAAATTCCCTACAATGTAAGAGTAATCTAAAATAGAATTGAGGAAATGAATATATTACTAGCAAAAATACTCGTAATTATTTCAAACTCTTACTAAAGACTTATTCATAGATAAGTACAAAAACATATATCTTTCTAAACAAAATACTTTGCTGGCTACATGCCACGAACAACATTGAATTATAAGAAAGAAATATGCACATTACGTACAGAAAACTGTCACAATAATGTTAGTTTTAATTTTAAATTATCCTGTTCAACAAAACCAAAAAACAACTAAAGACAAAAACACTTACCAAAAACTTTAAAGACTTTCACAGACACGTGTTTCTGTATCCTACACAAGGATACTTCTGATTATGTTTTATGATTATACCTGTATTGGTAATTCTCCGAAATCTGTTTTGGATTATCCTGTTCGTTAGAACCATAAATAATTATTGCATAAATACCTATTACCTGGTAAGTGACTGTTTAGTTCATTTTCAACTTTGAAAGAAGTAGCACTGAAGAAGTATCCTTGTGTAGGATACAGAAACACGTGTCTGTGAAAGTCTTTAAAGTTTTTGGTAAGTGTTTTTGTCTTTAGTTGTTTTTTGGTTTTGTTGAACAGGATAATTTAAAATTAAAACTAACATTATTGTGACAGTTTTCTGTACGTAATGTGCATATTTCTTTCTTATAATTCAATGTTGTTCGTGGCATGTAGCCAGCAAAGTATTTTGTTTAGAAAGATATATGTTTTTGTACTTATCTATGAATAAGTCTTTAGTAAGAGTTTGAAATAATTACGAGTATTTTTGCTAGTAATATATTCATTTCCTCAATTCTATTTTAGATTACTCTTACATTGTAGGGAATTTGCATTTGCATTTGATTATGAACCCTTCATATTAACCCTTACACCATTTTCAAAATAGACAAGTAATAATATATATCAATATGTACAAGTATTAACACATTTTACTTACTTTTTTATATACTTGGCCTGGCAACCCATTTGCAATATAAATATGCAATATGTAAAAATTAATGCTGAAATGAAAGACAATATATCAACACAAATACTATATTACTAAAAGCTGATTAAAATCACATTAAGTGTAAACTAATATCAAGATCACCTTAAGTTCAAATTTATATTTGTTTATTTATTTGTTTTTACAATGTTGAACAGTACATTTACGGTAGGTGGAACATATAAGTAGAGCATTTCGACAAGGGCATCTTTTTGTTGCACAGATTTTGCAAGAACATACACGTGTAACTTCGGTGGGCAAATGATTTAAAAAGTTTACAGGTTTCAGAACTACGTTAACTTCTTTCCCTCCAAAGCTACATGGATCTTTATCTACGTAGGCAGGATTTAAAACATTTAAACAATTCCTGATTACATAAAACGCCCTTTTAATGTGACCTCGAATGGAATAAGATGTCGGCGGAAGGTCAGTTAGAGGGACCGATCTCTTGAATTCACTGTACCGCAGATCGTCAAATGTTTCACAGTGGGAACTCCTTTTCCAGACACACACAAGATATTTTTCAACTTTTTCGAAATCGTTTTCTTCTTCAGTTTCAGCAAATTCTTTCATGAATTTTACTGGATCAGCAGTGAGGGCTCCAAGTTTTGTTCCAATTTTGCTTACGGTGTCATCACCAGTAAGAATGTGAGCCTTGATCAAAACATTGGGCAATCCTGGAGGCAGTTTCCTATAAAGAACATGAAGTGGGATAAAGCGTCTTCTCTCTCCAGTTCCATAACGTACCCATAGCTCCAATAATCCCTGATTTAAAAATAATTCAACAAATCTACTCAACTCAACGTGAACCATTTCGAATTGCCCAGTCAACGTGTGGCACAATACGAAGGTCAGCTTCCTCCAATGCGCTATTTAATTCTTCAACGATACTTCCATTGCCTTTTGAATATTTTTCTGCTGGAACTACTTGCTCATTCGCCGTAGTTGCACCAACAATTATTGGAAATTCAGTGTTCATCAAAAATTCGGCAATATTTTAGAAGAAGAAATTTTAACCATTCGCAATTGCGACATATTATCCACAACAACGGCAGTTTGAAGGGAAGACATTTGGTCAAATCTTAAATCATCAAGTTATCATGTGTAATGGTATTTTCTTTTTCCCTCGGTGAATTTGATAAAACATAATTTGGAAAAGACTGTTCATTTGCACAGTTAGTCGGTTTAGGTGTTTGTCTTCCACATCTTCGCAAGTATCTTTAATGTCATCACCAGAGTCTTCAGCTTCTGCTCCGAATTCGGGAGTTTTTGTTTGAAACAATTTTGTTTTACTGACATTAAACAGAGACGAGAAAAATGTTAATACAACATCTGGCATTGTTACTGATTCCCATGATTTTTGTAGATCTGAGACATCGCAGAATTTGTCATTAAGTCCAAAGTCGCAGTCTTTCAAACTGTTTCTTAAGATTGTACCTGCTACTTTTACTGCGTCTTGTGAGCGTATTTTTGCAGCGAGAACTTCAGGAGTCAGGTCAGCCGAGAAGACCATGAGTGGCACATTCTTTCTGTTGGACTTACAAAATCGAATTTTATCAATACATACTCTAACCAAGAAAATCTTAACTCCATTGTTATGAAACAGCACTGTATCATCAATATTAGCCAATATTTGTTTAATGTCAGTGAGTGTGAACTCATAGCCTGCAATTAGAAGAGGCTCTAAAATTTCGTTAGCCCTTTCAAAAAGTGTGAATTTATCCGAAGATTGACGAGAATGTGGTTGCGAAATTATGGCACACTCATACTTCCGAATATATATACGCATACAGTTCGGGTGAGAATACAAATCAGCTGCAAATACACTCGTATCACTGCTTAAATCAGCTACTCGACTAAACACTTCGTCTCCGAAATAACTAGCAGCTGATCAAAATGTGTTTGCTCTTTTGGACTCACATATTTTGTATTTTTTCCTGTCGTCCGTCCCTTTGACCTTTATTCTGGCTGAACCACATATAACACACGGAAGGTTTTCAGGTTTCAAATGAGCTGATGGGGGTGGACGCGCAGAAGTCAACGATCTTCTGAGTAGATGGCCTTGGCCCTCAACTGTAGTATCTTCTGCAAGAGACTCGGGCTCTTCACTACATTCAGGTGTTTTTTGCTTGATTTTATCCAAGGTTTTTTTCAGTGTATATGATTTGTAGCACTTGTTGTTACAGTGATAAACTACTCTGTCGTCTTCAGTCATCAGTTTCAATCGTTTTTGAACATCATCTTTCCGTATTTCAGCGGCATCTCGGATTCTCTTACGCATTTTGCTTCATCGAAGGACTCTTCATATTAGGTTTTTACTGACACAGAAGTTAGAGACACTTTACTGCTACCTGTATCACCCATGTTCAAGTAATTACATTAAGAGAAAATATAGAACAAACACAAAATCTATAATTGTTGTAGAGGGTTACATAAAAATTGAAACGCCATCTTGTAAAATGGTGGAAGGGTGAATCTGAAGGGTTCAATTCTGCCACTATTGTATTCTTTGACCCCTAATACCTAGATGTTGCCACCAGACTGAAGTCTGTAGGCTTTATAGTTCCAGAAATACAAAATAATACTGAAATCATCCGCCATTTTTTTTAAATGCGCACAAAAACAGTCGCGCCAAATTCGTAATGTCTACCACAGTTAAATCACTTCTCTAGTGAACCTAAAATACAAATTTATAATTCGTTTCTCTGGACAATATTTTTTTCAGGGGATTATCCTGTGGGGCCGGGATCAAAACTAGATAATCCACTTTTTAGATCATTTTTGTAAAAGTGTATTAGTGGCAAACATAACACTGTTCAGGTGCCGTCGGAAAGGACATTCAGAAGAAAATATTTATCAACGGAGTGTGATAATGTTAGACAATAAATTTGTTCTGAGTTTGTTAGGAAATACATTTGGGTTAGTGTGGGCGAAGCCATCAATGCCTGTGTTGAGAGGATAACGAATATTTTAGTGGGTGCATTGGAGGAAACTTGTTCAGTGCTTGGACACTTGATTGCATCTAAAGTTGTAGAAACGACAAATTGTCGCATTATAGTGAAAGCAGTGAATTCAAATATACAAGAGTTATGGGGTGACAAATATGTAGAAAACAAGGACAATGTCTTATTATTTCTTCCTGATGGAGTGAATTATATAAAAGCTGCAGGACGAATTATGAAGGAAACATATCGCAATATGCTGCATGTAATATGTCTAGCACATGGTCACCATAGAATTGCTGAAACCATTAAAGGGTGCTACGCTAGTGTTGATAACTTATTTTCTAGTGTAAAGAAAGTTTTCTTGAAAGCACCACATCGTGTATGGTTATTTTTTTATTTTTATTTTTATTTTTACATACGCTATCCAACAGGTCGAGAGACCCAATTACTGGATAGGACAAAAAAGATTACAAAAAAATAAAAAAAAAAAGGAAAAGAGTAATATACAATTAGAAACAAAGATGTGCATAAATGTACAAGCAGATCGATTAAGTAGGTAAAATATTAAAATAATTATAAGAACATTTCAGGAACATAAAGTACAATTGTTACAGTAATGAACAATAATGAGTTAATTATTATTAAAGATGCATAATTTTAGAGAGGCAACGTTGCAGTTGAAAATATCTACGCGGCCGTGTATATCATTGTACGCAGTGCACATACCTTGAAGTGGTGAAAATTTTTTTATGTTTGTCCTGGGCGTGTTTAGTTTAAACAAATCTGTTTGACGTGAAGCAATTCTGTGAGCATGAAAAGGAAGCATATTAAGTATATAAGTGCTGTCGGTGATATTATGTATCAATCTATAAAGAAAAATTAGATAAGAGACTTTACGGCGATCTTCTAATGATACTAATGAGAACCTCGATAATAATTCAGATTGGGGAGTACCAATAGGCGGGTATGTTCCATCAACTTTAAATGTGGAATACTTCAAAAACCTGCGTTGAATATTTTCTAAGTTATCTATATGCGTCTTATAATATGGTGACCAAATAATTGACGCGTATTCCAAATTAGATCTCACAATAGAAAAATACAATAGTTTGAGACCGGAGGCGTTATTGAAGTTAAAAGTATTCCTAATAAGAAATCCAAGAGATTTATAGGATTTTTTGACAACTTGATTAATATGATGGGTAAATGACAGCTTTTCATCAAACACTACACCTAAATCAGTAAATGTTTCAGGTCTAGAGAGTACGTTATTTTCTATCGCATAATCATATTTTATGATATTCTGTTTAGTTGTTACTGATAGAACATTACATTTTGACGAGTTGAGGAATAATTTATTTCTTATACACCACTCATTAATTTTGTCTACATTGTGTTGCAAAATCAAACAGTCGTCGATGCTCGAAATTCTACAGAATAATTTCAGATCATCAGCATATAGAAGAGAGTTCAGGGTGATATCAGTAACAATGTCGTTAATAAACATAATGAACAAAAGTGGACCTAAATTAGATCCCTGTGGGACGCCTGAGGTTGGTAAAACCTCGGCAGATCTATGGCCACAGAATAAGACAAATTGGGTTCTATTGTTTAGGTAAGATGAAAAATAGTTAATGAGGTCATTTGAGAATCCGAAAACGTGTAATTTTTGCAAAAGAATACTATGGTTAAGTCTGTCAAAAGCTTTAGAAAAATCTGTATAGATTATGTCAACTTGACTACCATCATCAATTGCATCAGATAAATACTCAGTTAAACAGAATAAGTTGGTAACTGTAGATTGGCCTTTAAAGAAGCCGTGTTGGAATTCAGATATTTGATGTTTAACATGGCAAAATATATGTTCATACAATAATATTTCGAGGACTTTAGCAAAGTTATTCAAAATTACGATGGGCCGGTAATTAGTTATTAAAGTTCTATCACCTTTCTTAAAGACGGGTATGATTTTGGACTGTTTCCAACATTGTGGAAATGTTGAAGTATGAAGAGTTGATTGAAAAGTATACATAATGGTTTGGCAAATACTGCTGCACAGTCACGAACTACGAAAGATGGAATATTATCAGGACCGCTGGTTAGTTTTGGCTTTAACATCTTTAGTGCCTTGAAAACCCCATCTTCTGTAAGATTACGAATATTTAGGCATGAGTTATTAAGAAGGTCATTATGTTCGTTATCGACATTGCATTGTTCTACAGTAGAATAAGATTGTTGAAAATATTCAGCAAATGAGTTACTAATTATATTAGGATCGGAAATGATATCATCGTTATACTTGAAATTTTTTGGCAGATTTGACGTATTTCTTTTGAAATTAATATATCGCCAGAATTCAGAAGGATTCTGTGCAATATTTTCTTGTACATATTCGCTGTAATTTTTCTGTGCAGTCTCCATATCGGATTTTATTTTACGCCTTAAATGTTTAAACTTTTGGAGATGTTCTTCATTATCGCTAGATTTATATAACCGCCATTCTTTGTGCTTTTCTTTTATATTCTTTATAATTTCACTGTTAAACCAAGGAGGGTAACTACGTTTAGGTATATGTTTCATGGGAACACAGATGCTTAATATGGGTTCTAATATTTCATAGAATTTCTCGCAAGCTGAGTGAACATCGGAGAATTCGGTTAATAGGTTCCAATCAACATCAGAGAACATTTGATATAACATGGAAAAATTTGCTTTTCTGAAGTTGAAAGTATAAGATATATAGTTTTTGTAGCGATTATTTCCAATACTACGAACATTATAATAAATAAGAAGAGCGGGATGATGAAGGTCCTCTCCAAGAAGAATATCAGGGGCTTGTACTACCTTACAGCTCCTGTTAGATAAAACAAGATCAAGTAACTTATTGTTTGAGTTCCTTATAGCATTGAACTGCTCTCTAAATTTAAAAAGTCTTGAAAATTTAAAATTATTTGAGTAGCAGGCGATGCAGTATTAGAGTGATCAGAACAATAATTAGGCAGATTAAAATCACCCAGAATTAAGATATGTGAGTTGTAAATAAAGTTAAGAGCACAAAAAGTATCAAAAACAGAATTGTAAAAGTCAGATGGCATATTTGGAGGAATGTAAAGTGTAAAAATATAGAAGTGATAATGATCTAATACTATTTTTACTCCTACAATATCAATTAATGACAAGTCACGAAAATTACTGTGTTTTAAATTTAAATTTATCGCATTAAGAGATGAATGTACTGCTAACATTACTCCACCGCCACGGCTGCGGTTGGTAGCTAACTTGTCGCGGTCTGATCTAAATAACACATAATTATCGTGTAATATTTCATTATTCTGAATATTTGAATCCAACCAGGTTTCGGAGAAGGCAAGTATATCATAGGAACTCGCAAGAAGAGCATCATATAGAGAATTTAGTTTCGTATTTAAACCTCGTACGTTCTGATAGTAGATTGATAGACTATCATTAATGGAAAAATTACTGTTATCATCTATGACTGGATATGAAGAGCTGATTGTAGAAGCGGTGAGTTCATTTGTTGAAGGATCGCCGATTAGTTGCTATTGATATCCCAAGTCAGTTTTACTTCCACATCCACGTAGTGGATTGGAAGTATAGTAATCGCAAAAAAATTTTCAAAAATTTTTATTCGTGAAATAGGTTTAGAATGTCATGAAACGTCGAGATTTTAAATTTGAGCGAAAAAAAATTTTCTGTCTGTCGGTCTGTCGGTCTGTCTGTAACTTTTTTTGTCCGCATGCTTTCTCCGGAACGGTTTAAGATATTGACCTGAAATTTTGTACACGTATATATTATAACGAGATCTGGAACTGGATTGTTTTTTGAGGAAATCCGGTGAAGGGTTGGGGGTTAAATAGGGGTAAATAGGAGGAAATAAGTAAAGCAAGGTTGTAAGAGTACAGAAACTTGATATTCGATGTATGTACTAGAAGTTAAGGCCTCAGATTTTTTTATAATATTTTTCAACCCCCCACCACCCCTACCCCATTAATGGGGTTGATAAAATAAAGTTGAGATATTCATTTGAAATTTCGTACACGTATGTATTATAACGATGTCTAGAATTAGATTATATTTTGGGATGATTCCGTTGAAGGGTTGGGGGTTAATTTGGAGTAAATAGAGGAATATAAGTAAAACAAGTTGGTAAGAGTACAGAAACTTGAAATTCGGTGTATGTACTAGAAGCCAAAGCGTCAGATATTTTAATAATATTTTTCAACCCCCACCACCCCTACTCCAATTTGAAAAGGGTTGGTAAAATAAAATTGAGATATTCATTTGAAATTTTCTACAAGTTGAGATATTTATTTGAAATTTCGTACACGTATGTATTATAGCGACGTCTGGAATTAGTTTATATTTTGAGATGATTCCGTTGAAGGGTTGGGGGTTAATTTGGGGTAAATAGAGGAATATAAGTAAAACGTTGGTAAGACTACAGAAACTTGTATGTACTAGAAGCCACAGCGTCAGATTTTTTTATAATATTTTTCAACCCAACCACCCCTACTCCAATATGAAAAGGGTTGATAAATAAAATTGAGATATTCATTTGAAATTTGGTACACGTATGTATTATAACGACGTCTGAAACTAGATCATAATTTGAGATGATGCCGTTGAAGGGTTGGGGGTTAAATAGGGGCAAATAGGGGAAAATGAGTAAAGCAAGCTGGTAAGACTACAGAAATTTGGGATTCGGTGTATATACTAGAAACCAAGGCCTCAGATTTCTTTCTAATATTTTTCAAACTCTACCATCTCCGCTTCATTATTAATGGGATTGATAACATCAAATTGAGATATTCACTTGAAAGTTAGTAACTGTTCACGTATGTATTGTAGTGACATCTGATTGAGATGACTCCATTGAGGTGGTAGGTTGTAAATAGTGGAAAATAAGTACGGTGAACTAGAAACTTCATTTTTAACGTATATGGTAGAAACCAACTCCTCAAACTTTTCTATGACATCTACCCCAAATATTATTAAAATTCTATGACCAATAATTTCCACATACTAGAGTGCAAATATAGTCAAGATGTTTCCTTTAAAGTGACTTGGACGAATAATCTGGATGTGGAAGTAGTGATTCCTTAGGCAGCGGTTTTTAATTTGTGAACCGCGTTTTTATAAGACTGGCATTTTTCGTGATCCCAGGCGGCATGATCTATGTCTATGTCAACTTTCTTATTTTCTTTCAGATTTTAAAGAAATGCTTCCAAATACAGCGCCCATTATAACACGGTGGGAACTTGGCTAGAGGCGGCATCATACTATTTTGGAGATAACTCAAAAACTACTTGTACGTGTGAAAATGGTTGAGTTTAGCCCTAAATCTTGATTTGGTTATTGACTGCATTAATATATTGTGCATAAAAGAATAAATAAAATATTCAATTTTTGATTCGAATGCGAGATATTACTCTAAAATTAACGTAACTCGAGAACTATGAACTTTTGGATATTGCGCCAATGGAGAGATCGGCAGGTTAAAAACTGTAACATATGAAAATTCCAGCCAATTTAACTGAAATCACTTTTTCATATGAGAAGTGCGGGGTCCTTTCGGAAAAATTATATTTGCGAACATTTGCGATTAAATGAGTTTCATTTGTCACTCTGCGGCACTCTCTACGACAATGGGGAAGCACAAACTATCGCAACACAAATTGTTCTAAATATTCAATATTGGCTACTAACTTCACACATCTCCCAGGCAGCAATATCACGCATTATTGACGTCATTTTTTGGTAATTAGCTGGCCAGATTACCGTAATTTTTTCACTTTTACGTAAAAATGACCTAATATCACAGCTCATTGAAGTCAATTTTTACGTCTAATTAACGTCGTACAGATGTACGAAATTATACAAATATGACATATTTTGAAATATTTATTATATTCGTATTAATAGGAAATACTTAAATATTTACATTATTGAATCAATTATTTGAATGAACACATTTCAATAATTTTCAAAACTTAGAAATATTTACTAATATAAATAAACATTTGGCAGCAAATTCTATAATAAGTATTTATTTTTTTCTAACCAACTTCAAAAAACGTTCTCGATACCTCGTATAATAAATCCCATGTGTTTTCATCTGGAGTCTCCCCACTTTTCAAAGCCTTACCATTTCTCTCCTTGTTTTTAAATGGAGGCTAAAATACCTCAGATTTTCGGGGTGTTATCCACTCCTGTGGTAGTAACGAGATACCACCACCATCGTTTTCTTGGAATTCGATTTCTACGTAAGCCATACTTGTGAAGTTTAAATGATATATTATATAACAGACCATTTTATTATGGACTATTTGGTTTCAAGTTATTTTATCACTATCTATATAAACAGCTCTTAACAACGGATATGAAGATATTTGTTCTATCTACCTGTACCTAGCATAATCATTCCTAACTTTTGTTTATACGTTGTATAATCGAAGAATAACTCTAGGTATTTCAGGCATTCCAAGGAAAATACCATATATATGATCTTAGATTTAAAAAATTGAATTAAATAACTAGCAATGAATTTCTACAGGTTTCTTAAGGGGTAATGGGTACCGCTATCCAGTTAAGTCCCTTTTATTGCGGAGTAATAATAATTGTCAATTATTAGGGTACGTCGTTAACAAGGTAAGATGGGTAGGTATGTGTATTTCATTATTTTTATTGGATAAATAGCTTCATTGAAGTACACAGTTTTAACTTAATGAAAAATATAAATGAAAATGTGAAGTTACGATATTCCAACTTTTGTCAAGAACATGACAGTAAAAAATAATAATTTTACCTGAATGAATTTCTAGATTTACTAACCACCTCAACACCACACAGAAATGATAATTAACTAAATTAGATCTTTAACACCTATGTTAAACACGTAAATGACGCCAGCCAGGATTCTGGAACGAAGAACGAACAAGAAGAGGCAACAATGGTGACATGGCGGCAATCAGCTCAGTGGATGGGGCATCCGGGGCGTTCACAGCGCGAGCGCAGACCATTGGGGCGTGTAATCTCTTTTAAGTGGCAAGTGGGAGAGACCGGGAAATTCAAAAGACAAAATCATAGAATAATTCAAAATAATTATTTGTCTGATCTTGAAAATTAAAACTGAATGTCGTAAAAAGTTAGAATATTGAATCTTGACTAATGAGATGCACAATTTCTAAAAAAATTCGTAAAGTTGAAAAAGTTTATATTTAATAATAAAATATTAAAATGTAGGGGAAGGAGGTAGGTTCAGTATATAAATAAACACCGCGTGTTTGTACATCATTAATTTGTATTTTGGTACATGCAAAGATTTTATGATAAACATGACGTTTGCGAAACCTATTCAATTCGTTTCGCAAACGTCACGTTATAAGTATCACGTATGTAATTGGTCATAATTGCGACGTCAATAAAAACGTGATTTATAGGGCACATGACGTTAACGACCAATTATGACCAAAAATAGACGTGATAATGTGACGTTGCTACCTGGGCTGACACCCTTTCTGTGTACGCCCGGCATATACCATTTTAAGAACTGTATTTCATTTCTCCATGTTAGAATCGTGTTTAATCATAATCATAATAATAATTATAATCTGCTCACGTTCATTTCATGAAGAATGCGTCAATTTTAATTAGCGTTAATAGTCTCTATAAGATGAATTATTAAAGACAGGTAATTAATACACTTATTAATATTTTCCGTAAGAAATACTTGCTGATTTATTACTGTAATAAATTATACGAGTAATATTGTAAAAGCTACATTCACTTATATGTATTAAGGTAAGTTGATGTACTCCCGCTACGCAAGGATGAATACAATAGAATGTATCTTGTTCACTGAGCCCCAGAGTTCAGTGTCGCATGTTAGTCACCGAGACAATTTTGATGAAAATTATAGAAAACGGAAAGGATATCTTAGATATTTCCAAAAATGAAACATTTGAGAAAAACAATTTTAGTTTTGTCAATTCTGCTGTTGATGCTGAGAGAGAGGCACGTTTACTATTTAAAATTAAAGATAGTAATCCAAAGGATGAAAGACTTAGAAGATTTAAATACATATTCAAAGAATTTAAAAAAATAAACAACACCTGGTTATTTGGCGATGGAAATGCATTAAACTAATATCTTACAACGTCAAATGTTATGAATGCACCTGTTGTTGAGTTATTGAATTTTTCAGATGATGAGAAGTCGAGAATTTTGAACTTATACACGCCATTAATGAGGAAATAGAAGAATTCTTAACTCAATCAAAACTAACTTTACCAGTGACAATGGTTTTAATCTAAAGTTAATACTGTATTGCTGCCCTTGTATAATAAATAATACATAGAAATAATTCTTGGTTAGATGGTTAGACAATATTTTCCAAGTACTCGTATGTGTTATCGACACCTAGAATAGAAATTCCAGAGGAAGAATGATTTGATACCCATAAGTATATTAAGTGTGTCGTTAAAAATGTTTGAAAAAGTTATGTTTGTACAAATGACAAAGCATGTAAATAAGATCAGTATTATACCTACTATACAATCTGGTTTTACAGCAAATCATGAATGTGCCACCGCGTTATTAGTTTGGCCGGCAAGACCATTGAAGGAGATAAATCTCTGCTTACATTCCAGATAGCATTTATTATTCCACGAATGTACATTTTGCATTGCTAATGTTCTAATTATATTCGGTACTAGCCATGTATGTTCCCACAACATTCTCATGTAAATATTATTTTCATATACAATATGAATATACATGCGACATGAACTAAACATACACAAAAGTTTATGTTCATACTACAACGTATACATGTCAGGGAACTTTCTTCATATCTGTGTTCATGTACATCCCGTAAACATTCGTCAACGATTCTATCTGTATAATACAGTGTGACATTCAAAATTACCTGAATGCCACTTGTTAATTTTTATGTTAATAGCAATGAGTTTTTGTAGTCTGAAACTACAATTCACTAAACTTATTAAATAATTTTGCAGTTCAATCCTGAAGCCGTCCTTGTCTTACTGAATCTGGAAGAATTTGTGTTCATCAACCCAACTTTAAATTAGAAATTAGCATATTAGCGCCATCTGTTACTTCTCTTGCAATACATCTACAAGTCATCTGGTACAACAAATATTTAAAAGAAGAAATCTATATTAAGTGAATAAATCCCAAATCAATAAACAAAATTATAAATCGATAATTCTGATTAAATTAGAACTCATGAATTCATATAAATGATAAAGTAGAGTAATTGTGTAGATTTGTATTGTATTTAAAGAATTATTTACGTTACCAGTACCAGCGACATCTCGCGTATTTAAGGGTATCTATACCATATCAGATATTACACGGGACCGAAAACTGAGCCATTTTCCTGTCGACTTCGAGCGATAGAGACGTATTTCTGACCGGTTAACACCTCATCTGGATGGTACGTTAAGATACTTTATAATACGTATATAATTGCCTTCTGTGGTATTTGCTGTGTATGTATTTGTAATTTAATTGTTGAATTTATCATAATAAAACGCGATGTTTGCTGATCACAAATTACCTGATTCGCGACGCGTGGCATGTAAAGATGAAGACCACGCGGTCAAGTTAATGTATGAACGGGGTATTTCGAGACATGTGTTTAACTCGGTATTAAGATATATTTAGAAGTAAATTTTCTTAATGAGTAATTGAGGTTTAATAGGGGTTTAAAGACAGTTCGAATTTAGTAAATTATGTTTTCGTAACCTTATCGTATAATTAAAACTAAAAGGAATTTAATTCGATATTAGTAGGGGCGAGAAGGGCATTTTAATGTAATTTATTTACAGAGACACCAGTAATGCATTAACGTGGGGATTTTATCAAACGCACTAAGAGTGCCCACTATTAAGTAAAGTAATTTCAAGTGTAGTGACAGATAATAACTATTGTAGGAATTGAGGTGTTAAGTTAACCCTTAAAATTGGTAATTTTACCATAAATTTGGAAAAACCGTGTGCTAGAAAAAATTGGGTTGCTGCTATTAATCCAGGAGAACCAAATTATGTGCCAAGAAGGAGTCTTTGTAATCCAAGTTTGGAGTGTCTTGGTATAGAATAGTCCCCGGTGGATGAGAGCACCAAGTTGTTGGGTTTGGTAACCGTTCACAGACGTCTAAATTCTGAAAAGTCTTAGGATCTCTGCCAGAAGTCAATGATCGAGTGGTGGTGATACACAGGGATGATTCAGTGAGACGAGGACCAGGGTTGGTTACTGCAGAACGCAACCGGTGATAATATAGTATCAACTGAATTTCTTTTCAACTTTCAGCATTCAACTACATTATTCAACTTTCGATAAACTTTCAAACAGTTCTAAATTTTTACCATTGTTTTATGTTATATATTGCCTTCAACTATTTATTAATTTTTTTCCATTTAATTATTTAATCACAGCTTAACGATAAATTGTCATATTTTGTAATTTTTTTTGGTCTTCAACATTATCATACTTATTTATTAAATATATAAACTTTCTGTAAGGAAGTAGCTACATCCGATCCATAAGGTGTAAAATCAAAATTAAATCATTTCAAAATTTGTAATAGCGTCAATAAACCAGATATATTTAACATAGTGTTGAGAATTTTATGAGTATCTATGACATATTAATTATCTCTGAGTAGTCACAGTTGTACAGTTAGACAAGTACGTTGTAGATGCTTTTTTATGGCGCCTAACCTAAAATAAAAATTTTTTCTGAATAATTTCCGAACCACGACCCAGTCTCCACAAACAAAACGAGAGCCGGGCAACCTCAACTTCCTAACCTGCTGGGGCAGAAGTTGGTGGTACAACAGGTATACTCTTTGTAGAATATTTGGATCGTCCGCGCAGGCACCGACGTCAACAAAAGTTCGGCACTTTTAACACGAAGGTTGATTCGATTTTTGAACTAATAGAAATAAAACTGCATCACAACTGATGAGACAGCAGTAGTATCTACCTCATAATAAAAATAAATAAATATTTCTCTACCTAGATTTGGTTTAAGTACATTTATAATCGTTCCCTGCCCTGTGGTGAATGACATAAGGTTTTATACATTTTAAATCGTTCGTCAAAATTATAGATGTGAAACATAATTTAAATTTTGAATCCAAACTGTAGTCTTGTGATCGGACACTAAATAATATAATGAATAATAAAAATTGTAATTTATTCAACAATTTTTAATTTACTGTCTTTAATTAATTAGTTACTGTCGGCATTTCTCCAGCAGGTAGTTCGGATTTAGAGCAATTATTTAATTACATGTTATCATTAATATTTAGATTTCCGTTGTCCACATAGTTTTAGGGATAGCCCTCTTAGTTGTCAGTTGCAGATATTTTAATGTTATGTTTAGAGTCTAAAGTCTAATGTATCCCTTTGTATATTATAACACTAAGAAATATTAGTTATAATAATAACGACGTTTGTAGGCATCGATTTTTGGGAAAAAAACGTAGATGGTCTAATTCGAAGTGGTTCATTCCACGAAAAGGAAGTTTGGTGATCACCATTCAAACGGAAACAATTTGACAAACCATTGAAAAATAAGAGAAATCACATATGAGACGTGGATATTTAGACCTTATTTTCAAGAAGGTCGGTTCGATCTATTTCAATATTAAGGAGCTTTTGTTTATTTAAATCACAACCATTGGCTTTGATTACAACATATGAGTTGTCATACCTACTTATACTAATTTGCTTTATACCTATTTTAGAGGATTATAAGCTGCAGTGAAATTGAAAAGAGCAGAACTTACATCTGATGTATCGAGTGAACAAAAAGAAATTAAAGGACTATGTACAAAAAGCATATTATAATTCCTAAAAGATTATTATCTTCAGATTAACATAGTGATATCGAAGAACACATTGGAAGCCGTCGACCTCCTAAAGTGAAAGTTTTGCCCTTACTAGAAGTCGAAAGCAAATATGTTGTTCTTCTAATAACTTTGATAGGTATTTAAAATCACAAGTACAAATATTTCCGAATTCCAAAAAAATATATGTTTTGTAAATTAATGATAATATCAATCAATCAATGTTTAATTTATTTTTTATAATTTTATTTTTTTTCTGTAAGATTTCTGTAAGATGTTTTTGTATTTTTCAACTTTATTATGGCCAGTTTTTGAAGTGAAATAGATATTCAAATATAATCGTTATCTTTTTTACAGTTGGAACTAACACGTGTATCCCCACCTCCTCTAGACAGGAAGAAATTACTCTCTCCCAAAAATTGGAAAACCCAAAAGACAGCATTCAGCCAATAAGAGCAATCACAGATGATGTATTGAGAATGCCAAGTGGAGTTTTGCAATTACAAGTATCATTATCGGCAACATCTAGACACTGGTTAACGTAAGCCCTCCAATTGTTACTGTTTTTTATTCATTGGCAAGACATTGGTTATGGTAAAATATGACAGTTCATAAGTTGCAAAGAACATTTTTGTTGTTAAAAAAATATCAATTTAAATTCTTGGCACAATTGTTTTTCATTATTGCTATTAATTTTTGTATAGTAGACGCAATCGTTATAGGGGCTCGACGGGTGAAAGTATAATAAAGACAGAAGATGTTATTCCCACCTGTTACCTCGTCTTGTGTTTCATTCGTAGAGTAACTATAAGATTGCATCTACTATAGCAAAAAATAAAAATACATTTAAAGTAACACAAATGTTTTATTTGTACCTCTTCCTATTTGAGATGCATAATTGTTATCACAATGTAAAGTAGATAATAGAATAAATTCATTATTTGCTCTGCATAATTTAAAGCACGATTTGACTTAGATAAAACTTTAAGGCAACGCAGTATAATCCTCAGATTTTTTCGTAAATGATGTGTTAAATATGAATTTTATAGCTGAAATTTTCAGAGTGATAAATTTTTGATGCATTTTAAAGTGATTTTTGACAGGTTTTATATAAACCTCAAAGTATTTTTATTACATATGATATTCTTGGACCTTTGTAAAGTACTGTTATGACAAATGCCGTTTTGTTGGTAACTTTATTTAGCATTTGTGTGCTCCATTCAACAGAATTTGATCAATAGAACATGTTTGACTTTTTTAGTTGAAAACTAATGATAAAAATAAATTTTCTGTGTATACATTCCACATTCACTTACATAATGTTCTTCACAAGGAATGTGTACTGTAGAAAATTAGGATAAGTAATAATTGACTGTAACAATTACATTCTAAAATTAGATACTGGATTTATTATATGCAAGTACCTCACTTATACCATGTATTCTCTTCAGAGTTAAAATTATAATAATAATTTATTACTTTTTGTAATCATAGACGAGTCGCTGCTTCATCCTGAACATATTCAGAAAGAACCAGCGATTTATGATTACAATAAGTAATAAATTATTGTAATAATTAAACTCTGTGAAGAAAATTCATGGCATGAATGAAGTACTTATAGCGGCTACTAACACATAATGCTCATTCCTACAATATGCATGCATCGTAGATTTATGATCCAAGTGTACATAGGTACCTACGGTTTAATTACTAGGAAGATAGTACTCATATACCGTGAACGTGTAGTGTACATTATGAATGTAGAGTGGACCTTCCTCCTATAAACCTCATGTGTCTACCAGTATTTCAATATACGTTTATGGTTCATATAAAGTACCGTTTTGGTTCATGGGCATGTTGTGGGAATCTTATTCGTATGTTGAGAGGCGGTCATCTGAACGTCTCTCTGACATTCACATTATATACATGATATACAAATTGAATATTCATTCTTAGATCCATGGTACATAAAGTAAGTTCCGAGCACAGGCTCTGAATGTAAAAATGGTATATTGGTTAGGCTATTTAAAATGTGAAGTGCGTCCCGATTGAGGTCCAACCCCTCATTTCTCAAAAACCATTACGCCTATCTGCAATATGCATAGGACCTTATTTGCAGTAAATTTTATATAAAATAAAAAACTGACTTGTTAGGGGTGTTTTCATGGGCCTTAAGAGCTCTTTTAGCTTCTCAAAACTAACCACCTTGAGCGAATGATTTCCAAATGGCAAAACAGTTTGTTTCACCTTTACTTCCTAACATCAATGAATGCTAAGCGCGTATCAATCGGGGACAAACGTCTTAATTTAATAGCTTGCTCAAAAAGCATTGCGGCTATCAGTTATGCATAGAACTTCATTTGTAGAGAATTTTATATAGAATAGTTTCATTATGTATAACATTTTCTGTGGGATTGTTATGGAACCCAGTAAAATGATCCCTATGAAAAATATCCAATTTACTAAGAAATTAAATTCCGAGAAGAAATTATCTTTGAAACAAAAAAAAAAAATTATAACCACCATTGGCATCTTCTTTCATCGAAATCTGCCTAAATAATTATTTCACTAAAAATATAAATATAAATAAAAATAAAAAATGTTTTTCATCTCCATGACGACGGTCAATCGCCTTTGGGCTCCGTCGTTCGAATTTTCAAATGTACTCAGAAAATTTCAAATTGTGCGGGGCGGAAAACCGCTCCGCCCGACAAATTTTTCGAAAGTACCACGAATTTCATTTTTCGATAGTACCACGGATTAGGTTTTTCGAAAATAACACGAAGAGAATTGCACAGGGCGGAAAACTGCTCCGTCCGGTAAATTTTTCGGAAGTACAACGAATTTAATTTTTGAAACTCCTCTAGGTGAATTTTTCGAAAGTACCACAAATTTAGTGGTCACAGGGCGAAATCCTCAGTCAGGATGTAGCGAGTAGCTATTTTAAACGTCAAAATTTAGGAAAAACTCAATGGGACGGTTTTACCAATAAAAACCAAAATCCTCATTTAATTATACTCAAAGTGGGAGAGCATAATCCTCCCAAGTCGGAGAGTCGATTACGACGTACTCAAAATACTTTTAATCCAGGCTCAGGCGGACATCGCCATAGTAGTCGCTCGAAGGCGAATCGACGGAAAAAAAGTATATTTGGGTTCGATGCTGTTAGTACGTTTGTGAAAGTAGGAAAACATCGTACCCATATAAATAGCTTCTTTAATCATCCTGACAAGGATTTCAGGCATTTCGATAATTTCAGTGCAAAATTAAAAGTGAACAATTTTCAAAAAGTTAAGCATACATTTTTCAACTTGAGGTCTGAATCTTTTTGTACCGTCGATTGTCATAGTTCTCTCGACGCTGGATGAGTTACACTCGTACGGGAGGTAACGGCTTGACGAGTGGTGGTGTTCTTTGATGTTGGCCTTATATACATTAGTTAAGCGTTGAATTTTTATATTTTTTTCATTTTATGAAGTATTTCAATAAATGAAAATATATCTTGAATTCGATTTCTTATTGATCCACTAATTATAAGTTTGGCGACCGACGTGCGATTCTGTGGCGTGAGTCGGATAATTACTTACTACGGGTCACCTTCGATCCCGTCAGGTTGTTGTATCTATCCGAATACTCATAGAATCCATCGACGGTCTTACTTATTAAGAAGTGTTTCTGAGAAAGTGCTAATTATAAGATATATTCATTAAAAGTGCACCGCCCGACATAAGATTTCGACGGAGAGAGCAGACTGTAGCAATCACAGTAAGTATGATTTTGTCTATTTTCGTCTTGGGTAGTCTAAAGGGTAACTTGAATCCCCCTTGTGAGTAGAGTTGATAGATATCGTAGCGGCGACACGTCTCCGGCCTAAATTATATAATCCTTGTCGTGTCCATCAGACCCTATCATACTAGGTACATCCACAGGATTACCTCTTTCATGAGAGAATACTAAAAACTGCAGCACGGCGTGTTCGGAGTGGTAAAGCGGCCACTTTCCACTTGGGAACTCTTTAGCTTCTTAAAATTAGGCACCTTATGCGTATAATTGGAATCGACTAATACATTTTTGAAGTTTAGCGAGAATAGTAGAAACAATTTACTTTATATTAGAAATTCTACGAATAAATTATAGTACAATCAATTTATAATGTATTATAGCTTAAGAACATAAAATGTGAATATATGCTAAAACAGACGAATTAATATCGATTTATAAAAAATGACTTACGAGCCTTATGCCAATCCCAGCTTGGATATGGAACTAGAGGGGGCGACCTTTCTTTTGGTACTCTTGGTAAAACTGCTAGAGTTGCAGGCACACCAGGTTTCCACTTCGGCATGGTTACAAATATTCTATCTTTATAAACTTCTACACCTATAAAAAGAAATATTTTGAAGGTGGATCAGGCGATTAGGAAAATAGGGATTACGACCTGTAGAGTATTACCATACGTACAGGTCAACTAACTGAAACGCATGACAATAGTAATTTAACATTTTCATTCAAACATGTATCAATAATTTTGATGCAGTTATAAGTTCCATGAAACAGAAACACCGATGTCTCTTATCTTCGTCCTTTAACTATTAATTGCGGAGGTATAGATAAATATACTAAACAAGGTTTGTGTCGTAGACTCGTAAACATTTCCACAAGAAATTGGATACCGCACATTTACCTTAATTGTTAAAGTCATGTATATAATTACATAGCAGCACGCAATGCTGAATATAGACTGCTTGATTAAACACCGATTATATATTGCTCATACGTCAGGTTTCGTTTGTTGACTTATTCGCTGAGATGAGAAATACAAGTGGTCACACTTAATAGGTTGCAAAAGAACTCATTGTTACCGACGACAGTTTGGTTTTACAACATGAGGGTATGTAAAATGCAATAAACAAGCAAACAACCTTGTGTATACTTCCGCGCCATGGATCACTTGGAATTTTTACGGAAAACACTGAAAAAATGCCCGTCAACGACATGAATGACAGTCTCGGATTACGGAACTAGCTTAGTGTCCTTGGACTCATATTCACACTTCATGACTTTTTGTGCTTACAGAACGTACTTTTGAGGTCTATTAATTTTAGATTTTTTGTACAGAGTTTTAAGAATTATTTGGAATAATCTTTTAAGTAATATTTAAATATATTTAATAAAAACTAGATTTGAATAGATTTTTTTCTTAAAATAATTTCCAAACTAGAATTTGAATTACAAACAATATGTCGTCTTGTATAAGTAACCAGTTGTATCTTAATGCCTATGTTCTTTCTCAAAATACAACGAAAGATTCTATTTAGTAATTTATTAATGTAAATCAGTATTTCTTGAGTGATACGGTATTTATAAGAAGAGCTAAGGCGAATGAGAGATATATTAACTTTGATCTTAAGCTGCCCTAGTTTATAAAGCATAAATTTGGATAAATGTTCGGAATCGTGCTTCTTGCTCTTTAATTTTGGCGGTGTTGTTTGTAAGCTAGTTGTTACCAAGATTGGATTGATCAATTTTAGGTGTATGTTTGATGTAGTCCGTGAGTGATACCAAATTGTACAGAGTTCGCTTAAGAAGGTGTAACATGAAGAATTTAATAATAGATATGGAATTTTACCTAGAGGAAGATTATTCTTTGGTATAAATTCTTCAAATGCAATGGCGTCATCTCGATCCCTTTCTGAAGGATAGGCAAAGTCTAAGACGTTCCAGTGATACCATGTGCGAAATGGTCCTGTTCTCTCCATGGGCGGTAGTTTTTCATCCCTAGGTTTTACCAAGGTTAATGACAGTAAATATGGTAAGAAGTTGTCTGGTCGACTTACAGGACTATCTAGAAATTAAAAAATATATACAATTATCACTGATAGTACTGACAGTTGATATATCAATCAACTTGAATTAAAAAAAAACGGTAAAGGTATTTACACAGAACTTCCCTCGTTATTTGTGCATGGCAGTCATTCTAAAAAATTAATAATTACGAAATGACATTGAGAATAATAATCGGAATATAGTTATTGCTATTATTACAAAGAAAACTTGATAAGTTTTGGTGAAAAAAATATACAGATTGCTCATCCAACAGCAAAAGTTCAATACTAAATAGCAGGTGCCACATATGGCAGACTTGCGCAAATACCTTTACAAATGTCCACCATGACTGAATTATTTCTTGGGATGACCACCCTGTACATTTTTCAATAAAAGTATAATAGGTGCATATGCCAGATATTATTGCCATCTGTCACATTTTCAATCCAACATTCACGTAATGGAGTGGAAGTATAGTGGTGCTTAAAAAATTTCATTTTTTTTTAATTTTTCAAAAGATGTTGGTAAAATAATTTTCAAAATTTTTTCTTTTGAAATAGGTTTAAAATGTCAAACGTAGAAATTTTAAATTTGAGCAAAAAGGAAAGTTTCCTTCTATTCTATAGTAGTGCTAAAAAAAGTTTAAAAATTAAAAATTATAAATTTTTTAAAGTAGGTTTAGAATGCTATGAAACGTGAAAATTTTAAATTTGATCAAATAAAAAAAAATTCGATCTATTTTAGTGGTAAAAACTTTTTGAAAAATGGTGCAATGCAGGTTTTCACGGCCGTTGTCCAATGAAGTAGTTTCTTCCGGTTTTGCCGCGGTCGTCGAACTTGACTTGACGTTTCGCTGATCATGCTGTCAGCTTCTTCAGAAGGGTTCCAAAGACTGAAGTTGTTGAGTTCTGCTCCTCGTTATATACCTGGGCGCTGCTACGCTTGGTTGCACATTCGTCATGCTCCGTTGATCGTGACCGATTACATTACTGGTACTTGGCAAAGCTAGTCTCCATGTATTGCTTAGTCGATACCCATCTTCTCTGTTGAAGTTGTTCTTATTTTTCATAATTTCCAGTGATTCCCTAATAATTCTTGGGTAATAACGTGCACTTCTGTCCAATATTCTAACGTTCTCGTATTTGATCTTATGGTTCTCATTATGATGAACATGTTCTGCTACAGCCGACTTATCTGTGTATCCGAGTCTAGTATATCTCTGATGTTCCTTGATTCTGCACTGGATACTTCGCCCTGTTTGTCCGATGTAACTTTTTCCGCATATACAGTCCAACTGGTAAACACCTTTCGTCAACAGTTTAGGGATGGGGTCCTTGTTTGAGGGAAGCAACTGTTGTATTTTCTTCACTGTTCGAAAACGTACACCTATTTTCTTTTTTGATAGAATTCTTCTTAGCCTATCTGTGACTCCGGCGACGAATGGTAAGCACGCATATGTTGTAGGTTGTTCCTTTTCTTCAGTTATTGTTCTTATCTGTCTATTAATAATTCGTTGCATATCTCTTTGCTTGTAACCATTCTTTTCTAGTGCTTGTTGGACGTTTTTAAGTTCCTCGGGTTTGCTCTTTTCGTCACATATTGTTGCAGCTCTGTGGAACAAAGTTCTTATCAGCGACCTCTTTTGTTGTGGATGGTGGTGTGATGTAGCATGCAGGTAACGATCAGTATGCGTTTTCTTCCTATAAACTCCATGGGCCAGTTTACGATTGTGTGAACGGTTCACCAATACATCTAAGAAAGGCAAACCTCCCTCTTGTTCGGTCTCCATCGTAAACTTGATGTTTGGATGACGATTGTTTAAATGATCGAAGAAGATAGCTAACGACGATTCTCCATGGGGCCATATATGAAAGTGTCGTCTACATAGCGTAACCAACATTTCGTTCTTCTCGCTGCAGCGTATAGCTTCTTCTTCAAATTCTTTCATGACTATGTGGCGATGACTGGTGAAGAGTGTGATCCCTTAGCTGCTCCATACTTCTGCTCGTAGAAATCGCCATCCCATAGAAAATCGATCATTTAAACATTCGTCATCCAAAAATCAAGTTTACGATGGAGACCGAACAAGAGGAGGTTTGCCTTTCTTAGATGTATGGGTGAACCGTTCACACAATGGTAAACTGCCCATGGAGTTTATAGGAAGAAAACGCATACTGATCGTTACCTGCATACTACATCACAACCACCATCCACAACAAAAGAGGTGTCGCTGATAAGATAACTTTGTTCCACAGAGCTGCAACAATATGTGACGAAAAGAGCAAACCCGAGGAACTTAAAAACGTCCAACAAGCACTAGAAAAGAATGGTTACAAGCAAAGAGATATGCAACGAATTATTAATAGACAGATAAGAACAATAACTGAAGAAAAGGAACAACCTACAACATATGCGTGCTTACCATTCGTCGCCGGAGTCACAGATAGGCTAAGAAGAATTCTATCAAAAAAGAAAATAGGTGTACGTTTTCGAACAGTGAAGAAAATACAACAGTTGCTTCCCTCAAACAAGGACCCCATCCCTAAACTGTTGACGAAAGGTGTTTACCAGTTGGACTGTATATGCGGAAAAAGTTACATCGGACAAACAGGGCCAAGTATCCAGTGCAGAATCAAGGAACATCAGAGATATACTAGACTCGGATACACAGATAAGTCGGCTGTAGCAGAACATGTTCATCATAATGAGAACCATAAGATCAAATACGAGAACGTTAGAATATTGGACAGAAGTGCACGTTATTACCCAAGAATTATTAGGGAATCACTGGAAATTATGAAAAATAAGAACAACTTCAACAGAGAAGATGGGTATCGACTAAGCAATACATGGAGACTAGCTTTGCCAAGTACCAGTAATGTAATCGGTCACGATCAACGGAGCATGACGAATGTGCAACCAAGCGTAGCAGCGCCCAGGTATATAACGAGGAGCAGAACTCAACAACTTCAGTCTTTGGAACCCTTCTGAAGAAGCTGACAGCATGATCAGCGAAACGTCAAGTCAAGTTCGACGACCGCGGCAAAACCCGGAAGAAACTACTTCTTTTTGAAAAATGTTGGTGAAAAAAATTTTCAAATTTTTTTTTTCTGAAATGCCTAGGTTTAGAATGTCATGAAACGTGAAACTTTTAAATTTGAGCATTCTAGTGTTAAATTTTTTTCCAAACTGATAAAATGTTGCAATTTTTTTTTTCCGAAATTGGTTTGGAATATCATGAAACGTGGAAATTTTAAATTTGAGCAAAAAAATGTTTTCGTCTGTTCTATAGTAGTGATACATAAATGGATTAGATGTTTTCAAATTAAAGAAAAAAAATTCGAAAACATTTTTAATTTTGTTTGAATAGTTTTAGAATGCCATGGAAACGTGGATAGTTAAAATCTGAACAAAGAAAAAAAATTCTATCTTAGTGGTAACATTTTTTAAAAATAGTAAAAAAAAATTCTAATTTTTCTTTTAAATAGATTTAGAACGCTATGAAACGTGGAAATTTGAAATTTGAAGAATTAAAAAAAAATCCATGTATTTTAGTGCTAAACAAAAATGATAAAAAAAATTTCAAAAAAATGTTTTTTTGAATCAGGCTTAGAATGCCACGAAATGTGGAAATTTTTAATTTGAAAAAAGAAAAAAAAATTTCATTTTAGTAGTAAAAATTTTTTCAAAAATATTGGTGAAAAAAATTTTCAATTTTTTTTTCCTGAAATAGGTTAAGCGTGTCATGAAACGTAGAAATTTTAAATTTGAGTAAAAAAAATTTTTTTTCACTATTTATTCCGTTTAGACGATCCACCCTGTATATTTTCCAGTGAAATTTCTACCATTTCTTCGCTGACAGTAGCGTCAACTACCTATCAAATTTGACTGCTCTCCTTCAAGTAGTTTTTTAGTAAATGCACCAACAGACAGACAGACTGACGGAATTGAAAAACCTATATTTTCGTAATCTACGTGTTCTGAAACGTCAGAATCCGAAAAAATCTCGGAGGGTGATTTTTTCTCGAATACAATACTTCCCTTCGGTATGCGAGGGAAGTAAAAATGGAAAATACCCTTAATATTTTGTACTCTAGAGTAATGCTGCGAAAAAGTAGCTTTGAGTTAACTTAGGTTAACTCCCCCCTTTTAAGGGGTTAAAATAGGAGTGGGAGGTTTAATAATAATAATAATAATAATAATAATAATAATAATAATAATAATAATAATGTTTATTTAATAAGCATTAAATTACAATCACAACAAACACAAATATATACTTAATAATAATGCCTATTAAAATAGGATATATTGAGATCTCTCTGTATGGGTATACTGGGAAGCCCAGTCTTCCATATATCCTATTAAGGTGGTGAAAGTTCGAGATTCAAGTGAAATAAAGTTTAAGTGATCAACAGTTGATCTTCAGGGTTTTCTACTCAGATCTGGTCTTTAATCTACCTCGAATACTATCGATCCTTCAAAGGAATGAAACAGGGGTTGATCTTAAGATTGCGATATTCCAAGGACTCGTCAATAGTTGCGTTTGGACGTGTAAATATTATTTTACTGGCAGGTAAAATAAGGTTAGCTTTTTATCAACATGATTTTGTTACCTTATAAGTGAAAAATTGTATATATTAAATAACAGTCATGAACCTAAAAGTTTTAACCCTAATCTCTTATCTTTTTAGGTTAGGTTAACTCAAAGCCACCTTGCCGCAGCATTACTCTAAAGTACAATGTCTTGTCAAGTGTATTTTCCATTTTTTTAAATTTAAATTGAGTAATATCTATACTGTTGGCAGATTTTTGTCCAACAACAGCACATTTGCAACGTGTCGTACAAGAGTCATAAAGTTGGGAAAAATTATCAAAATATCTAAAACAAACGTAAAAATGGTGCAGTGGATGAGATGAGATTATGGAGCTTCTTGACTAATATTTGCTATATTTCTCATACGTACTCCCCTCCGTTAGTGAGGGTGGGAAACACGAAAAATATAGCCAAGCAAGCTTTCACCCCCCCCCCCCCAGAAATCGCCCAAAAAATCCCGTAACTCCCGCAAACGAGCAAAAACCGCCCTTTTGGCCGCTTATTCGTGACCGCTTAACATGGATTTTGTGAACTATGCCTCCTGTTCTCGGCGTCTATTGTATTTTCTGATTCAAATTTCTTCTTATCATTATATACTTGTTAACAAAATGTGTTATTGTGAAGATTGAAATTTTAATAAAGGTGCTAAATATATATTTTTCTCTAGGGCTATATTATAAAATACGAGGGGTGAATATAGCATGCAAGACGCTTTTTTATATTTTGAAATAGATGTCAAGTATCTAGAGGAGAAACAGAGGTGAAGGATGGAGGAAGCGTTTTTTCTAGAGTATGCATTTTTTTATAGTGTACAGACTGTTCATTGTCAAATTTATTTTACACAATAATTTATTATTTATGTGATATATTAATATTGATTTTAAGAATAATTTGTTCAATGAATTTCACCAAGTCCTTTCGTTATCATATAATTTTGCTAAAGAAATAACAGACATCCGAAATATAGTCAGGTGCATTGACATGAAAAATGTGCGTTATAATGGAAATACTCGAATTTAACGGACCTAAACGAAACAGTTCATAATATACTCTAAAAATAAGCAATGTAAAAGTTTACCCATTAAAATGTGAGTAGAATAAGATGTTAAGAAAACGTAAAAAGATGTTTTATTTAAAAAATGTTCAAACTGTGATCACAATTCAAGTAATAGAATTATGAAATATTATAAAAATTAAAATCAGAAATACTATAAAAAAATCTGCGGCCTTGGCTTCTAGTCCCAATTTTTTGTACTCTTACCAGCTTGCTTTACTTATTTTCTCCTATTTACCCCTATTTACCCCCAACCCTTCACCGGATAAGTTGAAAAAGCAATCCAGTTTCAGATCTCGTTATAGTTCATATGTGTATAAAATTCAAGTCAATATCTTAAACCCTTCTAGGGATATCGTGCGCACAAAAAAAGTTACAGACCGACAAGCCGATAGACCGACGGACCGACAGACCGACTGACAGAAATTTTCTTTTCGCTTAAATTTAAAATCTCGACGTTTCATGATATTCTAAATCTATTTCAACAAAAATATGTTTTAAATTTTTTTTACGATTACTATACTTCCTCTCCACCATGTGGATGTGGAAGTAATTATTAACATATTGTAGTAATAAAAACTCTAAACCAAATAATTATGAGAATTTTACCTTACTTATCCCTTCCCACATATTTTAATGATTAGAGAAGGATAATTGAAATAATTTCGTCCTCCTAGAAATATAAAATTGTCCGCTGCACCCCTTCAAAAACTATCCCTTTTTTAGGCTTACATTTATTTCACTGCATTTACTTCACATTCTTTTCTTAGATTCACCAATCCTACTCAAAAAGTTACGTAATTTTAAAGTAATATTTAATATTCAACCCCGTTAAAAACCAACCCCTTGGTCTTTAAAATTGTTTTACTATATTTGGTGTATTCACGGGTACAGTAATATCGCAGCTACAATGTTTCAGAATTTTAGAACTAAACAATTTTTTTAAACCCTCTGAAAAACCACCCCTTTAGTGTCTAAAATTGTTTCAATATTTCTTCACTTTTCTAATGAATATTTTCTGTTCATTTGCAAATCTGTAGAATTTTGTCCACCTAAAATTTAAAAATTTCCCACTGTGGGTCGATAATTACGATTTTAATATAAAAATTTCAAAATTCAAAATGGTGGATTTAAAATGATGAATGGTTCCCTTTAAGTTCTTTTCAATCTGCATCTAATATTATTATAGAATCCCATTTAATGTCATAACGATCCGCCTAGTAGTTTAATTATTATAAATAATTATTTAACATCGTTCTTGGCGTTTTATGATAAATAATAATTAAAAATGAATTATGAGAACAACTGTTTTCTCGTTTAACTCGCTCTAACTCAAATGAATTGACCTCAAATTTTGCCATATTATCACTTCATATTTGTTAATAAAATCTGTTAATATAAAGGTCAAATTTTTGTAAAAGTGTAAAAAAATATGAATTTTTTTGGCTATCGACAAGGCGCGAGAATTTGGTAAAAACAAAGATAAAGAATCGGAGCAACTTTTTTACTTGAAACTCTTTATCTAGGATTAGTAGTTTTTCAAAAAATCGTATGTGAAAAGATCAGATGGGCGTGTTCGGTCGGTGACGCAGGCAGGCGCGTTCTTAAGTGCTTCCTACAAAACATCGGCTAAAACTCTGAGAAGTCGTGCGAAATCGTGTTGAGTTAAAGCGTGGACAATTCTACAATAATTAATATAAATTAGTATATAAGTCTGGCTATTTCCTATAGCTGATGTTTGATACTTGATTATAGCACCACTAAAATCGTTTATAAACAACTTGAAAAGGGACAAATACATCTGCTATAAGAAAGTGAACAAGTACAATCAGACTGACTCACCCAGTGCTAGATACTAAAGGGGATCATGTAATAAACTCATAAATTACCCTGCAACAACAAACTATAGGGACGCACCAGTTACAGATATATGAAGTGAAGTGTAAGAAATCAATCAAATAACTATTAATTTTATTAACTTAATTCATCAACTCAAAACCTAGTTTTAAGTAGTTTAGATTCAGATGGAAATCAAAATAGTTGGTGCCTGCATTTCAAATGTTGTCCGAGATCTCTTTGCAGATTTTATTTTTTTGTTCTTCATTACCTTGGCAGATCGGTATACATGATGCCTTCAAATGTTTTCTCTATCTTTTGCCTCTGCAGATTTTATTTTCCTGTTTCGCATTACCTTGACACATCGGTATACAGGAGGGTGTCTTCAAATGTTCTCTAGGAGCTCCTCCTTGCACGTCTACCGTAGACGGATGTTTACCTGTGGAACGGCTAATAAATAAAATCTTCTTGCAGCAAGCTGATTTATGTCTTGGAAGCATGGAAATAACTACCATAAACACCTATAGTCCCCGTCCGATGATGATAGATGGAAACTTAAAAGAAGCATGAAACATAAAAAGAAACATCTCGCAAATACCTACACTTCCCATCCTATATTCCTACCTCATGTGTCATGTGGCTCTCGCTGTTGACAATAAGTATATCTCATATCCAGTGATGCAAAATTTCAAATTTCATTTTGAAAGTTTCAGCTTCAATTAGAAATTTCTGAAAGTTTCAACGTACCCTCATAAATTTCTGAAATATCTGAATTTTATGAAAGTTTCAGATTAATCTGAAAATTACCACATTTTTGAAACTTTCATGAAAGTTTCAGCTGCAAAATCTGTATTTCCATTACATCAAATGAAATTTGAATTTCGCGCGCCTTTTTAACTTGTTTTCAACCAATGAGGATTAAAGTCTGGTTTAAAACATTTATTTTAGAGGTTAAGTTAGCTATTGAAGTATAAGAATCTACTATTTTCATTTCTTTCGTTCATTTCTAGGTTCCCAGGATCTATTATTTTTGCATTAATAAGAAAAACTTATTTTGAATGAAAAAATATATGAATGATATAATTTCTAACTGAGGTCATTGATTAATGACGTAATGGTAATGTATTGTATTAGAGTTTGGATTTCAATTTGAATTTACAAGGGACAGAGACCCTATTCTTGAATCAGGGAGTGGACGATCTGAATGTTTTATCTCTTTTCATGTTGCTACGTTTCCTTCTTTTCCTTTGTCCCGATATGAGCATTCTCTCGAGTGGAGAATAGGAGTCCAGGAGATTTTGTAAATACACTGAAAATTACCTACTCGTGTATTTTGAAAAATGTATTATTATTTTTTTCAATAGTCTTCTTTAGTTCTAAATGTTGTACGTATGTATGTAGGTATGTGTGTTCCCTATATCCAATCATGCTGAAATTTTGCACTTAACTTTGGTTCTGAAGACAATACAAGCTGGTATATTCAATATTATGGTAGATCCGATATGGCGGCCACCACAAAATGGTGGATTACATTTTTCTTGACAACCCCCTTGTTATAGGTATCGAATGAAAGGGTAAGTATATAAAGTGGTACAATAAGCTGTGACATTATAAATCAAATATCATGGCCGGCACAATATGGCGTATCACCTATTTTTTTACAACCCCCCTCGACATAGGTATCAAATGAAAGGGTATGACAAGTAGAATACGATAAGCTGTGTGACGTTATTTTAAATCCAATATGGCGTCCGACACAAAATGTCGGATTACCTATTTCTTTACAACCCCCTTGATATGAGTATCAAATGAAAAAGTTTGACAAGAGTAGTCGAATTGATGGCTTTTGAATAAAAAAAAATGAGGCAGACAGGAAACTAAGTGAAAAATAAATACATTTACAAAAAATTCTTAAAACAATGGTTTTCTTTTAAAACTGAATTGCACTAAAAAGTAGAAAGTAATTTTAATGAAAGGGTATGACAAGTAAAATACAATAAGCTGAGTGACGTTATTCTAGATCCAATATGGCGGCCGACACAAAATGGCGAATTACCTATTTCTTGACAACCTCCTCGCCATGGGTATCAAATCAAAGGGTATGACAAGTAGAATACGATAAGCTGTGTGACGTTATTTTAAATCCAATATGGCGTCCGACACAAAATGTCGGATTACCTATTTCTTTACAACCCCCTTGATATGAGTATCAAATGAAAAAGTTTGACAAGAGTAGTCGAATTGATGGCTTTTGAATAAAAAAAAATGAGGCAGACAGGAAACTAAGTGAAAAATAAATACATTTACAAAAAATTCTTAAAACAATGGTTTTCTTTTAAAACTGAATTGCACTAAAAAGTAGAAAGTAATTTTAATGAAAGGGTATGACAAGTAAAATACAATAAGCTGAGTGACGTTATTCTAGATCCAATATGGCGGCCGACACAAAATGGCGAATCACCTATTTCTTGACAACCTCCTTGACATAGGTATCAAATGAAAGGGTATATAAAGTAGAATACAATAAGCTGTGTGACGCCATTCTAAATCCAATATGGCGACCGGCACAAAATGACGAATCACCTATTTTTTACAACCCTCTCGGCATGGGTATCAAATGAAAGGGTATGACAAGTAGAATACGATAAGCTGTGTGACGTTATTTTAAATCCAATATGGCGGCCGACACAAAATGTCGGATTACCTATTTCTTTACAACCCCCTTGATATGAGTATCAAATGAAAAAGTTTGACAAGAGTAGTCGAATTGATGGCTTTTGAATTAAAGAAAATGAGGCAGACAGGGAACTAAGTGAAAAATTAATAAATTTACAAAAAATTCTTAAAACAATGGTTTTCTTTTAAAACTGAATTGCACTAAAAAGTAGAAAATAATTTTAATTCAGTGATTAAACTACAAAATGATGAAAAAGAAAGTATTGCAGTTGCTGCTATATTACAACATACTATTCAAAAAGTATTATCACAATGCTGATTGCTGATAAAGGTAATATATTATATTTTATGAGCATCCAATGGTTTTTTTTTCATGATAATTTTCTAATTTAATCAGTGTGTAAAAATTATTTTCTACTTTTTAGTGCAATTCAGTTTTAAAAGAAAACCACTGCTTAATTTTTTTTAAATTTATTTAATTTTTACTTTTCACGAACATGTTTGTAAGTTCTAATCTTATTAAGGAGAAAAAAATTCTTTATATTATAGAAAAGCTGAAAAATAAAAGTGTATGAAACTAGTCTCAAAAGTGGGATTTATTAGTCATTATCTCTCGGAAATTTAAAAAATTGCGAATATTATACAGAACTTAAGTTTCATCATTTAAAATATTTCAATGAAATTTCCCTTAACTTTCATAATATTAGGGAATTATTCAATTAAATTTCATAAAATGAAAGTTTCTTTGAAATTTCACGAAAATTTCATGATACTTAACGTTTAATTTTATATTTCAGAAATTTCATAAATTTCAGATGAAATTCGAAACTTTCACAAAAATGTCACTGAAATTTTCACAAATTTTAAGTTTCACGAAATTTTGCATCACCGATCCAGTCCAGCGTATGCAGCCGGCCCGGCGGTATATAAAACATCCAGATTGGATGCCTGAATCGGCAATAGCGACCACCTTACGCTGGCAAATTAATCAATCGTATGTGAAAAGATCATGTTAATGAACTAATGTTACGCGCATAGTTTATTGGATAAAGCAACTTGCGGGGTATGCACTTTTAGCTCTATCCAACGTCTTACTATTTTTAGTAACAAGGAAAACCGAAATAAAATATAAAATAAATCAAATTTTCTGTACATTCTCGAAGTTGATATTCGCGCCGAAAATTTTAGATTAGTTTAAATTCATAATTTTATGATCCTCGTCACAGCCATCGAACATAATAATAATAAATAAAATATTTTATGGTTAATTGAACCGAATAATAACCAATATATGCAACAAACAATTTTACAGTCATTGAATGCTCTACATATTTTTTGTTTCTAAATACGTGTGACATATTAGAGAACAGCTCATAAGAAAAACAACAATAAGAATTCTCTCCTAATTTGATGTCATGTATGTAATAAAGCGTATTACGCAGTTAGTCTATTGCAGATCGGTATACATGATGCCTTCAAATGTTTTCTCGGGGCTCTATCTTTTGCCTCTGCAGATTTTATTTTCCTGTTTCGCATTACCTTGACACATCGGTATACAGGAGGGTGTCTTCAAATGTTCTCTAGGAGCTCCTCCTTGCACGTCTACCGTAGACGGATGTTTACCTGTGGAACGGCTAATAAATAACGTTTAATTTTATATTTCAGAAATTTCATAAATTTCAGACGAATTTCGAAACTTTCACAAAAATGTCACTGAAATTTTCACAAATTTTAAGTTTCACGAAATTTTGCATCACCGATCCAGTCCAGCGTATGCAGCCGGTCCAGCGGTATATAAAACATCCAGATTGGATGCCTGAATCGGCAATAGCGACCACCTTACGCTGGCAAATTAATCAATCGTATGTGAAAAGATCATGTTAATGAACTAATGTTACGCGCATAGTTTATTGGATAAAGCAACTTGCGGGGTATGCACTTTTAGCTCTATCCAACGTCTTACTATTTTTAGTAACAAGGAAAACCGAAATAAAATATAAAATAAATCCAATTTTCTGTACATTCTCGAAGTTGATATTCGCGCCGAAAATTTTAGATTAGATTAGATTCATAATTTTATGATCCTCGTCACAGCCATCGAACATAATAATAATAAATAAAATATTTTATGGTTAATTGAACCGAATAATAACCAATATACGCAACAAACAATTTTACAGTCATTGAATGCTCTACATATTTTTTGTTTCTAAATACGTGTGACATATTAGAGAACAGCTCATAAGATAAACAACAATAAGAATTCTCTCCTAATTTGATATCATGTATGTAATAAAGCGTATTACGCAGTTAGTCTATTGAATTTAGGTTTTACCTACGGAAAAAATTACCGTTCGTTGAAGATTTGAGAAGATATTCTTGAGAGGAATAATAATATAAAGGCATTACTGTAAACTCAGTAATACTCAAACATTTAAACGATCCAGTGCATTTAATAAATATTTTGTGGATTCTTCAAAATCTTCAAAAAACAATCCAGTTCCAGATCTCGTTATGATATATACGTGTACCAAATGTCAAATCAATATCTTAAGTCTTAAGAAAACGTGCGGACAAAAAAAAAAGAGTTACAGACAGACAGACAGATAGACAGACCGACAGACAGACAGACGCTCAAATTTAAAATCTCGACGTTTCATGACATTCTAAGCCTATTTCAAGAAAAAGAAATTTGAAAATTTTTTGGCGATTACTATACTTCCAATCCACTACGTGGATGTGGAAGTAAAATATAGCGTTTTTTAAAATTCAACGAACTAACATCTATTAACAAATTTAAGAAATTAATTTTTGGAATTTCTGCAATGTGCATTTTACACCTATGAATAAAACTGTTATATTAATAAAATGGAGAGGAGATGATGGTGTGATGTGTGTCTGGGGCCTTGGTTTCTAGTATGTACTCCAAATCCCATATTTATGTACTCTTACCAGTATGATATATTTATTTTCCCCTATTTACTCCCATTCAACCCTCAACCCTTCAACGGAATCATCTTAAAATATAATCTAGTTCCAGATGTCGTTATAATACATACGTGTCCCAAATTTCAAGTGAATATCTCGATTTCATTTTATCAACCCCTTTAATAATGGATTAAGGGTGGTGGGGGCAGAAAAATATTACTAAAAAATATGAGACCTTGGCTTCTAGGACATACGCCGAATTTCAAGTTTCTGTACCTTTACCAGCTTGCTTTACTTATTTTTTTCTATTTACCACCAATTACCCCTTCTCGTTCAACGCAATCATGTCAAAATATAATCCAGTATAAGATGTCGTTATACGGGTAACAAATTTTAAGTGAAAATCTAAATTTAATTTTATCAACTCCTTTAATAAGGGTGTGGGGGTGATGGGGGGATGGAAAATATTATGGAAAAATCTGAGGCCATCGCCTCTAGAATATACACCGAATCACAAATTTCTATACTCTTACCAGCTTGCTTTACTTAGTTTCCCCTATCTACCACTATTTAACCCCCAACCCTTCAAGAGAATCATCTCAAAATATAATCTAGTTCCAGATGTCGTTATAATACATACGTGTACCAAATTTCAAGTGAATATTTCAATTTTAGTTTATCAACCCCTTTAATAATGGAGTAGGGGTGGTGGGGGTTGAAAAATAATACAACTAATCTGAGACCTTGGCTTCTAGCACATACACCGAATTTCAAGTTTCTGTACTCTTACCAGCTTGCTTTACTTATTTTCCCCTATTTACTCCTATTTAACCCCCAACGTTTGAACGAAATCATTTCAAAATATAATCTAGTTCCAGATGTCGTTATAATACATACGTGTCCCAAATTTCAAGTGAATATCTCGATTTCATTTTATCAACCCCTTTAATAATGGATTAAGGGTGGTGGGGGCAGAAAAATATTACTAAAAAATATGAGACCTTGGCTTCTAGGACATACGCCGAATTTCAAGTTTCTGTACCTTTACCAGCTTGCTTTACTTATTTTTCCCTATTTACCACCAATTACCCCTTCTCGTTCAACGCAATCATGTCAAAATATAATCCAGTATAAGATGTCGTTATACGTGTAACAAATTTTAAGTGAAAATCTAAATTTAATTTTATCAACTCCTTTAATAAGGGTGTGGGGGTGATGGGGGGATGGAAAATATTATGGAAAAATCTGAGGCCATCGCCTCTAGTATATACACCAAATCACAAATTTCTATACTCTTACCAGCTTGCTTTACTTAGTTTCCCCTATCTACAACTATTTAACCCCCAACCCTTCAACAGAATCATCTCAAACTATAATCTAGTTCCAGATGTCGTTATAATACATACGTGTACCAAATTTCAAGTGAATATTTCAATTTTATTTTATCAACCCCTTTAATAATGGAGTAGGGGTGGTGGGGGTTGAAAAATAATACAACTAATCTGAGACCTTGGCTTCTAGCACATACACCGAATTTCAAGTTTCTGTACTCTTACCAGCTTGCTTTACTTATTTTCCCCTATTTACTCCTATTTAACCCCCAACGTTTGAACGAAATCATTTCAAAATATAATCTAGTTCCAGATTTCGTTATAATACATACGTGTACCAAATTTCAAGTGAATATTTCCATTTTATTTGATCAACCCCTTTGATAATGGAGTAGGGGTGGTGAGGGTTGAAAAATAATATAACTAATCTGAGACCTCGGCTTCTAGCACATACACCGAATTTCAAGTTTCTCGACTCTTACCAGCTTGCTTTACTTATTTTCCCCTATTTACCCCTATTTACCCTATTTAACCCTCAACCCTTCAACGGAATCATTTCAAAATATAATCTAGTTCAAGATGTCGTTATAACACATACGTGTACCAAATTTCAAGTAAATGTCGCAATTTTATTTTATCAAACTATTTAATAATGAAGGTGGGGGGGTTGAAAAATATTGTAAAAAATCTGAGGCCTTGGCTTGTAGTACATACATCAAATTTCAAGTTTCTGTACTCTTACCAGCTTGCTTTACATATTTCCTCATATTTACCCCTATTTACCCCCCAACCCTTCACCGGATGTCTTCAAAAAACAATCCAGTTCCAGATCTCATTATAATATATACGTGTACAAAATTTCAAGTCAATATCTTAAACCGATCCGAAGAAAGCATGCGGACAAAAAAAGTTACAGACAGACGGACAGACCGGCAGACCGACACACCGAATATTTTTTTTCGCTCAAATAATTTAAAATCTTGACGTTTCATGACATTCTAAACCGATTTCAAGAAAAAAAATTGGATTTTTTTTTACGATTACTGTACTTCCAATCCACTACGTGGATGTGGAAGTAGTTACACGGGTTGAAGAGAAAGATGTATTAGAAGCTTTTTCACAAATTAGATCTAACTCTGCTGGTAGTGACCAACTTTCTTTAAATACCTTCAAACTTTGTTTAGATTTTCTAGTGACACCGCTAACTCAACTTCTCAACAGAAAATAATGTAGTTCCAACATTTTGGAAAGAGCCTGTCATTATACCCCTATCTAAGAAGTATCCACCTGAAAAACCGCTGCGTAAGGAATCACTACTTCCACATACAGATCTTCCTTCCACGTCTCTTTAAGGGTAAACTTCTTGACTATATCTGCACTTTAGTATGCGGAAGTAATTGGTCATAGGGTTTTAATACTATTTGGGGCAGTTGTCATAAAAGAATTTACAGAAGAAGCTTCGTTAAGACTGCGAGAACATGAATCTAGGTATCAAAATGTATCAAATAAGTACACATGTTTTACAAAAACGATGCTAGACGTAAACATGCAAGAATAAGAATCTAGGTATTAAAATTTATCAAGTGCATAGGTTTTACAAAAATGATACTAGGCGTCGGTCGGTGTTGAGACGTAAAAATGCAAGAATATTAATCTAGGTATCAAAATTTATCAAGTACATCAGTTTTACAAAAACGACGCTAGGCGTCGAGACGTAAAAATGCAAGAACATAAATTCAGATATCAAAATTCATTAAATACACAAGTTTTACAAAAACGACCCTAGGCAGCTGTCGGCGTTCAGATGTATTAAAAAGAAATTTGAGGCCTTGGTTTCTAGTATATACACCAAATCCCAAGTTTCTGTACTCTTACAGCTTGCTCTGCTTATTCATCTCTATTTACCTCTACCTGCCCCGCCCCCCACACCTTCAACGGAATCATGTTAAAATATAATCTAATTTCAGATGTCGCGATAATACATATGTGTACCAAATTTCAAGTGAAAATCTCAATACAATTTTATCAACTATTTAATAAGACGGTGGAGGGATGGAAAATATTATAAAAAAAACATGAGGTCTTCGCTTCTAGTATAACCTTCAAGAAAATAATCCCCAAATATAATCTAGCTCCTGATGTTATTATAATATACCGGGTGAGTCACGAATTGCGCTCGCCCCGATATTTCCTAAAATATTTGGAATAGAAAATTGAAATTTGGAGGCCTTATTACACGACTAAAATGCCATCTTTTCAATAAAAAATCAAGTTTGGTGCACATCCGGTTTGACCGGAAATGCCTACAACTTTCGATTTTTAAATGGAACACCCTATATATTTTTACATTTTTGGAATCTAGAGGAAATTTTGAATACAATACATCCATTTTGGTCACTTTTTGATAAACATTAAAAATTTTATTAAAAAATTTATTTCTGAATCCAGAATGCTGTGGTGCCCAAAATATATTTTAGTTTGTGTGCTACGTTACTATAAAAATAAAAAGAGCAATTTGATTGCATTACTTAATTCTCTAGAGGCGTTTAAAATTTTTAAATGTGATTTTTACCCACTAACTCGGTTTTTTAAATGGCAATTTAATCGTTCACCAACATTTTCAAATACCTCATTTTCATACGAATCTAATGATACCAAAATTTTGAAAATCAGTTCAGAAATATTTGAGATTTCAGCCAAAATACAATGCAACCAAGCTTTTAGAAACATGCGGCTAATAGATAATAGATTAGTGGGCTTTGGAAACTAAAATGGCACATTTCTGTGTAAATCTGGTAACCTAATAACATTGGAAAAATCATAGTAGCCATTGAATGTAATAAAACAATATCAGCTGTCAGACAGATACAAATAAAGCCTTGCGGAAATCTCCTTGATTAAAAATTAAAGAAAATGAATAATTTTAGAAGAAATGAAAAGGTCAATATGTTACTGATATATGGAGAGCGTCTCAAAAATTCAACTGCAGCTGCTGAACTGTATCAGCAACGATATCCCAACAGACGTCATCCAAGCAGACACTTGTTTGCCAGAGTGAAACAAGAATTAAGAAACGAACCCAATCAACAAGATGACAATCAAACATTTATTGTAAGTGAGGACAAAGAAATTGATGCATTAGGATTTGTGATGGTACACCCAACAACATCAACAAGGGAATTGTCAATGGAATGCGACATTAGTCAGTCTTCGGTTTGCAGAATTTTAAAGAAACATAAGTTTCGGTCTTATAAATACCAAATACACCAACATCTTTATGGAGATGAATACGACAGGAGGCTAGTATATTGCAACTGGTTCTTAAATGCAGTACAACAAAACCCAGGTTTTCCTTTTCATATTTTAGTCTTCGGTTTGCAGAATTTTAAAGAAACATAAGTTTCGGTCTCATAAATACCAAATACACCTACATCTTTATGGAGATGATTACGACAGGAGGCTAGTATATTGCAACTGGTTCTTAAATGCAGTACAACAAAACCCAGGTTTTCCTTTTCATATTTTATATTCAGATGAAAGTAGATTTACGAACCAAGGTATGTTTAACAGAAATAATACTAGGTACTGGGCTCAAGAAAATCCGAGGTTGGTAGGGCGGGGGAATATTCAGGAAAGATTTGGGTTTAACTGTTGGCTTGGAGTACTTGGAGATCGAACAATTGGACCCATATTTTTTTATGGAACACTTACTGGCGAACGATATTTATTCTTTTTACAAAACCAGACAGCAGAATTTCTTGACTTACTTCCTCTTGCCTATTTACAAAATCTGTTTTTCCAATAATTCCAGACGAGTGATTGAATATTTAAACAACTTGCATGGTGAACGCCTTATCGCAAATCAAGGTCATATCAGGTGGCCTCCTAGGTCACCTGACTTAACACCCCTCGATTATTATGTATGGGGCACTCTCAAAAATAACGTTTATAAATCTTCTTCAAATACCCGTGAAGAGCTGCAAAATAAAGTTGTACTCTTAAGGGCTCTTAATGAAATAACGCCGGCTGAATTGCGTAGAGCCATTCAAGCAACTGTACGCAGAGCCGAATTGTGTATAGAAAAAAATGGTGGACATTTTGAACAATATCTATAAATGTCAATTTATGGTTTAATTATATTAATTATTTTAAAGATACCTACTGTTACCTAGTCTAAGTTTAATTGTTCAAACGGAATTGATTTTTATTTATTTATAGGCCCGATATTTATGTTCATTTAAATAAAACTCTGAAAACCGAGCTGATGTCGCATTCTATTGCAAATGTCCTTGTGGATGTAATTGTGTTTACCTCCACATACCTATGCTAAACTTAATTGTAACGTTCTTTGCGCTCACAATTATTAAATGTTTGATAGCTCAAGATTGCCTAGAACTACACGAGTCTGTCTGACAGCTGATATTGTTTCTATTTTTCCAATGTTATTAGGTTACCAGATTTACACAGAAATGTGCCATTTTAGTTTCCAAAGCCCACTCTATTATCTATTAACCGCATGTTTCTAAAAGCTTGGTTGGATTGTATTTTGGCTGAAATCTCAAATATTTCTGAGCGGATTTTTAAAATTTTGGTATCATTAGATTCGTATGAAAATGAGGTATTTAAAAATGTTGGTGAACGATTAAATTCCCATTTAGAAAAACCGACTTAGTGCGTAAAAATCACATTTAAAAATTTTAAACGTCTCTAGAGAATTAAGTAATGCAATCATATTGCTTATTTTTATAGTACGTAACACACTAACTAAAATATATTTTGGGCACCACATCACTCTGGATTCAGAAATAGATTTTTTAATAAAATTTTTAATGTTTTTCAAAAAGTGACCAAAATGGATGTATTGTATTCAAAATTTCCTCTAGATTCCAAAAATGTAAAAATATATAGGGTGTTCCATTTAAAAATTGAAAGTTGTAGGCATTTCCGGTCAAACCGGATGTGCACCAAACTTGATTTTTTATTGAAAAGATGACATTTTAGTCGTGTCTCTCTAATGATGGAGGTGGTGGGGGTTGAAAAATACTATAAAAAGTCTGAGGCTTTGGCTTTTAGTACATACACTGAATTTCAAGTTTCTGTACCTTACCAGCTTGCTGTACTTATTTTCCCCTGTTTACCCCTACTTAACTCCCAACCCTTGAACGGAATAATCCCAAAATAGAATCTAGTTCTTTATGCCATTATACTATACAGGGTGATTCACGTAGGCCATTCATTAGAAGTTTTTCAACTTGCAGTTGGATTAGAAACTTGAAATTTAGTATGCAGCCATAATCGATCATGCCCGTTCTAACTAAAATATTTTCATTCCTCCAACTATACAGGGTGTGCCAAAAATTGGTACCAACTTTCTTATTTTAAATGGAAACATATATTTTTCTTTACATGGTTCGATTGGTCTTCTAATTCTGAGTTTAGAGAACCTAAGTTATGTTAACTTATCTATTACAATTTTTGACATATGTCCAATTTTTTGGAAAAAATTGCCGCTGTAGTAGTTTGCGAACAAATTTGTATCTCGCAAACCTTTCAAAATTATGAAACCAAATTTGTGAAGCAATTAGCTGAAAGTCCAGGCTAACTTTTGATGTCCCATGGGTGGTCCAATTTTCTACCATATGGGCGCAGTCGATTTTCAAATGTCGCAATCAAAAATTGTCAAAAAGTCAATTTTTTCAAATGGCACCTACTGTTTTTTTTCACATCATTCGAAAGAAAATTGAATTTTAGGGTGAGTTACTTAAGCATTCCCTATACCTAACTTCACCCCATATCGAGTTATTCAATAAAAATCAAGAAATACCTTATCTTGCCGAGAGATTCCTTACTTCATCAAGTATGCCATGGAAACAAAAGACAGTTGTAACAATGTTTAAAGAAAAATATGGATTCTTATTTAATTACACACAACACCAACAAATTATTATTAACGAACAAGAACAATGTTGACGAAATTCTGTCAGTGAAAACGGTGCACACATTGAGCATTTGTATTGAAATAATTATTTTGTTAATCTGTTTATTTGTTATTTTGTTGTTATTATTTATTATTGCAATACGATTTTTGAATAAAAATTAAAATGAAATGATTGTTTCCAAAGCCTACTACCCTTGAGAAAAAAAACAATATTTTTTTTCAAAAAATGCCAATAACTCACAAACGACTGTAGATAGACATACACAATGTTAATAAAAGTGGCCCTAAAATTCAATTTTGCATTGATTTCTGGCGTCAGAAATGGTAGGCGCAAAGATGTGCTACGCAATCTGTTGAAAGTAGAATAATAGAATATTTGAACAAAAATATGGTGGTCACATTGAACATTTACGTCAGAATTTCGTCAACATTGTTCTTGTTCGTCAATATTTGTTGGTGTTGTGTGTAATTAAATAAGAATCCATATTTTTCTTTAAAAATTATTACAACTGTCTTTTGTTTCCATGGCATACTTGATGAAGTAAGGAATCTCTCGACAAGATAAGGTATTTCTTGATTTTTATTGAATAACTCGATATGGGGTGAAGTTAGGTATAGGGAATGCTTAAGTAACTCACCCTAAAATTCAATTTTCTTTCGAATGGTGTAAAAAAAATAGTAGGTGCCATTTGAAAAAATTGACTTTTTGACAATTTTTGATTGCGGCATTTGAAAATCGACTGCGCCCATATGGTACAAAATGGGACCACCGATCGTACATCAAAAGTTAGCCTGCACTTCCGGCTAACTGCTTCACAAATTTGGTTTCATAATTTTAAAAGGTTTGCGAGATACAAATTTGTTGGTAAACTACTACAGCGGCAATTTTTTTCAAAAAATTGGACATATGTCAAAAATTGTAATAGATAAGTTAACATAACTTAGGTTCTCTAAACTCAGAATTAGAAGACCAATCGAACCATGTAAAGAAAAATATAGGTTTCCATTTAAAATATGAAAGTTGGTACCAATTTTTAGCATACCCTGTATAGTTGGAGGACTGAGAATATTTTAGATAGAACGGGCATGATCGATTATGGCTGCATACTAAATTTCAAGTTTCTAATCCAACTGCAAGTTGAAAAACTTCTAATGAATGGCCTACGTGAATCACCCTGTATACGTATACCAATTTTCAAGCGAATGTCTTAATTTTATTCTATCAACCCCTTTAATGATGGAGCGGGGGGTGGTGGGAGGATGGAAAATATTATAAAATATTTTGAGGCCTTGGCTTCTAGTACATACACCTAATTTCAAGTTTCTGACCTCTTACCAGTGTGCTTTACTCATTTCCCTCTATTTACCCCTATATACGCCCCAACCCTTCATCGAATATATTCAAAAAACAATCCAGCTCCAGATCTCGTTACAGTATATACGTGTACAAAATTTCAAGTCAATATCTTAACCCGTTCCGGAGAAAACGTGCGGACAAATAAAGTTACAGACAGACGGACCGACAGACAGAATTTTTTTTTTGCTCAAATTTAAAATTTAGACGATTCATGACATTCTAAACCTATTTCAAGAAAAAAAAGTTGAATTTTTTTTTTACTATTACTATACCTCCAATCCACTACGCGGATGTGGAAGTAATTATGACGATTTCAGACCTATAAGCCTTTTATACATAATTTCAAGGGTTCTCGAAAGTATCACACTAAAGTAGTTATTAAATCATATCCGCTCCCATGATTTATTACCACAAAATCAGTTGGGTTTCCCAGCCCCAGTCGTAGTCATGACAGGGACTTGCCCCAAAGTATATGTAGGGCAAACTGGTAGAAGTTTTGAAAAAAGAATTAAGGAACACCAACAGAGTTTTAAAAATAAAAAAAACAGATTCAACTTATGCTAATCATCTTCTTGATGAAAAACATAAAATTAATGAAAAATTTGAAATTTTACATTTAGAGAAGAAGGGAATAAAGTTAACATTATTAGAATCATTAGAAATCAATAAATTAAAAAACTCTGGCATAATTTTAAATGATCAACTAGAAACTAACAATTCACCGTTACTAAACTTGTTTTAAATTCTATCATTTCCTTCTTAACAATCAATTTTTATTAGTTTTTAGTATTGTTGGAGTTAGTTATAAAAAAAAATCCTTTTTTAAAAAATCTCTATTATTAGTTCATATTTCATCAGAAATAGTTTGCCTTATTCATACTTTATACCTGGTTTCACCCTAATTAAGCTATCATATTTTATTACCCATATATATATACCTTAATTTGCATTGTAAATTTAGTTTTATACTCACATCTGAAGAAGCCACTGTGCTGGCGAAACAATTGTTATGTGTTTATATATTTGAAAAAATATATAAAATAAAAATTTTTGTGAAAATCATAAAACAAGTGTATGTTTTATTTGTGCAAATGTATATTTCATATATTCCAGTTGACGTAGACCAGGCAATCACTAACATAAATGCTAAAGTGATCATGGATTAAAGGTCAATGCTCAGAAATCCGTTGCTAAAAATATTATAAAACATCTGAGGTCTTGGCTTCTAGTATACCTATACACCAAATCCCAAGTTACTGTTCTCTTCCCGGCTTGCTTTATTTATTTTACCTTATTTACCCCTATTTAACTCCCAACCTCGTAATTAGCGTAAAATATAATCCAGTTTCAGATCTCATCATGGTACATATGTGTATCAAATTTCAAGTTAATATCTTAAACCGCTGCTGAGAAAACATACGCACAAAAAAGTTACAGACAGACCGACAGACAGAAATTTCTTTTTGGTCAAATTTAAAATCTCGACGTTTTATGACATTCTCAGCCTATTTAAAAGAATGATGTTTTTTGCGATTATGTACTATACTTCCACTCCACTACGTGGAAGTGGAAGTAATACGAATCGTCTTTCATTTATTTAGCTGTCTACGTACATGACGCAATTCCGAATTACATCAAGAGCCTCCTGCCTTCACAAGGATTTAAAACAAACCTAAACAAATATTTTTAAGTAAGCATTTAATTTATATATTATGTTCTTTCTTCAATTAAAAAATTAATATCTCGCCTATACCGCCCACCGAGGTTATACTATAATAAAGAGGAATAGTTAGGGCAATGACATGTAGTGGGATCATCGATTGTAGTTGTCTGACATTTGGGGGTTTGGTTTACTGAGTTGATTCCGAAACTCTCTTTCCTCTACGAATAGTCTCAGAAATTGACGAGAGCGGAGATACGGAGGGGGGTAAAATTCGAAAAAAAAATTGTACTTACGAACGAATCCGCGGTATTATGAAAGTACATCAACTCAACTCAAAGATATGGGTCATTTCTTGACGGGAGTTTTTTAAAAATTTCAAAGAAAGAGTTTTTATAGTTACGCACGAAGCTTTGGATATATGTTCTATTAAACGTCAATAATTCTAAAAAAATAATGTCAGTCGTTTTCCATGGGCGGTTCTTCAGATACAAGGGTTGCAATATTTTGAAAAAAAAAAAATTGATTTTGATATGTTGGTAAAATGGTGTTGAAATTGGTGAAAACGTCTGATTAGCTGATTATAAATTCTTAAGTGGTACAAAAATGATATATTTCGGTGTAAAAATAAATTAAAACGTCTGACACCGAAATATATCATTTCTGAACCGCTTAAAAACTTATAATGAGCTAGTCAGACGATCTAAAACATTTCAAAATAAAAAATTTATTTTTCAAAATTTTGCAACTTTCAACCCTTGTATTTCAAAAACTGCCCATGGAAAATATCTGTCATTATTTTTTAGACTTATTAACGTTGAATAGAATAAGTACGCAAAGTTTCGTCGTTAACTACAAATATTTTTACTTCCCTCGCATACCGAAGGGAAGTATTGTATTCGAGAAAAAATCACCCTCCGAGATTTTTTCGGATTCTGACGTTTCAGATCACGGAGATTACGAAAATATAGGTTTTTCAATTCCGTCAGTCTGTCTGTCTGTCTGTCGGTGCATTTACTAAAAAACTACTTGACGGAGAGCAGTCTTTGGTAGGTAGTTGACCCTACTGTCAGCGAAGAAATGGTAGAACTTTCACTGGAAAATATACAGGGTGGATCGTCTAAAGGGAATACCAAAATAGATGGACATTTTTTTTTCTTTGTTCAAATTTAAAATTTCCACGTGTCATGGCATTCTAACCTATTCAAACAAATTTACATTATTTTGGTTAAAGATTTCTTTGAAAAAAAATGTTTTGCAAAAATTTTTAATCTATCACTGGGTATAGAATAGATGAAAAAAAATTTTTTTTTGCTCAAATTTAAAATTTCCACGTTTCATGACATTCCAAACCCATTTCGGAAAAAAAAATTTGCAACATTTTTTTTACCATTTTGGAATAAAAATTACCACTAGAATAGATGGAATTTTTTTTTTCATCAAATTAAAAATGTTCACGTTTGACATGACTGACATTCTAAACCTATTTGAGAAAAAAAAATTGTTACCACTAAAATTGATGGAAATTTTTTTTTCTTTGCTCAAATTTAAAATTTTCATGTTTCATAGCATTCTAAACCAATTTCAAAAAAAAATACCACTGTAGAATAGAAGGAAACTTTCCTTCTTGCTCAAATTTAAAATTTCCACGTGTCATGGCATTCTAAATCTATTTCAGAAGAAAAGAAATTTTGAAAATTTTTTTAAAAACATTTTAGAAAAATAGAAAAAAAAATGAAATTTTTTAACCACCACTATACTTCCACTCCACTACGTGTGTGTGGAATTGAAAATGTGACAGATGGCAATAACATTAGGCATATGCACCTATTATACTATTATTGAAACATGTACAGGGTGGTCATCCCAAGAAATAATTCAGTCATGGTGGACATCTATAAAGGTATTTGCCCAAGCCTTCCATATTTGGCACCTGTTATTTAGTATTGAACTTTTGCTGTTGGATGAGCACTCTGTATTTTTTTTTACCAAAACTTATCAGGTGTTCTTTGTAATAATAGTGATAACTATATTCCGATTATTATTTTCAATGTCACTTCGTAATTATTAATTTTTTAGAGTGACCGCCATGCACAAATAAAGAGAGAAGTTCTGTGTAATTACCTTTACCGATTTTTTTTTAAAGAATGTCAGACATAACTATAATCGATAATTCCTACGTGCCATTGCTACAACTAGAAATAAAAGATTCACATACAATTCTCGATAGTTTCGCTGATTACTTTGCCAAGTCATTCAACCATCCGTTTGTCAAGAACATAATTTTCAATCCAACAATAATAACTTATTGCTTACCCTAACAGAAATCACTGAAAAACAAGTTCTAAACGCAAAAAGAACTAAAGGCTAACATAACAATTGGGCCAGACCTCATCCCAGCTTGTGAGGTCAGAGACTGTGCGGTAACATTTCTTAAACCTGCCATGCACATATTTAATTTGATACTGACATTATAATTATCTATTATAAATGGAAATTATCGCGTGTTAAGAACGACTTGTTCAACTATAAACAAGTCACTTTAATTGGCAGCTTTTCCGCGATCTTGGGAACTGTTCTATACTCTGTTATTTATAACCATACGGCATGATATCGTCCAACCAGCACGCCTTCATGAGGAGCAGATCCATATTAACCAATCACTATTGCATCATTCATTATTTAAAAGAAAAACTCGATTTGTCTCTATGCAGGTTGATGTGATTTGTTCTACTTTAAATATTGCCATATTTGGTTTATTCTCGGATTTAATTTAATAAACTGAATTAAAACATGTTTGCGAAATAGGTGTCAATATATTCAACACCGTGGTTACAGGTCTGTAGAATATTTGCAGGAATCACGTGTTCCCCAAAGGGTCCATACTGGAAGCTCTTTTTCACTTGTTTATGGAGGATATTACGTCTGATCTTGAAACGTTGCTTTATGCAAACGACTTTAAAATATTTCTCGAAATAACATGATTTGAAGACGACGAAGACCGTGATAAATATAATCTAAATAAACTGGGGCGCTATCAATAAACTGTCACTTAATGTACAAAAGTGTAATTCCTTGTTGTTTACTAGAAAGTATACTGTATTTCTCTATGAGCTAGCGTAATTAAAGTTATAGAATTTCTCGTATTGAACTAAAGGGCTTTGTGAACGTTGACCTGGTCACACCCTATATGATAGATTTGCAATATCTCGCTTCGAGTACGCATAAGTGGTTTAGAGTCCTACTTACAATGTTTATTTCTGTTCTCCAATTCGAGAAAATACAACATATGTTTCTCAAATTAGCTACGTATACATAATATGGTTATTATCTGCAAATTGGATTCCCAATGAAATGCTGGTTTATCGCTTTAATGTATTCGAAATGGACACAAACACAAGCCAAGCCAAGCCGCCTTTGTAATATTTTTGTATAAAATCCCAAATATATTTTTTATTTTTAAGAGATAATCACGTTAATTGTACCGCACGCTCCAACCAAATCACAAACAAACTACCTAGAAATTCCTCAAGAATTACCAACCCCTTTCATCTTTCTACTGCTACAACATATATTTTTACGTCATATATCAAACCTAACTCATTGCGATATCCCGGCTCAAAAGTAGTTACGCCAGAAACGGTCCTCACATGCAGATAAACATAATATCTTGAATCGAGAATCTTATGATTCATATAAGCAAATCAATATATTGTTTATAGGAAACAAATGCTTTTGCGGTAAGAAATAAAAAGTATGACATAAAACTCATAGAGTAATAAATAAATAATTTATTGTTAGAAACTTGGAGAAATCGTGTATTTGGCATAGTTAGGCAAGTAGATGTAAGAGATGTTTATAGTATTTCTAGTATTAATTTGGAAATTCAGTCTAAAGTATTACTACCAGGATGTCATTTCAAAGCCTGAGGTGGTAGAATAAGAAGCGATGCCGTGCTGGAATATTGCAAACGATATCCCTATAAAAATATAGTTCGCCAGATATGTTATGCACTTAAAAAAATTGACGTCATACAAAACAAAGCGTTACGTTTACGTATTGGAGCAATGAATACTACTCCAATTGAACCCCTAAGAGTCGAATCAGGCGAACCACCTTTATCAGAGTAACCATGTCGAACTGTGCGAACGTAAGCCAGCGTGGCTCCTCTTTAATTTGCTATAAGTGCTGTAAAAGCAAACAATTTATTCATTATGTTTGTGTTAAATGCTCGAATATATTTCATAAAAGCTGCCTACCAAGATACAGAAGCCAAATTAGTTTTTTAAGAGACAATAAAATAGTATGTTGCAAAGCAGATAACGAATGGTTAGATATAGGTGAATCTGAGGAAGAAAAAATAAATATGGAGAAGACCATCAGTGAACTCACTGAAGACGGGGATTGCAAAGATAAGTACATCTCAAAATTAAAACATGACCACGACATATTTATGCAGGATGCCTTAAAGACCGAAGAAGAAATGTCAGAAACAATCAATCAACAGAAAAAACTTATATATGAACTAAAGAAACAAATTAGTAATCTTCAAAAGAAACACTGCTCTAAAAAAGTTGAACCAACAAAAAGTGTAAGTACTCAGACAAATATGTTTAAAATGACTAGAGATATATCTACAAACACCGAATCGCTGGAAAATATTAGACAGTGCTACTCTACCCAAAATACATCAACCATCAATGAACGCCAAGGTACCCAAACTGAATATCCTAAAAGTAGTCAAGTAGCGTCAGGAAATAAAACAACTCAGGATACTAGTATTCGTAGTGTATGCGATGCGCGCGATCCATCAGATCTAAATAAAATTCTGCTTCTCACTGATGACGTTGGCCTAGGCTTGAGTGGTAGAATGCGCAGTAATCTTAGAAATTTCAATATAACTTCATTTGTCAAACCAGACGCACCTTTATCGGCTGTGATTGAGAACTTAGAAAAAGCAGCTGTGCATTATACAAAAAGAGACACAATAATTTTAATAGCAGGTAAAAACGATTTCAGAATGAATAGATATCCATCTTTCAAGTTAATTTGTGAAAAACTAAAAAAATGTAGCCACACAAACATAATACTCTCTTCGGTACCTTACACTAAAAATCGAAATCGAAATGACCGTATTTATAAATATAACGTTAAACTGTTTGACTTTATTACAAAATTAAACCGTGTAACTGAGGGTAACATAAAGTTCTATGAAATTAATGATCAAGGTTATAACTTGAACAAAAGTGTAATTTCGATGGACCTCACAAACCTAATTCTTAAAAACAACTTTAGAGCAAAAACTTTGATATTCGTTACTCCATATAAAGGCGATCGAACTGTAGAAATGCGTCCATATCAAGATTGCACTGATCATAGAGTTACCAACGCCGGATCGGGTCCAAGGCCAAGGACAAGCAAAGTTGTGGATTGTTCATTATTGGAGGACATCACACAAATTGACGACAGTGTATTAATTGAGGAGCGTACTACTAGGGCCGGTCACACTGTACATATGGAAAATGATTTTTTATACCCGAGACTGTCGCAGATATCTGTAATACTTTAAATATAGTTAATAATTTTGACGACGTGATGTCAACGAATGTCAATACTGATTTTGAATGTAATATAGTAGTAGACAATACGCTTAATATATGTCATGTAAATGTACAGGGTCTTTTAAATAATTTTAATTCTGTTGAATTATTTGTAAAACAACAAAAAATTAATATTCTCTGTATCTCGGAACATTGGATTTGTAATGGTAATATAAATTATTTACACTTTCCTGACTACAACTTAATTTCAGCCTATTCCAGAAGTAGTCATATCCACGGGGGATCTCTTATTTTAGCTCATTGTACCATAGAGGCCATTGAACTTAATCTAATAAGAAACTTATCTGTAGAGTGTCATATTGAAATATGTGCCATATGTTATAAACTGGATACTGTTAGGATATCTATTATTACTTTATATAGGCCTCCCAATGGCGATATTAATATATTCACTTACACGTTGTCCCAAGCTCTCAGCATCGCCTCAGGTAAATCTAAATACACTGTTCTTTGTGGCGATTTTAACATCGACTTTAACCAGCCTAATTGTATGAACACCAAACTGTTAGTTGACGTATTTAATTCATTTGAGTTGAACATGTGCTCCACTGGCAGTACCAGAATTTTTACCAATAGACATGGCCATACTAGTTCTTCTTGTATAGACTACATGGTTACCAATTTCGATCACACGTTGTTTGATTGCAATTTATTAAATCCGAACATAGCTGATCACTTTACGCATATTCTTACGCTGAATTTGCAAATCACCAAGCAAACGTCTAAGAATGAAGTTCCTATCTTTGCAAGACAACTTTTCCCATCTAATATAAATGAATTTAGAACTAGACTGCTTAACATAAATTGGACCTACTTATTTGATTTTGATATCAATGCTAGTTTTAGATTATTTGTTGATTGCTTAACCTGGGGCTTCAATGTGTCCTGTCCTTTAAAAAAACTACGCAGATGCCAGCGTAAGTACAGTAACTGGGTAACTAATGACATAGTCAAAGAAAGTGATGAATTGAAAAGACTATTCTGGCTAATGACAAATACAGGTCTCCTTGAATTGAAAATCTTATATAAAAATAAAAAAAAGGAACACAAACATAATATCAAGTTAGCCAAATCTAATTACTACAACAAAAAAATTAATAACGCATCCAATAAAACCAAGGAGACTTGGAACATAATAAATTTTAAATTAGGCAAGACAAAATGTGATATGAATACTTTTGTTCTTAATTACCATGGTGATAGAATAGATAATCCCAATGAAGTAGCCAATCTTTTCGCTAGCCACTTTTCTAATGCAGCCGAACAGAATGCATTAAATCATTTTGGACAAAATTTAGCACTCCCTTGTACAATAATGCCAAACAACAATATCCCGAATCTGTATATAGGTCCCATCACTGAACTTGACATTATTGATACCTTAAATAAAATGAAGAACAATAAATCATCAGGAACCCATGAATTGTCCTTGGTCACAATTTTAAGTATTTTAGATCTAATTTTGCAACCATTGTTGTATTTATTCAATCAGTCATTACAGCAAGGTCGCTTTCCGGATGTGTACAAAACCGCTTTGGTTTTACCAATTTATAAGAAAGGTGACTTAAACACCATTGATAATTTTAGACAAATTTCTATCCTAAATACCTTGTCTAAATTATTTGAAAAAATTGTCAGCAATTGTCTTTCTATATATCTGGAAAATAATGCACCACTGACTACTTATCAGCATGGTTTTAGGAAAAATCGATCAGTAGAATCAGCAACGTGTGAATTACTTAATTTCGTTTACCAAGAACTTGATAGAGGCAAATATGTTGCCTCATTACTTTTTGATTTGTCTAAGGCGTTTGATTCGGTATGCTCAAATTTTTTAATAACGAAACTCAGTAGTTATAACTTACCTAGTAACATAGTTAGCTGGATCCAGTCCTATCTTGAGGGACGGAGTATGGTCATTGATATTAATGGTATTAAATCGGTAGCGCATGACGTTAAACTTGGTGTTCCACAAGGATCTGTGCTAGGACCATTACTATTTTTATTATTTATTAATGATCTTCCGAACTATATCACTGGGGGCTTGGTCACAATGTTTGCTGATGACACAACTATATCCTTATCGGCAGAAACACCACAACAGCTAGAATATGTCATTCAAAATACTATTTGTGAATTAAGTACCTGGTGTGAACGTAATAGACTTATCCTTAACAAAACTAAAACCAAATGTATCAACTTTTTTATCAGAAGAGGTATTCCTAATAATAACCAGAATGACGAAATTCAATTTTCGGATACAGTAATGTTCCTAGGAACTTGTATTGACAGCAGGCTTTCTTGGGATACTCATGTTGACGGGGTTTGTAAAAAATTAAATAAAGCGTACTATGCCATTTTACAAATGAGGGATACCCTAACTGTTCCAGGTCTACTAAGCATATACTATGCAATGGCTTACTCACATATTTCTCTGAATATAATCGGCTGGGGATGTGGAAGAGATTTTCAGAGAATTTTCGTAGCTCAGAAGAAAATTTTAAGATTAATTTTCAGTTTGAATTATAATGAAAGTTGTAGGCAGGTGTTTGTAAATAACAAAATTCTTACAGCCCCTTCTATTTACATCTTCAAGTGTTTAACCTTTGTCAAAAAACATTTCCATTTATTTAATTGCAATTCTTATATTCATGACCACAGTACAAGGCATGGTGAATTATTGCGTATTCCAAAACATACCACCACATCATATAAACATTCACCTAACTATAACTGCATCAATTTATATAATAAGTTGCCCATTAATTTGAAGAAAGTACAAAATTACAATACATTTAAAAAACATATAAAATCCATGTTGGTCAATGGATGCTTTTATAGTATAGATGAATTTTTATCTGCGTCCTTTGATAATATATAATACATATTTTTTTTTTTACTCACTTGTTTTACTTTTGAAATGCCTCATGGCATATTCAATGTAATTTGTTTTATATACTTTATCTGTGATACATGTGTGTGTGTATATATGTGTATATGTGTATATATGTATATGTTTTCTATAATTTTAAAGTGTAATTTTACATTTTTGTTTTGTATTCGTTTATATGTATACGTACCACGTACATTTTCATTATGCTGACGTTTCATATCTGTATAATCTACAGCTATACATGAATAAATAAATATTATTATTATTATTATTATTATTATTATCACTCAGGAGACAAAATGATAATAATCTCTAGAATAAAAAACTCGCCACTGGTTAACAAAATACACGATCTAAATATCGCCGACCTAACAGACAACTACTGGTGTAACAAAAACTCTCCACCCTCGTGCGCTGGATATCGTGAAGTTACAAAAATCTTAAACGAAATAGAAATCTTTAATTTGAATGTCTCAAATATTGAATATCTTCAGATAATGACCCCTATGACTATCATAATACCTGGCTATAGTGAGAACCTAGCAAATACATGAAAGCAATGAACTGTACAACAATGTAATAAATTTGAAAATTGAAACCACTTTTAATTTGATGCATTTATTAGTTTTGCAAATGGAAGATATTATCAATTGCATAACAAAATTTTTAAGGAAAACAAATATAAAACTTTAGAGTAGGTTAGTTTTGTTACCTTTGTTTTTAACCTTACTTGTGTAGAAACCTAACCGTGGTCTACCTGTGTGTCTTTGATGTTTAAAAGCCCTGAATGACCCCTGAGCGAGAAGCGAGTGACCCTGCACTTTCCTGTAGATGTTTAAAAAAAAAAAAAGAAAAAAAAGGTTGTTTAGTTGGCGTAGGTGCTTTTGTAATTTTTTCGTTCTTTTTTCCCTTGGTAACGTAATAGTAACGTAGTTCCTGGCTGTATGGACACTGTCTTAATGCCAAAAAAAAATATGTTATGCTCTTACCTCAAACGAAAGGAGTCGATCGTTTACCTGGCTCACCATTTCAGGCCGTCTACCTGATTTGATTTATGCCGATCGCATAGTCGTAAGTTGAATGATATTTATATTTACTTTTATTGAATCATTTATGGATTAGTTCATTAAACTAACACTATTTACTATAAATAAATCATTTACGTCATGCCTAGCAATTAATATAAAGTAGTGAAACAATATTTCCAATAATTATAAAGTGATTCTAAAATTCGATAATTAAAAATTGTGGGTCGACGCCCATGTCCATCGTTATGAAGTCTTCCTTTGTCGGTCTTTTCTTATGAGTACCAAACTGACTTTGGATATCCTATACTGAAACAGGTGGATAAAAAACACCAGACTTTGGCCACACGTTACATAACCAGCGTCGGTCTAATTGTTCCACCGAAAACAAGAAACTAGACACTTTGACCGGCATACGCCACTTCAACTTTTTGTATTAATTAAGGAAATGTAAACATATCCTATATGTTTCGTCCCAACTATATTAAGCAATTCTTAATTTAAAATTTTATTACCTGTGAATATAATATAACCCACTATAATGCGAATTTTAAAGCCGATTCTGGGTTTTACGTCATAACTAGCTATGACTATGCTCATTGCAAATAAAGAAATATATTTTTAATTGAAACGACTCTTTATCTTAAATATTGTCAAGTTTTATTTTTTGCCGCTTTTTTCCTTCGTTTTAATTTTTTTCTCCTTTTTAATATTCTTTCAACGTGTCCATATGTTACTATAAGTTTATATACCTACTGTATGTGTAATTATGTTTATATTTTGATATATTTTTGTATTTTAAATTATTCATAATAGTAAGTTGATTCTCTCTTTATCCTGTAATGGGGTTCTGTACTTGTTGGATTTCGTAATAAATAGGTAAATAAAATATACAAATAAATGATCACTTATAACATAGCGATCATCATTTTACACTGAAATCGTAGAATAGAAAAGAACATATTTTGTACTATCTTTTAGAAAGAGCTGAATTAAAATAGTATCTGTATAAAAATTGATTTCCAAACAATGTTCCAAAAGTTACCAGTATAACTTGAGCTAATTGTTACTTTTGTTACATTTTGTCTGGAATTTTCCTTGCGGTGAGGTGAAGTACACGTCAAGTACAAGGTCAAATATAAATGAGGCAAAAAATAAGCGAATCGGTGTATCGAATTAATACGCAAAAAAATTGCTTGTCAAGTTTTCAGTAATAATACCACAAATTCATCATCATCATCGATCATTTTGGGAAAGTTTTCTCGAATGCGAACACCGAATGTGGAAAAAGCACATGTGCTTATATCGATGCTACTTGTATGAAAATTCGTATAATGCTGTTCATACTTATTGCACATGTATGCATATATGAAATCAAACGAGCGTTAAAGTACTTTGTCGCTCGTTGTCGTAGGAGACGGGCGGTAAAGTGATGTTTCTCATAACTTCTCAATAAACGTCAATTTTGCGCTATCAAATGTGAGCATAAAATCCTACTTTATCTATCGAGATAAAAATACATTATTCACCAAGCGATAATGTAAATAATAACTACGCAGATGAAGTTTGCAGCACGAGCTGCAGGCGATTTGATAACGTCCAAACTATTCAAACATGTCAGACCACCTTCCTCCCCTCAATAATAATGAATGGTCCATATTCTATTTTGCGCGTTACACCGATTGGGCAGACCAGGTATGAAGTTAAAGGTGATTTGGCTATATACCAATGTAGTTGATATATACAGATGTTTTAACTGTAATGAGTTTCATCACATCAATGTACAAATTGTGTCTCTCTTAACAACGCCGTAAAACTACATATATCTACAAGCCATGCGGCTTGGGACATCAACAATTGTATCCCGTATATTCAAGCTAGGGATAAGTTGAGATCTGACTTAATAGGTGTTAAATAGCAATCATATACATCTCCGAGCATTCCAGCCATCACTACCTTAACTGCTACTCATAACCTTATCACTAATTCTAATCACTATCGTTCTCGTTATAACGTGGACATTTATTAACAAAACGTTTGAAGCATCAAAAACAAAACTTTTAAATTTTTCAACTCGGTAGCCGCTTGTACATTCCCTATCATTGCATTAACCGAACCATAGCTTGTTTCCTCAGTGTTTGACAATGAGTTATTCGACCACACTTAAAATATTTTTCGGGAAGATAGAAATTTTGCTGCTGTCAATAAGTCCAGATGTGGAGGAGTTTTACTCGCGATTGATTCCAACTTACATGCAGAAAAGTTAAATTAACGTTTTGTTGATTTCCTTTCTGTTCAGAACATTGATATAGTAGCTGCCAAACTTACAATTAATCGACAATCATTTTATATTCTTGTACTGTATGTGTATATTCTTCCTGAGTCAAGTATTAATGTTTATGAAACTCTATTTGAAACAGTTTCCTCCTTGGATTATATCCAAGACAGTAATACGCTTATATTAGGTGACTTTAATTTGCGTTTGTGCTCTCTTCATGTCTCGAATAGTGTTAAATATCCTAAAGTATCAACACTTATCAATTTTCTAAACCTTCAAAACTTGCGTCAATACAACTCTGTATTTAATATTAACAATAGATTTTTAGACTTGGTTATATGTAAGGTACATGCGTTGTGGAAAAATCAATTGAACTATTGGTTTCAGAAGATATACATCATCCTGCTCTTATTGTTAACTTCGAAACTCAGTTTGTGAATACGAATGTCAAATTTCCAATGAAATCTACTAATTTTTTCAATTTTCGAAAGGTAAATTTTCCTCTTCTGTATGAACAACTACTGCACATTAACTGGTCGTTTTTAAATGACTATAATGATAAAATCTGTGGTGACTTATTTTATAAGAAATTAACTGAAGTTTTTAATGAGAATATACTTCGAAAAATAAAAGACAGTTTCCCCCTTGGTTTAACAGTGAAATTGTAAAAAATATAAAGCAAAAGAAATTGATATTATTTAAATGCCATGGTAAAATAGAATCGCTAACGAAATTTCGTAGACTTAGATCACAAATCAAGTCGGATATTAAAATTCCATTTTTAATTTACACAAATCAAATTGAAAATAATATCACATCTGAGCCCAATGAATTCTGGGTTTACATCAATTGATAACAATGAAAAACTAGCATACCTAAAGACATGACTTATGACAATGAACTTCTGGAGGCTCCTAATGATATCGTCGATACATTTGCTAACTTTTTCGAGCAATCTTACTTCCTTAACATCTCGGACGCCCCAGTAACCAAGTCTAATAATCTTTCGTTTGACTGTTTGGACATTAACGCTTTTCCGAGGCTGAAGTTTGCATATCGTTAAAAAGAATTAAACCTAAACTTACTGTGCGGCCCAGATGGAATTCCAGCATTTATACTGAAAGACTGTGCCAGCATTTTTGCATATCCTCTCTGCATAATTTTTAATTTATGTCTTAGGAAATGCTATTTTCCTGATATTTGGAAATACTTCAAAGTGTGCCCTGTGTATAAAAAAGGTGAAAGAAATGATGCTACCAATTAGAGACCTATAACAATCATATGTAACTTTGGTAAAGCTTTCGAAATCCTGCTGCACGATAACATTTATGCACATGTTCAACTGAAATAAGAAAGGAAATTGTTGTGTATGTAAAGGGGTTCAGGCGAGGGGGGGTCGACCCATCCCGTCCCCATTAGGATAGCGGCGGGGGTCCGGATGGAGAAAAATATTGCTGGCAGCGTATATCCATGCATTCCAATTTCCTTACATCTCGACCTAATATCTAACAACAGTTTTCTCGCAACTCCCGCCAGAATGTTTCATCGCGCCTCCGGCCATATATCTGGACGCCCGCCACATGCCGCTGCCTAAGCGAGAGCTGTACTCGGTTTATCTTCAACTCTTTCAGTTCGGCCTCCACAGCGTCACCTTTGTATCTCGGGGGCTGCGCGTCCGATCTGTCCAAACTCGACACGTCCGTATACAGATTAGGAAATTGTAGTCCGTGATATAGAGAATAAATTGGCTAATGAAAGTAGAATGCGTACTGTCTTCGACTCGGCCAAAGCGGTGGTGGTATGAACGAATACCAAAGCTCTTCGTTGATCTGCGACAAGGCGTGGTTTACCTGCGCAGATACACGATTACATATCACGAAGTACAATTTCCGAATCTTTATAACTCATCCACACGAACCGGCGCACCCCTTCAATCCGTTCTGCAACCGCTTTCGGCCGTGCGGATGTCCTTTCCGCGAAAGGAGAGGGGGAACTTTTTAATGAATTAAAGAACAACAAAATCTAACTTTTAAAGGTTGAGGTTAGATTTGTTTTCAGCACACTCGAAAATATAAGCATTTTATATTCTGATCGTTCTCAATCGCAACCTATTTTTTTGTGCCCAGGTGTAATAGCAGGTAGAATTTTACATTGGGACAAAAAAAAATACAAGTATAACTAAAAATATTGAATATAAAATTTCTACGTATTACATCAAAATTGGTGTCTAAGAATTAATAATCAGGTGGTAATAACACTTGCAAATTCATTAAATTATCGTTATTTCTTTCATTTTATTTTGATATATTTTTGTATCCTTTGATCATAACTTTCAGTACCTTCTTTCACCTGTATTTATATGGACACTGAAAGTGCCATTTATACAATTTCTCCCATAATTAACAGTCTCAGTGTTTATTTTATAAACAATTTACTTGATATAATTACGTTAATGACGAGAAAACTTTATTTATTATATACCTACCTAATTGTATGTAAGAATAAATAATATTTTACATTTGCATAACAAATGCATTTCTTTTTACTTTGACAACTTCCTGTTATGATATGCTAATTAAGAGTTTTATAAATGAGTAAAATGTATTTTCCACTTATAGTCCGTTGCAAATTTTCAACTCTTGATTAAAAGATTATATTAGGAAATGGGAAGATGTAATTAATTAAGGACTACCAAAAGAAATACTTGGACGAACATGATAGAAGAATACGATATTTGATCAACCAAAATTGCCGGTTTAGATACAGTTTTATTAACTTTAAAAGCTGATAGACACAGATAGGTGTAAACTAATAATAAATTTCTGTAATAAAAATAACCAAAACCAAAATTAAACAGTAAACTCAACAGAAAAACAAAAACTATCCCAAAATACAATAACAAGAAGCTTACAGTGTAAATTAAAGAATTTCTTTATCATTCAATTATATAGTCATCTTTGGCTACCATCGTAGACAAAAATGACCACACTATGACTATAATAAGCAATACTATTGTGAAAACACCAAATTATTAGAGTTAAAATTTTACATAAGTTATAAATAGAGGGTGTCCCAAAAGTCCCGGAACAGTCAAATATATCGCAAACTGCTAATCTTTTCGGAAACCAAAAAAACACTTGTTCAATATTTTTAAAAACCCTGTCCAACGACACCAAAGTTGACCCCCCCCACTCCCCTCCGCAGGAGGGGGGCAGCTTTGAAGAATTAAACGGGAACTCCCATTTCTTATTGAAGAAACGATTGTACGGCTGAAATTACGTCTGAAACATTTTTTTGGATTCGCTACAGATGGCGCTGTAAGCGCAAAAAATTAACTTAAAGGCGTAAGTTTGAAATAACCGGCTTACACCGGAAACAAAAAAACGCGTGTTCAATATTAAAACAAACCTATCCAATGATGCCAAAATTGATCCCCCCATCCCCCTGCGCAGGGGGCAAAATATCTATCTAAAGGTATAGAATACGCGATGTGTCAAATGAAATAACTCCAGAGGTATTGCAGAAAGTTACCGATGAAGTTTACTTTCGGTTAGGACTTTGCCAAGAAATAGGTGGTTATCAATTTGAGCACGAAAAAAATTAAAGCTGGTTTGAGGCAACATGACTCACGGTACGTGAGCCACCTAAAATAAGCACCACAAAATGGGGGTTACCAATTAGTTTTTCAAAGTGCCCCCCCTCTGCAGGGGGGGGTCGGGGGGGTTGAACTTGTGTCGTGGGATAGGTTTTTTAAAATATTGAACACGTGTTATTTTGTTTTCTGAAAAGGTTAGCAGTTTGCGATATATTTGACCGTTCCGGGACTTTTGTATAATGCATTATAATTTAAGGACAATTACATTGAAGATAGCATAAAGTACATTATTATAATTCACTGGGCCAATAATAAATACTGCAATGTTTTTTTGTTCTTTTCTTTGGGTAACATCTTTTTGATTGCTCTATGAATACGGTTCATAATTTGAAACCTTCTACAGTCTTTCACATGTATTCGCTCTATTTAATTTCATTATTATTGATACGCGCCTTTGTGTAATAAAAATAACAGTTGTTTTTACTTCATCATTACTCCTGACTGTTACATTTATCATCAGTCATCTTAACACTAGCTTTGTTCTGTATCTTTTTTTGATACATTACTACAATTCACTGGCGTTTTCAAACTCTAATTTTTTTGATCATTCACTTGTTTAACGTCGGCCTACTTTCGCTACTATAAGTCCAATTACCTACGCCAGGAGACGAGTTACCCTCAATTTGGAAATTTTGACGAACCTCTTCTATAGAAGAGTAGGGATTCTTCACTAGCCTAACATTTAATAGACAAGTAGACCGACTGCTTACGTTCCCACCGAAGATGGTGTATCCACTATGCAATCTACCGCCTAAAATTACATAGCTTCCACATTTGCACTGATATACAAAGCCGTTAGAAGGTAAAGCGAGATTGCTGTATTTCCATCTAAGATCTTAATGGATAATAACAATGATAATAATAATAATAATAATATTTATTCATGTATAGCTGTAGATTATGAAGATATGAAGCATCAATATTTATTAAATTCGACTATACCATAGATTTCAGGGGACTTGAGCTAGGATTAAATAATTCTTATGAGAACTTCTCATTTTTGCTAAGTATGTAGTACTAGAAAGGGGTTTTAAAAAGTTATCAAAGCCATCGTGGGAGACACATAAAACAAAATGGCGTCAAACTTTAAAAAAAATGTTGTCGAACTTCCTTGACCCCTTCATTTTTGAGATTCTTGAGTTTAATGGTCTCAAGTAAGGTGGTCCTCGCACTCAAATGCGAATTTAAAACGGTGATACCTCAATCAATTTTCATCATAGTGAAAAAGAAAAAACAACATTTTTTGCAAAAAATACCCTAAATTTTTGTACTATAGCATTTTATACGTGTCTCCTTTAGTTCTTGGGTTATTGTGAAAAAACGACATTTTTTTCAAAATCGAACCAAACTTTTTTTCAAGTTTAGGGATGCTAAACCGTTCAAACTTCTAGAACATATTGTAGTACCTAAATAAAGTAAATTGTAAATGAATTATGTTTAATTTCAATTCTTGCGGTGAAGCCATTGATTTCATTGCTGACTTTTCCTCAGAAAAAAGGAGAGAACCATTTTATTTTCATCATAACTCCGTAAGTTTTGATGCTAACGACTTTTACTGTAGCTCATTTAGAGGTCTCATCAAGTACTGTAAAAAAGTTTTAATAAGTTTCCTCCAAGAGTTCGTCGTTCTTCCGTTATTTAAAGTTCAAAGGTTCGAATTCAGTTTTTGTCGAACAGTCACCTTCAGCGGGCCATAACTCGGTTCGTATTTGATCTACAGAAATAAAAAATCAATCGATTTGCTGTTTTATAAGCTTCACTTTTGTCCTAAAGCAAGCTTTCTATAGATAAAGAAATCAACATTTTCAATCGCAAATAACACGAAAAATATAGATTTATCGAAAAAATGTGGTTGTTTTGAGTTTACTAATTTTCACCTCCGAGAAGGGGTGGCATCCACCCCCGAGAAGGGGTGGCATCCACCCCCAGGGTAAACGCACACCTTCGGACCATGTTCGAATGCTGTTTATTTCATGAAAATCGATCTTTTCTAACCGAAGTCCGAGGCTTTTTTGTCTTTACTGACTGGACTAATAGAAATTATTTAATTTTGCCTTAGGCTGATTTAAATAATAGAATTACCAATTAACAGCTTAACTTCCGTAGATTCCAATCAGTGTGAAAAGCTTTAAGCATTTAGATATAATCAAGACAACAATAAGTCTGAAACCTATCAAATGAGGCGAAACTATATTTAAATGACTTACTGTGTGTCTGCGGGTATACAAAATCATGAACAACACTAAAATTTCTTAAGTGAATTGGTCCATGATATGTCTGCTGATGTGGAACGATGCTTGCAGGCGGGTGCCAGTGTTGAAACCAATTTTCCACTATCATGTTTGCTGTGTTGAATCCATTTGTAGATTTTAAGGTTTAGACTTGAACTTGTTACATCTGAAATAAAACGTAAATGAATAGTCTTTTTTTATTAAAATATTTTTATGATATAATTATGTAACATTTTTTAAACGGTTTGTTATTGTTATTTATCTATTTATTTGGTGTATTATTTTTAAATTGTGGTATAAGTATTTACTTATTATTTTAGTAATACTTAAAATAATAAGTGGAGCAAACATTATTATACTCTTCGTCGATTTAATTAACTTTTTGTAGAATTATTACACATTTTATAGAATACTCCTCACAGTTCTTACTTTCCTCGTTAGCCGAGGGCAAGTATCGTGAACAAACCACTCTCCCAAATTTCTTCGAATTATCCTATTTTAGTCTATGTAGATTACGAAAATTAAGATATCTCCGTCAGCCTGTCTCTGTATTTGTGGTATATTGTCTGTCTGTCTGTTCACTCTTTTTCTACAAAACTGTTTGACGGACAACAATATTTGGTAGGTAGATGAGGCTATTATCAACGAGGAAAGAGAATCAACTTTACTCTTGGTGAAAAATATATGGGGTGGACACGTTAAAATATTGTTAATGAACATACCTCGGATATCGCATCCGACGTGCTGTAAGTAGCAGTGTCGAACTGCCAGAAGCATATCTGATAATAAATGTTCTCGCTGAGGTGCCTTCAAAAATATATTTTTGATATTATGCAGGGTGGACCATTAATAATATGCCATAGTGCAGGGGTAGATTTTCTGGGCCAAAATATGAGGATATAAGCAAATATGCTAGTAAAATGTTACTGCGGAGAAAGATACAGGGTGTTAAAATTCAACTTATTTTTTAGTTTTTTTTTTTGCAATAACTTACTTTATTCTAAGAAATAATAATTTATGTATTACATCATGTTAGATCATATAGGGCACCGCAAGACCTGTATCTCATGATAAATTTTTTCATATTTTCTCTGGAGGAAACGTTGTGTGGTACTTCTGACGTGCTGCTTCGAGGGATACTGATTTCAATATCCAAGTAGAATATAGCCAGACTATAATGATGACAAAGATCTGCTTCGTCGTTTGGGAGAAACTGATTCATTTCGCCATAAAAATGTTGTAGGACGACCGAAACGAATTACTCCAGATCAAGAACTAGAAATTTTAGTTCGTATGGATGAAGATCCTCAAGTCAGCTCAAGTCGTCAAGCAGCAACAGGGATGAGTAAACAATCTGTTCTAAGAGTCTTACGCAAAGAACACTTCTACCCATATCACTTCACTCCTGTACAAAGCTTGCTTCGAAGGGATCTTCCACAAAGGCTACAATTTTGTCAATTTGTTCTAAATAAACACAACAGGGATCCAAATTTTGTTAAGAACATTTTATTTACCGATGAAGCAACTTTTACTCGCCGATGCATTTTTAACTGGAGAAATATCCATTACTGGGAAGTAGAAGAATGCCGTTAAAGAAACGCATTTTCAGCACGAATTTAAGATTAACGTTTGGTGTGGTATTATCGGCGATCAGTTATTGGGACCATTTGTCCTTCCTCCAAATTTAAATGGACAGCCTTATCTGTTTTTACTTCAAAATACTCTTGCCGATGTATTACATGCTTTCATGCTAGACATACGGAACAGAATGTGGTTTATGCAAGATGCCTCATTTCCCCATTGAAGTCACGAATTATTTTGATGAGACTTTCCCACGCAGATCTGTCGAGGAAGTGAGTTTACTTGCCCACCAAGGAGTCCTGATTATAATCCTTCGGATTATTGTGTGTGGGTGCATATGAAGTCCTTAGTCTATGCAAATACTATCAATTCAAGAAAGAGAACTGTGGGACAAAATACAAAACGCAGCGAATTTTATCAGAGGACAGGAAAATGCACTTTTCAATGTAAGAAAACCTTTTATGAAAATAATTAGAAAAGGCATAGAAGTAGGTGGAGACCATATCAAAAATTTATTTTAAGTTGCAGCAATGGGGTTTTCGCTTGGGGGTAAAGTTTATACAATAAATAGTAATGTCATTTAGTCAACTTTTATGTTATTTTTTGGTCTTCTAATAAGATTAGATCCTTATTTTACACAATCTTTTGATTTATGTATATATCTCAGTACCATGAAAACATTCCATTAGTTCATAAAAAAGTGAGAAAAAGTTTACGCTGTTATTACCATTTTATTTTCCCTTACGTTTTGTACTTTTTTCAATAAATACACTTTGTTTCATTAAATTTGAATTTGTCTTTCGAAGAATTATTTAAATCTTTAACGGCAATTTCCTCGAAAACAGTTGGAGTTACCAAGTTCTACCAAGTGTACCTTCTATGCGTAAAAATGACGCCCTCATCAGATTTTCTGGTCAGAAATGCCACAAAGTTTCGTCCAAAAAAACTATGAAAAGAATTCATCATCAGTTACAGGTCCTGCTGCGCCCTCTATGATCTAACGTGATGTAATACATAAATTATTGTTTCTTAGAATAAAGTTCCTCTAGCAAATTTGGCGAAGATCAGTCAAAAGGCTGTAGAGTTATTGCAAAAAAAAACGAAAAAATAATTTGAATTTTGACAACCTGTATCTTTTTCCATAGCAACATTTTACTAAAGCATATTTGGTTATATCCTCATAGTTTGGCCCAAAGAATCTACCACTGCACTATGACCTATTATTAATGGTCCACTCTATATATTTAGTTAATCGACAGTATGACAATGGTTTCCGCTACTCGCTGATAGCTGCGCTCTATGTTCGTAACTTGTAGGTGGTATTTATACGTTTGATTGATTGACTGATTGATTTGCCAGCATAAGGTGGACATTGCTACCGATTTCGGGCACCCATGGAGGTTCGTTCCAACATGCAGCTTGGTCGTCCGTCGAACACGAGCAACGGACGGCCAAACCGCGTGCCGTAACCAAATCTCGGATGTTTTATATACCGCCGGACCGGCTGCATACGCCGGGTTGGACATTGGACATGCTTGTTGTCAGTGACAGCCGCATGATGCATGGGGTGGGAATATAGGATGGGAAGTGTAGGTGTTTGTGAGATGCTTCTTTTAAGTTTCCATGCTTCTATTAAGTTTCCATTTGTCATCATCGGCTGGGGTGTGCAGGTGTTTGCGAGATGCTTCTTTTCATTTTCCGTGCTTCTTTTAAATTTCCATCTATCGTCATCTCCTTATTTTTCTTCTACTAAGTTTTCTGTTTCTGAATTAGGCAGCTTTTATTACTTCCCTCGCATACCGAAGGGAAGTATTGTATTCGAGAAAAAATTACCCTCCGAGATTTTTTCGGATTCTGACGTTTCAGAACACGTAGATTCCGAAAATATAGGTTTTTCAATTCCGTCAGTCTGTCTGTCTGTCTGTCTGTCTGTCTGTCTGTCTGTCTGTTGGTACATTAACTAAAAAACTACTTGACGGAGAGCAGTCAAATTTGGTAGGTAGTTAACCCTACTGTCAGCGAAGAACTGGTAGAATTTTCACTGAAAAATATACAGGGTGGACCGTCTAAACGGAATAAATAGTGAAAAAAATTTTTTTTTGCTCAAATTTAAAATTTCCACGTTTCATGACGCGCTAAACCTATTTCAGGAAAAACAATTTTTTGAAAATTTTTGAAAAAAATTTTACCACTAAAAAAAAATTTTTTCTTTGTTCAAATTTAAAATTTCCACGTTTCATGGCATTCTAAACCTATTTAAAAGGAAAAAAAAATTTGAAAATTTTTTACCAACATTTTTGAAAAAATTTTTACCACCAAAATAGATGAATTTTTTTTTTCTCAAAATTTAAAATTTCCACGTTTCATAGCGTTCTAAATCTATTTAAAGAAAAATAAAAAAAAAATTTTAAATTTTTGAAAAAATTTTGCCACATAGATGGATTTTTTTTTCAGATTTAAAATTTCCACGTGTCCATGGCATTCCAAATTTATTAAAACAAATTTAAAAATGTTTTAGAAAAATTTAAAAAAAATGAAAACATGTTTATGTAATCTATTTATCACCATTATAGAATAGACGAAATATTTGTTTTGCTCAAATTTAAAATTTCCACGTTTCATAACATTCTAAACCTATTTCGGAAAAAAAAATTTGCAACATATTTTCACCAATTTGGAAAAAAATTTAACACTAGAATAGACAGCAAACATTTTTGAAACTTTGTTCTATATTTTAATCACCACTATACTTCCACTCCATTACGTGAATGTGGGATTGAGAATGTGAGAGATGGCAATAATATTTGGCAAATCCTATTATATACTTTTATTGAATAATGGCATCCCAAGAAATAATTGAGTCATGGTGGACATTTATAAAGGTATTTGCGCAAGCCTTCCATATTTGGCACCTGTTATTTAGTATATTGAACTTTTGCTGTTGGATGAACACTCTGTATATTTTTTTGACCAAAAGTTATCAGGTTTTCTTTGTAATAATACCAATAATTATATTCCGATTATTATTCCCAATGTCATTTCGTAATTAAAAATTTTTTGAGTGACTGTCATGCACAAATAACGAGGGAAGTTCTGTGTAAACTTTACCGATTTTTTTTATTTTATTTTTGATTTTTTTGTTTTTATTTATTAATCGCTCCACACGTAAATATCCATTTACAGTGGAGTTGCTGGGAAGGGACTTATCTCACGGTAACAATTTTTTTTCGCGTTATGAGAAAAGAGGTCCGAAGGGATAGCTTGCTCACATTGTATGTCGTTTCCTTAAAACAATCGGTTTCAATTTCAGGCAGTTTTTCCATTTCATCGCCTATATATTATGTTTATCACCTATATGTATATTATGTTTAATACCTTTTCAATTTTGATCTCCATTTCTTGTTTAAAATTTAATACAGACATAAATAAATAAACCAATGCTAATGCTACATAAACAAAAACTTATCCGTTTCATTCACACATCTGGCTGACTGTTGCTTATTTTACATCACCCACTTCAAGAAGGGATGGATCCAGGTATAGATTCCACGGTCTAGCAGTACACTTTCTCGGGTTGTTTATATACACTATTTCGTGTTGCTTTATTCAACCAACATAATTCAATCAAATATCAACTATATGAAATAGCCAGACTCGCACTAATTTATATCAATAAGAGCAGAATCGTTCACGCTTTAATTTAATACAGTACAATACGACGTCTTGTTGAAAATTCTACTTCAACTTTCATGTACACACAGTACGGCATCAGTAAAGAGCAGCGAGAACATGTTTTTTTATCCTTAGGGAACGTTCATGTTGGAGTTGTGATTAACGATGAGAGCTGCGATACCTGCGAAGCGGAAAATTATTTCATTATTTTGTATGAAGGTGTTTATATTGGAACGACTAGCTGAGCGGCTGAGACACGTCTACTAGTCGAGCAATTGCAAGAGCGGAGAGAATTGGCTTGTCTATTTGCTTTGCTTTTATCAGGTTTGGTCGGTATGGACATCGATAGCTTAATTAGTGAAATATTTATCTGGCCCCCTTGCGGGACGAAAAACATATAAAGAATCATAACAGAGTTGTTCTTGACAATTTTTTTGTTCTATCAGATATGTGCCATAATATTTAATCAAAGGTTTCTATTTTCATCCTCATATAATATTCCATAAATTTTGCAGGGTGTTGGCTCAGTTCCGTATAAAACTCTCCAAACATTTGTCAGGAATATAGGATGTCGTTGTTATTATCGCAGCTCTACTATAAACATTTAAAAAGAAGTGAATTTTACGCAACTCTTGCCGCTGTTCTCATCGCCGCTCTTTGTCATTAGGCCTAAAACACACTAGGCGGTTTTCTCCTATTCGGGCGCCGAATCGGCAGCCGCTTGTTACAACACACACTAAGCAGTTAACCACTTGTCGTAGGAAGGTAACGTTGTCACTGTTTTCGGTAGTGCTGATAATACAGGGACGAAAATGAATTTATCTGTCTCAAAGAAAGAATTAATTTTGTTAGGTTTATTATTCTGTCCATCAAAAATAAAAAAGAAATCATATCATATCATCCGGGAACATCCTATTGTTAAAGAACTCGAAACAAAAAGTTTGTTTAATACTATATTTAATGAAATTTTTCAATTTCATTAGAATGTCGAAAACATCATTTTACGAATGACTGTATATTTTGGAAAATGATTTAATAAAGAAGAATATCCGAATGAGAAACAATATAATAAAACAGTATAATAACTACTTCTTTCCAGCTCTTTTCTTTTATTTCTGTCACCATAATCATTGTTTCTCATATCCCATATAGCAGGTCGTTCTTGAATTACATTTATTAATAGTTCAGTATCAGTAATGGGATCTATTTTAGAGGTGTAAATACAATACTTTTAACGTGCAATTTGGCTTCAATGCAAGCTCAAACCGCTCGACAAATAAGTGAATGTGTGAACAGGTCCATTTGTTTACATTGCAGCATACGCCGCTCGAAGCAATAAAAACGATTCGGCACATGAATCGAACGACGGTACGCGCGGTAGTGGATGCCGCTTTCTCGCAGCGCGTCATAGTGTGAACAGCTCCACTTGTTTCTATTACAGCATCTGTCGAGGCTGCTGCCGATTCGGCGGCCGACTCGGCGAAAACGGCCTAGTGTGTTTTTAGCCTTAATCACAGCTCCAACATAAACGTACCCTTATGCTGATTACCTCACAGTTCTTGTATAGTCGTGTGTACTAATTAGGTCCTGGTTTCGACATTTATCTTGTCCTATGCTATTAACGTTATTAAACGCATCTGTGTTGCTAACGTATTTTATTTTACTCTTCAGTACATTCGCCACTTCCAATCACAGGCATTTGTGGTTTCATCCACATAAACCCATAAGTAATTGTCTTGCACTTTAGAGAAAATACTTTGTTTTTCTGTGGCAGCAGCCTGGGGTAAAAAGTTTAGATTCTGTGAACATCTTTACGTGATCAAATTCGCAGCTTACACAGTTACACACATTAAAGAAAGACTTTAATAATAGGATTGTTCACTTGTGACCATGGAGATTACATCTAACCATGACGTTTACCAACTCACTAAATTTGGTTTATCTTTCTGAAGCTGTCGTTCCTTTGGTGTACTTTTAATATATACCAAAAAAATTTTTTTTCTGCCGAAATATCATTGTTCGAGTTATCATCAATTAGGTGTTTTCACTATGTGCAAATTTGCTTTTTTGATATTATTAAAATAAAGTACTTGTTATACTGAAGCACTTATTGATATTTAAACAGCATTCTATCGTCCATCAAATTAAAATTTCAACAAATAAATAACACAAAGTTTTAGTAATTGAACGAGTACGCAAAACACGCGGTGACGTCATCGGTTATATCAGTTTCTTAAATCGCGTTTAGAAATTGCTAAACACAATATTTTATTCACTTTATTCACGTTTTACATGTGATTAAATAAGTAACGCCTACCTAATACGGGATTTTTAAAAGCTATTTTAGGACATTTATCTGCAAAATAACGTGTTTATAACACAAAATGACACTGAGAATATAACTGATGACGCCATGTCTTATTTTAAGGTATTATTCGACTGTTTCTCAAAATTCAAGTGTTTTTAACTATAATAAATCATTATCTTCACAGTGAAAGTGAATTTAAAATTTGTGAAAACACCTAATTGTCTAAAGAAGACCTCCTTAAAATGTCCTTATGTTATCCGACTTGGCATATTGACCAAAAACTTTCCGATAAATCTAGTTTTCTTCGCAATTTCGTTGTGAAAAATTTGTGTCTCTTTCTTTATTGCGGTACGCATTATTCAAGTATGGATATTCAATAAAACTGTGAAAAAACACGCTTTTGAACATTCTCTTGTTTAAACAAAAGCTTTCCACCACACAGATTTAATCCAAAACTCTTTAGTACCCTACTGTAATGTTCACAACAAGGTTCAGCAAAAACTGCTAGCGTAAAGCTGTTCCCTAGAAATTTTAGTTTTATTCCACTATAAGGTTAACTAATCGGACGACACACAGTGGGGCTGAAAAAAAATTATCATTAAAAACTCTCTATAGCCTTTAATGTTTGTCCAATCACAATATTTTTTTTTTTCAAATAATCGTCAGACTTCTAGCTACAAAACTGTCGAGGCAGATTTAAAAAAAAAATCGAAATTGAACTTACCTACGTCGGTATAGTTGATCTACAGTTCACTTAAAAGTGAATTTTATTTGCTTTCGAAACTATTTTCTGCTACATAGTCATTTTATTTGTCATTTTAAAGTTATGTTAGGCTTTTAGTTTGCCATTTTTGACAATGGGGATGTATTTTAGAGTAAGTAGAGCTATAAATAAAATATTTCCATAAAGGAAGTAAATATTTTTAAAATTCGGGAATGCTATCACTTCTGACTGATTTCGACCATATTTTGGTATATTTTTTTGATGAAGAACTTCAGGACACTTTTTTTAGAGTATATTCATGTACTTACTCAAAACCGACTAAGAAAAGAATACAGTAGCCGTAATTTGATCAATTTATGTAATTATTTTGATTTTTCTGCTAATTCGACCGATTTTGATCAACTATAACGACGTCTGTAAGTTCAGTTTCGATTTTTTTCTACAACTTTGTAGCCAAAAGTCTGACGATTATTTAAAAAAAGTACATTGCGATTGTACAAAAACTAAGGGCTGTAGAGAATTTTGAATGGTAATTTTTTTTTTCAGTCCCACTGCGATAGAATAATATATAAATTCAATTTCGATTTATTTCAAAAATTGTAGCTAGGAGTTTGACGACTATTTAAAAAAAAGGAAATATTGCGATTGGACAAAAATTAAAGGCTGTAGAGAATATTGAATGGTAATTTTTTTCAGCCTCACTGTGCGACGCGCGACGCTGAAGCTTTAATTCATATTATTTACTTAGTGACTTTCTAAAATTGGTTTCAATTTTTTTCAATGCGGTAACGCCTGATATCCATTGTTATGTTTATTTAACACTTCCCTAATCCTTTCATTTGTGGGAAGTTGCGTGTTACCAGATTTTTCTGAACTTGCGTTTAGTTTTCTATTTGGATAACTTGTTTTTCCTCCAGAAGGGAAAGTGAATTATACATGCAGAAATTTTGTTCTACAATGCATGTGCATAAATTACCTTCTTTAACGACAGTGATCAATTATATCATATGCCAACTTGGGCGAGAATTTTACATAATTGGTTACTAAATAGGTACCTTGCGTGAAACACATGTAAGGAAGTTCAACTTTTACTTCTGTGAACTATTTTTATGACAATTTTATATTTTACAGCTCTGGTTTTGTAGGGGTCATTGATGTTTAGTAGTAATATAAATGTAGTATAGTAGTAGCAATTACTTTCCTCTATAAGATAAAGAATGGAGTACAGTTAACATTGCATACATAAACGTTTTTTTAATTAGTACTCCTGTTATGTTTGATTATGCAGGAAGTAGCGAAACCTGCCGACATAATAATTGCCGTGTATTTTCAAAAAACGCTTTTATATAGCAATGCTATTAGTCCAACATCTACGTGGTGGGGTGGAAGTATAGTAATCGTAAAATAAAAATTCAATTCTATCATGTCGGAATAGGTTTAAAATATCATGAACCGTCAATATGTTAAATTTGACCAATATAATATTCCGTACGCTTGTCCGTCGATATGCTCGAAGCCAAGATCTCAAATTTTTTATGACATCTGAGGAAAATTATAGCGAAATTTTAGAAATGGTCCAAGAAATATTCTTTGTTACTTATATCAGTGTTCTTTGGCAACAAATATACAAAATGTTTTCAAAAAAATCGGAAAATCACGAACAAAAAAGATGTCTAACTTCTGTTAGACTTAAAATCTGTGTTTCAAATTTAGAACATGTGTAAATTGGCATAGCAGAGTACTTCTAATTGAAATTGAGCAATATCCACCATACAGTGCAATCGCCAGGGGCGCGCGGGGATATAACTGCCATGATTTATATAAAATGTGTGTTACAATTTTAGAGAAAAATGTTACTAAGGTCTTTTATCATGCACAGACCCTTATCGTCATAATCTACATAGTCTCAAACGCGAAAATCCAAAGACATCGCGTATAGTGCCTTTTTCACAATTACACTACTCCTCGTAGGAAGTAAAAACCTTGGTTAAATATTGTTCTTAACTTATAATAAAATCTAGTAGATATAAAATCTGACTGTTTACACGCCTTTGATGACCACCCTGTATAATCCAATTTCAGTGGAAAATGTTCTACCATACTATTTTACATATGTTCCTTTCAAACAAAAAAGAAAGTAAGATTAACAAAATTGATCTCTATTTATAGATATTCAAAATCGGTAACGTCCTACTGGAACTGGAACTGGAACTTTCATTCAACAATATTATTTCTAATATGTATACATACGCAACTGGTAACATTTTTAGTTCTTTGAATACATTTTTATATGAAGAATATGTGAGTGTGCCAGCTATATGTATCGAATTGCTCCTTTTTGCATTTTAAATACTCTATCAGTATTATGTGAGATCCTCAAAAAGTTATAACGTAAGTTAGCATAAGCCGCATTTACACTATGCATCATGTTCTATAATTTATAAACTTCTGTTCTACAACAGAATTGCTACCCGTATGCAACAGTTTAAGAATGCAATAAAAAAGTTACAGAATGTTGTACAACAAGCATGTTTTACAACAAAAAATCGTGGTCTGCAACAAGTTTCAGTCGTCCCGGCCCGAGTCGGTGAGATCAAAGGGAAGCTGTGTTTCATAAACTTTTGTTTATCAAACTTGTTTATAAACCTATTTGCACTGCAACTTATTCACGAAAATTGACGTCAGGTCTCAGTGCGTTTTCGGCTGCCGTCCAGTAAACATTGCTTAGTAGTATAGTGTGTGAGTGTATCAATTCTCCTGCCAACATATCAATATAATCTCTTTCCAAATCTTGTAATAAATCACTACCACTGTATTTCTTCTTAGCTTCCAACGAAGGGCGCATCCAAAACCGTCTTTTCTTTCTTTCCTTTTTACAACATGAACATATTACCACACAGGCGGTAGCAGCCATCATCACGTCATCACTGCTTGAAGCCATCATGTCAACTAAGTTTGACATAAGTTTGTTAAACATGTTCACACATTTTTTAGGGCACCCATATAAATATTGTACAAGAAATGTTGTAACAAGTTAAAGAATAAAAGTTCTAGGTTTAAAAATCATATAAGTTTTCGGCAACATGTTTAACAAACAAGAGTTTATACAATTTTGTTGACTGTGCTTGTACTTTTAATATACTGCTCTCAATGTATTGTATTATTCTGGGAGTAAATTGTATAAATACTGCTTTATCTTTATTTACTAATATTTTATTGTTGTAAAACTACACTGTAAGCTTCTTTAACATATTTTGATTTACAACATCAGTACACACGCTTAAATAAGAAGTGTCATCGGAAAATAAAGTTAGATTACTACCACCGATAATTCCTGACAAGTCATTCACAAGTACTATAAACAATAGAGGCTCTAAGATTGATCCTTGGGGCACTCTACGAGACATATTCATTGCATCAGAGATCAGAGAGGTGACCATTTATTGCAACTTGCTGTTTTCGATCACATAGATACGTCTTCAACCAATCACCACAACGGCCTCTAAAACCATATTTATTTAACCTATTAATTAATATATCATAATCAACGAGATCAAATGTTTAGCTTAGATCCATAAATATCCCCCATACATTTTTATTACTATTAAAATTTTCATATAAACTATCAAGAAAATTAAGGATGCCCGACTGAGTCGATGTGCCTTCTCGAAAACCATGTTGTATATTATACAGTATCTTATATTTTGCTATGAAAGTAGTCATTCACAAGTAATATAAAACAATAGAGGCTCTAAGATTGATCCTTGAGGTACTTTACGGGACATATTCATTACATTAGAGAGGTGACCATTTATTGCATTTGTTGTTTTCGATCACATAGATACGACTTCAACCAATCACCACAATGGCCTCTAAAACCATATTTATTTAACTTATTAATTAATATATTCTGATCAACGAGATCAAATGTTGTGCTTAGATCCATAAATATACCCCATACATTTTTTATTATTATCAAAATTTTCATATAAACTATCAAGAAAATTAAGGATGCCCGATTGACTCGATGTGCCTTCTCGAGAACCATGTTGTATATTAACAGTATCTTATATTTTGCTATAAAAGTAGTTATTCTGTTGAACATGACCCTTTCTGATATTTTTCAGATAGCGCATAAAAGTAATATAGGACGATAATTACCAATGGGGCATCTCTCCTCCTTTTAGTGTAACGGAATGACCTTAGCTGTTATAAGTACATCTGGAAGATTACCCTCTAAAAGTGATGTTTAGTAGATATGCTCACGGCTGCACAATATAGCAAACTATTGACTTAAGAGTGAGCTATACCTAAGATTGCTGGGGAAGAGGGATAAAGCGCGAAATGAAGAGATATCTCCCTGATAATAAAAATTTAGCCAAAAACGTTTTTCAACGACCCTCTACTATTTATTTATGTACAACTTACACTTATTTTCAGCTAAATAACATCATCCAATTTGCAAAAAACAGCTCATTGTTAATTATTAAAATTATGATTAACAATAAGCTTCTTTTTGCAAATTGGGTGATGTCATTTAACTGAAAATAAGTATAAGTAGTACATAAATAAATACTACAGGGCTGTTGAAAAATATTTTTGGCTAAAATGTGACTATTAGGGAGATATCTCTTGATTTGGCGCTTTATCCCCCTTCCCCACCAATCTTAGGTATAGGTCACCCTTAAGCACACTAGTATTAATATTATCTATATCGCAAGAATTGGAAGATTTTAGGCAGATAACAATACTAATAAATAAGGTTGGATAATTCTTGAGTAGATTATAATTGGTTTCAATTTCATCAAAAGTTACTGTTGAAGCATTTGGCAATTGAACAAAATATTGGTTAAAATCATTAGCTATTAAACTAGTGTCGTATATATATCGTCACTATTTTCATACAGTCAATGTCGTTATGTATTATTTGAAGCACTATATAGTTTATCTCAGACTTATTCTGGGAATACAAAATGTCAGCGACTTTGATAGTGAGGTAAAGAACAAATATCCCCTTTTTCATACCGACAATAAGTTTGGGAAAAAGTAAAATATATTGGTCACTATGCATTTTTTTATGCTTTCATAACATTACGACACTTTTATATGATTGGTAAAACTGTTTATCTTCCTCTATACCGTTTGACTCGTTGCTTTGTACAACAGTTTTAGTTTTTGAAACTAAATTTTTATGCCTTTTGTCAGCCAATTCTTTCTCTCTATCTTTTCTCTATTTTTCTAATGTAATAAGCGAAAAACTAATATCGGTATAATGAAGGAGACTACTCAAAAAAATTTCAAATTCACCATTTATGTCTGCAACGTTTAACGTGTCTAACCAAGTTTCTTTGCTTCCATGCTGTTGAAAGGTTTCATAGTTATTTCTAGTAAACATTGATTTCATTATAGTTAATGTTCCTAGGTATATGAAAAAGAAGTATTAGTGCAGTATGATGTGATAACCCATTATCAGCTATTTTACAATCAATAATAAAAATACCATCGTCCATATTAGTACACATATCCCTGTTGCAGTTGTTATACTATATTTGGTAAACTTATTAATATAACATGTAACATGTATAAGAACAAAGGAGATAAAATAATTGATATTTACTAACTGTATTTGATAAGAAATCAATATTCCAGACATCACGTAACACTATTGACAACTTGTCCTTTGAGTTATTATTTAAAATTAATTCTTATTCTTGACAAAAATAGTTTAGATCTCCCATTGGTGATCTATAGAATGCTATAATTTTGAAACTTTAATATTCACTAAAATTTAATTGAACACCAAAGAAACAAAAATTTTAAGTCTAACAGAAGTTATCGTGTTTACATTAACTCTTTAGTGGCACCAGCCCAACGTTTGGGTGGTCTTCATCTTAGTCTCTTGCCCTCTGGTTTCCCTGGATAATAAAACGTACACACAGACACTTTTTAGTCGATATCTGAATTCAGACTGTTATGAAACAAATTGTCGTAGAAATTTTATTTTCTTTTTTTCTATGATGGATATTACACATTTTTCCAAGTTATAATATAATAATAATAACGTTTATTCATCTAAAGAATATAAAGTAACATTAATTACATTTTTATGAAAATAAACAAACAATAAACAAACGTACAAGAACTCACGAAGTACTCACTCGTCCAGGACTGTGAGTGCTTGTTTGTGAGTTAAAATTCGTATTATCAATGTAATTAATTCAAATAGGTATAATAACATTGTTTAAATTAAAAAAAATTTTACCAAATAACCTTGACTGAAAATGTCTAGATTATTTTCTCCAAAAAGAAAAAAAAACAATAATAATTTTAACTCAAGAGATGAGATGAGATTTAGAAAATAAAAAAAGTATATATTTTCTAAGCCGCTGAAGCCGACGATTATATAAATAAGTAAGTATAATTACAGCATATCTTAATTCCATAGAGAATAATTTTTTTACATAGATTATCCAAATAAGGTGATTAAGATTCTAGGCACAGTTTGTTACGGGCAATGAAACACCGTAAGTACATAATCATTTTGTATAAAAATAACAATAACACGAACGACTTGCTTTCTTTTTTATTTTCAATAGTGAAACGTTTACTCTTAAAAATAATATAATCTATAGATTTCATTATAGCTAAACAAAAATGTTAATGTCTTGTAACAAGCCACACAAGTCATTTAGCTTGTAAAAAATCAATGTGGATGACTATAGAAAGAACAATATAAAGTGTGGTTATTTTCGTTTAATATGGTTATAAAATATTTAAATTAGCTTTTTTGAAAAGAATGAAAATCGATTATAATATAGAATTGACGAGAATATCGTTGTTCGGGTAATTTTATAGAGTTGCATACATTCATAACCATATAAATCTTTTCTTAATTCGGTTGAAATAGCTACTCATGCAGCAAGCTAGGAAAATCGACATTTTTCCGTATTGGGCATAGGGTTATTGATCGAGGTGAAAGCCGAGATAAAAAATCATTGTCGGACCCAAAGTGCACAGTGCACGTTGTTTTATACAATAGTTGGTACGCGCGTAACATGAATTTATTGGATAAATTTTTTTACATGCGATTTTCTCGAAAACTACTAACCGTAGAAAAGAAAGTTTTAAATAACAAGTTTCCTCTATCCTCCATCTTTAGTTCTTTCCTATATACTTAGTGTCTATTTGGATAGAAACAATTTTCTGGTTTCTATATTTACTACTCCAAATTCCCACATTGTGTCAACATAACCTTTGAAAAAAATTGATATTTTTTATACTAAATTTTCCCTTTGAAGTAACACAGTCTGTTAACAAATATACAGTAATAACATGATAAAGTATCATTGTCCCTGTTTAATAGTTAGAGCGTGTTAAATAAAAAGATACCTAATTGTCATTTTATTTAAATTATCATTATTATTATTTATCCAATAGACGCCGGGAATGATAAAGATTTTAATAGTGCTTCCAGTAAATGCACACGTTTTTAATATGCGTTCTCAACCGGTTGGTTGATAACTCGTTTTCACCTATGAAAGCTAATGGAATCCATCAATTTATGGAGATTTTGGGTGAAGTAACGTACCTCCGAAAATTTGTACCGTCTCCCTCTCCCCCCCTTCCTAATTCCCCCACCAAATTCCCACCTTAACAAGAATTAAGCTTTGCCCTTTCCCTACATCCACCAAAAATTTCAGCACCCTATTATTCTTCTTTCCTGCACAAATCATCGGTTTAACGTTTGAAACCACCGGCAAAAAAATGTTTCCCGAGATTTCTTAAATGTGCTTGTTCGGCATTTTTTTTTAATTTCATAAATCGAAAGTGCAAGTATAAAATAATGGATCTGCAAAAAATCAGAATCTTATTCGCACGTTTAGTATTTTAAAAACTATTACAAATTTTCACCTCGCGAAAACGGTGCGTGGCCAGGCGCTACATCACTATACGCACTCGACGATCTCAATAGTTGTTTTCGAAGTATTGTTTGTTTTGCTTACTTCTTGACAGTAGGGGAGTACAATTTGGTGAAATGTCAAAAAATTACAATTTTCTCTCGCTCCTGTCGGGACGAATTTTCGATTTTGGCCCTGCAATTTATGACGAGAATTCATCGCCGACCTTGTCCTTTCCGTAGAGACATAGAACGAACTTCCACTCGACGTATTTATTTAGTTACCAGTGTTTGAAAATTCCATGTTTTTCGACCTTTCAGGTTAAATTTGAATGGTCCCAGAAAGCCACTTTTCTTACGTCACTTGAGTATACTGACGTTACAAAGGAGCGCTCGGTTTTTGCAACCATTACTGATTTCAACTCCTTATATCTCGAGAACGGAAAAAGCTAATAATGCGAAATTTTAAGTATATAATGCGACTATCGAGTATTATATGAAAAAGTACAAAAACCGTATAAAAACAATATCATGGAACAAGCCCATTGCTCGAGGTCTAATTAATATTTTTGGATAAACTTCGGCTCAGATCACGTATTCTCAAGTTTTCTTCAACTTTTAATTACACTTCTTTTCATACAGGCTTTATTTTCCGAGTTATCGCCGAAATAATAGTTCTTGCAAACTTTTGTGCAAGTACCCCCCCCCCCCCTCTCGAGTATGAGACTTGTGATTTTCAGAGAATAATTGCACGACACAAACTTAAAGAATGGCCAAAAATTATATTTCAAATTCCACTGGTGGCTTTCGTTCCTTTTTCCAGCCAGATCCGCTCTGCTATATGGCCAATGGCAGAAGGGAAATCCTAAATTTTATCGTCAAAAAAAATACAAAGCACTCATTGTTTTGCATATACCATTATTATCTTTCAAGCTGTATGAAAGAGTAACTTCATGCCCTTAATTTGTATTATATGTATTTTTAACATCATACTGATTGTTTAAAAGTGGATTATTATTTGTTTGTTTACAACTGTATTAAAACATATTCTTTATAGGATTTTTCAAACAGCAGAAAAAATAACTAATAATGAGAACTAAAAGAAAAACTATGTGTACAAATATTAATGAAATCTTTGCATTCTTTCGATAACTTGAATTCTGGTTATGCCAGCAAATTAAAATCTTAAAATAAATTTGCGTAACTTCTTTGAGAATTCTCATTCAACAACTATCATCCACACAGTCCCCTACAGCCATGCAGATTAAAATAGTATCTACATAGCACCCTACGGTCATGAAGATTCAGTTAAAAATGAGAACAAAGGTCTAAAATAAATTTATTTACTTACTTCGTCTTAAAAATTTTTCATTCTAATAGATTACATTTTCATGAAACCTATCATTCTGTTTTGGAAATACTTAGCCTTTGAAACGTTTTTCCGCCCTTATTCTGCAGCTCATCAGAAAGGCACAAAGCCACTCATAAGGATGTTTCATGGAAAACCAAGACAATTTCTATGAATATAGTTATAAGCCAACAAATAATAAACATGCATAGAGTATAAAGGCTCCAACACTAGTTAGCTAATAGATAGATGAAGATCTGTTGTTTGTATTAGTCAGTGTCAAATATTATTATTTCATATTTATTCATAGAAATTGTCTTGCATGAAACATATTTATGAGTGGCTTTGTGTCTTTCTGACGAGCTCCAGAATAAGGGCTAGAAACCTTTCAAAAGCATTTCCAAAACAGAATGATAGATTTCATGAAAATGTAATCCATTACAATGAAATTTTTTTAAGACAAGTTAGGTAAATAAATTCATTTTAGGTCTTGGTCCTTATTTTTAACCGAATCATTATGACCGTTGGGGGCTATGTAGATACTAGTTTAATCTGAATGGCCGTAGGGGACTGTGTGGATGTTGAATGAGAATTTTTAAATAAAAAATTGCACAAAGTTATTTCAGGGTTTTAATTTGCTAGCACAACCAGAAGTCAGGTTATCGAAAGAATGCAAAAATTTCATTAATATTTTTACCCATAGTTTTTCTTTTAGTTCCCATAGATACTTATTTTTTCTGCTGTTTGCAAAATCCTATAAATCATACTGATTGATTCTTACATATTTGAGATTTAAACATTATATCTCGACTGAGATATAATGCATATAATATAATTTCGTCTAAAAAACACTTGTAACTTCATAATCTTATTACTTCCACATCCACGTAGTGGATTGGAAGTATAGTAATCGTAAAAAAATTTTCATTTTTTTTTCTTGAAATAAGTTTAGAATGTCATGGAACGTCGAGATTTGAAATTTGACCAAAAAAAAATTTTTTCTGTCTGTCTGTCGGTCTGTCTGTCTCTCTGTCTGTCTGTGACTTTTTTGTCCGTACGTTTTCTCCGAAACGGTTTAAGATATTAGGGAGATTTTAGGCCACTTAAATTTGCCAATACGTTAAACGTAAAACGTTATACTGCACATGAGCATTAGCTCGAAAATAAGGGATTCCGTTATTAGCGTTTTGGCACGTTTTGGGTTTTTGAAACCATCTTACTTGACATTAAGTCACGTACGTAATCTATAACCTCACTTTTTGTTCACTTTGAAAGATTTGGCATTTGTTAATTCGGCTGTCCCAAGTAGAAACACAGTAATTGTAGCCGAGCTAAATATCGGGAAAATTGATTTTTAATGAATTATGTTAGCCTCACAACATTTGAAGAGATATTAACATATATCTTCACAGAAGTTTCGTAAATGACTTGATGTGTTATTCTCCATTATCAGTGTAAAAATATATTTAAAAATGTTTCATTAGCAGCCTATACTTTGTTTTTAAGTAGCTTCGCAACCTGTACATACATAATTATTTATATACAAAACATAGTAACTGCATTTAGTGTATTTGTAACTGGTAGATACTTAAAAAGTAAACATTAGATATGCAGTATGTGTGGTTGGGCGTAGGAAATTGACAATTGAGACACACGTAGGTCTTTAATTAGAAATGAAGATCTCTTAAATAACTGAATCGAATGCTTCCCATCCTTGCACTTGACACAGTAAATGGTGGTAATTATGGAACGGGTGATCTGACCACCATTTTCAAAACAAAGTAACTACCCAGACCATGCAAAAACACAGTAATGCCAAAGTACTTACTGTGTTTTCCAATGGTATTTGGCTAATTCTGGGTTTTGCTCCGGTACAGCTACTCATTCAGAGTCACTTACTGTGTTTTGTACACATAATAGCACTTAAATGTTCATTATTTAGTCAATTATAAGTGTTCCACAAGACGTGTTGGGACACAGTAAGTCCAATATCTTAGAAAACTCAATTTTTATAAATTTGTCAATTACTGTGTTTCTGCTTGGGACAGCCGAATTTTGTCTGAGGTTTATATTATGTTATTATGGCAGGATTGAACAACTACGAATATTTCTTTTCAAGCATATAGATATAATAACAAACAAGTATGAAATAGGTTAAGTATAGACCCTGTGACAAAAATAGCAACATTGCCAAGGATTGATTTACAAGCAATCATTTTATTATATATTACGAACACAATCAAAAATATATAAATACAGTGTATTACATAGAGCCGCGCGTTACATATTTCAAATGTAAGCATTAAGATATTCATAAATTAAGTGTATAAATAGATGTGAGTGTTCTCTACTGGGCAACACTGTAAAACATTAAACGTTATTAAGCGCACCTTATTCCAACGCAAATAAGGTAAAACGTATTTGGTTATTTTTTAACAACTGCGCATAAGCAGTATAAGGGATAACGTATTACGTCGATAAATTAAGGGACTTAAGTCCCTATTAACTTGAAATTTTGTACACATATATATTATAACGAGGTCTGGAACTGGAATATTCTATAAACACGTCCGGTGAAGGGATGGAGGGTAAATAGGGGGAAATAAGTAAAGCAAGCTGGTAAGCTTACAGAAACTTGAAATTCTGTGTATGTACTAGAAGCCGCAAGACCTCAGATTTTTTTATAATATTTTTCAACCTCCCCACCACCCCTACTCCATTATTAAAGAGGTTGATAAGATAAAAATGAGATGACTTGAAATTTGGTACACGTATACAGGGTGTAATTAGTTTCATATCATTAAAAGAAAACTGGTGGTAGGGAACGACAAGACAAACAAAAAAACCTTATATAACATGGGGTCTAAAGCTCATAGTTTTGGAGGAAAAAAACAAACAAAAATTTCGCAAATTTTCAATAAAATTTTTTGTGAACTGCTGGAATATTGAGGTAGGTTTAGATCTAGATCTGATCAGAAGAAAACTATACTTTAACTTTCCCATGTGCAATATTTTAGTTACTGTCGGTGCTTCGTTATGTACACACCCGCCGTTCATTGTTTTTGTTATTTTTTAATTTCGCGTCATTGTGTATTTATAGTTAAGATTTATTTTATTGACTTACCGTTCAAGTTGTCAAATTCTTGATTACGTACAGACATAACTTACTTGTTCGTTCTTTTTTGGCTTTTGTACCAAGTTTTTATTTTATTTTTCTTTATTGACAACGTTAGTTGATAGTTTGGTGTTTAGTGTTGAACGAAGTGCGTATGTACTTAATTCGACGTACCGAACTGTGTATTGATACAGATGCAGAGATTTTGAATAAATTAGGTAGGTAGTAAGCTTTTAACCCAGGACACTCATTTATGTTACAAATGTTAATAAATCACATTTAAATTTTCTAAATTATAAACAATCCAATATTTTGTTCCAACTTAAAAAACACACATGTAAAGAAATGCTCTGTTTGAACCTCTATGGCCATTATTTGATTGCAATTGTGCACGAAGAGAGAACGAATTATTTACCTCTTTATACTTGCCTCGGTTCAGTTGAGGCGGTACATCAAAGGCGGTCGATGATCCTTTGACACCGCGTGTGCCGGCTAGCACTTTTTTATGACAATTTAAAAGTTGTATAATTGGGAAGTACAAGTCCATCGATCAAGAAAAGCAGTGGTTCTCAATAGTTGTCTACCATAATATTAAATATGTTAACCTAGATCAGTGTTTTTCTAAGTGCCCCTAGAGGGAAAAGTCATAAAGGTTTTTTTGTTTGTCTAGTCGGTCACCATTACCAGTTTCTTTTAATGACATGAAACTGATTACACCCTGTATATCATAACGACATCTGTACTGGATTATATTTTAAATGGTTCCGTTGAAGGGTTGGGGGAAAATAAGTAAAGCAAGCTGGTAAAAGTACAGACATTTAGGATTTGGCGCATATACTAGAAGCGAAGGTTTTTTTTAATAATATTTTCCATCCCCCCACCACCCCTACTCCCTTATTAAAAGTGTTGATAAAATTAAATTGAGATTTTCACTTGAAATTTGGTACATATGTGTATTATTAAAAGAGTTGATAAAATTAAATTGAGATTTTTACTTGATATTTGGTACACACATGTATTATAACGACATCTGAAACTAGATTATATTTTGGCATGATTGACGGAGTGCGGGAAAAGTAGAGGTATATAGGGAAAAAGAAGTAAAACAAGCTGGTAAGAGTACAGAAACTTGGGATTTGGTGTATATACTAGAAACCAAGGCCTGAGATTTCTTTCTAATATGTCTGCCCCAAATATTATTAAAATTATATGACCAATAATTTCCACATACTAGAGTGCAAATATAGTCAAGATGTTTCCTTCAAAGTGACTTGGATGAGAAATCTGATTGTGGAAGTAGTGATTCTGTAGGCAGCGGTTTTTCATTTGTATCATACCGTTTTCCCATAAATGTAAGCGTTTTGAGTTATTTATGGAAAATGGTCTCAAGGTACCAATTTCTTAAAGCTAAAGTCATAATTTTCAAATATTTATAACTTGGAAAATATAAATTTTCATGAGAAATTGTAAACCACCTTTTTCTCTTACAATATGATTCTATCGGTGATTACTATTTTACTTTCTTGTCCACCCCTCCAAAGAAAACTCTAGAAACTCAATGCAAAAAAAATCAGAAAAATCCATTCAGTATAACTGGGTTCCATAATTTTTTACATTTTGTATCTAATTGCATTCGACTAATACCCATGGCCATATATCGCCTGCTCTAAAATATATTACACGGTATTTACTCCACTTTAAAGTTTTGTTTATGTTTTTTTTTGTTAGTTATATACTGAATGTTTTTGTTCGATGAAATTATAAATTGGCACTTTAGTTTTTGTTCTGAGGTATCCAAATCGCAACGATTCCACACTCGCCTTACGCAAATTTCCAGAAACAAACTTATTCCTCATTTTTGACCTACCCTGATTGGAAATGCGTTCCCCGCTTTGTATCGTTAATTTACCATATCTTTTAGTGTGACCGGAAAATATTTTAAAACAAAATAACTACTAATAACCCGGTAGTTATAGCTTCCTGCTTGATAAATACTAAATAAGAAAAAACTAATAAATAGTAGGTTGTAATTCTTGTTTAATGTAATTAACGTAAACTTTCATGATGTATAAGGGAAATTCTATAAACTATTCGTAATTATTATTTACCTTTAAATTATATATTGTTAAGTACAAATGGTAAGCTATCGAGAAAGTCTCAGATTAGATTAATTGCAAGTTAAATCAGTTTCGCATTATATCTTTCTCGACCTCGATACATAAAGGTATTTTCTATGCACCTTTTGTCTGCAACGTTTAACGTGTCTAACCAAGTTTCTTTGCTTCCATGCTGTTGAAAGGTTTCATAGTTATTTCTAGTAAACATTGATTTCATTATAGTTAATGTTCCTAGGTATATGAAAAAGAAGTATTAGTGCAGTATGATGTGATAACCCATTATCAGCTATTTTACAATCAATAATAAAAATACCATCGTCCATATTAGTACACATATCCCTGTTGCAGTTGTTATACTATATTTGGTAAACTTATTAATATAACATGTAACATGTATAAGAACAAAGGAGATAAAATAATTGATATTTACTAACTGTATTTGATAAGAAATCAATATTCCAGACATCACGTAACACTATTGACAACTTGTCCTTTGAGTTATTATTTAAAATTAATTCTTATTCTTGACAAAAATAGTTTAGATCTCCCATTGGTGATCTATAGAATGCTATAATTTTGAAACTTTAATATTCACTAAAATTTAATTGAACACCAAAGAAACAAAAATTTTAAGTCTAACAGAAGTTATCGTGTTTACATTAACTCTTTAGTGGCACCAGCCCAACGTTTGGGTGGTCTTCATCTTAGTCTCTTGCCCTCTGGTTTCCCTGGATAATAAAACGTACACACAGACACTTTTTAGTCGATATCTGAATTCAGACTGTTATGAAACAAATTGTCGTAGAAATTTTATTTTCTTTTTTTCTATGATGGATATTACACATTTTTCCAAGTTATAATATAATAATAATAACGTTTATTCATCTAAAGAATATAAAGTAACATTAATTACATTTTTATGAAAATAAACAAACAATAAACAAACGTACAAGAACTCACGAAGTACTCACTCGTCCAGGACTGTGAGTGCTTGTTTGTGAGTTAAAATTCGTATTATCAATGTAATTAATTCAAATAGGTATAATAACATTGTTTAAATTAAAAAAAATTTTACCAAATAACCTTGACTGAAAATGTCTAGATTATTTTCTCCAAAAAGAAAAAAAAACAATAATAATTTTAACTCAAGAGATGAGATGAGATTTAGAAAATAAAAAAAGTATATATTTTCTAAGCCGCTGAAGCCGACGATTATATAAATAAGTAAGTATAATTACAGCATATCTTAATTCCATAGAGAATAATTTTTTTACATAGATTATCCAAATAAGGTGATTAAGATTCTAGGCACAGTTTGTTACGGGCAATGAAACACCGTAAGTACATAATCATTTTGTATAAAAATAACAATAACACGAACGACTTGCTTTCTTTTTTATTTTCAATAGTGAAACGTTTACTCTTAAAAATAATATAATCTATAGATTTCATTATAGCTAAACAAAAATGTTAATGTCTTGTAACAAGCCACACAAGTCATTTAGCTTGTAAAAAATCAATGTGGATGACTATAGAAAGAACAATATAAAGTGTGGTTATTTTCGTTTAATATGGTTATAAAATATTTAAATTAGCTTTTTTGAAAAGAATGAAAATCGATTATAATATAGAATTGACGAGAATATCGTTGTTCGGGTAATTTTATAGAGTTGCATACATTCATAACCATATAAATCTTTTCTTAATTCGGTTGAAATAGCTACTCATGCAGCAAGCTAGGAAAATCGACATTTTTCCGTATTGGGCATAGGGTTATTGATCGAGGTGAAAGCCGAGATAAAAAATCATTGTCGGACCCAAAGTGCACAGTGCACGTTGTTTTATACAATAGTTGGTACGCGCGTAACATGAATTTATTGGATAAATTTTTTTACATGCGATTTTCTCGAAAACTACTAACCGTAGAAAAGAAAGTTTTAAATAACAAGTTTCCTCTATCCTCCATCTTTAGTTCTTTCCTATATACTTAGTGTCTATTTGGATAGAAACAATTTTCTGGTTTCTATATTTACTACTCCAAATTCCCACATTGTGTCAACATAACCTTTGAAAAAAATTGATATTTTTTATACTAAATTTTCCCTTTGAAGTAACACAGTCTGTTAACAAATATACAGTAATAACATGATAAAGTATCATTGTCCCTGTTTAATAGTTAGAGCGTGTTAAATAAAAAGATACCTAATTGTCATTTTATTTAAATTATCATTATTATTATTTATCCAATAGACGCCGGGAATGATAAAGATTTTAATAGTGCTTCCAGTAAATGCACACGTTTTTAATATGCGTTCTCAACCGGTTGGTTGATAACTCGTTTTCACCTATGAAAGCTAATGGAATCCATCAATTTATGGAGATTTTGGGTGAAGTAACGTACCTCCGAAAATTTGTACCGTCTCCCTCTCCCCCCCTTCCTAATTCCCCCACCAAATTCCCACCTTAACAAGAATTAAGCTTTGCCCTTTCCCTACATCCACCAAAAATTTCAGCACCCTATTATTCTTCTTTCCTGCACAAATCATCGGTTTAACGTTTGAAACCACCGGCAAAAAAATGTTTCCCGAGATTTCTTAAATGTGCTTGTTCGGCATTTTTTTTTAATTTCATAAATCGAAAGTGCAAGTATAAAATAATGGATCTGCAAAAAATCAGAATCTTATTCGCACGTTTAGTATTTTAAAAACTATTACAAATTTTCACCTCGCGAAAACGGTGCGTGGCCAGGCGCTACATCACTATACGCACTCGACGATCTCAATAGTTGTTTTCGAAGTATTGTTTGTTTTGCTTACTTCTTGACAGTAGGGGAGTACAATTTGGTGAAATGTCAAAAAATTACAATTTTCTCTCGCTCCTGTCGGGACGAATTTTCGATTTTGGCCCTGCAATTTATGACGAGAATTCATCGCCGACCTTGTCCTTTCCGTAGAGACATAGAACGAACTTCCACTCGACGTATTTATTTAGTTACCAGTGTTTGAAAATTCCATGTTTTTCGACCTTTCAGGTTAAATTTGAATGGTCCCAGAAAGCCACTTTTCTTACGTCACTTGAGTATACTGACGTTACAAAGGAGCGCTCGGTTTTTGCAACCATTACTGATTTCAACTCCTTATATCTCGAGAACGGAAAAAGCTAATAATGCGAAATTTTAAGTATATAATGCGACTATCGAGTATTATATGAAAAAGTACAAAAACCGTATAAAAACAATATCATGGAACAAGCCCATTGCTCGAGGTCTAATTAATATTTTTGGATAAACTTCGGCTCAGATCACGTATTCTCAAGTTTTCTTCAACTTTTAATTACACTTCTTTTCATACAGGCTTTATTTTCCGAGTTATCGCCGAAATAATAGTTCTTGCAAACTTTTGTGCAAGTACCCCCCCCCCCCCTCTCGAGTATGAGACTTGTGATTTTCAGAGAATAATTGCACGACACAAACTTAAAGAATGGCCAAAAATTATATTTCAAATTCCACTGGTGGCTTTCGTTCCTTTTTCCAGCCAGATCCGCTCTGCTATATGGCCAATGGCAGAAGGGAAATCCTAAATTTTATCGTCAAAAAAAATACAAAGCACTCATTGTTTTGCATATACCATTATTATCTTTCAAGCTGTATGAAAGAGTAACTTCATGCCCTTAATTTGTATTATATGTATTTTTAACATCATACTGATTGTTTAAAAGTGGATTATTATTTGTTTGTTTACAACTGTATTAAAACATATTCTTTATAGGATTTTTCAAACAGCAGAAAAAATAACTAATAATGAGAACTAAAAGAAAAACTATGTGTACAAATATTAATGAAATCTTTGCATTCTTTCGATAACTTGAATTCTGGTTATGCCAGCAAATTAAAATCTTAAAATAAATTTGCGTAACTTCTTTGAGAATTCTCATTCAACAACTATCATCCACACAGTCCCCTACAGCCATGCAGATTAAAATAGTATCTACATAGCACCCTACGGTCATGAAGATTCAGTTAAAAATGAGAACAAAGGTCTAAAATAAATTTATTTACTTACTTCGTCTTAAAAATTTTTCATTCTAATAGATTACATTTTCATGAAACCTATCATTCTGTTTTGGAAATACTTAGCCTTTGAAACGTTTTTCCGCCCTTATTCTGCAGCTCATCAGAAAGGCACAAAGCCACTCATAAGGATGTTTCATGGAAAACCAAGACAATTTCTATGAATATAGTTATAAGCCAACAAATAATAAACATGCATAGAGTATAAAGGCTCCAACACTAGTTAGCTAATAGATAGATGAAGATCTGTTGTTTGTATTAGTCAGTGTCAAATATTATTATTTCATATTTATTCATAGAAATTGTCTTGCATGAAACATATTTATGAGTGGCTTTGTGTCTTTCTGACGAGCTCCAGAATAAGGGCTAGAAACCTTTCAAAAGCATTTCCAAAACAGAATGATAGATTTCATGAAAATGTAATCCATTACAATGAAATTTTTTTAAGACAAGTTAGGTAAATAAATTCATTTTAGGTCTTGGTCCTTATTTTTAACCGAATCATTATGACCGTTGGGGGCTATGTAGATACTAGTTTAATCTGAATGGCCGTAGGGGACTGTGTGGATGTTGAATGAGAATTTTTAAATAAAAAATTGCACAAAGTTATTTCAGGGTTTTAATTTGCTAGCACAACCAGAAGTCAGGTTATCGAAAGAATGCAAAAATTTCATTAATATTTTTACCCATAGTTTTTCTTTTAGTTCCCATAGATACTTATTTTTTCTGCTGTTTGCAAAATCCTATAAATCATACTGATTGATTCTTACATATTTGAGATTTAAACATTATATCTCGACTGAGATATAATGCATATAATATAATTTCGTCTAAAAAACACTTGTAACTTCATAATCTTATTACTTCCACATCCACGTAGTGGATTGGAAGTATAGTAATCGTAAAAAAATTTTCATTTTTTTTTCTTGAAATAAGTTTAGAATGTCATGGAACGTCGAGATTTGAAATTTGACCAAAAAAAAATTTTTTCTGTCTGTCTGTCGGTCTGTCTGTCTCTCTGTCTGTCTGTGACTTTTTTGTCCGTACGTTTTCTCCGAAACGGTTTAAGATATTAGGGAGATTTTAGGCCACTTAAATTTGCCAATACGTTAAACGTAAAACGTTATACTGCACATGAGCATTAGCTCGAAAATAAGGGATTCCGTTATTAGCGTTTTGGCACGTTTTGGGTTTTTGAAACCATCTTACTTGACATTAAGTCACGTACGTAATCTATAACCTCACTTTTTGTTCACTTTGAAAGATTTGGCATTTGTTAATTCGGCTGTCCCAAGTAGAAACACAGTAATTGTAGCCGAGCTAAATATCGGGAAAATTGATTTTTAATGAATTATGTTAGCCTCACAACATTTGAAGAGATATTAACATATATCTTCACAGAAGTTTCGTAAATGACTTGATGTGTTATTCTCCATTATCAGTGTAAAAATATATTTAAAAATGTTTCATTAGCAGCCTATACTTTGTTTTTAAGTAGCTTCGCAACCTGTACATACATAATTATTTATATACAAAACATAGTAACTGCATTTAGTGTATTTGTAACTGGTAGATACTTAAAAAGTAAACATTAGATATGCAGTATGTGTGGTTGGGCGTAGGAAATTGACAATTGAGACACACGTAGGTCTTTAATTAGAAATGAAGATCTCTTAAATAACTGAATCGAATGCTTCCCATCCTTGCACTTGACACAGTAAATGGTGGTAATTATGGAACGGGTGATCTGACCACCATTTTCAAAACAAAGTAACTACCCAGACCATGCAAAAACACAGTAATGCCAAAGTACTTACTGTGTTTTCCAATGGTATTTGGCTAATTCTGGGTTTTGCTCCGGTACAGCTACTCATTCAGAGTCACTTACTGTGTTTTGTACACATAATAGCACTTAAATGTTCATTATTTAGTCAATTATAAGTGTTCCACAAGACGTGTTGGGACACAGTAAGTCCAATATCTTAGAAAACTCAATTTTTATAAATTTGTCAATTACTGTGTTTCTGCTTGGGACAGCCGAATTTTGTCTGAGGTTTATATTATGTTATTATGGCAGGATTGAACAACTACGAATATTTCTTTTCAAGCATATAGATATAATAACAAACAAGTATGAAATAGGTTAAGTATAGACCCTGTGACAAAAATAGCAACATTGCCAAGGATTGATTTACAAGCAATCATTTTATTATATATTACGAACACAATCAAAAATATATAAATACAGTGTATTACATAGAGCCGCGCGTTACATATTTCAAATGTAAGCATTAAGATATTCATAAATTAAGTGTATAAATAGATGTGAGTGTTCTCTACTGGGCAACACTGTAAAACATTAAACGTTATTAAGCGCACCTTATTCCAACGCAAATAAGGTAAAACGTATTTGGTTATTTTTTAACAACTGCGCATAAGCAGTATAAGGGATAACGTATTACGTCGATAAATTAAGGGACTTAAGTCCCTATTAACTTGAAATTTTGTACACATATATATTATAACGAGGTCTGGAACTGGAATATTCTATAAACACGTCCGGTGAAGGGATGGAGGGTAAATAGGGGGAAATAAGTAAAGCAAGCTGGTAAGCTTACAGAAACTTGAAATTCTGTGTATGTACTAGAAGCCGCAAGACCTCAGATTTTTTTATAATATTTTTCAACCTCCCCACCACCCCTACTCCATTATTAAAGAGGTTGATAAGATAAAAATGAGATGACTTGAAATTTGGTACACGTATACAGGGTGTAATTAGTTTCATATCATTAAAAGAAAACTGGTGGTAGGGAACGACAAGACAAACAAAAAAACCTTATATAACATGGGGTCTAAAGCTCATAGTTTTGGAGGAAAAAAACAAACAAAAATTTCGCAAATTTTCAATAAAATTTTTTGTGAACTGCTGGAATATTGAGGTAGGTTTAGATCTAGATCTGATCAGAAGAAAACTATACTTTAACTTTCCCATGTGCAATATTTTAGTTACTGTCGGTGCTTCGTTATGTACACACCCGCCGTTCATTGTTTTTGTTATTTTTTAATTTCGCGTCATTGTGTATTTATAGTTAAGATTTATTTTATTGACTTACCGTTCAAGTTGTCAAATTCTTGATTACGTACAGACATAACTTACTTGTTCGTTCTTTTTTGGCTTTTGTACCAAGTTTTTATTTTATTTTTCTTTATTGACAACGTTAGTTGATAGTTTGGTGTTTAGTGTTGAACGAAGTGCGTATGTACTTAATTCGACGTACCGAACTGTGTATTGATACAGATGCAGAGATTTTGAATAAATTAGGTAGGTAGTAAGCTTTTAACCCAGGACACTCATTTATGTTACAAATGTTAATAAATCACATTTAAATTTTCTAAATTATAAACAATCCAATATTTTGTTCCAACTTAAAAAACACACATGTAAAGAAATGCTCTGTTTGAACCTCTATGGCCATTATTTGATTGCAATTGTGCACGAAGAGAGAACGAATTATTTACCTCTTTATACTTGCCTCGGTTCAGTTGAGGCGGTACATCAAAGGCGGTCGATGATCCTTTGACACCGCGTGTGCCGGCTAGCACTTTTTTATGACAATTTAAAAGTTGTATAATTGGGAAGTACAAGTCCATCGATCAAGAAAAGCAGTGGTTCTCAATAGTTGTCTACCATAATATTAAATATGTTAACCTAGATCAGTGTTTTTCTAAGTGCCCCTAGAGGGAAAAGTCATAAAGGTTTTTTTGTTTGTCTAGTCGGTCACCATTACCAGTTTCTTTTAATGACATGAAACTGATTACACCCTGTATATCATAACGACATCTGTACTGGATTATATTTTAAATGGTTCCGTTGAAGGGTTGGGGGAAAATAAGTAAAGCAAGCTGGTAAAAGTACAGACATTTAGGATTTGGCGCATATACTAGAAGCGAAGGTTTTTTTTAATAATATTTTCCATCCCCCCACCACCCCTACTCCCTTATTAAAAGTGTTGATAAAATTAAATTGAGATTTTCACTTGAAATTTGGTACATATGTGTATTATTAAAAGAGTTGATAAAATTAAATTGAGATTTTTACTTGATATTTGGTACACACATGTATTATAACGACATCTGAAACTAGATTATATTTTGGCATGATTGACGGAGTGCGGGAAAAGTAGAGGTATATAGGGAAAAAGAAGTAAAACAAGCTGGTAAGAGTACAGAAACTTGGGATTTGGTGTATATACTAGAAACCAAGGCCTGAGATTTCTTTCTAATATGTCTGCCCCAAATATTATTAAAATTATATGACCAATAATTTCCACATACTAGAGTGCAAATATAGTCAAGATGTTTCCTTCAAAGTGACTTGGATGAGAAATCTGATTGTGGAAGTAGTGATTCTGTAGGCAGCGGTTTTTCATTTGTATCATACCGTTTTCCCATAAATGTAAGCGTTTTGAGTTATTTATGGAAAATGGTCTCAAGGTACCAATTTCTTAAAGCTAAAGTCATAATTTTCAAATATTTATAACTTGGAAAATATAAATTTTCATGAGAAATTGTAAACCACCTTTTTCTCTTACAATATGATTCTATCGGTGATTACTATTTTACTTTCTTGTCCACCCCTCCAAAGAAAACTCTAGAAACTCAATGCAAAAAAAATCAGAAAAATCCATTCAGTATAACTGGGTTCCATAATTTTTTACATTTTGTATCTAATTGCATTCGACTAATACCCATGGCCATATATCGCCTGCTCTAAAATATATTACACGGTATTTACTCCACTTTAAAGTTTTGTTTATGTTTTTTTTTGTTAGTTATATACTGAATGTTTTTGTTCGATGAAATTATAAATTGGCACTTTAGTTTTTGTTCTGAGGTATCCAAATCGCAACGATTCCACACTCGCCTTACGCAAATTTCCAGAAACAAACTTATTCCTCATTTTTGACCTACCCTGATTGGAAATGCGTTCCCCGCTTTGTATCGTTAATTTACCATATCTTTTAGTGTGACCGGAAAATATTTTAAAACAAAATAACTACTAATAACCCGGTAGTTATAGCTTCCTGCTTGATAAATACTAAATAAGAAAAAACTAATAAATAGTAGGTTGTAATTCTTGTTTAATGTAATTAACGTAAACTTTCATGATGTATAAGGGAAATTCTATAAACTATTCGTAATTATTATTTACCTTTAAATTATATATTGTTAAGTACAAATGGTAAGCTATCGAGAAAGTCTCAGATTAGATTAATTGCAAGTTAAATCAGTTTCGCATTATATCTTTCTCGACCTCGATACATAAAGGTATTTTCTATGCACCTTTTGATAAGTATGTATCAAATTAATGGGAAAGTCTTATTCCAGCAATTGTCAATAATAATTGACTAAATGCTTCAACAATATTTATCGTAAACCTTAACCTTAGAGAACTGAACCAACTGATTCTTATTTTATTAAACGAGAATTTGATACATTTTATTAAAGATAACGGTCGAAGGCGGATTCGCGCGCCGAAACAATATATTTAGGTAGGTACACATAACAACTAATAATATTGTTAAGTGTCTTAAAATTAATTTATATATTTTTATGGCTAAAATAGTCAAACTTTTGTTAAATTTGCTAATCATAATTTAATTAAAAACATTTTGTTGGACGGTTGTTATTTTGGACTAGGAGACTTGAGTCAGACGTAAAGATACTTTGGGGAAAAAATTTTAAATAAAAAATTTAGATTTTGACTGCTCTGCATATTTCTGAATCTTTACATGGAGTATATGAACTTTTATTGATAATTTAAATATTAACAACATTCATTAAGTCCCATATCTTGTCCCACAAAAGGGCGTCATAGAATACTTTTGACTCATCAAGCTGCCTGTAAAACACCAAACTCAAAAGAGAATTACTACTTCCACATCTAGATTTCCCATCCAAGTCACTTTAGGCAAAAACATCTTGACAATCCATTTGTGCTTCAGTGTGTGGAAATAATTACTCATAGAATTTTAATAATATGGTATTTAAAATCGTCTGATATAAGTTGGTATTGGCGGTGGCTGATAACAAAAAAACTTGACAATATTGTTCTCGTACAAATAATATATCACAATTTTCTTCTGTTATCCCCTTTCTATTGGAGTGGGGCGGTGATGAGCGTGACAGATGTCATAAAAATGACTTCTAGTATACACCCAATACCAAGTTTCTGAACATGTACTAGCGTGCTATACTTATTTATTCCTATTAATCCTTCAACGAAATAGATTCAAAATATAATCTAGATCTCGTTATAATATGTACGTGTACAGGGTGCCCCAAATTGCCTGATTTTGGCTGGTTTTCCTATTTTCAGACCAGGTAGAGAAAAACTGACGTATGGGCCTAGAGCTCGATTTTTGTGAAACGCCGATTGGTGAAAACCGCATTTCGATATCTCTAACCGTTTCCGAGATATCGGCAAAAATTGACATTTGGCAGATTCCGAAAAACTGTCATAACTTTTTTATTTGTGCATATTTTTTCAAACGGTAAAAACTTTCTGCACTTTTTGACGTAGAATAAGATGCATTTGCCAAAAAAATATATCGCTTCTCAATTGTTCGATATCAAAGCTAACTTTGTTATTTCAAATAGAAACCATAGTTGGCTTTGACTTTAGAAAAAAGGAAAAAAAAATAAGCTTTCCAAAAATATATATGTCAAGATATGTCTAGTCATCCTTGCTGCCAATATAACACATTTCTCTTTAAAAATGACATTTTTTAACATTTAACATTTTAACCCAGTTGGCTACACAAGAACAGTTGCTTTGCATATCTGAAAGTTAGTTTGAGAGTAAATAAAATAAGTGTTAAAGTTGACATCTGTTATAATATCTCTGCATTATTCCAAAATGTATGAAAACTTTGAAAAATGCCAGATGTTTATATGCTATATTGAATAAGGCCGAAATTCTGAAGATGCATTAAATCTATATTTCGAACGTTACCCTGAACGCCAGCAGCCAAGCGAACAAATGTTTCCTAGATTGGAAAATGCTTTGATGAATTATGGATCATTTACCAAGCTCAGATCTAAACATTATGCTGTTGAAGGTAGAGACAAGGTGGAGGCAGAAGTAATTGGAGCGATTTTAGAAAATCCTGAACTGAACTGTAACTAAGGGTGTGAGCAAAAGCCGTAGCCAAAGAATTCTCAAGAAATATAAATATAAACCTTATAAAATCAGGCTCATTCATCAAATATTCCCTGGTGATCAAGAACGCAGGATTAATTTCTGCAACTGGTTCATCAGAAAATGCAATGAAAATAAAAATTTTCACCGAAATGTCATTTGGACCGACGAAGCAAGAGTAACCAGCAACGGAATATTTAATCGACATAATCGGCATCGTTGGTCGGAACATAATGAGTATGTTTTCCAACCTAGAAATATGCAAGGACGATTTGGTTTTAATATTTGGATTGGAATAGTAGGGCAACGAATGATTGGACCTTTTATTTATGACGAAAACCTTAACGCCCAACGGTACGTTAATATTTTGGAAAACATTGTTGAACCATATTTAGAAGACTTGCCCCTTGCCGATTTGGTACGAAAGTTTTATCAACAAGATGGCGCACCAGCTTATAACGCGGCGGTTACAAGGAACAAACTAAATCAAATGTTCGAGGATCGGTGGATGGGAACAAGGGGGCCCATACAATGACCTGCAAGATATCCGGACCTAAGTCCTTTGGACTTTTTTATTTGGAGTTTCGTCAAAGACCAGATATTTAAAACTATACCAGAAACGCGCCAAGATTTAGAGGAACGAGTGAGTAATGCAATCGCTGGGATAACACCTTTACAGTTCTTAAATGCCGAGAAATCAGTAAAGAAGAGGTGTTAATTGTGCATCGACCAAAATGGTAGACAATTTGAATATTATTTGTGTGTGATACTTCAATCGTTAAAGATTTCTTACCTACTTAATGAAATATGTTTAATTAATAAAATTAATTTAATAGAAAATCTATTGTTTTCATTTGAATAACTGAAACTCTTGTTTTCCATGGCCTACTCTGCTAAAATGTCATTTTTAAAGAGAGATGTGTTATATTGGCAGCAAGGATGACTAGACATATCTTGACATATATGTTTTTGGAAAGCTTATTTTTTTTCCTATTTTCTAAAGTCAAAGCCAACTATGGTTTACATTTGAAATAACAAAGCTAGCTTTGATATCGAACAATAGAAAAGCGATATATTTTTTTTGACAAATGCATGTTATTCTACGTCAAAAAGTGCATGTAGATTGTTTTTACCGTTTGAAAAAATATTCACAAATAGAAAGTTTACAATTTTTCGGAATCTGCCAAATGTCAATTTTTGCCGATATCTGGGAAACGGTTAGAGATATCGAAATGCGGTTTTCACCAATCAGCGTTTCACAAAAATCGAGCTCTAGACTCATACGTCAGTTTTTCTCTACCTGGTCTGAAAATAGGAAAACCAGCCAAAATCAAGCAATTTGGGGCACCCTGTACTGTCGTGAGCAAAAAAAAAAAATAGGACAAGTGTTATAACGTATTTTTTCTAAAACCTAGTTGTGTACATCTAACTTTAATTTTTGTGACATTGTCAGTTAGTTGTCAAAACTCATTGCAAGTGTGCCAAAATTAGTAGGTATGCCCATATAAGCGAGTATAAGTATATACTGGAAGTAGTAAATAATGCATGGGAAAATATTATTTCTAATGATTATTGTATAAGTTTATTTAATTCTATGCCAAACAGACTTATACAAGTTATAAGTAGAAATGGTGCAATAACAAAATATTAATAGTTAGGTTCTTATGAAGTTGGATATCCTTTGTTGCCCTGATCCAGGATTTCTACAAATCGTATCGTTTATTCTCCACTTTTTTAAAATGTTAAACCCAGAATTTTTGTAAATGTTATAACGCGGTGCAATATGTCTCATTGACAATCCATTTTCTGCTTTAGCAATAACTACAGCATTACAATAAAACATGTAATAATAGTGCTAACTGTTTTATTTCGGCTACTCATTACATATTCAAATAGAGACAGATTTACATAAAAGAAATTGTTGTCTTATTTTTTTTGCTCGCGACAGTACCACACAACCAATATCTTAATTTCATTGGTCATCAAAAAAGTTGAGACCTCGGCCTTTAGTATACAGTGTGACCCACTTAAGATCGCAACACTCCTCTACACACGTTAATAATTGATGCTGAATTAACTTCAAACTTTGATGGTAAAGGCGCGTCTCAATTATCGTCGGCTTTGCTAATTGGCATGGCCGCCCGGAATTTGTTGGCAAGTGGGGACGTACAATTCGGCTTATGCCGGTGGAAAACTTCAAGACAATCCAAGCCGAATATACCAATGACTTCAGTTTCTAAAGTCATTGGAATATACTAGTGGGGCAATGCCGATCGGCAAAGCCGATCATAATGGAGACGCGCCTTAAGAAAAGATTGATAATGTGATTCCTTGAACTTAGTAATGAGTGATACATGTCAGTAGCGTGCAATTTCAAGGGGGTTTGAAAAGTAGATTTTTCAAAAAGAGTATTAACTGTTCTTTTGGAAAGATACTAGTACGGTATTCTTAATCAGCACCTTCAGAAATTCCTTTTTACAAGATTTCGTTGTAGTGGGTTCAAGAGTGTTTAAGATAGTAGCCCTCAAAAACATAATTTTTTTAACCAAAACTAATTTTTATCTGTAAAACGGATTCCCAAATAAAAAAAATCATTCTTCGTTTTTTATTTGTTCAGAATATTGCATTATACTAAAATCTAGACTGGATCGATTTTACAACGAAATAAATAGAAGAAATAAAAAAAATGTGAAAAAAAAACAAAAAAATAATAAATCGACATTTGGAATAACTTGTTGTCATGACAAACTTAGGTGTTTATTGAAGATTCATCGTTAGAAAATTGGTAGGTATGTATGAATTAAAATTTTTGACTAATTAAATAAATAATTATTTTGTTGCAAATTCCATCCAAACCCTATATTTATTTATAACCGCTTCCTATATTATTTTCCATATTTGATCAACATTACCAGAACTCTTTTCCACTTTGTTCTTATAGTACGTACCTATATTTAAAACATTTTTTATTCATTAATTTGTTTCTACATGCTTTCTAGGCATTTTTCATAGTTATATCATTAGGGTTTCTCAGGACATGTTTATGCAATAAGATTTATTCATGTTAGATACACATGTTGGTGCAAATAGAGTGCCGAAATGTTAACGTACTAAAATGAACAGTGAACTTAAAGACAGAAATTGAATATATCGTCGGCCTAAGATGCAAATGCGCTAACTTCAAAAATTGACATTTTACAGGAGAGCTCGAAAACTTCTCAGATTCCCAATATGTACTACTAAATTATGATTTTCTTTATTAATGCAGATTAATTGCATATTTATGGTTATAACGATAGATTTTTTTAGATAAAACATAGTTACTTTTTATAAAAGATAGGAGATATTCGTCGAACATATAACGATTTTTAAGGAGTTATGCCTCTTTACTCATGAAGGTGAGGGAGATACAAAAAAAAGTTAAAAAAATGTTTATTCTAATAAATCTTAAAACTAAAATAATAATGGAAACATAACATAACTTTGTATACCCGATAGTATTTTTTTCCAAAAAAAAACGCTAATACTCTTTTTTTGACAAATCACTTTTCAAACTACCTTAAAATTGCACGCTACTGACATATATCACATGTTATTAAGTTCAAAGAATCACCTTATCGATCTTTTCTTCCCACCAAAGTTTGAAGTTATTCAAGCGTCAATTAACGGGTGTACAGGGATGTTGCGATCTTAAGTGGGTCATCCTGTATACTAAGTATACAGCGTATACCAAATTCCAAGGGGATTAAGCTCGAAATATACTCTAGTTTCAGATCTCGTTATGATAAATATGTGTACCTTAAGTCAATATCCCAATTTTATTTTAATAACGGAGGTGGTGGGGGTCTCATATGCCATAAAAAATTGGATCTTGGCTTCTAGTAAATTAAACAACTCCCACGTTTCTTGGTCTCTTAATAACTACTTATTTCTCAATATTTGCATTCGTTGACAGGCGATTCCGCCAGAACTTGAAAATGCTCTAATAAAAGAATTTAGTTTCTGCTTTTTGTTTACCTTATACTCTACATGGAACTTCATGAAACTAATATCGATAAGCCGTACTCTATAGTCCGCAAATAATTTTGATAGAAATCACGTACGCCATTAAGAGAAATGAACATATATGAAAGAAATCAGTAAAGCTCTTTACACGGAACTTCCCGCTTTATTTGGCACCTTTCAATTATTAACTAACTCATTAATGAACTATTTCATAAGGTGACCAGAGGAAAATAATATTTGGATTCTAGTTATTACAATTGTCAAGGAAGACACCTGTTTTACTTTTAGTGAAAAATATGCAGGGTGGTCAGTCTAACAAATAATGAATTAACCTTTCAGTGGTCGTGCGATTTTTTTTTACTTTAGTGGTGGCACACGGTCTCAGACACCAGCTTAAAAATATACGTTTAAAAGTAAAAATTTCGAAATAATTTTGAAGGGACCTCGAAGCTATATACAGGGTGCGCCAAAGTTCTGATTTTGGTCGATTACGGCTGTATTTGAAATGGTGGAAATATATTGTCTATAGATTATTTTCTTGATTTTCAATTCTGAATAACCAGAAAATATGTACAATTATACAGGGTACTCCGTTTTCGTTGTCCGAGCAACAACTTCGTTATTTTAAATGGAACACCCTATATTTTTTTCCTTTATCGAGTTACCCATCTAATTATATTCATAATTCTATTAAGGTGGTAGGTACTTAAAATGAACCGTTTACGATATAAAAAAGATTTTTTGACAAAAAGTGAGGTTTGCGGATAAGTTTTTGAGTACCTCTGATTTCATAGACAAGAGAGTTTTCAAAATTCTGCTTATACTGTTATGTTGAGCATATTAAGGGCTAGTAGGGCAGAAACATTATTAATATTAATCTTATACAGAGTGCTGAAAAAATTGAGTTTAATGTTTCGCTAATAAAAAAGGCCGTAATTCAATTTTTTCAAATGGGACGTACTATTTTCAGTTCTGTCATCTAATGAAGTGTTAAATTATCTTTCCATTGATATATCATAGTAGGTATTTATCTTTAGGAGTTGCATAGATATTAAGGTTAATTGTCTGGATCAGTCATTTTTCTTGCTGGAACTTCATGAGGTTTGTACTGCACTTCACCAGTTTCGATAAATCTGTCTCTAAGATTACTAAATGCAGGTTCTAAAGGGTGTCTCCTTTCAGGATATCTGGTTTTATAGACTCGGGATGCTAAGAGGCTGTTCCTTGAGCACTCCCCCAGAATAAAAATCATGTCAACCATTTCTTCCCGCGAATAATTCATATTTAATATAATTATATGCAAATGCAACTTGGAAATGGAACTGTAAAAGCTACTAGTATTTTATTAAAGACAATCAAAACAAAAGCACATACCGATATAGCAGTAACACAAAACTTTAGAACATCCACAGACACGTGTTTTGACATCTATGTCTCTTCGGTGCGGCTTTTTCTAAAGTTCACAATCAACTGAAATATGTAAGCAAATACTCGTGTTATAACTATCAAAGGATTACCAGAACAGGATATTAAAAATTAAAATTAGATTATAGGAAATTCCCCGTAAAGGGATAATTATCAATATAATTATATGCAAATGCAACTTCCTGGAACTGTAAAAGCTACTAGTATTTTATTAATTATTTTTATATTTTATTATCAATATAATTATATGCAAATGCAACTTCCTGGAACTGTAAAAGCTACTAGTATTTTATTAGCTAATAAAATACTAGTAGCTTTTACAGTTCCAGGAAGTTGCATTTGCATATAATTATATTGATAATTATCCCTTTACGGGGAATTTCCTATAATCTAATTTTAATTTTTAATATCCTGTTCTGGTAATCCTTTGATAGTTATAACACGAGTATTTGCTTACATATTTCAGTTGATTGTGAACTTTAGAAAAAGCCGCACCGAAGAGACATAGATGTCAAAACACGTGTCTGTGGATGTTCTAAAGTTTTGTGTTACTGCTATATCGGTAAGTGCTTTTGTTTTGATTGTCTTTAATAAAATACTAGTAGCTTTTACAGTTCCAGGAAGTTGCATTTGCATATAATTATATTAAATATGAATTATTCGCGGGAAGAAATGGTTGACATGATTTTTATTCTGGGGGAGTGCTCAAGGAACAGCCTCTTAGCATCCCGAGTCTATAAAACCAGATATCCTGAAAGGAGACACCCTTTAGAACCTGCATTTAGCAATCTTAGAGACAGATTTATCGAAACTGGTGAAGTGCAGTACAAACCTCATGAAGTTCCAGCAAGAAAAATGACTGATCCAGACAATTAACCTTAATATCTATGCAACTCCTAAAGATAAATACCTACTATGATATATCAATGGAAAGATAATTTAACACTTCATTAGATGACAGAACTGAAAATAGTACGTCCCATTTGAAAAAATTGAATTACGGCCTTTTTTATTAGCGAAACATTAAACTCAATTTTTTCAGCACTCTGTATAAGATTAATATTAATAATGTTTCTGCCCTACTAGCCCTTAATATGCTCAACATAACAGTATAAGCAGAATTTTGAAAACTCTCTTGTCTATGAAATCAGAGGTACTCAAAAACTTATCCGCAAACCTCACTTTTTGTCAAAAAATCTTTTTTATATCGTAAACGGTTCATTTTAAGTACCTACCACCTTAATAGAATTATGAATATAATTAGATGGGTAACTCGATAAAGGAAAAAAATATAGGGTGTTCCATTTAAAATAACGAAGTTGTTGCTCGGACAACGAAAACGGAGTACCCTGTATAATTGTACATATTTTCTGGTTATTCAGAATTGAAAATCAAGAAAATAATCTATAGACAATATATTTCCACCATTTCAAATACAGCCGTAATCGACCAAAATCAGAACTTTGGCGCACCCTGTATATGTAATTAATAAATGTTAAGTATTTTCGAAACATTTATTTAAGTAAACCTTAATTTTCCAATGTACACAAAAAATAAACAAAATACTGGCTCACCCTATATATACTTGAATAACAGAAATAAAAATTCTCATAAAACCTTTGTTAAGGTAAACTTTTCTTCTAGATACATAAGGGAATCTATTTTTGTACATAAAAGTCTTTGGGTTCCTTCTAAAAAAAAGCATGCAGGTTATAAAAATCATAAAAATATTTTTAATTTTCTTTCCTTGTTCTTACATTTTTGGGTGGACAATGTTTGCTCCATTTCGTTTTTTTATCTCTTCCCATAAAATATGGTGCATTTCCATTCATTTCCCCACCTTCATTTTCATCAAATTCCTGTTCTGTATCGTTATCTTCTGATCTTTCATAAATGTTGTCTTCCTCCCCGTTTCTTCTTCGCCATCATTCTTCTCAACTGGGTACTTCTTCGAACAGCCTCAATATCCTTTCTTGCTCTTTGTTAGAGTCAATATTTGTATAAAGTTAGAAAAATAGAAGGTAAATACCGAAATATATATATTTTAATGAATAGCCCAAAACAAATGACAAAAATTTTATCTCACTGGTGGTCGCACCCGGTCTGAGACACCGTGTGTGCGTTTGCAGCAGTTATATGGACACATAGCATAATAATAACCACAACAATGTATAGACGAGAAACTTTATGAAAGGTACACTAACGGAAACGGATGAGTTTATTTGATTATTTGAAATATCACAAATTAACCATTGCGGCGGTCTCCTACACCGTGCGCGACCACTGAAAGGTTAAGAAACGACAGAGGTGAATAATAATCAGAGAGCGTATATTTTACTATTGCCACAATGAAAATCTGATACCATTTTAAATAAAGAAATTTCTGGGGTAGTTATCCGATAGAAAAATAAATAAAAATAGGAAAGGTTTCACCATAGTTAAACTATGTCTCAGGATAACTCTACCTTGTATATTTTGTATTAAAAATCTAATAGAGATTTCCTTGGCCATTCTGTGTGTCAAATATTATTGCTATCTGTCGCATTTTTTTCATTATTTGTTCGTCTTATAGGTTACACTCTGTATGTTTTCGAGTAAAGACATATACCATTTCTTGGTTGGCAGTGGCGTCAACTACCTACCAAAAAGTATTCTTCTCCGTTAAATAGTTTTTAGATATAGTGCCAACAGACCGACAGACAGACAGACTGACGGGACTGAAAGACCTTAATTCCCGTAACCTACATAGTCTGAAACGTGAAAATCCAAAGAAATATCAGAGAAGGATTTTTTCACAATTAAAGCTTTCCTCCTTTTCAAATTATTTTCAAGTCGGAATAAAATTCTGGAAGAATGAAAGTCCATTCTTCAACGAACCTGCTGTAATGTACTTTGCTTGGGTAGCTCGTTTGGAGAAATTATTCCAGTGTTCAGTTTAGTGAATAAAATTGCTCAAATATAAATAAACTGTTTATATTTTATCAACAGGTAAATAAAGGCAGTGTTACATAATACACGATCGTTTTACAGATTCCTGTATCTTTTACGGTCTATAATCATTACTTCAGCTGGTCAGAAGCGGCGCGGCGAGAGTGTAACTATGACAAAGTAGCGGTGCTTCGTATTGGCGCGCCGATGTTGGCACTGTCACCGAAACCCGGCCTGATACAAATAAACATGATAACCAACACGTTGAGGATTTCTATTGGTTGGTTTATGTCCCCCCCGGTTAGGTGACGTCGTCGCTAACATTTGTGGACTTTCAGCTACGTAACGAAGCTGAAAATACTCCACAGAGTGGTGTCTGATAAATAACTTGTCAACACAAGAGATCCCAGCTTAGTACGCTGCAGAATCTATCGTCGACTTATGTTCTGTTCGTCGTGGTAACGTCGCATTGGAGTACTATTACTGTATTAGCTCAGCTCAGCACTCTGAAGACGAATGCCAGAAGAGAACTGGTTTCTATTGAATTTCGTTGTTCTTTTATATTCGAAATCCTGCTTTGGGAGCATGTCCAATCTTAGGTCCGTCTGCAGATTTCGGGTACGTATGCTACTTGAGTATGTGTGCAGATTTTAGGTCCGTGTGCAAATCCCGGACAAACGAAAATCAATGTGACAAAAAAGAGATTTTTTTGGGTATTAATAATAATAACTAGAGTAAACATTATACTCATCCTCAACTTACTGCACTTTTTATATAATTGTTGCACATTCAAAAGGATACTCTTCGCAGTTGGATGGATGGACTGACAAACAGACAGACGGACGGACATTTCAAAATTGTTCAGAATTCGATCACTAACAAGGTGATATGAACATTTTTTCTCTACGAGCAATATTTTCGGTTTTAGAAATGTGCCGATCCAGTGCAATATGCTCCTCGTTTTGAATTTGCGAAGAGTATAATAATGAACATCTTTAGTAGTTTCCTACAGTTTAGATTTTAACGGAGTAACTATAATTTTATAATCAAAATAGATCACCAAGTTCAACCCTTGTAGTAGAAATTCTACTAGGGGAATGCGACATAGAAAATTTAATTAATTTTTTACAAGTATAAACGTGAGCCACCCTAATGTCCTTGTTTGTGCTTCTCAAATTCTTTCAGCTTTTAAAGTAACTTTCCCCATGCTATTATGAAATTGTTCAATATTTTATTAAATCCAGGGAAAACGTAAAACACACGTAGAACTCTAAATACTATAATCATAATTTGTATTAATTAAATAGCCATTTATTGACGGAATAAAATAATCATACTTATATGTTCGAGGTAATAATTAAGTTACATAATAAGAATGTAGAATATAAACAAATATTAATTTAACCTAATTTAAATGTTGTGGAATGTTTTGTGGAATGTTTAATGATCTGTTTAGCATAATTTATTAGCAGGTAGGTTTTGTAAAATGCCACCTTCAGGATGAAGATAGTTAGTAAAACCAAAAGTGCTCACCCCGCAACTTGTTTTATCCATGGAATGTGTATAACAGTAGTTCATTGGCAAAAAGTTTTCACATATGAGATCTTGAGAACTGTTAATTCAAAAAAAAAGTTTCAAAGGCAAAAGTTTCCCCCATCTTTTGTCTTTACTTCCGTTCAATATACTTGGTATATTTGCTATATTTACCGCTGCAGATTATCACATTTTATCGTCATAGCCTTAGAAAAAATATATTTTCTACACTTATTGAAATGTTTTCTTCATGTTAACAAATGTTGTCAACAAATATAATACTGTGAAAATTTGGGACAATTTCATTGTTCCATTTTTCAGTTAGAGCAAGATATGTGGAAAATAATTGACATCTTCTCGTATTTTTAATTATTATTCAACCAATAGACGCTGAGAACGAGGCATTTTTCGATGTTAAACAATCATTTACAATTACATTACTAGGTTATGATATTCAATAGGGTTTTAATCTGATAAAGACGAAGCAATTAAGAAATACTCAAGGGGATTCGTTAAGTATTGCGACCTGTAGAGTGTTTCCGCACGTACAGACTAACTGACGGAGGCGTGTAGTATTTAGATTTTAATAAAAGTTCAAATCAATCTGAAATTGTATCTTTTTTTATAGTAGAATCTTCCATTTGCAAAAGGCCGAATCTTCCTAAAGATAGGCAATTAAGAAAACCGCTGCCTAAGGAATCACTACTTCCACATCCAGATTGTCCATCCAAGTTTCTTTAAAGGAAAACATCTTTACAATATTTGCACTCTAATATGTGGAAATAATTGGTAATAGAATTTTAATATTTAAGTCAGATGTCGTAAAAAAATTTGAACGCTTGGTTTTTAGGACTGGACTCAATCAGCCATTGTGAAAACTCATGAAACAACATCTACTCACCATGCCTTGCAAAACAATAGTGATAATATTTTGATTTTGATAATATAAAGTTTACTAAATGTGGAAGCAACAAGTTGAAACGTGTATACGCTTGCATTTAAAACAATACCCAAACTACTGTGGCGGCCACTGTGAACATCAGCCACAGGTTGCGGGAGTGAGCAACTATGTGCCATCAATATCAGTTGTCGCGACTGTAGTTGCCACGTGTGAAAAAGCGTATTTACGATCATGCTTTACTAGACGTGGCAGCAACCGGAGGCCGCCACTTCTAGTAAAGGATAAAAGTTGCCTCGCATGGAAGCGGCCTAAGTCATTCATGCTTGCAACCACGCCGACCACTTTCCGTCTATCAGCCAGTATTACTTGGCCGGTTCAGCCTCTAATTTGCTGAAGTTATGTAGTCTTACGAAGAGATACTGTTGGCTCTGATCGAAGAAAAATTGAAAACGAAAGGGAAATCTGTTGACTGAAAGACAACAAACGGGGCTTTAACCTGCATTAAGCAAAGAACTGGGTAAAACAAAACAACAATTTTTTTCTGACATTCGCATGTCAATTAAATCGCTAGATCAACTGAACTCTCTTTTGGGAGATCATCTCTTAGGAATAGAAACATCCATAAGAAAATGCATCTCAACGAGAGAAAACTGAAATTGTGACCAAGCCACTACTGCGTCTTGTGGGTATACATTCTTTTGAAACAATATTTCGCTGAAAACAGACCCATGTAGTTGCGTTTCTACAGCGACACAATAAACTACTTATGCGCTATTGTGAGGTGGCGTGGCTAAACGCCGAGTACTTGAGCTTGTGGGTACAACCTCATTCCAATCAATGTTTTGCCAAAACAAAATACCGCACAGAGGGTGAGAAATAGGAAGAATTGACGAAAAACCAGATTTGGAGTTTAATGATTTCAGAATATCGTACACAATATGAGAAAAATAATAAAAAAACAATGAAAGCTCTGGTATGATGTCCAGGGATGTTTTTCAAAAAAAAGAATTCATAAATTCTCTCATGAAACGCTTTTAGACTTATACAAAGAGGTCTCACATTTCTCTTGGGTGCTAATTCTACATGTAAAATGGTAAGAAAACGTCACATTAACATCTGACCGGAAATGTTTTCTAAGGGAGCTACGGCCATCTGAGAATATTTAAAAGTGAATTATTTTTTGTTTGCTTATAATTGTAATGAAACATATTCTTTACAGCATTTTGCAAACAGTAGAAAAAACTATCTATGAAAACTAAAAACAAAAACTATCTGTAAAACTATTGATTTCCAATCTTTGCATTCTTTCGATAATCTGAAGTTTGGTTATGCTAGCAATAAAAATGCAAAAATGAATTTCAATAGAATAAAAACTTTCCAAAGACGAGCTATGTAAATAAATTAAGTTTCGGCCTTTGTTTTCATTTTTAACTGAACCTTCATGATCCTAAGGGGTTTTGTAAATACTAGTGCTACAATGAGAATTGTCAAATAAGAAATAAACAAATTCATTTTAGGATTTTAATTGCTAGAATAACCAGAATCCAGGTTATCGAAAGAATGCAAAGATTGGAAATCAATAATTTTTCTTTTTAGCCCTCATATAGATAGTTTTTTTCTGCTGTTTGCAAAATCCTATAAAGAATATGTTTCATTACATCTGAGGATGTCAGATATTGTCTGTAATTGTTTATTTGTGGCATATTCAGATTTTCTTACTTTTTATTGGGTATTTTGCCACTGAAAAATATTTAAAAATTTTAATGAAAAAACCTCTGCGCCAAACGGATCAGACAGAGGTTGGTTCTTGAGTACTTGACTGTTTCAAAAAGTCTCACACCTAAAAATATATAAACTAGAACAATGTTATGAACTAAAAACTGAAAATCAAAGCTATAGGTAGTTAACGTTTCGGAAGAGAATCTACTTCCGTTCTCAAAACTTTTTTGGCCGTCAACCATGACAGTTCTTTGTTTATGTATTTCCATAGTCACGTGAGACATTAAATTATATTTATCTTATTTTTACTTACTTCGTCTCTAAGGATGGGCAACCAACTAGTACAAAAATCTATTGAATAATTAGAAACGCGTCTATCCTCGTTTAATAAAATAATCGCGGATTCTTTAAGTTTTCTTTTAGTCCCGTTGCTCTCTTTTTCCAAAATCTTCGCCGAGTCCCATTTAATTCTATGATTATTATCCCACGCGTGTTCACAAATTTTGGATTTTTCAAATTCTCCCCTTCTAGCGTAATTTCTATGTTCACCAAGCCTTACGTTGAAAGGTCTAGATGATTCACCTACGTAATGTTTTCCGCACTCACACGGAACACTATAAATACAATTTTTTGAACTTTGAACAATATTTGGAGGTTTGGTTCTTGATAAAACCGATCTTAGCGTGGAGCCCGGTTGAAAAACCGTTCGTACGGAAAACCTGTTCCCAATTTTTCGTAATTTATCCGATAAACCATGTATATATGGAATTACTGCCATTGACCTACATACCTCAGGTTGTGATAGTATATTCTCTCTACTACCAATGTTCAATAACTGACTATCAACAAAACTCTCAGGATATTGATTATTTAATAAGACAGTTTTTATAAATTGTTTTTCGTTCCTTAATATTACATCATTTGAAGAAATAATTTTGGCCCTGTCGTACAAACACTTAACAACACCTTTCTTAACACTAATATGTTGATTTGAATTGAAATTTAAGTATCTGTTTGTGTGTGTTTGTTTTCTATACACACTGGTTTGGTATGTGTTATCTAATTTTTTAATTAAAATATCTAAGAAAGGTAATTCATTAAATTAAATTTACAATAGAAATAGAGAATAATAATGAATTACCTTTCTTAGATATTTTAATTAAAAAATTAGATAACACATACCAAACCAGTAAACTGCGAAGAGTATCCTATAGAATGTGCAACAATTATATAAAAAGTGCAGTAATTCGGCGAAGAGTATAATAGTTTTATTTGTATTTTCTCTATATTATTTAACCCTATTTATAGAATTTAACCTTTTGGTTTGCCGTTGGTTGTTTAAAAGGTAGGCATGTAGATAATTTATTGAAAAAGGACTTTTTCTTGCGCGAAGATGAGTTAAATTTAAATCTATTAATGTTTCTCTATGATTTTATGTTTGATATCTTATAGAACCGGTACCAATAATCGTAACCATAAAATACTTTCCTTGCCTAAAATAGCTTTTGGTAACTGATAGCCAGAGAAAGGTATTTCGCATTCTGAATAGAAGAAAATCGGTGTCCCATAAACATAAACATACCGGTGTGTTTTCTGAGTGCAACCATTATTAAGGTTTATTTGAGCACAATACTAGTCAACATTAATTTTATCCATAGACAGAGAAACTAGTGATACTTAGGTACTCACTTGCTTGTATTTTTTTTTCTTGCTTACGATTGCCCATACTAATGTTACATAAAGATGTCGTCTTCTCAATTAGATGTGTGACAAATTGTTCTCGAGAAAAACAGTTTAAACGAAATATTGATGATTCGTTTGCTAATGCACGCTATGAAGAGACGCATTTTTCTACAGTACTAATCAAAACTAATTTTAGTCTTGGGCGAAGAAATAATGGATAGTTACCCTTACTAATCCCTCGTTTCTCCGCCCACGGATAAAATTTGTCTTAGTCCGTACTGTACAGAAATTAATCTTAAAGATTCCAAATCGTGAACAAACTGCCACAGAGTTGCTTCGAAAATTTTTCGTGAATGTGTTGCGGCCCTCTGAAGATGAAGCCTAAATATCAGTTTTTACTCAAATAGTAAAAATATATATTTAGGTTTCGTCTTCAGAGGGCCGATTTTTCGGTCGCCATATTGGATTTTCACTTTTCTGACTTTAGATTTGTATTCGGCGACCTCAAAAGCCCCTAAACAACGACTCTCAATTCAGATTTATGATAATTTACAGTTTTAGATTTTTCTATTTTAAGGTAACGTGATTTTCCGGTAGCCATCTTGGATTGTCATTTTACTGACCTCATGACCAGTTAGAATGTTAGGCTTTTCTGCCAAAATCAGTCCCATTTCGAAAGTTACATACAATTTATCCTAATTAATTATTATATTCATTATAATTCAAAACAATTAATATCCTGCTGGAATTATCCCTAAAACTATGTTCTAGCCAAATTAACTCCTATAACAAACGGAAAAAAATAGCATTTTTTTAGCATGGTTTCTACGCATTATAGGCTCGATAACTTCTAGTCTATCCATTTCTGGGCATTGTGACCATGAAAACTTTACATCAGAATGACCTAAAGTATACCATACTGAATTTTCAGCCAATTTGATCGGGAACCAATTTCCACATGATTTGTGCGGGTTTTTTAGCATAGGATTGTTGACATTTCTGTATAACGAGATTTTCAAAATTTAAATGTTCACCAAATTTGATACTTAGATTTTTAGCACAACTATTAAAAGGAATTTCACTGCCATTTCTTCTTATTTCACTGTTTAAATTAGATTTAGCTTTTTCACATCGTACACTGGTGCCTATGCCCAAGCACACGATTTTTGGGGATTGATGTGAAAGCACCAAGAAATCACTGTTGAGTTTTCCAATAGCTTCATTGCATTCTTGGAGGTTACAGATTCGGTGACATCGGTATAAAGATGAATTTTATAATACGATATTCTTCCAGGCAACTCGGCAGTAAATATTGTAAAAAGTAATAGACCTAGAATACTTCCTTGAAGAACACCTTGTTCTACTATCAGCCCTGTTGGTGTTTATCTAGTTTTACTATCTATGTACGCCGGATAAGATAATTCTTAAATCAGTTGAGCATCAGGTCACTTACTGCGTAATAGTGTAGTGTGTAGTGTACTTATTAATTTTATTTATCGTAAATGTGAGATTAAATATGGTAAAAGCAGATCAATTGTCCTTGAATTTGTGCAGCGATGGAAAACAAATAAGGTGCCTTAACACAAGAAAAAATTTAATTGTAGAAAAACTATGTTGCTCGAGTCTCTGCCTAGCACCAGTCTTTGCTTGTTTAGCGAAGCGAGGCGAGAATGAAATTAAAACATAATTGCTGGATACGCAATGGTACTCTTTGATTTCTATAGTAATAAGAAAACATGAGATAAATAACTCGATGTGCTGTATTCTATAAATATATAATGTATTATTAGCTAATTTAATTAAAAAGACTGTTGTTTTTCTTACATCGTCTTATACTTATATGCTTGAAAAATATTACGCGGGATAACTGACTATACAACCACATGAAATTGTATTTAACCAAACACGCACAGATCCGACTATATATGATTGGATGGTTTAATGTAAATTTAATGAAATGAAACTAATGTACTATGATTCCGTTTATTATTAATGTAAATATGCCTTCTAAGGAACTGATTAAGATCAGTTCATTTGCATTATGTATACATGATTGTTTCACTCATTAACATGGAAGTCACGGAAATTTTAAGACCACTGCATCAAATCTCCTTGTTAGTAGTGAATGTACTATCTAAAGAAGTAATATCACCGTAATATTTCTCTAGACACATATGTTGCTGTAATAATAATCTGTAGATACTGACATGTCAAATTTTAATTCGCGAAATATTTTCCGCAATTATTACTTGTACTTTTAAATTTTATCTAAGAGTTTTTATAACTTATGTAAATAGCATTGTCTTACAATGCTATCAAATAATAACAACAATGGCAATTCAGTAATCAAAACTTGCACTATTCATGGCAATTGTTCGTAGCAGCACTTATTCAGTCTTTAAAAAGCATTCTCTGCTAAACTAAATAACCTTAATTACTTCCACATCCACGTAGTGGAAGTATAGTAATCGTAAAAGAATTCTCAAAAATACGTTTTTTTGAAATAGGTTTAGCTTTTAAATTTGAGCGAAAAAAAAATTTTCTGTCTGTCGGTCTGTCATTCTCTAACTGTTTTTTGTCCGCACGTTTTCTCCGGAACTGTTTAAGATATTGACTTGAAATTTTGTGAACGTATATATTATAATGAGATCTGGAACTGGATTGTTTTTTGAACATATTCGGTGGAAGGTTGGGGGGTAAATAGGGGGAAATAAGTAAAGCAAGCTGGTATGAGTACAGAAACTTGAAATTTGGTGTATGGACCAGAAGGCAAGCCTCAAAATTTTTAATATTTTCCATCCCCCCACCACCCCCACTCCATTATTAAAGGGATTGATAAAAGAAAATTGACTTGAAATTTCGTATACGTATATATTATAATGACATCTGGAACTAGATTATATTTTGGGATTATTCCGCTGAAGGGTTGGGGGTTAAATAGGGGAAAATAAGTAAAGCAGGCTGGTAAGAGTACAGAAACTTGAAATTCGGTGTATGTACTACAGCGAGGGCCTCAGATTTTTTATACTATTTTTCAACAACCCATCACCCCTACTCCATTATTAAAGGGTTTGATAAAATAAAATTGAGATATTCACTTGAAATTTTATACATTAGTATTATAACGACATCTGGAACTAGATATATTTCGAGATGATTCCGTTGAAGGTTTGGGGGTTAAATAGGGGTAAATAGGGGAAAATAAGTAAAGCAAGCTGGTGAGAGGACATAAACTTGAAATTCGGTATATGTACTAGAAGCCAAGGCCTCAGATTTTTTATATTTTTCAATCCCCGCCACCCTTACTCCATTATTAAAGGTGTTGATAAAACAAAATTGAGATGTTCACTTAAAATTTAAAACGAACGCCTCAAATTTTTCTATGGCATCTGCCCCAAATATTATTAAAATTCTATGAGAAATAATTTTCACATACTAGAGTGCAAATATAGTCAAGACGTTTTCTTTAAAGTGACTTGGATGAAAAATCTGGATGTGGAAGCGGTTATTTATTTTAAACATCTCAAATATATGAATGTATCATCAATAAACATATTCATTGCCTCATCATTGATGTAAATACTGTCTAGATTATGTAGTACCCACTAGCAGCGTTAGATGGCACCACTAGAATGGACAATGGGTACATAGTCGGTTACTAGACAAGCGATTGATCGATCCGTGTTTGAGAACTTTTTGCAGTAAACATTTCAATTAAGATTTTCTTACTTTTTATTGGGTATTTTGCCACTGAAAAATATTTAAAAATTTTAATGAAAAAACCTCTGCGCCAAACGGATCAGACAGAGGTTGTTTCTTGAATACTTGACTGTTTCAAAAAGTCTCACACCTAAAAATATATAAACTAGAACAAGGTAATAAAGTAAAAACTGAAAATGAAAGCTATAGGTAGTTAACGTTTCGGAAGAGAATCTACTTCCGTTCTCAAAACTTTTTTTGGCTGTCAGTTAAGGTTATGTAACGCTTTAATGTTTTAATAAATATAGATAAATATAAATAAAGAAAATCGAATATCTCTGTTTTCCTTTTTGAGCGATACTAGAAGTGAAGAATATCTATTGTAATCATCAAATAATTTGATTTCTAATTTTTGAAAAATTTTTGATTTTGTATCACTCTCCAATACTGAAAAATTTCCAATAAAAAAGGATTGGCTTTTATTAAAGAGTTTGTATTCATGTAAACTTGTGTGCCACCTACTGCCAAATTTTGCGTGTGTAATAGACTCGTTCTGTCAACTTCATTGCTGTCGCTCTATATCGTCTAATATAAACAGTATGCAAGTGCTTGCATCTGTCTTGAGCACAATATCCCTCTTAGAAATTGCATTACTCCTTATTTGAACCAAAGTGATGTCTTAAATAGGAAATCGGACCATAGCCGTCGTACAAGGTGACCACCAAAAGCGTGTAAGGGGAGGCATATTTTGTATAACTTATATTTTATTATTACTTTGGATCAAAGTGCTACTAAGATTTTTGATTAAGCACACAAAAATTCGAAGATAGTATGCTTCATAGATTGGGACAAATTATCCGTAGATTAGGTTATGTCAATTCTACATAAAAACGGCCTCTTGCGTTTTTCTCGTCAAGCGCACAGTTCTTGATTGAAACAATTAAGTTCAAATTGAAACTAACTACACAGGCACACACGGAGCGTAAATCCTAAAAAACGTTGTAAGGCGTTAATAAATTAATTGTTATAAAAGCAAAACATGTAGTTCCTGAGACGAGATGTTTCATTTGTTTAGTAAGCATTTTTTTTTAAAACGTTGGCAGGGGTGTAAAGAAAAATGAAAAAGCGCCGAGATTACATAGGAATGATTGTTTTATCAATATTTACCAATCGCCGGGGGTGGGAAGTGCAAAAATTGCCATGGAAAGTCGAAAATCCTTAATAGACAAATTAGCTTATTTATTTAAACAACTGCAAAATGCGTGAGATACCGACACAAAAAAACTGTAAATTTTATAAAGATAATGTAATATTTTCACCATAATAAAATATCCGTATGATCTTTTGTTGAAAAAGAAAAAAAAATGTTAATGTAGGACCTTTTTTTTTTTTTTTTCCAGGGCTCGTCTGTTAGTAGAAAACTCCGAGGGCACTGCAGCCTCCTGGGCTTATTGTGCTCTCCCTGCCATGCTTCACTCCGCCCACTCCAGTACCCCTGTACCTCTAATCAGATGATACAGGTCTATGGTCGGACGGGTGCTGATAAGTTCCGGGTCTGTTCGTGTTTGCCCGTAGATGCCATATCTTCTGCGAGCCAATGCCTCGCAGTAAAAAATGATGTGGTCGACCGTTTCCGGCTCCTTGCTGCATAGCCTGCAGTCTAGGTTGTCGTCGAATTTGCCGATTGTATTCAGGTACTTCTTTACAGGAAAGTGTCCCGTCAGAAGTCCTGTTATTAGTCTTAACTGCGTCCTGTTCATTGTGAGCAGTTCTTCAGTTTGTTTTGCACATGGACCTTTAATAAGTGTTTTTCCATGTCGATTTCCTGGAATGTTTCTTCAGTGATTCTTGTGTTTACTCTTGACCCAGTCTTTAATCGCCTGGCTGAGCTTTTAGAAATGCCCAGCACGGGTTCTGGGCCATAGAATATGTTAACTGCCCCTTGTTTAGCAAGTTCATCAGCTTTTTCATTGCCGTCAATTCTGGAGTGTCCTGGCACCCAGAGTAGTTTGACTCTGTTCTGCTCGCCCAGAATTTTCAGCTCTTCATGGCAGTCCCATACCAGTCGGGATGACACTCTGTTAGAGGCTAGTGCTCTAAGTGCTGCCTGACTGTCTGATGCAATGGAGATCTGGTGATTCACATAGTGTCGGTTTGCATTCTCGCGTACACATTCAAGTATAGCCAGAATTTCTGACTGGAATACAACGGCGTGTTGCCCAAGGGAAAGACTTATACTTGCCCTGGGTCTTTCACCACGTATTCCAGCTCCAGCTCCTGTGTTTGTCCTAGACCCTTCAGTATACCAGGTTAGGCCCTTTCGTAGTTTGTCAGGAGCTTCTGTTGACCAGTCCTTCCTATCTCCAATGGTGATATTGAAGGGCTTCTTAAAGGTGATTTTTGGTACCATGTAGTCTGACCTCATATTCAATAGAGGGTCATCTACAGTGTTTATTATCCTCAAATGTCCTTCCGATATTAGATTCGGGGTATTTGAGTTTTGCAGCCTATATGCCCCCATTCTGGCCTCTCCCTGGATCACTATGCTAAGTGGGGGGAGGTTTAATAGGGTCTCCAAGGCTGCCGTGGGGGTGCTCTTCATAGCACCTGTGATTCCTAAGCAGGCCAGTCTTTGTACCCGGCTCAGCTTATTCGCCGCAGTAGTCTGAGTTGTCTTTGACCACCAGACTAAAGCAGAGTACGTAATGGTGGGTCTTACAACACTAGTGTAAAGCCAGTGCAATACACTAGGCCTGAGCCCCCATGTTTTGCCATATGATCGCCTGCAGGTTGACAATGTGGCTACCGACCTATGTATTATCCTGTCTAGGTGTTGGTTCCAGGTAAGCTTGGAGTCTATAGTGACTCCAAGGTATTTAACCTCTCCCGACATCTGCAGTTGTGTGTTTTGAAGAACTAAAGGACCTAGGCCCTCCAGACTTCTCCTTCTGGTAAATGGGACGATGTGGGTTTTTGAAGGGCTGACTTTCAGCCCTTCATCATCGGTCCATTTTTTAACCATATTCAGTGCCATCTGTAATCGATCCCTGACTGTGGTGTTAAACTTTCCCCTAACTATGATGACTATGTCGTCAGCATATCCTTGAGCTTCGAATCCCTCAACTGTGAGCTTCTGTAGTAGGCTGTCAACTACAAGATTCCATAGCAGAGGGGACAGAACACCCTCCTGCCGGCAGCCTCCTGCAACTGACGCGCCTAGGTTTTCACCCATCATAGTGGTGAATACCATCCTGCCTCTGAGCATGCCATCAATCCACCTGCAGCAGGTGTCCTCGATGCCACGCTCTCTTGCAGTTCTAATGATGGAGTTAAAGGAGGTGTTATCAAATGCTCCCTCTATATCGAGGAAAGCACCCAGTGCCACCTCCTTATGTTCCAGAACCTTCTCCACCTTCTGAATTAGGTGGTGAAGTGCTGTTTCTGTAGACATGCCTGCTCTGTATGCAAATTGGCTCTGATGTAATGGACTTCTAACCAGAACATCATCCCTAATATGCCTGTCGAGCATTTTTTCCATCGTCTTAAGTTGAAATGACATAAGACTGATGGGTCTTAGGGACTTGGCTAGGGTGTACGAGTTCCGCCCTGCCTTTGGTATAAATACCACCCTAACTGGTTTCCACCTCATTGGTATGTATCCCAGCGCTAGGCTGGCTCTGTAGGACCTTACCTTGTTTATAACAATTGAATAGTCAAAGATAGAAGGTCTAAGAAGACGCGTATTGATAAAATCTTAATTTTTAATATATTGTCTTTTGTCTTTTTTTGTCCGACGCACTGTTTTCATTAAAAGTAAAAAAATATCAAAAAATTAAAATTTTTCCTAAAAACCATTGTTCTTAACAATGAAGCCTGTGCTTTATATTTTTTTTAATGTCACCATCGTGTTCGGCGAAATTTTTTCAATAAGAATAGTCAATAAAATTGCTGTTTTAAATTTCTGACCAAAATCGATGATTTTGACTTCACGACGACCGGCCTATAGTTACATATTCATATTATATTCTAAACAGCACCATTTTATATAAACCGCAAAACAGGAAGCCAAGATGAATAATTTTACAGAACACATCACAAAATAAGTCTTCAATAACTATTTTTTTAAATTTTATCCACTAAAATATTCTACCGAATTTTCTGAAGATACCACACGATATTGATTTGGCAAGGTAAAAGTAAAAAGCGGTGCTAACAGACAATAACTAAAAAGTTTTAAGGATGGCTTTTTCTCATTATTTACTGGTGATTAATTTGTTCCAGTCCATCTATTATATTGAAATAAATCGTAACATTTAAGAATGTCTTTATATTTTTAAATTGTATCCAAATCGTTCCCTGTTTCTTTTGCCGTTTGTAACAATTTCTTTGTTGAAAATTTGTGTACCTCATTCATATTCCTTAATAACGTGCTAATATTTCAGGTTGTGATTCCTTAGGTCGTTTTATGAAGAAAAGTTCATATGAACATATGTCCACAACGGCTTAATTTTTTGCCACAGGATGTTGATTTTTCTTCTTAATCGTTATTTTTTAATACCTCAGAAAATGATTTAGATATTATTTTAAATTTTGGTATGTATTAATAGGATATAAAACCGTATATTGGAATTAGAACATTTATTTTATAACTCCACCAGTGGCGTCCCTACAGACACATCCTCTGATATTTTTTTATCAGTGGTACGTCACTGACATTTTTCCATGTGGATATTTTTTCTGATTAGCCTGACCAATTCTACATGAAAACGGTCTCTTGCGTTTTTCTCGTCAGACGCACATTTCTTGATTAAAACAATTAAATTGAAATTTTAACTAATTATTATTAACACTGATAATAATAAATTTTGCTTTATAAAAATTGTTGGAAATGGCCACCTTCCCTAATAGGCTTCTCATCAAATCGCGCACTCTTTCAAATATTTCCGGCGTATTCTGTATTGTCTTGAATGACCTAAGGAATCACACCCTGAAATATTAGCACGCCATTGGGAACACCTTGTATATTTCAATCGATTTAAAAAAAATTATAATAAAAACTCTAACCTAACTTCTGAATCTTTGAAATTAATTCTTAATTCAAAAATTAAAAACTTACCATTAAAATGAAAAAATCCATCTATGCAGTTAATTAGTCACATATTTAGTCTACACTAGAACAAAACAGAAACACTAATATTATAATTATTCACGATCAAAACGAAACTACAAGTCAAATACTTATTATAATAATAAGAAAGGAAACGGATCTTGTGGTTATATAAATGTATCACGGCTGATCGACACCGACTGTGAAAGCTAAGTAAGCTCGCATGGCTTAATATCAAATCAGACAGAAATTTCAACGTACATTACTAGCTTTAGGCTTCACTTGGTGGTGAAGGATGTGATAATGTGCTTTTCATATAGGTATTTAGCAATGCAAAAAGTCTTCCAATATAAATATATAGTGGCCTTCTAAAATCAATTTGCTTAGATTAATTTATCAATATTCGCGATAGTATCTTGTTCTCAGGGCCGTCTGCCGAACCTAGTTCCGGGGGACAGAAAAACGATAATATTCTCATTTTATTTCTAATTACAAAATATTAATTAATAACTCAACCAAGCCCGTCGAGAATCGATGAAGTGGGGATGTTTGAAAAGTATCTCAAAAATAATTCTTTAGGATCACACTCTTAAACTCACCACCAGCAGACACGTTTTCAAGGAATTTGCGGTGTTGATTCTTAGGCAAGATGAGGAACTGTCGCGAAAAACAAATAATAAGACAACTTTTTTTTAGTGTAAGTTTATTTTTGGTTGAATGTGTAATGATTAGTCGAAATAAAAGAGATATTATCATTGTTTTATTTTTCATTTTAAAATGGATATAATAAGTCCGTGCAGTTATGCCAAAAGATGGATGGTCGATGAGTTCTTAAAAATTCAGTATTTAATATATTTAAAAAGTGGAGAATAAATAGTTTTATTAATAGTCGGGGGGCATAACACATCCCGTGGGAAATTTGATGATGAATTAATAGAAGCAATTTTAACACATTCCTTATGCCTTCCATAAGCATACCTTGCCAGGTGTTTGGCTTGATTTTGTGGCAGAAGGCCTATACGACATCATACATCCAAAATGGCAACCACCCCAGACATCATCGGAAGTTACCGATTACATTTTTTGATAGGGCCGTCCTATTAATATTTTGTGATTTGTATTGGTCGTGTGAGTGTACCATCACAAATTTAGACATTAAGTCAGAGTTTACAGAAAACAAACCCTAATTCCCAAGATGTTAAATGGAAACTAATCGAAATTTTCATTATATTGGTACTTTTGTTGACATTACATTATACAATTTGCCAAGTTTTGGCTGTATTATTAATTGTGGAAATGTGGCTATACGAAATGACGCCAGTTTCTGTTAAATTACCTCGATTTTTCAACTCGGAAAAGTTGAGGTTCGAATAAACCAAATTCTTAAGCTTCGACTTCTACATATCTTGGACTTCTTTTAATTAGGCAATTATGCACTCCTTCCAAATCTCATATGATTACAATATATGTCCGTGTAATATTCGGAAATACATCGGCATCTGCACTAAAATCTTCGTAGTAGTGGCGTAATTTCAGCATTTTTATTGGGTAAGCAGAGATTTTTCACAGATAAATCAATAGATGGAAGCAAAGCAAACCCTGTAATTCTTAAACGATAACCCTATAAACTCAAATGACTGAGGGAAAGCGAGTGCTACAATAAGTTTAACCATAGACAGAAAGCCCGAAACCTGAGGAAAAGCAAGTTTATCACTTCACAGGTAATATTAAACTCAAAAGATGGAAAGAGAGTGAGTGGTGTGAAAAAACAATTTATGGTAAATAGGGTTCGAGCCAAAATTGGAGGACTTGGCGATCGTTCACCGAACGGTTGTGCAAACGTTCCCTAGATGATTGTCGGTTGCATACGTTTGCTGGTATGTTGGCAAACGCTCGCTGATGTGTACAATTTGAATTTTTTGCGACAACTCCACGAGCATTCGCAATTTTATAAACCAATTGTACATAATACGATTTTCGATTCCGAACTACTTCTATCGTAAAGTATGAGTCACAACAAGAAAAAAGTCATGTACTTTATGTTGAAAACGTCCAAGTTTAAAAAGTTGTTAACGTATAAACATTGAAAAAATGAGATTCTTAGCCTTTTTACCTTCAATAACTTTGGAACGGAAAGAAATTTTTAGTTTCTGAAATAATGTTCTTAATGTGTCAGATTTTAACTTCAAAACGACGTAGGAATTATAAAAATTACATCAATATAAAAGTTACACCGATCTGAAAATTGGGAGTTTTCAGAGCAGCGCGCCATGCTTTTGCGTTTACAGACCATGTCTGTAACAGCAGGCAACCTAACTATAGAAATCATAGCATGCTATAACTTTGGAACCATTGATGTAATTTTTATAAATAGTTCGGCATTTTGAAGTTGAAATTTCCGATCAATTTTGCAGAATATAAAAATTTCTTTCCATTCATAAGCTATTAAGGGTCGAAAGGACTAAAAATCGCATTTTTCTTTCAATGTTCAAAAGTTAACAACTTGCTAAATTGTATGAAAAAAATCAAGAAATCATAGTATGCATTTTTTAATCAAAAAATTTTGTTAACAAAACTTGTTCGAAATCATTCAAAAACCCCGAATCAGAAGTTTAGTTAAATTCTGCAACCCTCAGAAAAGTTATGAACAATAACAGAAAGCGAATTTAGGCATTACGGCTGATGATGATTTGATAGAACATAATATTTAATTCTATTGGTTGTATTTATTATTCATTTGTGTAAATTGTTTAAAGAAAATATTTTTTATTTAAATGCCTCAAAAGGATTTTTTTCATTTTAGAATTTAACTAAACTTTGGATTCCGGGTTTTTGAATTTGGTATCGTAGATGGCCTTGCATTTAAAGATGGAAAGTGATTTGGTGGTCTTAAATAGATCCTAGTGAGCTCTATCTTTTAAGGTCGGTTTGATTCAAATCGGATAAAAAACAAAACAATTATTATGCTGTGAGACACACTGTACATACAAGACTTTTTTCTTGCGTTAACCCATATTCTACGATAGAAGTGTTTTGGAATCGAAAATCGCGTTATTTATGATTTGTTTAAAAAAGTGTTATTTAAAAAATGGATTCCATGGGATTTGGCTAAAAATTTAGATTTAAACCGATACTAAGCAAACCGTTCGCCTAGAAAAGAAACCCTAAACCCATTAGACCCTAAAGTATACTATCTGATCATAGACGTGCCACGCAAAAGTAATGTATAATTATAATTATTAGCCTAAGATTTTAAGTATTGAACTCGCTGTCTCCCGGGCATCTAGTTAAACCTCTGTCGCCTTTCTGCAACGAGTTTTGAACTCGCTCTCCCCCGAGTATCCGCAGACAAGCGATTTAATGTTAAATACCAAACTTTAACTCGTCTGTCTGCTGTTTTACTAGAATCGCAAAAAGGCCCCGCTCAAAATGTTAGCCAGAGGCCCCACAAATTCTTAATCTGCCCCTGCCTAATTGTATTGAAAACCTTTGACTTGATTGGCGTCATTGTCATACTTATTATTTTTTCCGGAAAAGTTTCGAAATTCGCCAGATTTGCCTTAAATAATTTATGCTCTTTCAAAATATGGGGAGGGGGGCAGTTGCCTACCCTATGCTTTGTAGCACCAACCTTTTTCCTTACACCTATCCTGTACACCATGAGACAATTTCGTAAAACATAAACTAGTCTCCATCTTAAAAAAGCTCGCCACATGAATTGTTTAAGGATAATTCTGGATGTTAAATAATCCAAAATTAAATTTTAAAACATCAAAAAATCCACAAAATATACAGTTAAAATAACGATTCGATCGGCTGATCAATATTCCCTAGTCTAGTACCATATGAAATTAGTTTCAATAATGTATCTATGTAGAATAGAAATCAATTTTGATAATTTCAGTGACTTTCTTGTATAATATCATCTTCATTCTTTCTCGATAGCACTGTATACATTTTTAATTAACACATATACCATATTATCATCCCTTGCATTAGTGACGACTACATTCTAAATATAATTGTTTCCATTATTATACTCTTGGCAAATACAAAACGAGGAGTATATTGCATTCGATCGGCACATTTCTAAAGCCGGTAATATTGCTCGTAGAGAAAAAATCTTCATATCACTGTGTTGGTGATCGAATTCAGAGCAACTTTCAAAATGTCCGTCGTTCTGTCCGTCCGCCACGTTTCTTGTAAGCACGATAACTTAAGAACAAAAAGTCCGATTGTATTGAAACTTACAACAGTAAGTTAGTGTCAGCTAGAGAAAGGTTCTTTCTCTAGCTGACACTAACTTGTCTTTGAACAAAATTGATCAATAAATAAGAGATACATTTTTCAAATTTGAAAAAATTATTTTTTTATATTTTGTAAATAAACAAAAAACATCTAATACCAATATGATTTACAAAAAAAACTGCGAAGGGTATCCTATAGAATGTGTAACAATTATGCCGTGTGTAACAGGATCATGTTATACCCCCTTTTTCTCCTTTAGTTTTAAAGATAATTGATTGAAATTTAGGATATACTACATACATAATAAGCGGCACTTCCCACGATGCCGTTTAAGTGACATTTCAAACATCAATTTTTTTGACAATGTAATTTTTAGTTTTCCATTTAAGTGTGCCATGACGGTTCCGATTTATTTATTCTAAATGGCTAGTGTAATGCTACATAAATCGAAATCCTGTTAAAAACACTAAATTACGAGATTTATGAGCAAATAAAATTCACCAAAAATAGTTTTTGGGGCAAAACTCATTTTTTTAAATCTAACCATATCGGTACTGAGGTACCACTTATTAGTACTATTAATAAGGAATTTATTAATGTGTATTAAAATGTGCGATAAATACAAACAAAATTAAAGCTAAAAGAAAATACGAAAATACAATGTTATTCTAATTACCTGTAACACATATAGTACAGGCAAATTAACAATTTAGGGTAACAAAATTTAACAAAAGGATCATCTCTGGGATTTAAGTAGGCAATAACCTGGAGAATGGGATGATGCATTCTTTGCACTTCCAAGTTCCAAAAAAAATTTGGAAAAACTTTCTGATTTTCGTTTTTTTTGCTCTAGCTGCCAAAATAATGAAAATAGAGAAAGAAGTTCCCAACAAAAGTTGTAGCTCGTCTTTTTCTCTACATAAAAGGTCTTTGCAAATTTTTGTCTAACGTGAGCCGTTTAGAAGATAAATCGAGTTTTCCACTTATAGTTTTAAGCCGCTTCGAAATACGCGAAAAATGAGAATTCTCCAAGAGTTTCGTACGACCGGGCTCATCGATCGATAATTCTTACTATTCAGAGCCCCTAAAAAAAATGAAAATAACATAACATGTAGAGAAAAGTCTCAGCTTTAATGTGGAACTAATCACAAAAATCATAAAGAAAATTATCAAGGAGAGAAAGTGTCAGAAGATGGCTTAGTAAACTTTGTACAGTTGATCCACAGATTTATATGCGGCATATCTTTGCCGGGAGTCGTTAGAATGATAATTCAGTTTGCTTACATATTTTTATATAATGATATATTAATCCCTTTAACATTTTATTGCAATTACTTTTGTTGGAAAAATATGCCTTGCGATCAAAGTAGAGGGTATATTTCTCATCGATCAATCACCTCCAAATTTTGGAGTTCAATTCGCTATATCTTAAGTAGTAATAATAGCACAATCTTAATTTTTGGATTATAAGTACAATGAAACATATTCTTTCGAATGACTTTAGAGGTTTTTAAATGCGCGCAGTACTTTTTCAATTTTTCTACATTATTCATACGCGTTCAGAAAATGCACAATTATACAGTAGTACATATACAACTTATTTGTTTCTTAATATTCTTCAATGAAACTTTCACGAAATATAGATTACAGTGCGTGGAATCGAATTCATGCAGTGAAAAAGCACCCATTGTTACGGGAGAAATAGGCAGGATGCATGAAACTCAAAGATATCAATTAATCAACTGTATAAATAATTGTTAATAAATTAAACACTGCTTTTAGATGAATCAATCAATATATTATAAATACTCTACATATGTTTCGGCTTATTAGGCCTTTATCAAGAGTACTACATAGTGAATACTAAAGTTTCCGACGTGGATATTCAATTTATACCTAAAAGTATTTATGTCTTAATCTATTTATGACTTAAGCTATTTAAGATTTAATTTAACATCTTTAAATATTTGAATGTTTGGAGTGGACCTAAGCTGATTATATAAATCAAAGGATATTTCTTAACAATTGGTTTATTATAGGGGTGTTTAGGAAATTCTGCTGGTCATTTGTGGTACAAGGGTTGTACTTGAAAGATTTTTTGATTTCTAGTTGTTCTAGCAGATCTAAACGTTTAAACCTTTTCTTTCTGAATGAAGTAAATTTATGTTATCAGTATCTATGAAATGGTTGTTTTCAATACAGTGTGTTGACATTCCTGTATTTTTATTGTTATTTAAGATTGATTTTTTGTGTTCTTTTACCCGGTTGACAACGCTTCTACCACTCTGACCGATATAGACAGCATCGCAATCCTTACAATTAATTTTATATACACCTGATTTATCAATTTTATTTAGTTTTTCTTTGTTATTAACCAAAATGTTTCCTATATTTGTTTTGTTCACACTTATTGTAGAGATACCCAAATTATTCAATTTTTTAGAAATTTTGTTACTATATTTCGGAACATAATTAATAAAACTATATTTTGTAGGTTTGTTAGGCACAGTGAAAAATTCTTTTTGAAGCATTTTGCGTTGTTTGTTTTTGACCATGTTATCTATTAGTGACTCGTTGTATCCGTTATTTCTTGCAATTTGTTTAATTATATTTAATTCTCTATCAAATTCACTTTGATCTAAAGGAAAATTCGTCAGTCTATGTATTAGACTATGAAAGGGTGAAATCTTAATTTGCCATGATTGCTGCGAATTATAATGTATTACTGTATCTGTGGTAGTAGGTTTGCGGTAGATGCTAAATTCCCTAAACACCCCTATAATAAACCAATTGTTAATAAATATCCTTTGATTTATATAATCAGCTTAGGTCCACTCCAAACATTCAAATAATTAAAGATGTTAAATTAAATCTTAAATAGCTTAAGTCATAAATAGATTAAGACATAAATACTTTTAGGTATAAATTGAATATGCACGTCGGAAACTTTAGTATCCACTATGTAGTACTCTTGATAAAGGCCTAATAAGCCGAAACATATGTAGAGTATTTATAATATATTGATTGATTCATCTAAAAGCAGTGTTTAATTTATTAACAATTATTTTCAAGATGTTTCACAAGGTACCTACCACAAGTTCAGTTCAGTGTATTAAAAATGCCAGCAACGCAAAATTAGTGGTGTTTTACAAAAGGTGTCTACTAAAGTTTAAGAATTGCTCCAATCATATCTGGCTTATCAAACAGTGTTTAGCGAACGCTTTAACACATGAAAATTCAGTGCAATCATAAATCACGCATAGCACAAGAGGCTGTTAAATCCACTTACAAGACTTGGCTACAAATGGAGGTGAAATACTGGTTTTCCAGAAGAGACAACATAGGCCTACATCTAAAACTGATACACACAGAATTACTCCATAAAGAGAATTACTTCGTTTTTGAATATCTAGACCGTCAAATAAGGGAATCCGTACAAGAAATAGTGCATGTTCTACAGCAGAGACAATTAGCCAAAATTAATAGTTTAAAACGGGATAAAAGTAATAATATCGCAGTTGCTAGGAATTCCCCTCAAACTGAGGATCATTTCACATTTTTTGCCAGAGTAAGTAACTTAACCAATGTTAGTTTTTCGGACCAAGAATTAAACCTCCTTCAAAAAGGTTTAAAATATTCTCCACATAATGTAAGTAAAAAAGATTTTGAACTTCTTGCCGTTAATACAGAGCTAGCTACATTCTCAGTGGAGGAAATCTCAGAATTGGAAAGACATAATCTAGCTAATATATTTACCTCGACAAAATGTAACACTAACAAGGGAGAAATAAACCTGTTGAACAGCATTAAACAAAAACTGGTAAATTATGATTTGGTTCTCTGTAAAGCGGATAAGGGTAACACCATAACAATTTTAACAAAATCAGAATATAATGAAAAAATACAAACAATCTTAAATAGTGAAGATTTTGAAAAAATCAACAAAAACCCTACCAATAAATTCCAGTCCGAAATTGTATCTAACCTAAAGAAATGTAATACTGTTATTCAAAGTAATGAGGCGTATAAATTGAAAGTTATGAACCTTTCGGCCCCCATTCTCTATGGTCTTCCAAAAATTCACAAAGTAGATAACCCTATACGCCCCATAGTGTCTTACATCAATGCTCCATCTTATAAATTATGTAAAAAACTAAATTATATTTTACCAAAATTCATAAATTTTAAATCTAAATATTCCATAAAAAATTCCTTTGAATTTATTGAAAATACAAAAAATTTAATAATACCAAATAACACAAAATTATTCTCCTTTGACGTTAAAAGTCTGTTCACCTCAGTTCCGCTCACAGAACTAAAATTAATATTAAATCATTTAATAGATAATTCACAAATCAGCGAAACCGAAAAAACAGAGTTAAAAAATCTTTCGAGAGTTTGTATTGAACAAAACTATTTTCAGTTTAATGGTGAATTCTTTAGACAAAAAGACGGGCTACCAATGGGTTCACCAATTTCTCCTTTGTTAGCTGAAATATTTATGTCAAACCTAGAAAATTTAATTTTTAATAGCAATAACAGTTTAAATACACATGTGTTTTATTGGACTCGATATGTAGACGATATTTTTTGTATATGGACCGGTACAGAAAGAAACCTAAGTAATTACCTTAATTTCTTAAATTCTTTTAATAGTAAAATTCAGTTTACAATGGAATCGGAGCAAAATAGTCAATTAAACTTCCTAGATATGAATATCAAAAAACATAACAATCAGTTGAAATTTAGCATCTACCACAAACCTACTACCACAGATACAGTAATACATTATAATTCGCAGCAATCATGGCAAATTAAGATTTCACCCTTTCATAGTCTAATACATAGACTGACGAATTTTCCTTTAGATCAAAGTGAATTTGATAGAGAATTAAATATAATTAAACAAATTGCAAGAAATAACGGATACAACGAGTCACTAATAGATAACATGGTCAAAAACAAACAACGCAAAATGCTTCAAAAACAATTTTTCACTGTGTCTAACAAACCTACAAAATATAGTTTTATTAATTATGTTCCGAAATATAGTAACAAAATTTCTAAAAAATTGAATAATTTGGGTATCTCTACAATAAGTGTGAACAAAACAAATATAGGAAACATTTTGGTTAATAACAAAGAAAAACTAAATAAAATTGATAAATCAGGTGTATATAAAATTAATTGTAAGGATTGCGATGCTGTCTATATCGGTCAGAGTGGTAGAAGCGTTGTCAACCGGGTAAAAGAACACAAAAAATCAATCTTATATAACAAAAAAATACAGGAATGTCAACACACTGTATTGAAAACAACCATTTCATAGATACTGATAACATAAATTTACTTCATTCAGAAAGAAAAGGTAAACGTTTAGATCTGCTAGAACAACTAGAAATCAAAAAATCTTTCAAGTACTTGTACCACAAATGACCAGCAGAATTTCCTAAACACCCCTATAATAAACCAATTGTTAAGAAATATCCTTTGATTTATATAATCAGCTTAGGTCCACTCCAAACATTCAAATAATTAAAGATGTTAAATTAAATCTTAAATAGCTTAAGTCATAAATAGATTAAGACATAAATACTTTTAGGTATAAATTGAATATGCACGTCGGAAACTTTAGTATTCACTATGTAGTACTCTTGATAAAGGCCTAATAAGCCGAAACATATGTAGAGTATTTATAATATATTGATTGATTCATCTAAAAGCAGTGTTTAATTTATTAACAATTATTTTCAAGATGTTTCACAAGGTACCTACCACAAGTTCAGTTCAGTGCAACTGTATAAAGTTTACTAAGCCATTTTCTAACACTTTTTTCTCTATGATAAAAATTTGTATGAATTTTGTGATTAGTTCCACATTAAAGCTGAGACTTTTCTCTACATTTTACGTTACTTTCATTTATTTAGCGGCTCTGAATAGTAATAATTATCGATCGATATGTCCGGTCGTACGAAAGTCCCAGAGAATTCTCATTTTCCGCGCATTTCGGAGCGGCTCAAAACTATAAGTGGAAAACTGGATTTATCTCCTAAACGGCTTAAGTAAGACACAAATTGGTAAAGACCTATTTTGTAGAGAAAGAAACGAGCTACAAATTTTGTTGAAAACTTCTTTCTGAATTTTCATTATTTTAGGCGTTAGAGCAAAAAAACTGAAACTAAAAAAGTTTTTCAAAATTTTTTTGAATGTTCCCGGAACTTGGAAGTGCAAAGAATGCATCATTCCATTCTACAGGTTATTAACTACTTAAATCCCAGAGATGATTCTTTTACTAATTTTTGCGAGGTTTTTACAACATTTTGCCTTCATTGCCTGTACTAATAAGGTGGTTTTGGAATACATAAAATTAACACAAAACATTACAACAGTTGTTCAAAATGCTGTCCATTAACGCCAATGCACTTCTGAAGACGCAAAGCTGTTTCTCGAAGAACGTTCGCCAATTGCTGGGCCGTTATGCTATTAATTGCTCGTCTTACTCGTAAATCCAGGTTTTCACGGGTTGTAACGGCGGTTGCATAGACTATATTTTTTAAATGACCCCAAACAAATAAATCAAGGGGCGATAAATCAGGTGACCTTGGGGGCCACCTCACGGGACCATTAGTCGAAATTACGTTTTCTCTGAGTCTCCGTTGAAGGTAATCAATTACTATCCTTGAATTATGGGAAGGAGCGCCATCTTGTTACAAATACATTCCCTGTCCTAAGTCTAAAGGCAACTCATCTAAAATGTCCTCAATTTTATTTTTCAGGAATCTCAAGTATTTGACACCAGTTAGAGGTCTTTCAAATATTATTGGACCATTGATTCTACTACCGATTATTCCAAGTCAAACATTGAAACCGAACCGCGCTTGAAAGTTACTCTCCCGTAATAAATTTTGATTTTCTTGTGGCCAGTATTTTGTATTTTGTCGGTTAAATTATCCCAAAAAATCATTGCTTGGCTGCACGTTAACATACAAAATCCAATTGCGGTATTTCAACCTACGTTCGTAATCACTTTCGTACAATTGCTGATGCAATTGATATTTAAATGATTTGCAACATGTCTTATCAACTTCTATTCGAGCCAAAACATTAATTTCCGCTCCTGCGTCAATAATGAAGTTTTCTTCGAGATCATTGTTGGCCTCTTTTCAGAATTAATTTTCAACACCTTTAAAATAATTTTTCGCTGGACATTGTCTATCAGGATATCGTCGGCCATAAAGGTCCATAGCTGCTATTGCATTTTTTTTACTTTCCCCATAAATAATTAACATGTCCACTTTTTCATCTCTTTACGGCATTTTGAACACAATTAAAAAGAACTTTAAACAATTTTTAAAGGCACAATAAAAACACTGTCAAACCAACAAATGTTTGACAAGCTAAATATTTCATTGTTTTCAAAGCCACCAGAACAAAATATTGTTTTATATTTTCTTTTAGCTGTAATTTTGTTTGTATTTATCGCAGATTTTAATACGATATATGAATAAATTACCTATTAATAGTACTAATAAATGGTACCACGGTACCGATAAGGTTCCATTTGAAAAAACTGCGTTTTGCCCCAAAAACAATTTTGGTGAATTTCATTTGCTCATAAATCACGTAATTTAGTGTTTTTAATGGGATTTCGATTTTTGTAGCATTACACGGCACATTTAGAATAAATCGTAACCGCCATGGCACACTTAAATGGAATACTAAAAATAAAATTATAAAAAAAATTATGTTCGAAATGTCACTTATTTGGCATCGTTGGATTCAGAAAATTATGCAGAATTCAAAAATGCAATAATGCATATGGTGTTCCATTTAAAAATCGAAAGTTAGTGTCACTTCCTGCGAAAACGGAAGTGAAAAAAAATGAATTGTATCTTAAAAAGTGCCACTTATTATGTATGTAGTATATTCTAAACTTCATTCAATTATCTTCAAAACTAAAGGAGAAGAGACCATGAATGATCATAATTTTTTGAGAGTGACCAGCCTGTATATTTTTCACAAAGTGGTTACCTACTTCGTTGACTACATCTCAAGAATTATTATCATCCGCCGTCTTTAAGAACGAAGATTTATAAATGAAATATATTTTTATTTACTATTACGTCAGTTTTGTCGTATAAAAGTTTTATTATTTCTTAGCAAAATTACAGGACATTTAGGGTTTTATTTCTAGTTATATACTACCTGATTCATTTATAATAACAAGACATATCCCTAGTTTTTCAAACTTTGTCAGTATTAGTTCACAGCCCTATTTTTTTTAAGTTTATTTATAGCCTAAACCAGACATGAAATTTGGGTTTTATGCCTGACACTTTACGTTAACAACTTTATACATATTACCAAATATCGTCTATTATTTGTTGGCCCCAGCGAAAATCAATTTTCTCTGTAGTTTACACGGATATTACACCACATTAAAAACCAAATAAGTTAATAGATACTACAATTATATTACCGAAATGTAATTGCCAAACCAAACCAACCTAATTTATTTTATATTACATTTATCTCTATTATGAACAAGAACTGCATGTAATATATTTTCATAATAATAAAAGTGATAACCATTACCAATATCCTACATGACCTATCTCAACGGAATTCAAATTAACCAAGGCGTTCCGGTTTTAATAAACTTAAAACCAGTAAAATATTATACTGTCACATTTCTGATGACAGGGTAATAAAGAATTTCTTTTTTTTTTTTCATTGTAAAATACCGAAAGTATTCAATTACTTCCTTAAATGAAAAAGAATGTTATTTTCTAGATATTCGCCAAGAAGAAATTATTTGGGGTTTCCGGCCAAAATATATCATAACCAGTAGCAGGGACATAAGGGGAGGTGCGCTACCATTGAAAAAGCAGATATTCAAAGAAGATTTATGTACTGCTTTAGTTTTCACTCTCAGCAACAAAACATAGCAAGAACAAAAATCAAAGAACGAAACTAAAAATAAAATTACACATGAACCCAAAACAATTTACAGTGAGAACGAATATGTCAGAAAAACCTACAGAAATGAAATAATGCGAACAGAAAAGTCGGAACAATGTGAAAATAAAAATAGAAAAGTACATCAGAAGGAGAGCCCATGATGTAGGTCTCGAATAGTGAATTGTGTTTAAGTAGCGACATGAAAAATGACATGGTCTGTTGTAGAAATACAAAGATGGTTGCCTACATCTTTATCTGTAGTTATTGGCATTAGAGCAAAAAAATATGTTGGCTTGTGGAAAAGCATACATAATTTAACCATCGCTAATTATTGATCATAACAAAAAATCTTATAACTCAAGTACGGCCGAAGATATTGAGACAATGATGAAAATAAACTAGTTTTCATCAGATAATTACCAATTTCCAATAAGCCAAGCATATTCGATGTTTGTGTATGTCATTAATCTTTACAAGTTACCATCATAAGAAATGGAAATTGACTGGGAGTACCAACTTCATTATGATATGTGGTTAAGAAGGTATGCATAATTGCTAGTTTGGAAGCGGGGCCCTTTTACAGGTAACCAAGTGCTAAATGTACATAAAGACATTACGAACTTACATCCTAGTATTATGGATGATTTTTATATATGTTTGAGAGAATACTGTTGAAAACCAACATTCATTATTGGCAGATACTTCCCGTGGGTCCTAACTTCCGCCAGACGCTGTAAAGTTCGAAAAAGACCAAGCAAGCTAGTTAACTAACTAATTGGCGGCTTAAGATTAATCATCTCTGTGGTAGATAAAATTAATTTTTGCAATACCTGTAAGTGGATCATTATTAACAAATTTTTATTAGAGTAAGCTGAACTTACAATTCATTTACTGATTGCCATGGTTACAGGGCTGTAATATTCACTTACAGTCCAACGTGGGCTGTAAGTGAATATTACGTACTAGTTATTATTTACCTGCTCAGATCAACAGAAATTTTAGGTAAAAAAAATCTATCGTTGAAACCAAACATTTCATGCATACATAAAAATGAAGATATTATTTTAAGCATCTTTATTATTTATGGAAATGTGAAAAGTACAATTATTCATATTATCAACAATCAAAATTGATGTTAAATTTTTTTGTATTTCTTTAATTACTTCAGGACTATCTAGTGGAGTATTCTCCATATTATCCGATTAGATCATTATCAGATGTTTGACGAGATGAACCGGCTTCTAGGTTGCTAATGTTGAAAATCTTGTTAGCTACTTGTATTTTGTTCGTTAAAGATTCCGCCACATAACTTTCTGCTACTGCCGAGGACTTCCACCCACCGTGCCTTTTCAACGCAAGAACGTCGACTCCGCTGTTAGCCAAAAGAGTTGCCGAGGTTCTGCGAAACGAATGTCCACTGTAATTTTTTGCATTTTCCAAATTTAAAAATGTTGCAATATCAGACGAAATTCTAGCGAAAATATTTCTCCCAACTGGTTGGTTAACGTATTTCCCATTTTTGTATCTCAAGAATAATCATTTATTTTCTGAATTTTTTGGCCGCAGACTCATATATTTCCTGAATAATTCCAGAGAGTGGTGGAAATTGTCATTGTCTACGATAGTGAAACTTCTTGAAAGGTGATTTTTAGAATCAGGTATTTTGATAAGTACCTATTACGCTTCCTTTATCAACAATATCGTCTACTGTTACCTTGCATAATTCATCTTTGCGGCAGGCTCCCGCAATTCCCATAATAGCAAAGACCTTCTTCATCAGATATGTTTGGTCAGATGCTTCACTCAAAAATTTTACAATTTGTTCTATAGTAAACACCTCACTTTTTTTGGAACGATATCCAATATTTTTGTTTTTTAAAAATGCACTTAATTTGGCATATTTTGAAATGTCAACATTATCATTTAAGGAGATGGTTGACCGCAGCATGGAATATTCGCACCATAAGCTGGCTGAAGATGTATATTTTTTAGATTTCTCTAGAAAATATGCGAGTAAAACCGTCTCACTGGTATGAATATCCACATATTTAGCATCGCACCACTTTCTAAATACGTCATATGTGATTTCGTACCTTTTTTTAGATTTCCCGGTAGAAGCGATGTACAAGCAATATTTGCGGCTTCTTCCATATCCATAATGTTGTGTAGCCAACGTGTATAACTTTATTTAATTTTTATGTAATATTTCTTTCATCCTTGCATTTGAGTTTTATCGCAATGTTTTATATCATTTTGTATGTATTACTATCGCATTGTTTCATATCATTTTATATGTATTACACCATGTTTCTTGTTAATACCATTTCTGCTGACTCTCTTGGTTTTCGCAACTAGTTGGTTTGTTCTAGAAGTTCAAAGCCTTTTAGTAACTACGCGAATTATGTTTAATAAGCAAGTTTATACATTTCTTTTACTCTTTGTTCATTGGTTAAAATTTATGTTTTGTAATTCCGCGTTTGGTCTAAATTACTGACGCTATGTTGCGAAGCGGGGGACCAACGTGTCTAACAAAACCAAGAAAGTCACCCCAAATCTAGGAGATATATTTTGTAGACCATTTCGAACGCATCAACCTACTAAATTCTAAATTATAAAATTATCTTGCACAACTGTTTGTATATTCGAGTAACAGGATTTTCAATAGTGATTTTAAAATTACTAAGTGTTTGCTTTCTACCACGACTACCCGACAATAATAGTATTTCCTCAAAACCTGCTTGTCAGACTTGACTTTTCAACGAGTTGTTTATCTATTAGGCTTTCTTTTGTTAATTTCTAGTATATACGATATACCTAATTTATTTAAAATATTAAAATTTAATTTTGACAGGTAGTGGTCAATAATTCAAATTTAACTCATTAATTACTTTTCTTTGATTTTCGCAGGTATTACAAAAAACTATTTACTAACCGCGAACAGTAAGTGACTTTTCAGGTCTCTAATGTTTACTACATTCTCGACCTGAAAAGTATCACTTACAGTTCATGGTACGTAATATACTATTATTCACGATCAAGTTATTATTTTCGGTCATTTTGCATTACGTAACTCATCTAAAAAATGTATGTGCTTAGAAAAAGGTCACTTTCCCTTCAAATGGATGGGTTTCTTGGTATCCCTAGTCCCGAAAGTAAAAATCCTAATCGTACACAATCAGTACATTGCCAGTTTGTTCAAATGTTATAGAAAATTGTGCACAACTATATCGTTAATTATTTTAATTCCTACAAATTACTTTTGGCTTTCATAAACCACCACACAACCACAGTACTACATTCTATGAAATCATATTATAAAGGATTTAAATATCGAAAAGGCAATTGACTCGGTATCTCATAATTACTCTAAAGTATTTTATTCTATTGATTACATTCTATTATACGCGAGATGAGTCTCTTACAGGTTTGAAGCGAACCTTAACTGAGCAACCGTTGTCGCCTGCATTTACCAATAATTCGGTTCCCTCTACTCTACCAACTCTATCATGTGTTTCGCAAGGGTCCATCCTAAGACGAATATTGTTTGTAATTTAAACAGCCTATATCCTAACTTAGAAACATGCTGTATTAACTACTAGTTAACTAAAATATACACTTATACGAATATAACAATTACAAAGAGAATTTTATAGGTGAAAATATTGATCACCCTTATAGACACCCTTAGATCAGTGCTAAATTGAAAACAATTCGCAGAATAAATGTTTTCTACAACAAACACAACAAGTAACACGACCCTCTGTATCTCTGAAGGCTCTGGAAAAACATTGTGCAGACATTTAGAGACTAGGGGCACGTATCCAATATCCCAGTATACTAGGATTAATTTATCCTTCTAAGAATATCTCAGTGCCACTTGCGGGAGTTGCAAACGGGACTAGGTGAGAATCAATCCAATCCAATAAAACGTTATTAACATTATCAGAAATAAATTGTCTTCCAGATAGTTACCTGCGTTCGGAGCGTAACAGCTGTACGACATGACGAGGCTGGATTTGGTAAACTTAAACTAACTTTATGCTTATCCTAAACTTCTTTTGCCAAATTAAAACAAGGAGTTACAAATAGGATTTACAAGGGATGGATAAGAAAAGCTAATATAAAACAAGAATAACAACCATCTGTTGTTAAATTTTGATATGCCGATATGGGCAAAAGAGTCAAACCATTGCAGACAATAGTGATACGACACGCAGATGATACACAGAGTGGATGCCAAGCTGCTCTTAATGTATAGTTTTACATATTATCAATGTAGAAGTTAAGATAGAAACAGGTTGTAGCTATGAAAAATAATTCAGAACGATAAAAAAGAGGATCAAGGACAGGGCAGAAAAGAAAATAAGGAATAAGTGTTATCGTTAATGAAGGGTTATAGAGAGGGTAAGGTAAGGCTAGATGGGTTGCTTGAAGATGGGCAACGCCTGATATGGGATAGTGTGTTTTAATATAAAGGTGGCCTTATGCTTTCTGATCCGAGTGATGTTGTTTGTTAGCAGATTATCACCCAGTTTCAATATATAGATTTTTCAGAGATTTTTGGATGTAAACCGATAGTGGTGCTGTGTCGTGACAACGCATATAAATCTCTGACTGAGGTATATCTTGAAACATTTGAATACTTTAAGTTTCTGTAGAGTCGTGATCGCTGCAGTACTCCACTTCGGTGTCGTGGCACTTAGGTTTTGGCTAGTCTCACCATAGCATATTAGCCTAATTTTTTATTTTGTCGACTTCTTCTGCTATTTCTGACCAGACGCTAGTACAAACTTATGAACATGGAACAGTTTTATTAATATGTTTGTTAAATGTCAATTATTGGTTCAGATGTAGTCCTAAGTTGGGTGCGAATCAAGTGCGCTTATATTAAACCAGTCATATGAATGCATATGTTGTTTCTTTAGATTAGGTTTGTATTAAATGCTTTCCAATATTTATATTAAATGCCTCACCCCGCCTGCGCCCTCTTCAGAATCTCCTGTATCAGCCCTTTCATTATATTTGCATAATATTTTCATGTCGCGGCTAATTATACTTTATTATTTAATATGTTATTTATTAATTATTTAGTTACTTATATAGTAGGTTAAGTGTGCTAAACGTTTGCCTCTTTATAAAGTATGCAAACATATAACTATACATTACATGCTGCATTTTTTATTCTAAAATAATAAAATAATCAAGCAATTATTACTACAATTGTTATAGTTCCAAGTATGTTCAAATAGGATTGATCTCAGTTTTAATTTTTGAAATCGTCAAATAATCCTGATAAAGAGTTTACTATTAATTTCTAGTTCCTTTCGTAATAGTTGTAACAAAATTATTGAATCTCGACCAGTGAAATAAATTAATTTCGTTCTATTGATGCATATTACTTCTTTCATATCGTCGCTTTCTCATATGAATTTTAATAAATGTGTGTACTATAATTTTAGCAAATCGACAAAACCTATTCACTATATTATATGCTTTCATGTAACTTTTTCCCACCGAATAAATGAGTCTAAAATACCACGTTCTTCTTTATTAATTATTTAGTTACTTATATAGTAGGTTAAGTGTGCTAAACGTTTGCCTCTTTATAAAGTATGCAAACATATAACTATACATTACATGCTGCATTTTTTATTCTAAAATAATAAAATAATCAAGCAATTATTACTACAATTGTTATAGTTCCAAGTGTGTTCAAATAGGATTGATCTAAGTTTTAATTTTTGAAATCGTCAAATAATCCTGATAAAGAATTTACTATTAATTTCTAGTTCCTTTCGTAATAGTCGTAACAAAATTATTGAATCTCGACCAGTGAAATAAATTAATTTCGTTCTATTGATGCATATTACTTCTTTCATATCGTCGCTTTCTCATATGAATTTTAATAAATGTGTGTACTATAATTTTAGCAAATCGACAAAACCTATTTCACTATATTATATACTTTCATGTAACTTTTTCCCACCGAATAAATGAGTCTAAAATACCACGTTCTTCTTCACATTAAAGCATATCTCAACATGCATATAATTTCCATGCCTTCAATTTTCCTATATATCTTGCAACAACCGAGAATGTTAATTACAACAATCAATTATTTTTAATGATTCTCTCTGGGAATAGATTTAAAATATATAATTCATATCTATCCTACTGTAATTTAAAATACGCATGGCATTCAAAAATGCATTCGAGTTTCTCGCTGATTCTGTAGACGAAAATAAGTATAAACATTCCTATAAACATTGATCTGGAACTGTGTCGTTGGAAGATGTAGGTAATGCTCACGTGATGTCATAGTTTTAGCCTGGAAGTAATACAACATAATCTTACTTTTTATTATGTTAATAAATGAAAATATTGGATCTTTTATTTTGTATATTTCGATATATTCATAGCATGAAATAAAACATGAAGTTAAAAGTATAAAAATTATATAATTATACACAAATTAAAATATTTGCAAACATTGCAAAAACACGAACATAAGGAGTTATTTGTACACAACTTAATAAAATGTCTCTATTGAGCATGGATTCATAGACACCTTATTTAGAAGATATTTCTGAGGATATAGCATATTTTTCCAAAATATCGTATCCTGGTCCGGACTCTATAATATTATAAACTGTAGTCGTATCTCTTTACCTAACATAAATCCTGCATGTTCAGTGAGGTACCTCAGACACTTGAAGTAATGTATCTTGTACATATTAAGGGTGCCTTTACGATAGATGAAATCAGAGAATATAAGAAATGTGAGACATATAATTAAATAGTATGTGATTGGTTCGATTCAATCCTATCAGTTTTGGGAAAGCAAAGTAATAATTATTTAGTTACAAACGTTACTTCGTGCTTAAATTGTTTTTGTTGCAGATGATGCATGTACGTCTTAAGGAGAACTTGCCTCCGTGCTTAGTTTGTAAGAAAGGAGGAAATATAATTAATACACTGTGAATGTGAAAAGTACTTATTCGATTGATTAAGCTGCTGGAAAACTAAAGGAAGTTGCCTTTAATTAATCTTTTTGGATGAATCTAGTGGAACAGCATTATTCTGTTCTTATCGAAAAAAGGATCACCCCATAACACCCAAGATTCCATGTGATTCACAAAATTTTCCATTGGAATGGTACCATTTGAAATATCTTTATTTAACCTTTATTTACATACCTTATTTAGAAGATGTTTCTGAGGATATAGCATATTTTTCCAAAATATCATATCCTGGTTCGGACTCTATAATACTATAAACTGTAGTCGTATCTCTTTACCTAACATAAATCCTGGATTTTCAGCGAGGCACCTCAGACACTTAGTAATGTATCTTGTACATATTAAGGGTGCCCCTACAATGGACGAAATGGAAGAATATTAGAAATGTGAGGTATATAATTAAACACTATGTGATTGGTTCGATTCAAACGTATCAGTTTTGGAAAATAAAGTAATTATTATTTAGTTACAATTGTTAGTTCGTGCTTAAATTGTTTTTGTTGCAGATGATGCATGTACGTCTTAAGGAGAACCTGCCTCCGTGATTAGTTTGTAAGAAAGAAGGAAATATATTTAATACACTGTGAATGTGAACGGCACTTATTCGATTGATTGTTGGAAAACTAAAGGAAGTTGCCTTTAATTAATCTTTTTGGATGAATCTAGTGGTACAGCATTATTCTGTTCTTGTCGAAAATAGGATCACCCCATAACATCCACGATTCCATGTGATTCACAAAATGTTCCATTTGAATGGTACCATATGAAATATCTTTATTTAACCTTTACATAATGCGAAAATTGGATATATGAGGATTGTAATGCAAGAGTTTTAATGTACCTGTCTATTAATATAAAACTTAATATATGTTAAAGTTTTGCATGTTTATTGATTTCTTTTGTAGAAAGGGAGTCGTGTACAAATTAAGCGAAATAAATTTTTTCTTTGTATCAGTTCTTAATCAATCCTTAAAGAAGCATGAAAAAAATACCTGCTGGATGTAAACATATATTTATTTTTACTTGGTACTCACTCAGTCCTTATCTTTACTATTTTATATCTTTTTAGGCCTTTAGAGCTGATGACGGTACCTAACCTCAGTATTTTCGGTAGATCAGGTCAAATATGGAAGGATATTTACAAACTGAAAATAACAGATAAATTAAAAATAATTATATTCCAGATATCTTACAAGATGTAAATCACTCCTTTCTAAACTCGGGTACTGACAATACGTTTTTAATTGACTCACAAATAACAAAAAAGTAAACTTTACCCAGCTATTTATGTTCAGAGAGGTAAATGAATCTAACGTAGAAAAAATTATAAGCAATATTAAAACAAATTCCACTGGATAGATAATATAAATATAAAACTAAAACTAAAACTAAAAAACTAATATTATGTTGCTCTCATTTCATACTCTATATTACACACATTGTAAACTTTTGTTTAAAAAATAGCGTTTTCGCTGAAATGTGGAAGAAAGCATTGGTGACACCACTTCTTAAAGTAACAGATCCTAAAGAACTAACAAATCTTCGTCCCATAAGTATACTGTGCACTATGTCCACGAAAGAATTATGGAAAACCAAATTAATGAAAGAAATAATATTTTACCTGCAACGTAATCTGGATTCGACCTGGATTTAGCAACAATACTACACTTCTCGAGATGGCAGATGGCATATTTAAAGCTACAGATGATGATAACTAAACTGCGCTTATTCTTTTAGATTTCTCCAAAGCAGTCGATGCCATCAATCACAAAATATTGCTTTCAATTCTTTCATTTATTAGATTTGCTATCAAAGCTATTAAACTAACACAGAATTGCCTTTTAAATAGAGCACGAATGGTTATTTATGAAAGAAAATCCTCTAACTCGATAGATGTAAAGCAAGGAGTTTCACAAAGGTCCATATTAGGTCCATTTACTCTCGATATTCACTTGCAATATTAATTCATTCTTAAATCATTGTAATTTTCATATACAGATTCAACAAATTTAGTTTAAGGTACGTAAACTTGTTTCTGCGCAGATAAACCGCGCCTTGTCGTAGAACAATACAGGGCATTGATATAAAACAATAGCGCCATCGCTTGACCACGTCGATTTGAGAACAGCTCACCCATTCTGCTGCGCTTTTATTAGCGTAGCTGTTTAGACATGTGGGAATAAAATAAATTAATCTCAATTTCGTTATTAAAATGCCGTGTGTTTATACAACTGCAGAAAAAGTGCAAATTGTGAAGTGGTACTTCGGGGGCCATTCCACTGAAGACACAATAAATTTATTTACTGTGGCATATCAAGACAGACCAATCCCCTCAGCTAGCATAATTTCATACATTGTTTAAAAAAATGAGAATTTCGGGTGTGTCGTGAATTATTGTAAAAATGCTGTCAACCCGAATCCCGTCATCAACAAATGGGCGGAGAACGTGAAATTCGCGAAACTAATGTCTGTGCACTTGTTGAAACTAGTGAACCTTGTTATAGCAGGCAAATTGCTGATGAAGTTGACATGAAGGAAAGAACTGTAAGAGATATTTTGAAAAGAGATGGGTACAGTAGTTTTAAAGTTCAAACAACGCAAGAAATATTTCCCGAGGACAATTTCAAACGGATGGAATTTTGTGAAAACATGATAAATAAAGTGAATGAGAATGAAAACTTCTTAAAGAATATATTGTTTACAGATTAATCATCATTTTCATTGCATAGGAAACACAATCCATCCGTAGTACGATATTGGTCTCGGAAAAACAAACATTTGAGTGTTGCTGTGCGAACTCAGTAGCCTCAAAAGTAGAACGTTTGGACGGGAATTTTAGACTATCATATGACAATTTAAATGGAAATAAATATTTAGAGCTTTTACAAAACCAAATAATTCCTGCAGTTCAAAACCTTCCTGTCAACTTTGACGACATTTGGTTTCAACAAGACGGCTGCCTAAGTCACTATAACTTAACTGCTATTAATTATCTGGAAAGCACATTTCCCAATCGTTTAATAGCTACGAGGGGAATGATAAAATGGCCCCCCAAGTCACCTGATCTAGCACCCCATGATTTCTTTTTGTGGGGCTTTTTAAAGGAAACCGCGTACAAACATGCGTTTGAACGAGCCAATAATTTAGTTGAATTACGGGAAAAACTTATCCAACTTTGTGCAAGCATTACTCCAAATCAACTTAATGATATGAGAGGTTCATTCTATAATCGGTTTGGCTATTGTTTGGCACAAGAAGGTAGTTTGTTTGAATCCTTACTTCATTAATTTATTGTTTGATAATTATTAGTTGATTTTAGTTTTTGAGGGTTATTTAATTTTATTTTAATGTTCTATTTTTCTAATTTAATAAGAATACTTTATTTTTTGATAATTATTGGTTGATTTTAGTTTCCGAGTTATTTAATTTTATTTTAATATTTTATTTTTATTTCGGTTTTAATAAGAATTATTATTTTATTCCTAAAAAAGAAACTGCAGAAATTATTTTAATAGAAGAAATTATTTGTCAAAATTGTGACAAGTAACTTCTTCGCTCTTGACGAAGAGATATTGTCTCGTTTCGTATTAGACATTATTGTCTACGTCCGCACCCATCCTTAGTTCATGCCATACTAAATTTAATTCATTGTGTGCCTCTGCTTTCACGATTTATGGAACTAGCGGGGCGTGGTCAATTACATCGTTATTCCTATACCCTAAACTGCATTTTCAGAATCTGTATATGCCGACGACTCTCAAATTAATATTAATTTTAGATGTGATGTTCAGTTGTTAAAGCTTTAATCTTCAATCAAATAAAATATGTTCGGTTAGGTTTTCATTCTGAATTAGTTAATAGTGATAATGTGCGTTTCATTAGTAATTTCTTTATTGCTAAGTTTACCGCCATCTTTATAAATATTTGAAATAATTCCTGGGATGTAATTTTCTTCAATATTTTGTGACAAAATAAAAATGTTTCCACGCAGAAAGTTTCCAGTGGCCTATCGTCTAACACTGAAATAAAAAAAGTTGTATAAATTTTAAGTTTCAAAAATTTACTCAAATATTTCGAAAGCTTTTGGATTTTCTAAAATACTTTATGTAACGAAATTTGATTGATAATGTTATAAAAAGATTTGAGGTTTTAGTTTGTAGTATATACACCAAATCCCAAGTTTCTGGACTTTTACTAACTTGTTATACTTATTTTCCTCTAATTACCCCTATATTTCCCCCCAACACTTCAATCCCTTCAATGGAATCATCCCAAGATATAACCTAGTTGTATGTCATTATACTACATACATGTACCAAGTTTCAAGTGAAGTTTGATTCTATTATATAATGTTATTTAATAATGTAGGGTGAAAAATGTTACAAAGAAAATTGAGGCCCTGGCTTCTACTATATAAACCAAATTCCAAGTTTTTGAACTCTTACCAACTTAAAATACTTATTTTTCCCTATTTACCCCTTAGCACTTTACCGGTGTAAGCTCAAAATATAATGTAGTTTCAGATGTTGTTATAATACATACGTAGAAGTCAATATCAGAAACCCTTCGGGAAAAACGTGCGCAAAAAAAATATAGACCTACAGAACTTATTTTGATACTATAAACCTATTTCTGCAATAAAATACGATTACTATACTTCCACTCCGCTACATACTCTCGCATTGCAAAAAAGGGTTTTTTTTACAATAGCGTCTCTTACATTATGTTAATTATTTTAATGTGTTTTTCTTGATACCTGTATAATCTTATACACACTCTAATTCGCTCTACTAAGAAATGAGCTTTTACGTGCCTTTTTAAATTGTTTTTTTAATCTGAACTGGCCGCATATTTACAAGCTCTATGCCATTTGAGTCACGGGGGTAACCGAATTTGCGTAGCTTTTAGTTGCAGAAAAATGTTTATATATTCTTCTCTAGAATGGTCCAGAAAATGAACATATTAATATAGATTTTTGTCGCAGTAATGAATTTGACTAGTTCTAACATCAGTTGCTGATTATTGTCACGGGTAGTAGTTTATGCTGTCATTGAATACAAGCAGCCGGTGCAGAGAGCAATGGTCGCGATAATCGCGTAGTATTCATTTGAAGATCTAAAAATTTGGAACAATGTTTTGTTTGCAAAATTTTGAGGTAGGTCAAGGTCGTCCATTGAAAGTCAGTAGGTGGTATCCAGGAAAGGAGAGCAGTATTAGAGCCATTCTCTCAATTTATTTTCAATTGCAAAAACAATGCAAATGTTCCTTGCCCTTCTCGGATACCACCCACTGATAACCAGAGATACTCTAAAGTATAATGAAAATATATGAAGGACAATAACATTTGACATGTAGCTAATAAAATGCCAATGGACAAACCTACAATAAGTTTAGTGAAAATAGACAGGGTGGTAACCTTGAAGAAATAATTAATTAAGAAAATTACGAAGGAAACTAATATTAAGAGTTATAGTAGCAATATTGTCAAGGAGGAAGACTTGATTTATTTTTAGTGAACAGAAAAATATACAGAATGGTTACTCAAAGGAAAATACGGCGATGTACAAAGATATGGAAACTGTAAGATATTATAGTGTTTTTAAGTTCGAACAAACCTTACAGAGATTTACATAAATATCATATATTTACACTAACCGACAAATTCTAACTTTTATTTTGTATCGTTAATCAAAACCACTTATTTGCATTGTTTTCGTCCCAGCTACGTCTAACATAGTCCCAAAAAAATTCGTTGGTTCAAAAAAATGTAATAACTGACCTAACTCACATATTATGGTATAATATTAATAAAAAAAGCAGTTAATTGAATCATGCGAAAAATATTTGCCATTTTGATATAAATTTTAAATACATGTTATAAAATACATATTTAATTAATGTATAAGCTCTTTAATCAGAAATTTAATTATTCTTCTTGCGCTTCCTAGCCTGTCTCTTATAAGTTACTTCTGGAGCATATTCAACAGTAGTCTGCTAACATCACAGAAGTCCACTTGCCCTGATATCTTTTTTCCATATTTTGAATATCATGGTGGAATCTCTCTCCATGCTCATCATTTAATGCTTCACAATTTTCTGCTAAATTGTCTATATGTGAATGTAGAAAGTGGACTCTTAATGACATATTGCATCCTAATTTCTGGTAGCAAGAAAGAAGGTTCCCAACAAGGTCTCTATAGTTTTCTGCTCTTTTGTTACCGAAAAAGTGTTTTGCTACCATTTTAAAGGAATTCCAAGCAGCTTTATCATTACCTTCTAGAATCTTGTTAAATTCAGCATCCTTGAAAAAGTTCTTGATTTGAGGACCCATAAAAATTAATTTTGGCATCACTAAGCCTGGAAAATTTTTGTTTTAAATAACTGAAAGCACGTCCTTCTTTGTCCATAGCTATTACCAAGTTTTTCATAAGCCCCAGGTTTATTTGAAGTAGTGGCAGTATTACCTTTTGAGAATCAACTAATGGAATATCAGTAACATTTTTTGCTCCTGGTTCAAAACTCAGTCTTGGCGGCCAAATTTTTCTTTTGTAATGTTGTAATCGCGCTCGACTGTCCCACTCACAAAGAGAACAGCAATATTTGGTATGCCCAAGTAAGATAGCTATCACTTTTAAGCCTCCACAAATCTGCCACACACTTGTTATATTCTATAATTTGTAGCACTACATTCATGTTACTGTAATTTTCCTTCATGTGGACAGCATGGGCGATTGGAGTTGATGGCAATTTATTTGTATTGTGGAGTAGCACAGCTTTTAGATTAAGTTTCCAGGCGTCAATAAAAAGTTTCCAGTCACTAGGATCATTGGGAATGTGTAAAGCACTCATTAAATCGTCAATGTCCTTGCAGGCAACCAAATCATTTTCCATTTAGAAAACAGGTATAAAATCTTTTTGACGACTTCGGTACATGGAAACTTTAACATTTTCTTGTAATAAATTCCATTGATGTAATGGAGATGCCAAAAGCTCCACTTTCGCCTTGGACAGATCAAGGTCTATTATAAGATCACCTAATTCGCGTTGTTTAATTTTATGTGCGGACACTTCGGCAGAAAAATCGGGACTTGTGATGTTGATGGCTGGACTAAGTCGTCATCTACATTATCATCCGATTGTTCTTCAGAATCAAGACTGTATTCTTGAGGTGGAATGGGAATAGGCAGTTCATCACAAATATAACCTCGGAATGAATATTAGTTTTAGTGACAAATAAAGAGGTAGGCAGTTAGCACGGTCAGTATAGTAAGTCTATTGTTCGTAGAATTCTAATTGTACCTCTTATTTGTGATAAACTACGGTTTATACCTGCGTTACATTTTATTATATGTATTGGGAAAACCAAAGCCAACTTAAACTTTTGCTTTTTATATTGTTATTTAGCATGACGAAGTTACTAAGAATTTGCTATTTTTACTCCCGATACATGTTGGCTGTCGGCTAGTGTTATCAGCGATGTTCGAATACAATTATTAAAAGGTTATTATTAGATATATATATATATATATATATATATATATATATATAGATTATTAGATAGAAATGAGGCGTTGCCGAGTGCGAATATCTATTTGACTAATGAAAATGATTGGCTATGTACTTAATCTCAGTGACACCATATAAAAGTGAATGGAGCCACATTCGAACATAATATTAATCAATTAACTGTTCGTGCAGTCGACCACACCCTACTCCAACTTCTTGTTTAAAATAATTTTCACTTTTAATTATGAAATTCATGAGTATATTAACAGGTGTTGAAATATTTTATACGTTAAATGAACTATTTCTAAAATGTTATGAATTTCATATTTTTTAAAGAACTGAATCAATATAATGTATTACCTCAATTATAAACCAAAACCAAACCAACCAAAATATTAGCTAGCAACTTTTACGCACTAATTTTTCTTTAAATCACACCTACTATAATTAACATTCTTTAGATATAAAGTACATGATGATATTGTGCCAGAACTTTACTCGATTAATTAAACTTAATATCTTTCTATTAGGTACCCGTTAATAAACATGGAGAAAACAGTACTTCTGAGATTACAATGTCAATATAATTTAATTTTATGTACCTTACACTTAACTTCCATTATTAACAACAGTTTGAAGTTAAAAACGATTAATATCGCAGTTGTGCATTCAGCATTAAAATGTGGTTGTTACCGATTATTTTCTTCTATTATTCATGTGTTCCGGAGTTCGGATTTTGATTATGTAAATTGACTCAGCTATTCACAGGAAAATGTTGTGGTTTTGATGATATCTAGCTTCTACGATCCGTATGATTTTTTAGTCAGTTTTATGAACTTTTTTCAAGGTCCTAAATACAATGCACCTTGCTTACGCAATCTTTTTTTGATGTATTGGACTGAATGGTTCCGCGAACGTTTCTTATTTTCTTCAGAGAGCACTTTTAAATTTCTAACAGCCGTATGCATAGTCGTTCGCCAGCGACTCGCTGAACGTTCGCCGTTCGCCAGATAAGAATTCCAATCATATACATATTAACTATATACTATGAGTTTCGTTCGTAACTTGACGCCAAGGAAAGCCTGTGTCTCTATCCTTTAAGAGGACTTTGGGTATGGTGCGCATGCCTTAGTGACGCGAGATTGTGACCGTTCAACTGAATATAGAAGGCAAATGGTCACAATCTAATCAGTGAAATTGGCCACATGGCCACTGACCTATTACAAAAGCGCGATGTGTCGTCGGAGCGTGCGCGTTGGATCCAAAGTCCTCCATAGAGATGGAAAACTATCTCCTTCTCTAGCCTCAATTCCGTACATAGTAGCTTATAGCGTGTTACCAGTATATAGTTATACGTATATGATTCCAATGCATAGTCGGTTGCCCACAACATCACGCATGCGCATTTAAAGAAGTTTTGGCGAAGCGGTGGCGATGCGCTGGAGATGGTCAGTTGCATCTCCCAGAGAGATGTATACATTCAAGCAAGAAATAAGCAAATTTAATTTGTTTTCGAGAATATACTATTATTATTATGCAATGCAAATTATGCTCCGTTGGTTCGCCAGCGAATCGCCCAGAAAAAGTTTAGCGAGTCGCTGGCGATCGACTATGCATACGGCTGTTACTATTCATTTGATCAGATGGAGACGGAGAATTTTTCAAATTTCTGTCACATTCTACTTCAATAAGAGCCGGTTTATCAATAGGCCACTATACTGAGTGTAGTCCACGCGTCGATAGCCTTACTTCTGCTATCGACGCGTCCCCAGCTAGCACACTGACGTCAATTTGCGGTCATTTATTTGTCATAATATGCGTCATAATACTCAATATAATGACGTTCAATTTACGTCTAAATGGCGGTCTAATGTCATCCTAATGACGTCATATCCTGATGCCACATTCACGTTCAATATGACCTTTATTTGACGAATATGGCCCCAAATAAAAACCCTGTCCATACATCAGTTTGACGTACGATGAAGGTTCAATGCTGACGTCAATATAATGTTTAGTATTACCTTGATTTGACGAACACGGGAAAAAATAAAAATCATTTCTCACTTGAAAATATTATTTAATCTTTCAGTTTTTATATTTATTACATTCAATGGCTACTATGATTTTTCCAATGTTATTAGGTTACCAGATTTACACAGAAATGTGCCATTTTAGTTTCCAAAGCCCACTAATCTATTATCTATTAGCCGCATGTTTCTAAAAGTTTGGTTGCATTGTATTTTGGCTGAAATCTCAAATATTTCTGGGCGGATTTTCAAAATTTTGGTATCATTAGATTCGTATGAAAATGAGGGATTTAAAAATGTTGGTGAACGATTAAATTCCCATTTAAAAATACCGAGTTAGTGGGTAAAAATCACATTTAAAAATTTTAAACGCCTCTAGAGAATTAAGTAATGCAATCATATTGCTCTTTTTATTTTTATAGTAACGTAGCACACAAACTAAAATATATTTTGGGCACCACAGCACTCTGGATTCAGAAATAGATTTTTTAATAACATTTTTAACGTTTATCAAAAAGTGACCAAAATGGATGTATTCTATTCAAAATTTCCTCTAGATTCCAAAAATGTAAAAATATATAGGGTGTTCCATTTAAAAATCGAAAGTTGTGGGCATTTCCGGCAAACCGGGTGTGCATCAAACTTGATTTTTTATTGAGAAGATGGCATTTTAGTCGTGTAATAAGGCCTCCAAATTTCAATTTTCTATTCCAAATATTTTAGGAAATATCGGGGCGAGCGCAATTCGTGACTCACCCGGTATACATATATAATAGGTATGTTAAGGTTGAGGGAAATATAAGACAGCGGTCAATTACCGGTTGTTAGACCTATTTCCAATAAGGTGGCGATAACTGCAGTTGTGGTAGAGACGTCATAACAACGTTCTGTCTACGACGTCTCTACGACGTTCTAACATGTGATGTAACTTTGATGTCGTTTTTAAATCCAGTGCATGACGTCAAAAAATGACTAAAAAATGACGTCACAACAACGTTCTGTCTACGACGTCTCTGCGACGTTTTAAAATGTGACGTAAATATGACATTATTTTTAAATCCAGTGTATGACGTCAGAAATTATCAGTCAATTATGACATATTTTTAAGATCAGATATATTTATGACTCAAGAATGACGTCACAACAACGTTCTGTCAACGACGTCTCTGCCAGGTACTAAAATATGACGTAATTTTGACGCCATTTATTTGGCAAATGACGTCTTAGACCGATAAGGACCTCAAACTGACATCTGATGACGGCAAATTGACGTCAGTGTGCTGGCTGGGTCTACAACACTCAATTGGAAAGTGACCCTACTGCATTATTAAACTGTGATTTAACCATAGGATAACTTTATCCTCGCATTGATAAAGCGGCCCTAAACACTGGTTTTGAAATAGCAAAAACAACTGACTAAGGAATCACTACTTCCACATCCAGATTTCCCATCCTTAAATGAATACATCTTGATATGTATTTGTACTCCAGTATGTGGAAATAAACGCTCATAGAATTTTATTAACATAATATTTGAAATCATCTGCCCCGAGGTGGTAATGAGTGTGGCTGACGTCCAAAAATTTTCTCAGAAACATTGTTCTCGTATACACAATAAATTACAATTTTATTTTGATGACTTTTTTAACAGCAGCGGAGAGGTTAAAAAGTTATAAACCTTAGCTTCTAGTGTATACAAAATCCGAAATTCTGGTCTCTTACTAGCTTGCCTTACTTATTTTTCCCTATTTACCCCAACAGAATGACCTCAAAATAATATCTAGTTCTAGATGTCGCATGTCGTTATAATACATATATTTTTACCAGATTTCAATTAAATGTCTCAAATTTATTTTGTTAATCTCTTTAGAAATATAATGGGGGTAGTGGCGAGCGATGTTAGAGGTTAAAAGAGTGGAGGCCTTGACTTCTACTTATACACCAAATCCCAAATTTCTGAACTCTTACCAGCTTGCTTTACTTATTTACCCCCAACCAACTGAATTATCTCAAAATATATTCTGTTCCTTATATTGTTATAATACACACATGTACCAAATCTGAAGTGAATATCTCAATTTTATTTCTTTAACTCCTTTAATAATGGAATGGGGGTGGTGGTGGGCAAGGAAGCTGTCAAGAAACATATGAGGCATTGGTTTCTACTATATACACCAAACTTCAAGTTCCTGAACCCCTACCAGCTTGCATAACTTTTTTCCCCAATTTACCCCCAAAATTTCACCGGAGGAAGTTCAAAATATAAATTAGTTTCAGATCTTGTTATAATACACACGTGTAACGTATTTTGAGTCAACACCTTAAACCGTTCCAGAGAAAACGTTCGCACAAAGAAAAGTATAGATAGACACACCTAGAGAGAGGCTGACCCACTTAAAATCGCATCACCCCTGTATACCTGTTAACCGATGTTTGATTTACTTCAAACTTTGGTGGTCGGAATATATGAATAAAGCGATTCTTTGAGCTTACTGGCATGTGATACATGTCAGTCGCTTGCGATTTGAAAGGGATTTGAATGGTCAATTTAAAAAAAAAGTATTAGCGAATGTTTAAGAAGAAAACTAGTAAGGTTCTCTTAATCAGCACCTTTAGAAACCCCTTTGTATAAGATTGCATCGTAGTGGTTTCAAAGGTGTTTGAGATAATGGCCGTCAAAAGGACAATTTTTTGAACTAAAACCAATTTTTATCTGTAAAACTGATTCTCAAGTCAAAAAACTATATTCTATCATTTTTTCCAGAGCAATGTAATGTACTAGTATGAAATGACTGCAACAAAATAATTATTTATTTAATAAGACAAAAATTCGAATTCGTACATACCTAACATATTTATAACGAAGAATCTTTAATAAAGATCGAAGTAAGCCATAAAAACAAAAGTTATTGCAAATGTCAATTTATTATTAGAAAGAAAATTATTTTTCGCTTTTTTTTATTGTTTCTTTTACTCATTTTGTTGTAAAATCAGTTCAGTCTAGTTTTTTAGTAGAATACATTATTTTGAACAAAAAATGAAGAATACATTTTTTTAATTTGAGACTTCGCTTTACAGATAAAAATTAGTCTTGGTTCAAAAAAATTGTATTTTTGACAGCCACTATAAACTATCCCAAGCACCTTTGAACTTACAACGATGCAGTCTGGCGCAAAGAGGTATCAAAGGTGCTGATTTAGAATCTCTTAACTACTAGTTTTTTCTAAAAAGATCGCTAATACATTTTCTTTGTATCTCATATTAATTACTAAGTTCCAGAAATCACCTTATCGATCTTTTCATTCCACCAAAGTTCGAAGTTAACTAAGCAACAATTAAAGGGTGTACAGGGGCGTTGCGATCTTAAGAGAGTCCACTGTATATAAAAAGAAATAAATTTTTGACATTTTTTAAAAGATATTTCCCCTCCACTACTACGGGAATGTGGAAGTAAAAGCAGTGAAATGACTATTTTTAACATTAACTTTAGAATATTTCTGTAGTGCTCCATCTAGAGATTTCATTTAAAATATTGAGGCTAAAAATAGGCCTCTAAAAGCCATCTTATACATACATATACACATTATTACATTAACTTAATTGATACAAGTGTGACTCGCGCGACACAAGAAAACGAAGAACAGAATTCTCGACTAGAAAGGTGTGCGGAAAGAGATACAAGGAAAACACGTACTTTAAACATTATTCAATCGCTGAGGAAACGTAAACAACATAGGTATGTTATTACATAATAATCAGAAGGAGGTTGTGAAATATAATTGGTATACGTCGCATTATCACAAAATTATAATTAATAATCAATTTCAGTCGTTACGAGCAAGTTAAATAATAGAGCGGGAGCTGGCTGCCAAAACCTGACCGATCGAGTAACAGGATGAAATGTTTTTTAAATGTTAGTACTCACAGCGACCATAAGAAAATTCATTGGATGTGTGCACAAGTTTGGTATGTGTCATCTTCGGAACATTTCTCGAACTGTAACTGTACCAGTGGAGTAACAGCTTGAAATTACTCTTAAAATGTAGTATTACAGAGGATAAAACCGCTGCCTAACGAATCACTACTTCCACATCCAGATTTGTCATCCAAGTCACTTTAAAGGAAACATCTTGACTAGATCTGCACTCTAGTATGTGAAAATTATTGGTCATACAATTTTAATAATATTCAGGACAGATGTCATAGAAAAGTTTGACGCGTTGGTTTCTACCATATACGGTAAAAATGAAGTTTCTAGTTTACCCTACTTATTTCCCTCTATTCACAAGCTACCACCTCCCACTCCTTTAATGGAATCATCTCAATCAGATGTCATTACAATACATACGTGTACTAACTTTCAAGTAAATATCCCAATTTTATATTATCAATCCTATTAATAATGGAGTGGAGGTGGTGGTGATATCTGAAGCCTTGCTGCTTTACTTCTTTCCACCTATCTACCCCCTATTTAACCCTCAACCCTTCAACAGAATCATCTCAAAATATAATCTAGTTCCAGATGTCATTATGATACATACGTGTACCAAATTTCAAGTCAGTATATCAATTTTATTTATCAATCCCTTTAATAATGGAGTAGGGGTGATGGGGGGTTGAAAAATATTACAAAAAAATCTGAGGCCTTGGCTTCTAGCACATGCACCGAATTTCAAGTTTCTGTATTCTTACCAGCTTGCTTTACTTATTTTGCCCTATTTACCCCTATTTAACCCATCAAAGGAATTATCTCAAAATATAATCAGTTCCAGATGTCGTTATAATACATATATATGTATACCAAATTTCAAGTGAGTATCTCAATTTTATTTTAACAACCCCTTTAATAATGGAGTAGGGGTGGGGGTTGAAAAATATTATAAGTAATCTGAGACCTTGGCTTCTAGTACATACACCGAATTTCAATTTATTATACTCTTACCAACTTCCTTTACTCATTTTCCTCTATTTACCCCTATTCAACCCCCAACCCTTCATCAGAATAATTCCAAAATATAATTTAATTCCTGATATCATTATAATATATACGTGTACCAAATTTCTCAATTTTATTTTATCAACCCCTTTAATAATGGAGTGGGAGTCAGAGGATGAAAAATATTATAAAAAATTTTGAGGCTTTGACTTGTAGTACAAACATCAAATTTGAAGTTTCTGTACTCCTACCAGCTTGCTCTACATATTTCCCCCTATTTACCCCCCAACCCTTCACCGGATATCTTCAAAAACCGTTCCGGAGAAAACGTGCAGACCAAAGAAGTTACAGACAGACCGACAGACAGATAGACAGAAAAATTATTTTCGCTGAAATTTAAAATATCGACGTTTCATGACATTCTAAACCTATTTCAAGAAAAAAAAAAATGAAATTTCTTTTACGATTACTATACTTCCAATCCACTACTTGGATGTGGAAGTAAAAATATATATTTGGGTGCCTAGTGAAATCGTGTGCTAATGCCTTGGTACCCAACTTTTTTTAAATCTGTTTTTTGTGCATTGCTGTACCTATTCAGTAACAATTTCAAACTATAATCAAATTATATTACTAACATTGTTCTATTAGAAAAAAACATGAGTGCCACGTCTATGCCAGTGCCAAATACCTGATGGCGTACAACTTTCTATTTCTCAAAGTCTTATGCTATTACTAATACAGCATATTGTAGAAGTATTTAGGGATTAACAAATAATCATCCAATAAACAATCATAATGATTTTAAATAAATAATTTTCATTTGTTTTATATTTTACAAAGTAAAAATATATAACACAATAAAAATGTTCTCATACCTACTACAATGAAATTAATAGAAATTTACATTACTATCTGCAAAGCTGTTCTTCACAGGTATCCTGTCTCCTCACAAAAAACATCCCCAACCCCCTAAACCCTGTATCCCTCCCCCAATTATCGTCTGATCACAACCCCGTCCACTTTTCCCTCTCAGACAAACGTAACGATGAAAATTCGAGGCATATAAATAACTACAAAAACACAAAATGGAATGAGTTTAGGGCCCTAATAAACGATCATCTACAAATAAATAATAATATAAATTCTCCGGTTGAAATCGATGAGCATTACACAAATTATAATAAATACCAGAAATAAAACTACCCGGAAAATTAAATCTAAACCACGTACTGAAATTATTCCGGACGATATCCAGAGGCTCATAACATTTGAAAACAGGTTGAGGGGCAGGTGGCAAAAAAGTAGACGAGATATAGACCGTGCTAGGATGATTGACGTCAAAGAAACAATCAAAAACAGACTAACAAAATTCAGGGAAGACGCTTGGAATGATAAGATCCAAGTATTGACAACTCGTGACAATTCACTCTGGCGTATATCTCGTCTACTTAAAAAACTCTACCCGCTACTTAACAGACGAGGCAAATTATCAATAAATAACAATATCTTAATGTATAAAGTTATATTTCGGCCAATTTTGACTATTGCCTGTATGGCTTGGAACATTATCTCAAAAACACAATGCCAACGATTACAAACAACACAAAATAAACTTTTACGCCTTTTTACAAATTCTGCCAAAATGAACCAAAATCTATACGCCGGAGAAATTATGCGTATACAGCAATTGTACATATTTTATATCTCATTATTTAAAAAAGGTTTTTTTTTCTTTTATATTTTCCTGTATATTTTATTAATTACACACCTCTGAAAAAAAAATGTTTAAAATTAAAATTATTTAAATCCTCTCTCGGGGAACGTATCAAAGTAAATGCACATGCTGTGTGAAGTGTATTAATATCAAATCAGCTCAATAATAAATTCCCAATTAAAGTCCCCCGATCTAGCAACGACCCATTATATATTTGCGTACATAATGTATTAAATATGTAAATGATCTATATTGTACACTAAGATAGCTTAAGGAATGAATTATACATAGATAAAGAAAATAAAAACAATTAAAATGAAAATGGAATGGTATCCTGCCAGCAGATAAGTTTTGGAAACGACCATTTAGGCATTGTAAATAGCATTGTCCCATACTTTCCTTTGCATGTCTATACTTGATCTATGCTACTGAGAGAGATCTAATATTAGAAACAGTTACAAGAAGATGGTGCCCAGTCCGGCTGCCAACATGAAACAGCTCAGTTATTAGACCATATTCTGTTAGAGCGTCTTATAATTTTTGGAGTATTGTTTAATGAAGTATAATGAAATTAATAATGATAATGAGGATTATTATGACGATAATGATGAGGATAATGATGACGATGATTTAATGATAATAATGATGATGTTTGATATAGTATACACGAACTCAATTGGGACAGCATAAAATCGTAATAAAGTCGATATCTGCTTTAGTTGACAAATCAAACTCTAGGCATCTAATCCCGCCTGCATTTCTACGTGGCAGGCGATCAATTTCACGTGGACTGTAGACGAGAAGTGGTGAATATTCAAGTGTTCGTTTATGTTATCCCAACTGAGATCGTATATACTATAACAAAGGTTTATATGTATGATTCTAAATATGTCAGTTTTTATTAATTTCGTTGTAGTATGCATGAGAAAATTTTTATTGTATTATGTATTTATACCCTGTAAAATATCCAAATAAATCAAAATCATTTACTTGAAATCATTATGATCGTTTATTGGATGATTATTTGTTTCTTTAAATACTTCTTTAATACGTTGCATTAGTAAGAGCATAAGACTTTGAGAGATAGAAAGTTATGTTGAAGCTGCTACTCGATAGGTACAGCAATACACCAACAAAAATTTTTGGGTGCAAAGGTATTGGCACAAAATTTATCTAGGTACCCAAATATACATTTTTTTCCTCATTTGAAGTTTAAGAGTAATTTTAAGCTGTTAATTCATTTCGAAAAATATTCCGAAGAGGACACACCAAAGTTGTGCACAAATGATTTTTCTTATGGTACTAACATTTCATCTTGTTAGATGATCGACCAGGTTTCTTGCAGCCAGCTCTTGGAGTATAACTAACAACGAATGATTTATACGAAGAACAAGTTTTAACTGTTTTAACAGGCTTCCTTTACGGCACACCAAGGTCTGGGAACTGATTACGGGTAGACAGTTTATCCCTTTATCCATTTTAAATAACAATATAAGACTTGGATAATGTTAAAAAAGGTTTTTTTTTTTGCCCGTTCATAGTAAAGTGTGGAAGCCACCTTTATTTACTAATTTTGCCGTGCTAAATACGAATCTGTCATCCAAATTGGCTAAAAGCATCGGGAAGGGAGTAAAAAACAGCTCTTATTTGGTGGTGGCATTGAAATTCAGATTAGAACTTACTACAAGAAGTGTGTAGGAAATTCTTTCAAAATGCTTGGTTTCGTTAGGTAAGTAGAAAAATAAGCAAATATTCTAAATTCAACCCCCTCCCCTCCCCCTCGTTTCCCTAACACTGCACCACCCACAAGAAAAGTAAGTTACAGTATCTAAAAAACGGTTACTTATTTATTTAAAAAAACAAAACTCCTTGTTAAATGGCTAGTATCAAGTTATGATATAAAATCATTACTTCTGAATAATCTTACACCCATCCTCACCAATTAAGGTGGTGGATTTTATCTTAGAGTTTTTATTGGTATTAATTGCAAGTGAAATTCCTAACCACCCAACCTCTTATAGTTCTAATTTTAGGGCAAGTTCTAATATCAATTCCGATGTCACTCTCAAATAAGGGTTGTTTTTTAATGTTTTTCCGAGATTTTTCGCCAAAGCAGGTGACGGATTTGTTTTCAGCACCCCAATTAGTAAAAAAAGATTGCCTCTACACTTTACCACGGGTGGGCCAAAAAAGCCCTTTATTTAACAATGTCCTTTGAAATTTACAACTTTTGGCAGTATTTGAGTTTTGATGTCTGTGCGATAGTTAAATGTTACCTAATAATGTGTGTAACCGTTTTCTTAAACACGGTTCGATGTTGTCATGTTTTCGTGACCATATCGTTTGTAATATCTAAAGATATTTGTACAGGGACACAGTAGAAAAAATATTACCGATGTGTTAGCACCAAGCATGTATTATTGCCTATTCTTACAAGCAACTGCGATTATGAATAGTGTGGTGTTATATCATCAACAACAATCATGTCAATATATGAGGTATTTAAGGCATTGCATTATTTCTGTGTATTAATGCATGTTAAATTAAAATGAAAATATGCAAATGCTCTTACTGCATTTGAGTGAAAGGACTTTTTAAATGTGTACATACCCCTTTAGTGCAGCTAATTAGGAGGAAAAGGAAGCACACAATATGATTTTAATATTGATTTACTGAATATTACGATAAATTACAGTTTCAATTCTAATGAATTCTGTGAAATACATTACATACCATTGAACAAAATAATTAACTATTTTTTAATTGACTTATTTAACGCCGGCCTATTTCCGCTACTGAAGCCAATCACCGAGCTACTCTTAACCTGGAGATTTTGCCCAACCTCCTCTCTTAAGGAGTAGGAACTTTTTACTTGCCTAACATTTGGCGCTGGTATACAAGTCATTAGAAAGCAAGTGTACGCTATATTTTTATAGAGTGTCACCCGTCCAATAGACCAGATAAGGGTTAAACAACAAAATAAGTCGTTACAGCAAACTGATAGTGGAATATTGTAGAACATATCATAACCAAGGAAGAAAAAATAGTCCGAACCACCGCCGATTTTCTGGGGTGAGATGGGGTGGATTTTTAGGGGTGAGAAACGGTTTTTTACGATTTCTGGCTAAGCCACGCATTCTATGGAATAAAGTTAAATATAAAAGTTGTAGGTAATAAAGAGATCTACAACTTTATCTTGACCTCAGAATATTTCGAGAAATACTCAAAAAACTGTTTTATCGGTTTATTATTATTTTCTTCTACAAAAATTATTCGATTTAGCTGTAACTTGGTGAAAGTATACCTTATTGTGTCCCACATAAGCACTATTTTTGTGGACCAAAATATTCAACGGTTGTTGTTTAATTCAATTTATAAAAAAGTGAAATTTTCAACTGCGATTCATCATAAAAGTACTTATCTGACAGAGTTCGGCCAAGGCTCGTTTTTTGTTTTTACTTTTACTTTCAATAAATAAAAAAACAATATATAGTGCAATGGAGGAAATTGCCCGAAAATCGAAAAATCCGAAAAAATGACTTTCTCGTTGTATGTTTTATAATATCGGCCTACAAAAAATAATAGTGATCTGTAGTCGGGACCTGACATAGCAGCCCCTATGTAACTTGATGTGCTAAACACGAATCCGATGTCCGTTTAGCTCCATCGCCAACCAATTTTTTGTAAATCGAGGAAATAACCTAGAGAAATTAGATCTCTTATACTATTTTCACGATTGACAAAAAATTGGTGGGTCACGGAGTTAAACTGGCATCGGATTCGTATTCAGCATGTCGAAATACATAGGGATTACTATGTCAGGTTTCGACTACAGATCACTTTAATTTTTTGTGGGCCGGTATTATAAAACATACAACGAAGAAAGTAATTTTTTCAGACTTTTCGATTTTCCGGCAATTTTCTCCATTGCACTATATATTGTTTTTATTTATTGAAAGCAAAAGTAAAAACAAAAAAAAGGAGCCTTGTCCGAACTCTGTTGGATAAGTACATTTGTGAGAAATCGCAGTTGAAAATTTCACTTATTTTTTTTTAATAAATTGAATTAAACAACAACCGTTGAATATGTTAATCCACAAAAAATAGAGCATGTGGGACACCATGAGGTATACTTTCACCAAGTTTGAGCTAAGTCGAATTAGTTTTGTAGAAGAAACAATAAAAAACATTAAGCGGTTTTTGGCGTATTTCTTGAAAAATATAGAGGTTAGGATAAAAATGCTCTTCACAAAAGTTGTAGATCTCTTGATTACCTACAACTTTTATATTGAACTTGTTTCGACAGAATGCGTAGTTTAGTCAGAAATTGCAAAATCCATTCTTGACCCCTAAAAATTTACCCCATCTTACCCCAGAAAATCACAGGCGGTTCGGACTATTTTTTCTTCTTTAGTTGTGATATGTTCTAAAATATTCTGCTATCAGTTTGCTGTAGCGACTTTTTTTTTATTCTAACACTTATCAAGCCTTTCCTACAAGTACTAAGTGAGTTGCTTAAGTAATTCAGTGATATTGACTAATTATAGACCTATTTACTATTTGATATTATTTAAAAGATTTCTTGTTACACATCAATTATCCCCTACACAGTATGATTCGTCACTTATTAAGTATAAAAATCTGGAATGACTTTGTCGGAATATTTAGTCGAGGAACTGACGTCAATTCTTTTCAAATCTAATATGTCGCGTAGTTTGTAAATCGAACCAGGAGCTATATTTTGAAACCAGATTTATACAGTTTCTAAATGGCCACTGTGAGTTGAGCTACCCCTCCTCCCCTATTCTCTCGGCGGCGGCAGCTTATTATCCAGTAGCTGGCGTGAACCAAAGAATTTATATAAATAGAAGCAGAGATAAAGCATAAAAGTCATACGATACTGTTGCCAAGCCAACATGTCCAAAATACCTTTTTCTCGCCATTTCTTTCTAAGATACAACATTGCCCTTAACGCTATCTCTGTTGCGGCCTGTTCAAGGCTGTGGCATATGAGTGTAGCATAGACATATGTCTAAATCTAGTTATTTAATAACAGCTGTTCATGTTTGACGTTTGACTCAACTAACCTTTAAATTATTTTCATGATGAGTGCAAATATTTCTGTACAAAAATATATAAGTATTGTAAACGATTGTTTAATTCCCTTGCCCCTTAACATTCCTTGCGGATGCTCAAACTCACAGTCCAATTTGTGGCCGGATAGAATTCCATTTTACTAGACAATCCACTACTTGTAGCCTTGTAGGAATTAAGAACAGTTGATAAGTAGTTTTATTTTTATCACAGGAGGTATATTATTTTTTTTAAATAAAAAAATCTAGGTCAATTTGTCAAAATATAAATGAACTGCCACATGATTTCCTGTAAATTAGTTAGGTACTTCTTTCCTGATTCGTAAGGGATGCAAAAAAATTTCTGAATCGGCTTATTAAATGAAACAACCTCTACTTAATTTGACTCTAGTACACATCTTTTTCCGAATCCACGGCCCCTTAAAATTAATTATATTGCTGTAGTTTGACGGTAAATAAAAGTGTTAATTTTATGAAAATAAATGTAAGTATACAGCTCAAAATGGGCTGATGACCGACACATTTTGTCTTTAAACTGTCATCGTATTAGAGAAACAGCATATAAACGTTATTTGAGGCAATTTTAAGTCATATTTTGTCTCCTCAGCACTTGAAAATAGTTTATTTACAGATCAATACGCTTCACAAATTGGGCGTTTAAGGTTATATTTACATTTATTTGTCGTGTCAAAATGACGGTGGCTGCAACAAAGATGGGGCTATAGTAATTTTGGTCATAAAGAAAGAGATGATTATAAAATGTAATGTCTGAACTATGTTGTCAACACACTTATAAATGTGTATCTGCTACTATTTATATAAATTCTTTGGCGTGAACACTACAGTCTAAGGGCTGGGGTGTTACAAACGATACTGTATGCGCGCGCGTCATCATCACCCATGTAGATGGAATCCGAGAACGGCAAGGAACAAGCGCCGTTTTTGCAATTTACTTTCAATTGATAAAACGGCGCAAATGTTCTCCTTGCCCTTCACGCATATCGTCCACTGACTTTGAATGGACGACTTTGGTCTACCTCAAAATTTTGCAAACAAAACACCATGGCTCAAAACTATTTTTAAATATACAATAAACTTTCATCAATACGCCTCCTACTGCGCGCGCATACAAGATCGTTTGTAACACCGCAGCCCCTAGACTCTAGTGGCGTAAACTTCTAGACGTTATTCACGTCAAAAGGGTACAACTAATTTTCGGATACGTTGAGTATGCATGTTGCTGAAATTAATTGGTACTGAGACCAGTACAAATGCGTTAATATGTGAGCCTCGGCTCGACTACAAACAAGAACCGAGCGCCAAACATGTCTAGAAAATATAGTCTGTGTCACCGTTTATGGCGTGTGTACGGCTTGAGCTAGGCCTTGCTTTACGATTTGTTCTCACTCATACACATATCAAGTAGTAAGCTATTCTAAACCTACGAACGACTTTCCACTCATAAAACTTCTACAATTATACGTTCATCTCTTTCATTCTTCCATGCGGTTAAACTCGATAATGGGCCAACGTTTGTACCCACTCAGTTAGCATAGCAGTGCGATTGGTGATCGGACACTGTTCCCCCTTCGCTTCCAATCATTTTAGATCGTACGCTTATCATAATGCACACGTCATAAACGCTGAGACAGACTTTACCATTTAAGGTAATACAACGCATTGAACACCTATTGTTCGAAGAAATTATACCAATTAACGCTTGCTTAAAGGCATTATTTCCATGCACTAATAGTAGATCGAGTGGGAGATGTATACAAAACAGTGTTACTACAGCCCTAAGAGCGGTAGCGCCATTTACTACCGTTTTCCGAAAATTAGATTGTATTTTGCCTTTCTCGATTTCTTAAATAAAATATGGGTAGCCACTGGAAGCAGCTGGAACCTTCCCACCCAATGTTAATGAACATTCTTTGATTTGGTTAATAATAGGGCTTGTTAACGCTGACCGTTGCCAAGCAGGTCTCCGTTCCATGGGTGCTATAATCTATAGTTAACGACACGCCGCAGGGGTATTTGCACCAAAAAGTTGGCCAAAATTATTTTTTTAATTAATATCATTTAAAAGTATTCTATTTCATTATGAAATACATAATATGGTTTGCATCTGTGTTGGTATATATTTAATACTAACGATTTACAAAAAACTATACAGGGTGTAATCAGTTTCATGTCATTAAAAAAACTGGTAATGGGGACCGACTAGACAAACAAAAAACCTTTATGACTTTTCCCTCTAGGGGCACTTTGAAAAAAAGCTGACCTAGGTGAACTTTTTAAATTTTTTTTAATATGTAGAAAATAATTGAGAACCACTGCTTTTCTTGGTTAACGAAGTTGTTCCCAATTATTCAACTTTTAAATTGTCATAAAAAAGTGCAAGGGCCTTGGATCATCGACCGCCTTTGATGGACCGCCTCAACCGAACTGAAGCAATTATAAAGAGGTAAATAATTCGTTATCTTTTCCTGCACAACTGCAAGCAAATAATGGCCGTAGAAGTTTAAGCAGAGGTTTTCTTTACATGTGTGTCTTTTAATTTGGAACAAAATATTGGATTAATGTTTATAATTTAGAATATTTAAATGTGATTTATTAACGTTTATAACATAAATGAGTGTCCTTGGTTAAAAGCTTACCACGTAAGTAAATTATTCGAATTCTGCATCTGCATCAATACACAGTTCTCTACGTCGAATTAAGGACATACGTACTCCGTTCAACACTAAACAATAAACTATCAACTAACATTGTCAATAAAGAAAAATAAAAGAAAAACTTGGTCCAAAATCCAAAACGGAATACAAAAAGAAAATAAGTAAGTTGTGTCTGTACGTAATTAACGACTTGAACGGTAAAGTCAGTAAAATAAATCTTCTCTATAAATACACAGCGACCCGAAATTCAAAAATAACAAAAACAACGAACGGCGGGTTGGACGTGTGTACATAACGAAACACCCACAGAAACTAAAATATTGCACAAGGGAGAGTCAGAGTATAGTTTTCTTCAGATCAGATCTACTAAACACTCAGAAAACGTCGACGTCTTTCATCTTATTTACCGCACAACTAAAGACCGCCGACATTTTATAGCTATCTACACAAATATAGAGTATCATAGGCAGACACGCGCGACGATCTAAACCTACCTCAATATTCCAGCAGTTCTCAAAAGATTTTATTGAAAATTTGCGAAATTCTTGTTTATTTCTTTTCTCCAAAACTATGAGCTTTTGACCCCATGTTATATAAGGTATTTTTGTTTGTCTCGTCGTTCCCTACCACCAGTTTTTTTTTAATGACATGAAACTAATTACACCCTGTTTACACAGGAAGAAACATAATTATTGTTACTTTTAGAAATGGACGCGTCTTCTTCTTCATAGATCGCAAGCCTGTTAACAGCAACGTTGCAGTTGGATATCACATCTTATAATAAGGTAATTAGTAATGGCTATTTACTGGTGGGTTTAGATTTATGTAAAGTGTATGACGCTATCGATATTCTGCGTTGCTTTAATTGCAACGGTTTCAATCATTCAAAAAATGTCTGTAAAAAAGAATTGACTTGTCCTAACTGTAGTTTAAATCATGCTATGGATCAATGTAATTCTGTTAATCATAAGTGCATTAATTGTATCAATCTGAAAGAAAATAAGAAAGTTGACATAGACATAGATCATGCCGCCTGGGATCACGAAAAATGCCAGTCTTATAAAAACGCGGTTCACAAATTAAAAACTGACTTGGGATATCAATAGCAACTAATCGGCGATCCTTCAACAAATGAACTCACCGCTTCTACAATCAGCTCTTCATATCCAGTCATAGATGATAACAGTAATTTTTCCATTAATGATAGTCTATCAATCTACTATCAGAACGTACGAGGTTTAAATACGAAACTAAATTCTCTATATGATGCTCTTCTTGCGAGTTCCTATGATATACTTGCCTTCTCCGAAACCTGGTTGGATTCAAATATTCAGAATAATGAAATATTACACGATAATTATGTATTATTTAGATCAGACCGCGACAAGTTAGCTACCAACCGCAGCCGTGGCGGTGGAGTAATGTTAGCAGTACATTCATCCCTTAATGCGATAAATTTAAATTTAAAACACAGTAATTTTCGTGACTTGTCATTAATTGATATTGTAGGAGTAAAAATATTATTAGATCATTATCACTTCTATATTTTTACACTTTACATTCCTCCAAATATGCCATCTGACTTTTACAATTCTGTTTTTGATACTTTTTGTGCTCTTAACTTTATTTACAACTCACATATCTTAATTCTGGGTGATTTTAATCTGCCTAATTATTGTTCTGATCACTCTAATACTGCATCGCCTGCTACTCAAATAATTTTAAATTTTCAAGACTTTTTAAATTTAGAGCAGTTCAATACTATAAGGAACTCAAACAATAAGTTACTTGATCTTGTTTTATCTAACAGGAGCTGTAAGGTAGTACAAGCTCCTGATATTCTTCTTGGAGAGGACCTTCATCATCCCGCTATTCTTATTTATTATAATGTTCGTAGTATTGGAAATAATCGCTACAAAAACTATATATCTTATACTTACAACTTCAGAAAAGCAAATTTTCCCATGTTATATCAAATGTTCTCTGATGTTGATTGGAACATATTAACCGAATTCTCCGATGTTCACTCAGCTTGTGAAAAATTCTATGAAATATTAGAACCCATATTAAGCATCTGTGTTCCCATGAGACATATACCTAAACGTAGTTACCCTCCTTGGTTTAACAGTGAAATTATAAAGAATATAAAAGAAAAGCACAAAGTATGGCGGTTATATAAATCTAGCGATAATGAAGAACATCTCCAAAAGTTTAAACATTTAAGGCGTAAAATAAAATCCGATATGAAGACTGCACACAAAAATTACAGCGAATATGTACAAGAAAATATTGCACAGAATCCTTCTGAATTCTGGCGATATATTAATTTCAAAAGAAATACGTCAAATCTGCCAAAAAATTTCAAGTATAACGATGATATCATTTCGGATCCTAATATAATTAGTAACTCATTTGCTGAATATTTTCAACAATCTTATTCTACTGTAGAACAATGCAATGTCGATAACGAACATAATGACCTTCTTAATAACTCATGCCTAAATATTCGTAATCTTACAGAAGATGAGGTTTTCAAGGCACTAAAGATGTTAAAGCCAAAACTAACCAGTGGTCCTGATAATATTCCATCTTTCGTAGTTCGTGACTGTGCAGCAGTATTTGCCAAACCATTATGTATACTTTTCAATCTATCTCTTCATACTTCAACATTTCCACAATGTTGGAAACAGTCCAAAATCATACCCGTCTTTAAGAAAGGTGATAGAACTTTAATAACTAATTACCGGCCCATCGTAATTTTGAATAACTTTGCTAAAGTCCTCGAAATATTATTGTATGAACATATATTTTGCCATGTTAAACATCAAATATCTGAATTCCAACACGGCTTCTTTAAAGGCCGATCTACAGTTACCAACTTATTCTGTTTAACTGAGTATTTATCTGATGCAATTGATGATGGTAGTCAAGTTGACATAATCTATACAGATTTTTCTAAAGCTTTTGACAGACTTAACCATAGTATTCTTTTGCAAAAATTACACGTTTTCGGATTCTCAAATGACCTCATTAACTATTTTTCATCTTACCTAAACAATAGAACCCAATTTGTCTTATTCTGTGGCCATAGATCTGCCGAGGTTTTACCAACCTCAGGCGTCCCACAGGGATCTAATTTAGGTCCACTTTTGTTCATTATGTTTATTAACGACATTGTTACTGATGTCACCCTGAACTGTCTTCTATATGCTGATGATCTGAAATTATTCTGTAGAATTTCGAGCATCGACGACTGTTTGATTTTGCAACACAATGTAGACAAAATTAATGAGTGGTGTATAAGAAACAAATTATTCCTCAACTCGTCAAAATGTAATGTTCTATCAGTAACAACTAAACAGAATATCATAAAATATGATTATGCGCTAGAAAATAACGTACTCTCTAGACCTGAAACATTTACTGATTTAGGTGTAGTGTTTGATGAAAAGCTGTCATTTACCCATCATATTAATCAAGTTGTCAAAAAATCCTATAAATCTCTTGGATTTCTTATTAGGAATACTTTTAACTTCAATAACGCCTCCGGTCTCAAACTATTGTATTTTTCTATTGTGAGATCTAATTTGGAATATGCGTCAATTATTTGGTCACCATATTATAAGACACATATAGATAACTTAGAAAATATTCAACGCAGGTTTTTGAAGTATTCCACATTTAAAGTTGATGGAACATACCCGCCTATTGGTACTCCCCAATCTGAATTATTATCGAGGTTCTCATTAGTATCATTAGAAGATCGCCGTAAAGTCTCTTATCTAATTTTTCTTTATAGATTGATACATAATATCACCGACAGCACTTATATACTTAATATGCTTTCTTTTCATGCTCACAGAATTGCTTCACGTCAAACAGATTTGTTTAAACTAAACACGCCCAGGACAAACATAAAAAAATTTTCACCACTTCAAGGTATGTGTACTGCGTACAATGATATACACGGCCGCGTAGATATTTTCAACTGCAACGTTGCCTCTCTAAAATTATGCATCTTTAATAATAATTAACTCATTATTGTTCATTACTGTAACAATTGTACTTTATGTTCCTGAAATGTTCTTATAATTATTTTAATATTTTACCTACTTAATCGATCTGCTTGTACATTTATGCACATCTTTGTTTCTAATTGTATATTACTCTTTTCCTTTTTTTTTAAATTTTTTTGTAATCTTTTTTGTCCTATCCAGTAATTGGGTCTCTCGACCTGTTGGATAGCGTATGTAAAAATAAATAAATAAATAAATAAATAAACAACAGATCAGAAATGAGTAACAATATGTTAATAACATCAAGATTGCATGACCATCTGCTAATTTTTTTTCAGCTTCCAGAAACATAGATAAAGCTTTTAGAGGTGTTAATTGTTCCATATTTTTATGTTCTTTCAAGGAGTGTGAGAATGCATTTCTTTATTTACCAGCTCGTGCAGGATTTTATGATATTATTGATAACATTAGAAGAACCGGTTTCACCCCCAGCTCGTAATTTCATTTGAGTAGAAAAACCTATTTTTTTTTCAGCCTGTTTCGTTACGAATGATTTCAGTCTTTCTGCTCTTACTTCGCTCATTAGAATCACTAAATGACTTCACTGGGCGAGTCGACTGAAATTTACTTGACTGTATTACAATAATTATTCCTTGAAGACAATCGCGTTTTTTTTATTGGGTGACATTTTCCATCATCCCGTCTTATTTGTGATTTAACGTATTATGAAAGTTCATGTTTAATATCTTTGAGTTCGTTTTCGGAATCATCGTCTAAATTTAATTAAAAAAAATCAGCATAGTTCAGTTTCTCATTATTATCGTGATGCTGATGGCGCCACATAATGTCGTATAAATGTTGCCTAGATATAGTTTTGACTCCAGAAGCTCTTAGAAAGAATGTAAAAGATAATTTGAATTTTTAGTTTGTTTCGATTAGTAGTTGGCTTTTTAAAAATGGGGTGATACTAGGCATTCCGGACGAATCCGGACCTAATTCTTATTGCAACATTTAGAAACTTCTGATTTGTCATACCGGGTGTAACAGGATAATGGTATACCCCCACTTTCTCCTTCAGTTTTGAAGATAATTGACTGAAATTTAGGATAAACTACATACATAATAAGCGGCACTTTTTGACTTTAAATTGACTTTCTTTTCACTTCCGGTTTCGCCGGAAGTGATACTCACTTTCGATTTTTAAATAGAACACCCTATATATTATTGCATTTTTTAATTCTGCATAATTTTCTGAATCCAACGATGTCAAATAATTAACATTTCAAATATAAATTTTTCTTATAATATAATTTTTAGTTTTCACTAAAATTGTTTTTGGGGCAAAACTTAATTTTTTCAAATGGAACTATATCGGTACCGTGGTACCATTTATTAGTACTATTAATAAGGAGTTTATGCATATGTCGTATTAAAATGTGCGATAAATACAAACAAAATTACAGCTAAAAGAAAATAGGAAAATACAATTTTGTTCTAATTAAATCTTAAGAAGCAACTAAGGTAGCTTTGAAAACAATGAAATATTTATCTTGTCAAACATTTGTTAGTTTAACGGTGTTTTTGTTGTGTCTTTAAATTTAAAAAAAAATCTTATTAGTTGTGTTCATAATGCCGCAGATTTATACAAGAGATGGAAAAGTAGACATGTTAATTATTTATGGAAAAAGTAGGAAAAAAATGTAATTGCAGCTATGGACCTTTATAGCCGACAATATCGTGATAGACAATGCCCATCAAAAAATTATTTTAAACGTGTTGAAAACCAATTCCGAAGAGCCCAACAATGATCCCAAAGAAAACTGCATTATGACGAAGGAACGGAAATTAATATTTTGGCTCGAATAGAAGTTAATAAGATTGTTTCTTTAAGGCAAGTTGGGTTTGAATTGAACATTAGTAACCAAAAAGTAAGCCGAATTATGCACAAATACTACTATAAATCTTTTAAATACCAATTGCATCAGCATCTGTACGGAAGTGATTACGAACGTGGGATGGAATATTGCAATTGGATTTTGTATAATAACGTGCATCCAAACAATTATTTTTTGGGACTGATTATATTTTCGAACTAGTCAAGGTTTACAAATTTGGGATTATTTAATCGACAAAATACAAAATATTAGTCACAAGAAAATCAAAATTTATTACGGTAAGGTAAATTTCAAGTGCGATTCAGTTTCAAAGTTTGGATTTTAATAATCGGTAGTAGAATCCTCGGTCCAATAAAATTTGAAGGACCTCTGACTGGTGCCAGATACTTGAGATTCCTGGAAAATGAGATTGAGGATATCTTAGATAAGTTACTTTTAGATTTAGGACAGGGAATATATTTCGAACAAGATAGCGCTCCTCCCCATAATTCAAGGATAGTAATTGATTACCTTCAATGGAGTTCGGAGAAAACGTAATTTCGACGAATGGTCCAGTGAGATGGTCTCCAAGGTCACCTGATTTGACGCCATCATTTAAAAAGTATTGTCTATGCAACCGCCGTTACAACGCATGAAGACCTGGAGCTACGAGTAAGCGGAGCAATTAATAGCATAACGGCCCAGCAATTGGTGAACGTTCTTCGAGAAACAGCTATGCGAGTTCAGAAGTGCATTGACGTTAATGGACAGCATTTTGAACAACTGTTGTAATGCATTGTGTTAATTTTTTGTATTCCAAAACTACCTTATGTGTAACAAGATAATTAGAATAAAATTGTATTTTCTTATTTTCTTTTAACTGTAATTTTGTTTGTATTTATCACACATTTTAATACAATATACGAATAAATTCCTTATTAATAGTACTAATAAATGGTACCACGGTACCGATATGGTTCCAATTGAAAATATTGAGTTTTGCCCCAAAAACTATTTTGGTGAATTTTAGTTGTTCATAAATCAAGTAATTTAGTGTTTCTAAAGGGATTTCGATTTTTGTAGCATTACATGGGTCATTTAAAATAAATCGGAACCGTCATGATACACTTAAATGGAAAACTAAAAATTATACCACAAAAAAAATTGACGTTTGAAATGTCACTTATTTGGCATCGTTGAATTGAGAAAATTATGCAGAATTCAAAATTGCAATAATATGTATAGCGTGTTCCACTTAAAAATCGAAAGTTTGTGTCACTTCCGGCGAAACCGGAAGTAAAAAAAAATTAATTGTATGTCAAAAAGTGCCACTTATTATGTATGTAGCATGTCCTATATTTCAATGAATTATCTTCGAAACTATGGGAGAAAAGGGGGGCATACCATGATCCTGTTACACTCGGTATTGTGAGAATATAATTACCGGGACGAACCCTGAAGTATATTAAAACACTTCGAGTTCATTAGATTTTACGAACATAAAATTGACAATTAATACAATTTTTAATATGCTATTTAAAGAGAATACTTAATATACTATACACACCTGCCATTGTGAATAATCTATACTGCAATAAATCACTATTTGTAATAATATTATAAATAAACACTTAGAAAATATTGCTATAAGATTGCTATATTTGTTGCATTACGGATAAAGAGGTAAAACATTTGCTTTTTAAACTTTTAGCAAAGCAAATGTAATCAGTATAGTATAATATGTCGACCAGAGAGGAAGTGATTCCGGTGGCAGCAGCTTATGTCGTTTTAGTAAAACAAAGATGCAAACGAAATTTTGGGTGCGACCGTCGTTATTAGCTAGCTACAGATACCCTGGATGTGATCTTTTGAGGTCAGGATCGAAATGTCATAAATTGTATATGTGGTTGCCTAATAATCATTAAAATTCCGTCAAATCGACACTTGGTATTTCATAAATAATTTTTTTATAAGTAATTCAAACGAAGTTTTAAGGTGGGCAGTATTATAACAGAAGTCGGCCAAAGACAACTGACCTGTTTGTTTCTTTTTTAAGTGCACGATAAATTCGGAATAAATTTTTAAAATTGCCTTATTATCAGACGATACATTTGTAGCTATATTAGATAATCAGAGTTATTTAGGTACATTTAATTAGGTCGTTTTGATGCGTATTACAGTAATTATCTCATTTCTGTGTAAAAAATTGCATAAAATTGCTTTTGTACATTTTAATGTATGAAACTGATTTTTAACACAAATCGATGAGTCATCAGAATAATTGTAAAGAATATTTAGAATAAGTTCATCATGTAACTAGAAGATGGCGCCAATATCCTTATGAATGAAAAGGGGTAATGATTTTGATTTATGAATGAAATCAAAAGTGGCAAATTTAAATTTGTTAAATAAACTAAACAATGAAAGTATTATTAAATGGTCAACAGTTTGCAGCTGTATCCAAGCACTAAAATGGCACTATATTCCAAGTATACAATATATACAATAAATTCTGTTCATTTTTGTCAAAAATTAAGTGAATTTTCAATTAATGTAAATATATAAATTATGTTTGAACCCTGAATATGGTTCATGCCATTGGTGTTTTAATCAACTGTCCATAACTTTATCTCGTTTATGCTTCCACAGAAAAGAGTATCTCATATTTCATTGTGTGACTGCTTCACCGAGAGGAAACAACGTATAACCTAAACCCTGAAGTTACGGGTTCAATCAGCCAGTTTTGGCAAATTTTTATTGTGTAAGAATGATTAACTCAATATACTTACTCGGATATTGGTTATGTTCTTTTCTTAGATATGTGCAAAAGTATGTTAATTTTTTTGGAAAAAAGGATAATGATACACTATATCTAGAGGTCAGGCAAAGATTAGAGACCTAATAAGATAGGACAGGACAGTCTGACGGAAAAGACGAAATAGACGAAGACAGTTGTGCACTCCAATTTAAAGGGACGCGACATCCAGCGGAAGCGGTTTCGGGATTTGTCGGTTATGCATTAAACGAATTTGACCAAGCTTACTAAAAGATAGGTTGGCTCACCGAAATCGACAAGTGCTACGTCACTTGTAGACCTCGATGACAGCTGCGTGTGGCTGTTTTTTCCTCATTTTATAGAAAAAAGTTTCAAAATTATTCTTTCAATGTACAATTCTATCCTAACCAAATAGATACCTTACATATAAACATAGAAATACTTCGTGTGACATATATTACTAAGCAACCTGTTTTTTAGTGACCTTGGCTACTGACAGTCAGCTGTGTTCGGTCGTTCTATCAGGAGACAGTGTTGTCCAATTTTCATTATTGGCACGAAAACTCCAATTTAAATGTCGACGTCAATGGCGCTATTGCTAAAAGGTTTTCCGTTGGCTGTCCTATCTTGTTAATTCCTTAATCTTTGCCGAAAGTCCGGAGCTTCGAGCATGCGCATTACCTTGTAAATGTGTAATAAATTCTACAAATCGAGAAATTGTCGAAATTGAAGTATTTCGTGTTATTTTGTGAAAACAAGGCGGGGGGACACCGCCGCACCCCCCATTTCTTTATCAGCGACGATTATACTGCCTGCGGCGCTAATAATTATTATTATAATAATTAGATATCAGAATAAAAACCTACTAATCTAACCTAAAGAAATCACACGAAATAACGAAATTATTTTAAGCAGAATAAAAACCTCTAACCTAACGTAAAGAAATCATAGAAAAGAATTAGTGAAAAAATATATTAATCATTTCACAATTAAAGAAAAAAAAATCAGCGGACGTAGGAGTTTGAACCAGGGACCTTTCATGATTTTATCTACGCGCTAGCCACTAGGCTGACGTTGAACGCTAGAACAAGGAACGCTTCTCACACATACTACATTCAAGGACATATTTACAACTGTTAGGTAGAATAAAAATTAGATGATGCACAGTTGCCAAATTTAAATACATATTGTCTTTGCCATTTGCAATAATTAAAACTTTGATATGTTCCCACAATTTGGATAAAAGGTTCTTGCTGTTTAATTCGAAATTAATAATGTGGTTAACTATTTCATTTTAAAATTTAAACAATATCCCTATATGATATTAGTTGTACATGGCATACATTATGCACACCTACATTTTAGAATTTACCTAACCAGATACTACCTATTTTACGACTATTTATGTAATTGGGTATTATTTATAATTATAATTTGTAACATTTATTATATCTTATACTAAAGAAATTTTTGTACATGTGGCAATGTGGACAACATTCCGACAAATATTGAAACTTGCCAATAAAATAAAATAAGATACACACTGTGCCATCTAGGATTAACATAAGTACTAGCTTACGAGTTTTTGACATTTCGATCCTGTCCTTAAATGATCTAAAAAGGGACGACAGTGATCCTTTAAATTCGGAAATTCGATGTGGCGGGAGCTTTAAGGATAAGTAGTTCTGATTTTGAGTACTTGATAACAATGACTGGTCATAAGTTAATGAAGAAACACACGAAATCCTGGGATGCTATACCAGTTAGAGAGAAATTGGCCTTAACTTTAAAATTTATCGCAAGTGGTGATTCCTACCAAAGTCTGAGTTATTTATTCCGTGCTTTACAACAATGTTACAGGACGCTCTAACATTTTTAAATAGCAAAAGTTATCTAACATACTATGATCTTACGGACAACAGATGGATAACATTTTTTCTGTTACATAGCATGAAAATCTGCTATAAAACATTTACTATATCCCATTTTTCAATAGGATTCTGTAACATAATTTATAACTTCTGCAATATAGCATGTTTGCTACTAGTGTAAACGTACCTTAAGATAACGCCGAAAACAGATGCACGTGCACTGTGAACAGACGATCTAATTTCAATTACGCGGTAAATCGCCTATCAGCATGCCGGGGAGAAAAAGATACCAGCATTTTGTTTCCCATATATTCATCTACACAATACATGACTGCATTTTGTGTAAAGACCAACTTCACGAAATTGAATTTTGGACAGGTTTTTAATGTAAATACTCGTATGTGCACCGTTGTGGGACTCAGAACTTGCGTACCATGCCAGAATTAGGTTTTCAAAGCAAATTTAAAAAGTACAAAGGCATTTGCAATTTTAATTTGAACATAACCTAAAATAATGAGTTAAAAAAGTGCTGTAATCCTAAAGTTCTTTGGAGAACTATAGCTAGTCAGCTACTACTTGTATGTCTTGACATTTTCTATTTTGTTAGTCATATAAATTTATTTTCATTCTTACTGTCACCTAATCATTCTCTATATTTATTTCAATTTGGTCAAATAAAATATACAATTTTTTATCTAGCTTGAATTTTTCAACGAGTTCAGTCATGCTTTTTTCTTCTTGCAATAGACTCTTGGGTAAATTTTGTTCTTACAACATAATTTAATTATGCATATTGTGATAAATATAAATTGGTAAAAAATAGCCGTATTTATTTACGCTTTCAGTCTACTAAATAAAGGCGATATCGAATGATGTTTACTATGCGTGTAACACGAAAGGTACGTTCTCGCGCACGACAGCCGTATCCGGAGATATTCAGGAAACTTCAAATTGCGATACGCTATGTTAAATATGAATATGTAAACGCTTCCTCCATCACAGCATCAGATGTTTGCTGCCTCTAATTAGTAATGCTGGTAAGATAAGGTGTTCGAACAAGAGCTTCGAGAGCTATTGTTATATTGTACCTATTAGATTTAATCAAATACTACATTTAATTTTTTAAATTTTTCTTAACTTCTTTTTACGCTGAAAATTTTCAGTAACTGTAGAACCGCTTTAAAATTCATAATTTCTTAAAAAGTAATTTTCAATTAGGTACAATGGTTTATCAAATTTTATTAAAACAAATATATTGAGTTCTGAATTTTCAAAATCTATCAAGTAGAATCAGATATATCGATATTATTTAGAAGTAAACTATTATGAAAAACCGCTACCTGAGGAATCACTACTTCCACATCCAAATTTTCTTTCTTACTCTGTTTAACGGAAAACATCTTGACTATATTTGCACTCTAATATGTGGAAATAAATGGTCATAGAATTTTAATAATATTTGAGTCAGATGTTTCTAGCAGATGCGCCCAAAATGAAGTTTCTAGACACTTATTAGTTTGCTCTACTTATTTTCCCCAATTTACATCCCCCCACCCCTTAATGGAATCGTCTCAATCAAATGTGGAAATAAATGTTAATAACATTCTGCCATTGTAGAATTCTCGACCAAAGTTCAATTTTCACAGCAGAACTGTACGCATTAGATTGTGCAATTAGTATTATTGCGAAAGGAAATTTCGGAAATTCCGTAGTAGTATCTGACTCCCAAGCTGCATTATTGTCCATATCAAGTAAGCCAAAACAACTTAGTAATTTTATAACTTTCAACATCAAACATAAACTACGTATGCTGATGAACAAAGGTGTTTCCGTCACATTTATGGACCAAGGGACATTCAGGGATCGCTGGAAATGAAAGGACGGATCAATTATCAAAAGAGGATACAAAAAATTCCGAAATAAATAACATTATCTTAAACTCCGATATTAACAATTTGTTTAAAGCAAACATACTGGAGAAATGGCAAAATGTTTGGGCAATATATGTTAGATCTTCGAATAATCGCTATGCTCTTATTCATCGTTCCTTGCCTAATACAATTCCTCACATATTCGATTATCATGTACCAAGATATGTCTCTACCACTACAACTAGATTAAAACTAAACCACGGTACATTTCCGCCACATCTGTATAGATTAGGAGTCGTCGAGTCGCCGTGCTGCACATGTGATTATAATTCCATAGGTGATCTAAACCATCTATTTTTTGCTTGTGGTAACCATCGGCAAGCTATCACAAACTTAATTAACGAATTAAGGGGCTTAAATGTACAACTCCCTATTAACTTAACTCACTTACTGAGTGCTAACAACCCACATATTATGACTTCAATTATAAATTTTTTAAAACAAGCGAATTTGAAAGTATAAGAAAATATATTAAACATTTTTCTTCATTTTCTCTTAACTAATGTATTCTGTGGCAAAGAATTATTTCAGATGCCAAAAAAAAACATTCTGCCATGGTTTAAAATAGTTTTTAAACATTTGCCTACTAAAAAGAAAGGGTTCTCTCTTTCATCATTTTCACCCACAGATTTTCAAAAAATGTATGTAATCGTAGGTAAAACCAAAAATGCACACACCGCAAGTTCTATCCAATGAGTGCTATAAATAAGTCGTTACAGCAAACTGATAGCGGAATATTGTAGAACATATCATAACTAAGGAAGGAAAAATAGTCCGAACCACCACCGACTTTCTGGGGTGAAATGGGGTGGATATTTTGGGGTAAGAAGCGGTTTTTGGCGCTTTCTGGCTAGACTACGTATCTCATGGAAAAAAGTGAAACGTAACAGTTGTAGGTAATAAAGAGATCTACAATTTTTGTGGAAAGCAATTTTATCCTAACCTCAGAATATTTCGAGAAATACGCAATAAACCGTTTTCTCAGTTTCCTATTTTTTCCTGCTACAAAAATAATTCGATTTAGCTCAAACTTGGTGAAAGTATACCTTATAGTCAGAGGTCGGGATTTTATCTCGGTGAAGTATAAGTCAGGGTTGGCTCTGCTGCATGCCGCCGCGGAAAGATTTTTATGCAAGTATCATACAATTTATTTTAGCCTGTACTTTTTAAGCCTGTATTATTTAAAGTTAATATGGTCATTTTATTATAAAGACTCACTCGAAGAGGAGGTATTGGTGGATGCAACATTGAACTAACACACACACATGTATTTTTGACTACCTTAAAGTACCACACATATGTAATATTTCACGACCTATAACGAATATAAAAGTATACAGGGTGTAATCAGTTTCATATCATTTAAAAAAACTGGTAATGGGGACCGACTAGACAAACAAAAAACCTTTATGACGTTTCCCTCTATGGGCACTTTGAAAAAACTGATATAGGTCAACCTTTTTAATATTTTTTAATATTAATGTAGAAAATAATTGAGAACCACTGCTTTTCTTGGTCAATGAACTTGTAGTTCCCAATTATACAACTTTCAAATTGTCATAAAAAAGTGCAAAGGCCTTGGATCATCGACCGCCTTTGATGGACCGCCTCAACCGAACTGAGGCAATTATAAAGAGGTAAATAATTCGTTATATTTTCCTGCACAACTGCAAGCAAATAATGGCCGTAGAAGTTTAAACAGAGTATTTCTTTACATGTGTGTCTTTTAATTTGGAACAAAATATTGGATTAATGTTTATAATTTAGAATATTTAAATGTGATTTATTAAAGTTTGTAACATAAATGAGTGTCCTGGGTTAAAACCTTACCTAAGTAAATTATTAGAAATCTGCATCTGCATCAATACACAGTTCGGTACGTCGAATTAAGGACATGCGTACTCCGTTCAACACTAAACAATAAACTATCAACTAACGTTGTCAATAAAGAAAAATAAAAGAAAAACTTGGTCCAAAATCCAAAATGGAATACAAAAAGAACGAACAAGTAAGTTGTGTCTGTACGTAATCAAGAATTTAACGACTTGAACGGAAAATTCAATAAAATAAATCTTCAAAATAAATACATAGCGACCCGAAATTCAAAAATAACAAAAACAACGAACGGCGGGTTGGACGTGTGTACATAACGAAACACCCACAGAAACTAAAATATTGCACAAGGGAGAGTCAGAGTATAGTTTTCTTCAGATGAGATCTACTAAACACTCAGAAAACGTCGATGTCTTTCATCTTATTTACCGCACCGCTAAAGACCGCCGACATTTTATAGCTATCTACACAAATATTGAGTATCATAGGCAAAGACACGCGCGACGATCTAAACCTACCTCAATATTCCAGCAGTTCTCAAAAGATTTTATTGAAAATTTGCGAAATTTTTGTTTATTTTTTTCTCCAAAACTATGAGCTTTATACCCCATGTTATATAGGGTTTTTTTAATGACATGAAACTAATTACACCCTGTATTATTAATATTTGTTCTAAATGTTCTGAAGTTAACCTTCGCCGCCTGTCATTAAATCTTTATTTATAATGAGAAAAAGGCCGCTCAATGTCAACAGATGACATCAGTGCGTACTTAAAAATATGTGAAAGTCGCGCTATTGACGTCTGGTGTAGAAAAGTCTACTTCTTTGCCATCTAAAAGGTCTATTATAGATGACATCGTTACAAATCCGAGATTAGTTTTTAAAACACTTTGGATGTTTCAACCATCTCAGCGATTTCTCTAGGTAACTGAAAAATACATTGCCAGCATTGGTGGTATCATTCACACTAACAACCAGATGTATTTCTAATAAGCGCAGAAGAAATTTTTCGTCTAACATTATTACACTCCGTTGATAAATATTTTCTTCTAAGTGTCGTTTCCGACGGCACCTGAACATTGTTATATTTACCACTAACACATTTCCAAAAATTGTCTAAAACGTGGATTGTCTAGTATTGACCACGGTATGTTACATCCCACCATCACTTCCGTTAAATCTAAATTAAAACTACGTTAACTGTCACTACCAGTAAATCCACTAGTATTAATATGAATTTGTGAGGAAACATGTCTATTAAAATTTGTTTGAAATCTTCAAGAAATTGTTCTGGTGCAACTATTACAATAAAGATATGTTGGATGAAATTGCAGTTCTGGGAAATCGCGAATCCACAAGTCTATTGAAGCCTGAGAAGCACTAAACATTTTTGTGTACCGCCGACTCTGTATAATTATAATTTCACACTAGGTTTGTAAATACATATGTACATACATATGGCTATATTTATACTACGGTTTGTATAACTTCGAACTGGTGCCCTTTCCCTTCATTAAATGTTGATGTAAATGTCAATAATTGCTACAGTGTAGGTAAAAAAAAGCGATTTTGAAACGTTTCGTAATTTCGGCGGCGTCGTATAATTAAAGGAGATAGAATCGCATAAGTAAAAAACATAAAAGTACCTCCGTTACTGGAATTTAATGTTAACACTCGGTCGGGATCGAATGCCCCTAACACTACAAATATTAAAAATGTTTTTAGGTAATTGTCAGTACGTTTCACCAATGTAGTAGATTTTCGATAAAGGTAGGTTATACGTATTAATATTTTTAAATGAAATAAGATTCACTTTATTACATGATACACACGGTACATGGCAGTTTTATGCCATTAATCCTTAACTTTGTTTGTTACGTATGATTTAGTATTATATAAAAATGTTTTATTTTATTGGGAAAAATGTTTTATGTTGCTAGCAGTTAATTGGGTTTTCGTATTTAATTATTATGAAAATAAACGAAATAAATACGCCACACATTAAACAGAACAGGAAAGTGTGTGTCTCATTCAAAATCATCTTTTTGTTTGCTAGATATGCTTTTTATATGTTTCTGTATGAACTATTACTGTCTCTAAGTTAAATTTATTACCAAAAATACAATATAGCTGGCTAATGTTTGCATTATAATATTACGTCTATATGAGAGCCGTCTCTGGCAGCGAGATAAAATTCCGAATCTCGGCTTATGGTGTCCCACATAAGCTCTATTTTTGTGGACCAAAATATTCAACGGTTGTTTAATTCAATTTATATATAAAAAAGTGAAATTTTCAACTGCGATTCCTTATAAAAGTACTTGTCCGACAGAGTTCGGATAGGGCTCATTTTTTTTGTTTTAACATTGGAAATGTTTATGTTTTCGTATATGGGGTAGAGTTACCAGTTTTTGTTCAAGGTCAAAATACAGCGGTGTCGCGGTTGACTGAGAATATCGTATGCAACGGATGATATACGCAAATGTAATATGGGTTGCATATATCACAGGGGGTCAAGTTACCAGTTTACATTTAAGGTGGAAATACAGCAGTGTAGTGGATCGTGCTATTTCGAAAAAGTTGAGAAAGTTGAAAAAGTTTATATTTTATATATGGTCATTTCCAAAGTCCCGATGATTGCAAGGATTGCGAAATCTGTGAATTTTTGCTTCCAATGTCGATAAATAAAAATATATATAGTGCAATGGGAAAAATTGCCGGAAAACGAAAAATCCGAGAAAATGCCTTTTTTCGTTGTATGTTTTATAATTATTGTCAAAAATTTGTTATTATTTATTAAGGTTAATATAATTTTGTAATATCAATGTATGCTACAAACAATAAGTAACATAATTAATAATTAATTACATCCCTCAACCACCTTTGAATTATTAAACAAACAAAAACTTGATCTTAGTTTCTATGCCTTCTACTATAACGGTATTGGTACGGCGCGGCGTATAAATGACCGCATTTTTATTTATTTTATAATATAAATATATTTATAGTAAAGAAAATACATATAGTGACAACAAGTAGCAAAATGAGCGGCAGTATCCTTTGTCGGCCTTAACTGCTTTATCGGCATCTCTTTGATCGCCTCACTATATGTCTTGCGTCTACTATACTTTTAATTTTGGTTATTAATAACTTTTAAATTGTAAAAATTGATAAAAATTGCTTTGTTAATTTTAATTATTAAACATAATATAAATAATTTTTGTAAAAATAATAAATGTACTTTTTAACATATGTTCTTAATATATGTCGGCGCCACCGAAAATAATTTCTGTACGCCTATGATTCTTAGGAACCCAGCACTAATATTTGTGATGGTTTATTATTTTTGTTAATATAAAGATTGTGGTTGACTTACCTACCCCAACCAATAACAGTTTAAGATTCAATGCATTTCCTTATATGGGCATGGGAACACGCTTATCTTAAGCGAACGAGACAGATCGGCTAGCCCGGGGAACAAAAAGGCATTCTATGATTACCTGTGCAAGAGTTAAGATTTGATTATCGCGGGCTAGCGGGTAGCGGATCGTTAGTTCCTTTGTTTTACTAGATTTATCCGATGGTGTTGAGACTGTTTTGATTACTTGTATTATTCGTGTGGACAATTAGGCTTTGTTATTAAATTTTGTATTAAGTGAAATACCAGTGTCCTACTTGCTAACATGTCCAAGCGGTCTAACCCTAAACGTGCCCCGTGGTATCCGACATATATTTACATTTTGTAGTAAACATACAATTGACAAACATAATGCATACAATAATCGTTTATGCGTATTTATCAAGTCTTGCTCTCCTTATAGAACGTGATGGTTCTTCTTCATCTGATTTCACAAAACTAACAGGTTCTTCAACATTTTCTAGAGTTTCATTGACTGCTTCAACATTACTTGGCTCTATTTCCATTTCTTATGAGTCACTGTCATCAATTAAAAATCGTTGAATTTCCGCATTTGGACGATTTTCTAAATTGTAACAAACATAAATTGGTATAGTTGCCTTCATATTTCTAAGGCACATAAAAAACTCCCGTCAAAGGAGTCCGCGCGGCGGTATCATTGAATAGGTAAAGATGCCGCCTGCCCGCTTTATAGTTACCACATTTTTTATATGCCTTAAAATTATGAAGACAACGATACATTTGAGACCATGTTTTCTACAGCTGCTTTTATAGAGTCGGGTACAATTTAAACTGACTTGTGCCATGGCCGCTAAAACGTCTGAACTAAGATTTTATTTGATGCATAAGAACTGCCAGCAGTTCTCAAACACTACTCAGCAATGATGTCGCTAAATAATTTAAAAAAATAGGAAAGATATCATAAATTGTTAAGATTATTAATTTAGTAACTTCATAATTTTAGTGGAATTCTGATTATACAATTGTATTTTTGACATTTCTAAAAAAACTCTATTGGGGGTTCGTTTATGCATGTCCAACAACAAAAAACTATATTTTGACACATGTCATGTGATCACCGGTTTGGCAGGAATGCAAAAAATAGCTGACCGTGGTACCGAAAAGTGGATCAAATTGTTAAGATATCGAAACATTTTATGAAGAAAAAGTGGATATAGAATACAACAAGGATCCCATATATCAATAATGAAGCAGATATGAGGAAAATAAAAAAGTGAAAATTTTACCCCTACCATTAATTACTATATGAAAAATCATAAACTCTTGGGTCTATTTCACAAATATTTTATTAGCTTCGACAAAAACTTTATGTATTTTAGTTGAATAAAGTTATTTGCATGTAAAAAAAGAAACGAACCCCCAATACAGTATTTTTTTTAAATCTCAATAATACAAATTTTTCCCATATGTAGCCAACTTTACGACTGACACTGTAGGTATAGGTTCGGGTACAAATGAAACTGATAACAAAAAATGAATTGCCCAATTCAGTCAATAACAATGAGTGATCAGAAAAAGAAATCAAACACTAATATGGCTGCAGTCCAGCAAGAGACACGGGAAGGTTTGTGCATTTCTTGCCAGGAAAGGATAAGATCGTAGTATTAGTAGGGGAAACAATGTCAGTAAAAATAAAATATTTCATATAACAAAAAAGAAATCTGAAATCTCTATGAGAATAACGAAAATAAATTATTTTTCTTTTAGCGGTAATAAATAAAAATTCTGGTTGACAAATAAATAAATATTAAAAAAATTAACAACAATTTTAAAACACCTAAATTAAAACAATTCTGAAAGAACAACGCATTGGCACGTTTTCATAAACACTAAAACATTACACTTGAACAATTTATCTACTCGACGCACGTTTCACCATTCGTGTATTAATATATAACTTAAGAAAATTATTAACTTTTAATAACTAATCAAATAAAAAAAAAGTAGAAGTGCTTGGGATCGATCTCGCAACAACCCCATTTATATTCGAGCATCTTACCGATTGAGCTACGGGATCCTGTTTATTCTACTCTAAAACGTGTAAAATCTACGTACTAGAAAATTGTAAGACTTAGTGGTTTGACATTCTTCGTTTGACGGATGAATATCCACTATTTACCACTAAAAATAACTTAAATATTTCATGAATAACATATTTAGAGTGGTGTTAGTTCACGGAAATAAATAATATTCGTAGTCAAATCCCACACAGTTTTGGAATCGCTGAGCTTATGACTATGTTTCTCACTCCTCAGTGTACATTTCATATTTCCGTCTCAAAAGAAGTGGGAAAGAATCTTGGTAGAGATAGTGAAAACGTATGTGCAATATTAATTCGTACATCGGTCTTTTTAAACTTGACCCGACTCTAGAAGAACAGTCCTTTTCGCAACTGCAACAAATTGATTTAAGGAGGCGATCTGGTATCTATTTATCTTTAATGATATTTGGTTGCATAATTCCTTCTGCGGAGCTTTTTTTATTTCCCACACTTTTGTTAATATCAAATTAAAAGCTTATAATTATGCGCTTAGCACACTTAAATGAACATTGGTTAACCAATCGATGATCTGTAATCGGGGCCCGACATAGTAATCCCTATGTATTTTAACGTGCTGAACACGAATCCGATGTCCGTTTAGCTCCATCACCCACCAATTTTTTGTAAATCGTAAAAATAACCTAAAAAATTAAGGTTTTTTTGTTATTCTCGCGATTTACAAAATACCGGTGGGTGATGGAGCTAAACTGACATCGTATTCGTATTCAGCATGTTGAAACACATAGGAATCAGGTCCCAGCTACTGATCACTTTTTTGTGTGGGCCTATGTACACAGGCCCTCAAAAATAAAGTCATCTGTCGCCGGGACCCAGCATAGTAATCCCTATGTATTTCGACGTGCTGAACATGAATTCGATGTTTGCTTAGCTCCATCGTCCACCAAGTTTTTGTAAATCGGGAATATAGTCTAAGAAACCTAATTTCTTTAGGTTACTTCCGCGATTTACAAAAAATTGGTGGGTGATGGAGCTAAACGGACATCGGATCCGTGTTCAGCACGTCGAAATACATAGAGAGTACTATGTCGGGCCCCGACTACAGATCACTTTTATTTTTTTTGTGGGCCGGTGTTATAAAACATACAACGAAAAACGAGCCTTGTCCGAACTCTGTGGGACAGGTATACTTATGATGAACCGCAGTTGAAAATTTCCCTTTTTTTGTAAATTGAATTATACAACAACCGTTGAATATCTTGACCTATAAAAATGAAGGATTATGTGGAACACCAAAAGTTATACTTTTACTAAGTTTGAGCTAAGTCGAATTATTCTTGTACAAAAAAAAAAAAAAAAACCGAAAAAATGGTTTTTGCATATTTCTCGAACAATTTTGAGGTTGGGATAAAAATGCCTTCCACAAAAGTTGTGAATCTCTTTATTACCTACAACTTTTATACTTAACTTTCTTCGATAGGATGTGTACTTTAGCCAGAAATCGCTAAAACCATTTATCATCCTTAACAATCCACCCCATTTCACCTCAGAAATTCGCAGGTGGTTCGGATTATTTTTTCTTCTTCTTATGTTCTAAAATATTCTGCTATCAGTTTGCTGTAACGAATTGTTATTATACTCTTCGCAAATACAAAACGAAGAGTACCTATATGGCATTCGATCGGCACATGTCTAAAATCGGTAATATTGCACGTAGAGAAAAAATTTTCATATCACTGTGTTAATGATCGAATTCTGACCAATTTTCAAAATATCTGTCCATCAGTCTGTCTGTCCTTCTGTCTGTCCGTCTGTCCGTCTGTCTGTTCGTCACGGGTTTTGTAAGCACAATAACTTAAGAACGAAAAGTCCAATTGTACTTAAATTAGGACAGTAAGTTACTGTTATATCTATCAATAAATAAAAAAGTTATTAATTTTTTAAGGCAGAAAAAATATGTTTTTTTAATGTTTTGTAATTATACTAAAAATGCCTAAAACTAATATTATTTATAAAAAGAACTGCGAGGGGTATCTATAGAATGTGAAACAATTATATAAAAAGTTTAGTAAATCGGCGAAGAGTGTAATGGTTAGCTTGTTTTTTTTTTTTTTTAATTCTGACACTTACCTAGCCTGGCCTATAATACTATAAAATAAGTTTCAAATCAAAAGGTTGACATTCTTGAAATTTTTTCATTTGTTTTTACGATTACTATACTTCCACTCTACTACGTGGATGTGGAAGTGAAGATACACAGAAGAGATTATTATTATTCGCTAATTCAAGTACATGTTCAAGATCATAAAATCTAGTGATAAAAAACCAGAAACTCTCTATCTCACTTTGAAGCAGACTTATCTGGCGCTTGGTCTACATTCAAATAATTGAATTTCAATTTCTCTTTGGTATAAGACGTTATGGGCTGTGGGTTGTAGAACGAAAGAAACAGCTTACTTACACATAATCGATTTTATAGCTCAAGTTTCTAAACATGTAATTTATGTTCATTGCTATTTTATAATAATTAAATTACAGACTACTTCTGGTATTAATTTCCCCATTAAATTTATCCATAGACAAATTAATAATTGAACTGATTCACATTATATTAGTTACTAGTTAAGCCGACAGATAAGTGAGTGACATTACGAATAACTGTAAAAAACAGTGCTTAGTTTTGATTTTCGATAATATTAACGTGTTATTTTTACCATAAGTAAGTACATTTTTAGCTTACATCTTCTCAGAGTGAGTGTACTTATATAGCAATATGTCATTGTTGCCTTACGTTTCTTCCCTCTGTTGAGAATGAAAATTGGAAAACCGTAGCTGACACTTTATGGAAAATAATAGTAGGGAAATGTAGAATATTTATATAGTGTGTCCCAGGATAGATGTGACAAGAGGTGTAATGGACCGAAAATGTTGGAATTTTGGAATAGTATTTGGGGATTGAGTCCTGCTTATTGTAAAACTAAAGTATACCAAAAATTACTTGATTTTGTGTTCTACAGGGTGTATTATAAGCAAAGTTGTGAAGATCACCACTAATAAAGTACCATTATTTTTCAAAATATGAAAAAATTCCACTAATAAAAGTTATTTAGAATGCAATTTTATATCCCTGTACCAAATTTCAGGAATATAAAATTATTTTTTTGAAACTTCCCATCTTTGCAAAAAATTAGTATTTTATTTTGTACCATTCAATTAACACTGAATAGAAATTATTTTTTGTGAATTAATATTTAAAGTTATGTAGAAGCTAAAAGTAGGCTATGAGAAAAGCAGTGGATACACATTTATCATTTATTATTGACATATCTGTCAAACGTAGTCAATATTATCCTTAATTTCTGTTAACGAACCAACCATAAAAAATGAAGTGAAAATGGTACTCACAGTGCGTGAAAAAATTTATATTGTGCAATGCTACGGAATTGGCGGTGAAAACTCGCTAAGAGAAGTGGTGAGCCAATTTAATTTGAAATTTCCAAACACTGCTTTGTCACGTACTCAGGCTATGAGAATAATTAAAAAGTTTCTGGCTACTGGTAGTGTTTTTAACATGAAAAGAAAAATAAAAGCATATGATGACGACAATTTTGGGGCTATTATAGCTCATGCCTCTGTTATATAAAATCCTAGGATGCCACTAAGAAAGAGGTCAGCTCTTATTAATATTAGCAAGTCTGAACTCCAAAAAATTTACAAGGCAAAGAAAATTAGGGCATATAAAGCAAATTATAAACATACGCTTGAAGAGGGAGATGACGGCCGTAGGTTGGATTTTTGTTTCACCATTGGAGAAAAAATAATGGAACAGAGATTTTTTCATCTCTTCATAATTTTCTGAGATGAATCCACATTCACAACGAATGGTGTTGTTTCATCTCAGAATCTCGGTTTTGGGCTTCTGAGAAAATCCAAATTTTAGAATTCATTGTAGAAGACAATATTATAAAAAAGTGAATGTGTGGTGTGCCGTTTCTTATCACGTTGGAGTTATTGGACCTTATTTCATTGAGGTAAGGTTAAACCAGCACACTTATTTACAGCTTCTTGAAAGATTTTCTGAAGAACATTTAAATATTTTAAGAGACATGCCCTTAGTTCATTTTCAACATGATGGTTGCCCTGGCCACTCCACAGAAATGGTTAATCGGTGGTTGAATTTAAATTTTGGAGAAAACTGGATTGCCAGAAATGGACCGATCAAGTGGCCGGCGAAATCTCCAGACCTATCAATATTGGATTTCTTTTTATGGGGTAGCCTCAAGCAGTTGGTTTACGCTGAACCACTTCCTAACGATGTAGCAGTATTGAAGCAGAGAATTCCAAATGCCGTAAACTCCATACCGTTAGATCATATTCGAAACAGTTTTAAGGACTTCAGGCGAAGGATTGAAATGTGTGTGGATATGGGTGGTAGTTACATCGAATAACATTGTTTTGTATTGGTCAGTAATTAATTTGTTTGTGAATCTGTTATGTTTTTGATATTTATTACTTTAATTTTTAAACCTCATTAATTTTCTGTTAGTAATTGTTTCTTATTTTACAATTAGTTCTATTAACATTATACCTTCTTACATCTCGTATATTCAATTTTTTATTTACCAATAGCCTACTTTTTGAGATGATTGCCATTTGCTCCTACACAACTTTAAATATGAATTCAACTCTTAATTCACAAAAAATGGAAAGTTTCAAAAAAATAATTTTATATTCCTGAAATTTTGTATAGAGGTATAAAATTGCATTCTAAATAACTTTTCTTAGTGGAATTTTTTCATATATTAAAAAATAAAGATATTTTACTAGTGGTGATTTTTACAACTTTGCTTATAAAACACCTTGTAAAACACCAAACCAAGTCATTTTTGGTATACTTTAGTTTTACAGCAAGCAGTACTCAATATCCAAATACCATTCCAAAATTCCAAAATTTTTGGTCCATTACACCTCTTGTTACATCTATCCTGGGACATACTGTAGATTGGCTAGAGTCGAGTTATACCAGGCGGCATAAAAGAATGGAACAGCAAGGTAACTTGAAAAATACGAATGCATGAAAAAACTTTAAAGACAAAAGTTGTAAGAAATTTCCTGGCTATCTGTCGGTGACCTTGGATTTGTCATTGACCGTGACCTTTAAGGTCATTTGAAGGTCAAGTCGTTTTTTCAAATAGGATCCCCTACTCTTAACCCCGAAAATGAAACGAGCGCAAATTGTTACGTTCAGAAATGACCCTCGGCACTTTGTACTTCTTATTTGTGGTGCAATCTCAGCTCACACATCTATTATTCGCTGTTGCAAAATTGAAGTTCAAGAGTAAATTGAAGTTCATGAGTAAAGTAGAGGTGACCTTCAGAGGTCAATTTTATAAGTTCTGAGGGTCATATCCTAACGTAAAATTGTCTCTAGTTTCATTTCCGGGGTTAACAGTAGGGGTTTCATTTGATAAAATTGACTTGACCTTCAAATGACCTTAAAGGTCACGGTCAATGACAAATCCAAGGTCACCGACAGATAGCCAGGAAATTTCTTACAACTTTTGTCTTTAAAGTTTTTTCATGCATTCGTATTTTTCAAGTTACCTTGCTGTTCCATTCTTTTATGCCGCCTGGTATAACTCGACTCTAGCCAATCTACAGTATGTCCCAGGATAGATGTAACAAGAGGTGTAATCACGGTCAATGACAAATCCAAGGTCGCCGACATATAGCCAGGAAATTTCTTAAAACTTTTGTTTTTAAAGTTTTTTCTAGCATTCGTATTTTTAGGTGACGGTCAAGGTCAAATCAAGGATCGCTATCACATAGCCAGGGTTTCCTACAACTCTTGTATTACAAGTTTCTTTCTCGGATTCGTATTTTTCAAGTTATCCTGCTGTTCTCAAACTTTTATGCCACCCGGTATATTACAACCTATTACAGAAAAAAAAAATAGATACAATTTAAAGTCACAATTGATGAAACATATTATTTATTGGATTTTGCAAACAGCAGTGAAAAATTATCTATGAGAACTAAAATAAAAACTATTTGTAAAAAACCGCTGCCTAAGGAATCACTACTTCCACATCCAGATTCTTCATCCAAGTCACTTTAAAGGAAACATCTTTATTATATTTGCACTCTAGTATGTGGAAATTATTTGTCATAGAATTTTAATAATATTCGGGGCAGATGTAATGGAAAAGTTTGAGGAGTTGGTTTCTACCATATACGCTAAAAATGAAGTTTCTAGTTTACCAAACTTATTTTCCACTATTCACAACCTACCACCTTCGACTCCTTCAATGGAGTCATCTCAATCAGATGTCACTACAATACATTCGTGTACTAACTTTCAAGTGAATATCTCAATTTGATGTTATCAATCCCATTAATAATGAAGCGGAGGTGGTGGAGTTTGAAAAATATTAGAAAGAAATCTGAGGCCTTGGTTTCTAGTATATACACCGAATCCCAAATTTCTGTACTCTTACCTGCTTGATTTACTTATTCCGTTCTACGGAATCAACCCAAAATATAATCTAGTTCTAGATATCGTTATTATACACACGTCTACCAAATTACAAGTGAATATCTCAATATTCAATCAACCCCTTTAACAATGTAGTAAGAGTAGTGGAAGGGTTGAAAAATATTATTAAAAAATCTGAGGCCTTGGCTTCTAGGACATACACCGAATTTGAAGTTGCAGTACTCTTACCAGCTCGCTTTACTTATTTTTCCCTATTTACCTCTACTTACCCCCACTCCTTCAACGCAATCATGTCAAAATATAATCTAGTTTCACCTATAGTTATAATACATAAATGTACTAAATTTCAAGTGAAAATTTAAATTCGATTTTATCAACTCTTTGAATAAGGGAGTGAGGGTGGTGGGGAGATGGAAAATACGAATAAAAAAACCTGAGACCTTCGCTTCTAGTATATACACCAAATCCCAAATTTCTGTACTTTTACCAGCCTGCTTTACTTATTTTCCCCTATATACCCCTATTTAACCCCCAACCCTTCAACGGAATCATCTCAAATTATAATCTAGTTCCAGATGTTGTTATAATATATATGCGTACTAAATTTCATGTGAATATCTCAATTTTATTTTATCAACCCCTTGAATAATGGAGTAGGTGTGGTGGGGTGCTGAAATATATTATAAAAAAATCTGATATCTTGGCTTCTAGTACATATACCGAATTTGAAGTTTCTGTAGTCTTACCAGCTTGCTTTACTTATTTTCCCCTATTTACCCCTATTTAACCCCCAACCCTTCAACGGAATCATTTCAAAATATAATCTAGTTCCAGATGTCGTTATAATACATACGTGTACCAAATTTCAAATGAATATCTCAATTTTATTTTGTCAACCCTTTTCATATTGGAGTAGGGGTGGTGAGGGTTGAAAAATATTATTAAAAAATCTGACGCTTTGGTTTCTAGTACATACATCGAATTTTAAGTTTCTGTAGTCTCACCAACTTGTTTTACTTATATTCCCCTATTTACCCCAAATTAACCCCCAACCCTTCAACGGAATCTTTTCAAAATATAATCCAGACGTCGTTATAATACATACGTGTACGAAATTTCAAATGAATATCTCAACTTTATTTTATCAACCCCATCAATGGGGTAGGGGTGGTGAGGGGTTGAAAATTATTATAAAAAAATCTGAGGCCTCAGCTTCTAGTATATACACCGAATTTTAAGTTTCTGTACTCTTACAAGCTTGCTTTACTTATTTTCCCCTATTTACCCCTATTTAACCCCCAACCCTTCACCGGATATCCTCAAAAAACAATCCAGTTTCAGATCTCGTTATAATATATACGTGTACAATATTTCAAGTCAATATCTTAAACCGTTCCGGAGAAAACGTGCGGACAAAAAAAAAAGTTACAGACAGACAGACAGACAGACAGACAGACATTTTTTTTTCGCTTAAAATCTCGACGTTTCATGACATTCTAAACCTATTTCACGAATAAAAATTTTTGAAATTTTTTTTGCGATTACTATACTTCCAATCCACTACGCGGATGTGGAAGTAATTATTGATTTACAATCTTTGCATTCTTTCGATAACCTGAATTTTGGCTATGCTAGCAATTAAAATCCTAAAATCAATTTGTCTTCCTTATTGGAAAATTCTCATTCTAACACTAGTTTCTACACAGTCCCCTACGGCTATGCAGAATAAACCAGTATCCACATAACCCCTACGGCTATGAATATTCAGTTAAAATGAGAACAAAGGCCTAAAATGAATTTATTTACATGCCTCGTCTTTTTAAAAATTTTCGTTTTTCATCAAATCTGTCATTCTATTTTTTGGAAATGCTTAGCCTTTGAAACGCTTTTCACCCTTATTCTGAGCTCATCAGAAAGGTACAAAGCCACTTACTCGATGTTCCATGCAAGAACCAATACAATTACCAACTCTTTTCACATTGACTGAATGAAAAAAACAGAGTATTACTATTACATTACTGGCTAGGTAACAAAGAGGTGAAAATCTGTTTTTTTCATTCAGTTAATGTCAAACAATGTCAAAGGAGTTGGTAATTGTCTTGATTTTTGCATGCAACATCGTGTGCGTGGCTTTGTGCCTTTCTAGTGAGCTCAGAATAAGAGCGAAAATCGTTTCAAAGGCTAATCATTTCCAAAAAACAGAATGATAGATTTCATGAAAATGTAATCCATTTGAATGAAAAACTTTAAAAAGACGAGGTATTTAAATAAATTCATTTTAGGCCTTTGTTCACATTTTAACTGAATCTTCATAGCCGTAGGGGGTTATGTGGATACTGGTTTATTCTGCATAGCCGTAGGGGACTGTGTAGAAACTAGTGTTAGAATGAGAACTGTCCAATAAGGAAGACAAATTGATTCTAATTGCTAGCATAACAAGAATTCAGGTTAAAGGGGGACGGTAGCTCAGTGGTTTAGCGCGTCTAGCTTGCATACTGGCATACCTAGCGAAGCAGGTTCAATCCCTGTTCACCGCGAAATAATTTTAATTATAAAATTATCCCCGAGATGTGGTTCGGACTCCACTAGAAACTGTAGGGCCTCGTTTCTCTTTACCTTACACAAAATCATTCTGGATTTTCAAGGAGTTATTTTGGTGACTTGAGAAGCGGTTAAGAAAACATTTTTAAGAAAACATCGAAAGAATGCAAAGATTGTAAATCAATAATTTTATAATTTCCATTTTGGTTCCCACAGATAGTTCTTTTCTGCTGTTTGAAGAATCCTATAGAGAATATGTTTCATTACAAGTATAAGCAAACAAAAAATAACTCACTTTTAATCACAAGTGATGGCGGAAAATATTTCACGAAATAAAACATGGCATATGTCAGCAGCTACAATGCGATTTACAGCGATAAAATTGTATATATAGTTTTATGGCGACAAAACTACATGCTTGTGCTGTCAAAACCCGATCTGCTTTGTTTTACTACTGATAATGATTTTACAGTGCGATTAAAAAAAATATAGCGAATCAAATATTAATTATTATGGAAATAAATTGAGAAACAAAAGATATCTGGTTGCTGTCAAGTTTACACATAGTACTTATAGAGATATAGCTCCCATCAAAATTTGAAAAGTTTATCTTCAATATAACGCAAATTACTGAATGTTACTGAATGTTATTTTCACTTTAAAAGGATGTAGTTCCTCAGGGATGCATGTTTGGACTAAGGGAAGTTGGGTTATACGTACCCAATATGAAGTCAGGAATCACAGGTTCCGGTCCGGGAACTCAATTCTGGGACATCCTGTATATATACCGGGTGATTCAGTTTGGTATTCGCGCCCATGTATGTCAACAAAAAACTACAACACATCTTATATGTTTGTAAATCGCGTATCAATCTCTATCAAACGACGCCTTTAAAGTATCTCTGTGATCATATATGCCAAAGTAACGATTATACAATGTTTTTTTCTTTAAATGGTATGCTATACTATTTTTGTCAATTGTTGTAGAGATTCTCTTTCTGCATTCAACTGCGTAAGAAAAGTATACACTTCCATAAGAGAGATTTCGAGAAAATAGATAAAACTTCATGCAAAGGTTTTGTTTCGGAATCAACATAAGTTAGCCATGGAAACAATTGAAACTTGGCGTTGTTACTAATGTCAACTTGAAAATATTAGTAGTTTTGATTGTGTTATTCGTTTTAGTTTTATGGTATACTTCTAAACAGATTTACACAATGGTACCCGAGATGGTATCTTACACTAATGAAGAAAAATTGGATATGATATTAATTTATGGAGAGTGCGGAAAAACAGTAAAGCAGCGAAACGTTTGTATCATGAACACTTTTGAAATAGGCCGGTGCCCTCAGACAACATGGTTGCAAGAAATATGCGCAAAAGTGGGAGTTTTGAAAAAAAGAAACGTTTTTAAACCCAAAACCGCACGAGATGAAGAACATACAGTTGCAGTTTTAGTCCATGTTTTTGTAGACCCGCATATCTCTATTCGTCAGTTAGTGTCAAAGACTGATATTTCATATTCTGCAATTCAAAGAATTCTGAAAGACAATAAACTGCGACCATAAATTAACATCAGGGAAATTACGAAAGACGTCTAAATGTAGCATGGTTGGTAGTTCCTCAAGAAGTGACCATCCTAGATCGTATCATGTGGTCAGATGAATCCTATTTCCATAATAATGGAATAGTCAATCGACATAACTGCCTTTATTGGTCTCACTGGCCTTACGTGCCTCACTGGCCTTGAGAAACTAATTCACAAAATATCTGGGGAATTAATGTATGGTGCGGAATTCTAAATGTACAAATTATAGGACCCAAGTTTTGAGAAGGCACACTTGCCGGAGAATGATATCTAGAGTTTCTAAGAGAAGAATTGTGAGGAAATATTTTAATGCACCTTATCCAGGTATATGAATCGGAAATCATAGTGAGGGAGTTAAGTGGCCGGTCATCTCCGGATCTCACACCTTTGACTGTATCGAAAAAGAAGAGAGTTTACACTTCTAAATGACATCGAAGATCTTAAAAATGGAATACGAGTTGAATGTCGCAGATTAAATGTTGAAGTTCTTCAACATGTAAATATCCAAGGCATGGTAAATACAGGACAATTATGTTTAGAAACGATAAAAGGTCTTTTCAAACATGTGAAGTAATAAATAATGTTTTTCTTTTATTAATTGCTAGTTAGTTTTTCAAGTGTTAATAGTTTTTTTATTCGTAATTGTCATTTATTTTTAATTGTTAATTTAATATTATTGTCGAGTATTATTATCAATAATTAACTAAAGATACAATGTTAACTGTTTGTTTATATAAAAATGAATTACAAAATTATTTAAAAACAGAACTTTTTTTATTCAAAACATCAAACTTCGTTTCGAAATTTTTATGTCTCATGAGAGCTATATACAATCCTCGATAAAATTTCTCTCTTTCGAATCCGATTCGCCAAGATAATACTAGTTACATTACTTACAACCTCAAAAGTCAGTTGTTTCCATGGCTAACTTTGCTGATTCATAAACAAAAGCTTTAAATGGTGTTTTATCGAATTTTATTAACTTTCTCGAAATTATTCTTATTTCTTTCACACAGTTGAATGTAGAAAAAGAATCTCTACAACAGCGAACAAAAAAAGTATTGCACACCATTTGAAAAAGAAAACATGACTATCGCTGCTTTGGCATATGTGATTGTAGATGTACCTAGTATCGTTTGGGTCTGACGGGCACGACAAGGATATTATATAATTAAAGCCGGAGCCGTGTCGAAGCTACGATACATATCAACTCTTCTCACAAAGGGGATTCAAGTTATCCCTCAGACTCCCCAAGACGAAAATAGACAAAATTATACTTACTGTGATTGCTACAGTACATTGCTCTCTCCGTCAAAATCTTGTGTCGGGCGGTGCACTTTTAATGAATATATAATTAGCACTTTCTCAGAAACACTTCTTAATAATTAAGGCCGTCGATGGATTCTATGAGTACTCGGACAAGTACACAAACGTGACAGGATCAAAGATGACCCGTAGTAAGTAGTTGTCCGACTCACGCCACAGAATCGCACGTCGGTCACAAATCTTATAATTAGTGGATTATTAAGAAATCGAATTCAAAATATATTTTCATTTATTGAAATAAATCATAAAATGTAAAAAATATAAATATTCAATACTTAACTAATGTATATAAGGCAAGCATCAAAGAGCACCACCACTCGGCATGCCGTTACCTACCGCAGGAGTGGAACTTTGCGGAACTTTTTGAGTATTATTCACTTTTAATTTGGCACTGAAATTATCAAAATGCTTGAAATCCTTGTCAGGGTGCTTAAAGAAGCTATCTATATGAATTCGATGGTTTTCCTGCTTTTATAAACGTACTAAAGGCGTCGAACCCAAATATACTATTTTTCCGTCGACTCGCATTCGAGCGACTACTATGGCGATATCCGCCGGAGCCTAGATTAAAAGTATTTTGGGTTCGTCGGAATCGACCCTCCGACTTTGAATTTTTTGACTAATTTTGTGCACGTTCTAGTGGTTTGGACAAGAATTATGCTCTCTCACTGAGGATAATTAAATGAGGATTTTGGTTTTTATTGGAAAAACCGTACCATTAATTTTTTCCCAAATTTTGACGTTTAAAATAGCTACTCGCTACATCCTGACTGAGGATTTCGCCCTGTGAACCACTAAATTCGTGGTACTTTCGAAAAACCAAATTCGCGGTACTTTCGAAAAATTTTTCTAGATGAGCGGTTTTCCGCCCTGTGCAAGTCTCTTTATTGTACTGGTACTTTCAAAAAATTAAATTCGTTGTACTTTTGAAAAATTTGTTGGACGGAGCAGTTTTCCGCCCTGTGCGATTTTATTCGTGGTACTTTCAAGTCAATTTTTTGAGTACTTTTGAAAATTCGAACGACGGAGCCCAAAGGCGGACGGCCGTTGTCCTTGAGATGCAAAATGTTTCGTCAATTTTTTGGTCATTTTTAGTGAAATAATTTTTATGCAGATTTAGATGAAAGGTGATGCCATAGGTGGTTATAATTCTTTTTAATGTTTCAAAGATAAGTTTTTCATGGGATTTTTGTCAGAATTTAATTTCGTAGTAAATTGGATATTTCTCAAAGGGATCGTTTTACTGGGTTCGATAACAGGATCACAGAGATGATTTAAGTACGTCATTTGATAGAGCTTGACAAGCAATTTACAAATATATATGGTATGTTGCAGTTTTTTTTGTTGAAGTAAAAAAGATACATGGCGAATACCAAACAAAAAAATCCGATAGAGTTCCTGTTTAGCAAGTGATAAACTGCTCGCACTATGAATGAATGAATGAATGATTGGTTGTTTAATTGAATTTTTATGCATTTTTTTGCTCATACTTTATAATTTTTAGTTACATTCTAAAACACTGGCTATTATTAATAGTTACCTAATTACACCTATTGTGATTTTATATACTTATCTAACAATAAGATAGAGATATTACAAAAAATATAACAATATATCGATTCATTGTTTAATTTACTTTTATTAACCACACAATTAAAATCAAAATATTATAACACAAATCACCTCTTAAATAATTTGGCAATGCGTTTTAATTTAGAACGCAATTTCAGATTTGTTGTGGTTATTAGGAGAATGAGTTGTTTAATATATGTATAGGAATATTATAGATAGATCGATAATTCTTTATATCTTCCATGAGTTAAGAAATTATTGCACCCATAATGGGTGTGGAATGTGTCAACCACACCACTGAAGTGTGACAATAAAATAGTAAAATTTTAAATTAGTCACAATTATACTGTGGGTGGGCTAGGTTTTACGCTCAGACTAACAACTGCAACCTCATCGAAAAAAAAAATACATGTAGTTTGCGATGTCTGGAAGAAAATAAAATTTTATTTTGGAGAAAGAATCTTTGGTGGAATTTGCAAAAAAAAATTGGGAAAGGTCGTGAATAACGAATTTTCGCATTTTAAAGGAAAAGTTGACTTTATAGGAAAAAGGTATTGCGTTAAACAATGTGCGCAATATAAATACGAAGAAAATTAACTCAATTGGCCCAGGGGCTCCCTCGCAAACCACACAAAACCACTAAACCGGCACGTTTTTTTCAAAAATTTATAACTCCGGTTCAAATACATATTAAAGGTTGAAATTTGTACACGTTGGAGTTTTAGTGGTCCTTAACCTACCCTCAAAATTTCAGTCGAAGCGCAGCACAGCGCCGCGAAAGTCGTTTTACGATCAATAGCACATTCTTGATCGTGAAAAACTGTTAAAACATCAGAAAATATCCACGTTACAAAAAAAAAAAACCGCTGCCTAAGGCATCACTACTTCCACATACAGATTTTTCATCAAAGTCACTTTAAAACATCTTGATTAGATTTGCACTCTAGTATGTGGAAATTATTGATCACAGAATTTTAATAATATTTGGAGCAGATGTCAGAAAAGTTGGAGGCGTTGGCTTCTACCAAATACGTTAAAAAGTTTTTAGTTTATCCTACTTATTTTTCCCTTTTTCTTACTTTTTATTGGGTATTTTGCAACTGAAAAATATTTAAAAATTTTAATGAAAAAACCTCTGCGCCAAACGGATCAGACAGAGGTTGGTTCTTGAGTACTTGACTGTTTCAAAAAGTCTCACACCTAAAAATATATAAACTAGAACAATGTTATAAACTAAAAACTGAAAATCAAAGCTATAGGTAGTTACGTTTCGGAAGAGAATCTACTTCCGTTCTCAAAACTTGTTTGGCCGTCAACCATGACAGTTCTTTGTTTATGTATTTACAGACAATTATTTTCCCCTATTCACAAACTGCCACAACCCACCCCTTCAATGGCATCGTCTCAATCAGATGTCATTACAATACATCCGTGTACTAACTTTCAAGTAAATATCTCAATTTTATGTTATCAAACACATTAATAATGGAGCGGAGATGGTGGTGTTTGAAAAAAATTAGATCAGCTACTTATTCGTGTTGCAGCATCAAACTGTCACACCATGAGTCGTGTCGGTGTATTATACTCTGTTATAAGAAAGTAATGTGCTAACCATATCATAGATTTCTTGCAGGTGACAAAAAATTTACAAAATGTTCTCTCCTTACCTCAAATCAGCACTAACATTATTACAGTGGCAACTGTAACATTATACGTATTAATTAAAAAAATGCTCTTTATTTAAACATAGTTTTACATCTACTTATTGATCAAAAACTAAAACGTTTATATCTAAGTGAATAAATTTTCAAACACAAAAACCGGACGAAAACTATTGATTTAATGTATTTGGTCAATTATAAAAACTATTCTTACTACCATGTCGAATCAAAGTTAATTTCTTTTTGTTGCCAATTTAAACAACGTTTAAACAAGCTTATTGTTATTAATTTGCATCAATGTTTTATATTTGGTTAGGAGGCTGGCAGTAAAGAAATTGTTAAGTAATACAGTTCGCAAATAATTCATTGTTTTAATTATTAGTGTCTTTCAAATTACCAATATTAACTTAATTAATATTGTTAATTTGGATATTAATTAGGATAAATTGTAATTAATCAAGCGACTCTCATTCCTGAATTCTCATCTACATTATTTTGATTTTATTTTTTAAATATTTAAAATGTTTGTGACTGTAATTGATATGAACGTGAGTGATCATAAAATATGTTTTGTGATTTTAGGTGATACTTTTCGACAGAAAATAATGTAGTTCCAACAACTTGAAAGGACGATATAATTATACTCCTTCACCAGAAAATTGTTCTGATTTTAGACCTATAAACCTTTTAAATATGATGTGACAAGTACTTATTCGAAAGAATCATCGTCAAACAGTTACTACTACAAAAGTCAATCGAACTTTTGAGCCCATCACATCATTGTTACCACAATCGTAGACACGACAGACGACTTTTTAAAGGCGATTGATGAATCTCAACTTACAACTACTACAATGTTGTACCATACAAATGCCTTCGACTGTTTGTCATGAACTATTATTGTTAGGTAAATTTAACTACATGACATGACTACATCAGTTGTTTATCTAGAAGAACTCAGCAGATAAAATTGCTGTTAGGAAAAACCACTGATATCTCAGAAAAGTTCTGTCGCCTCAAGGATCAATCTTGGGTCCCATACTAATTGTGCTCTTTATGTTTGATCTACACGAGAGAATACAATTATGTAATTTCATCAGTATTCAGCGCACAGTCAGACGTATACCTTGTACAATTCAGTGGATGTAGATCACAATCGCTAACATAAATACTGGTATAAATTATCTATATACGGGGTGTTCCAGACTCCCAACGCCGATTACTCGAAAACTAAGAGACGTATTAAATTTATGTAGATGGAAGATAATTAATGGGATCAAGTGCTATATTTCGATTTTTAATAAATGCCGACGCCTTTAACGGCGTAGGCGTCGCGACGACCGGAATAGGAATAGAATTTTCGATGGCAGGAGTTTTGAAAACTAAAAGTGCTAATAGTACATATAATTCTGAATTCTTGTTATCTAAGTTTTTTTTGTCTTTTTCGTTCGTGGCAGAGTTATTTAACATTAAAAGTGTAAATATCTTTTATAAAAATTCGTTAATTTAATAAATTGTCTTCATCTAATAGGTTTTGACTATTCTGTTGACCTTAATTTTAGCTGTCAAGATAATTGTCAAAAGCTTAAACATTATTAAATTTTAATGTTAGTGTTTGTGTTCAAGTATTTTTTTTGCATTTAATTGACTTTTTTTAAGTTAAAAACTAGACATGATGTTGGTTTACGGTGAATGTAAGCGAAATGCGTGGCAAGCGAAAGATTCTTACGCACAGTGTTATCCTGATAGAAAGAAGCCAGAAGCATGAATTTTATTGCAAGATTTGATCATGTATTTGACTGTAATGAAGATATCTTTAAACAAATTGTTTAGAGCGATGAAAGTAGATTATACAACAATTGAGTTGTAAATAGACATAATTGCCGTTATTGGAGACAAAACAATCCTCCATAGATTACTGGAAGAGGCAAGCAGCGCGTGTTTGGAATAAATGTAAGGTGTGCTATATTCAATGGTTATTTAATAGGACCCCACGTACACGAAGTCACTTTAAATAGTGATAGTTATCGGAATTTTCTTCGAAAAATATTACTGTAATTATTAGGTGCCCCGGTTGAAACTAGGTGGAACATTACTTTTCAACAGGATGGGACCCCCACCTCACAATTAATTTATATAAGATTAGTTGAATGTTATATGCCCCAATAGTTGGTTTGGGACATACAGTCCACTACAATGGCCGCCTCGGTCACCGGATTTGACACCTCTCCATTCCTTCCTATGGGGTCACTTGAAAGACGCGTCTACGTAGAGCCCATTGAGGATATGGAGGATCTCCAAAATAAAATCATTGCATCTTGCTCTGCTCTGCTCTAAATAGAAGAACTCTGTTAAGAACTACAGATTTTGAGTTAAGACGTCGAAATGACTGTTGTATTCGGGCAAGTGGAGGCAACTTTGAACAATTGTTATAAAATATTCTAGTTCCTACGAATCTGAGATTAAAGAATAGGCTGTGTTTAAAACATTTACATTTTCTGTTTTTGTAAATATTTCAATGATGTTGTTCTATTTATGTAAATAAAAATTACATTCATTTGCTGTCGTTTAATTTGTCCATTTTCACAATTAAAATTAAGGTTAACAGATTAATCAAAGCCTGTCAGATGAAGACAATGTATTAAATTGAAAAATTTTATTAAAAAGTATTTACACTTTCAATGTTAAATAACTCCAAAACGAACGAAAAAAATCAAAGAAAATCCTAATAATAAAAACAATTCAAAATGAAAGGTACTATTAGGGTCTTTAGTTTTCACAACTCTTGCCTTCAAAAATTCTGTTCCAGTTGTCGCGACGCCTAAACCGTTAAAAACGTCGGCATGTATTATAAGTCGACATAACTTGACCCCCCAAACTATGTGCCATTTACAGAAATTTAATACCGCTCTTAGTTTTCGAGTAATCGGATTTGGGAGTTTTAAGTGGAACACCCTGTATATAATGTCAAATATAAATATTTCATACTTATTCATGGATATTGCCTTGGCTTTGCATGAAACATCGTTATGAGTGGCTTTGTGCTTTTCTGATCAGTTCAGAATAAGGGCGAAAAACGTTTCAAAGGCTAAGCATTTTCAAGAAATTGAATGAGAGATTTTATGAAAATGTAATCCATTAGAACGAAAAAAATTTTAAGACAAGGTAGGTAAATAAATTCATTTCAGGCCTTTGTTCTCATTTCTAACTTAATCTTCATACCGTAGGGGGTCATGTAGATACTAGTTTAATCTGAATAGACGTAGGGGACTATGCTGGATGCCAGTGTTATAATGAGAATGTAAAATAAGAAATTTAGGATTTTAACTTGCTAGCACCACCAGAAGTCAGCTTATCAAAAGAATGCAAAGATTTCATTAATATTTTTACATATAGTTTTTCTTTTAATTCTCATAGATAGTTTTTTCCGCTGTTTGCAAAATCCTATAAAGAATATGTTTCATTACTATAAGCAAACAAATAATAAATATTTCACATTAAACATGCATAGAGTATATAGGCTCCAATACTAGTTAGCTAATAGACAGGTGAAGATCTGTTGTTTTTTATCAGTCAATGCCAAATATAAATATTTCGTACTTATTCATAGATATTGCCTTGGTTTTGCATGAAACAACGTTATGAGTGGCTTTGTGCCTTTCTGATGAGCTCAGAATCAGGGCGAAACACGTTTCAAAGGCTAAGCATTTCCAAGAAACTGAATGAGAGATTTTATGAAAATGTAATCCATTAGAATGAAAAAATTTTTAAGGCAAGGTAGGTAAATAAATTCGTTTCAGGCCTTTGTTCTCATTTTTAATTGAATCTTCGTACCGTTATAATGAGAATGTTAAATAAAAAATTTAGGATTTTAACTTGCTAGCATAACCAGAAGTCAGGTTATCGAAAGAATGCAGATATTTCATTAATATTCTTACACATACTTTCTCTTTTAGTTCTCATAGATATTTTTTTCCGATGTTTGCAAAATCCTATAAAGAATATGTTTCACCCTGTATATGCTTAATGCCGAGAAATTCATTGGTATTAAATTCAAATTTAAGCACTTAACATTTACTGACCATTCTTGTAAGTTACATATAAATGGTATAGAACTATGATTCGTAGAATCAATAAGAAATATGAATATTCTCTTTAATAAACAGTTAACTCTTGAAACTCCTGTTACAATACTACTGCACAAATGTTATATGAAGCTGAAATTGTTATATACATTTAAATATATGTCTTATTAACAATTACTAAAATAAAATTCTCTTAGCTTATAGTCTCTTGAGTGGAAAAGTAATATATGGACCGTATCTTACTGCTGTAGAAAAATATGTAGATTGCAGAAGTTGCAAAATTCGTGCTTACGTTTCTCTGTAGTCGTAGCTAGGTGCGATCATATCACTCCTTTTTACAAATAATTTACTCTGGCTTAATTCCAAATCTATAGTTGATGCAAGTGCATCTGGTATGTCTTGTATATCAGGAGCCTAAATATCTTACAAACAAATACATTCTCAAGGGCTCCTTGCTCACTGTTGTTCACTTATTTAGCTAGTTTCTTATATAACACAATCCTGGATCACATCAAAGGCCTGCCTTCACAAGAATTTAAAGAAAATGCTAAATAGGTATTTCTATGTAAGTAAGTAACTGAATTTTTTCTAATTTGCAATCTTTGTTATATGCATGTGTATATGATTGACTACGTCTTTTAATCATAGCTTTATAATAATAATTTATTAATTCATTCGATCGTGACTACACAATATAGAATAAGTCAATACATAATAAATTTATAAAACAATGCATGAACAAGAAAACAATAAAAGACAGTACATAGAACATATTTCAAAGAACTATAAACAGGTAGCTGGCCAGACATGATTAATAAACTAGAAAACATAAAATAAAATATTATGAACACAACAACAATAAAAAGAGTGACAAACTGAAATTGAATATAAAACCAATAAAATAATACATAAAAAATTACACATGCCATAAATAAAATTGGAAAAAGAGCAAACATAACAAATCACAATCTATCCTCTAAATACTCATTATAGGAATAATAACATTTGTCATGTGAGACATCTTTTACCTCTTTTTTAAATTGTGTTTCATTAAGAGATTTATATTTATCGGACAGTTTGTTAAAAGCTTTAATTGCTAGGTATTTAGGACATCGTTCATATGGAGAAGTTTTATGGTAAGGTATCTTCAATATGCCATTGTTACGAGTATTGTACGGATTATCTTGATTTGGAAGAGGGAAATTTTCTTTCTTAGCATATAACAACAGATTTAAGATAAAAATAGATTTCAGTGGTAAAATTCCGAACTCTTTAAAATGCGCTCGACAGCTCACTAGTGCATTTATGGCAGTCATGCATCAGAGTGCTTTCTTTTGTAGTACAAATACCCTTGAACATTCACTGGAGCATCCCCAAGCAATTATCTCATATTTGGCAATTGAATGAATATGTGCTTTAGTAGCACATTTTTAGTAATTCTGAGTTCACTTTGTACTGTACTTGACTTATACAATAGCAGATTGGTGCAATTTTCTTGCATAACATATCGATGTGGACTTTCCAGCTCCAATCCTCAGATAAATGTATGCCCAATGTATGCCCAAGAATTTTGTGCTATTAACCTGTTTTAATGAACTCTTATTAGATTTTGTCAACATTGTTATGATAGTTAAAATGAATAAAGACCGACTTATCATTATTCAATACCAATTTATTGTCAACTAATAGTGTATGGACATCTGATAGTTGATTATTTGTGTTGGTGATAGTGTTACTTAGGTTTTTGCTAGTACCAAGTAGTGATATATCATCTGCAAACACTATAAGATTCGAAAATTTTAAATCATTAACATAAATTATGAATACTAACGGACCCAACACTGATCTTTGTGGAACACCCACATCAGTTTGTAGATGGGACGATCTTATGTTATCAATACCAACAAACTGGGTCCTTCCTTTTAGGTAGCTTTCAAGCCAGTTTAGAATGTTACTTCTTAAAGTGTATCTTTCCATTTTATTAATTAGAGTTTCATGGCTCACAAGAGCGAAGGCTTTGCTTAAATCCAAGAAAACACTGACATCTAGATGTGAATAAAGTAGATTTAAAATCTGATTTATGCTATGTATAGTGGATAGGCCTTTGCGGAAACCAAATTAATTATAGTTAAAAAGTTTATATTTATTAAAGAAGGAAACTATTATTTGAAATAACTTTTTTAAATATCTTTATAAATATGCTGACAAGAGTAATATGCCTATAATTGTTAATGTCAAATCTGTTACCAGATTTGAAAAGAGGTTTTCTTTTTGACGATTTTAATGCTTGGGGAAAAGTTCCTTTCAACATAGAGCAATTTATCAGGTAAGTGAGAAGTTTTATAATGTATGGCACACATTTCTTTATTAATAATTTATTATTATTATTATTATTAATATATTCCTACTTCTATTTTATATCACAGATTTTGTATAAGTATTTACTCTCTTTCTTACTCTTTCAAACTTAATGTAACTTTTTCGAAGTTTCTGGTTTGAACAAAGCATTTGCTGACACTCCGCCATGTAAAATAAAGCTTACTTATTACTATTATTATTCTTATTGGACGAATAAAATGAAACATGAGTTATAAAGTATATTTTTTATAAAAAACATTTAGGTCAGACCCAAGAATTATATAATTTGAATATTTGTATATTAGAAGTCCATCAACATCATGTCTCAAATGCCTTCAGAAGATATACACATTTAAGAAAAATGGTAGATGTTAATCAATACATTTTTGCGGTTTGGCATTGCCAATTCTTCAATAGCCCGTCTAGGATGTGGTAGCGCTTCTAATCTTAGCAAAAAGTAAAAAATCGTAAAACATTTTTTTTAAATAATTCAAGGTAGGAGTTAGTCTTCCCAATGCTGAAATTGGCATTTTTTATATTACAACAAAATTAAAACCAAATTAAATTTGACACGGTACGTTTAAAATTATAATTTTATTGCACTAAATATACCGGATGACAACAAGATCAGTCCCACCCTAATTTCTCGACTGCATTAAGGAGTAAAACTTAAAATTCGGTAGTGTAAATGATGATACAAAAGGCCATATATTCTACTACATAGGTGAAATATTTCATTTCTGACTTGACAGGAAGATGATCAACATTTGATTTGTAAATAGCACCTTGCATATATTATTACATTGGCCTCGTCATAAAATTCTCATTACCATGATGCATTACAAGTAGGTATGTTTCTAAAATTTTGGAAAAAATATATACAGGGTGGAGTAATAGTGCGTCGGACCTCAATATCTCGAGTTCTACGATAGCTAGAATTTTTTTAAAAAATTGCAAGTAAACTAGATAAAGTCTATAACTGGAAATTATTTTGGAACATACAGGGCGAGCCAAGACGAAATTACAGGACCAAGTGCCTCTTTTTTTAAATTGAATGCTATGTATATCAGTACATTTTTTAAGCCTCTTTCTAGGCTGTATTCATTTCTATATTAGCATTGAATATCTCCCAACCACTTAGATGTAATGAATTTTATTGTTCAAATACAATCTGCAGATGGATATTAAAAAAATCACCACAGTCACGATTATGGGTTTTAAGACAATTTTATGTGAATACCAGTTACGAGACATCTAAATAATGTTTTTGAATCATTTTCGTTTTCTAAAACTGTACAGTGTGGCCAAAAATTATTTTTCAATTAAGAACTTTTCAAATTGAATTTTCTCAATTTTTTCAAATGGAACAACCTGTTTATTTTCCAACGATTTGATGTAGAAATGAAAGACGAGCATTTTTTGTAAGTACTTCCCAATGGCTAATTGTAACCAATTTCGTTTTATTGAGCAATAATTACAAAATTCAAAAATAAACTTTAAAAAAGAGGTTTCTTCAAATAACTCAGTAGAAAAAATTATAATAAATAATGTTCCACATGTTGCCCATTTTGATTGACACACATCTCTATGCGCTTTTGAAATGAGATTTCCACTGTTCCTAAAACTGCCAGTGTGATAGATCTAAAGGTAGTTATTATTCTTTCCTTCATGTTTTGTACTGTTGTTAGTGTGTCTCTAGTTGGAGTTTGGAGTTTGTGGGAGGGCAGTCACAAAGAGTGACCGCAGCACCTAGGCCCCATTGGGCCCCCTGTACAATTGTACATCCTCCCGAGCAATACAAGATTCCACCTAGGCCTCCTAATCTTGTGAAGAAGGTGGTGATGCTGCCTAGGGGAATATCCCTCAAGTCAGCCAAAGTAGGCCAACGTTCTCCCAAAATGGATTCTCTGCTAGAGGAGACTGCCGGGCACTCACAGAGTACGTGTTGGATAGTCCCGTCTTCTTGTTCACAGCCTCTGCATAGGGGTGTGTCGTTTAACTTCATGTTATAAAGATGCTTTCTCAGCTGGTAATGACCAGTATGAATTCCTGTCGTGAAGCGCAGGACATTCCCAGGTAGGTCATCGTTGCATCTTTGTCGGGGTATCTAAGCAGATCTCTGGCCAACTAACAACTATTCGTTTCGTTCCACAGTTTTTTAAATTTCCTGTGGGTGTTTTCTTTAATCATTAGCATTATTGCTGAGGTCGGCAGTATGTTTGAAGGGCCAAGTCCAAGTATACTGGCTGCCTTCTTAGCCAGACTGTCAGCTTCCCTGTTGCCTCTGCACTGTACATGCCCTTTGACCCAGCATAGAATAACACTGCTCATGCTGGAGGCGCCCACAAGTGCTTGATGGCATTCCCATACTGACTCTGTTGTTATTTTGTGCCTCTGTAGGGCCAGTAGTGATTGTCTACTATCAGTGTAGATTATGTAGTTCTGTTTGTGTTATACTGGCTTGTTTGTCCATAGCCCATTTTATTTGAATTTGCAGATTCCTGGAGTATACCCCACAACCTGTTCCTTCTTTCTTTTTCGATCCGTCTGTGAAGATATTAACTGTTCCTTCACTGACAGCCTCATTGCTACTGTTGGTGTGTATTGCATAGGGTCTATCAAAGATGAACTGTGGAGAAATACCATCTGCGCGTACCTGCAGAAGTGGCATCTGTTTGATTGCCTCATTCCACAGCCGGCATCTGATCGCTCCACATCCTATGTTTGGCTGTATACCAACGGATTTGAGACGTGCCATAGTAGTTAGGGCCACCTCTTCTAGATATATGTCTAGTGGTGGCAGGCACAACATCACTTCCATTGCTCTTGTTGGTGTCGTTCTCATAGCTCTAATTGTGTTTAAACAGGCTACTCGTTGCACCTGGCTGAGCTTACGTTTCTCTACAGTCTGCTGACTCTTAGGCCACCAAACAATGGCTCCATAGGCTATCATCTCTCTTATTATAGCAATGTAAATCCACATAGCTACTTTGGGTTTCATTCTCCAGGTTTTCCCTATGGTTCTGCGGCACTGCTCAAAAGAGTTGTAAGCCTTCTTTAGTCTTCTATCTAAATGAAGAGAAGACTGGTGTGTCTATATAAACAATTTCCTTCACGTATTCCCATAAAAAGAAATCCATTCTTGTAAGACCTGGGGATCTAGCAGGCCATTTAGTGGCTCCATTACTTTCAATCCATTGATAAAGGTAGGTATTATTTAAGTGGTCTCTAACTGCATTTAAATAATGTGGTGGAGCACCATCTTGCTGAGACCACATCCTATTTCGAATTCTTTCAGGGAGATTTACCAATAATTGTGGCAGACGGTATTCCAAAAAATTAAGATAAATAGCTCCAGTCAATGTACCATCAAAGTAATGTGGCCCTATTACACGTTCTCCAATAATTTCTCCCCAAAAGTTTATAGACCATCTGTGTTGGTTATCAACTTGCATAAAAAGTGAGGATTTTCCGAAGCATAATAATGAAAATTGCGCCTATTAACAAATCCATTTTTATGAAAAGTTGCCTCATTAGTGAATAAAACATTATTGAAGAAGTTGACATCATCTGGCATTTTACCTCTGGCCCAATTATAAAATTGTAGGCGCTTTAAAAAATCGCCATCAGATAATTCCTGGTGCATTTGAATATGGTATGCATGCAACTTATTTGTTTTTAAGATTCGACCCACAGACCGTCTACTTATTCCTACTAATGAGCTCACTTCTCTTTGACTAACGTGAGGATTCCCAACCGTTGCTAGCACCACAGAAAACTCATTTTCTTCGTTCACAACACGTTTAATTCTTTTACTTTTTTTATATTCGACATTTCCAATTTACAGAATTCTATCGAAAAGATTTTGGAAGCTGCTAACATCAGAAATCCTTCTTTCAGTATAACGTTGGTGATAAATTCTATTGGCAAGTAAACAATTTCTGTCTGACTCGCCCAAAACAAAAATCATGTCCATAAGTTCCGCTTTATTAAAATCCATGTTGTAAAACTCCAAATATTTTAAATTCAATACAAATTCTAACTAACGACCGACAAGTGTGATAAATGCTCCGTTTATACCGAACTGAGGTTTTACTGATTGTTGAATAACGAAAATGGGAAAAAAATGTTAAAAAAAATATTACAGTAAAGGACCTGTTAAATACTATTTACTAAATGGCCTCATTTCAAAATTGCATAGAGACGTGTGTCAATCAAAATGGGCAACATGTCGAACAGCTATTATAAATTTTTTTAATTAATTATTTGAGGGAACGAATATGGTTGAAATTAGCCATATGGAAATATGTTCACTTTTCATTTGTACATCACATCGCTGAAAAATATACAGGTTGTTCCATTTGAAAAAAATGAGAAAATTCAATTTAAAAAGTTCTTAATTGAAAAATACTTTTTGGCCACCCTGTACAGTTTTAGGAAACGAAAATGATTCAAAAACATTAATTAGATGCCTCGTAATTGGTACCCACATAAGTTTTTCTTAAAACCCATAATTGTGACTGTGGTGATTTTTTTAAAATCTATCTGCAGATTGCATTATTTCATCAAAAAAATTCATTACATCCAAGTGGTTGGGAGATATTCAATGCAAATATAGAAATAAATAGAGTCTAGAAAGAGGCGTCAAAAAATGTACTGATATACATAGCATTCCATTTAAAAAAAGGCACTTGGTCCTGTAATTTCGTCTTGGCTCACTCTGTATGTTCGGAAATAATTTCCAGTTATAGGCTTTCTTATCTAGTTTACTTGCAATTTCTAGCTATCGTAGAACTAAAGATATCGAGGTCCGATGCACTATTGCCCCACACTGTATATAAGTGGGCCACTGCAAAATTATGTTTTCAAATAATTCAGTCAGTAGGCCTTGATTACAATGTATTCAAGGTAGGGAATGTAATTTCGAGGCACAATTCCATATCGGGAGTACCTGATTGAAAATAAAAAATCCCAAATTCCAGGATTCATATAGAGATTGATTGCGATATAGAACTATATATATTTAAGCACAAACAAATAAAAAACAACTTTTTTGACACGTTTTTATCAACTTGACGTGTAACTTTGTATGTAAGAAAATTTTGCAATTTAATTTTCACCCACTTGATTTTAAATTTTGAGTCATATGGCAATATAATTTGACATTTTGATAGAAAAATCTAAGATGGCGGGCAGTTTATTGTCATTTAATATTTGATTCTACCGTAAATTGCTATCGGTGAATATTTGAGGTCGCAGATTATAAACATGTGATCCAGACTCAAAATGCCGGAGTTAATATGGCGGATAAATTTTACCATTTTCGGTCTCATTTGGCTAAAAATCGGTATCTAAGAGTTATAGACATTGCAGATATTAAATAGGTGGATAGAAATATTTGATCGAAAGACAATTCATAATGGCGGCGTCAAGATGATGAATATGTTTTGTTATTTATGGGTAGCGAATTCTATCGAGCACTAGTCTAATTGGGACAGAACTAAAAATAAATAATTAAAATCAAATAAAAGCACGCTTTTAAAAGATAACTGAAACTATTTTAAAAAATGCCCTAAAAAGAAAAAGTTTTAATAATAATTACACAGGCACACAAAAAAAGGTCATGTGCAGAGTATGATACCCCCCTGTATTCTTAACCAGCAAATCTGATGCCGCCGTCAGAACTGCTCCACCACATCAGAATTTTTCCTTTACCTCAAAAAATTGCTAAAAATCATTGAAAGTCTTAATTAGGAAGGGATTCGGAAAAATCCTGATGTGATGAAATAATTCTGGTGACGGCATCAGATTCAGTGGTTCAAAATACAGGGGAATATATCACGCTCTGCTCAAAAGTACATTACCTATGGCGATACACTAATATCGACAAGAAAATCGACTTTGTACCTCTGATATCTGGAAATTTGTCCATTTTCCTTGTGTCCATGAGAACTTTTGATCAGGAGCTCGAGAGGAATAACATATATCGACTCCAGCGAATTTAACGGGGGACCATTTTCCAAAAACTTAGTGCGGAGTCTTTTACAGTTTATTATATAATAACACAAGCACACAAAAAAATGGTAATGTACTTTTGAGCAGAGCATGATACTGTAGAAGAACCTTGTATCGCGCATCTGATGGACACAACCAGGATTTCATATTAATTAGGCCGGAGCCGAGTCACCGCTACGATATCTATCAACTCTACTCTCTACACAAGGGGGATTCAAGTTACCCTTCAGACTCCCCAAGACGAAAATATACAAAATTATACTTACTGTGATTGCTACAGTCTGCTCTCTTAGTCGTAATCTGATGTCGAGCGGTGCACTTCTACTGAATATATCTTATAATTAGCACTTTCTCAGAAACACTTCTTAATAAGTAAGACCGTCGACGGATTCTATGAGTATTCGGATGGGTACAACAACGTGACGGGATTAAAGATGACCCGTAGTAAGTAGTTATCCGACTCACACCAGAGAATCGCACGACGGTCGCCAATCTATAGTTAGTGGGTCAACAAGAAATCGAATTTAAAATATATTTTCATTCATAAATATAAAAATATAAATATTCACCACCTAACTAATGTATATAAGGCAAACATCAGAGAGCACTACCACTTAGCAAGCCATTACATCCCGTAGGATCGTAACTCATCCAGCGTCGAGAAAACTATGACAATCGACTGTACAAAATGATTGAGACTCCCAGTTAATTATGATTGTAAGATATATATCGAACTTTTTGAAAATTATTCACTTTTAATTTTGCACTGAAATTTTCGAATTGCTTGAAATCTTTGTCGGGATGCTTAAAGAATCTATTTATATGAGTTCAATGGTTTTCCTGCTTGCATAGACGTACTAACGGCATTGAACACAAATGTACTTTTTTTCCGTCGACTCACCTTCGAGCGACTACTATGGCGGGCGGGGAGCGGTTTTCCGCCCCGTGCATCTTGAAATTTTTTTGGCACTTTCGAAAAATATTTATTTTTCGTATGACGGAGCCCAAAGGCGATTGGCCGTCGTCCTCGAGATGAAAAATTTTTGGTGAAATAATTTTTTATGCAGATTTCGATCAAAGACGATGCCAAAGGTGGTTATCGGTCTTTTGTAAGGTGATAATGTTTCAAAGTCGATTTGTTCATAGGAATTTTGGTCTGAATTTAATTTCTTAATAATTTGGATATTTTTCAAATGGATCATTTTACTGGGTTCAATAACTATACCCCATGTATTTTGAACCGCTGAATCCGATGCCGTCATCAGAATTACTCCACCACGTCAGGATTTTTTCTAATCCCTTGCTAATTAAGATTTTCACTGATTTTTAGCGATTTCTTGAGGTTAGGGAAATATCCTGATGTGGTGGAACAATTCTGACGGCGGCATTAGATTCAGCGCGCAGCGGCTCGAAATACAATCATACTCTGCTCAAAAGCACACGCCCTTTTTTGTGTGCCTGTGTTATTATTATGTCAATAAAGGTAAAGCCGAGGGGCGCTCATAACACTTAGAAAACAGAAAATTTTACTTATCGGACGTCCCACGCTTTTACGTTTATTACTTAATACATTTATTATTATTATTATTAACATTATTTTCTTCTATTTCATGCATTTTTGAGAAGTTTTAGTTGGTTTTTAATTTTCTTAAATTATTTGTTTTCTACCTCTGACCTCTTGTAACATTAGCTCTGTGGTATCTATAAGGACTTTTCTCCTTTAAAATGTTGAAAGCATGCCTCATAGAAGACAACTGGGCTGAAATATGCATTTAAACAAATTGTTATTTTGCCCAGATATTACTAACAATAAATACCTTGAATTGTTAGCGGTGAGTACTGAAACCGCACTTAACTCTTTAGATAATAGCGTTAATAAACATGTTTTTTTAAATGTGGTAAAAAATTCACATAACCTCTAATAAAAAACAACAAAATATAATAATAGTATATTATGTAACAAGTTTTATAAACGTCATTTTAGTCACGAGTTTTATTAATCGCGAGCGACGCGTAGCGGAGCGAGTGTTTAATAAAATGAGTGACTAACAAGTTTATAAAACGTGTTGCATACTATACTTTTTCTACGGCAGCAAATATCTAAATAAAAAATTTGGAAGTTATTTTAATATTTCATTTATTAACGTATCAATAACATGGTAACAGTAAAACAAAATTACTTGTCTCTTGTCACAACGCGTCGATTTATTTTGACAGATTGATGACAAGAATTACGGAAAACTAACTTGATTTTTGCCATTAAAATATCTAGAATTAACCTCAGCCGTGACTAATATCTCGTTGCTAAGTTCAGCCTGTGACTAAAACGCACGAAGTCACGGTTTGTCGAAAGCGTGTCTAAAGGATTATTTAGCGTCATGGAAACGTATACGATAAACGCCATTTTAAAGATGGAAGTAGAAAAAAGATATTTGTAGTAAACTATCTTCCAATGACTTAATCTTATATAAAGCTTACAAAGGTAATACGGTGACAATACTTTCTAACTCAGATTTCAATAATAAAATGATTGAAATTTTGAATAACGATGATTTTAAAGAATTAAAATATGACCCTACAAAAAATTTTAGGCAGAAATTGAAACAACATTAAACATCTTCAAAGTAACTTATGAATAATATAGCGCCCACCCTCTATGCTTTACCAACAATTCATAAGGATGGCTTTCTTATGAGACCAGTAGTGTCATACATCAATGCTCCGGCCTACAAACTATGGAATGAACTCAACTTAGCCTTACCACAACTTACTAAATTTAAATCTCCGTATAATATTAAAAATTCTTTAGGACGCCTGACAAAATTGGAAAATATTATGGTACCCGCTAATGCTAAACTAGTTTCATTTGATGTAAAAAGTTTGTTTACTTCTGTCCCCATTAAGGAGCTTAATGGTATATTGCAACATCTCGCCTCGAATAGCGACTTAAATCAATTGGAACAAAAAATCTTCTTTCATTAATTAATATCTCTATCAACCAAAATTATTTTAAATTCTATAATAAATTCTACACGCAAGTAAATAAGTTACCAATGGTATAGGCCATTAAACCCATTGTTAGCGGGCGCTCAGAACACTTATGGCCAATTTCGAGACCTTTTTGATAGAAAAGACAACAATCTTTTAAGATATATACACTTTGAGCAAGATACGTGGATGATGTATTTTGTATATGGACTGGTACGCATAGGCAATTATCACAGATCATTTATTTTACTAATTATATAAACAATAAAATTCAGTTTACGGTAGAAATCGAGATAGAACGTTCTTTAAACTTTTTAGATATTTCATTGATACGAAAAGGTCCCATTTTTGAAATCGGTATTTATAGAAAATCCACTTTTACTGCCACACTCATACATGCAAATAGTAATCAATCCTGGAAGATACAAATATCAGCTTTTCATAGTTATGTCCATAGATTGTTATTATTAAAGTTAAATAATGTCAATTTTGAAAAATAAGTTACAACCCTTAAAATAATAGCAAAAAACAATGGATATCACACATCTCTCATAGACAAGCTAATTAAGAACAAGCGAAGAAATCTGTTGAAAAAACAATTTTATAACGCACCCAAAGAAAATAAGAAGTGGCATAGTATTAATTTTGTAAAACATATTAGCAACTCAATTTGTAACAGGTTAAGTAAACTTGACATTAATACCATTTCATAAAATATAAACAACTTAGGTCGCTTGTTGATTAATAACAAAGAAAAAACTGAAGACTCGCAAAAAGCGGGGGTATATGAGTAAACTGTGACGATTGCGATGCTCTATATATAGCTCAGATTGGTCGAAGCTTAGACGTACGGGCAAATAAACACAAAAAGTTTATTTTAGAGAATAAAAAATCAACTCGTTTCGCAGAACATTGTATAGATAAAAACCATTTTTTCAACGGTAGTAGTATTAAACTTTTGCACAATGTCAATAAGGGATATAGGTTAGACATGCTTGAAATTCTGGAAATAAAGGCCTTAAATAAACAGACAAACGTTACTGACATATAACCTAAATTTCAAAATACCTCCATAATAGACACCGTACTAAAATTAAACATACCCAGAAATATAGTGATTAAAAATTTACATTAAGTTCCTAGTAGTAGCTATATTATTGGAAATAAGTAATAAAATGTTAATTAAGGTACCTATACCTCTCAAATCCTATAAACATTTTGTAATGGTCACTTTTTGGTTAGTTGTTATAACTCTTTGATAATGGTCGAAATGCCGCAACATATGTCAGAGAGATCTGAATAAAGAATTGTGAAACAGTAATTCCAAGTGTTTTTAATACTTATTCTATTTTTATTGAACTATCACTACTATGCATGTTTAAAAGTGAATTATTTATTATTTGTTTGCTTATAGTAGTGAAACACATTCTTTATGGGATTTTGCAAACAGCGGAAAGAAAAACTATCTATGAGAACTAAAGGAAAATCTACATGTAAAAATATTAATGAAATCTTTGCATTGTTTCGATAACCTGACATGGTTATGCTAACTAGTAAAAATTCTTATTTGTTGGATGCTAGTGTTAAAATGAGACATTTTTGCTTGTTATCATAACCAGAAGTCAGGTTAACGAAAGAATGTAAAGATTTCATTAATATTTTTGCATATAGTTTTTCCTTTAGTTCTCATAGATTGAAGCTGTACAAAATTAGACTTTCTGTGTCACATATGATTAAATTTCAAATGTTTGTTCCTAAAGACAACCGACAATTAGAATAGGGCTAAACACGGTGTCGCATGGTAGATATATAACAAAGTGGATCGAACAAGAAGCAAATATGCGAAGAAGAATAATAAGATCAAACACACATTTTTGTAGTAAATACTAGTTATAAAATGGATAGCGGTACTGTTTATTTTATTTTTAGTGGAAATAGATTATTGATGCAATTTTCTGCGAGTTACGGCAATTTTAAATTAAAAAGTTATATAATTTGTAACAAGATGGAAGGTTTCTTATATATACTTTTTGATAATTGATATCGTTGCTGGAATAATTTGTTACAAAGCATACACACAGTCTTGTTAAGTTTCTTATGCTACTACTTAATAGCACCTGGTGTTTTTTGTGCTGACTTAATCTTTAATCGATTTCAGTTTCAACAAGTTGGAGTAAATGCACAAGAAGCAAAATAAGAAACACTGGCTGACTGCTTATAGACAAAGTGTCTAGCTTTTGCTCGATATTGTGATTGTTTATTTTTATTTCCACATTCACGTACAGTCGAGTAAATCTAAGGGTCAAAATTGCCTAGACAGACTTTGTCTTACTATAGCAATTTATTTACTGGAACTTGTTGAACACATGTCAAGAAGTGTAGTAAAAAGTTTTGGATTAAGTCCGTGTGGTTGAAAGCTTTTGTTTAAACAAAAGAATGTTCGGAATCCTGCTTTTAGCAGTTTTTCTTAAATAAATAGGTCTGGTTGTAAAACCAGTATCACAATAAAGAAAGAAACACAAATTATTCACAATGAAATTGCGAAGAAAACTAGATTTGTCCGAAACTCTTTAGTCACAAAACATGAAGACATTATAGGGAGGATATTTTGAAAAAATTGATAACTTGAGTAATAATGCATATATTCTAACGAAACTTTAAAAGAGTATACTTCTCGTCTAGTTCAACCGTCAAGCCAAGTTTCAAGTTAAAACGTTTCCAACTCCTAAAAAACAATTGCAAAGCAGTCGAAAATCGAATCGTCGTTTATTTAAGGGCTACAACTCGTACATCAAAAATCTGCATTTCACATTATAGTTGATTTTGTTCTTTGTGGTGGTGTAAACAAAAATAAATTTGAAAATTTGAAAATTGTTGGGTGATGGAGCTAAGCGAACATCGGATTCATGTTCAGCACGTCGAATACATAGGGATTACTATGTAGGGTTCCGAGAACACATCACTTTTTTCTCTTGTGGTCCTGTGTAAATTTTAACTTAAGTACCTTTGTTAACATTCACTCATCAGCACTAGGTTCACTTATTCAACTATGGTGCCGTTCCAATAAAATCAAATAATATTTATTATCTTCATACGTGATAAAAGATATCGATGTTTTTTTGGAGGGGTAGGAACCGTCAAAAATATTAATTATTTCGAAAACTAACTGACAGGTTTAAGAGCATATACAGACTGTCTATTTTACGAGGGCCACACCAAATATCTCGCTTAATATCTATTGTAGAAGAATAAAGTTTTAGAAACAGTTATCCCATTTTTTGTGAGCTATATTTCAGTAAGTCCATAGGTGCCTATCCAGCTATCTGGCATAACTTGATTTAAATAATTTGTACATATTACAGCAGTGTGAGGTGGAGCCCCATCTTGTTGAAAATATGAATAATTTAATCTTTCTGCCACTGTTAATTCATAAAGGAAATCTTGAAATTCGTTTTGCAGGAAATTAAAGTATCTACGAGCGGTTAATTTGCCATCATAAAAATAAGGTCCAATTACTTTAGTCCCTAAAAGACCCAACCAAACATTCGTAGAAAATCTTTCTTGGAAAGCAGTCTCTCTGCACCAATGTATATTTTCTCGTGTCCACTTATAATGCATATTTCTATTGAAAAATCCATTATTAGAAAAATTTGATTCGTCCGACCAAAGAATTTTGCTACATATCAGCGCGTCATTCCTTTTCTTATTTAATAACCATCTACAAAATCTTACTCTCCTTGGCTTATCTCCCCCATTTAAATGTTGAACTTTCCTCATTTTGTAGCATCGAAATCCGTTTTTTTTCAATATTTTTCTTGCACTGTCTTTTTTTATGCGACAGTTTCTCAGAATTTGTCTCAAAGAGGTGTCCTCATTTTGGTTAACATAATTCATTACTCTATTCACTTTTCTTACATTATCCGCAACATGCGCTCGCCTTACTACTTTTTTTGAAAATGAACCGTGCGTTTTTAGATTTTGAACTAACTTCCTAAACATAGTTCGATTTGGCTGCGGAGCATCTGGAAATCTATCTCCGTAAACCGTGACTTGCCATCTCAGCGTCAAAATTGCACTGACAATAAATGCTAATCATATCGAATTTGTTATTATTGGTGTACACCATAATTACTGATATAAAATTTGTCTTAGAACTCGACAACGCAACATACAACATACAACAGTGACAATCTGTCAAATTTATTAATAACTGTATACATTGTTTTTCACTAATTATGGCACAGCTGATTGTTACGATTCAATTATATGAATTGTGGTATTCGTAAAATATTAAATATTGACACTATCGGTTAAAATTTCCGTGACATGTTTTATATCGTTGGAATGAGAAAAAAATAACGGAATTAATGGCGTCATGGCCTACTTTGAGATATGTATTTTTCATTTTTGCACAATAGCGTATGTCAAAGCCAACTGCATTTTTCGATTTTTTTGTTACACGTTATTATTCTTATTGTCTTTGCCGTCAACTTTCATTCCTTTAACTTTTTTCGTATCTCCTCAAATAAGGAAGCTATAACCGTTTGTGGTTTTCCTATTTTTCAGGTTTTTGTAATATATCTCATAAAGTAGGCTATGGATTTCAAATTTCTTTTTACTGAAATATAGCTCACAAAAAATGGGATAACTGTTTCTAAAACTTTATTCTTCTACAATAGATATTAAGCGAGATATTTGGTGTGGCCCTCGTAAAATAGACAGTCTGTATACACCTAAGCTAAAATTCTGTGATACTTGGATAAATATTGAATAAAATACATGGTGTTCCATTTAAAATAACAAAGTTAGGTAATACCATCCGGTGTAAACCGAAGTAACACTTGCATGAAAATCCGCCATATCCAAAAACGTCCTTATACCAATTTTCAAATTTTTAAACAGAACAGATCCCAAGAAACGTATAATAACCGCTTTTCGTGAATAACCCTGTATATGATGAAACATTTAACATGACTTTTCTATTTTTGCTGGAGGTGCCGGTGATACACACAGGACTATTTTTTCATCGTTTGAGTTGTATGGTCCATTTTCAATGAATTTTATCTTAAAAAAATGTATTGTCACCGGTACTGCATATGCATGCTAAAGTTCCAGACAATAACAGATCAAGTGGAAGAACTTCAAAATTGACCTGCAAGAATTGACCTAAATTGACTGACTGACAAACATGTGAAGTTGAATAATTAGCTTGAGTTATGATCAACTAGTTAAAATATTACAAAAAGACGTATATCATTACTATGAACTATTAAAATAAACTGGAACTATTTATCACAACACTGGTTTATTAATTCTGAATTATTTATTCAATTTTAACCTGTTGCTACAAGCGCCACTTCTATGTAATTCAGCGTTACACTTAATTTACGATATTTCGTATCAGGATATTTCCTGAGGTTGGAATTTTACTAACTAAAATATTTACTAAAAGATCATGGAATTTTAGTAGCGATTGTTCAGATACCCATACAAAAAACGCATGATTTGCATTTTATTAAACACAAAGGTTATTTCGTGGTTTATAAAAATACTGTAATGTGTAATTGTATTAATATCTTGTACTACGCTTGAACTATCCATTCATTTTATGATTCTGTCGAAACAATCTATTTTGATTATAATGTTGTTCTCTGCCAGTTTAATAAATCATGCATTCAAAAGTAAAAGGGAGTTGTTTCAACATTGAATAGCGTATTTTTGTCACAAATTACGTGTAGGCGAGCAGTCAAACTCATAAAAACATTCAATATACAGTCTGTCGATTTTATTAGAGCGCTCGAGGATATCCAGTGTCAATCCTGCAAAAAAGTTTTTTTTTTCTCTCACTGAGGCCTATCACCGACGCCAGGAGACGAGCTACCCCCAATCTGGAGATTTTCGCTAATCTCTTCTCTGTCGAAGATTATACTTTAACATTTAATAGACAAGGGACCGACTGATTTACGCCCCCTCCGAAGGATGGTATACCCGCTATGTAACTCTAGCCTATAGTTACATACCTTATAGGTATGCGCTGATATATAAACTGTTAGAAGATGGAGCCAGACCGCTGTATTTCCCTGGACTGAGTCACCCATTCAAGTACTAACCGCGCTTGACGTTGCTGCATTTCCGTATCGAAATGCGAGCATAGGCAAAAAAGTTAATTGTACTAAAATTGTGCGGATATTTATAAGCTTTAAAATGGTTTGAATAAAGTTGAAATCCACGGCCTACTTTAATGATTATGATGGAAAATTCCAAAAATATGCAATATGTCAGAGTCAGATATCTCGGTTGTTTGAAAAGATACAAAACAATATCCAAGACAAAAATAGTTTGGCAAGAAGTGTATTTTAACGAGGTACCTAGTGGAGTCAATAGGTCGGATAAACCTGGAGAAAAGGCACATGTCGTCTAAAGTTACGAAACATACTTACTCCTTCACCACGTTTTCGAGGGTGCAGAACAGTTAGTTATTTTGCTCTTTGACCTTTCCTATACCCTCAAACCGCTAAGATCCCTTTTTATGGTTTTCATATACCATGACTTGGAATGCTCCTTAAAGCGGGAAACTGGTTTTGTTCCATCACAAATGATTGAAAGGAGACGGGCAATGACAGCGAGAGAATCTTAACAATCCTTGGGGGCTGATTCTACCCTAACAGTAACCACCCCTTTTCACGGTTTCTTAACATTAACGGTCGGCAAAGCGTGCTTGGAGAAAAATGACTCGGAATTCTATGCAATTCGATAGTACAGAAAAAAGCACGTAAAATCCAGGAAGAATATCTGGCAACCCGCACTACTGACGAGGGCACTAAGATGAATATTAAATTCAGTTTCAAAAAGAGAAAAACGGAAGGAGAGAGCCGGTTTATCTTCATCGACGACGGACGTGTTTGTGTTGACGCTCTCGGAAAAACGCAAAGAGAACCGGTTACAACTTCATTAAACTCGATAAAATGTAAGTCGTCGGTAGATTAAATAATTCTGCGTAAAATGAAGTGTAATAATAGAAGAACAACGTACACACTGAATTAATAATTGGAAATTTGAAAAATGTCTGTGAAGTGTAGGTACCAAAAATAAAGCAAACAAGGGTCTATATCAGTGCAGTGCCTATAGCTGGAGCACATCGTAGAATGTATACCAGAGTCAAGTGGATGAAAACAACATATGTGTTTATAAGGCAGACAGCCAGCTGTGAATGAAAAGAGACAAGTTTTGTTTAATTTTGTTTGCTTAATTTGTAGCATTAGTTTATTAGTGTATTAGTTTATTTATTTGTTTATTTCTTTATTAAAATTGAAAAAAATTAAAAGCAAAATCGAAAAGGTATTAAATATAGATAATAAAATAGAAAAATATTCGGAACTGGAAAGCAGCAGTTGAAAGTAATTACGACAAAAATAAACTAATATACAGGGTGTGCAAAATATTCTCTCGGGCCACTCTCTCATAACAAGCTCCTTCTACCCCAAGGCAGGGCTCTTCCTTACACTTGCCCCTACGGCGAGCGAATGAATGTATGTATGTCTTGGCAGACAAACGAAGTGAGCGCAAGCGAGCAGAAGGAGGCGCATACTACTATATTCAGAAACAGAAGAACCAGAACAATTAGAAGAAGAAAAACAAGGAGATTATGATATATGGAAACTTAGAAAAAGCATGGAAACTAAGAAGAAGCATCTTGTAATCGCCTGCACTTTCCATCCGATGATGATAGATGGAAATGTAAAATAAGCATGGAAACTTAAAAGAAACATTTCACAAACACCTATACTTGTGCTGGCAACAAGCATGTCTCATGTCCAACCCAGCGTATACAGCCGGTCCGGCTGTATATGGAACATGCGAGGTTTGGTTCCGACACGCGGTTTGGCCGTCCGTTGGGCGTGCTCGGCGGACGACCAGGATGCGTGTTGGAACGAACCTCCAGACTTGATGCTCGGAATCGGCAGAAATGGTCACCTCACGCTTGCAAATCAATCAATCAATCAATCAGAGAAAAATAGAAGTACTTTGTGCAAAGCCGATGCATGGACAATTCATTCACCATCTCTACCGACTAGCAGTGGGCCAGAAAGCACCCACAAAGTGATTGAATGACTGGGGCTTGAAGAGGGAAATGGAGAGTTTAATAACAGCAGCGCAGGATCAAGTGTTAAATACCACATACCACCAGAGGATTATCCTAAACTAACCTATCCACAGCAAATGCGGGATGTGAGGTCTGATAGAGGAACATGTCGGTTACCTGGTGGCGAGATGTATAGGCAGGCACCATCGAAGTGTACTCACCGACACAGCAGTCGCGAGTTATTTTCATTGAGTCATATTCAAGTAATACGATCCATCGGTACCGCAAAAATACTATGAATGAATATTGTCGTAATATGTTTGAATTTATCGAACATTATTAAAAATATGTACTATATTAAAAGTAACTAGATCGCATAGTGTACAGGCAGCGGATGTAACATTAGATTTCCGTTGCCTGTGCAATCCATCACATATCTATTGGCGTTTTTCTACAAGGCATTGCACTAGCAATGAACTGCACGTTGCTGAGTCAGGCAGAACGCGGATAGATATTGATGGAAACATGCGGAAAGAAATCAATTGTGAATAAGCCTCACTAAGGAGAGGTCTTGTGGGCCTCACTCCACAAGGAGCGGGCTGGCCGTTAAAGTTGTGTTACCCGTAAGGGTAGATTTATTAATGAATCGTGGTCAGGCCTCCACAAGGGAGCAATTGTGTTCAAGTCTCCGGAAGGAGGAACGGCAACATACTTAATGTGTTATTTTATATTTTTTCGAGGTAGTTTGCTTTTTGACATTACAAATGTGAGTTTGTTTTTAAAATTAGGATTACATCTCCTAAGTTTTTTATTTTCTTGACCGTTGATATCAAGTAATTTGATGTGTAATTCCTTGGGTTTAATAATAACAATAACAATAATTTATTAGTTAAAAATAATTGCACCGTAGTATATTGGCATGTCAATTAAATGGAGATAAACATACATAAATAAGAAATATAGAAGACTAATATATACATAACTTATAACATTAGGAAATAGTCCTAATATAGTCAAGAATTTATGACAAATATGATCTAAGTGTAAATAATTAAATATAAGTAAATGACACACCTAATGCACAAAAGAATATAACAAACAATAAGTATATATACACACATACATATTCCGATATATAATCAATATCATGAAAACAACGTATAACATATAAAAAAATATAAGTTTACATATAATTAAAATCTGTAAAATTGTAGTATGCATTGGCCAAAAGATGCAGTTTAAATTTTGTTTTAAATTGTCTAGTCGGTAATTCCTTAAAACTATTTGGAAGCAAATTGAACAAATTAATTCGTTTTGTATAAGCCAATCTCTGACGTGGTGTCTGTATTTTATCCCGATTACGAGTGTTATAATCATGATTTTCACCATTCTTAATATACTCGCTCTGATGTACTTTTATATGTAATAAGTGGCACTAGATTATCTCCGATGGTAAAGTCAATATGTTAAATTTAACAAACCATGGTTTACAACTTTCAAGTTGATTCACGACCGCTAAAGTTCTTATGGCTCTTTTCTGAACAACAAAGACGTCTAGAATCTGGTTAAACCATATATCATAACACTGTGAAATAGTGCGTGATATGCAATAAGTGCAGCATCTAGATTAGCTTTGTTTTTTATCTGCCTAATAGCATATTTTTTTTTGACAATTTCGTAATCAAAGCACTGATATGCGAATATCAAGTTAATCAACTGTCCAAAGTCAGGCCTAAAAATTTTACAGTGTCCGAGGTATTTCTCTTCGTAGAGAAAAGTGATGTGTTTGTTTTGTTCCTATTTAAGCGTAACTTATTTGCATTAAGCCAGTCAGAGGCTCTATTTATAATGTTATTTTCTGAGTCGGCAACGTTACTGCTAGTATCTTTTAACTGCGTCGAGAAAGTAGCATAATCTGCAAAAAGTCGTGCAAAAATTGACATAACGTCAGGTAAGTCATTTGTATAAATTAAAAATAGTAGCCGCCCCAATACACTACCCTGCAGAACATCGTGTTCTACTGGTAGCATGTTGCTAAATTGGTCCTTACAAAATACACACTGGTATCTATTAGTTAAGTAATAATTTATTAATTCAAGTGCTACACCTCTAAAACCATAAAACTCCAGCTTGTTTAGTAAAATCTTTTTGGAAACACAATCAAATGCTTTACTTAAATGTAGAAAAAGCGCCAGTGTGGAGTTTCCATTTTCAAACACCTCACTAATAAAATTGATTAATTCTATCTAGTACTGCCGTTGATGTATTTTTACCTTTCCTGAAACCAAACTGTCTGCTGGTAAAAATATTGCAAGATTCAAAATAATTTATTATTCTAATAGCTATAATTTCTTCAAATATTTTAGTTAAAATAGGAGATAGTGCTATTGGCGTATAGTTGGATACATCCTCGACATCACCTGATTTTAACAAAGGAATGATTTTTGCCATTTTTAATTTATTTTGAACTACGCCTGTCACAAGTATCAGGTTAATAATATATGTAAGAGGGACAGATAAAGATATTAAGTTTTCCTTGTACATGTCTACAGAGTGACTATACAGATCGGTAGCTGGGGAGTTCTTTAAGGATCTTAGAAGAAGTATTTTATATCTCTTCTTCCTCAGCGGGATAAAGAAAAACAGATAGGTCACTTGTTTTAACATTATTATATAAATACTCCAAGTAAGTCGAATTTGATTTAGACACTTGACTTATTAATTTATCTGCAATTCGAGTAAAAAAAAATTGTATTGATCAGGAGAAATCGATACTGCTTCAATTTCGTTTTTATTTTTACCAGTATTTTTATTAATAATATTCCAAATAGTTTGCTGTTTGTTATTTGAGCCTACAATTTCCTTATTTACTTGGTCATTTCATAATTTAATAATAAGCTGTTCATATTCACGCTTTTTTTGCTTTATTTCTGTATTTACTCTTTCACAATTTGGAAACTGTTTTGTGATACCATTGAGCCGATCAATATCTTCCTTCTTTGATATTACATCTGGATTTGAAAAAACAGCATTGCTTATAATAATTTATTATACTATAAAAAGTGTTAGTAGCCTTATCAGGTGTATTTTCACCATACAGCTCTGTCTAGTCTTCAGAAATTAAATAATTAGAGAATTTTAATTTGTTTTCATAACTTTTTTTCGGTCACTTCAAATGAGAAATATAATATTTTCTATTGTTTCAGTGTATTGACCTTCGTCAGAGAAACTAAAATTTTACAAAAACAAAAAAATATTTATGTGGATTTATGTGTTACTTACTTATACATAATAATTATAAGTAGGTAGCACTTCGGCCCATAGATATAAAATATTTTGAGTTTATCTTTTTTGTAAAAATGTGGTTTCTTTGGCTATGGTTAATGTATTATCGAAACATAAGAAAACATGCTCTGGGACTTTTCAGTGTGTACCTTGTACATTCTCTAATGCCCCTGTGGATGCCAATTCGTAGTACTTACGACGTCCCGAAATATCCCGGGATATCCTGGTATCTCCCTAGTTATAAGCGTCAGACATTCAGGACGTCCGTTCAGGACGTCCGCCGTATTGCTTTTATCCGATACCAAGTTTTGACATTGGGATGACCAAAAGCATAAATATTGGGATATTGAAACGTCCGATTGGCAAACCCAAATTTGCCATGGTACGTCCATGGTACGTCCATGGTACGTCCCTTGGACAGCCTTGTGCTGTGTGGGCCGGAATTTACGAAATCGATTGTAATTTGAAGTATGTAGGACAAACGAAACATCCAGTTATAACAAGATTCAACGAATATATGGCCCATCTCAAACATAGAAAAACTGAAATGTCTAACATGCTTTTGATAAACAATCATAGAATAGATATCAATGGCCGATGGTTAATTACAAATGTTACAATAGTCGAGTCAACGAAGCCTAAAAATAGTCAAAATTTCTAAATTCTCAGCAGCAACTCCGATTTTGATCAGAAAATCAGAAACATCCCTATTGGTGCAAATAAATATATTGCTTAAACAATAATAACAATATTTAGAGGGAAAAAAAATTCTATACATTCTTTTCACGACCATCTCCCGATTATGATAACGTGGTTAGCGAAACATGCTTGAAGTGTGGGATTTGAGCGTTGTGTTCAACTTACTGTGGTGAGCGAAAAAAATAAGACAACTGTTTCTAATGTAAATCAGTCTCTATTTGAATATGTAATGAGTAGCCGAAATAAAACAGCACTTCTATTAATGTAAGTAATGCTGTAGTTATTGCTAAAGCAGACGACAATAATCATTAATAATAATATTTTCCCATGCATTATTTACTACTTCCAGTAATTCTTGGGCATTCTGTGGTCTCACATTTCGTTTTAGGATACTTCTTACGAGTAGACCACATACGTCTTCCACAGGGTTCAGATCTGGACTATGACTAGGCCAGTTAAGAACATTAATGTTGTTTTGAAACCAGTTAGTCACGGTATGAGCCATATGAACTGAACGATTATCTTGTTGAAATATGAATTCATTAATAGGAAATAATTGTGACACAGAAGGGAGCATAATATTGTCTAAAACCTAATATACGTTTCACTATTAAATAGTTCCTCAATATGCTACAAAACACCAGGACCACGTGCCGATATCCAAACCCACGTGTTAACGGAAAATCTACCACTTTTGTTATTGTTAGATATATACTTCTCATCGAATTGAGTATTCGGAGGTCGGTAAACACGAATACAACCGCTGTGAGTAGACTGGAAAGATTTTTCATCTGTAAAGATTATATTGTTCCAAAAATTTACATCATGCTCTAAAAATTCAAGCGCAAATCCCAGTCGAGCTTCTTTATGTTCAGCTTTAAGCAAGTATTTCTGTGCTGCTGGATGACAGCGTAGCTCCGATTCTCTTACTCGTCAGTGACCTGTACTACTCGATCCAGGAAAATTCGTTTCTTCATCAGTCTGAATTACTGAGCGAATTGGATTTTCTACTAATTTATTTACCAATTGCAAATCTTGCTGTTGAGTTGATATCCTTCGTCGCCCTGGTCCAGGGTTTCTACTAATCGTACCGTTTATTCTCCACTTTTTTTAAATGTTAAACACAGAATTTTTGTTAATATTATTACGCAGTGCAATTTGTCTCATTAACCATCCATCTTCTGTTTTAGCAATAGCTTCAGCTTTAACTAAATCGCTTATATGGGGCATATTACTTTTGGCACATTTGCAGTGAATTTTGGCAACTAACTGACAATGTCACAAACATTAAAGTTAGACGTACACAACTAGATTTTAGAAGAAATAGGTTTTAAGACCTGTCCTATTTTTTTACTCACTACAGTACCATTAGTATAACGTATGACTAAACTTATGGTTGGTGTAAAGTGAAATAACATGTTTGTTTTATTATTTTTTATTGAACTAAGTAATTATAATAAATAGAACATTTTTTTAAACTGGCCAAACATTCGATTTCATCGAATGCGTAAATGTCGCTTCACGGATTATTCTTTATTAAACTAGAAAATAAATTCATTCCTACACTTAGTTATTAAAAATCTAGAGTTAGACAACATCAAATATAATCAGTACTAATCAAATTTATAAATGAGAAAATAGCTTTACAATTCCATATAACATGTAAGTAGGTACGAAAAAGCTGCATGCTCAAGACTAGAATATTGTTATTTTCTAACGTACATAACGTACATAAAATTTTGTTACATGTCATTGAGAACATTCCAGATAACATTTCTTCCTGCAGGACTCTTTCAAATTTTAAAATATGTATGCAATAAAGAAGAATGACCAAAATGAGAAATACAATCAACTTTCATAGTAGATACTTCGTACAATGTATAAACATTACACTATTTAATTATTGAAGAGTGTATACAATTTCCAGTTTAAAAAAGCATTAATTCAATAATGCTAAAACTACAAAGAACGTTACGCATAGTATACAAAGTGCTTTATATCTTACCCGAAAAACTTTCCCAAGCAGATATGGTCCGAGAGCTCACGACACCGAGGATGAAAGAGCTTTGTAAAATCTAACACATATTTATTAGCTTATTTATTTATTAGTTTATTCAAAAATAATGGCCATCCTACGCGCTGATAAAAAAGCGAGTAGTCGGCTCTCATTTTCGAAGCGGACGCGTGTCGCTGGAGAAGCATAATCCTCGAACCTCTCATTTTGGCGGCTGCTATCTCTTAAAAATTACAATAATAGAGTTCTTACCAGCCTAAAAACCCTCTAGAAATGAATTTAGAGGTCACTTTAAGGTAAAAAGCTACTACCTGTCCTAAATTGTTATTTACCTATTGGAGTATGAATTTCCACCGGTCGTACAAAAATTGTACTGGGAGGGTGTTTTTTATAATGGTTGTTCTAAGAAAACTGGCAAATTAATAATTTATGTTTTTTGAGATATATATCACCATATTTCGGAAACTATTTTCACTATTGATCTGAAATTTTGGATCAACATACAAAAAACTACAGAGCCTCCGACAGTGTATAGTAAGTTTTAAAAATATTTACCATTTTTTTTTAAATTAATTCCAAATTGAAAATTTATTAAATATGTATTGAAAATTTCGACATGCTGACAACTATATCAAATATTATTTTTTCCTATATACATATATCGATTGAAATATAGCTAATAGATTGAAAAACTTTATAAAAAAAGAACGAAGGCTCTAGCGTTAACTATTCGTGAGATAATGATTTTTCTATTTGCGCGGTAAAATGCTGCTTCTAAAGAGCGCGCTTGAGTTTCGCGCCAGGTACTACTGCATTCGTTGTATGACACGTATATTATACGGCGGGAAGTGTTTGTATGCATTCTATTAGACAAAGTGATCTGTTCTATTAATTGTTGCATTCTTGTTTATTTTGCGTTATGTGTTGAAACTATAATATACTTAGTGTAAAGGACTACAATTATTATTACGTATAAAAACTCATAGTGAGAATGAGATACTCATAGTGTCATTGTTAGTTGACGCAATAATTGAAGGTAAGTTCTTAATTTGTCCTCATCGAATTATGGGATTTTAATTTTGTTTAAATAAAAGTATTTTAGATCATATATTAGGGTCTTATGTTACTACATCAAAAGAATTGCCTTTAGATATACAGAAGACATGCTACATATTTGATGGTATTGCTATAGTTCAGAGTATTGGGAGACCAGCAGATGCCAAAACTTTTGCAGATCATTCGACAACTTTCTTAAATTTTATGTTTAAAAATCCATATCATGCAGAACCAATAGATGTAGTTATGGACAATTACCAGGATATATCAATTAAAGACGGTACAAGATCTAAACGCAAGTTAAGCAAAACTTTTGATAGAGTAATAGATAATCCACATACCCTATTACCTCAGCAATGGCAAGACTTTATTCATTCGGTTTTTAATAAAAGACAACTGACACAATTTTTATCAAATGCACAATGTATGAGCATTCACTTAATATAAACATAAAGTTTGTAACCAGTGGTGGATTTAAAAATATTTCTGAATACAAATCCAATTACAAGATGAAAACAGGTATACTAGAGTCCACCCACGAGGATACTCGAATTTTGTTGGATATTTTATCAGCCAAAGAAGAAGGGTATACAGGATGCATCATTAATTGACTGATGTGGTGCTCCTTAATTGCTTTAAAGATTGATTAACTGACGAAGTTTGGACGAAGACCGGTACAAAGGACAATATCCGTTTTATTCCCGTGCATGCATTTACATTAGGGTCTGAACTATTGAAAACTTACCAGCATTTCATAGTCTTACCGCATGCGACACCACCAGTCAGTTTGTGGGTATCGGAAAGAAATTGGGATGAGAAATTTATTTACAACACCATAATCTATTAGATGATATCGGGGTGTTAGATTTTAATGACAAACAGGCAGAGACGATATAAGGTGTATCAATACTTTACGGGGAATATTGGCGACTTCCAAAGCCATAAACAATCTGCCTCCTACAAAAGATAGTTTAAAATAACATTCAAAACGGGTCCACTATCAAACTAAAGTATGGTTAAATGCCCTAATTTCCAAACCTCAATTGCCAAATATAGTGGATAATGGTTGGACAATTGTTAACAACAAAATATCTCATATATTATCTGTTAATAATATGTTAAATTGACTTGTTATTGTAAGCTAGTGACATCTATTATGTTATTAGTGTACATATATTAATTTGTATATCTAGTTGTTGTATTATAAAATAGTTGTCAGTCAATATAATTTTTATGAATATATTGTTGTTTATCTTCAAGTTTATGTATTGCTATATATCTGTTGGCTGTGCACTCTCTAATATTATCCACACTTCCGCAAGTTCCAGAACATGAAAAAATTTTCACGACATGCCACTGTAAAAAAGGTAATATTATTATTATTTCTATCAATTCATTATGAGTACAAACTTTATTTTTTGATAGGTTGTGCAGCACAATGTACAAGATGGAAGTACATCAGATGAAGAAGATTAATTCTTTTTGTTAATAATTTTTATACACATAAACAAAAAACAAAAACTGTTTATTGGAATTAAAGAACTTAATTTAAAAAGTTTTATATCCGCCAATTATATTTAAATTTTATCATAATAAAAAATTCCCAGTATAACGAAAATAATTGCTTTTTTGTAGGTATAGCATATATTTTTAATAAACTTCTATCCAATATATGTACCTACTTACTATTTCTAATATCAAACAGTTGTTTCAATTATAAAGAATAATGAGTATTTTATTACTTGCCTAGTAGCCTTAAATTATTGACCATAATACTACAATACGAATAGAGCGTAAAATTCGCATGAGATTACGCGCTCACATTAAATTCATTAACTGGGGAATTATGAAAGTTTTGCATAATATTAATGTTTTAAAAACTTTTTCAAACCTCAGTCGACATTTTGTTCGATATATGTATATAGAAATTTTTAATATTTTTTGTAGTTGACCGCATCTCGAAATTTTGCATGCACAATTTTCTAATTTTTAACTTTACCACCAATTAAAAAAATATGTATAATATTGAAATAATTTGATAGACACCATTAGAGGCGCTCAAGTTTTTTGTACAATTCTGTAAAAAAAATAAACAAATAGCTTGTGTAGTTTTCCAGATATTGCGATGTATATCCCAAAAAACACAAATTGTTAATAATATTTTTTTGAAAGTAAAACCCCTATATTTACACCCCTCCCGAGGCTATTTTTGTACGACTGGTGAGTAATTATTTCCCAGTGTGTAAGTAATTATTTGACATGAGTCGTAGCTTTTTACCTTGAAGTGACTTGGAACTAAACGATATCCACCCAAGAGACCTCTACTACAAGAACATATCGTGCCCCACATCATCGGATTGGAAATTTAATTTCCAATCAATCAAGTACAAAAAAGGGAGGGTCAATTTTGTCTAGAAAAAGTTAGAACGGTTTATGCAAGGAGATGTCGAAATCGCATAAATTTTTTAATAATATTATTTGGTTTTTCAAAAAAATGAAAGTGACCGAAAGAATCTGAAAGAATTCAGTGGCACGTAGGAAGGCGAGAGAAATTGAATGATGCAAACGGCAGCTCTGGAGTATGGAGTTTGTGGGAGGGCAGTCACAAAGAGCGACCGCAGCACCTAGACCCCATTGGGCCCCTTGTACATCCTCTGTGTCACTTTTAGTTTTCGAGGTTGAGCCATCGGAAATAGATAAAAATCGGTATTTTTACCTATTTCCGATGGGTCATTCTCGAAAACGAAAGGAGATACAGAGCTGCGGCTTCCGCCATTCGATTTATCTCGCCTTCCTACGTACCCTTGAATTTTTTCAGATTCTTGCGGGCACTTCAATTTTTTTGGAAAATCAAACGATAGTATTAAGAAAATGCGATTTCGACATTTCCTCGCATAAATCGCTCTAACTTTTCTAAACAAAATTGACCCCCCCCCCCTTTTTTGTGCTTGTTCGATTGGAAATTAAATTTCCAATCCGATGATGTGGGGCACGATCCTGTAATTTTTAAGTGAGATAGCGTCCGCCAAAGTAAGAGGTCCGACGATTTTGCTTCTCCAGCGACACGGGTCCGCTTCGAAAATGAGAGCTGATTGCTCGCTGTTCTATCAGCGCGCAGGCTGGCCATTATTTTTGAATAAACTAATAAATAAATAAACTAATAAATAAATGTTAGATTTTACAAAGCTCTTTCACCCTCGGCTTAAAATTCCTTTACCTTTCTTACGGATGTTCATTTTCATTTTCAAAAACGTTCTTCCAACAGTCTCAGGTCATTGACAACTTTTAAAATTTAGTAGCACATGTCTCATTACAAGTATGCACAAGTCAGTATAAAGCTTTTACTAAGTCTGTATCCCAAAAAGAAACATCACGGGACGCACAAAGACGAGACATGCTAACGCTCGAGTTTTCTTTACACCTCTGACACATGGACTATTAGAAAGGCAGACAGATGGCGTATTGATACGTTCTAATCCCGAGAGTTTCCTGATAGTTCCAGCCAAAGAATTTATATAAATAGAAGCAGAGATAAAGTGTAAAAGTCATACGATACTGTTGCCAATATGTCCAACATACCTTTTTCTCGCCATTTCTTTCTAAGATACAACATTGCCCTTAACGCTATCTCTGTTGCAGCCTGTCCAAGGCCGTGGTATATTAGTGTAGCATAGACATATGTGTAAATCTAGTTATTTAATAACAGCTGTTCATGTTTGACTCAACTAACCTTTAAATTATTTTCATGTTTAGTGCAAATATTTTTGTACAAAAATAATAAGTATTGTTTTATTCCCTTGCCCCTTAACATTCCTTGCAGATCCTCAAATTCACGGTCCAATTTGTGGCCGGGTAGAGCTCCATTTTACTAGACAATCCACTACTTGCAGCCTTGTAGGAATTAAGAACAGTTGGTAAGTAGTTTTACTTTTGTCACAGAGTAGGTACATTATTTTTTTAAATAAAAAACTCTAGGTCAATTTGTCAAAATATAAATGAACCAAGGGGCCATTTACTTGAAATCCTAAGAAATGAACTGCCGCATGATTTCCTGTAAATTAGTTAGGTACTTCTTTTCTGATCCGTAAGGGATACAAACAAATTTCTGAATCGGCTTATTAAATGAAACAACCTATACTTAATTTGACTCTAATACACATCTTTTTCTGAATGCAGGGCCCTTAAAATTAATTATATTGCTGTAGTTTGACGGCAAATAAAAGTGTTAATTTTAGGAAAATAAAAATGTACAAAGCTCAAAATAGGTTGACGACCGATACATATTTTGTCTTTAAACCGTCGTCGTATTAGAGGAATAGCATATAAACGTTATTTGATGGGATTTTAAGTCATATTTTGTCTCCTCAGCACTTGAAAATAATTTATTTACAGATCAAAACGGTTCACAAATTGGGACGTTTAAGGTTATAGTTACATTTATTTATCGTGTCAAAATGACGGTGGCTGCAACAAAGATGGGGCTATAGTAATTTTGATCATAAAGAAAGAGATGATTATAAAATGACAGTGAATATGAGGCACCAAAATTTGTACAATGCAAAGTAGGCTTTTATTTACTTAACCCGAAAAGCCACGGAAGGTCGCAAATAATTTAATTTAGATTATGATGAAACAATATTTCAATTTCAGTATTAGCAAACTTAAATATAGAGAATCTTTACATATCGGTGTTTGAAAGAGAGTTAAAAATTAATATTTAAAATTATTTCCAGTAATATACGTCCTTTTTATAAAAATGGCAACGGGGCTTCATCAGATGATATCGCTGGATAACAAAACCGATGTCAAAACATTGTGAATGACCTTGTTATTCATACTATTGTTTATCTGAACCTGCTCGATTTTCAAAAATTCTGATTTACTTTGTTGTTTTGAAAATTCATTATGTATGTATTATTTATCATAATCTAATAGTATTAGATCATTTTAAAAAAAATTATTATATACACTATGACCCACTTAAGGTCGCAACACCCCTGTATACACATTAATTGATGCTTGATTAACTTCAAACTTTGGTGGTAAGAAGAGATATAAGGTGAACTTAGTAATATTTGATACATGGCAGTAGCGTGCGATTTTAAGGGGGTTTGAAAAGTCGGGTTTTGGACAAAAAATATTATCGATTTTCTTAGAAAAAAAGTAGTAAGGTATTCTTAAATAGCACCTTTAGAAACCACTTTGTACCAGATTACAGAGAAGTGGATTCAAAGGTGTTTGAGATAGTGGTCATCAAAAAACAATGCATTGAAATAAAACTAATTTTTATCTTTAAAACGGATTCTCAAATCACAAAAATGTATTCCTTCTTTTTTGTTTAGACTGAATTGATTTTACAACAGAATAAATAAAAAAATTACAAAAAAAGGTGAAGAATAAAATTAGCACTTTTCATGGCATAGGTCTTTATTAAAGATTATTTGTTAGTAGAATGGTAGGTATGTACGAATTAGAATTTTTGCCTTATTAAATAAATAATTATTTGTATTATAAAATAATTTCAAATAAGTACAATACATTGAACAAAAAATAAATAATACGTTTTTTCGATTTAAGAATCGGTTTTACAAATAAAAATTAGTATTAGTTCAAGAAATTGTTTTTCTCTTCATATACTTATGGCAAATAAAAATGTCGGGGTTTTTTATTTTTACCGCAAAGTCAAACGCGCCGACACTTTTTATGTGCTTTAAATATATGGAGTGAACTATAATCAAGCATCAATGTACGGGTATACAAGGGTGTTGCGATCTTAAATGGGTCACACATTGCATGTTTTGTATAATGGAGCCATTATACAGTTATACACTAATTACTTTAGACAACCTTCTCTTTGAAGGAATTGAAATATATTTACAGTAAATGATTAAAAGATTTTGCAAAGTTACTTTTACCTAAAATGACATACTATAAACAAATTGTAACGTTCATCAGGTTTTTCAAATTAACGTAATAAAAGGGTGTCCTATTTTTTGTGATTTTTGATAAAGGTGCCACTTGCCTCTTTATATCTTTATTTATTAATTAATCACTCTTTACAAACAGTCTCACGCAATATAATTTAATAAAATAGATTTATAATTGTACGTAATCGGTAAACATATAAATATAAAGTTCATATATAACAAACAGGGCTTAATGTCTGCAATAAAAAAAAGTATAAGTTTGTTGTGGCACAAAAATTCAATAACTGTTGGCTTTTGCAGAAAGACTACTTACTAAAACAAACAATTTTAACACAGCCACATACAAGAAAAAATGGGCTTGTACTAATAAACGAGGCAGCGTATTCCGACGTAGTCTGATACGATGAATTCGAACTCGTAGATATATGTGCTCGTTGCTTATTTTACCCCATGTTATCAAAATTTCTCATGAATTTAAAAAAGGGGCAAAAATTGATTAAACACACCATTTGTAGGTGCAAATGACATAGCCATCTGAAAAATTCTTCATAGTAGGAGTGAGTGAGTCATTAACACATATTTTGACACTGTATTCGAATCTGAGTCCAGAATTTCAAATAATCACGTCAATAAATTTTTATCCGTAATGACATATTCATTCTTGCTATTAAGGAATTTTTAGTTAGCTATGACACTTTCTCTAACGAAAATGCAACGTTTCTTTACCACTAATTTTGATAACATGCAGCGAACTAACCAGATTCAGCGCTTCGAAATACATCGGAGTATGGTATTTTGTCTTTGGTACATGACCAATAACTTTTCTTGTATGGCTATGTAATTTAAACATTTCATATCAATTGAGTCCTGAGAATTACTATTTGTTACGGACAATGTTGTCAAAGGCGTATTTTAGAGATATTGAACACAATTCAACCTTTTCAAATTACATAAAAAATATTAATTACACTAAAACAAATAAATAAAAATAACAACTGCTCATTATTGTTGAGTTTAACAATGTGGTCCATTCGCTCCTTCTATAAGATTTCCAGTTCCCATGAATTTCTTTGCTTTACAGTTTGTAGCAAATACTAAGTCATCGACTTTACCAGCGTGTATTCTAAAGTTTACTTCTGATGTATTGATAGTTCCAGTTGCAACTTTTTGGAAGCGTGACGTCATTATCCATAGCTCTTGATGTCCCTTTCGAGTTTCCACTACCTGTAAAAATTTAATCAATACATTATTTGTAAATGGCACTGAACAGCACAGCTCGTTGTGTCTTTTATGACACAAGGGCAGGAAAAAGTTTCAACATCGTTGGTATAAAAGAACGTGCACACCCCACAAGTTGTTTCATCTAACGATAGTACAGAAAAATTAATTTTCAATTACCTTCATTAATATATGAGGCTGGCTAAAACTTTGCAATATAGACAATGTATGCCTCACGAAAATAAATTTCTTGAGTGAATCAATTACCTGCTTGACGTAGAATGTGGAAAAAATAGGTGACAATATACAGAGTCCGCCAAAAAGTCTGCACTATATGGAAAACTTTATTATGCAATTTTTTTAAAGGGGTTCAGCATTAGTTTCAGCATGATTAGTAACCACAAAATGGCCGAAAATATTTGTCATGGCACAGCTATGACATCTCCAAAATGTGTAAAATTTTATAATGGCCTGAAATGCCCTTATTTGTCAAAATATGAGAAAGTACCATTAGGAAAAATTGTTTGCAATTACATTAAGAATCTAAATACGAAGTGTGGTTTGAAAATTTCAATGTCTATTTTTTTAATTATTTTTCAAAAATATGTAACATTTAATTTTTTTTTATTTTTGTTTACAGTTGAGTTAATATGAAAAATTTCAATGCAAAAAATACCTTTATATTTCTTTTTCAAATATAATTGATAATCGCAAAAAAACACTTTTTACATGAAACAACAGGATCAACAAGACAATCATGGACTATTTTCAGTAATTCTGAACCTTTACTATGGAATTTTGCAGGATACTTGGCTTAAATATTAAAGAAATGATTGTTAATTCAAATCAAATAGATCACATAAATAAAACTCAAAATTCCTACTAAAATTTGCCTCAAAAGTGAGTAAATAATAATAATTTATTTAACAACTCTCGCTATGTAATCAAGTGAGTTTTAAAAACAAACGCTAGCTTTGACGTATCGATGCCTTATTAATGTCCCCAATAAAACCGAATTTTTCTGTTGCTGTTGATCGTTTAAAAAGAAGAAAAAAATGAAGTAATTTTAATTCACGGCGAAAATAGAACAAAAAGAGGCACCGCGGATATTTTTAACCAAAGAATTTTGCAATAGGACGATAATATGTATGTAAATAGAAGGAAGACATATATAAATGTAGTATTTAATTTAAGGTGACCATTCCCTAGAAAGAGACATCCGATAGGGAAATATTTATTATTTTTGGCCATAACTTTTTACTTCCCTCGCATACCGAAGGGAAGTATTGTATTCGAGACAAAATCACCCTCCGAGATTTTTTCGGATTCTGACGTTTCAGATCACGGAGATTACGAAAATATAGGTTTTTCAATTTCGTCAGTCTGTCTGTCTGTCTGCCTGTCTGTTGGTGCATTTATTAAAAATTTACTTGACGGGAAGTAGACAAATTTGGTAGGTAGATGACCGACCCTACTGTCAGTGAAGAAATGGTAGAACTTTCACTGGAAAATATACAGGATGGACCGTCTAAAGGAAATAAGTAATGAAAAAAATTTTTTTTGCTCAAATTTAAAATTTCCACGTTTCATGACACGCTAAACCCATTTCAGAAGAAAAGAAAATTAAAAATTTCTTTCACCAACATTTTTAAAAAATTTTTTACCACAAAAAATTTTTTTGTCTTTGTTCAAATTTAAAATTTCCACGTTTCATGGCATTCTACACCTATTACAAAAGAAATTTTTTTTTTTGCATTTTTTTTTACCAACATTTTTAAAATATTTTTTACCACTAAAATAGATGGAAACTTTTTTCCTTTGTTCAAATTTAAAATTTCCACGTTTCATAGCGTTCTAAACCTATTAAAAAAAAATCAGAAAATTTTTGTACCATTTTTGAAAAAATTTTACCACTAATACAGACTGAATTTTTTTTTCTTTGTTCAAATTTAAAATTTTCACGTTTTCATGGCATTCTAAGCATATTCAAACAAATTTAATAATTTTGATTAAAAATTTTTTTGCAAAAAATTTTAATCTATTCATCACTGGGTATAGAATAGATGGCAATTTTTTTTTGCTCAAATTTAAAATTTTCACCTTTCATAACATTCCAAACCTATTTCGGAAAAGAAAATTTGCAACATTCTTTTTACTATTTTGGAAAAAAAATTTACCACTTGAATAGATGGAATTTTTTTCCCTCAAATTTAAAATTTTCACGTTTGACGTGACTGACATTTTAAACCTATTTGAGAAAAAAAAATTTGAAAATTTTTTTCACCATTTTTGAAAAAAATTTTACCAATAAAAGATGGAAAATTTTTTTCTCTTCGTTCAAATTTAAAATTTTCACGTTTCATGGCATTCTAAACCAATTTAAGAAAAAAGTACCACTGTAGAATAGAAGGAAACTTTCCTTTTTGCTAAAATTTAAAATTTCCACGTGTCATGGCATTCTAAACCTATTTCAGAAGAAAAAAAAATTTTTTTTAAAAACATTTTTGAAAAATTGAAAAAGAAATGACATTTTTTAACCACCACTATACTTCCACTCCACTACGTGTATGTGGAATTTAAAATGTGACAGATAGCAATAATATTAGGCATATGCACCTATTATACTATTATTGAAAAATGTACAGGGTGGTCATCCCAAGAAATAATTCAGTCATAGTGGACATTTATAAAGGTATTTGCCTAAGCCTTCCATATTTGGCACCTGTTATTTAGTATTGAACTTTTGCTGTTGATAAGCACTCTGTATATTTTTTTGACCAAAACTTATCAGGTGTTCTTTGTAATAATAGTGATAACTATATTCCGATTATTATATTCAATGTCACTTCGTAATTATTAATTTTTTAGAGTGACCGCCATGCACAAATAAAGAGGGAAGTTCTGTGTAAATACCTTTACCGATTTTTTTTCTTAGTACGTACATTTAAAAAAACTATAAGAGTACCTAAGAAAAACCATAACAAGACTATTACTATGAATTTTCACTCAATAATTTCAGTGGTTTGCAAGATAGCTAGATTTAAAACTACGAAACAGGAAGATTAATATAATTTTTAAATTTAAATGTAGCTATTTTGCAAAAGACTGAAATTATTGAGTGAAAATTCATAGTAATAGTCTTGTTATGGTTCTACTTAGGTACTCTTATATTTTTTTTAAATATACGTACTAAGAAAAAAAAGTAATGGCCAAAAATAATAATTATTTCCCTATCGGATGTCTCTTTCTAGGGAATGGCCACCCTAAGAGACTGTAGATGGCAAACATGGTTTTTAAATAAATCTGCATTATTCACTTTAAGGGATTATGAAGTAAATTTTAATAGAAATTTTGAGTTTTATTTATGTGATCTAAATTTGATTTAAATGAACAATCGTTTCTTTAATATTTAAGCCGATTATCCTGCAAAATCCCACAGTGAGGGTTCAGAATTACTGAAAATAGTGCACGGTTGTCGTGTTGTTTTTTGTAAAAAATGTTTTTTGCCATTATTAATTACATTTAAAAAAGAAATGCAACATTCACGTATTTCTTCCTTTGAAATGTTTCAAATTAACTCATCTGTAAACAAAGAATTTTAAAGAATATTAAATATTTTTGGAAAGAAATGAAAAAACTAAAACATTGAAAGTTTCAAACGAAAATTCATATTTAGATTTTTAATGTAATTACAAACAACTTTTCCCTATGGTACTTTTCCGTATTTTGATAAATATAAGGGCATTTCAGGCCATTCTAAAGTTTCCAATGATATTTTGGAGATGTCATAGTTGTGACATGACAAATACCTCTTGACAATCTTATGGTTATTAATCATGCTGAAACTAATGCCGATACCCGTTGAAAAAAAAAATGAATAAAAGTTTTTCATATGGTGCAGAGTTTTTGTCGGACACTGTATTTGGCACGCTTTCGGCATTATTAAAGGGTTGATAAAAAAAATTGAGATATTCACTGGAAATTTGGTATACATATATATTACATTAATATCAGGATCTATATTATATTTTGGAAATATTCCGTATATTGATACCAGGAACTAGTTTATATTTTGGAATTATTCCGTTGTAGGGTTGGGGGTTAGACTAGGGGTAAATAGGGGAAAATAAATAAAGCGAGCTGGTAAGAGTACAGAACCTTAACATTCAGTTTATGTACTAGAAGCCAAGGCATCAGATTTTTTTTGATATTTTTCAACCCCCCACCACCCTACTCCAATATTAAAGGTGAAAACTTGAAAATTTGATACACGTATGTATTATAACGACATCTGGCACTAGATTTTATTTTGAGATGATTCCGTTGAAGGGTTGGGGATTAAATAGGGGTAAATAGGGGAAATAAGTAAAGCAAGTTGGTAGGAGTACATAAATGTGGAATTTGGTGTATATACTAGAAGCGAAGACCTCAGATTTTTTTAAATAATATTCTCTTGAAAGTTAGTACATGTACGTATAGTAATCACATCTGATTGAGATGATTCCGTTGAAGGGGTGGCAGGTGGTAGATTGCCAATACCACAAAATAAGTAGCTAGATACTTCATTTTTAACGTATATGGTAGAAACCAACGCCTCAATTTTTTCTATGATATATGCCCCGAATATTATTAAAATTCTATGACCAATAATTTCCACATACTAGAGTGCAAATATAATCAATATGTTTCCTTTAAAGTGACTTGGACGAGAAATCTGGATGTGAAAGTAGTGATTGGTGCCATATTGTGGCCTCCCCGATAACCGGATTTAAATTCACTATTTTTTTCTACTGGGACTACATAAGGGAGAAGGTCTATGCAAAACCAATAAATAATGTAAACCAATTGAGACACCGCATTAACGAAGCCGCACAACAAACAAATTTCAAAGGAAGTGCAAGACGGATAAAATGGCCTTTTTTAAAAAGATGCCGTGCTTTCATTCGACTTAGTGGCAGGCAATTTGAACACGTTTTTTGACTTTTATTTGTGCCTCGGTTAGATTTTAACAAGTACAAGTGTTTTCACTCGAGTTCCAAATTATTGAAATAATTTCACAATGAGCTCCTTTTGCTGTAAAATAGAAATATCATTTTCTCTAAACAAAACTGAAAATGTTATAGCAATTTACCTCTGTAACCTCCAACACCTCCCCCCCATTCTATTATTAATGGGGTTAACAAAATAAAATAGAGATATTCACTTGAGATTTACTACACATATGTATTGTAAAGACATTTGGAACTAGACCATATTTTGAGATGATATCGTCAAAGAGTTGGGGATAAATAAGGAAGAATAAATAAAGCAAGCTAGTGGGAGAGCAGAAACTTGTGATTTCGTGTATATACTAGAACCCAAGGCTCCTAATTTTTCTGATACTTGAACCCAAGGCCTTTAATTTTCCCGGTTAAATTGGAAGAGTATTTCTGACTTTGATTAGGTCAAAAAATGCATTTTTATGCCAAATATTCACTGCTCTAAGTTCAAAGTTTTATCCTGAAAATAAAGAGAAAATGGGGGGAACATTTTGTCTCGTGGGCACCCAGTATAATGAAAAAACAGTTATTTTTAAAGGCCAGAAAATGCAAACTATATACAATAGTTTAGTAGAACAAAATGAACAGAGTTAAATTTAAAAAATGCGCCCTGCAAAATGTTTTAGCTTACGGATACTCTAACGATCGATATAACATTGCCTCATAAAAGCATCTTTTGAATAAGAGCAGACCTAGGATGAAGCAGCGGATCGCTTGTTTTCATCACTATGACCCCCTATTTTGAGCATAAGCATTACGACTAATACAAACTGTGAATGTATTTTTTGAACTCAATCCAATATAACTGGAGTACCTACTCTTATCTAAATGACGTAATTTAGATTAGAATGCTTTGTAATGTATTACATATTTCTTAATTTCATAATAGCATTGGCCTACATTGAATCTTTGCTTACCTTCATTCCACTTGCAAATTGTAGTGTTACTGGATTAGATGCAACTGTATCTGTGCTCATAACATAACCGTATGTCCCTCTTGTATTATAGCATGCAATGGTTACTTGACTCATTAAGCCGTAAAACAATATTCCATGTTTGTCCATTGCCTCTGCTGCACTTTGAGTAACTCTTTTTCCAAAGCATGTCTAGAAAATAATAAAGAAATGAAAATTGTTGATAAAACCAACTCATACCCTCTGTATGGTGTTATATTCAATAATGGTACAAGAAAAATAATTTTCAATTACATCAAGTGCATAACGGGGTGAAAGTTTGCAGCCGTATGGGTTAAAACGTATACTTTATGAAAAATATTTGTTTTAGTGAATGTGGGTGAAAAAATGAGGGTGGCAATGTGTTTGTGCATATTTTTAGTAAATATCACTTAATAATTTTTGCAAATAAAATATAATAGTGCTTTTGTGTCCTTAACTTGTTTCTTTTTTGTTTGTTTCCATATGATAAATATTTATCGAAAGTAGATAAGCTATAGGAGTTCTGGCACATTTGCGTCAGTAGATAGGCAATGGGGACCTCTCGATGGCATGTTCCCCTCGGAGGAGTCCACGAACCGGAGCGTGGTTAAGAAATGCTGAAACTGGGGTCGGGATATCTGATAAAATCTCAGAGTTCGATAAGAACTTATAACATTCGTATATATTTAAAAAATAAAGCATCAAAATACAATACGTATAAATATTTATTTTTAAATAATGAACAAATGTGTAGTTATTAATCGAAATTTATCATGTGGATATTTCATCAGGCAGTGTCAGACGTTGGCGTTCGCTGTAAGTCTAAGTCTTGATTGCAAAGGCTTTTCAATTATTTGACCAATTACGTAAATTCGTATCTATATAAATAGCAGAAACATCCATACTACATCTTAGTATTTTAAAACATTTTATAACCATAAAGTTAGTTATTGCCAATGTTAAAATTAACTGAATGTGAGTTAATTAGTGCATTCTTTGCATTTTATGAAATATATAATTTCTGATTATATTTTAGTGATTTAGACTTAAATGCCGATTTCGGCACTTGCGGGTTATGTAAATTTGAGTATCTGTGCGTTTTCCCGTTTGATAGTGGAGTAAAATCAAGTCGAAAAGATGAGTTTGAGTGATACCGAGGTATAACTAAATGAAACCTATACCATCTTGTAAAGGACGTTTCAACGCATAGGAAATGGGAATTTACAACTTTTTTTAGTAGAACCGAACTTTGAAAACGGCCCTTAAACGCGGTTGAACTTCAATTCGAAAAATTACGTTTCTCATAACACTTATCGCCGTTTTAAGTCAACTATATAAGCTATTAAATTGATTTTTGATACTTGAAACTTGACCGCTTCAAATGGTCAGTTGGAAATTTCAAAAATGTTGAAAATTTTTCCAAAAATATTTAATAAATGTACAATCACCAATTATACGCATCAAAAACTTTCCTATGCGGTGATCTATGCGAATTATTGAAAATTTCTGTGTACATATAGTGAGTCAAATGTAGTCAGGATATTGAAAAAGTTTTTGAAAAAGCATTAAGTCGATAACTGCAATATTTATTGAAATATGAATTTATTTTAACGAGGGAGGGGACGAGCGCTCACGAAATGTGGCTGCCAGACAGAAATCATATACATATGCACAATATTTTAGTAACGTGTTAACTTGCGATAACTAATTAGACATTACCAAGTGAAAAAAAAAACGAGTTGGTCCATTGTTTCTTTTTAGGTTAATTAATGATTTGTTTATAGATAAATTTCTCAACATTCTTTATACTGTTAACATTACGTTGTCTAAATATGGCAGATTTAGCTGAAATAATAAGTTGTTTCATTTATGGAGAATCTTGTGACTCTCAGGGAAAAGACTTCGTTAATAACCCTGCGAAAAAAGGTATGTTGTCAATATTGGCAGCGACGGAGAAAACACAGGACTACTTTTCTGAGCATATATTATCACATAAGACTTCCATTCTATCGGGAAATACGAATTTCAAATACCACGTGGCATATCATAGCTCTTACATTAATACCTCCAATATAAATGAAACAGAAAGACCGTCGTCCACTGCCGATGCACAACCAAGTACTAGTAATGAGCAGCTGAATGCTAGAAGGACCCCACCAATCTTATGACATACGTAAAATGTGTTTATTTTGCAAAAGAACAGGAAAGAAGAGAAGGGAGAAATTAACTGCTGTTGAAACTGGTATAAAATATATATCTTTTTATATACCGGGTGAGTTACGAATTGCGCTCGCCCCTATATTTCCTAAAATATCTGGAATAGTAAATTGAAATTTGGAGGACTTATTACAGGACTAAAATGCCATCTTTTCAATAAAAAATCAAGTTTGGTGCACATCCGGTTTGACCGGAAATGCCCACAACTTTCGATTTTTAAATGGAACACCCTATATATTTTTACATTTTTGGAATCTAGAGGAAATTTTGAATACAATTCATCCATTTTGGTCACTTTTTGATAAACATTAAAAATTTTAATAAAAAATCTATTTCTGAATCCAGAGTGCTGTGGTGCCTAAATATATTTTAGTTTGTGTGCTACGTTACTATAAAAATAAAAATAGCAATATGATTGCATTGCTTAATTCTCTAGAGGCGTTTAAAATTTTTAAATGTGATTTTTACCCACTAACTCGGTTTTTTTAAATGGGAATTTAATCGTTCACCAACATTTTTAAATACCTCATTTTCATATGAATCTAATGATACCAAAATTTTGAAAATCCGCTCAGAAATATTTGAGATTTCAGCCAAAATACAATGCGACCAAGCTTTTAGAAACATGCGGCTAATAGATAATAGATTAGTGGGCTTTGGAAACTAAAATGGCACATTTCTGTGTAAATCTGGTAACCTAATAACATTGGAAAAATCATAGTAGCCATTGAATGTAATAAAACAATATCAGCTGTCAGACAGATACAAAATAAAGCCTTGCGGAAATCTCTTTGAGTAAAAATTGGAAATATGGAGAGCGTCTCAAAAGTTCAACTGCAGCTGCAGAACTGTATCAGCAACGATATTCCAACAGACGTCATCCAAGCAGACACTTGTTTGCCAGAGTGGAACAAGAATTAAGAAGCGAACCCAATCAACAAGATGACCATCAAACATTTATTGTAAGTGAGTACAAAGAAATTGATGTATTAGGATTTGTGATGGTACACTCAACAATATCAACAAGGGAATTTTCAATGGAATGCGACATTAGTCAGTCTTCGGTTTGCAGAATTTTAAAGAAACATAAGTTTCGGTCTTATAAATACCAAATACACCAACATCTTTATGGAGATGATAACGACAGGAGGCTAGTATATTGCAACTGGTTCTTAAATGCAGTACAACAAAACCCAGGTTTCCTTTTCATATTTTATATTCAGATGAAAGTAGATTTACGAACCAAGGTATGTTTAACAGAAATAATACTAGGTACTGGGCTCAAGAAAATCCGAGGTTGGTAGGGCGGGGGAATATTCAGGAAAGATTTGGGTTTAACTGTTGACTTGGAGTACTTGGAGATCGAATAATTAGACCCATATTTTTTGATGGAACACTTACTGCCGAACGATATTTATTCTTTTTACAAAACCAGACAGCAGAATTTCTTGACTTACTTCCTCTTGCCTATTTACAAAATCTGTTTTTCCAACAAGATGGTGCTCCCCCACATAATTCCAGAAGAGTGATGGAATATTTAAACAACTTGCATGGTGAACGCCTTATCGCAAATCAAGGTCATATCAGGTGGCCTCCTAGGTCACCTGACTTAACACCCCTAGACTATTATGTATGGGGCACTCTCAAAAATAAAGTTTATAAAACTTGTTCAAACACCCGTGAAGAGCTGCACAATAAAGTTGAACGGGCTCTTAATGAAATAACGCCGGCTGAATTGCGTAGAGCCATTCAAGCAACTGTACGCAAAGCCGAATTGTGTATAGAAAAAAATGGTGGACATTCTGAACAATATCTATAAATGTCAATTTATGGTTTATTTATATTAATTATTTTAAAGATACCTACAACTAGTTTAAGTTTAATTGTTCAAACGGAATTGATTTTTATTTATTTGTAGGCCCGATATTTATGTTCATTTAAATAAAACTCTGAAAACCGAACTGATGTCGCATTCTATTGCAAATGTCCTTGTGGATGTAATTGTGTTTACCTCCACATACCTATGCTAAACTTAATTGTAACGTTCTTTGCGCTCACAATTATTAAATGTTTGATAGCTCAAGATTGCCTATAACTACACGAGTCTGTCTGACAGCTGATATTGTTTTATTACATTCAATGGCTACTATGATTTTTTCAATTTTATTAGGTTACCAGATTTACACAGAAATGTGCCATTTTAGTTTCCAAAGCCCACTAATCTATTATCTATTAGCCGCATGTTTCTAAAAGGTTGGTTGCATTGTATTCTGGCTGAAATCGCAAATATTTCTGAGCGGATTTTCAAAATTTTGGTATCATTAGATTCGTATGAAAATGAGGTATTTAAAAATGTTGGTGAACGATTAAATTCCCATTTAAAAAAACCGAGTTAGTGGGTAAAAATCACATTTAAAAATTTTAAACGCCTCTAGAGAATTAAGCAATGTAATCATATTGCTCTTTTTATTTTTATAGTAACGTAGCACACAAACTAAAATATATTTTGGGCACCACAGCACTCTGGATTCAGAAATAGATTTTTTAATAAAATTTTTAATGTTTATCAAAAAGTGACCAAAATGGATGTATTGTATTCAAAATTTCCTCTAGATTCCAAAAATGTAAAAATATATAGGGTGTTCTATTTAAAAATCGAAAGTTGTGGACATTTCCGGTCAAACCGGATGTGCACCAAACTTGATTTTTTATTGAAAAGATGGCATTTTAGTCGTGTAATAAGGCCTCCAAATTTCAATTTTCTATTGCAAATATTTTAGGAAATATCGGGGCGAGCGCAATTCGTGACTCACTCGGTATAACATTAACACATGAATTTTCAATTATTCTTTTCTGTTATAGTGCAACTGACATAACGGTGGAAGACCTACTGCCACTACGGGAGGAGGGTAATATACCAGTACCATGACTACCACCTCCCTGGAAGTTGCCAGCGCCAACAGCAACATCACTGCCACCCTAGCCCCCGTCATTTAAGTGAGAGAATCCACTACCCTCACCTTGGGAAGACAGGTAATTAGTTTCTACTATACAGCATTAAATATCCGATTAGAATATTATTATTTGCTTTATGTCTATGATATTCATTTTTTTAACTCATAAAATTACTCTTTTGTGTTATAGTACGAATATGGTTGAGGAGGATTATCCACCACCATTTCCACTTACCAATAGTCATGACAATAGCATACCTATTAAAAAAAGAAAAATAAAATATAATAGCGGAAAATTATGCTTTTTTTTCCTAGTTTGGAATTTTATTCATCAAATATACTATTTTTTTAAATCTATACCTTTATTATCAGTTGAAATAGCTTAATAGGAGAGCGTTAGATTAAGAATCTAGAATTCCTGGGTTAAAATCCTGATTTCAACACATATAAAATTGCTTTAGCAAGGAACACAAATCATAAGTTGTCTAAGTATAAAAAGTGATTTTTCTTAATATCTCCCACCGTCCTAGAAAAAAAACGTGCGTGACGTCACATACCGCCATGTTCATTTCTGGCTTGAGGAAATAATCAAAGTACTTTACAGATTTTTGGGTAACATCACATCTCCAACATGTTCTTTCTCATACACAATGCGCACGACCCGCACCGTACAACCTTGCATCGAAATCCCACCCACGCACCGCAACCCTCATTTTCCTATGCCCACTGCGCGCATGTTTCTTTCTGTACCTACTGCACATTATCAACGTCGTCATGTTATTTTCAATAATTACTACGCACGACCAACATCTCCATGTTCTCTTCTATACCTATTCCGCTCTATCGCAATCCTCTGGTCATTGGCACCACCGCAAGAACTCTTCACCGCCAGCAGCCTCTGGACATTGACTCCTCTTCACCACAACAACTCTTCACCACGCTCAGGTTCGTGGACTCCTCTGATGGACAGATTGCCTACCTACTGACGCAAGTGCGCCAGAACTCCTATATCTTATCTACTACTCAGATATAGTTATTTGAATAGACGTATATAGAAAAATGTGCTTTTTTAAACAGTAGTCAGAAATTGAGGTTGCTATTTTTTTTAAATGCCGAACTTTAAAAAAGAAAATTGGAACATGAATGGTTAGAAAAGTGTATTTAATAACAGACTTGTCTCGAGGATTTCTTGTCACTCGCTTTATGAAAACTATATCGTATGTAATAATAATTAGTGCCTTAAATTTTGCCTATAAAAATTTTTCAAAAACGTAATTTCCGAGAAATATGAAGTGTAAACTGGCAATTTATTATCTAATTAAATTAATGTATCCATTATTTAATCATTTATGTCAAAACATGCTTCCAAAACATACATACCCAGTAAAAAGTGAAGTAGGTATAAATATTTAACATATGCAGCTGCGGAAAGTTAAAAGTCAGAGGAATCAGCAACATTTTAAATAATGTAATGTGGTGACTGAACACCGAGAAACCAAATAAAAAGCTGAAGCCTTAGATATTGTACCATAGTATGTGAACTTACGTCGTTGAGAAGCTTCCTGTAAGGAATTCTCACACATGCTTCGACTAAACTAATAATGACATGAAGTGCACTGCTATATTGAGCAATGTCCCGTACCACATAGACATTATGTATCCATGATCCCGATTACAAATCGAAATGGAACACGCTTCTAGCAGTGCAATTTAGCGCTGCTATTATTATAATACAGACTGCAATAAAAGTATATTGTATTGAAACATATTGTTTATACGATTTTGCAAACAGCAGAGAAAACTATGCAAAATCCTATAAAGTATATCTTTCATTATAATCATAAACGAACAAATAATAATTCGCTTTTAAATAGCACATTATTCAAGGAGCGATATTGTAGGTAAAAACTCACACAGATGAAGTTCTTCAGTACGAGCCGAAGTTTACAACACGACGAGTGCTGCAATTCATTAAGTGAGTTATTGCCATTATCGCAAGTTAAATACTATACTTTACGATTATAACAATAAATATTAACATAATAGTTCATCTTCACTAACCGAATTCATCGAAAACATTCAAGCGTGTCAAATCACCTCCCTCCCCTCAATAATAATCGACGATTTCACTGTATCGTAAAGGAAATTGGCTGATTGGCACAGTACCCAGTGATTTATAATAACTCACAAGTGAATTACTATATCCCACGCTATTTGTTTATGGATACTATTACTTGTGCAAAAGTAGTTCAATTAATATATAATCTAATAAGAGTTGATAAAAACGTTTAATAATATATATTTAAATAATATTTCATCTTTATTTTTAATTTGGGAAGAAGTTAGAAATTAAGTTGATGTTATTTAAATAAGTAGAGAATACTTTCTGAAAGACTGAGTAAGTGCTATTACGAATAACGGTAAAGAACAATGCATAGTTTTGATCTCCCAAAATATTAGTGTTGTTGCTTTTGATGGATTGCAATAAACAAGTACTCTATTAGCTTACATCTTCTCACAGTGAGTATATGTTTATGTAGCTTTGTATAATTTGTGTCTGTACATGTAACAATTGCTTTGCCTGCTTGGTAGCCATTTCCATTTATTTTTTTTATTTAACTTATCCCAATATGAGCTATAGTTAAAGCTTTACGTCATTTTACCTAAAAGGTTTTTCTCTCTGATTATATTGCAAAAACCTTACTGACACTCTACGAGCTCGAAATATAAAAGTGGAAAATCTGGAATATTTACAGATCGGCAAGGGTTAGGTTATTATTCCTAATTATTATTAAAATTTGCCGAGTTATATTAACTTTTGCATAATCGCTCGAGAAAAGTGTATAGATAAAATTTGATAGCACAAGTGATATTTGTGGAAAATATTTCGCGAAATAAATAATGATATATGTAAGTGGCTATAAAACGTTTTACAGAGATAAAACTGCATTAGGGTTTTGCAACATCGTGATCTTATTGTATAGATCAGTGCATATACCTACATGAAATATTTCAGGGGATGATGATGGATCATGTTTAAACAACGATTCATTTCTAAGATGTGATGTGTACACCCAGTTTTCGGTAGTACTAGACATGGCATGGTAAAACAATCTTCTATCTTTTCCTGGATGGTAAGGTTCAAGAGCCATTCCCAGTACCCCATCCATCAGATCGAAACTATCACCTGAAAACAAAAATGTTTATTTATGCTTATTAAGTATCCACAATTTTGTCTAAAGAGCGTTTTATATTAAACTGTTTTATTATAATTTGTCTGCTTTTATTTGTATTCTTTTCTGAATTATGAATATTAAGAAAGTTTCCCTCATCATGGAAATGCTGTCAGAAAACATTGAAATTCGTTGGTCTCGGTGGTACAGGAAAAGTCCGCAAATAGTGGAGTAGTGAAATTGGCTCAGTGTTTGACTAATACTAACTGCCATCATACCTAGTAACATAAAGATTTTCTAGGTCAGTTTCAACGTTTGCATAAAATTCATGTGAAAGTTGAAACTGACCGAGCAAGCCTTATAGATGGAGAGCTTGCTACGGAAATTAAAGATAATAAGGTGCAGTGAATTTTTTTTGTAAAAACCCTCCTTACTAGCTGAAAAGTACATAGCTCTGCAGCCAGAAGTCTATCCCGAGGAGGGAAACGTGCGCGGACGGTCAAACGCGTTAATCTTTAATTAAAATAAAATTTTTGAATGCAATTTTGAAATTTTGTGTAGTTGTAGTTTCTAAATGCAGAAATAAGTAAACAAATGTGATGTAATTTTAGGATAAGAAATATCAGCCAAAAAGTTCAAAGGAAATAAAAAAAAGTACACCCGTATAATAGGATTCAAACCGGGAAATCCACTATGAAGGTTGTCGCTTAACGCGATGTGCTACGGTCGGGGTGGACTTGAAATTTCAATCAGTCTGGTCAGATAAAGCAAAACATGAAATTTTTAAATGTTCATAACTAAACAAATACATCAGCAGGAAGGCTGCATAATATCGATATCGAAAGATCGATATTGGCGTTTTCACGGCATCTTAACCACGCCCAACGAACGACCAAATCGCGTGCCGCAATCAAATCTCGGATGTTTTATATACCGCTGGACCGGCTGCATATGCCGGATTAGACATTGAACATTCTTGTTGTCAGCAGCTAGATCCGCATGACATATGGGGTGTGAGTTAAGGACGGGAAGTGCAGGTGTTTGTGAGATGTTTCTTTTAAGTTTCCATCTATCGTCATCTCCTTATTTAACGTCTTCTACGTTTTCTGTTTCGTCTGTTTCTGAATCCGGCAGCTTTTATTATTTGTTTTATTTTATTTGGTTTTTATTTATTATCCGCTCAACACGTAAATATCCATTCACGGTGGAGTTGCTAGTAAGGGCCCTATCTCACGGTAATAATATTTTCTTTGGGCGTTATGAGAAAGGAGGTCCGAAGGGATAGTTTGCTCACTCTCTAAGTCGTTTCTTTGTAACAATCGGTTTCAATTTCCGCCTTCCAATTCCGGGCAGTTTTTCCATTTCATCACCTATATATTATGTTTAATACCTTTTTAATTTTGATCCCCATTTCTTATTTAAATTGTAATAAAGAGATAAGTAAATAAACCAATGCTAATGCTACAATAAGCAAATAAACATAAACTTATCTCCCTTCATTCACATCTGGCTAGGAGAAGAGCAGGAACGGATCGCAGGTAGTATACATTTTACGACCTTCCAGCTATAGTGCACTAATACCGACACTATTTACTTTTATTTTTAGGGACCATTAGCAAACGCGTTTCATTAACTTTCAATTATTATTATTAATTCGATGCGATTTTTGCTTCTCCACCAATATACCTCATTTTACGCAAAATTTTTTAAATCTACCACTGACTTAAATTTATCGAGTTTAATGCAGTTTTAACCGGTTGTTTTCGTGTTTTCCCTGGGAGCAGCAACAAACATGTGCGGTGCCGACCGCACCCCCAACTATAAGAATTGTGCGGGGTCCTTTGCCTGAAAATTTCAAGTTGCTATAACTTTTGATCATTTGAAGATAAAATAACAAATAATAACTCATTTGAAAGGAACTTCAATGCTCTACGACTTTTACTATGAGACCATTGCTGTAAAATTAAGGCACGAGACGAAAAAAGCGGTTATCGAAAATTTGCAACTTTCGCTAGCGGATATCTCGAAAGTTATTGGGAATAGAAAAAAAATATACTAATAGTCTTGTAGGAAATTTTGTCAGCTTTTTTAAAATAAAGTAATCTATTCATATGCACTGTTTTCGGGATATATGTGAAAAAAAAGTGACCTTCTCGCTCACCTCGTAGGCATGGGGACTTTCAGTATATCTACCTCTTAACTACTCCAAATACAGCCCTGAAGTAAGAAATTTGTTTCCTGACTACTCCCCCTACACTTTCTTCATTGAGTGGACTACTTATAAAGAATTAATTCCATAGCCACCCCTTTAGGCGAGTCTGCCTGGGATTTTTACACAAAATTTTCTATATCATTTGAGTCAGCCACAGATTCTCATAGGAAAAATTCCTCTGAATAAGACTTTCTTATGAAAAATTTTCCTAAACCGCAGGTTTCATGGTCTATAATTGTTCAAACAAATTTTTTTTCGTTTTTATTTAATAAAATGAAAACGGCTTGACGAATCCGAAAAAATCTTGATTCAGTCGAAAGATATTTTCAATACGCGTCGTCTGGCGCCAGACACAACTCGTTCAGTTGTCATAGTCAAAATAAATTTCTTAATTAACAAATTGATTACTCAAAAACTAATGAAGTCAGGATATTGTTTTTTTTTTAAATATATGCCTTTCATACCAAAGAATATATTATATTTTTTGGCCCCATATCTTCAACACTTTTTGATTGTTTAAACAATTGGCATAATTTGTTAATTAGCAATTAACTTATTTTTCGAAAGTTTGATCATTTAATTTCATCACTTCAAACCAACTTTAAACGATATACAGACTGTCTATTTTACGAGGGCCACACCAAATATCTCGCTTAATATCTATTGTAGAAGAATAAAGTTTTAGAAACAGTTATCCCATTTTTTGTGAGCTATGTTTCAGTAAAAAGAAATTTGAAATTTATAGCCTACTTTATGAGATATATTACAAAAACCTGAAAAATAGGAAAACCACAAACGGTTATAGCTTCCTTATTTGAGGATATACGAAAAAAGTTAAAGGAATGAAAGTTGGCGGCAAAGACAATAAGAATAATAACGTGTAACAAAAAAATCGAAAAATGCAGTTGGCTTTGACATACGCTATTGTGCAAAAATGAAAAATACATATCTCAAAGTAGGCCATGACGCCATTAATTCCGTTATTTTTTTCTCATTCCAATGATATAAAACATGTCACAGAAATTTTAACCGATAGTGTCAATATTTAATATTTTACGAATACCACAATTCATATAATTGAATCGTAACAATCAGCTGTGCCATAATTAGTGAAAAACAATGTATACAGTTATTAGTAAATTTGACAGATTGTCACTGTTGTATGTTGTATGTTGCGTTGTCGAGTTCTAAGACAAATTTTATATCAGTAATTATGGTGTACACCAATAATAACAAATTCGATATGATTAGCATTTATTGTCAGTGCAATTTTGACGCTGAGATGGCAGTCGCGGTTTACGGAGATAGATTTCCAGATGCTCCGCAGCCAAATAGAACTATGTTTAGGAAGTTAGTTCAAAATCTAAAAACGCACGGTTCATTTTCAAAAAAAGTAGTAAGGCGAGCGCATGTTGCGGATAATGTAAGAAAAGTGAATAGAGTAATGAATTATGTTAACCAAAATGAGGAAACCTCTTTGAGACAAATTCAGAGAAACTGTCGCATAAAAAAAGACAGTGCAAGAAAAATATTGAAAAAAAACGGATTTCGATGCTACAAAATGAGGAAAGTTCAACATTTAAATGAGGGAGATAAGCCAAGGAGAGTAAGATTTTGTAGATGGTTATTAAATAAGAAAAGGAATGACGCGCTGATATGTAGCAAAATTCTTTGGTCGGACGAATCAAATTTTTCTAATAATGGATTTTTTAATAGAAATATGCATTATAAGTGGACACGAGAAAATACACATTGGTGCAGAGAGATTGCTTTCCAAAAAAGATTTTCTACGAATGTTTGGTTGGGTCTTTTAGGGACTAAAGTAATTGGACCTTATTTTTATGATGGCAAATTAACCGCTCGTAGATACCTTAATTTCCTGCAAAACGAATTTCAAGATTTTCGTTATGAATTAACAGTGGCAGATAAATTAAATTATTCATATTTTCAACAAGATGGGGCTCCACCTCACACTGCTGTAATATGTACAAATTATTTAAATCAAGTTATGCCAGATAGCTGGATAGGCACCTATGGACCCATTCTATGGCCAGCTCGATCACCAGATATTACTCCCTTGGATTTTTTCGTCTGGAGTACATTAAAGACAAGGTATTTCAAACTGCCCCTGAAAATATTGAGGACATCAAAACCAGAATTCGAAACGCATGTGAGGCAATTACTCCTGAAATGCTCCAAAATGTAATGCGTGATGTGTCTTGTAGAGCACGTTTACGTGTCAGAATGCATGGTGCACAATTTGAGCATTTGTAGTTAGAAAAATAAATACACACAATTTCTTTTCAATATAGTAGTAGGTAGTACTGTTATACATAGTTTTTCGTTTTTTTCTTTGGATGTTCGTTTTGTACTTGTATTTTTATGTATGAGATATTTATTGGTTTGTATTAAATTGTAATAAATAATTACGGAATTATAATTATTATAAAGTGAATTTTTACTATTATGGCACAGCTGATTGTTACGATTCAATTATATGAATTGTGGTATTCGTAAAATATTAAATATTGACACTATCGGTTAAAATTTCTGTGACATGTTTTATATCATTGGAATGAGAAAAAAATAACGGAATTAATGGCGTCATGGCCTACTCTGAGATATGTGTTTTTCATTTTTGCACAATAGCGTATGTCAAAGCCAACTGCATTTTTCGATTTTTTTGTTACAAGTTATTATTCTTATTGTCTTTGCCGTCAACTTTCATTCCTTTAACTTTTTTCGTATCTCCTCAAATAAGGAAGCTATAACCGTTTGTGGCTTTCCTATTTTTCAGGTTTTTGTAATATATCTCATAAAGTAGGCTATGAATTTCAAATTTCTTTTTACTGAAATATAGCTCACAAAAAATGGGATAACTGTTTCTAAAACTTTATTCTTCTACAATAGATATTAAGCGAGATATTTGGTGTGGCCCTCGTAAAATAGACAGTCTGTATATTGATGTCGGGCATAACTCCCATAGAAGTCTTCACGAATGCAACTTTTTACTTTTGTTTATTTAAAATTTAAATTCATTTTGCAAATGAATAAATGGAATATCTCGGCTCTCAGTAAGCGTATCGAAATAGTCTTTTATACACATGGAAGTGCTTGGAAAAAGGAGAATTTTGAGACCAGAAAGAACTTGATCGGATAACCGGAACTGGGAATAAAAGTGACATTGCGTGAGAGGCCCTAATTTGTGTATTAACAATGTTTACCCAGAACCGAGATATTCCATTTGTTGATTTGCAAAATTAATTCAAACGTTAAATAAACAAAAGCAAAAAGTTGCATTCGTGCAGACTTCTATAAGGGTGATGCCCGACATCAATATTTATCGTTTAAAGTTAGTTTGAAGTCGATCAAACTTTGTAAAAAAAAAATATTTGCTAATTAACAAATTATGCCAATTGTTTAAACGATCAACTGGTATTGAAGATATCGGGCAAAAAAATATGGTGTATCTTTGGTATAAAAGGCATGTAGTTTGAGAAAAACAATATTCTGACCTCATTAGTTTCGAACTCATCAATTTGTTAATTAAGAAATTTATTTCGGCTGTAGCAAATGAACGCGTTGACAAAATGAGTTGTACCTGGCGCCAAACGACGCGTATTGAAAATGTCTTTCAACTGAATCAAGATTTTTTCGGATCCGTCAAACCGTTTTCATTTTATTAAATAAGAACGAAGAAAATTTTGTTTAAACAATTATTTGACCACAAAGCTCGCGGTTTGGGAAAACATTTCATAAGAAAATCTTGTTCAGCAGAATTTTTTCTATAAGAATCCGTTGCTAACCCCACCTCTTTTTTACCCCAGACAGACTCGCCTACTTGGTTAATATACTTGGGATGTACACTATTTGCTGACTATGCCAGTTAGGTATTACCGGGAATGAAGAATAATAGACTTATGCATGCTAGGTGTCTATATATGTCCTAAATTTCATAGTTTCAACTTGTATTTTATTTACCTTCGATAGAATAAGTTCCATAGCTAGGGTATGGATACATAGATTTATCAGTAGCTTTCCAAGCAGTTCCTGCGCTCACATCATGGACGATGATAGAATATGTTTGGCAATCAGCTACATAAACAAAAGTGTTGCTGCATTGATTATCCCTAATATCAACAACAGGTGTTACTAATATCGATCGTGATTCCACTAAGCTCGATGGTATTTCATATTTGTGAACAAGTTGGTTCTAAAACAATAAAATAATATAAATGTATAGTTAACAAAATAGTTACGTATATAAAATCAAATCAAGTGCAATTTATATGAGATACTGGTTTTATGCAAGAGGCAAACCACCGTCGACAGCCGCTGTAGTCAAACCCACAGTTGTGGTAATCCAGTCGGCAGTCGTACCAATCAACGGTTACAGCAGTCACGGTAGTCTTATCGGCAATCACAGCAGTCATATACAGAGTGTAACGAAAACATCGGGAAGCTGAAATATCTCGATATACATACACACTTCCGATAAAAAAATAAAGAGCACGTGTTTAACCCCCTCGTGAGTTGGGCAGGGGAAATATTAAATGGGCTTTTGTTGTCTGTATGTCTGTCTGCCTGTCTATAAACCTTGCAATAAAAATTTCGACTAGTTAAGCTTTAAGCTTTGAAATTTTGCACACGTGTAATGTAATATCTTTCTAAATCCATTATGGCGGACTGCCTTTTTCTTTACAACCCCCTTGATATGGGTATCAAATGAAGGGGTTTGATGAGTAAAATACGATAAACTATGTAACGTCATTATAAATTCAATATGGCTGACGCACCAGGAGGGCGGATTACCTTTTTCTTCACAACTTCCTTGATCTGGGTAGTAAATGAAAATGTCTGTCTGACTATAAAATAAGTAAAGACTCAAAAGTAAAATATAAAATTATATATAGAAAAGATTTTTTAAAACAATTCTTTTATTTAAAAAAATGTAGTAAAAATAAAAAAAATATTTTTAAATTCATACAGCTACGAACTAAAAGCTTTGGGGGAGGTCAATTATGTTATATGCCCGCTCCAAGGCTTTTAGTTCCCATATGTATGAATTTCAAAATTAGTTTTTGCATTTTAGTGCATTTTTTTAAATATAAGCTTCGTTTTAAAACTGTTTTTTTATACAGTATGTTCACAGCTAGAGTGGTCTTTTATTTTTCATTCTATTCTTCATAAAAAGTTTTGCCTTTGTTGAAAATATGATTGTCATGGAGTAAGTTAACATATCATATCATTATAACATATCGTGCTCAGAGACTTTAAAAATCTGAAAATTATGTAAGCGCAAATTACTTTTGAAAAACTGGCACTAAGAAAAGTTGTTTAGAATTAAAATTTATGTCAGAATTCCAATTTGTGAATAAATTTGCTTAATTCGACTTTTATTTTTAACAGAATTGAACAAATTTCTTGGGAAAACTAAAAGAAATTTAGAAAAAAATATAATTCAAATACGTCTCCCCCGTATTCCATACATTTCTGATGGCGAATGTAAAGCTCTCTGTAACTCTTTCTAACCTCTTGTAAGGATATTGACTGATCAGCTTCCTAATGCGGCCGTTCAATCAGTGTTATTATTTAAAGGCCTACTGTATACAATTTATTTCAATCGACATCACAAATAAAAATTTATATTTGTTAAATCGGGGAATCTTGGAGGTCATTGGACCATACTGACCAACTCATTGGTTTAAACTTCAAGTTCTATATACAGGGTGTAATCAGTTTCATGTCATTAAAAAAACTGGTAATGGGGACCGACTAGAAAAACAAAAAACCTTTATGACTTTTCCCTCTAGGGGCACTTTGAAAAACACTGATCTAGGTTAACGTATTTAATATTATGGTAGACAATTATTGAGAACCACTGCTTTTCTTGGTCGATGGACTTGTACTTCCCAATTATACAACATTTAAATTGTCATAAAAAAGTGCTGGCCGGCACACGCAGTGTCAAAGGATCATCGACCGCCTTTGATATACCGCCTCAACTGACTGAGGCAAGTATAAAGAGGTAAATAATTCGTTCTCTCTTCTTGCACAATTGCAAGCAAATAACGGCCATAGAGGTTTAAACAGAGCATTTCTTTACATGTGTGTTTTTTAATTTGGAAAAAAATATTGGATTGTTTATAATTTAGAAAATTTAAATGTGTTTTATTAACATTTGTAACATAAATGAGTGTCCTGGGTTAAAAGCTTACTACCTACCTAAATGATTCAAAATCTCTGCATCTGTATCAATACACAGTTCCGTACGTCGAATTAAGTTCATACGCACTTCGTTCAACACTAAACACTAAACTATCAACTAACGTTGTCAATAAAGAAAAATAAAATAAAAACTTGGTACAAAAGATAAAAAGGAATACAAAAAGAACGAACAAGTAAGTTGTGTCTGTACGTAATCAAGAATTTGACAACTTGAACGGTAAGTCAATAAAATAAATCTTAACTATAAATGACGCGAAATTCAAAAATAACAAAAACAACGAACGGCAGGTTGGACGTGTGTACATAACGAAACACCGACAGCAACCAAAATATTGCACAAGGGAGAGTTAGAGTATAGTTTTCTTCAGATCAGATCTAGATCTAAACCTACCTCAATATTCCAGCAGTTTTCAAAAATTTTTATTGAAAATTTGCGAAATTTTTGTTTATTTTTTTTCTCCAAAAGTATGAGCTTTAGACCCCATGTTATGTAAGGTTTTCTTGTTCGTCTTGTGGTTCCCTACCACCAGTTTTTTTTTAATGACATGAAACTAATTACACCTTGTATATCTTATAAACTTCAAAATCAAATTTTCTAATTAGTCAATGAAAAAAGTTTGCTGTTAAGTATCTTCAAAAATTATGCTGTAATTCCATAGTAAGATACCACTAACTAAATATTTATTTTTTTAAAGTATTGTCGCTTATATAGTATTCTAAAGTTATGATTAACATCACTCCAATATCGACTAGTATGGTGCGAAGATCGTATTAGTCGAGAAGATGGATTCATCGGTAAAGATAATTTTTTAATGAAAAGTTCTACTCATGTTTCCAATCCACAAACAAAAACAAAGACGCTTTACTTCGTCGCCTGTCTTTAAGATGTGACTGAAAATGGGTTTATAGAATATATCTTATTGTGATTTAAAATTTTTTGAATCTGAAATTCCAAACATTTCGCCCATCTTCTTAGTGGCGGTCGGGGATGTTCCTCTACTGACTGCAGTCTCGCCTAAACTGGATACTATTCTAGTTTTTTCTAGGCTGGCTTTAATCCATTGGCAGAGCACTGCTGGGACTCCACTGTTTAACAATGCATTCGTTAATGAATGCGTTCTTGAATTATCAAGCGCTGCTTCTATATCTAGAATGGTAGCCACTGCCATTTCCTTGTCATCTAATGACTTTGCCAGTAACCTATTCAAATCATCCAGCGTAAAGTCTATTAACTTTACCGCCTGGCATGCATACTGACGTTCACTAAGAGGATTTTCTCTTAGTATGTCGTCTCTAACGTACTTGTCCAGTAATATTTCCAATGTTTTAAATGGGAAAGAGGACAGTCTTATGGGTTTATATGACCTGAGCGTCTGGTACGAAATCCTGCCTATTTATGGGAGGCAGGTGTCCTTCACCTTCCTCCATATATGTTATATGTATCTCCAGGCCAAACAGGCTCTTAGCATTTTACATAAGTGCGGTAGTGTTACCTCCTGTCCTTTCTGGAGCAGGATCGGGTAAATGCTTTCCATCCCAGGAGATTTGAATTGTTGGAGGTTGCCCTCCCAAGTAACAATCGTAGTTTTAAAATAATCTATAAGTTATCCTAAAAACTTATTTCCAAGACTACTTATAAACTTAAATAGTTTGGAAGGACTCTATGAAGCCGATTTAAAACCTTTATGAGAGTGCAGGGGCCCATCTAGAGAAGGGCTCTTTTTAAAACTACTATTAAAACTTTTAAGTTTTAATGAAATATCTAAAACTTTACTGAAGAGTACTATAAAACCATACCTAGTTTAGGATAGGCACTATATCAAAACTTAAAAGACACACATAAATGCTTTGAGAGCACTTTTTTATTTAATATGCACTGGGGCCGCTATAGTTATATATAAGTTATAATAAGGATAATTGGCCACTACTAATAACAGATAGTTCAGAAAAACAGTTAGAGATGGACTACTTGTACTGAATTGATCGTACTGCTTATAATGGGCTAAAATTTCAAACAAGGCTAAGTTTACTGTAAAACATGTATTAGATAGTTCTTAAAAATTCGTGCACTCCCTAAAAACACAATTTTATAAAAACATATAAATAATTATTATTTGTTGTGACTTAAAAAGTAAAGAGAGCTTTAGCATATGCCCATAATATAGTTTTGTCTATGTAAATTATTTCCATAAAATATTTATATTAGATACAAATTTACATTTTTTGTTCAATCTGGGACATTCCCAATATGGCTGACCGTTGTATTCCTCGACGGCTGGAAATAAAATCGTGGCTGTATATATAAACCCTATAAGCTGTGAATAATTCTACTTCAAATATGTTTTATTTTAGAATGCCTATTACATTAAATATTGCTCTTTGAGTATGTCGATTTCTTCTTGTAAAAGTATATTTTAAGCCTCATTGATCTTAATATATTTTTTAAAACTTGTAGGCTTATCTTAAAACAAATTTCAAACCATTTGAGTACATAACACCGCTTTAAAACCTATAGAATATATGGTTCTCGGATAATATAACCTGAAAAGTCAGTTTGCCAACACGCTATTTGATATGTACTTCACTACAACTTGTCATTATTATAAATTCCCCCACAGGCGCGTCATATACAAACAAAATCCCGACGAATATGTATATATCTTATCACAGTTTTAAAAGTAGCTATTTTAAAACAGTCTAGACAATGGTACAGATGTTTGTTTACTTCATTAAAACTCTAACAAGCAGTTGGTTTTATGAAGGTTCGGCCTGAAACTTAATGATTTCAAAGCATCTTAGATTTATAGCCCAGCATTAACGGTTGTTAATGCTGACCTCAAATCAATTTCATAAAACAAAGATAAAACCACAACATTTGCTTAATCTCTATAAAACTTGATATTCCTAACTTGACCTTAACAGCTCTAAAATTGGATTGAAGGCTTGACAAATACCTTGATAAATCAATCATAAGCAAGTAAAGACTAAAAGATTTAGTTTTAATGTAAATTCTTGAAGGCCTCGTTAAAACTTTCTTTAAGACAAAACTATTTTTAAGTGCATTTGGCATTTAATAAATCTGGAATAAATCAGTTGTTTATGAAGAGGCCTTTACAAAACACCGATAAAACCTAAATAAATCTAAAAAGCATTTAAATTGTTACTTGTGCTGGGAAATTACGTCAAATTCGTGGTAATGTAATTGGCAGTCGCACAGGCACAGCAATTTATTTAGTAGTCGAGGCAGTCTCTTCGGCAGTATGGGCAGTCTCGGCAGCCTGTGTACAATTTTTTTTGGTGGGTGATTCCTCGCTTTCGTGCTTATTTAAATTTGAATTCATTTACGAAATTTCAATGATTTACGACTGTGTTTAACTCATAGCAGTAGTAAATATTTTTATTAAAAAATATTGCTCAGAATTAGCAACTGAAATTTTGTTGCCTATAACTTAGATCTCTAAATAACATCACAATATTATGAATTATAGAAAATCCTGCACCCTGAATATCGACAGGCTGCTACTTCATTTGTTTCTTATCTTTAATAGGTATTCATTATTTCGTCCACGGGAATTAATTTTTTTCCACGAAAACACGTCAGCATGATTTTAGGTAGAAAGCTGGATCTTGGTGTAGTAATGAAGGTATCGATGTTCCACTAAAAATTTTGGATAGGCTTCATGGTTTTATACCTGATGTAACAGGATCATGGTATACCCCCTGTTCTCCTTAAGTTTTCAGGATAATTGATTGAAATTTAGAATATACTACATGCATAATAAGCGGCACTTTTTGACATACAATTGATTTATTTTTCACTTCCGGTTTCGCCGGAGGCGAATACCCTATATGTTATTGCATTTTTTAATTCTGCATAATATTTTGAATCCAACGATGCCAAATAAGTGACATTTCAAACATCAATTTTTTTTTATAATATAACCTTTAGTTTTCCATTTAAGTGTGCTCTAACGGTTCCGACTTATTTTAAATGACCCGTGCTACAAAAATCGAAATCCCGTTAAAAACACTAAATTACGTGATTTATGAGCAAATAAAATTCACCAAAATTGTTTTAGGGGCAAAATTCAATTTTTTCGAATGGAACCATATCATTACCGTGGTACCATTTATTAGTATTATTAATAAGAAATTTATTCATATGTCGTATTAAAATGTGCAATAAATATAAACAAAATTGCAGCTAAAAGAAAATAAGAAAACAAGAAAATACAATTTTGTTCTAATTAAATGCTACGGTGGCTTTGAAAACAATGAAATATTTAGCTTGTCAAACATTTGTTGATTTAACGGTGTTTTTACTGTGTCTTTAAAGAAAGTTTAAAATTTTTGTTAATGGGCTTGTTCAGCATTTTTTTTTTATTTCACAAATCGAAAGTGCAAGTATAAATTAATGGATCTGCAAAATATCAGAATCTTATTCGCACGTTTAGTATCTTAAAAACTATTACAAATTTCCATCTCGCGAAAATGGGGCGTGGCCAGGCGTTACGTCACTATACGCATAGACTCGGCGATCTCAATAGACTTGATGCTCCTTATTGGTTATAATTATAAGTGTTTTCGATATATTGTTTGCTTTGCTTACTACTTGACAGTAGGGAAGTACAATTTGGTGAAATGTCAAAAAATTACAATTTTCTCTCGCTCCTGCCAGAACGAATTTTCGATTTCGACCCTGCAATTTACGATTATAATTCATCGCCGACCTTCTCCTTTCCATAGATACATAGAACGAACTTCCACTCGACGTATTTATTTAGTTAAAAGCGTTTAAAATTTCCATGTTTTTCGACTTTTCAGGTTAAATTTGAAAGGTCCCAGAAAGCCATTTTTCTTACGTCACTTGCGTATAGTGACGTCACAAATGAGCGCTCGGTTTTTGCAACTATTACTAAATTCAACTCCTTATATCTCGAGAACGGTAAAAGTTAATAATACGAAATTTTAAGTGTATAATGAGAATATCGAGTACTATATGAAAAAGTATAAAAACCATATAAAAAGAATATCATGGAACAAGCCCATTGTGTTCAAAATACCGCAAATGTATACAAGAGATGAAAAAGTGGACATGTTAATTATTTATGGGGAAAGTAAAAAAATGAAATTGCAGCTATGGACCTTTACGGCCGACGATACCCTGATAGACAATGTCCAGCGAAAAATGATTTTAAACGTGTTGAAAACCCATTCCAAAGAGAGCCCAACAATGATCCCGAACAAAACTTACAATACTGTTTCCTTAAGGCAAGTTGGGTTTGAATTGAACATCAGTCACCATACAGTAAGCAGAATTTTGCACAAATACCACTATAAATCTTTTAAATACCAATTGCACCAGCATTTGTAGGAAAGTGATTACGAACGTAGGATGGAATATTGCAACTGGATTTTGCATAATAACGTGCAGCCAAACATTGATTCTTTAAGACTGATTTTATTTTCGGACGAGTCAAGCTTTACAAATTTTTTGGGTTTATTTAACCGACAAAATATAAAATATTGTTCACAAGAAAATCAAAATTTATTACAGGAGGGTAACTTTCAAGTGCGGTTAGGTTTCAATGTTTGGCTTAGAATAATCGGTAGTAGAATCATTGGTCCAATAAAATTTGAAGGAGCCCTGACTGGTGCCAGATACTCGAGATTCCTGAAAAATGAGATTGAGGACATTTTAGATGAGTTACCTTTAGATTTAGGACAGAGAATGTATTTCCAACAAGATGGGACTCCTCCCCAAAATTCAAGGATAGTAATTGATTACCTTCAAAGGAGATTCGGAGAAAGCGTAATTTCGACGAATGGTCCTGTGTGGAGGCCTCCAAGGTCACCTGATTTAACGGCGCTTGATTTATTTGTTTAGGGTCATTTAAAAATATTGTCTATGCAACTGGCGTGCCGTTACAACCCATGAAGGCCTGGAGCTACGAGTAAGACGAGTAATTAATATCATAACGACCCAGCAGTTGGCGAACGTTCTTCGAGAAACAGCTATGCGAGTTCAGAAGTGCATTGACGTTAATGGGCAGCATTTTGAACAACTGTTGTAATGTTTTGTGTTAAGTTGTTGCATTTCAAAATCAACTTATGTGTAACAAGCTAATTAGAACAAACTTGTATTTTATTTTCTTTTAGCTGTAAGTTTGTTTGTATTCATCGCACATTTTAATACGACCACGAATAAATTCCTTATTAATAGTACTAATAAATGGTACCACGGTACCCTTATGGTTTCATTTGTAATGTTTTGTGTTAAGTTGTTGCATTTCAAAATCGCCTTATGTGTAACAAGCTAATTAGAATAAACTTGTATTTTATTTTCTTTTAGCTGTAAGTTTGTTTGTATTCATCGCACATTTTAATATGACCACGAATAAATTCCTTATTAATAGTACTAATAAATGGTACCACGGTACCCATATGGTTTCATTTGAAAAAATTGAGTTTTGCCCCACAAACAATTTTGTTGAATTTTATTTATAAGTCGGAACCGTCATAGCACACTTAAACGGAAAACTGTAAGGTTACATTATGAAAAAAATTGATGTTTGACATCGTTGGATTCAGAAAATTATGCAGAATTCAAAAATACAATAATATATAGGGTATTCCATTTAAAAATCGAGAGTTGCTGTCACTCCCGGCGAAACCGGAAGTGAAAAAAAATCAACTGTATGTCAAAAAGTGCCGCTTATTATGTAGTATGTCCTGAATTTCAATCAATTATCTTCAAAACTAAAGGAGGAAAGGGGGATAGGCCATGATCCTGTTACACCCGGTATACACATATACACATTTCTTGTGTTTTTCGGCAGAAATACGATTTTCCACAATTAATGAAAAACCATTGCATCTATACGTTTTTTCGTGTTTTTTTGGCCGAATATGATAGATATCTCGTTAATGGTTCATTCTACCAAAAACGCCAAATAGAAAAAAGTTTCCTCATTAAATTTCCCACCGATTTTTCGCACCGTTCTTTCGAAATTAATGAAAAACCGTTATATCTATACGTTTTTTCGTGTTTTTCGGCAGAAAATCGAAAATATCTCGAAAACGGTTCATTTTATCAAAAAATGCCGAATAGAAAAAAGTTTCTTCATTAAATTTGCTACAAAATGGTCTGAACGACATCGATTTTCCGCCCCGTTTTTCTGCAATTAATGAAAAGCCATTAATTATATCTATACAAGGTGTTTCTTAATGACGTGCTAATATTTCAGGGCTCGATTCCTCAGGTTATTTTATGAAGAAAAGTTGTGGATCTATTGCATTTTTCTCGTCAGACACACAGTTCTTGATTAAAACAAGTAAATTCAAATTGAAACTAATTACACAGGCACACACAAAAAAACTATTTTGGATTTTTGCATTTTTCTAACTGTTTTTTTTGAGGATAGAAAAAAATTGTGACATGGTAGGGCAAGTCTGACACCAGATTCGGATTCAGCAAGTCAAAATACACCAGAAATGATTCGTCTAGTCTATGGAATCGACAACTCTTTTTGTGTGTGAGCCTGTGTAATTAATTTCAATTTGAATTTAATTTTTTAATCAATCTCTGACCAGCAAAACGGAACAGATCGTTTTCATGTAGAACTGACCAGGCAAATCAGGAAAAATATCTATATCGAGAAATGTCAGTGGCATCCACTTTTTGGTAAACGGCACTGGTAGAGCGATAAAATAAATCTTCTAACTCAAATATGTGGCTTTATATCCTATTAACACGTACCAAAATTGAAAATAATATCTAAAGTATCTAAATAACCTAAGAAATCAGACCCAGAAATATTAAGGAACACTCTGTATAGATACAAAGGTTTTTCATTAATCGTAGAAGAACGGTGCGGAAAATTGATATCGAACAACAACAGGTTATCTTGTAGGAAATTTAACAAGGAAACTTTTTTCTATTCGGCACTTTTTGATAGAATGAATCGTTATCGAGATATTTTCGATTTTGCCGAAAAACACGAAAAAACGTGTATATAAGTATATAAAACTATGATGTAAATCCCAAATTTTTAGAGGATCATATCTTCATTAGTACCCCAAGATCCAACTTTCTACCAAAAATCGTGCTGACGTGCCGATTTTCTAAAAAATTTTGCTAATTCCACTGGACTAATTTTAATTCGAAACGATTTCTAAAGTAACTGCATTAAACAACTCAAACGTAGGCAAGAAAATACACGTAGCATTGCTATCAATTACTACCTATAAAATTAGATATATTTGCGCTGAAGAAATGGTGTAATTTTCATACTAACCGTTCTTAAATCGAAGGCCAGTATTTGAGGAGGGCATGTTTGATTATCCAATAAACGACCTGTATCCAGTACCCAGAGTCGACTACACTCATCTACCTAAAAATCAAAGATAATTACTATAAGCTTAATTTGAAAATGTTAATAAATTTAAATATATCTAGTAACAACGAGAGTATTGCCTCTAGAGACACAGTTTCCACAAGAACCAAAACAGTTAAACACAACACTCGACTACCAACATTCGGTGCGAGTTTTTTTAACCTTATTAGCATCATCGGGATATGGTTAGTTCAGTTTTAATTATCTTCAGAGTGATGCTAATTAGTGGAGTAAAACTAAAATTTCTAGGGAACTGTCTCACAGTAGCAATTTTCTTGCTGGAACTTGTTGAAAACATTTCAAGAAGTGTAGTGAAAAGTTTTGGATTAAATCCGTGTTAATCTAATGTATTTAGACAAAAAACACTATACAGTTTTAAAACCAAAAAGTCGAGACTGTACCTGTGTACCTGCTGGCTTCAGGTCGCCATCCTGGAAAACGCGAATGATGGATCTCTGTTCCTGTTCGTTTTTTTAGAAAAATTTATAAAACCTAAAGTTGCAGACAATCATTTCATATTTAATTTTTAATTTAACTTTTCTTGTAGGATTGATATTGTAAAAGTTACAGCTGTTTGAAAAAAAAAAATTCTCGTCAATTTTTCGGGTATAAAACTCTATATAAAAATATAATTTTTATGCAGTGTAGGGATAAGACGTATTTATTTTTAGTTGAAATGCCCAACGAAGTTTCTGTTAACAGTTTTGAAGCTGTAGTCGCGCGAATTCGGCCCCACAGGTTTCAGCGCCTGTAGATCCATGTATGATACCTCACGGTACCATGAACTCAATTTCAACTCGAAATTTACCAGTTTAATTATTCTGTACTGAGATATTATACTACGCAGTAATTCTAACGAATTCTAAACATATATTATATTATAATTCTTATATATGTTCTACTTTATATTTATATATTATAATATACATGTCATACATGTATACTATGATATATTTGATTACATTATGTGTAATATATATTTTATACAATATACATATACAATACAACTTTTTATCCCTATTAAGACTTATTAATTCTAAAATTTTCAAATGTGTCATTGAACGATAGTTGGATTAAACAAAAACAGATATTATTTTTCATTAAATAGAGCTGTTATGCATAGAAAATATACAAGGATGTCGAATAGAAGAGTAAAACAAATGCTATTTCATAGTAATTTAAATTTTTTAAACCACACAATTTGTTGAATTCATTTAAAATATATACGTTAGTAAAAATAGTTCAAGCTTCTATATAATAAATTCCTAGATTTTATAACCTAGCGTTTTTTTAAGAAGACCAAAAGTGCGAAAAAAGTTATTATTTTTTAAATCTTTTTGATGGTATCTCTGCAGAACTGCAAGGCTCATCGATGATATTGCAATCGTCAATAATAACACAAACCGGTAAAAAATATTCTTTTCTTTTTCTTTAACCCAAATAAGTGATTCCGAAGGTTTTGTGCTGAACACGATGCCGTTGGCTGTTTTGCGGCATCACGTCCCAATTTAGAGAAAACCTAACCTAAAAGCGCTAAAAAGGTTATATCGCCTCTATATTCGTGCCCTTGGTGCCCTCATGACTAACGATATGAGATTAAGTAAAACTGACCAGACCATCTTATTTAACTTCCCAGAATCTTCGAAAACCATCAGTAAAAGTAAAAAAAACATAACTATAAATGGCACAAATATTATTTTATATCTGAGTTTAGCAAGAAATACTAGATTTTTGTCGTGAGTATATATACAAGTAAATTGGACCTATATAGCTAATTCCATAAGATTTTGATAAGCTGGACATTATGTCGTTATCGGTTAAAAAAAAAATAAAAACAAAAAAAGGAACAAAAATATGGAGCTACCTAACCTGTACCTCATAGAGCAAAACGGGTAACGGGATTATGTTCAGGTCGTCAAAATCCTATGGAATTAGCAATTTAGGTACGATTTACTTGTATGTATACTCACAACAAAATTTTGGTATTTCTTGCTAATCGCGGAAATGAAATAATGTTTGCGCCATCTATAGTTATGTTTTTTTATTGTTACTATTAATTTTTGAATATTTTGGAGAGCTGAATAAGATGCTCTGGTCCGTTTTAGTCAATCTCGTATCGTTGTTCACTTAATGGGGCACGAATATAGGCAGAAATGGCCTTTTTACTACTTTTAGGTTAAGTTTTCTCAAAATTGTTATGTGATGGCATCGTGTTCAAAAACCTAACCAACCAAAAACCTTCGCAATCATTTATTCGGATTCAGAAAAAAAAACCTTGCGAGTCAGTGTTATCTCGATATCGGCGTCGTTCTCCTCCCTTTGTTTTAGTTCATCTACTTCTTCGTGATGTCACTTAGCAATAAGGGTTCGAATACGTGCAGCGCAGCGGTTGGGTATATGAGACCTTTATTATACGTAGGACTGACTTTGCGGCTTTATAACTTTAGAACTATTGGTCACAAAAACTTCATTGGGCACTTAAACTCAACGTAAATACTTCTATAATTTTTGTTTGGAGTTTTACACCCGAAAGTTTCTTTTAGTAGTTGAAAAATTGATAAGAGAAACATTTTTTTTTTTCGAACAGCTGTAACATTTACAATATCAATCCTACAAAAAAAGTTAAATTCAAAGTGAAACACAGAATGACTTTCTACAAGTTTAATTCTCACAAATTTTCCGATAAAACGAACAGGAACGGAGATACAACGCCATTCGTGTTTTCCAAGATGGCGGCCAGCAGGCACAGTTCCTACTTTTTGGTATTAGACTCTACCCAAGTCCCCCTTTCAAATATCTCGATTCGTGCATTTTTTTCATAAACTAAATTCTAAATGCATTAGACTATGTGGTAAAAAGCTTTTATTTACACTAAGGAATGTTCAGAATCCTTTTTGTTTGCAGTTTTTCTTAAATATCTCTGGTTGTATAACCCGTATCGCAATAACTGGATTTAAAGTCATTTGTTCCTTTACAGAATATTTACGTAAATTTAAAAAACAATTTCCATCCAACTTACCATGACTCTATAAACCGAAACAATTCGTTCACTAGCACAATTTTGTGGATTCTTGTGCCAGTCCCACGACGGATAAGGAATAATGATTGGATTTCCATGATATTTTTTGTCAGGGGACACAATTCCTAGAGTTACTGGCACGCCAGCTTGAAATCGAGGGATTGTAACAAAAATTTTATTGTTATTGTTGCTAGCTGTAATAAAAAAAATATGTTAAAAAATATTCGAATTATGAATACTTATATGAATAAGTATCTCAGTGTTACAGTGCGCTCATCTGATGAAGCTAATGTTTTAGCGAAACGATCGTCATGTTGACGTAATACATGTGAAAACGTGAAAAACAGTTTAGTGTTTTTTATTTCATTAGGAATAAGTATCTATTATACTTTTATACTATATAGTGAATATATCAACAATGGAAACTATAGATGCTATAAAATTAACACATATTCATGAGGGAGAGATAAATAAATGAATTAACTTTTGCAAGTTGTTGGTTCTAAAATTTCCAACCGTCATTCTTCTATTTCACTTTACTGCATACGCAAGAATCGTATGACTTAAGTAGACCGTAATATTTACATAATTTTTCCATCTAATATTTCATCAAACTTTTCTTTATCATAAAAAATGTGACATTTTAAGAGAAAAATGTAATTCTTTTTCATTCGTGTCCCCATTTTTTGAAAAAATAGTTCCACGTAGTTCATTCCATACCTGTATTCACAAGAACTAAAAAGAAATATGATTTGTTTGTTTTAGACGTTCTGGAGAAAAGGAATTGTGTCAACCAGCAACCGAAAAATTATGGGAGGGGTCTCACTTCAAGGGGCACCAAAGCAACAATTTTCATTATAATCACATAAAAATTTGTATAATAAATATATCCCCAAAGTTTGCAAATGATTTGTTCCGTAGTTTTCCCAATAGAAATTCCTAATAAACGTGATTTTTCAACTCGTTTAATGGGAATCCCCTCAAGTGATATTTGCGGAAAATATCGCACGAAATAAAACATGACATATACCAGTGCCTGCAATGTGAACGACAGCGATAAATGAGATATGTATTACAGTGATAATACTGCATGCGGAAGCAGTCAAAAGCCGATTTAGTTTCATTTACTACAAATAATGGTATTCTGTTAGTGTACTGATATAAAAAAAAGTCAATTAACTGGCTTCAGTATAAATGCGTGAATTAATCTAAATAAAAATATCTATGTACAGGATATTCACAGTCAATCGGAAATAATGAAAAAGACTGTCAAAGGAATACTTCCTAACACCAGCGATAGTCACGAGCCTAGACTTACAATATTTATTAACTTTTTAATTATTGAAAATATTGTTTTACTACTTTATATCAATTGACAGGCATAATGTGTATTATTTATTTATAATAAATAATGTTAGTCTAATGAACAACTCCATATTGATTCGATAAAAATAAATAAATATCATTTAACCTAGGGCTATGCTACCAGCAACAACCAAGAGTTTATAGATTATAACAAAGGACTTATAATGGTGAGCCAGGTAAACAATCGGCTACTTTCCTTTGAATAAGCGCATAACATGAACTATATTTTTATACGGATATCGTTTGGAATATTCAAGTACGCGGTCTCAGGTGCTATTCTATCACGAATAGGCTTTATAATGAATGACTTATCCTGGTAGCAACGCCTTAAACTGAATTTTCAAATTAATAATAGAAATACCATAATTTCCAATATTAGCAACATTTCTCCACTATGTATTTTATATTGATATACAAAATAAAGAATTGTGTTTATATGAATTATTTACTTACGTGAATAATATACATCAACGTCGATCGGTGCAGGCTTCCCAGGAATAAAAACTTCCGCATTTATATCGGCCTGGCGATGAGCATCTGATGGATAATCAAATTCTAATTGCTTCCATTCATAAACAATTTCTAAGCCAGGTTTTGCGGCGGATGCATGATGAACGGAGGTACTGCATATTCCAAAGAATAAACAAAGGATGGTACTACCTGCAACACAATAGAGATAAATATTTTTACATTGAAAAACCAATAGTCCCTAATGTATATGAACTTAAAAGTAATAAATTTGTCACAGATGCTTTTCGGCTTAATTCATCTCGCAGTAGACAAGGCCAGAGTCATTCACTAACTTAAACTTATTATTTATTTACCATGAAACTGCGACGAGTATCATATAGAATTATACAAATAGTGGATAGTACAATGTACAATATTGTTTCTTTTGTGCAATAAACAATTGATTGAAAGACGAACAGTAAGTAGGAGAAATTTCTCGCGATTGTCAGTAGATTGTTTTAGAATAAATTTATTGAAACATTCAGTGATTTATGCAATAACTCATGCTTGCTGTACACTGAAGAAAAATCAGGATCACTTTATAAATTGTTTTTATCCACGATAGATATATAGAGCATAATTAGTTTCCTGTCATTAAAAAATTGGTAGTACGGAACGATTAGACAAACGAAAAACCTTATATAACATCTAAGTCTAAAGTCCATAGTTTCGGAGAAAAAAATATTGTAAAAATTTCAAACATTTTTGATAATATTGTTTAAGAACTGCTGTCATATTGGGAGGGCTGTATTGTCATCCGGTTTTGTGATATTCTCAAGCAATATTTTAGTTTATGTAGTTGGCTAGCCAAACATACACTTAACTTAAAATACACATGACTATATTCTCTTATGGTATCTCCAACATCTAGCAGTTCGTTTTCCTAAAAGTTCGTTTTGAGCGGTTCCATGAGACCACAAGTCGGTAGGTAACCTTTACAGTTTTTATGACTTCTATATGATTCAGAACTATATGTCCCTATAGGGCCCCTAGAGGAAAAAGTTATATAGGTTTTTAGATATACTGCTTAGCATTGTCGCCGCATTTATTACGTGTGTAATATGTTATATTTCTAGCGTAATTAGAATTAGTCGAAATTTAACCTAAACGTGCTACCCAGCTAGCACAAAATGTTCGTGGGATGTCCACATATGATCGTTTGCGTTCCATGTGGGATGATCGTGGTGAAATATCTCTCAGACATCTCAGGGACTGATCAACAGAAACGTTCCTGAGACTTTCGATAGGGGACGCGTATTGTTAAGAGAAACCCTGGGACGTCCCGAATACTGAAACCGCCTTGGTTAACGTCCCAAGGACTTCAGATAACGGATGTTACTAATCACTCTTATAAACACGGAAAAATATAAAAATAACAGAAGGCTCAATGACAACAGAGTAGTAGCACCATATGACTAACATAACCTCAAATTTTACGTTTTTGTAAGTTTATGTTCATGTTTAATGTTTTTATTCGCATTCCTAGATTAGGTTCAGCGACGATGACAATTATTAATAATTAAATAAAATAAAAATCAATCTGACTAAAAAAATCACATGAAACAATGAAATTACAATAGGAAAAAGAAAGAAAACATTGTTTTGATTGACAAGATGGTACAATAACAAACCGCTAGCAAATATTGAAAAGTATTTTTATTCCTATGAATATTAATATACATCTTTATCGCAACTTTATTTTGAATAGGCTTAACAATTGCTGACCTGATAGCTGACCGCTGACTTATATTTCTCTTAACATAAACATGCGTAATTTGTATATATGTAGGTATATATCATAGCGCAGGACGAATTAAACAAAAAGCGACTATTACCCTAGCATTATACCACCACTGTTATAGCAAACATTAGAAAATTAAGAATCTAATCTTTGACTCTAATGCAAATAGGAGTGCCGCTGTCTACCTACATTAAATGAAAACTCAATTTTTTCTAAATTTAATTTTAAAATATCCAACTTTCTTTCATGAAAGAATATTTTTATTTTTAACACCCATATGAACGCAAAATCTATTGCTTACTTGAACACAAGATTCACTCTTCGCACCATTAGTATTGTATAGAAAGTTATTGCACTTGATTTTATTAATGCGCAAATTGTAAGATTAAGGTTAAAAGGGAATATTATGCTTAAACCGGATACTCAATTGCAAGTATTAAATATGCTCTTTAAAGTAGAATTCACATGAAGGACGATAGCTCAGAGGAAGCGTGTTGTACTACCAAGCGTAAGGTCTACGGTTCAAATCCCACAGCCGGTAAGTGTTTAATATTCTGTTACAGTGTTACTGATATGTATTCCTAATTAATAGAGACGCAAAATGAATAAAACCGATAGATTAAATAATATTCTCAAGTGAAAGAAATTTTTTAACTAACGATTAATACATGTCCTTGTTAGGTCCTAACATTGTCCCAAATGTGACCTAAAAGGACGTTGTTGCGACGTCACATGGCTAGCCCATTCAGTTCCAAATGGTCGCCCTGGAACGTTCCTATGCGGTTTTGGAATGTCCGTGGGACGTTTTAAACGTCCCTGCTTGATGTTTTTAGCACGTCTCAGAGATAGCCTTGTTTTTACTGGGTATAGTCTATCTACTGAACATAAATAGTTAAGCCCCTACCCACAGACCCGCGCTAAATTTGAGTAGAATATTTCAATTGGTTGAATTTTTAAAACCCATAATACAACTAGCCACACTGTGCTCCAAGAGCAGATTCGATTTGTGTAGGTCATTGAGTTTTAGTGTTTAGTTATTCGTTGTTGTCATTTGCTGTTATTCCCATTCATCTAATAAAATAATATTTATCAATACTTTGGTGTACATTTGTGTATATTAGGGTACGTAATAAAAATAATTAATATTGATTAAATGTCGGAACCACATTTTCTTTCTGAAGTTAGAAATTCCATCGATTCATATTAATTATGGACCAAGCAGCTCTTTTTCCGGCAAAAAACGGACAGCCAGGCATTCTTCGGTTGAAAATAAAGAACGCGTTTTGAATGCCTTTACGGCTTGTGTTGGAGAGAACCCGGTCAACCCTAAGGCACAAAACGTCAGGTTTACCGCAAAGACAGCAGAATTTTTTCATTTTTGCATTATACAGGCATGATCATTACTACTTCCAAAGGCCTTTTTTTGTTAAGGCATTCTTAGTTTAAATACAGTTTATGTTTTAGTTTATTATTATTATTTATATTAATTATATCTATTATTTTAGGTGAGAGTGCCGTTCAAAATTTTTCGTAAATATCAAGAAAAAAAAACGAATTTCAGGCTTTCCGGATTTTATTAATTTATAGCATGTAAAACTGGTTATTGCAAATGAGGAGAAGCTTAACTATTTGTCTTCAGTAGATAGACTATAATAAGCAAACAGGCGAAGTTAAATAAAAGCCTTTTATTTAATAAAGGTACCTACCATTTTTAAAGTAGTGTCTTCTCTTTCCAAGAAGCTATAATTAAAACTGATTCCTTACAGAATTAACCTATTTAAGAAACCGCTGCCTAAGGAATCATTACTTCCACATCCAGATTTCCCATCCGAGTTTCTTTAAAGCAATACATCTTGACTGCATTTGCACTCTAATAAGTGGAAATAACTGATCATAGAATTTTAATAATACTTGAGGTAGATGTAATAAAAAAAATTGAGGCGTTGGCTCTCAGCGTATACGCCAAAATGAAGTTTCCATAATACATACGTATACCAAATGTCAAGTGAATGTCTCAATTTTATTTTATCAACCCCTTTAATAATGGAGTGGAGGTGGCGGGGGGTTTGAAAACTGTGATAAAGAAATTTGAGAATCTGGCTCCTTGTATATACATCAAATCTCAAGTTTCTGTTGGTACTCTTTCCCCTATTTACCTCCACTTAACTCCCACCTCTTCAACGGAATTATCTCAAAATATAATCCAAATCCAGATGTCGTTATAATACATACGTCTAGAAAATTTCACGTGAATGTCTCAATTTAATTTTATCAGCCCCTGCAATAATGGAGTGGGGCGGCCGAGGGGTTGAAAAATGTTATAAAAATATAAGGCTTTGGCTTCTAGTAATTACACCAAACACAAGTTTCTGTACTCTTATCAGCTTGCTATACTTATTTTACCCTATTTTCCCCTACATACCCCGAACTCTTCAATATAATCTTATTACCGATGTTATTATAATACATGCAGGTACCAAATTTCAAGTAAACATTTCAATTTTATTTTATCAGTCCCTTTAATAATAAAGTGGGGGTGGTGGGGGATGTAAAATATGATAAAAAAATTTGAGACCTTGGCTTCTACTATATACACCGAATCTCAAGTTTCTGTAGGTACTTTTACCAGCTTGCTTTACTCATTTTCCCTTATGTATCCTTCACCGGATATGTTCAAATAACAATTCAGTTCCAGATCTCGTTATAATACATTAACACGTATATAAAATTTCAAATCAATGTCTTAAATCGTTTCAGAGAAAACGTGTGGACAAAAAAGTTAGATAGATTGACCGACAGAATTCTTTTTTTCACTCAAATTTAGAATATCGACGTTTCTTGATATTCTAAACCTATTTCAACAACAAAAAAAATTGAAACTCTTTTTACGATTACTTACTATATTTACAATCTAGTACGTGCATGTGGAAGTAATAATTGCAATAGATTTGAAAAAAAACCGCTGCCTAAGGAATCACGACATCCTGAATAATATTATCATGTCAAAATATAATCTAGTTTCAGATGTCATTATAATACATACGTGTACCAAATATCAAGTGGAAATCTCAATTTAATTTTACCAACACTTTTAATAAGGGAGTGGGGGACGGAAACTATTTAAAAAATGAGGCCTTGGCTTCTAGTACACACATCCAATTTCAAGTTTCTGTACTCTTACCAGTTTGCTTTATTCATTTCCCCTTATTTACCTCTATTTAACCCCCAACTCTTCACCGGATATGTTCAAATAACAATCCAGTTCCAGATCTCATTATAATATACACGTGTAGAATATTTCAAGTCAATGTCTTAAACCGCTTCGGAGAAAACATGTGAACAAAAAAAGTTCCAGACAGACCGAGAGACAGAGAGAATTTTTTTTTTTTCGTTCAAATTTAAAATCTCGACATTTCATGGGATTCTAAACCTATTTCAAGAAAAACAAAATGAAAATTTGAATATTTTACTTTTATCAGCAATACTAAGTGAATAGATTACAACCCGGGGCGGCGGGTTGAGCAATACTAATATGTATATTTATGTGACCAAATTATTCTTGCATGTAGCGAAAGAACCACAGAACATAACAAACTTATAAGAACTTTAACAAATATGTGTTTGAAATTACTAAATTAAATCTTGTCTTAATCTGATTATTCATATTTTATGCGTGTGTGGGAATGCAAATTTATAAATATCAGTAACTTATATTCAGCAAATACTTTCATAAATGTTTTTTTATAATTAATGAATTTAATTCCTTGACCCTGTTTTACATAAGATTGGCCAACTTCTATGTTAATTGGGTAGGTACATAAATGACTGTGAGTTCTGTTATATACGGAATTATTTAATATCTTGTATTTTGCAAATTGTGCACACCTATGGAATATCAGGGGAAGAAAAAAACGTTAGAGTTAGCCAACTATTTCTGAGAATATTTTGTATGAGTTTCATATGGATTTGACTGGAAATCAATATTAATCGGACACTTCTCAAAATACTCAAATACTGAAATTTGAAAAGAAGAGTTCATTATCAAATTGCCATATATCTACTATTCCATAACTAATATCTTTTGCATTAATTGAAATTTAGGAAATCACGTAGCAACACTTCAACTTGCATGTACCTTAGTGTTATTAATATTCTAGATAAGAACTTGGCATCTATTCTGGTTTCACGAAATCACTCTTACCCTTACCTTCACGATAGAAACCAGATTCTGGATATTAATGGTGAATATTCAGATGCGACAAACGTTAATATAGGAGTTCCACAGGGCTCCATTTTAAGACTCTTGTTGTTTTTAATTTAATGATCCTTCTAACGTAGCTAGTTGTGAAAATTCTTTAACGGTGTTTGCAGATGATAATACATATTTATGCTCTGATTCAAATATAACCGAAGTAAGTTCAAAAACGCAAAATATAATTGTAGAATTTAAAAACTGGGTTGATATGAATAAGTTATTTGTGATTTTTCAGCCCTTAATTCCCAATGAATGAAACTTATTTCTTACAAGTTGAAGGAAAGTCCAGTGCTTAAGTAGATAATACAAAATTTCGGTTTACTTATAGATAACAACTTGAATTGGGACATACAATAGATTATCTCTCGAAAAATCTTCCATAGTTTTGTTCCGCTTTGTCAGAGTAAAAGATATTAGTAGTAACGCTAGTTTGATATCTTTTTATCATACACAATTCGCATCTCGCTTACGTTATGGAATAATATTTTGGGGACCCTCGTGTCACTTTAACACATTTAAAATTCAAAAGAAGGCGATAGGAATATAGGAAACATTGTAGGAATATCTGCTAGAGTATCATGTAAACATTATTTCAGAGATTTAAAGCTGTTATCACTTCCTTGTATATATATTTATGAAATTTTAATATACGTTAGTTTTAACGTAAATTTGTTTAAATTTGGAGACATTTACAATGAGCAACATGCATGAATTTTAGAAATGCAATAATTTATTATTTTTTCGTTATATATGTTATATAAGTTGAGAAAGTAATGAAGAAAAGGTATTAAAAAAATGTGTAGCCTAAATAAACGACTTTGAAATTCAAAATTGTATGGGAACATATCCACGTGACTGAAAACACCACGCTATTGGTCTGACGTCATTCGGCATAATGTCTAATGGTCGTCTATCTGCCAAGGGGTTAAATCGTAAATTGTTGTGTGTTTTGTAAATGTGTATTGATATTTTCATAAAAGAAATCATTCATTTATTTATTTATTTTAATTATTAAGTGGTAAAAATAACGGACAGTGGGTTTTTACGGGGCTAGAGTGACAATATGCCCGTTGTTGATGTGTTTATGATGACAAACTTTTTTGCTACTAATACTAATTTTATTAGTGCAGAAATTGGAGGTACTAAAGCAACAAGGCATGTGTCATTCATTATTCTAAACATTAATTCAATTGTGCCCATTTTTATCCTTTTACTGTAGTTAAATATAACAAATTATTTATGTACCTAACCTCAAAATAGATAAACAAGACAATGTATTAATGTTATATTAATTAATATTTTTCATCTTAGAATGCTTTACTTTTTTATATAATAAATACCTCCCGTCACTTACTAAGTACGTACTTTTAGGTAGGTAGGTACATTAATAGTAAAAATAATTGTTGACATACATAGGTATATATAAATATATAACTGGATAATATGTAGAACGTCGAGAAGTTACATTATTCTCACCGTTCTTATACATTTATACATTTTAATTCAAGGTTCCTATTAACAGAAGTTAGTAAACTTTTGTATTCCTATAAATTGGAAAGTGACCAAATTCACCATGATATGTAAACAAATTATCACAATAATATTAGGGTTAGGTACATATTTTCATATTATTATAAAATAATTAGTTTTAATGGGTAAATTTACATCAAAATGATCCTGGCAGCAATATAATCTTGAGGATGACGGTAATTCTGCGTTTCGGTCGTCTCGTCTCATAGCTCTGCACCATTTCTTCCTAAATTTATCGTGTCTAGGCACATTAAAAAATAACTTTTCTGGAGTTTTTATTGTAGTATTTGTACATTTGGGCACAATACAATATTTATAGCTACTTTTCTTTGTATTTTCCATAACACAACATAGATAATGTGTACACATTCGCAATCACAATACGTTTTCCGTCGGTGCGATGTGCCCGATGACGTCACACACAAGTAGTGGGGACACTTCTCCATTTAAACGCAGTTAAATTGACAGCTGCAGTAAATAATTTTTTTAACCTTTAATTAGAACATAAAACAAAAATAAAATACTGGAAAAATAATGTTTTTTAGTGATCTATTCATCTGTGATGTTTAAAAAAATTATGCATTTTGCTCATTAACGGCAATTTTCACCAGCATGAAACGAGACAAAGGTTATGTTGTCAGTCAATTCCTGCACATAGTTTATCCATGTATGAGAAAAGTGGTATTTACGTGGAAATTAAATTATATAACAAATTAATGCCAGAAATAAAATACATAGAAAATATCAATCTGTTCAAAAATAAACTTAAATCTTTTTCCTTGATTACTGTTTTTCTAGTAGGTACCAAGAATATTTAGGATTTTAGTTTTTGTTAACTCATCTTACATTGCACATGTCTGCTTTTAATTGTTATTTTACTAAATTTTGTATACCTACTTTATGTTTTATGTTTTCTACAATGATTTTGTATTTTATATAATTTTATATTATTTTAACATTCAACTTGTTCTCATTCTGTCTATGCACTTTTATTTTACTGTATCGTTATACTGTTATGCTCTATTTTTATGTACTTTTGCAATTTTGTTCACTTGTAATATGCTCACTATACTATGTTTTATGGCCTACTGGAAAAATAAATAAATAAATAAATAACTCTAAGTCCTTTGACATTATGTTTTTCTGTTATCACTGTAAATAATCTTTTTATCTCGAATAATTTTATCATACAGATGTGAGTAAAAAACAAATTGAAGGTACTGAGTCAGATATGAGCACTACTTTAAAAAACATATTTTCTGAAATATTTGAAAACCTCATTGTCGAGTTTCTTACAGACCTAAAGATATACTTCAACATCCTTTGGTATCGGGGACTCAACGGTTTCATAATATTAAGAATGAGACCTACGAACTCATTTTTAAAATGTCCCTCATTTTTTCTATTTTAAAATCTCTTTTTCCGTATTAAATTGTTGTTTTAAAATTATGCTTTTATTTATTTTATTATACAATTACTATTATATAACCATGGGTATCAACCAGGTTGTCAAAATATACATTTACATACACCTGCTTTTAATAACTTAGTTGCTAAATGAACCAGTTTTTTTTGGGTTAATGAAAAATTTAGAACTTTTTATTATTTGACCTCGTATCAATCAATAAGGAATCATTCATAACTGTATTCCTATCAGCAATCATACAGTTAATTTTGAATTCTATTAAATTTGGAGGTTATGATACACTTTCCTTATTTCACGGCCACGCAATTTCACTATGAAACAATAAAGTAAATTCCATAACAGTGCAGAAGTGTAGATTACACGCGTGGTGTCAGTAAGATGGAATACCTCGATATTAGTTAGTAAATTGTTATAATTATTTAAATACTATTTTCCCAAATCGGTGAATAGGAGCAATAGTTATTAAAATAATGCTTCTTAAGAAACAAAAATATACATGAATTAAATGGGAATATTGAATTTCAAAGGTATTTTGATTTCTGTCATATGATTTTATAAAAAAAATTGTTTCACTTTTTGTACAGCGCGCGCGCGCGCGCTCACTCGTACTCTAGAAGCGCGAGTGCCGTGCGGTACCGTTCAAAGCGTTGTAATAGCTTGATTGTATCCACGAAATTAATTTACTCCCTTCCTAATTGGTCAAATTTAACTAGTGATAAAATAAATAAAACCACACTTAAAACTATATTGATAAACAAAACACGAACTTAATCGGTGAAACATTTAACAAAGAAATTAGAACTTAGAATTTAAACAAAGATGATACAGATGGATCTTAGAATTAAAACAACAAAAAAAAAAAATTCAAAGTGGACCGTGGCTCAGTATTAAAACAAAAACATTAATTGGTTCTTGAGAAATATCTTTACTATAAAACACAAACTGATTGAAACTAAATGGCAACAAAGAAACTAATACAATTACCGAACATAAACTGAATAATTTAAGAAAAACTAGTAACTAAAACGTCAGTTGCCAGTGACAATTCAAATGAAGCAAAGTTTACTGAACTAACTTTTAATACAAAATCTCAAAATACACAACCATACGCGGTGACACTAAAATTAGTACGTTGAAAGTAAGACAATGCTGCACCACTTGGAGCTGATCGAAAAGTGCTTCTTTCTGACGGGATTATCCTAATCAATTTTCGAATTGGTGGGCATTATCCTCCCAAGGAAATGTAGACCAACGAATGCAAACCCGCCGCTCTTCAGGGCGCTTGGTCTGGCAATTGGCGCCATCTACAGCAAATATAGCCAAAGGCCCTATTACAAAATCCAATGCCAAAACTGGCATGTGTCTGACGCCGCTTCAATGTCAGACCACCGCTGGATTGAATTCGGCATTAAATTAACCAAAGCACCAAGAAAACTCCTCAGGAACCCCCGAGACACTGACAGAGATGAATATCGACGTCAACTCAGGGAGAACCTGATGGATGTACACAACGGGGTGCCACAAAACAACGGAGAGATTGAGCAGTATGTTAAAACTGTTCAAACCGCTATGAAAAAAGCTTACGAAGCATCGTGTCCCTTGAAGGCCGTACAGCCCGTACAACAACAGCCTGGGGAAGCCACTAAATGGTGGTGCCAGACGCTGACCGACCTCAAGAAACAAGCTAGGACATCGTTCAACAAAGCGAAAATGACAAAACTTGAATCAGATTGGGAGCTATACAGAACCAATCAAAGAGAGTTCAAAAAACTAGTCAGGTAGAGACAAAGAGAAGCATGGATAGCCTACTGTGAGGAGATCGAGGATTACTCGCAGGCAGAGCTAGGCTACATAAAATACTTGCCAAAAACAAAGAAAGACAATCACCTAGGTCTACTGAAAAAGGATGGTGGTACCAGTACCAACGACCTACATGAAAGCCTAGAGTTGCTTATGGAAACTCACCTCCCAGAATCTGTAGTGACAGATCGGAAGGAATGGCCAAATGAAACCGACACTCAACCCACCGAACTGGATTGGCAAACTGCCAAACAAATAGTGTGTGAAGACAGAATTAAATGGGCAATACTGGGCTTCTCCCCCTTCAAATCGCCAGGTACTGACGGCATTCATCCAGCCCTTTTACAATGGGGTCTGGATGAAATAGTGCTGCACCTGACAGTAATATTCAGGACGTGCCTAGCACACCTTTATATTCCGAAGGTGTGGAGAGAAGTCAAAGTAGTGTTCATACCAAAGGCGGGAAGAATAGACTATACTCCCCCAATGCATACCGACCCATTAGCTTGACCTCGTTCCTTCTCAAGGCGATGGAAAAGCTATGTGAGCGATACTTGAGGGATGTTGCAATCACTGCTAATCCTACACATCCCAATCAGCATGCATACACCCCGGGCAGATCCACCGACACCGCCCTTCATGCGGTCAGTGGGCGGAGGCAAGAGGCTGTCCTCAGGGGGGTGTCTTATCACCTCTTCTATGGAACTTAGTTCTTGACAGCCTCCTGCGCCGCCTCAACTCCGAGGGATTCCACATAATTGCATACGCAGATGATCTAACGATACTGCTTAATGGTAAATTCGAAGGAGTCCTCTGTGATCGAATGCAGATGGCCCTGAGAATAATCGAAAGATGGTGCAGAGAACACTCTCTGTCGGTCAACCCCAGGAAGACAGAGCTGGTCCTCTTCACAAGGAAAGGGAAATTGGGGTCAATGACGGCCCCGTTCTCCTAAATACCACACTAAATTTCGCATCAGAAGTAAAATACCTTGGAGTAACTTTTGATGCCAAACTAACTAAAGAACTAAAGAAGGCTTACATCTCTTTTGAGCAGTGCCGCAAAACCATAGGGGAAAACCTGGGGAATGAAACCCAAAGTGGCTATGTGGATTTACACTGCTATAATAAGACCAATGATAGCCTACGGAGCCATCGTCTGGTGGTCTAAGAGTCAGCAGACTGTAGCGAAACGTAAGCTCAGCCAGGTACAACGAGTAGCCTGTTTAAACACAATTGGAGCTATGAGAACGACACCAACAAGAGCAATGGAAGTGATGCTGTGCCTGCCACCACTAGACATATATCTAGAAGAGGTGGTCCTAACTACTATGGCACGTCTCAAATCCGTTGGTATACAGCCAAACATAGGATGTGGAGTGACCAGATGCCGGCTGTGGAATGAGGCAATTAAACAAATGCCACTTCTGCAGGTACGTGCAGATGGTATTTCTCCACAGTTCATCTTTGATAGACCTTATGAAATACACACCAACAGTAGCAATGAGGCTGTCAGTAAAGGAACAGTTAACATCTTCACAGACGGATCGAAAAAGAAAGAAGGAACAGGTTGTGGGGTATACTCCAGGAACCTGCAAATTCAAATTAAATGGGCTATGGACAAACAAGCCAGTATAATACAAACAGAACTGGCGGGAATAACCATAGCCGCAAAAGAAATTTCCCGTAGACAAATAACGGGAAAAACAATAAGAATCTACACTGATAGTAGACAATCACTACTGGCCCTACAGAGACACAAAATAACTACAGGGTCAGTATGGGAATGCCATCAGACACTCGTGGGCGCCTCCAGCATGAACAGTGTCATTCTATGCTGGGTCACAGTGCAGATGCAACAGGAAAGCTGACAGTCTGGCTAAGAAGGCAGCCAGTCTAAGTATACTTGGACCTGGCCCTTCCAACATACTGCCGACCTCAGCAATAATGCTAATGATTAAAGAAGACACCCACAGAAAATTTAAAAAACTATGGGATGAAACTCATAGTTGTCAGTTGGCCAGGGATCTGCTTAGATACCCTGACAAGGATACAACGATGATCTACCTGGGAATGTCCAGGAAGAACCTGCGCTTCGCGACAGGAATTCTTACTGGTCATTGCCAGCTGAGGAAGCACCTTTATAACATGAAGTTAAATGACACACCCCTATGCAGAGGTTGTGAACAAGAAGACGAGACTGTCCAACACGTACTGTGTGAGTGCCCGGCAGTCTCCTCTAGCAGAGAATCCATTTTGGGAGAACGTTGGCCTACTTTGGCCAACTTGAGGGATATTCCCCTAGGCAGCATCACCACCTTCTTCACAAGATTAGGATGGTTGGAGGCCTAGGTGGAATCTTGTATCCCTCGGGAGGATGTACATGGGGCCCAATGGGGCCTAGGTGGAATCTTGTATCCCTCGGGAGGGTGTACATGGGGCCCAATGGGGCCTAGGTGCTGCGGTCACCTAAATGTGACTGCCCTCCCACAAACTCCAACTCCAAGGCCCTAAGAGTGGACTTAGAAGGAAAAACGAACTAGTTTCCTAACTAGTGTACAGTAAGTAGTGTACAGTAAAGGCCTTTGCTGGTAATAAAATATATCCGATTTAGAGAATATACTGCCGAATACTTTATAGTTATTACCCAAAAAGGTTTTTCTCATAGGCACGGAACGACTGTTAAATTATAAATTTATACTGGCTTGTCATTTTTTCCTAAAATCGATCGTCTCCGACGAAATAATTTAATGTTTGAAAAAGCGCAAAAACGGTCATAATATTAAAATTAAAAAACCTATGCCCAAGGAATTACTACTTTCACATCCAGATTTCCAATTCAAGTCTCTTCAACATATTGACTACATTTATTTTGCTCTCTAGTATGTGGAAATAATAATTAGTAATAGAATTTTAACACATTTGAGGCAGGTCATAGAAAAAAATGTAAAGTGTTGGCTAGTATATACGCCTAAAATGAAGTTCTGGACTCTTATTAGCTTAATTTTCTTATTTTTCCCTATTTACCACCACCCCGCCCACCCCTTATCAGCATTCCTCACTTGTTTTCCCCTTAAACTCTTAAAATACAATATCATTCCAGACGACGCTATAATATATACGTGTACCAAATTTTAAGTGAATATCTCAATTCTATTCTATCAAACTTTTTAATAATAATAATAATAATTGTTTATTAGCTACTAAGTATTTGTACAGAGAACAGAATAGTACACAACAAATTCAATTAACAAGCAAATAAACTAAGGTAACCCGCAAAGCCAGGGCTGTCCGCGGTTGAATTACCAATAATTTTTTACATTATTGAAATACATTTATATTTAAATACATGTACTTATAATATAACTATACTTCTATACAAGCAGTACATTACATATACGTACGATATACTCTTACACATGTAATTAAATAGGTAATATAATAGGTATATCATGAAATAGATAACTGTGTAATTTTTCCTACAGCTAAACATATTAACATTCCATAACGTTAAAAAATAATTAGACATGTATATATTATAAAATAGATGACCTACGACTATAAAATGCGATTTCTAACTGAAAAAATAGTAGCGTCTCGGTAGCGTATATTCAGGGTCTCATTTCTATTAATTTCTGTAATTCGGTTCTATTAAAGTTCAATACAAATTTTTTAGTTTTTTTTAAAGCCGAATAGGGAGCGACATGCTTTTAATTCAATCGGTAATATATTATATAGTCTCGGACCAAGATAAGCGGCATGACGTTGGCCTATTTACTTAGAGGAGAACGGCGTTCTATAAGATGTGAGTTTATGTCGAGTGTGATAGTTATGATCTATTTCTACTAAATTGTCCTTATTATTGTGCTGTACATTGATTATTGCTGTAAAATACAATTGACGCAAATCAAAAATTTTGGATTCTTTATAAATATCATCTGAGGGGTAAGTACTTGGTTTACCAAAGATTATTTTTAGGAACCTTTTTTGAATAACATTTAGTTTCTTTAAATATTCGTTGACGACTCCTCCCCATCCTATAATACCATAGCGGAGTCGAGATTCAATCAAGGCATAATAAATGGTTTTTAAATTTTCCACGTCTAATATGTTTTTCAGATATTTAAATCTATATAGTAGACCTCTCAGTGTTTGGGTAACATTTTGTATATGATGATTCCATCTAAGATGCTGGTTCATAGTAACACCTAAATATTTTATTGTGTCCGTTTGCGATATTTGTGTGTTTTCATCGATATTTAAGGACGTGTATAATGGTATATTCCGATTGTAGCATGTAAATGGTAGGTATTTTGTTTTTTGAAAGTTAATTGTAAGTTATGGTCCATCCAATTTTTTATATCTTTTAGATCACTTTCAGAGATGTCTTTTAAGTCCTGCCAATTTTCGCCTTGGTATATTATTGCCGTATCATCCGCGAAACTAATGATTATGCCTTTGGATTCTAGTGTGAATAGACTGTTTATGTATATATTGAATAATAAGGGGCCCAAGACCGTTCCTTGTGGCTCTCCATAAGTTATTGTACATTCGCTACTCATTGTTTTATCTATTTCAACCAGTTGTTTACGCTCTAATAAATAACTCTTCATGAGATTTAGGGTAATTCCCCGAAAACCAATATCCTCCAATGCATCTAACAGCTGTGTATGACTCACAGTGTCGAATGCCTTTGCCAGATCTAGAAATACACCCAAAGTTGGTCTACCTGAATCTAATGCTTTATAAATTTTTGAGGTAATAAATGAAATGGCATCTTGAGTGGATTTTTGTTCTTGAAAACCGAATTGTCTGTCCGAAATTATTTTGTGTTTTTTTAGATATTCATTAATTCTTAGTTTCATTAATTTTTCAAATATTTTCGTAAAATATTGAGATCGGTCTGTAGTTCGACAATTCGGTTTTATCGCCGCTCTTTAATAATGGTTTTACAATTGTAGTCTTGAATGCAGAAGGACATAATGGAGTGGAAGTGGTAGGGGGTTGAAAATATTATAAAAAATTTGAGGCCTTGGCTTTATCAAGACACCCATTTAACCCACAACCCTTCGACGAAATCCTCTCAAAATATAATCTAGTTCCAAACGTTATTATAATATATACCTATGTGTAGAAAATTTCAAGTAAATATCTCAATTTTATTTTATTACCCCATTTAATAATAATATAGTGGGGGTGATGCGGGGACCTAAAATATTATAAACAAATCTGAGGCCTCGACTTCTGGTATATACACCAAATTCCAAGTTTCTGTACTTTTACCGGCTTGCTTTATTTATTTTCCAATATTTACTCCTATTTAACCCCCAACCCTTCAACGGAATCATCTAAAAAATTAATCTAATTCCAGGTGTCTTTATAATATATATATGTGTACCAAACTTCAAGTAAATATCGCAATTTTGTTTTATCAACCCTTTTAATACTGGAGCGGGGGTGATACGTGGGGGATGGAAATGTTATAAAAAAATCTGAAGCCTTGACATATAGCATAAAAACCGAATCTTAAAATGCTGTACTCTTACCAGCTTGCTTTACATATTTTCTCCTAGTTACCCCTATTTACTCCCCAACCCTTCACCGGAACAAAAAACAATCCAGTTCCAGATCTCCTTATAGTACATACGTGTATAAAATTTCAAGTCAATATCTTAAACTGTTCCGGCGTTCCGTTTCGTGACATTCTAAACCTATTTCAACAAAAATTCCTATACAATCTTTAAACACCCATTAATAAAATTCTAAGTGGATATTTTTTCATTCTAAAGCTTAAATTATTAATTGTTAAAAACAAATCATTCTAAAGCTTAAATTATTAAAATGTTAAATAGACGGGCGCGCACTCTTTCAGTTGTTTATAAGTCAGAAACGGCCAACTTCACGAAAAAATTACAAGAGACTTTTTTTGTTTAATATGACCAAGAAAACCTTAAAAAATTGAGTCAAAATAAGCGATTTAAGTAATTTGTTTAAAAAATTTAGTTTAAACAGATTACAAAAATCGCTTATCTTGACCCGAATGAATATTTTTTTGATTTTTTTGGTCATTTAAAAAAAAGGCCTTTTTTAATTTTATCGCAAAGTTGACCATTTCTGACTTACAAACAATTGAAGGAGCGCACACCCTGCTAAAATCGCCGATTTAACAATTAAAAATTTAAGCTACTAATACTCTTCAGGATTTTGTTAATGGGTATTCAAAGATTGTATAGGAATTTTGATGAACTTAAAAAATTTATTTATTAATATTGTATTTCAATCTTGAATATGAGAATTTTTGTGTTTTTTCAAACATTAAATTATTTATACGTCGTAAACAGTCGACTTCATGAAAAAATGAGACCTTTTTGTTTAAACTGACCCAGAAAAACCCCAAAAAAAATTCTTTATCATTTGTTTAAGAAAAAATTGTTTAAACAAATTGGGATCAGATTTTCGTCCGGCAAAATCTTGATCCTTATTCAGGGGCATGTCCCAAACGTGAATATGCAAAAAAATCGCCGAGGACATTTTTCTTCATACGAACGAGAGGTTTTCGCCTTGTTTAAAGAGAAGCTCGTTCAGTGGTGTACAGGCTAATGCAAGGCTCAACACCAATAAAGCAGCTGCACGAAACAGAGCATCAGAAGTTATACTTAGATCTGAGGGCGGATTTTATTCTAGGAATGCCTACGGATAATATAGTAACAAAGTATAACTTAAATAAAAGTTTCCAAATTAAAACTCCAGACGGGGAAGACTGGAAAAGCAATACCCCAACATCGGCACAAACAGTCTGGTATTTAGACGAGTCCAAGACAGAACAGGGAGTCAGTGCTGGAATTTACATCCTTGACGTCCTTACTTGATGATATACTCATTGTCATGATTGCCCTCCATACTGATGATTTCAGCTCTACAAATCATAATCAGGATCTCCAAATATCAAGCACTCTTCTGATGGAGGAGCTAATGTAAATAACATCCGTGCAATGTTATTTCAGAAGTAACATTTAAGGCTGTACGCTGTATTAATAACACAGGTCTACAGAAAATAAAAATTGTTTGATCTGGGGATCTGACCAATGTATGACGACAGAATTTTTGATGTAATCGGAAAAACAAAAGACGATCAGCGGTAGGTGTTTAGGGTGTCATCCTGATCTTGCTGACTCGATGCTTCCACATCTTTTGACAGCTGACATCGAGTCACTACGTAATCCTAAAGCCTGGTTCGTGTTCGGCGATCTTGACTTCACTTTGGACCTAGAATTCGTGCTCAGCTTTCTCGAATACTGGAAGATCCGTGTCTTGCCCTGGGTTCCGAAGGCTGTCACGAGTGATCACAGCCGATTGACAGCTGTCATATGACACGATAATCCAATGTCATCCTGGTATTCGTGTTTGGTGTATCCGAAAACTTAAGAACTCTGACCTTTCATCGAATTTCCAACGATTCCAAGACTTTTGACAGCTGATTGACAGCTGTCATATTGTCATAAGTAAATTCTAACCCCGAATTCGTGTTCAGTGACCTCGAGAACCCCCACACACATTCTCTGGTGTCAGTGTTTGTATTCTAATATTTCTCTCACCTCTCACCCCCTCAGGGAACACTGAGTGGCTGTAGAACTAAAACGTCTCGTCAGATTTTTTCTTTTTGCTCTTATCGGATTCAGTGCATCAGAATACATGGGATAACGTAGGTCAGATCCCCAGATCAGAAAATGTTTCTTTTGTAGACCTGTGTAATCAGCAAGAACGAAAAGCACGATGTAACAAGTGATTGTGCACAGAATTTACATTGAAGATATGGAATTTATTTTTATTTTTCTATGGTTATTAATGCAGAGTACAGCCTTAGCTGTTACTTCTTGTTACGGCTTCGATAGCCGAATCATGGTATAAGAAAAGTAGACTGTATTAAGGTGTAATCACTTACAGGATCTTTGCTTCCTTGTCGACTCCTGCTGATCGATCTAGCTTCTTCTCGGAGCTCCTGGGGCCAGATTCCTTCTTGTACCATTCAATTAGGGGACTGTGCAAGATCACAGTGATGCGAAGACACTTAAAACAATTTTTAAGGTACCCGGAAAACAATTTATTTTAAAGGCATTAAAGGCAATTGCGGCGCGTTCGCGTGCTCTGAACCGAATGTTATCTTCTTCGCGTTTTTTGATTTAAGCAAAACCATCAATTTTCAGAGGCCTTGACCTTGAATTAAAACGCGCTACTTAAATGGAATAAAGTTACAATAATTATAAAGAAATTTAATATTTTAAACTATCAACCCCAACAATTAATTGAAACCCGAACATTCTCCCCCGCGAAAATGCGTATAAAAGCAAGCATTTTATAAAATTAAAAAAGCTTTAAACAATTGAAAAAATAATAATAAACAAACAAAACTGTGATGAATAACTAACCTAAATAACCAAATTATATATGATATTAATCCACCAAGAGTGGACATAACTTAACTAAAGGGAGTTTAAAAGTCCCCGTGATAGCTCTTACTGTGGTACTGTATATAATTCCTTGTATGAGATGAGTTGTGGCAGCTGCTTCCATCGTCAGCAGCAGCATCAACAAAGTTAGTGCCATAATCGTAGTAAATGTGCGCAGGGCTGCTAAAAAGGCGTCACTTGACAAGTTTGAACCCAGTTCAATGTGAACAGCTTTAGTCGCGTACGAAACAAAAAGACAAATATAAGCTTTGGCGCGGTGGCGACTCATCGTTGTTAAAATTGCGCCAGCGTAATCGACCGCTGAGTGTGAAAATGGCTTTACTTCCGAAATGCGACTCAGGGGTAAATTTCCCATTAGGGGTTGAAAAAGTTTAGGCCGGGCGCCGAAACATTTAACGCATTTAGACACAACAGATCGAGTAGCTCGTCTCGGAGACAAGATCCAAAATTTTTGAGACAATAAAAATTGTGTCGTGCGAAGACCAGCGTGAAGAAATTTTTTATGATAATAATGTATTAACAGCTCGGTTAGCCTTGATGAACGGGGTAATAAAATGGGATGTTTTTTATCATATGATAAATGCGAGTAATTTAGGCGTCCTCCAACCCTCAAAATTCCGCCGTCGACAAAGGCGTTTAGTTTCTTCAAAGGTTTTGAAAATGATTTATTGTCTAATTCATTAGCAAATGTCTGGGCTTGTGTGTGTCTGACAAGCACTACTAAAGCGGCGGAAAGTTCCGAGGAAAATAGAGGTCCTATACGTTTGGTAGTAGGATTACATATGTTAAATTTGAATCGTAGCATATAAGCCAGCACACGTTGTAGGAGGGAAAAAGACGAGTAATGATTTAGAAGATCATCTATAATATTATTTTCTACAAAAGTTACAAGAGAAGAGATGCGTTCTTCTTCGTGAAGACTTTCAAAAGGCATGAATTTTGTGGAGATAGGCCACAGGGTGTCGGGCGATCGTAGAAATGCGGGTCCTTGAAACCAAAGCTGATGGTTGACAAGTTCTGATGGGAAAAGTCCTCGTGATGCAGGATCGGCAGGATTATTTTGTGACTCAACATAATGCCAACAAGAAGGAGGTACGTTGTCTTGAATTAACGCTACTCTATTAGCAACAAACGTCTTCCAACGATGCGGAGATGACTTTATCCAAGACAATGTTATTTGTGAATCTGACCAGGCAACAATATTATTAAATTCAAGCTTGGACTTGTAGATTTTAAAGACAAAAGCAATCATCTTTGACAACAACAAGGCGGCGCAAAGTTCCAGGCGAGGAATAGAAATGCGTTTTAGAGGTGCGACCTTAGACTTGGCACACACAAAATAAGTAGAGAAATTACCCAGCTCGTCAGAAACTCGAAAATATACTAACCCGGCATATCCGCCGCACGCGGCATCGGCAAAACCATGTATTTCCAGGGAAACAAAATTATCATTTATTAGGCGAAGTGGTAAACCAATTTGAGACAAGAGTGGTGACTCGGTTTTATATTGATTCCACGACCTTAAAATATCATCACTAGGAGGTTCATCCAAGTCAAGCCCTAAAATCCACATGCGCTGAATGAGACACTTAGTAAAAAAAGTCACTGGTGCGATAATCCCTAGTAGATCATAAACTCTCGCCAATTCTGACAGAATATGACGTTTCGTACAACTGCGATCTAACGGTTCTATGCGAAAAAGGAAATTATCTGGGAGAGGATTCCATTGCAAACCTAAAACCATTAACGAGTCAGATTCTTGATTGAAAGATAAGGGATGCATGGAAAGATGCGATTCTGGAAAAATAGATAATAAGGAGGGATCATTAGACGACCATTTGCGTAATTCGAAACATCCTCTTTGGAGCAACGAAATCAATTCATCCCGTAGATGAATCGCTTCTGAAAGAGAGGAACTTCCTGTAACAATGTCATCAATGTAAGTGTCGTTCTGAATTACTAGGGCAGCTGCTGGAAAATCCCTACCATCTTCATAAGAAAGTTGATGCAAAGTGCGAATGGCGAGGAATAGAGAAGGAGCCAGGCCATAAGTAACAGTACATAATTTAAAATCCTGTATAGGCTGTAGAGGCGAAACTCTCCAAATAATTCTTTGGTCATAACTATCGCGAGAAGAAATGAGAATTTGGCGATACATTTGGCGAATGTCGGCCGTGAAACACACTTTGTGAACGCGAAAATTCAATAAAATGGTTAAAATGTCATTCTGTAATTTAGGACCAATATATAAACAATCATTTAGCGAAGGTTGGTTGGGCATGCGAGCGGAAGCGTTAAAAACCACCCTCAGCTTAGTAGAAATACTATTCGGTTTAACGACACAGTGATGTGGAATGTAATAGTGACAATTGGGAAGGCGAGTGTCACTCACAACTTCCATATGTCTTAAATCTAAATATTCTTGCATGAAGTTGCAATATTCTTCATGCAGGCGCGGTTCTCTTAACAAGCGACGTTCTAGTTCAAAAAATCGTTTTATTGCAAGCGAGCGTATTTCGGGAAAAGTGGGAGATGATTCGCGAAAAGGGAGCGAAAGAATAAATCGCCCGGTATCATCTCTTTGACACGATTCTACGAAAATATTTTCACATAACTGATCTTCAGGAGATAACGAATGCATTTCTGGCACATTTTCGATTTCCGAAAATTTTTTTATGGAAGATTCCAAACGATCTTCCTCATACGTAGTAAGAAAAGAAATATTGATATTTGCAGATGGTGAACATTCAATTTTTCCTAATAGAACATAACCTAAAACAGTATTAATAGCATATGGTTCACCAAATTTACCGGAAATATGGCCATCCAATAAAAGTTGAGGATATATATCTGCCCCCAACAAAATATCAATTTCTCTTGGACAGCGAAAATCAGAATCCGCCAATTTTAAACCATGCAAATGGGACCAATCAGTTGCTTTCAGAGGCGAAGAAGGTAACTTGTCACAAATTGTTGGCAAGATTAAAGCGTCACACATAAAAACCGGAGACTCTTGCCCAACAGGCTTCAAATGCAACGTGACTGCACCAGCGTTACGAATAGGAACTGTTTGTCCCAAGCCCTTAAGGGAAAATGATGGACGGAATTTTTTCAAACCTAAGAGGTGGTGACAATTTTGGGAAATTATAGAAATCTGAGATCCCGAATCTAAAAGAGCCTTACACTGATGGTAAATGCCATACCGGTCACGAATTTCTACAAGGGCAGTAGACAATAACACTCCCGAAAAGAGGGTGGTTGCGCTACTTGTCATACTTATGCGAGACGTAGAGGGTTGATTTTCATCCTAAGGTGGATGTGATATTGTGGGCGTATTTAAATTATTATTGCTCCCCCCTGCAGAATTGGATTTGCCCAGATGCAGCAATGTATGATGGCGCAAGCCACATTTTTTACAAGTCACGACAGAATTACAAGTTTTCAAGTCATGAATGTGGCTCAAACAATTGAAACATAAATGTAATCTTTTGCAAAAATTAAATCGTTCAGACGGCGATTTATTTATAAAAGCGGGACAATTAAATAATAAATGATTAGCGTCGCACATACTGCATTTTAAATGACTATTCTCCGTGCGTGATAAAAATGATTGGTTGAAGCTATTGCGATTTACATTTGTAGGCGATTTTGAAGTATTATTATTATTATTAAGGCGTTTAAATTTATTAGTTTGCGACGAAAACTAAACTGTGTTTAAGGCGATATAATGTTTATCTAAAAATTCAAAAAGAGCTGTATATTGCGGCACTTCTGTAGAGTCATGCGTTTCTTCAAACTTTTGTGCGGTTTCAGTGTCAATTTTTTTAATCAACATATTAACTAAAATAAAATTCCAGCTATCAACAGGAAAGCCAATGTTGGTTAAAGCGGACAAGTTTTCTGCAAATGTATCTAATAATTTTCTTAAATCTTGAGCGTTAGAACAATCTATTTTGCGACAATTTTCAATTTCTGACCAATAAGAATTGGCTAATAAGCGAACGTTAGTATAACGTTTTACTAAAGTATCATAAGTCGTCTGGTAATTTTCAGCGACCATAGGTAAACGCTTTGCTAGCGAAAGCGGCGGTCCCTGTAGGGCCGAAAGTAAATAACTAAATTTTTCGATATCTTTTAGCGAACTTCTGTTATGAACCAAAGCATCAAACATATCTTTAAAAGTAGGAAAGCATATTAAATCACCACTAAATTTTATTAAATCTATCTTGGGTAACTTTGCGTGTGACAGTATAGACGGATTTGGATCCGGTTGAACTGCAGGTGGACTGCGCTCAGATTCAAAAAGTTCTGTATATATTGCTTTTGCTGAATAATACGACTGATTAAAAGTTTCTTTGGTTTTATCCTCCGCATTAATATCTGCGTTATGATCAGTAGAAAGTATAACTAAAATATTTGAATATTGTTTGGTGAATTCATCGCGAACATTTTCAGCGTCGTCAAAGCGAATTTTAAATAAAGTTCTCTGGAATGTGTCAATTTGCGCTTTCACAGCCAAATTATTTAGTGTTTGAATTTCATTAATACAACTCTGCCTGATAGCTTGGTAACGTCTTAATTTGTCAGCCATACTAAGTAAAATTTTAATAATAAAATAAGCGTAAAAGTACAAGCTAAAGAAAACAAAACAATGCTTAATTACGGCTAAATTAAACGTCGACCCCACCAAGTGCCCAATATGTCAATTAACCTAGTCACTCGTTTGGCAGCCCGAGTTAACTGATAGCAGTGATAGCGATAATATATCCCCACCTTACAATTTTAAAGTGAAGACGGTGCAAGAACTAATAACAAGAACTCTTAAACCCCCACCACTAAATCGTACCTAGGGATCTCTGCGTGGTTCACAATTTAAATGGCGAATAAAATAAATTTAATTCTTCACAAAATTAATGCAGAAACTTTTTCAATTTTCTAGCGTAAAACTCAACTTATGACTATGAGAATTAAGTAAAAATGCTTGATTTTCAAAGGAGAATGCAACGAAATAAGATTCAAAGATACCGAAAATTGTCAACACAAAAATTCGATTAATTACATAAGCGTAAGAGTCCAAAAAAATCGCGGTTCGAAGGTCCAATGTTACGGCTTCGATAGCCGAATCATGGTACAAGAAAAGTAGACTGTATTAAGGTGTAATCACTTACAGGATCTTTGCTTCCTTGTCGACTCCTGCTGATCGATCTAGCTTCTTCTCGGAGCTCCTGGGGCCAGATTCCTTCTTGTACCATTCAATTAGGGGACTGTGCAAGATCACAGTGATGCGAAGACACTTAAAACAATTTTTAAGGTACCCGGAAAACAATTTATTTTAAAGGCATTAAAGGCAATTGCGGCGCGTTCGCGTGCTCTGAACCGAATGTTATCTTCTTCGCGTTTTTTGATTTAAGCAAAACCATCAATTTTCAGAGGCCTTGACCTTGAATTAAAACGCGCTACTTAAATGGAATAAAGTTACAATAATTATAAAGAAATTTAATATTTTAAACTATCAACCCCAACAATTAATTGAAACCCGAACACTTCTGTATTAACTTTTCAGGAATGTCGTGTATATCAACTACTGCAACATAAGAGTGCTTGATGTTTGAATCTGATGATTATGATATCCAGTGCTCAAGTCACCACGGAAGAGAAAATGGCAATAAGTATCTCATCAAGGAGTGCATTCTATCAAAACATACCTACGATGCTCTTATGGAAATATATAAGTCAACATAAGGACCCGATACACCCTCATTGTGAAGTCCAAATGATCATAGAAGTGACATCCATTAGTTACTCGTCATTGCAATCCCTCATAAATGTATAGTACAACTATTCTGACTATTACTGATCTGACTACTTCTCCGTATCTGAAGACTCCCAATCAGTAGATGATAAATACACAGTGGATTATATATTTTTTAATTACATCTAATGATTCCATATATTTCAGTACAGTGTCTGTCAATTTATTTAAAACACAACATAAGTTAAAGTCATTATTACTATGATTAAATTCATTCAATGAAATATTTTTGCCAAGCTATTCTCTTCACCACAGAAGTGAAAGATAGCCTTGCGGTGGGACCAAAGGACCCCGCACAGAATATATGGTCCTTCGGTTAAATTATCTGAAACCAATATTTCCTGTAATTTATAACGTTCTGAACAAAAGTCTTGCGGGGCGAGGGTGCATTTTTGGAAAAACCTTTATGGATGAAAAAAGTATTATTTAAACCTAAAAATCGTTCCTGACGTTTGGTTTTAACTCTGGGCCACCCTATACATAAAAGTTAATAGTTGCCTCTACATCATATCAGTTGGAAAGGTTCTTCATTGTTCGATAGTTTACTGCAAGACAAGTGTTGTTTTTCGAGAAGAATAAAAAATATATTTCAAATTATATAACTTTAATTAGCAGATTTGCTTAACGAATAGCAGCAAAAAGAATAGTATAATTATCACAGTGTAATAGATAAATGAAAGTACTTGCTGAAATGTGTAAATGCGGTTTTGTTACATGATAAATAATTAATAAATTACTTTTGCGCATTTCTTTAAGAAATATATACACCGGCAGAAATACCATAAGGAATAAAATTGCATCGAAGGACAAAAACAGCAAAAAATTATTCTAAGAAACCGATCATAACTAAGAGGCAGTTAGTAAATCAGAATAATCAGGAATAATTTTTCATTGCCGACTTATTAACATCATGTGTAAAAAGAACGAAAGAAAAGTAATTTACGGTAAAACATGTTGCCTATCCGATTTCCTCTCTGAGCAGTTACATAAACATAACTTAAAACATAAAAACCGCTGTCTAAGGTATTACTACTTCCACATCCAGATTTCCCATCCGTATCTTTAAAGGAAAACATCTTGACTATATTTGCACTATAGTATGTGGAGATAATTGGTCACAGAATTTTAATAAAAGGGCGTTGCCGAATGCCAGCCAAGTCTTCAGAACTTCAAGGCGCTGCCGAATAGCAAGGCAATTTTAATTAAAATATTATACAAAAATATGAGGTCTTGGCTTCCAGTATATACACCAAATCCCAAATTAATGTACTGTTATCAGCTAGCTTTACTTATTTTCCCTTTTTTACCATTATTTAACTCCGAACCTTTCACCGGAATTAGCGCAAAATGTAATCCAGATATCGTCATGGTACATATTTGTACCAAAGGGTACAGTTCCATAAGCAAAATAAAGCAAACCTTGTAAGAGACATTAAAATTAATTTAGAAAATTTATGTCACCGCGTCAAAGAGGATGACTACAACCAAATGTTGAATAATATCTTACGTACGTATAATCTAGATTTTAATTCACAAAAGAAGAGACATTTAAATAAATTTAGAAATTTGTATAGCGAAAAATTAAATAAAAATCCTACACATTCTTTAGAAAACAAAATATATAGAGTCTTATTTAAACACAAAAACGAATTTACAGATGTTGAACGAAAGATGTTAACTCCACATCACAGCAAACCTCCTCATTTCTATGGTTTGTAAAAAATTCATAAACCTGACATTCCCTTAAGATCAATTGTGAGGTCAATTAATTCTCCATGTGCAAACTCTCAAAATATTTATTAAAAAATCCTAAATCCATTATCAGATTCCTCCGAGTCTTATATTAAAAATAGCAAAAATTTTTTGGAAAAGCTGTCAGAAAATCATTTTGACAATAATCATGTAATGGTCAGTCTTGATGTAGTAAGCGTATTTACAAATGTTCCTGTAGTTAAAACATTAATAATAATTTAAAAAAATTGCAGCAAGATGGGAATTTGGCGAATAGAACTAAGTTAAGCATTGAAACTATAATGGAATTACTTACACTTTACATTAAAACAACATAATTTCAATTAAATAGTGATTTCTATCAACAAGACTTTGGGATGGCCATGGGTTCTTCATTATCTCCAATATTAAGTAACATTTTCATGGAAAATTTTGAGGAAAGTAATATTAATAATCTAGCTTATAAATCCGTTGTATGGTGGAGATATGTAGATGATATTTTTGCTATATGGCCTTATAGTAAAGAATGTTTAAGTAATTTTTTGAATAAGATTAACGACAAAGAGTCTTTAATTAAATTTACATTAGAAATAGAAAATAATAGTGAATTACCTTTCATAGATATTTTAATTAAAAAATTAGATAACACATACCAAACCAGTGTGTATAGAAAAAAAACACACACAAACAGATACTAATTTCAATTCAAATCAACATATTAGTGTTAGGAAAGGTGTTGTTAAGTGTTTGTATGATAGAGCCAAAATTATTTCTTCGAGTTATGTAATATTAAGAAACAAAAGGCAATTTATAAAAACTGTCTTATTAAATAATCAATATCCTAAGAGTTTTGTTGATAGTTATTGACCATTGGTAGTAGAGAGAATATACTATCACAACCTGAAATATTTAGGTCAATGGCAGTAATTCCATATATACATTATTGGATAAATTACGAAAAATTGGGAATAGGTTTTCCGTACGAACGGTTTTTCAAACGGGCTCCACGCTAAGATCGGTTTTATCAAAAACCAAACCTCTAAATATTGTTCAAAATTCAAAAAATTGTATTCAGTGTTTCGTGTGAGTGTGGAAAACATTGCGTAGGTTAATCATCTAGACTTTTCAACGTATGGCTTGGTGAACATAGAAATTACGCTAGAAGAGGACAATTTGAAAAATCCAAAATTTGTGAACATGCGTGGGATAATAATCACAGAGAGCAAATCAAAAAGAGAGCAACGGAACCAAAAGGAAACTTAAAGAATCAGCGATTATTTTATTGAACGAGGATAGATGCGTTTCAAATTATTCAACAGATTTTTGTACTAGTTGGTTGCTCATCCTTAGAGACGAAGTAAGTAAAAATAAGATAAATATAATTTAATGTCTCATGTGACTATGGAAATACATAAACAAAGAACTGTCATGGTTGACGACCAAAAAATTTTGACAACGGAAGTGGATTGTCTTCCGAAACGTTAACTACATATAGCTTTCATTTTCATTCTTTAGTTTATAATATTGTTCTAGTTTATATATTTTTAGGTGTGAGACTTTTTGAAACAGTAAAATATTCAAGAACCAACCTCTGTCTGATCCGTTTGGCGCAGAGGTTTTTTCATTAAAAATTTTTAAATATTTATCAGTGGCAAAGTACCCAACAAAAAGTAAGAAAATCTGAATATGCCACAAATAAACAATTACAGACAATAACAAAGAACAGTGTTAAAAAGGTCTTTTTTGGCAGATCGGTGGTAAAGTGTGAGTAATTTTGGGGTGCTGAAAACGAATCCGTCATCCGCTTTGGGGAAAAATCTCTGAAACACATTAAAAACAACCCTTATTTGCGGGTGACATTAGAATTGATATAAGAACTTGCCACTAGAATTACAACTACAAGTGGTTGGGTGATTAGGGATTTCTTTTTCAATTAAAACTAATGAAAACTCTAAAAAGATAAGATCCACCAATTGGTGGGGATGGGTGTAAGAGTGTTCAGAAGTAATCATATTATAACCTAAAAATAACCATTTAACGAGGAGTTAAATGATAAATAAATAACCGCATATAAGATATTGTAACTTACACTAATTTTGCTACAATTGCTTAAAAAAAAATACGAAAACTACACATTAGTTATCATTGCAATTAATAATAATGGGTGAGCTTCACTATGCCAGTTAACTATTTTTAGTATTTATGTGGTAATTAACGTTATTTCTGTTTAGATATTTGTTTAAGTTAAATAAACGTATTACGTATTTAACCTATGTAATATTTTTTGGATTCAGTTTGGTTAGTTATTTAAAATGTGGTTATCTAATAATATAAAGAGAGTAAATAATGAACAGTTAATTACTTTAATTACTAGAAGTATAGTAACGGTAGTATTGAAATAAGTTTAGAATATCATAAGTTGAAATTTTAAATTTGAACGAAAGAGAAGTTCTGTTTGTCTGTATGTAACTTTTCTGTGCGCATTTTTTCTCTGGAATGGTTTAAGATGTTGACTTAAAATTTAGTACATTTATGTATTATAACGAGACCTAGAACTCGATTATACTTTGTATTTACTCTATTGAAAAATTGCATGGGGGGGTAATTAGGGGTAAATAGGGCAACATAATTAAAGCAAGTTAGTAGGTGTCCAGAAATTTGGGATTCGGTGTATATACTAGTGGCGAAGGCCTTACATTTTTTATGATATTTGCCGCCCCCACCACCACTCCATTTTTAAAGCGGTAACAAAATAAAATTGAGATATTCACTTGAAACTTGGCACACGTAGGTATGTATTATAACGACATCTGGAACTACATTATATTTTGAGCTAATTCCGTTGAAGGGTTGGGCGGTTAATAGGAATGAGAGTGAAGAACAAGTGAAGCAAATTAGTAAGAGTTCAGAAACTTGGAATTTGATATAAATGCTAACATACAATTCAAATGTATTGACCCTTCACTTTAACCGTGAATATCTCATAAACGGAGAAGTAGAAAAAATTGAAAAAATTATGTGTTTATGAAGAGTCTATCCTAAATCAATCACTGAAATTTGAATAAATAATATACATTTTACGCTTTCGAAGTTCTGCTAAGTTATATTGAGAAATGTCCTACTTTTTAAGGAAATTTTTGACCATACCAATTTTAAATCCATTATATCTTGGAAAATAAGCATACTATATAAATGATATTTTAGACACCGATAAGGCATTTTCTGTACGAGGAAATTTTTTCATATTTTTTTGTTTTAAAATATTGCAGTTAGTCTCAAAAATGTGACGTCACGTTTATTCGGTTATTTATCAATGTAGTAGTTAACTATATAAAATGAAAGCATTTTCAGAAAAAGGAATATGTACATATCAAATATTAATTTAGTTATCAAGCATAAAGGATAATATCATTACAAGTTTGCAATAATATTATCTATTACGCTTAATAACTAAATTAATATTTGATATAAACCAATTATCTCTTCTGAAAATGCTTACTATTTATATAATTAACTATTTTTTCAAACATTTTTTAAATACATTGATAAATAACCGAATAAACATGACGTCACGTTTTTGAGAGTAACTGCAAAATTTGAAAATACAAAATTATAAAAAAAATTCCTGGTACAAAAAATGCCGTGCATTATCGGCGTTTAAAATATTATTTATAGAGTATGCATATTTTCCAAGATATAATGGATTTAAAACTGGTACCGTCAAAATATCCTTCAAAAGTAGGACATTTCTCAATATAGCTTAGCAGAACTTCAAAAGTGTTTAATGTATATTATTCAAATTACAATGATTGATTTAGAGGAGGCTCATAATGCACGCCTATTTTTTTTCAATTTTTTCTACTCCTCCGTTTCTGAGATATTCGCGGTTAAAGTGAGGGGTCACAATACATTTGAATCGTATATTAGTGGCCAAGATATCAAATTATTTTACATCTGACACTCTAACCACCACCCCTCACTTTATTATTAAAGGGGTTAACAAAATAAGATTGATATGTTGTCATGAAATTTTACAACATCTCAAACTAGATTTAGTCCGGGGAAATTATCGAAACGTTACGGAAAGTTTTGGGACTAGCTAAAAATCGGTCTATTCCCTACATAATTTCCTCAGGAATCCGAGAAAAATAGTGCTGACCACTCGAAGTGGCGGCAACCATTGTTGTTTAACTTTAAAATAGAAATAATTTTGTAACTTTATTTTTTATTTATATCTTCCCTTGTAAAGGTTGTAGAAAGACATTTGAGCCGTCAATTTCTTCGTCTTGAACTCCCCTGTAAGATACGTCTACGTAATAAACGAAATTTCAAGTGTTAATAACATTTTAAGGCAAAACAATGAAATAATTTAATTTTTCGATCCTCGAACCCTTAAAAAAGATACGTTTTGTTTCATTGCAAAATATTACTTACTTTTTTCCAATTTTTTTTTTTTAACTGAGACTGTTATAACAAAAGATCAAATTAATATTTTACAATTCTGTTTGGGTTCATACATTCTATTTGACGTATATTTGCATAATCAAAAAGAATGTCGCAAAAAAATTAAAATTTTCAACATTCTTTCGCAAGAAACAATTTTCAAACTTGAATAAATGTAAATATCTCGGTGGATTTTGCATAAAATTTATTGCAACCAACGGCCTTTTAATCATCATTAAAAGTACGAATTTTACAAAAGTTTATTCTACGATGCTCTGAAGCCGAGATACGAACAAATTTTATGCAAAATCCACCGAGATAGTTACATTTGTTGAAGTTGCAAAATTGTTTTTTTGCGAAAAAATTCGAAAATTTAGATGTATTTGCAACATTCTTTTTGATTATGAATATATACGTCAAATATAATGTATGAACCCGAGCAGAATTATAAAATATTAATTTGATCTTTTGTTATAACAGTCTCAGTTTAAAAAAGAGAAAATTGGTTGCAAAAAGTAATTAATATTTTGCAACGAAACAAAGCGCATTTCTTAAGGGTAAAATGATGTACTATTTCTTATAATATCGTTAACATACCGATTTTACATTTGCTTTTACATTACTTCAAAGTTAGAGGATCGAGAAATTAAATTATTACAGGGTGTTGCATCATGAGGTAGAGAACACCAGTTGTAATCAGAACCTTCCACAGAAATTTCTCATTGGGCCTTCATTACGAAGTTACAGGGTGCTTTGTCATTTTTGGCAGAAACTACTTTTTGTCATTACTTTGACAGGGAATGGAGTAATGGATTCATATTTGGTACAGCTAATACAGTAACAATCCTTCAGAGGTACATGTGAGACATGAAAAAATCCAGCTCCGGAGTCACTAAAATTTAGGTTTCTTTTTTATTTCTAAAAAACATGACCCTGTATATATATATTTTTTTAATTTCTATACGATATTCGAAAAGAACACAAAATAATTAGCAAAATGGCCTAGTTCACTTTTTTGTTACACCTTTGTGATTATTTAAATAAGGTGTTAAATGTACAAGAATATGAGTTTCAGAATGGTATTAAATGAAAGTCACTTGAAACAAATAATTTTATAACTAAAATTTACAAAAATTTTATTGAGCGTGAACGATTCCTAATTCCGGCACGTTTTAAAGATCAATTTTAGTAAAAAATGTAGCCCTAATAGGTAATCGGGTATAAATGGACTAATACACTTAAGATTTTTTAAATATTTTAATTATATGAACCCATTGGTAAGGTCAAAATAATACCAAAATAATTATTACCCCAATTTTTTAATACCTGGATTAGATAAAAATTAAACAAATTGGTGGTCGTGACGTCATTATCCCCGGTAATTCTATCTGCATTAAATTGCCGTTTAATTACAATTATCCTATAACAAACATAATCTCTATGAAGTTTCTATGCATTTACTTTCTATTGATATTAAAATAATTTACAAATAAGGCAAATAATTGGGCTTTAAATTATTAAATTTTTATCAATTACAAGAATTGACAATATCGCAATAGATTCTGTCACATTGAACTATTTGAACTACTTTAATATAACCTTACATTTTAATATTTAGTTTTGTCTTTCCAATTTTTGCGTAAAAGAATGGCACATGGCACAAAACATGATTTTGTTTCCATATTTTGAAATTCGAATTGAATTAATACAGACCCGAAGTTAGTATATTTTAACACGAAAAAAATCGAAAAATATTACTGACTCATAACCTCGTTAACACTAACAGAACTCTAAGAGACTTATTATAAATATCTGATTGAACTACTGAAAAATTAAACTAAAATACAAATTTAGGCATCAGGACAATGCACTGTTGCCGGCTTCATATCGTGACGTCACGGGCAAATTGACGTCAGAGGGGAAAGTTTTTCAGCTTTATTATTTTTTTCCGGCTAAGCGGTAAAGAAAAAAAATTCGAAAAAAAATCCGTAAGTCTCTTTTATCAAACACTATCTGAAAACGTAGTCAATGGAAATTGGTGTATTAGTCCATTAACAAAATATTTAATCAATCATAGTAGGATTATTCAGAGTGACAGATAATAAAACTATTTAGGCCTAAGCAAGAAGTTACTTTAATCAAGAAAATCGGCAATATTTCACACCTAATAAAAATTGGAAAGCAGAATAAACTATAAGCCGAAATTAATAAAATAATTTCCATGCCGGTAACAACAAACAATCAGCCAATAACTGAATAAGTTTAAAAGTAAAATACAATTTACACTAAAGTAAATGTTCAAAGTGGCCTCCCTCAACTTCTGTGCATTCCCTTGCGCGTTTAGCTAGGTCACCAATTGCTCGACGTATTATTGCCGGATTATTCCGTATTTCGTCGCAGGCTGTAACGATGAGCTCGGTTAATTGTTGCCTACTATCAATTTCGACACTATAAAATTCATTTTTTAAGTGGCCCAATAAAAAGTAATCCCAACGGTTACAATCAGGAGACCTTAAATTTTCACAATTTAATGTACCTACTTCACAAACTGAAGGTGCATTTTGACACATTAAATTGCCAACAATTAATTATTCGACTACTTAGAAGATTTCTTGTTATTATCTGTCACTTTGATTAACTCTACTATGATTGATTAAATATTTTGTCAATTTATACCCGATTACTGATTAGGGCTACATTTTTTACTAAAATTGATCTTTAAAACGTGCCGGAATTAGGAATCACTCACGCTCAATAAAATTTTTGCAAATTTTAGTTACAAAATTATTTGTTTCACGTGACTCTCATTTAATACCGTTCTGAAATTCATATTCTTGTATATTTAACACGGTATTTAAATAACCACAAAGGTGTAACAAAAAGTGAACTAAACCATTTAGCTTATTTTTTTGTGTTCTATTCGAATATGGTATGGAAATTCCAAAAAAATATATACAGGGTCATGGTTTTTAGAGGTAAAAAGAAATCAAAATTTTAGTGACTCCGGACCTGGATTTTTTTCATGTGTCACATGTACTTCTGAAGGATTATTACTGTATTAGCTGTACCAAATATGAATCCATTATTTCATTTCCTGTCAAAGTAATGACAAAATGTAGTTTTTACCAAGAATGACAAGACCATGTAACTTCATAATGAAGGCCCAATGAGAAATTTCTATGGGAGGTTATGATTACTACTGATGTTCTCTACCTCCTGTTAAGCTATGTCCCTCTCATGATGCATCACCCTGTATATGAAAATGAGATATAATTTAATTATCTACAACCGTGGTTGTTACAACTTTGCCACTAATGCTAATAGTCTCGGAGACTTGGAGCAATTCTCGTTTTACAATATGGCAACCGGAAGCCACCACATATAGCAGTACAAAAATCCGGATATAAGCTTCTCTGATGGCCCCCTTTCACATATCAAGAAATTTGCTTTATAGTATTATTATACTCTTCGCAAATACAAAACGAGGAGCATATTTCTAAAACCGGTAATATTGCTCGTAGAGAAAAAAATTTCATATCACTGTGTTGGTACTCGAATTCTGAACAGCTTTCAAAATGTCCGTGCGTCCGTCTGTCTGTCCGTCCGTCCGTCCGTCCGTTCGTCCGTTCGTCCGTCTGTCCGTCTGTCCGTCTGTCTGTCTGTCTGTCCGTCCGTCCGTCCGTCCGTCCGTCCGTCCGTCTGTCTGTCCGGCTGTCTGTCCGTCCGTCACGTTTCTTGTAAGCACGATAACTTAAGAACGAAAATTCCAATTGTATTGAAATTTGGACAGTAAGTTAGTGTTAGCTAGAGGACGAACCATTTTGAGCAAAATCAATCGATAAATAAAAAAGTTATAAATTTTTTTAAATAAAAAAAAAATCACATTTTTTTATGCTTTGTAATTAAACTAAAAGTATCTAAAACTAATATTATTTACAAAAAAACTGCGAAGAGTATCCTATAGAATGTGCAACAATTATACAAAACGTGCAATAAATCGGCGAAGAGTATAACGGTTAGCTTGTTTACAATTAAAATCTAACATTATCGTACCAATAACCATAATTTTATAATTATTTTGAAAATAAGTAAGTAGACGACAATGTTATTTATTTATAAATAAAAGTCTCAAAATTCACAGTGGTTAAGACGGAATAATCTTACACTTCATTCGAATACTACGCTTGAAACGCGTCTCGTTGTTAATGTTGACATTATTTCGAGATGATCTAAACTGAAATAAATTTAACAATGTTTTCTGTATTTATATTAAATTAAGATCATGGTTCAATGAACCTGTCATCTCTGATCGTGACTTACTAATTTACTAACCGATACAGGCTACTTCTAATAAGGCCTTATTATTATACTATTTTTACATTTTGCAATTTGTAAACTTTCATAAGCATTCGACTGTCTATTGTTCGTTATATTCTTATTAACTTTGTGTGTTTGGTATGGGTTATGTGCTCATTGAATATAGCCACAATTGGAAGTTTCGCTTGTCCAAATTACTTCAAATTACAATACTTGGAACTGATTTCATAAATCCTGGACCTTTCGTTTGATTCATTTTTATGCTTTGGGTTTCCTATGATCAATAATTTAAGATTAATTAGGAATATATTGGTAAATTCTATATTTTTGATATCATAAATTGATTGGTTGATTGATTTGCCAGCGTAAGGTGGGCATTGCTGCCGATTCCAGGCATCCATGGAGGTTCGTTCCAAAACGCAGCTTGGTCGTCCGTCGAACACGCCCAACGGACGGCCAAACCGCGTGCCAGAACCAAATCTCGGATGGTTTATATGCCGCCGAACCAGCTGCATACGCCAGGTTGGACATTGGACATGCTTGTTGTCAGCAGCGAGAGCCGCATGACGCATGGGGTGGGAATATAGGACGGGAAGTGTAGGTGTTTGTGAGATGCTTCTTTTAAGTTTCCATTCTTCTATTAAGTTTCCATTTGTCATCATCGGCTGGGGTGTGCAGGTGTTTGCGAGTTGCCTCTTTTCAGTTTCCATGCTTCTTTCAAGTTTCCATCTATCGTCATCTCCTTATTTTTCTTCTTCTGAGTTTTCTGGTTCTTTTGTTTCTGAATGTATTAACTTTTATTTTATTTTTATTTTATTTTATTTCATTCTGTTTTTATTTATTATCCGCCCCATAGGTAAACATCCATTTACGGTGGAGTTGTTGGGAAGGGCCCTATCTCACGGTAACAATATTTTTTTTGCGCGTTATGAGAAAAGAGGTCCGAAGGGATAGTTTGCTCACCCTGTATGTCGTTTCTTTGAAACAATCTGTTTCAATTTCCGCCTTCCAATTCCAGGTGTTTTTATCACCTATATATTATGTTTAATAAGTTTTCAACATTGATCTCCATTTCTTATTTAAATTTTAACAAAGAGATAAATAAATAAACCAATGCTAATGCTACAATAAACAAACAAAAAAACGTATCTCCCTTCATTCACATCTGGCTGACTGGCTGCTTGTATTGTTCATGTTGCTTTTCATACACTTGAAGAGAAGGGGCGGGTCGCAGGCAGTATACATTTTACGACTTTCCTGCTATAGTGCATTAATACCGACACTATATTCTTTTATGTTTAGGGATCATTAGCAAATGCGTTTCATTAATTTTTAAGTATTATTATTAATTCGATGCGTGCTTTGCTCCTCCACCACTACACCTCATTTTACGCAGAATTTTTATATCTACCAATGACTTAAATTATCGATTTTAATGTAGTGTCAACCGGTTGTTTTCGTGTTTTCCCCGGTAGAAGTAATAAACACGTGAGATGTCAACCGCACCCCAACTTAGGACTCCTGTATATTTTTGAAATCTTAGAAATTACAAAATGTAAAAATAGCGGCGTAGGCATTTTCCTAAGCCCGCTTTTATGCTTAGGTGTCCATGGCTTGCCGAGCTGAGATAGAACTTAAGCTAAGATGGGATGAGTTTATTGAATGATGGCATTAGTTAGGTGTAAATCATCATCATTTACTAAATTTACTTCAGTTTTAATCATTTCCACATAATGCCAATATGGTTGGTGAAGCTCTGATCCAGTATAGTACTCGAAACAGTGTTCAAGCATTATGAATTCACAATTAATTGTGACTTCCGAAGTACAATTGTGAATTCCGGGTAAAAATTAATAACTTGGCCTTTCTACGCTTTCGTAGTTTATACACTGCTTGGATATAAGATTGGTTATTTCGAACATTTATAACAATTGTGTAATAATCAATACGAATATAAAATTAGAACTTCACCAGCCTCATCACTCAGAATTTTATTACAAAAATATCTGCATTTCATGGTTTTACTGATTTTGTGTCAAAAGTTCATATTTTCAATCATCATTTAATGTACTAATAGTCGCAGTAAATTAGGTTTTTTAGGAGAATTAATTTATAAAGTTTTAAAAATTTGGGTGCGAACTCCTTACAGACGTGCAAATACAGATCAACAGAGTTCCCACCTATCCGGAGGGTGCTTCATCCCCTTTTTCTTCAGAAACCACCCTCATACGTGACCTGGCGCTAGTTTTTAATTTTTCTCAAAATCTGTTACTCTAATTAGGAAAATGAATAGGACTTAAAATATTCGGTATAAAATTCTTCATCATTTTTGTTCCATAAACATTTTTCTCTCTTTAAGTCAACTCTCACAAATATAGTTTGAAAAATTATGTGTTGCTAAGTTAGGCAAAAACAAGTTAAGTGACAAACATCTGGAAATACATTGGCCATAGAAAAATGTTACATGCAAAGCAGGTTTTCCTACACAAACCTGGCTAAAAGGAAAAAAAGATATGACTACAGAAAATTTTGTTACAGGCTGGAATATAAGAGACATAGCTCTTATATTCCAGTCTGTTTCCACACCACCGCTGTGGTAGAGCTTCCGGCGCTTTTTTTAAATTGTTTCCCCTTGAGGCCTAATCCACTAAAAACTAACTACTGTTTATTCAATAATTGGATTATCTTCAGGTAATTCTTCCTCTACCACTGAATTAAGGCATCCTTGACCATGACAATTGGAGCACATTGTTGAGCACTTCAATCCAACCTTAACACAACCGCATCGTTTTCCGCAAGCCTTTTTACAACTGCAAGATATTAATTGAAGAATAAAAGTATGAGCTGGTATCTCAGTTGCAGAAATTGGCACCAAAATTTGGCTCATTGTTTTCAGACCACATTCATTAGGCTTCAAATTTTCTCCACGCCACGAATGAATTTGTTGAAAAGCGCGATACGAATGTTGTTCTAAAACAGCACATGCATGTGGTAATCTTGATAATATCACTGCTTAATTAGATTGACCAATAAATTCATAAAGCTAGTGTGATTTTTTCTCCAGATCGTACAACGCCTGGTTTCATCGATGACGGATTGTTAAATATTGTTATTGTTAAATATATACAAAGCATCGTCTAACATGGGTTTAGAGACCATCGGTCAACAATAACATCGCTATTAAGTATTTTGGATTTTATATATAAAACTTTAGATCAGGGACAAAAAGTCATCGCGTTATTCATAGATCTTTCTAAAGCGTTTGATCTCGTGAGTCATGACATTCTTTTGAAAAATATTGAATGTTATGGTATACGAGGTTTGTGTAGTAAACTCCTAAAATCGTACAGAAAACAGTTTATAGATTTTCTCGGTGCTAAATCTGAGGAACTGCCTGTCGATATTGGCGTACCACAAGGTAGTGTTTTGGGTCCGCTGTTATTTATTCTTTATACAAATGATTTAGATAACTATTTATTCACATTTTATGGTGCTTTTGCTGACGACCTTACTATCATTGCAAGTGATAAGGAAACAAATAATGCTACTAGCAAACTTAATTCAAATCTACTCATGTTATCTCATTATTTCAGCAATAAAAAACTAGTAATGAACCAGGTTAAAACTTTTATTATGCAATTTCATCCTACTGGAAAAAAATATACATCGAGTGCATTAATTAAACACAACACTAAATCAATTCAGCAAGTAACATCACATACAGTTTTAGGAATTCATATAGATCTATCCCTAGATTGGAAAACACATGTTGCCTATATATGCATCAATTACGCAAGTAATTGTTTTGCATTAAAACGATTGCGCCATATCACCAGTCTAGACAGTCTTAAGACGTATTGTTTTTGTAATTTCGAATCTCGAATTCGATACGGAATTGTTTTTTGGGGATATTCAGCATCGGTAAGCAGAGTATTACAAAAAAGAGCCGTACGTTCCATGTTTCGAATGCATATTAGGGAATCTTGTAGAACATCATTTGTCCAAAATAAAATTTTAACCCTGCCTAGTTTGTACATTTTTGAAATATTAAAATTTGTAAAGAAAAATATAGATAAATTTAATCCACAAAATATATTTCACAATTATTCGACACGTCATGGCTCGGATATGCAATACGATATTCATAGATTAGAATTATACAAATCTAACCCTTACTATATGGGATCAGTAGCATATAATAAATTAAGTGTAAATATAAAAAATATTGTAAATGTAAAAAAAATGTGTCAACTTTAAAAACATTTCTTGAGGCTAATGCATTTTATTCGGTGGACGATTTTCTAAATTATGTCAATTAATGTATGGTTTGTGTGACATTTGTTAATGATAATTGTAACAATAACGAAATTATTGCTAATAAGTATTAATTTTTTTTCGAGTGAATGTCAGATTATAATATACATGTTCTTTAATGATTATTTACTAATATGTTTATTGACTTTTCCTATGTCATTTTATGATCACTTGGATTAATAAATGTATTCTATTCTATTCTATTCTATTCTATTCTATTCTATTCTATTCTATCAGGCAAAGCTTTATTTTGTTATGTTACTTTTGTAGTCCAAAATCCGCTGTTTAGTTTTAAGCACCGTTATTAATTTTTCTCTAAAACCATTGTAATTTTAAGGCATTTGTCTTATCTGTACCAGCATTAACCAATTTCAAACGTCATTTGTGAGATTAGGGCTGAATATAAGAAAAAATATGTAGGACATAAATGATGTATAATTTCATAACACATATTTTAGATCCTATTCGTTTTCCTCGTCAGAGTAACAGTTTTTGAGAAAAATCATAAAACAGGCGCCAGGCCAGGTGAGAGGGTGGTTTCTGAAGCAAAAAGGAGAGGATGCCCTCCTGAGAGGTGGGAATTCTTTTGATATGTATTTAGATCTCTATTAAGAGTCTCCACCCAAATTTTTAAAACTTTATAAATTATTTCTCCTATTTGCCATTTGAATTGGTAATTTACTGCGACTATAATTTCAGACACAATTTATGTTTATTGGTCTCAAATAGAGTTTCTAGTGACGTCACCGTGGCATCACTCATAAAATTTGATTGACTAAAGTTAAATTGAACACTCCATGTTACTACATTTTGAAAAAAAATGTAGTGTAGTTTTTGCATTTTTCCGGTGGACCATCGAAATCCGAAAAAAACGTCGGATCGAAACGAAAGTCATATCTATCGACTCGAGAGCGAATTTAGAAAATTCCGTCACTCGGTCAGTCGGTCTGTCGGTCTGCCTGTCTGTCTGTCACGCCCAGCCCCAATAATCCGTTTTCGGATTTCGATGAAACTTGGATGGTTAATAGGAGGTCTTTAGAAAACCTTAACGCTGGAAGCTCGGCTCCGTTTGGAAACCGAAAGTACCCGATACATACGTTTCGAGTTTTTCGGGAAAAATTGAGGTAACGAGCAGTCGGATCGGGATATTTCAAAAAAGAAATGGTGGTAAAGCTCTACAAATAAGTATACCGGAGACTATGTCGAAAAACAAATGAAAATTGATTTTTTTTTGCAAAAAACTGGTTTTCTCGAAATCGTGCTAGGTGGCACGATAACTATCGAGAATATTGATAGATTTCGATGAGACTTGGTGGAATCAAAGGCACACGGCCACAAATGAAGCCTATTGCTGGTGGCCCGAATCCGTTGACCGCAAGTATTTTTTCCAGGGCCGAGTATAATTTTCCAAAGAAATTAATAACTCTCCAACCGAAAGTCCTACTTTGATTTTCTAAAATGGCGATTGTAGGGCTCGATTAGGTCTATTAGGTGACGTTTATGAGAAATTTAATAAAACAAAAGCGAATCTACAAATCGAGGTAAACTTGATTTTTTTGATAAATTATACAAATACCAAACGGTTTTCTAATAAAAATCGAAAATTAAGCATTCCGTCGATCAATCTCTATAACCAGTATAAAGCACGGATCTTTTTGGACAAAAAATCTGGAATAAAGTTTTTATGAAAAATAAAAAATATACGAGTTATTTACGAAAATGCATTCCATAGAATTATTTAAAAAAATATTACAACTTGATAAATTCTCCGTGCGAAATAAGTGCAAACAAATAATATAATGTTATATTTAAAATATCATCATTCATTTCCTTATTTTCATTTACTAAATAAAAACAGAACCGATGCCCTTTCTGTGTTTCAAAATGTAGTTAGCCTTTACTTTAGTCAATGCAAAAAGAAAAGAAAAGAAAAATAAAATATGTCAAAATGTACTGACTCATCTTACGACCCTCTGCTGAAAATGTACTGAATCATCCCAACAGCGATAAACAGCATATCAAAATGTAGTTTTTTCAGCTTGTTAATGTAAGTTTCTTGACGACATACGTGTTGTGCGTCTCTTTTTCATCGGTTATTAAAAATCATCAACAGCAAGAATGCGAAAGGTGCGATAGTTGCCAGTACGCATGTAGTGAGTAGCTTATCCGGAGCTAGTGGGACTACGACTGCAGCCATTGAACATTATATTATTATATCAGCATACTTCTTACGTTATTATTGTGGTTGAATCAAATTTAGGAATAATTTCGTCAGAACATACCTTTCTAATTTAAGTGATTTTGTTTAGCACCTATTTTCTTCGAATTTTCTGTGTGTTCTCCTTTGAATGATTTACTTTTATTAACTATTAAGACATACCTGAGAAATAATGCAAACTTCATTTGTTTATTTTTTTATCTGTTTATCTAGGTTAAGTTGCATCAAAGCATGTCTTGCCTTATAAAAAAAAGTTATATTATACCTTTTGTCTGGATGACATTTTCAGCACTTTTCTTATATCCAGGATTATTGTTCCTATCGAAACCTGCACTACACTTAATCACTAGAAGCGTTAAAACGTAAAACTGAACACTTCTATTATTCATCAGAAGTACACTTTTTACTCCTCGAAGGTTTAAACTAAACACAATGAAGTAAATAAAAAGTGATAGTAGGAATGTTTGCTCGAGTAAACTGATACATAATAATTATTTAAATGATGTATACAATAACTATTATTTACATATTATTGAAAGTATTTTTGCCTTTCATGGATTACGAAGAAACACTATATTTAAGTCACTATTGATACTGATTCAAAATGTTTAAATGTAAGTCATAAATTAAGTTTGAAAAAAACAGACATAAGTTTAATAAATTAATTATTATTTAGCTTCAACTTTCAATTTGAATTTACTTTGTTCAGCATGTTTGACCTTTTGGCTTACTGAAGCCTAAAATGAATCAATAAATTAGTTCCTATATATTAATATTTAAGATTATTTAGAGTATATTCTCTACTAATAATAAAATAAAATTTAAAAAACAGATCTAACATTTAATCGAAACAGTTTTAAAAGGATATAATATTTAAAAGTGAATTATTATTTGTTTGCTTAAGGTACTTCTACCGAGAAAGTCGTTAATGTTTCTGTTTTCAAAATTCGGCAGGACGTAGATAATGGTTTGGTGCAACCATGGGCAAATTGAGAACGATCTTGTGTCTACTTTTCCAGTTATGATACATCAAAATTCACGTTATTAGCAAGGAAACGATAGGGAGGGTAATTTCCCGTAAATATATCGCCAAAATTTATACCTCAAACGTCAGATTCTTTTAAATTTTTTACTGTAAGCTTGAATGGTTGATACACAAGTGTACCCCAGTTTGAGAAACTTCTTGTGTCTGGATTTGAAGTATTTCATGATACATCTGAAAGCCATGGGTAGTTTACGCGTATATGAAAACTGGTGACACCGCATTAGCCAGTCTCGCCTGCTCTTGGAACAGACGAACAGGGATTCAATTTTTGATCCTTCGCTAAATAACGATATCTTTAGAATCGTTCGTATCTTGCGCTAGGGACAAAAACCAATTTTTTATCGCACGTTAGCTAACGTATGCATGTTAACAGCCACCGTTTCAAAGCAAGCGAGCGCTCATACAGTGCTATAAATCACAAATATCAATACGATGCCAGCAATAACTTTTTATTAATATTAATATAATTTTTGCTAATACTATTTATGACAATAAATACGTAAAAATATAATATGAATCAACAATATTTTATTAGAATAATGCACGATTTTTCGAGTGAGAATTGTCAATGCGTTCATTTGGATCACGTTTTATTTTCATTGATTTGTTAATATCACTTAAGATTTTTAATTTGAACTTTTCCACAAAATTGTTGGAGGTTATTAGAATTGGCACAAAGTCGAAAATTGAGATAACATCAAATCTTTACGTTTTGAGGTCCCAGGATTTTTGATAAGTATCTGTCTGTGCGTGTGTACTGAACGGATTTTGATGAAACTGCGTGAGAGTTTCTTTAGTGTTCCAGAAGATCTGAAAATGTATTGGTTGAGATCTGATTACGTTTAGTGCTGCTTGGCACAACAAATTGTTTATTTTATAATTACTTAAAATTTCTATTCGAACTATTTAAAAGCAGTTAAAATTCCGATATCAATGACATATCATACTTGCACCCATTCGATTAGGTTTCCGTGAAACTAATTAAGAAACAAACCGGATCGGATTTTGATAAAAATATTCCACATCAGTTATTCGTCTTCCTTTACATGGTACCTATGGAAAATCTTAAGATCGAGCGGCTGGGCTAACTTTCAACGATTTCCTACTTCCACAAATTCTAGACCTGTTCAATTCTTCTCAATTTTTTTTTTTTTACTAAATTTATTTCTGTATTTCATTGGTTCTGACATTTTATTACTGTTTTAATTCAATGACTTTATGAGAGAACTGTACACACGAATCTTTCAAATGTATGCTATACAGACATTCTCATGTTTACGTGCGAATATCCCAGATGAAAGTAGCGATGTTGCCACGTTTCGTCGCCATGCGCTATCTCGCTCCCACCGTGCATCACTTCCTTCTCTCGCTCAAATAGAAAAACCTTAATTGTATTGAAACATATTCTTTATAGGATTTTGCAAACAGCAGAAAAACGAACTATCTATGAGAACTAAAATAAAAAAACTACGGGTGAAAATATTAATGAAATCTTTCAATAACCTGAATTGTGGTTATGGTAGCAAATTATAATACGAAAATGAATTTGTATAATTTTTTATATGAAAATTCTCATTCAACATCCACACAGTCTCCTACGTTAATGCAGATTAAACTAGCATCTACATAACCCCCTATGTTAGATTTAGTTAGAAATGAGAACAAAGGCCTAAAATAAATGTAGGTAAATAAATTCATTTTATGCCTCTGTTCTCAGTTTTAACTGAATCTTCATGACCGCAGGGGGTTATGTAGATACTAGTTTAATCTGCATGGCCGTGGAGACTGTGTGGATGCTAGTTGCTGAATGAGAATTTTCAAATAAGAAATTATACAAATTAATCTTAGGATTTTAATTTGCTAGCATAACCAGAATTGAAGTTATCGAAAGAATGCAAAGATTTCATTAATATTTTTACACATAGTTTTTCTTTTAGTTCTCATGGATAATTATTTTTTCTGCTGTTTGCAAAATCCTATAAGAAATATGTTTCAGGATATAATAATTCTGCTAACTCCTTTAATTCTGCATTTTTATTATCGATTTTATTTTTATTTGAACTTATGGATATGCTGCGGAAAATATTAATTTACTTGGTACGAATGACATTAAACAACAGTTTTGCTTATTAATGTAAAGTAAGAAATATAACACAAATTCATATTAGTTCCACGTACATCCTACACAATATTCTGCATAATACAAAGAACGAGTAAAAATTAGGTCTTGCATTTTATATCTTTAGTACTGTAAGTATTCTGTTACTATAGAACATAATCATAAATTAATATTAGATAACCCTGAAATTCAAAGCCTAGGCTGTCGGGAAGGGAGATACGCATATTAAAAAAGCCAAGAGTTCCATTACCCACCAACATTGCCAGTATCGCAGTTGGGGTGGTCGAACCTAGTACATGATACACAGTGTGATCAAGCGCACTTGCCACTAACACGCTTTAATGCCATCACGATGGAATCACTGATGAGGAGATTACTGAGACCTCGATCACATCATCTCGTGGACTATTACCGATAGGATGTTCTTTCTTGTTTTTTTAAATCTTAACCTAAACCATATTTTGGTTTGAAATAAAATGGCAAATAATCCAGGCGTTTTAGACTTTTGCTGCCGAATTCATGCCCTATGAAATAAAAACGTTTTATTGCGTTTATTTGGACGTCTTGAAAGACACTTGGTAGTTACGCCACGATACACCTGCAGGATTTCGTTTTGAAGAATGAACGGAATATCGTATTTTTCTATCTTGAAGAGGTCTAGATACGAAATGTTGTAAAATATTTGAAAGTTTTGATGTTGAATTGAACGGAAGATAACAATTTTCGAAAATTTTGCTACACATTCAGATGCTGATTTAAGGTATGCCGACTGGAATTTTGAAGAAAAGGTTTTTATATTACAATCAATAAGTGATTGTTCTATTATTGTGAAGTTAAATATTATCACTACCACAGCTGCTTTGGAAACCCTAGACATACTTGATCAAGAAGAAAGTTGTTCGGTGGTTCACAGGCTAATGTAAATCACAACGCCGATAAGGTAGCAATGCCGAATGGAGCGCTAGAAGTAATACTTAGTGCTGAAGGTGAATCTCATTCTAGGAATGCTCACGGATATAGTTTCGAAATGTAACTTCAATATACATTTTCAAATTAATATGGCAAACAGGGAAGATAAGAATAACCCCATATCAATCCAAACTGTCTGGTGTACGAACGGCATTAAAATATAAGAAGGAGTCGGATCCGGGATTTATAACATAAAGTCAGGAATAGAAATCTCGGTAGGTCTAGGTTAATGCTCTGCAATATTCTAGGTCGGTGGCAGCAATACATAGCCCTAATAGGGCCCAAATCTATTTAGGGAATGACTAAGCCATACGTATAAGCACTCATTAACTTATCAGTACAAAATAGATCTCTGGAATGGCGGAAACAGGCGAAACAGTTTATTAAAAAGCGATTTCACTGGAGATTTACTACACCAAAATAGAAAGGCGAATAGGATAATAGTTGGTCTTCCAATCGGATATTGTCAGCTTAATAGATATACGAGTCTAATGGGTCTAGCAAACGCAAAATGCAGACTCTGCTAAGGGGATGATGAAACCTCAGTCTATGTGCTATGCCACTGTGAAGGTCTAGCTTGACACTTCAACTACTTGTCGAGGAGAGACTAAGAGCTGATAGCTATATTAAGAGGCTCTTATCAAGGCTGCGGTATCTGGTACAAAGAACAAAGCAGTATTGTGTAAAACTAGAACAGAAGCGCTACAATAGATCCACACGGGTTTTCAGGGTTCAGGTCCACTCAGATATTTCCCCTTTTCTTAATTTTAATATTTCTCATATTGTTACGCATTATACCCCTGAGGCCTAGCGAGTGATACGCCCTTGATACTAATAGCTGAAATTATGTACCAATGGTTAGGTAGCCATCTCTTCTGGAAGCCTGTGGATGGCTCTAGAGTTATATTATTCTGGAATTGGAAATCTCTAGATGGATCTAGAGGCAATTTTAGGACATATAAGGCGAAATCGACGGCGGAGAAAGAATTTTTATTAAAATGAAGTTTGGTAGCGAAAAGAGAGGTTATAAATCCGAAGGGTAAACATAAACATTGTAAAAGTTAGTTAGAAGTATTGTGTAATCAGTAAATTATTAAATAAAGTGTTAGTGGTTACCCCTTGTTAAAATTATTTGAAACCCACGGATTCATACAGGGTGTTTCCTAGGGACGGAAACACAAGGCTATAGCGTTAGTCCTGGCTTTAAGAGGCGAAGCATTGGAGTTGCTCCAGACAATGCCGGTAGTGCAACAACGGAACTTTAGAATTTTAGAAGCTGCCTTAAATTTACGATATGGCGGTCAACACCTTGCCAAGTATACCAGGCCCAGCTGGCGCGTTCAAAAAGCTAGAGAGAGTCTGCAAGAATTTGAAGCTGCAGTGGAAAGACTGGCACACTTAGCATATCCTGATGTGCCAAAAGAATTTAAACAACAATTGACAGTGGGGGCATTCCTAGATGGGATAAGGGACGAGGACATGAGGCGAGTCCTCAGGTTATCCCGATATAACAGTAGTAGTGAAGTCTTGGTGCGTGCACTAAAAGTAGAAGCCATCTATAGGGATGCTCCAAAGTCAAGAACGCGGGCTATGACGCTCGAATAATCGCAGCCAGAAGAGAGAGACCAGAACCCTTTCTTAAACGAGATTCTCAAAACGAATAAAATGACCAGACAATTACTGGCTAAATCGAATCCTCCAAGAAGACATGAAAACCAATAAAATAGAGAAAAGCACGGTGGGGGTATTAAATGCTACAACTGCGGCAAGATAGGGCATATCAAACGAGACTGACGACAGTGGAACTCGAGAAGAGTAAATCCTGGAAAGGTTGAAGAGACTCAGAACAGAAGTAGTAAAAGGCCAAGTGGACAGCGTATGAAATGTTACAGGTGCGGAAAAATAGGACATATCCAGCTAGAATGTCCACAGAAGAAGTTAACGAGAGTAAAAGCCGGAGATGCTGTGAAGTCTAGGGGAAAATCAGAGGAAGCCGGTACCAGAGAGGCTGTAGCAGATAATGAACGTGGTGCCCCTAGATAAGTAAAGATTTCCCAGCTTCGAAGCATCCATTACTACAAGCATGTGAAAATGAAATGGAATCTCAGAAATATGCAGATGCTTTATCCGCAAGGACATGCAAGGAATATTTCAAGTACTGCCACCAGGAAAACCTGCAGGTCACGGGAGTAGTCAACAGGTGGAGGTACCGGATGACAGGACAGATGAAGCGCTCAGACCAGAGCAACTGAACGATGTGAAAATTGGGCCTATATGGAGAGCCAAAGAAGGGAGAACTCGTCCAAAATGGAAGAATTTTTCAGAGAAAAGAGTGCGACTGAAGGCACTGTGGGTGCAGTGCGGACATTGATAGTTATGAACGGGCTGTTGCGGAGAGCATGGGAAAGCCCGGATGGAAAGCAGGTGGTTATGCATCTAGTGATTCTCAGGTGTCGAGTAGCGAAGCTGCTTCAGGAAGTGCACATTGGAACATCCGATGGACACTTCGGTGTTAACAAGACCCTGAAGAAAATACAAGAACGATTTTATTGAATTAAAAGTCGTCAGGATGTGGAGGCTTGTGCAGCCAGTAAGGGGCCACAGACTGGAAGTAAGGGTGAAATGAAGCAGTTTAACACCGCAGCTACTTTCAAGAGGTTGGCTAAATATATAGCGGAGCCATCACCAGTCAGTGACCGAATGAAGGCTCGATATGACCGGAAGAGTAGTTCAAAAGGGTTCAAGGTGAGAGAACTGGTTTGGCTATATAACCCACAGCGAAGAAAGGGAATGTCACCGAAATTTCAACCCCCTTGGGATGGACCGTACACTGTTATTGTCCGAATTAATGACGTCGTCTATCGGATTCAACGAGGCAAAAAGTCCAAGATGAAGATGGTGCATTTGGATAGATTGGCGAAATACATTGATGACTCTGAATTGCCTGACCGGGACGTTTAGGCTTAAGGAGGGGGCAGTGTACGCATTACACCCCCCTGAAGCCTGGCGAGTGATACGGCCATGATACTAATACCTGAAATTAAGTACCAATGGTTAGGCAGCTAGTAATACACGCCATCTCTTCTGGAAGCCTGTAGATGGCTCTAGAGTTATATTGTTCTGGATGGATCTAGAGGCAATTTTAGGTTATATAAGGCGGAATCGACGGCGGAGAAAGCGGTTTTATTAAAGTGAAGTTTCGTAGCGAAAAGAGAGGTTAGAAATCCAAAGTGTAAATATAAACATTGTAAAAGTTAGTTTAGAGGTATTGTGTAATCAGTAAATTATTAAATAAAACATTAGTGGTTACCCCCTGTTAAAATTATTTGAGGATGTTTCCTAGGGGTGGAAACACGTAACAATATCTTCAAAATAAGTGAATTAAAGTTGTATCATCAAACTAGTTTTAGTAATGACCTATAGTTAATAATGCTTTATTATACAATCTAAAATCTATTTCTTTCAATTATACTTACAGCTTATCCCACAACGCATATTTGCTTCTGATTTATTATACCCTGCCTAAGCAATTTATATAAAAAGTACCTAAAAAAGTTGTTCATTATAAAAAGAAACACACGTTTGAAAATGTAAATTAGACATCAATAACTGAAAGTACAACGTATAAACTGCCTTTCAAATTGTAATAAAAACATTTCCATTTACCCATAAAAGATAATTATTATTATTTAAGTAATAACTTATAATTATCTCTACCACTACTTAAAATTGAACAATTGATTTAATCGATGAAATATATGTTGCATAATGTTATTATTATTGTTCATGTTCAGAAAATCTATTGTTAAATACACACATCAGAAAAATTTCCTGAAGTATGTTATGCATAAACATGATTATGAGGAAATTGAAGTAATTACACTATACATATAAGTAAATATAGATTTTGTCTGGTGTTTTAAGTCACGATGAGCAAGTAATAAATACTGTTTTCCTCACAATTGCCTTGTTTACTCCTTTCTATTAAAATAACATACTGATTAGTCAGGCCATTCCCTTCTTACATAGTTGACAAGGCCACGAGATATATTTATTAATTTGCAATCTATATGTTTCTGTTCGTTCAATAATACCCCAAGTAGATAGTTATCAGTAGTTATACTCACAGATCTGTAGACCTCCCTAAACCATACAATAGCTAGTTGTTCAGTTGCTTAATAGATTCAATTTTCAGCGCCTGTCTGCAGAACACTTTTCAGTACCACCCTTAAGACAGAGTTGTAAGCCCAATTTTTTAATGTGGTTTCGTCGATAATTCCAATCCATTGTTATCGTTGATCGACAGATGTTTATTCGTCGTCTTCGTCGGATTTGTTGTCGGTTCTACTTAAAGATTATCTGGAAGTCTTTAATGTCGTCTCAAGTTTAACAAATGCAGTTTTGACATATAACGGGGCATTTTATTTCAGATTTGCCGCTACCACAAGCTGTTCCGCACGTTCCTTTGCATTTACAGGGTATTAATTTTAAAAATTCATCGTTTGCAATATTTCCTGCTATGGTTTTTGGATCGCGCACACAGTGTTTGCTGGTCAATCCCCATTTCTCTAGACAGCGCCTGTCTGCAGAACACTTTTCAATACCACCCTTAAGACAGAGTTCTAAGCCCAATTTTTTAACGTGATTTCGTCGATAATCCCAATCCACTGTTATCGTTCATCGATAGATGTTTATTCGTCGTCTTCGTCGGAATTGTTGTCGGTGCCGTCCTACTTAAAGATTATCTGGATGGAAGTCTTTAGTGTCGTCTCAAGTTTAACAGCTGCAGTTTTGACATATAACGGAGCATTTAATTTCAGATTTGCGGCAACCACAAGCCGTTCCGCAGATTCCTGTGCATTTACAGGCTATTAATTTTAATAATTCATCGTTTGCAATATTTCCTGCTAGGGTTTTTGGTTCGCACCCACAATGTTTCCTGGTCAATCCCCATTTCTCTAGACAGTCCAAAGCACGTTTGCAATTGAATGTATGTCCTTAAAATTGTTGCTGCGTCGCATCCGATGTCGGTGAAAGCGAGGCAAGGTTTTTTCTTTATTTTACATGTCGCGTTTAGAAAATGTTTGTGAATAACGAACTCAACTTTTCTTGTGCTTCGTTTTCTTTGTCTAAAGCAAAAAAGAATGTTCGTCTTGAGGTAGCGACAAGCTCAGGTGAAACTATTTTTCTTTAAATATTTTCAGAAATGCTTCTGTATGTAGTGATGAAGAATTTCGATTTGCAAAATCCAAGAACAGATTAAGTGAAGGTCCTCGACAATTTTTCCCTTGATAGGTTTTTGTTTTGGGCCAGTCTTGTTAATAGTATGATAAGATCGATGTCCTCGCCTACGATTACTACGGAACCGTAATTTGAAGCATGCCTAATAGCGGTGTTCACTCTCTCTGTGTATTTTACCTGACTATGACCCATTCTATTTAAACTATACAGTGACTATACCATTAATATAAAGTATTTCTGCTTTACCGTACACGTACAGCCACGCGCTTACATACCACTTTGCAGAGCGCTATAGTGCAAACTACTATTCTAAAATTTAAAAAAAAGCGTATTGAAGCAGTCTTCATATTGAACAATCTTCTCGTAGAGATTGCCCATTTTGAGAAAAGCTGTCTGAGCACGCTCATTTTAAACTTTATCACGAAATAAATTAAAAACTATTAGCCCTAGGTGTATTAAAACACCGCATCTATTTTTGGTGGTGTAACGGTAATTTTGGATTTTTCTCACACACTCTGTATGCCTGTTTAATTAAGTGAGATATTGCTAAGTCTTTTACAGTAGTTATAGTCAACTCATAAGGTAACCTATTGGTATATGTGGTTGCCGCTCGTAGGTTCCGATATTTCCTATCAGAGCCCCACCAAAGCGATCTGCGCAAGTTGAATATTGAAAAGGGGATTTCTTAATTAAGTTAACGAGCGAAGGAACAGAAAAATTCCTATCGCCATTTTGTACGATTGTTGTGGTGCTGTATATTTTAAATTAATTACACAAAGGCCTTTCTAACCAGGAGGTAGGTCGAATTCTATTCAAATACCTAGATTTAATAAATTTATGGGAAATAGGAAACTAGTAATCAGGTGTAGTCGGCATCACTTAAAAATACCTCTATTTTAGATTCGCCGGCCTTTTGTTTTTATTATTGGTTCTGCCACAACAATATAACATATTATATTCTGGGGACTAACTGCCATATTAGTGGAGTAGGCCGTCCGAACTTGGATCGTAAGCAACCCTATGATGCTTTAAACGACAAGGGAACCTCTCACGCAGATCATAAGGTCAGAATATTTTTTTCCACTTTTTATTACAAAATTCCACAGTGCAAGTAGTGTGCCATTCTCAAAAGGTTTCGTACCTACGGCGAATTGATATTTAATTCCTATCACCGAGCCTGCGAGGGAGAGATCGTCAAAAAGAATAATTAGAAAATTTATTTAATTTATATTTTATTAATATTATAAGATCCACAGATATTATTCAATTAACCTTAAAGTGTGAACCACGCGTAGCGCTGCGGGTGGGGGTTCAAAATAGAAATTACCCAATTTAATTTAGTTTATGCAAATTAAGGTTATCTCACTTCTGACTGTGAAGCTTATCTTTATATTAATTATATTATTAAGGGAAAAACCTCTTCGCTTATTTTTTCCCCCTAGCCCTCCATCTTGGCGCCCGGCACCTAGGTGAGAATACTCAGAGAAAATCCGTACCCAGACCTATCGCTCCCAGACGAAGAGCTGCCGTCACGCAACGGGCCCAAGAAAGGGTTACAGTGGTCTAAACAAAAGACTAGATATTTGAAGAAAACTGCTTTTAACACTTCTTTCAAGATGGCGGTGAACTTCTGTTACACAATGTGATAAGAACTCCCCAATACACTCACCAGTGAGCCCCACACCAAGCCTCTATCGACCTCCACTTGGGGATTTCTGGATATCTATATCGGCTATTCCTCGGTTTTGTTGCAGATAAGTGGAGATAATTTTTTTCCCTCAAATTTAAAATCTCGACTTTTCATGACATTCTGAACATATTTAAACAAACAAACAAAATTTTGAAAGATTACTATACATGCACTCCACTGCGTAGATATGGAGGTAACATATGCAAATCTTTATGAATTTCATGTTTAGAAAATGTTACATTTATTTTCAGAGTATCACAATTACCCCAGTATTTGGGGAAATTGTGATAATGCTATGTTATGATATACTATTTCTCATCAGAAGCTTGAGAAATTGTTTAGGGTAAGGGTAAATGTGTAAATATACACATAACATATTTAATTTAGTTTTTTATTGAAGGAAATATATTCACAAATATAAAATTACAATTATTTTAAATTCATGCACGGACTATATACTTGACTTGACACATATAAATATAATATTTATGTGGCGACTGTAGTTATCAATTATCGAACAACTGTAGCTATAGATTTAAAGGCAAAACTGTTTCCGCCTCTAATACATAAATGACAGTACTTAGTCTATTCGCCTATTCATTTTAAAATATATTATCACATTTTCCCCACTCCACCTTAATACACATATGTGTAGCATGCACTTTCGGAATTTACACTTTCCTTCCTACTCATCCTGTACAGGTATGGAGTGTGACTTTGGTGATCTAATTCTTTTGCTACATTAACCCATTAACGCCTAAGCGTCCATTTATGGACACTTGAAGAGAAAAACTGTATTCCAATGGTTAACACAGGATAGGAGCCTCACTGAGGAGGTAAGATTGGGTGCTTTGTTAGATGATTATGTCAGTGTTTTGCTACAAAACCTCCAAGGTGGTTGAAAAAAGGTGTAAAATAATGCAATTTCAAAAAGTTATAAAAGAGAAAATTCCAAGCGATTTAAACTCTGAAAATCCAATGGTCTTGCAACTAATAAAAAAGTTACTTGGAATGAACAAAGTACTCCAGATCCGCTTTTGATACATTCAAGAGTTGATGCAAGGGGTGGAACAAGGGTGAGGGGGGAAATTGTACATGCTATACATTTTCAGAATTAAACCTACAAATGTAGGGTTTTGGGGTACGTTAAGCGAGTCGCTTGTTTGTTGAATATTTTGATGGACTATTTTACATATTTTAATTTAATTTTATGTAGGAGAGAAAAGGCTGTAATACCTAAAAATTCGAACTCAGCTTATCCAAAAACCCCATGGTCACAAGTCTGGGCAATGAAAGTCACTTATTTTGAAACCGTACAATTTCACTTTCGTATAGTCCTTATTATGCCCCTTTGGAGGTGTGAAAATACTGCAATACTTAAAAATTCGAACTCAGTGTACCCAAAAATTCCACGTTTGTACAATTAATCCTGAAAATGTAAGTATTACAAGTGTCCCCTTTTAGCGTTATTCCACCTCTTCCCTTGTATCAACTCTCCAAATGGTTAAGAGTATCAAAATGGATTTGGAGTACTTGCGTTCATTCTAAGTAACTTATTTATTAGAAGTGAGGACATTTTAATTGGATTTTCACAGTTAAAATCACTTAGAAATTTTTCTTTTATAACTTTTTGAAATTACATTGTTTTACACACTTTTCCCCACCCACTTGAAGGGGCTGCAGTAAAAAACTAATAGCATAAGCTGAAAGTGCAGTCAATTTTACCTACTAGGTGAGATTTTTATCCCATTTTCAGTATTGGAGCATAGTGTTTAAGTATCCGTAAATGGCGCGATGAGTTAAATAAACTAAGATCGAGTATTTTCGTACTTTTTTGTGTGGCAATGGCACATATAATTTAATTAATCCCTAAATCTTTACTTGTTACTACATTTTGAAAAAAAATGTAGTATACGTTTAGCATTTTTCCGGTGCACCATCGAAACACGAAAAAAACGTCGGATCGATTTGAAAGTCATATCTATCGATTCGAGAGCGAATTTAGAAAATTCCGTCCGTCGGTCAGTCGGTCTGTCTGTCGGTCTGTCTGTCTGTCTGTCGGTCTGTCGGTCTGTCCGTCACGGCCAGCCCCCTTAATCCGTTTTCGGATTGCGATGAAACTTGGGTGGTTAATAGGAGGTCTTTAAAAAACCTTAACGCCGGAAGCTCGGCTCCGGTCGGAATCCGGAAGTACCCGATATAGACGTTTCGAGTTTTTCGGGAGAAATTGAATAACTCGATAACGGGTAGTCGGATCGAGACATTTCAAAAAAGAAATGGTGCCGCTGGCAAAGCTCTACAAATAAGTATACCAGAGGCTATGTCGAAAAACAAATGAAAATTGATTTTTTTTTGCAAAAAACTGGTTTTCTCGAAATCGGGCTAGGAAGCACGATAACTGTTCAGAATATTGATCGATTTCGATGAGACTTGGTGGGATCAAAGGTACCCGGCCACAAATCAAGCCTATTGCTGGCAGCCCGAATCCGTTGACCGCAAGTATGTTTTCCAGGGCCGAGCATGATTTTACAAAGAAATTAATAACTCCCGAACCGAAGGTCCGATTTTTATTTTCAAAAATGGCAATTGTAGGGCTTGATTAGTTCTATTAGTTGACGTTTGTGAGAAATTTGAGAAAACAAAAGCGAATCTACAAATCCTGGAAAACTTGATTTTTTTGTTGAATTCTACAAATTTCGAAGAGTTTCCTAATAAAAATCGAAAATTAACTATTCCGTCGATCGATCTCTATAACCAGATTAAGGCACGGACCTTTCTAGACAAAAAATATGAAACAGAGTTTTTTCGAAAAACTTAAAATAAACGAGTTATTTACGAATATGCATTCCATAGAATTATTTAAAAAAATATTACAAACTGATAAATTCTCCGTGCGATAGAGGTGCAAAAAAATAATGTAATGTTATATTTAAAATATCATCATTCAGTTCCTTATTTTCATTTACTAAATAAAAATAGAACAGATGCCCTTTCCGTGTTTCAAAATGTAGTTAGCTTTTACTTTAGTCAATGCAAAAAAAAAGAAAACAAAACATGTCAAGGCACTGAGTCATCTTGCGACCCTCTCCTGAAAATGTGAATCATCCCAACAAATTGAATAAAAAGCATATCAAAATGTAGTTTTTTTCACTTGTTAATTACATTTTTAATATTAATATATAATTAATTGAAAAATGCTTATATCATGTGATGAATTGAGATGAAATAATTTTGTAGAGCAGGTTTCCATTTAAAAGTAATTTGCCAATATTGAGACAACTTAATTACATAAATACATAGCCATTTCAAATGTCCATGACACCGTACGGGCATCACCTTGACATTGATGTGTTTGCTAGTCGTGGTGTGCATACAAATTTCACAAACAGCGTGTATGCAAGGCAGGGCCGGCATCTTTTCAATTTCACGTGTGGCGCTCAGTTTAGTACTAAATATTGAAAGAGGGGGGAAGGACAAGGTTACCGGAGGAGAACTCAACTTTTCAAACTTTTTTATTTATTGCAGTCATTCAAGATATGTACGTAAAAAAGTTCAAAAATAAAAGTTACAGAAAATTACATGTTTCTTTTTTAATGAATATCCAGTCTATTTTCACACCATCTGAAAGGCCTTAAAAACGTTTCAATGATATTTAAAACATAACATTTGTCTTAAAAAATGTTTGACAAATGTATAAATAAATTGGCAATTTATCAAATTAGTCGTGGAAAATAAGAACATGTAATTCAAATTAAACGATACGTTAGTTTCGTCAAGATATTTGTTTGTAACTAATTTCACTTTATTTTACATAAAATAGAAAATTTCAATGATTGCTAGGTATCTTTTGGACTACCACGACATAATGGGAACAAAATATAAAGTTAAATACCTAGTAGTTTTTAGGAAAAATACTATGTTTCATATATCATTTAAAAAAATTCTATGGCCTTTCAGATGATGTAAAACCAAAGTAATAGTCATATCTCCGAAATTCGACTTGCAATTGTTTTTCTGAAATAGAGCAGTGATAGAACGTGCTACTAACGTGGACAAAATTCTCTGTGCCCTCCAATTTTTATCGTTTTGTAATAATTTCTTTTCAAGCGCTTGAGAGATAGTACTTCAAAATGTATTTACAAGTTTTTTGATTTCTTTATTTAGTTTTTAGTAAAAATTGATTTCTCATAGAAAAATTATATATTTTTAGTAACATACTTCTTTCTCTCTCTTAATGACGTGCTAATATTCAGAGGCGTGTTTAGGCCTAGGTGCACTAGGCGCGCGCCTAGGGCCCCACTTTTCCAGAGGCCCCCATTTCCTGATTTATTGAGGTAAAAAAACTATATAAAAATTTTATTTCTTTGTTATGTCGTTATTTATTTTCGCCTTACCGATAGCAATAATGATAATTGCAACTATCATGAAATATATTTCTTTCCTTTTCCATATTATCCTCATCAGATCTCAATTGCAACAAAAATAACAAAATAAGAATGGTTTATGCGAGTATGTGTTCACGTACATTTGTCGTTTATTTACATTTTATATCATTTGAATTTGAAATAATTTTATAGGTCTTCCTTTCGATTTCAATTTTTTTCATATTTTAATGTAGAACTCTATAGGAATTTATTGTTTTTGTTTATCGTGTTTGAATATTCTTGAATACTCATTTTTTTAATCTTTATTCACTGTATCACACTGAAAGAAATATGTTAGTAATATTAATGAATCGACTGAAAAGTTATTAATCCGTTTATTAATATAATGTACGTTTACATAGTAACAATAAATGTGTACATTGTATTAATGAACATATACATTATATCAATAAACAGATTCATGATTTCCAATGAATGAACTTTCATTAATTGATTTTTCGAAAATATTTTTTCAGTGTATTAAAAAAAGATGCAATCATTTAACAGACCAATTTGGCAATTCCTCACACTTTACTATTTAACTTTCGGCATTCGGCACGTGCCAGATGACGAATCAGGTTTTCGGTATATTTCATATTAATGAAAATAAATCTACTGATAATGATAGTGCGAAAATTCAAGAAGCTGAGACAGAGCAATCTAGATAACTCGGGAAAATAACTGAGAAAATTTTGATTTTAAAACCAGTGATGAAGACTACAAAGAGAAAGAGCCATTAGGAAACGATTCTGGTGAATCTGACGATAATAAGCAAATAGAAAAAGAATCTCAAGATGAAAAAAAAATTGGAAAAAGGGTATAAAGATTCAAAACAAGCTAAAAATCAGTGCACTGCAATGATCAATGTATTAGTATCAACCTATAGAGACGACATAGATTCCGAGCTATCTCCAGATAACTTGCATAAATTTCTTATATATGCCGGCTTAAATCACCTGCTGAAATGTATAAAGGACCCCGTAGTATTTAATAGTAAAAATGGGTTTCAGTCGATTGTTCCGAAACTTGGGGAAAACGTTCTCCTGGGCCCCCTGATTAAAATTCATTTTGACCACCAATCCGACCGAATTCGATTTTTTGATCTAGAGGCGATTGAAACTATGAACATCTGCGAAGATCTGCTTAAATGTTGCATAAAAATTCTGAAAATATTCAGGCTCATTTTTTCGTGAAAGATAAGTATCTTTTGTTTCTTGGAGTTTATTTTTCAAAATGCCTCCTTCCCCGGAAAAAATAACAAACAGAAAAAACTATATTTTTTTTGTAATTTTTGTACAGGAAAAGGAAACACTTTGAAGAAAATGTTAGAGGAGCATAAGTTGATTATTTTTACCTAAAGAATATGCTTGAATATTTTGGGATCTTTCTAAATTAGAAAAAGATAAAAATCTAGGGAAATTCTTGGTCGAAATTATTTTTGTCTAAGAAATTCTGAAAACCAGTGTTCTTTGAACGAAAATAAGCATATTTGTTTCTTGGTGTTTAGCTTCAAAGTGCTTCCTTTTCCCGTAAAAAAATTACAAAATAATATTTTTTTTGTTTGTTATTTTTTTCCGGGAGAAGGAAGCACTTTGAACAGAAAATTCCAAGAGGCAAAAGATGCTTATTTTTCTCTAAAAAATGAGCCTGGACATTTTCAGAATTTTTATGGAACATTTACGCAGACCTTCGAAGATGTTCAGTTTCAATCGCATCTAGATCAAAAAATCGAATTCGGTCGGGCTGGTGGCCAAAGAAAATATTAATCGGGGGGGCCAGGAAAGCATTTTCTCCAAGTTTCAGAACATTTTTACTATAAAAAACTGCGGGGTTTTATTTATTCTCAATGTGTTTCAGGCGACATTTTTTAATATTGAAACACGTTTGCATATTTACTTGACCATTCTGGTCAGTAATGCCTTATGTAAACGCACTTTTTCGACGCTGAAAAGAATTAAGAACAACCTACGAAGTACTTCGAGGCAACAACGACTTCAAAATTTGTCTATTCTGAATATTTAATCAGAGGAGACACAAAACTGTGATTTCAAACGTTCAAATTGACAAGTTTGCTAACATAGAAAGCGGGAAAAAATAATATAATATGTATTTGTAAAAATACACTGGCCTTCAAATCTTTAGATCTAATATTTTTTTAATCTAGGGGCCCTCAAATCTCACAGCGCCTAGGGGCTCAATTTATCTAAACGCGCCCCTGCTAATATTTCAGGTACTTCAGATATTATTTTCAATTTCGGTATGTGATAATGGGATATAAAACCACATATTTTGGTTTAGAAAATTTATTTTATTTTTATCAACCAGTGGCGTCCCAGTGAACATGTCTTCTGATATTTTTTACCAAAAAAGTGGTATGCCACTGACATTTTTCTATTTGGATATTTTTCCTGAATAGACTGGTGAATTCTACATGAAAACTGTCTCTTGTGATTTTCTCGTCAGACGCACAGTTCTTAATTAAAACAATTAAATTCAAATTTAGACAAATTACACAAGCACACAAAAAGAAAGTTGTCGACTTGCACGGACCAGACCAATCATTTCCGGTGTATTTTAGCTTGCTGAATCCGAATCTGGTGTCAGTTTTGTCCCACCATCACAATTTTTTTTCTGCCCTTAAATAACAGCAACAAAAATTAATTGCATTTTTTAACTGTTTCTTAAGGATAAAAAAAATGTGACTTGGTGGGGAAACACTAACACCAGATTCGGATTCTGTAAGCCAAAATACGCTGGCGATGATTGGTCTAGTCTGTGGAATCGACAACTATTTTTTGTGAGTGCCTGTGTAGTTAGTTTTAATTTCAATGTAATTGTTTTAACGAGGAACTGTGCGTCTGACGAGAAAAACGCAAGAGACCATTTTCATGTAAAATTGACCAGGCTATAAAGGAAAATCCACATGGAAAAATGTCAGTGGCGTACCACTGGTACAAATTATCAGAGGACATGTTCGCAGGGACGCTACTGGTGAAGCGATAAAATAACTTTTCTAACCAAAATATGTGGTTTTATATCCTATTAACACATACCAAAATTGAAAATATTATCCAAAGTACTTTCTAAGATTTAAAAAAACAACGATTAAAAAAAATTATTCAACAGCAAAAAATCTAGGCAGTTGCGAACATATTTCCACATAAACGATTCTTCATAAAATGACCTAAGCAATCAAACTCTGAAATATTAGCACGTCGTTAAGGAACAGGGTGTTCTCTAACGACGTGCTAATACACTCTATATTTTACTAAAAATTCATAATTTTTCTGTGAAAAATTCAATTTTACTAAATGCTAAAAAAAATATCAAGAAACTTAGAGATACATTTTGAAATACTATTTCTTAGGAAAATAAAAAAAAAAATAACTACAAAACCATAAAACTTGAAGAGAATTTTGTCCCCGTTAGTAGCACTTCCTATCACTATGCGCAGGCGAAATTTTAGAAACTATACATTCTGATAAAAGTTTAGTATAGTTTGCGCTTGCGAGCACCACTATGGTCGCCGGACCTGATGCAAGGTCTGCAACCAGCATATTCGGGGTAATTACTGTATTTAAATTCATGCCTTTCATTGTTCAACGTTTCAATAGTCTTCATGGAACATTAATTATAGTAAAACCCCTAATTTGTTATGTGTTCATCACTTTGCTACAACGACTATATTAACGAATCGAATTGGAACAAATTGGAAATGAAATAATTTGAATATTTTTAAGTCAAACGCCGGTTCATTAGATGTGTTCGATCTTCATTCTAATGCTTCGACTGCTTCGAGTGACAGTTGCAATCCCTAAATGGGAAGTAGAGGCATGTGATAACTCATTGGAAAGGTATTTTAATTCTCTGTTCAAAAATGCTATGGTTTTAATATTGTGGCCTTCTTTTGAAAGATTTGTATTCGGTGTTAAAACATTGCCCAAGTTGTCCAGACCCTGCGACCGACGTGGTTAGCGTCACTGGTTTAACTTTGCTAGCACAGTAAACATAAGTGAGTTCAAGGTTTGGGCGCCATGATTATTGAGCATAATCAAGGAAAAATAAAGAAAAAGATAAAGATAAACAAAAGACAAACGTTACATATATACAATAGTACTATATTACAAAATATTATATTACGAAAAGGAATGAACTATCACAGCATCAGCAATACTGTATAGAAAAATACCAAACAGAAATATGTACAAAAGGAACTATATTACAAGATACGCTATATTACAATTTGCACAATAGCAAGTTAAATTTGAGGCTTTTACGAGAACCAAAAATATATTAAAATAACTATATTACGAAAAAAACAATACTCGTAAAACATATATTACAATGAAATGCCCCATGGCTTTACCATTATCTAACTTCAAGGTAAACTTGAGACTTTTACGAGAGACAAAATAACTGTATTACAAAATATGTCTCGTAAAGTAGCTCAAAGTTCATCAACTCTATAATACACTCGTTTCAACAAAATGCACCACGACTATTACCATGTATAACCAAACAAAAATGAATATACAATATTACGATGAATTATTTACAACAACGAATCAAGATAAAAGGTAACTGTGAATTAATACATTAGAGCGAACTAAAAAAACCAAAATTTTACGAAAGGCGCTTGAATCTAAGATTTAAAACTTAAGATACTTGGTTTCATGAATGAAAACTAGGTACCTTGCTTTCATTAAGCAAAAACTACTATAAGTGAAAATTATCCCTTTTATATGAGGTAATAATCGAAAGTACTTATCTCTTGTTTTAAAAATCCTGATGAAAGAAATTCCTAAGTGCGCTCCTGTTCTGGGATGAAAACAGATTTAAATGTTATGTAGTTTGATGATTGGGACCTCCATTTTGCTAACTTGGAATGATTTGCGTGTCATCGCCTTAATTCCATTTTGAGGTTATGAAATCGTACAAACGTGCTATGCACAAAATAGTTTGTCACCAAGACAAAATTAAGGAAATCTCTTCACGTTAGAAGGAAATTTGCTATTTTATAGATAAGCCTTATACGTCTATAAGGTTCCTCCATTTTCATATCCCCTTTAGGGTCTAACAAAATTTCAATTACGTCCGTCTCAAAGGACGGCTCGAGTGAAGGAGAAGGAATTTAGTCTAGCGCGGTGTATTGTTCGATATGTCCCGGACCGGCAGTCGCGTGGCTCCGCCCAAAAAGTAGTTCTCTTTTATTAAGGAAATATTAAATTAAATAAAGAATCTATATAGATGTTGATAGTTCTACGTTTCATGTGACTGACCGACTTTATTATAAATACTAGACTCAACTTCATTTTTCAGTTAGTTTGATTTATCTATTTAATTTAATTTGAATATTATCGAGCGTGCGCCGTTTAATATACTGATGCGTAAGCATAAGCTACTGACAATTTCAAATCTGCCTAAGAGTAGTTCATTATAGTACCAGAGCATAGGAGAATATTTGATTATTAAAATGTTTCTAATAAATGTTAGAAAATGTAACGATGGATGCTTTTGCGCATTCCGCACGTTACAATATTTACTGCAAACATTAACGGTAAAACAATAATTCATATGCTTGTCGTAATTCGCTACAGCAAAGAACCTTAATTTCAATGTAGGAATGTTTCAAAATGATTTTCTTTGAACGTCTTGGCAGCATCCTAGTTGTAACTAAACTGAGGCGTGACCGTCGGAACAACATCCGTTATTATTCTTCTTAATTCAGTTATATCACGTGACTTAGTTTCGCATACCATACTTTTCATATATCCCCATAGGTGTAAGATCAGGAGAACTTGCTAGCTATTCTAGCGTTTCTCGCCTCCCTATCCATCGATTTGGAAATGGTTGAGGTATTTCCGGACACCGATTCGGTAATCTGGTCATGCTCCATCCTGGTGGAACCATATTACATTCGCTGGATCTTGAGTGTTTGCTTGAGAGAATATAATTTTTACAAAGTTGGCACGACATTATTTTGATGCTGAGCTAAATAATTATCTCCATTCAAATTGCCATCAATGAGAAAGGGACCAACGACATGGTTTCCAATAATCCCCGCCCAAACATTAACCTTTTCAGGATTTTGCGTATGTAATTCTCTCATCCAGTGAAAATTTGCATTAGTGCAGTAGCGACAGTTTTGACAATTAATATGGTCATGAAGAGTAAAAGAGGGTTCATCCGAAAACAATACATTTTCTAGTTGGATAACATTGTTACCTAATCTTTGCATCATCACAAAAATACGTTCTGCATCAAAGACATCTGCACTAAGCTTCTGAGTTGGAGGTGAGTTTATAGAAATGCATTTTGTTTTCTTTTAGGACGCGAATAATTGAGGAATGGGACACATTCAATGCTGAAGCTGCTTGTCGACTTGAACTATTTGGGTTTTCTTCAAACTCAAGCAGTATATCTAATTTGGTATCGTTACTCACTGCATTGGAAGCTTATTTCTTTATCTGCCGTATATGTCCATTTCCGCGGAACTGCTTTTCAATTTTGATAATTGTATCTTGGGATATTATAGGGGGCAAATCAGGAAATTTTTGTTGAAATAGGCGAGCAACATCGTCCTGTGATCGCATTCTATCTTCGTAACCAACCATCTGTAAAATTATTATTTTATGGATTTAGTTTAAATAAACCGTGTTTAGAAATTGAAGTTAGCAATACTCAAACAATACGCAAACCACTGATTACTCAATCGCTACGGCAGGCGTTTTCAATAAAAATGGCAATGCTAGCTATGAAAAATTTTGAAGTTCTTGTGCCTTCTTTTTAGTTGATACTGTTGAAAAAGAACACTGAAATTACTTTTGCTAGCCTGCAAGAAGAAAATGCTGCAAGTTTTTATGTTTTTCGTTTGTTTTAGGGAATTTCATCAAGCAGACCATTCATTTTTCCAGTAAATATTAAAATTATGACATTTTTAAATAGAGAATGAAAAGATTTTTCAAATGAGGTATCACAATTCCCATTTAAAAATTTAGGAGTTGCAACTGTCATTCGAGGGGGGGTTGAATTTGTATTTGTTCGTTGCAGGATGTCATTTCAGAATCCAAAAACGATGTGTCTCAGGATTTTTTTATAAATATGCACAGTAATTGAGATACTGAATTTATTCCATTTGTCCGTTCAACACTGTATATAGACTGGTTTTAACATGGGCGTATTTAATAATGGCATGTCTAATAAATTAATTGTTGCGTGCATACTATAATATCGATATTATTTGCATTTTATCAATATTAATTACCTTTCTTAAGTTTCCGGTTTTTCAATGTCCAATTAATTAAATAGCTTAAGTGCCAGATAAAATTTATTTCACTGTTAGTAGATTTGCACATGCGCAGCTGATTCAGTTTTTGACAGTTCTGAAACATTCTAACCTTTAAACTAATGTGATTGATTGATATATTCGTTTTTAATTTGAGATTCATATTAAATATATTGCTGCCAATAATAAATTATAATAATAATAATATTCTGGATATGAGCGATGATCATGATGAAATTATACAATTTACTGAGTATGAAAGAGGCCATATACCATAAGGGAACGAGAAAATAATTTTGAGGATTATGATGATAAAGATTTTTTCATAAGATTTCGACTGCATAAAAAAACTGTTTCACATTTTATTGAGATGATAGACAAAGAGATTGAAACCATTACGAACAGGTAGGGGTACTCTGCATTCACATCACTTAAATACTCCACTTGACTTATCTGTAGTGTAGAAATAACATCATCAACACGCTTCACAACGTAATGAATTTTGAGGTTAAATTAGATAAATTGTCACTAAAACACGCGCGCAATTTGAATTAAACCAATTGAAAGCATCTTCAGGTAGAATCAGTAGTGCCAACATAGCTAAGAAATAATTGAACTCGTGGATATGTAGCTGGCAGTTAAATTACTGTTGATAAATACTACCATGCCACCTGAGCATAACTAGCAGCTACCTACCAGGCACTTTTAACTGAACATTGAAAAACCGGCTCTTTTTTTTTTCATTATTCTTCAGGGTACGGCACTACCTACTCTCAGTCAACAAGCTTAAAAATTAAACTGCTTGAGGCCAAAGTACACTGTTGGAATTTAAAGACTTTTCCATAATTCATTGAATACTATTACACCAAAACTGCAGATTTATTTCACTGTTGTTGACGATGATCTGCCACAAAAATATGTTAAACCTTAAGGGCGGGTTGTATAAAGCATAGTTAAGGCTTAACCTGAGCAGTTAGTCGAATTCGTGATGTACAACAGTTGGTTAGCATTAACTGCCCGGGTAAAAGTTCAATTTCTTAACTGCCCAAAAATAAGCGATTAAAGTGAGGTAACTGTTGAATTATAACATCAAAAACAAGAAAGTGTCAAGTATCAGAAATTGCTGAAATCATTAAATCAGTTAAGTCTGTTAAATTTTATCTCCGGTTAGTTAACCGATCGGTAATGGATTTTTATACAACTCGCCCTAAATGATTATGTGTCTAGTAAAGAAGAGAGAAAATGTACTATTTGTTTTTCAATTGTTTTTTATTTGATGAACAGGAAACCGACAAAGGTCAATGAAATCTAATTTTGGCATTCCGCCAGTACGAGTTGCCTTAGAGTGGCGCTGCTCTGGATAGTTTTGTGTATTATGTATATAACTGTTAATTATATACTTACTAAAGGAGAAATGTTGCTAAATTTAAGTTAATAAGATGTTGCGGGTATAACACTAATGCGTCGTAGATCTCGTGCTGCAGAATATAAATAAATAAATAACAAGCAAATCAAATTATTAAATATATGAAACCCGTACAACCACACTCTCTTGGATCTACTTTTTACTATTTTACTGACTGTAGCTGATTGAAAGACCGGTTTTCCAATGTCCAGTTAAAAGTGCCAGATAGGTAGCTGCTAGTTACGCTTAGCTGGCAGTTATATCTGTGGTAGTGCTTATCAACAGTGATTTAACTGCCAGTTACGTATTCATGAGTTGAATTATTTCTTAGCTTTGCTGGCACTACCTGAAGTTTCTTTCAATTGGTTTAATTCAAATTGCGCGCGTGTTTTAGTGACGGTTTATCTAATTTAACCTCAAAATTAATTGCGTTGTCTAGCGTGTTGATTGACGTTCTGTTCTTAATTTTGTGCGTTTGTGTATCAGCAATAATTGCAATAGAGAACGTAAAAACGAAAGAAGGTGCTAACTATACTTTAAGTGATTGGAGAAATAGAATTATTCCTGCAACTTCCTCTATTATCTCAACGATATGTAAAACAGTTTCTTTACACAGTCGAAATCTTATTAAAAAATCTTTATCATCATAATTCTCAAAATTGTTTTCTCGTTCCCTTATGGTATAGGGTCTCCTTTCATACTTTATAAATTGTATAATATCATTGTTATCATCACTCATATCCAGAATATTATTATTATTATTCATTATTGGCAATAGTATATTTAATTTAAACCGCAAATTAAAAACGATCATATCAATCAATCACATTGGTTATCAGGTTAGAATGTTTTAGAATTGTCAGAAATTGAACCAAATGCGCATGTGCAAATCCACTAACAGTAGAATAAATCCTTAACTGACACTTTCAACTCTCAGCTAAATTTACTTTCAGATAGTGAATTTAACCCTCCGGTAAATTTTACCTGCACATTGAAAAACAGTTTACCCGCCAGATAAGTTTTATCTGACAGTTAGGCTATTTAACTGGACATTGAAAAACCGGCCCTGAAGAAACAGAATTATTCCTGCAACGTCCTCTATCATCTCAACAATATGTAAAACAGTTTCTTTACGCAGTTGAAATCTTATTAAGAAATCTTTATCATCATAATTCTCAAAATTATTGTCTCGTTCCCTTATCGTATAGGGTCTCTTTTCATACTTTATAAATTGTATAATATCATCGTCAATCACCCATATCCAGAATATTATTTTTATAATTCATTATTGGCAATAATATATTTAATATAAATCACAAATTAAAAACGAACATATCAACCAATCACATTGGTTTTTAGGTTAGAATATATCCTTAACTGACACTTTCAACTCTCTGCTATATTTACGTTCAGATAGTGAGTTTAACCCTCCGGTAAATTTTACTTGCCCATTGAAAAACAGTTTCTCTGCCAGATAAATTTTATCTGACAGTTAAGCTATTTAACTGGACATTGAAAAACCGGCCCTTAGTCTTTTACCAGAGCAGGCTAGCCAAAAACATAGATGCTTCATTACAATTTTGTACCGGGCGATGAGAAGACACAAAATTTGCATGTGAAAAATGACAAATACCATTCAACAAGTGTGCTATTGAAACATCATTTTTCAATGGAAACACGGCGAAGGGAGAAAGAGGGATCGAATATACAAGAGATTGCGTAAACATCTCAACAAAATTAAGAAAGAGTTGTAGAAACGAAGAAACTCAAGTGATAGCAATGACTATGATCATCTTAAGTCATAAAAATTTGTATATTTCTTGCACCTATTTTGAACGGATTAAAATAACTAGTTTTAGTAGTAGTATACAGCTTTATTGGAAATTCCAATTGGCTAACGACCGAGGTCTTCCAGCCTATGTACAATACATTATTTTACAGTCACATTAATTTTGTACAACAATATAATCTTACAAAAAAAAAAAAAAAATTACATATTATATATAAGTAGTTGTTGTATGACAAAATTAAATTAATAATATTAACTAGTTTTAAAATATGTAAATATTTAACTATTTTTTTAATCGACACTTCGACATTCGTCTATGATGCCTTTGTAGAATAAACAAAATTTCAGGAACAATATTGGTGCTTATCTAGTAAAGTATAAAACTATATAAATTATATTGCTTAAAATTACGTAAACGTCTAATCTTGCATTTTACTTAAACTTACATAAGACATAATAATAATAGAAATAGATAGAATCGATGCATTTGCAGATGCATAAGACGTGGGCCAAAGAAACCTAACCAATTGAACTTGGCAATTCTAGTAAATCAACAGGACTACGTTAGCAAACGTTGTTACTTCTTTATTGAATCGATGCATTTGTGCATGTAATCGACATTATTTAATAAAATTAACAACTCCTTGTATTTGCAGATGCAATGGAGATAACCTATGCTGAAAACTTCAGCCTGCTGATAATCAGGTAGAGCAAGTAGAAAAAAATCAAAATGAAACTAGTAACTTTCTGCAAGCGACTCATGAAACTTTGGCTTCTCTATTGAGGAAAAAATTCAAAGGGGGAAATTCCATGGGGCCGAAAATATACACTGACCTAGTGTGTAGATAAACAAATTACTAATTAAAAGGACTGAGTTATGAAGAAAAACCAAACATAATAGAAACATATCCAATCGTTGCCAATTGTTCCACTCTAAAGGCTCTCTCATTAAATCCAGAAGTGGGGGCAATATTAAATCTGTAAGAAATCATAACAATGTAATTCTGGATCTAGTCTTATGTAACTTTGAAACATGCAGTGTTTTAAAAGAAACATATCCCTTAATTGCTGAGGACAATCATCAATCGTGCTTGCAAATCTTAATAAGCAGTGAAAGTAAAGCGGAGAATAAGTGTCCCTTAAATAAAAAGGAGTATTATAATTTTAAGAAGGCTAATTTTTATCTATTATATGAGCTGGTTAGAGATACCGATTGGTCAGTTTTAACTCAATATAGTGACCCAGATGAACATCTACTAAAGTTTTATGAGCTTTTGTTTCAAATTCTAGATGTCTGTGTGCCTAAAAATGTTTGCAGTAATAAATATCCAGTATGGTGTACTAGAGAAATAATAAAAAATATAAAGAGTAAGGAAGATTACAGGAAAATGTACAAAAAGTTCAACAAACAAACTCATAACGAAAAATATAACGACTTAAGAAAATTCATCAAACATTATATAAAAGTAGCTTATGACGAATTTTTAGCAAATACTGAAAATAATAAAATACAGGACCCAAAACAATTCTAGAATTTTCCTAAGTCAAAAAACGGTACCTCTAGCATACCATCTGTGATGAACTTAGATGATAGAATCCTTGATAAGGAACAAGATATATCAAATGCTTTTGCCGAATATTTTAAGTCGATATATAGTAACGATCATGTACCTACGCAAGAATTTTATGATTATTATACTAACACACATTTTAACGATTCAACAATAGCCCTTATGGAGCTTTCAGATTCTGATGTTGTGAATGCCGTTAAGTCTATAAAAAACAATTCTGCTGGCCCCGATGGTATACCAGCCTATATATGGAGGGGCTGTATTGAGTTTCTGGCACCGCTATTAAGAATATTGTATAATATGTGCCTGAGTTCAGGTAACATTCCTATGAAATGGAAGGAAGCAAAAGTTTGTCCCATTCTCAAATCTGGCCATAAATCAGACATTAGGAATTGTAGAGCCATATCCATATTATGCACTCCTATAAAAGCACTGGAACAAATACTTTATAATTTTATTTTTACAAATGTCAAAAAGTGTCTATCAAATAATCAGGTTCATGCCCATCAAATTTTATTACCTTAATAAAAAACTATTTAAGTGGTAGAAGTCAATATGTCATCGTTAATAACTATAGGTCTCATTACTATCACAGTAGTTCAGGAGTACCACAAGGTAGTAATCTAGGCCCGTTGTTGTTTTTGATCTCTTTTAACGATATTACAACTGTTACAACAGAATCTAAATGCTTGCTATATGCTGATGATCTGAAAATGTTTCTCTCAATAAAATCTCAAACAGATAGCCTAAAATTGCAACATGATCTACATAGGGCTGTACATTGGTGCGAAATAAATGGATTAGAGTTTAATATCAACAAATGTTTTTTGCATCTTTTACAAAAAATGTTAATGTTCTAACCTATGATTATATCATAGATAACAAAGTCATAAGTCATAAGAGCACTGTAAAAGATTTAGGTGTCACACTTGATTCAAAGTTAATGTTTAGTGATCATATCTATAATGTCTCTAATTCTGCTATGAAACTCTTGGGCTTCATAATACGAAATACTAGATCTTTTAAGTCATGTAAATCTCTTGACATGCTTTACCAATCAATTGTGGGTCCTAAAATTGAATACGCCTCCCTTATCTGGTCCCCATTATATGAGAAATATATTTATTGTCTGGAAACCATCCAGAGTAGATACTTAAAGTGTAAATTTTTTAGAGAAACTGGGTCTTATTTAATAAATGCTCGTGATTTTTTAATATCATACTACAACGTTAAAATCTTGAAGAGTCGTAGAGATATTATTTGTTTACAACATTTACACGGTCTGATAAATGGTTATATTGATAACGACTTCATGTTAAGCAGATTAGCTTTGAGAGTCTCAAAATCTGTTAATAGCAGAATGGGTGATATTTTCTGCTGCCCTACTCCTAGATCAAATAAATGTCCAGTTAAATTCTCCTTTATTTAAAATGATTATTCTTTACAATAACATTTGTAATAAAGAAATTGATATCTTCTGTTGTAAAAGAGATACATTCAAAAATGAGCTTAATTCCATATTAATTTAATTACTATTTTAATATCTCTTGAGGCAGCTATAGTTTTGTTTTGTTTGTTCTTAGTTATATGATGTTTTATGTTTCGGTACAGTGCCCATGACTATCATGGGCACTGTTTTGTTCATTAATTGGTGTATACTGTTGAACAATAAAGTCTATTTATTTATTTATTTATTTATTTATCTGGTAACTTTACGGCAGGATACTTTCCTGCACCAGCTACAAACACAAGTTGTAGCTGGACTGGGCGCCATAGAACTGCCTCTAAATAAGTTTGTTAACAATTTATCACCCAGTTTTTGAAAATTTTCGATATCTTTTATAAGAGATCCAAAATATTTCAACGAGGCTGGTAATAAACATAAACTTATAGGTAATTTGAATTTGAATGTCTGAAATGATAAAACAAACTACCATTTAAATTTTATTTGGTATTTTTTATGTTTATTTTTGAATAAGGAATGCGTTAAATGTACTCATATACAATTTTATTGTAAAATATGCAACAAAATATTGTCTAGACGTTATCAATAAATTTCATTCGGACTACCTTCCGTCCTATTCACCATCAAGTTTGTGGATAAACATTTGATATTTTTAAAAAACTGAAAACTTAACACAATTATTCGCGATCTTGTTACATATTCGCATTGCCGCTGGTATTGTGAGGTAAGTTAACTATTATAATAAATTAAAGATTAAGACATATTAGCTGAAATGAAAGTTTGGTATTGAAAGTTAATTACATTATCTATATTTAATGGTTGCTCTTATATAATGCATCAATTAATTAGAAAAATAAATTAAAAGGAGTTAGGAAACCACAGAAACATGAAAACATACATGCTAAATATATTAAACAAAATACCAACACGGCTACACGAAGTTTTAGAATAAGGGATAGAAATAAAGGACATACAGCATGCGTTAATATAAAAAAAAATCTGTAGACATTTCAGAATACTTTATAAGGAGGCTGCAGCCCTTTAAATGTGCAATAGCACAATTATATTAATGATATTTCTTAAATCAGCTTATGGTCAACTAAATATTTCTGATTTTGGAATTTTGGGAAGTTGTTGATGATATTATTTAAGTGCCATTTTCCGAAGTGGTAGTGGCTTTTTTTTATCAATATTTTGCAATTTTATGGATTACCACTAGGCGGGACGAATTAGATTTTGAGTCTGAAATCCTTTTAAACATTACAATTTTTGGAAACATATTCTTTATAGGATTTTGCAAACAGCAGTAAAAACTATCTATCAGAACTAAAAGAAAAACTATATGTAAAAACATTAATGAAATCTTTGCATTTTTTTGTCCAATTTCTTATTTGACATTATCATTATAACACTAGCATCCAACATAGCCCTCTACGACTAAGCAGATTAAACTAGTATCTACATGACCCCCTACGGTATGAAGATTCAGTTAAAAATGAGAACAGAGGTCAAAATGAATTTGTTTATTTACCTACCTTGTCATAAGAATTTTTTCATTCTAATGGATTATGTTTTCATAAAATTTCTCATTCAGCTTCTTGGGAATGCTTAGCCTTTGAAACGTTTTTCGCCCTTATTCTGAGCTCACCAGAAAGGCACAAAGCCACTCATAACGATGTTTCATGCAAAACCAAGGCAATGAATAAGTATGAAATGTTTATATTTGACATTGACTGATTCCCAAGAAAGGTTTTATGAACATGTAATCCATTCGAGTGAAAAAAAAAAATGTAAGACAAGGTAGGTAAATAAATAAATTCATTTTAGACCTTTGTTCTCATTTTTAACTGAATCTTCATAACGTAGGGGGTCATGTAGATACTAGTTTAACCTGCTTAGCCGTAGGGGACTATGTTGGATGCTAGTATTATAATGAGAATGTCAAATAAGAAATTGGACGAATTCATTTTAGAATTTTGATTTGTTAGCATAACCAGAAGTTAGGATTGAAAGAATGCAAAGATTTCATTAATATTTCTACATATAATTTTTCTTTCAGTTCTCATAGTTTTTTTCCGCTGTTTGCAAAATCCTGTAAGAATATGTTTCATTACTATAAGCAAACAAATAATAAATAATTCACTTTTAAACATGCATAGAGTATATAGGCCCCAATACTAGTTAGCTAATAGATAGGTGAAGATCTGTTGTTTTTTATCATTCACTGTCAAATATAAATATTTCATACTTATTCATGGATATTGCCTTGGTTTTGCATGAAACATTGCTATGAGTGGCATTGTGCCTTTCTGATGAGCTCTGAATAAGGACGAAAAACGTTTCAAAGGCATTCCCAAGAATGAGAGATTTTATGAAAACGTAATCCATTAGAATGAAAAACATTTTAAGACAAGTAGGTCTCCGAGATAAGTTTGGTGGAAATGATAAAAAATGGTCTCCATATCAAGAATATGTTGAATATGTGTTTTAATTTATCTTTCAAATAATTGCTTAATTTTGCTCTTTCTTAGCTTCCGACGTCAATATCTAGCAAGAAGTGGAAGGCAAGCTCAAAGTGCAAGAGAACAATTTTCTGTATAGTACGGGAGCCCATCGAAAGAAGTGGATCGGGCACCGCAGTTGCCGCCGCTTGATGGAGATGTTGTAGGCATCAGTAGGTACCATTTTCCCCCAACGGCAGGTCACGTGACCACGCCCTTTTCGAGAGAGAGAGAGAGAGAGGCAAAAGACAAAGGCCGCTTAAATGTTGCCAAAGAATTCTGAAAAAATTCTAGCACATGTCTTGGGCAAAAATAAGCATGTTTTGTCTCTTGGTGTTTTTTCTAAAGTTCTTCTTTCTCCCGGAAAAGAATAACAAAAAAGAAAATTAGTTCTTTTGTAATTTTTTTACGGGAGAAGAAAGCACTTTAAAGAAAAGGTTTAAGAGACAAATGTTGTTTATTTTTGTCTAACGAATATGCCTGAATTTTTTGGGGTTTTTCTGAGGAAATTAAAAAAAAAAGAATTAGGGAAATTCTTGGCCGAAATTATTTTTGGCTCTTAGAATGTTCCTCTAAAACGCTTCCTCCACCCTGAATTAAGTAATCAAAATCTATTAATTATTATTTTTGCTATTTTTTTCCGGTTGAAGGAAGTATTTTGAGAAAAAACACGATAAGACAAAAGATGCTTATATTTGCCCAAGAAATATGCTTGAATTTTTTAGAATTCTTTGGTAATATTGGTCCTTTGTTTTTCGCCTCTTTCTTGAAGAGGGCACGGTCATATGACCTGCCTTTGGGGGGAAGTGATACCTACAGATGCCTACAACAACTCCACCAAGCGGTGGCAACTGCCATGCCCGATCCACTTTTGTCGATGGACTCCCGTACTAATAGGGTAAGTCAAAATATTTTTTTCCCTGGCTATCCAATCGACTTCGGACGGAACATGGCTTCCAGTATGCCCCAATTGATGTCATACCGTCAAGTGTTAACAACACCCTAATATCGAAAATTATCTTCGTCAAAGGTGGCCGTGGAATTAACAGCTGCTGCCCCAGCCTATGCCATTCTTTTGCAAAGATTATGTCAATTATTTTTTGAATGTCAAAAAATGAAAAGCAGTTCTATATTATCTTCTTTCCTCTAGATGTAGCTCAGTCGTCAGGGGTTTTAAGACGTTACTAAATGTTATATGGCTGATATTTTCAGGATAAATATATTTTCTGGTGTAGGATACGATAAAAAAAGTTTACAGCTGCAAGGTGCGGCGACATCTAAAAAAATCGAAAATATTGGCCGAAATTTAGTTTTTGGCCAATAGCCCGAAAAATTAAAAATATATGTCAATAAACTAATAGCACTAGGCGATAGTGGGGAATATTTCACATTAAAAAAGTTTTTTTGTACGATAAAAAATGTAGGCTTCAGATTTTTTTATTTAACGCACGAGAATGGAACGTGGTGAAACATGAGTATGGCAGGTCAGTCAACTTCCCCCCCTTGCCCCCCCCCCAGTTAATTTGGAAAATATGTCCACTATGTAAATAATATTTTAGACACTGATAAAGCATGCCATTTTTGTACGAGAAAATATTTTCATAATTTTTTATTCAACGTATTTAAAAAAAATTGATAAAATAATCAATTATATAAAATGTAAGCATTTGCAGGAAAAAGAATTGATATACATCAAATATTAATTTAGTTATCAAGCGCAATAGATGATATTGCAAGCTTGCGGTAATATTAACTATTGCGCTTGATAACTAAGTGAATATTTGATATATACCAATTCCTTATTCTAAAAATGCTTACATTTTATATAGTTAACTATTTTATCAAAAAAAAATTTAAATACATTGTTCAATAACGGAATAAACATGAGGTCACGTTTTTTAGAATAACTGCAAAATTTTAGAATAAAAAATTATGAAACAATTTCCTCGTATGAAGAATGCCGTGTTTTATCGGTATCTAAAATATTATTAACATAGTAGGCATGTTTTCCTAGATATAATGGATTTAAAACTGGTATTGTCAAATTTTCCTTAAAAAGTGGGACATTTCTTAATACAACTTCAGCAAAACTTCTAAACTTCATCCTTGGTAAGATCCTTTTATTAGATTCCAAAATGGCCTCATAAGGGGAAACATTGAATATCGCTTATGTTTGACGTTTATTATTGTTTATTTACATTTTCCTTGCACACGTTACTATTAATTAGTCCCATTCTAGTTTACATTAATATTTCAAATTGTTTAAATATTTGTAATGTATTTAAATCATTACATTTTGTTACTGCGATTTATTCATTATTAGCATATTTTCCATAATAAAGCTACAGAGTTGAATTTAATATGATCCAATATTTACGTATCGCCCACTATTTAAATAAAACTTTGTACAGTGTTTAAACAAGCGGCCACTAAAGATTTTGAAGTAAAACTTCACCATCGCGCGGTTCATTGCACCTTATTAGCCATTAATTATGTCTATATTGAGGTCGATTAAAGATAAATAGGCCGTCAGAAATAATGATTTGAGGTCGATTTTCGAGAAGTTTTTTCTCCATCAGATTTTATTGGATAGAATGATAGAGTTAGGTGTAAACAAGCTAACCATTATACTCTTCGCCGATTTACTGCACTTTTTATATAATTGTTGCACATTCTATAGGATACTCTTTGCAGTTGTTTTGCAAATAATATTAGTTTTAGACATTGTCAGATTAATTACATAACATAAAAAAAATTATTTAATTATTTTATTTTTATTTAAAAAAATTATAACTTTTTTATTTATTGATCGATATTGCTCAAAGACGATAGGTTTCTTCCTCTAGCTGACAGTAACTTACTGTCCAAATTTCAATACCATCGGGCTTTTCGTTCTTAAGTTATCGTGCTTACAAGAAGCGTGACGGACGGACAGGCAGACGGACAGACAGACGGACAGACCGACGCACTATGATCAAAAAGTAACATTTAGGATATCAAAAATATATTTTTGATCCAGGCTCAATGTCTCTGAAATTGTTTTGGTAATCTTCAGAGGTAACTGTCATATGGGACTTTTATAATTATCACGCCTTCCGCTTATCTCTTAGTCGTAAACAATTACAAAAACTATAAGGAACTCAGACGCGCTCGTGTGTAATGTGAATTACTCTTATTTCCATTATTGCGAAGAGTGCTTGTGTCAGCTGTCCCAAGTGTGTATATATGTGATTTTCAAAATGGTGCACATTCTCCAAGGTATGTACTATAATACTATACACATTCAAGTTACACTAATTTGTGATTTAATATTATTAGTATTTTTTAACTTTACCGTTTTTAATGACTAGAAAAGGAAATAAAGTGCAAAGTTTATTGGATGAGTACTTTTTTGGCACACTTTAGCACACATTTATTTTGACATAGTAGTGTTTGGCAGTTCTTATGCTTTCGATAAATACTAATTCAATCTTCCACAACACCCCACAACATTTAAATATTTTGTATGTTCTAGGTCGGCGTGTAAGCTTCTCGCGACTCGGATTATTCGAACTTTTAAGAACGAAAATTCCATTCCGTCCTATGGAGGTAGGATCCAAGAACTTCGTCATATAATAATAAAAATTTACACTGTGAAAATATTGTGAATATGATATATAGTAAAAAATAACATGTACTTAACATTAAGAACAGCTAAAGAAAATGTGTCTTATATATAAGTTTTGAGTTGTATTTCCTCTCTCGATTAAAGTGTTCTAAGCAGTTTTAAAACATATTTTTTATTTAAATATACTAATTTCCAATAATGAAAAACAAACGGCAAAGAAGCCACGCTACTAAGAACTAGTGTTTGAAATCCCCTTAGTGTTTAGAATGCATTCGTTATTTTGGTGTCTTCGCATATATAATCTTGGTATTTTCGTAAAGTTTCAGAATTTTTTTATATGTTTTTCACCCCCCCCCCTTTAAAAAGCACCCCTTAGTGTCTAGAATATTCTCATTGTTTTTGGTGTCCTCACAGATATAATTTTGGCATGTTCGCAAAGTTTCAGAATTTATCGAAGAAATGTATTTTTCGTCTACACTCTAAAAACCACCCCTTAGTATTTAGAATTTTTTAATTATTTTTGGTGTCTTCACAGATATAATTTTGGTATGTTCGCAAAGTTTCAGAATTTTTAGATAAAATATTTTTTTCACCCCCCTCTAAAAACCACCCCTTAGTGCTTCGAATTTTTTCATTATTTTTTTCGTTGTCTAACAAATATTTCCGGTAGATCTGTTGATTTATAGATTTTTGTCCACCTAAAACTTGAATCCGGATCACCGTGCGACGGGCAGACAGACGGACGGACGGACATTTTGAAAGTTGTTCAGAATTCGATCACCAACACAGTGATTTGAAATTTTTTTCTCTACGAGAAATATTACCGGTTTTAGAAATGTGCCGATCGAAAGCAATATACTCTTTGTTTTCTATTTGGGAAGAGTATAATAACAATAAAATCATAGTGCATACGCACAGTTTTGGCTGGAAGACATTTAAATTCACTTTTTTTCAAATATAATCGTTTTAACCTGTCAGCGATCGCGCTTGCTTTCTTTGACAAGTTTACTCTCACTGCGTCTGTGAGACTCGACAAAAAATATGTAAATATATATATTTTTTAAATGTTATTATGAGCGAAAACATGTTTATAATTCATTATTTGTATATATTTGTGTAAAATGTAATACTCAGAAGTATATTTGCAAGTTTTATTGAAAAACTACAGACTAAAATACAGAGCAGTAAAAGTAATGTCACAATTTTCAAAAATCAAAGAAGAAATAATTTGTTTGTTTAAATAATAAATGAAGTAGAGACCACAATCATTCATTAAATTCACCCTGTAATTTGTTTTCATTGCATGTGCCAAACCAATATGTCCATGGGACAAGATCAGAAATTTGAAGCAATTTTTGCAATAATGTCGAGTTTTATTAACCTTTCCCCGACATTCTTCACATATTTTTCTTGAACCTTCTACTGGTTGTTGAGAATGTTCTTGTGAAGTACCGGCAGCCTCCTGACGACGTCTTTTCACCGAGGGTTATTTGCTGTATGTATAATTTGGGAATTAATGCTCGCTACGTTCATAAGCGCAACGGATAGCACAACTATAAGTCGCCCTTAATTTAACCACCACATCCACACCTGATTTGGTGGAATTATAAAACGTAATGATCTCCGGTTTGTTCTGTTCATGAGTGTTTTTATCTACAGCGTCATCGAAATGCATGCTGGATAAAAGCACAACGTTTTTTCTTTTATTTTTTGGAGTGTAAGATACTATGGTCTTGTTCTTGCTGCCCAACGTATATTATTCCAATTTCAGTGAATGATTTAGAATAGAGACATAGTGAACAAACAATTTTTTCAATTTTCTCTCCTCCTCCTTTTCTGAGATATTCGAGGTTAAATCGAGGGTTCAATACATTTGAATCGTATATTAGGACGTTAGCACGTCTGATCGTTGTGCTGTTCTTGATATTTCCGTCACGCCATATTTTATCCAACTGGTGAGTTGAAAATTTTGCTATTTGTTGTCTTCAAGTCTTATATTCACAGGTGCAAGCAATAGTTGAAGAATTAAATAAAATATCAATATATATCAGAATATTATGAATGGTATTAAAACAAGTTCGTATCAATATTTCCGTGTATACTATTATGTAATTATTAAATTCTATGTAGAGCCTTGAAAAAAGTCAAAACAACTTGATTAGGTCAAAATTTACATAAATTTACTATACCGTAATTTGAGGGATAAAAATATTTACCACAACGTGAATATTTTATTATTTATGTTCGAGGGATCTAAAATATTATTAATATTCACAAACTACCTAATATGAATTTTATTTACCAGTAAAAAATAAAATGTAAAATTGTTTAAGATAAGGTGCGTTTTTTTTACTCTTATCTAATATCTATGAAATTTTCATCATATATTGGAAAATGCAGTGTAACCCATTTTGAATGGAAACACTTCTGTAAGAAATGTGTTTATTACAATATTCTAATGTTTTCTTTTTTAAATATAGACTATAATATAATATCAAAACCTTTCTGTTATGACTAAATTTAGAGACCAATTTCAATTTTCGAGGCCTACTATATTTTCTTTCTATACCAAAATAAGCAAATTTGATTTCCTTTTTATTGAAAATCTAATTATGCCACTGAATTCGGTGTTTTCACAAATTTTACAATATTTTTGACTCAGAAGATAATACTTAATTATGTTTGAAAACTCTTCAATATTCACAAACAGTCGATTAACATCTTAAGCTTTTTTTATTGTTTAATTGAGATTTCACAATCAAACACACTACGTCATACCATCAATAAACTGATGACGTCGCCAGTTCTAGTGTTGATAAACAAACATCGTTGTGTATTATAAATGTACGTTATTTTTCAATATTTTAACGTTTCATGCAGGAAAATAAATTGTGTTTTATGCCAAGATGCAAAAATACATCAAAAAACGTACTTTGAGACAGTATCTAAACAAAACAACGTAAATTAAAGTGGATAAAAGCTGCTACATAGACATGATCTACCTAGGACAACAATAGCATTTTAATGCTGCGAAGATGATTTCAAAGTTGATCATTTAAAACGTCCTTATATTGACTGATTATCATGCTAAAATATTGAAAATCTGCTTAGATGATACACTTTTTTTTATTTCAACAAAATTTGTGAGTTGTAAAAGTGTAGAGTAACAATAAATATATGTTTTATTAAAGCCACCTACTTGAAGTTCGTGTGAAGAAAAAGAAACATTGTTTAAATATAATGTATTTTCTCGACCATTTGTTTACATTATACTGAGAATATATACAATATTCATAATATAGTACTACATTAAATGTACTACGTTAAAGTAATAGTAGATGAACACAAACAGAATAAAACTAAAGTTGCATTACAACATTAGATCCCGTCACCTCTGCTATGTTAAAAACGTTCCATTTTTTCATAAATTTGGCAATCATAAGCACGTCCACAGCAGCTAAATTTACTAAAGTAGCTTAAACTTCCCTATTATCCATTTCATATTTAATCACACGGAAAACATAGAAAACGGGAATCTTGCAAACAGACATTCATTTCGCAAAAAATACTAACTTTACCATGTTTGTATATACTTGAAATATTAACTTTTGTAAAAAAAATTTGAACATGTTTACTTTACAAAATATATCACATGAATACAACACACGTCATGGAGAGAATTTGCAGCACTCACTTCACAGATTAGAACTTGATAAATCTAATCCTTACTATGTCGGTACGGTTCTTTATAATAAATTAGATTTAAGCATAAAAAATTGTAGTTTAAAAAAATGTATATCTTCTGTTAAAAATATGTTACTTACTAATGCCTTTTGTAGTATAGATGAATATTTAGCTTTTTAATTTTTTTTCGTGTAGTATTATGTGTAAATGATCATTACTAATATACTTTATTTTTGACCTGTCCTATGTCAATATTGTTTGATCTATTGGATTAATAAAGTATTATTATTATTACTTGCAACTTATCAGAGCCAATATATAGAGTTTTTATTGTACAAATTCGTAATTTGCGTTTTCTGGAAGGATCACGATCAAGTTAATTTCTATCGAGATAAGTATTATATCGTAAGGAATATCATCTCCCGCTCATCGAAACGTCGAAATTTCAGCCGAGATCAAATTGTTGTAAGAAATACCATCCCCCAGGTCTTCGAAATTTCAATCGAAATAAATATTTAAATATTCTATAATAAGAAGATGACAACCACCCCCCTTCCCTGAAATTATGCCGAGGAGCGGGGGGCCCGTATGCACTATCCTCGGGCCCCGATTTTCTCTCGACACCCCTGAAAATGCTGTGTTTATACTAGATAAATGCAATATTACCGTTTCATGCAATTGATGATGTTACCACTAGCCATAACATGTTTTGCATGCCCGTTCAATTATTCATATTTTATATTGTTTATTTGTTGAAATTTTAATTTGATATGCGACAGAATATTGTTGAAATATTGGGAAATGCATTCATGTACCAAGTACTTAATTTTAATAATAACAAAAATGCAAATTTTCATATTAGTGAAAACACCTAATTCAGAAACCTGTGAAATGGGCAAATACCAAATTTCGTGAAAAAATATTGAATAATGTAGGCAGTACTTTATGAAAACACCCTTGTAAAATATGTGTTATTACTCGATTTTAACGGAACTTTGAAAAATCTGCAATTACTACAATCATATATCGATTCGGAAAGTCCCTGTTCTTGTTATGATCAGAATGTAACTTCAGTTCTTTACAGGTCTTGTAGATAAGAATTCTTGTCTATTCAACAAAGATTCTGAACTCTCTGAGCTAGAGTAGGGTGATTACAATCAATAATAGTTTTTATATTTAATTTTCTTATACTTCTTTAATTTTCAATTCTAAACGATATCAATTTTTTTTCAATTATCCCTTAATAATCGTGAAGTGCGTCGTAACTTTTTCTTGGACTGATTGCAGGTATATTAAATAGAAAACAATATTATGCATTGGTAACTTAATAGCTCTAATTTATAATATTAACATAATAGATTAATAGAGATAAGAGAAACATTTATGAAGAAAGCAATTCATTGTTGGTAGAGTGCCAATTAACAATCCATAAATTACGTATTATGATTTTAAGCATAGTATTTTTTGCTCAATGTTAATATATCTAATTGAGTGTGTAATTCTCAGGTAAATAACCGACCTTCAAAAATGATAAATTATTGCTAGTCTTATATCTAATTACCATTATAAGAGACATCTTGTGTCCATATGCATTTAACATAATTTAAAGTCTGGTTTTTATGATTATAAAGAAAATAGAATATGAAATAAAAAAATTGCCAAGTCATTCTGAGTATTAAATTATTATGCTTTTTGTTTGCTAGAATATTTATTTGAGCATCTGTATTTTCAGTTGGTCAGTTATAACTATTATGTGTGAATTTTGTTCTGTAATAACTCGGGTTGAATGCAAATTACAAAATTGGACTGTAACTTCATAGGGGTACGATATTGGATAGAGATAAAAATCGAAAAAAAAAAACGTTTTAAAAACACCCTATATACAGGGTGAGGCAATAGTGCGTCGGACTTCGATAGCTTGAGTTCTGTGATAGGTAGAACTAAAAAAAATGCAGGTAAACGAGATAAAGCTCTATAATCATGAATTATTTTTAAATGTACAGGGCGAGCTAATAAAATATTACAGGATCAAGGGCATTTTTTTAATGGAATATATACAGTGTGTCTCAATTAGGAAAGTAACAGCGTAATAATTTTTCTGTTTTTTTTTCCGATTTGAATCAAACTGATCTTAAAAGATGGAGATCACCAAGGTCTATTTAACACCACAAATTACTGTCCATAATCTTTAAATGCAAGACCATCTACTATACTAAATTGTATGGAAAAAATCAGAAAATCGTAGTAGGCATTTTTTAATAAAAACGTTTGTTAACAAAACTTGTTCGAAATCATTCAAAAACCCTGAATCCAAAATTTCGTTAAATTCTGCAACCCCGAGAAAAGCGTGTCTCACAATAACAAAGCGAATTGAGGCATGCATTGTTTTATGTTCGTAATTGTTTTTTTTATTGCTTAAATGTTTGAATTATATGATAAATAATATTTGCAGTTTTTTTTTCAAGGGTTCCTTCAAATATATTTCATTCATAAGATATGAAAAATTCTTTAAATATTTTCTTCTAAAATTTGTAAATGAAATACAGATTGTCCCACTTAAAGGACTGAAATATTGAAGAGATTACAATTATGCAATATTGGCAAATGCCAACATTTGGACTCAAATATCTCGAACACGATTAGTTTTATGGTATTTTCTTTTTCAGAACATAATTTGCTTAGAAATGCATTTTCTTTCACATAAACCCCATTTCAAAGTTTCTTCCATCGAAATATTTCTTTAGAGCACAGCGCCATCTAAACTGCTGGCCACTCGAACTTACACATAGAGACTTTTAGGCACAATTTAAAGTTCAATATTTTCAACAGGAATGCAAATTTTTGAATGCGGCTTACAAATTTTTAGAGCTAGTTTTTTTCGGATTAAGCTGCATGACGTATATTTATCGTAGGACCATAAGTCTATTATATACGGGGTGATCAATGAAGTCATGCAAAAAATCAAAAAGTTTGTATGATGAAATTTCCGCAAAAAATTTTTTTGGTCGTTGCAATATGGTTCCTTACTAAGGTAATATCAATATCTCTAGACGGTTTTGTCAGTTTTTGGATTAAGGCCCTTAGCCTTGTACACACTACTCAACATAAAATTTGGATACCGAAATCTTTAAAATGCTATAACTTGACATTGGATTGACGGTTCTTGATGATTTTTGCGGATTTGGAATCCTTATTTCACGTAGATTTTCTATGGTCTAAGCATTTTATTTGAGGGTTGAAATTTACACATTATACCTGGTCGATAATAAACAAAAACGTAGGGTACGACGCGCTCTAAAGGTTGGCATTATTTAAGTTTTTGTAAAAATAAATTCTCACCTCAAGCTGTTTTTATTTAATGTTCTTCTCACTGTTCTGTCCGAAACTCACACCCCAGTTTGTTGTTTCAAAGAATCATTCAGTTTTACAGAGTTCTTTGTCCACCCCCATGCCCATAATTATGACCGGGTGTAATTTCTACGCGACGCGTCAATTTCAAAGTAGGCATTGGAAAAACAAATTTGTTGCTATGGAATTAAAAACTGTTTACATTATTTTAGAAATAATCTGACATATTTCAATGTTATAATTTTGTAAAGTTTAATTAATATGAGGCGTTTAACCACGGCAGAAAGGAAAATTGCATTCGACTTCTCAACGAAGGAATGTCAAAACAGCAAGTTGCGCACATTTACAATGTCAGCGGAAAGACAATTTATAATTTGAACCGCCGCGTCGAAACTACTGGTGATCATAATTATGGACGTGGGGGTGGACATACAAAAAAAAATAATCCAAAGAACCGAAAGAATTTTAATGAGAGAAACTATGCGGAATAGAACAAAGAACTCTAGAAAACTAAATGACTCTTTAAGACAACAAACTGGGGTGAGAGTTTCGGACAGAATAGTGAGAAGAACATTAAATAAAAACAACTTGAGGTGAGAATTTATTTTTACAAAAACTTAAATAATGCCAAACTTTAGAGCTCGTCGTACCTTACGTTTCTGTTTATTATCGACCTGGTATAATGTGTAAATTTCAACCCTCAAATAAAATGCTTAGACCATTGAAAATCTACGTGAAATAAGGATTCCAAATCCGCAAAAATCATCAAGAACCTTCAATCCAATGTCAAGTTATAGCATTTTAAAGATTTCGGTATCCAAATTTTATGTTGAGTAGTGTGTACAAGGCTAAGGGCCTTAATCCAAAAACAGACAAAACCGCCTAGAGATATTGATGTTACCTTAGTAAGGAACCATATTGCAACGACCAAAAAAATTTTTTGCTAAAATTTCACTCATACAAACTTTTTGATTTTTTGCATGACTTCATTGATCACCCCGTATACAATAAACTTATGGTCCTACGATAAATATACGTCATGCAGCTTAATCCGAAAAAAACTAGCTCTTAAAATTTGCAAGCCGCGTTCAAAAATTTGCATTCCTGTTGAAAATATTGAACTTTAAATTTTGCCTAAAAGTCTCTATGTGTAAGTTCGAGTGGCCAGCAGTGTATATACTGATATATTAAAAAACAATTATATTCAAAAATGAAGCTCTCTTTATTCTCTACAAATTGGCTTTTACAGAATTAAAATATCTCTATTCGTTTAGAATATATCCGGCTTGGGACACCCTGTATAGGGTGACCAAAAACTATTTCTCAATGTAAATCGTTTTGAACTGAATTTTCTCAATTTTTTCAAATGGAACACCCTTTTGTATATTTTTCAACGATATGATATAGAAATGAAAACCAACATTTTTTGTCTGTACATCTCTATGGCCATTTATAATCATTTTCGGTTTATTCAGAAATAAGTAGAAAATTCAAGAATAAACTTAAAAAACCGTTGCCTAAGGAATGACTACTTCCACATCCCGATTTTCCATCCATCTCTTTAAAGGAAAACATCTTGACTATATTTGCACTCTGTAGAAATAGGTTATTGGTCATAGAATTTCAATAATATGTGAGGTATAAAGAAAATTGATGCGTTGGTTTCTAGCATATACGCCAGAAATGAAGTTTCTAGACTTTCATTAGTTTGCTCTACCAACTATCCCCAATACAAACCTACAATCAATACGTGCACCAAATTTCAAGTGAATATTTCAATTTTATTTTATCAACCCCTACAATATTGGAGTGAAGGGGGGGGTGAAAAGTATTATAAAGAAATCTGAGACCTCGGCTTCTAGTATATACCAAAACTCCAGTTTCTGTATTCTTACCAGCTTGCTTTATTATTTTCCTCTATTTACCTCTACTTACTCTCCATCCCATCAAATGAATCATCTCAAAATATAATCTAGTTCTAGATGTCGTTATAATATTTACGTGTCCCAAATTTCAAGTGAATATCTCAATTAAATTTTACACCAAACATAGACAAAAAGATAATAGAAGCGGGGAAAGAAAAAAGAGACGCAGAGAGGAGGCACGAACAGAAAGAATGCAGGGAAATCTTCGAAAACATAGAATCCACGACAGAAAACGTCAACATTACTAGAGGGAAGAACAATAATCAAAAGAATAGAATCATACGCAATGAAATACTGGGAACACGTCCAAAGACGAGACACGACACACCTACTAAAGAAAGCGCTGCGACTGAACAGCAACAAACTGAAAATAGGGAGGCCATGCTACACATGGATAACAACAATCGAGAAGATTATGAATAAGCTAGGAAAGGACTATACACACTGAGAAAAATCGACGCAACAAAAAACGGAATACAATAAAGAAATATCAAGGATATACACACTGCCAGACTCAGAAACAAAAGAAACAAAAAACTCTGAAGTAGAATAGGAGAGAAGATGATCACAGACAGAAACTAAGAAGAAGCGTATCACAAAAACCTGAAAAAAAAGGAAGCATTAAAACCTAAAAGAAGCATCTCACAAACGCCTACACTTTCCATCCGATGAAGACGGAAGGAAAACAAGAAGAAACATCTCACAAACACCTACACGCTCCATCCTACTCCATGCGTCATGCGGCTCTCGCTGCTGACAACAAGCATGACCAATCCAGCTTATGGAGCCGGTCCGGCGGTATATAAAAACACCGGGGGTTTGTTCCGGCACACGGTAGGATGATCGGCGGGCGATCGGGCTGCGTGGTGGAACAAATCTCCATGCACCGGAATCGGCGGCAATGCCCACCTTACACTGGCAAATCAGTCAATCAATCAGCACCTTTAATAATGGAATGGGGGTGATGAAGTGATTGAAAAATGTTGGGTGTTCCATTTCAAAAAGTAAAGATGCATAGCCTACCGCCCTTTTACGGCGCCTTGTACATTTGGAAATAAAATTATTAAATGCACATTTGTAAACAGAATAACTTTCATAACATAACATAACATTTTACATTTCTTTCCAAATCTCCCCGTTTTCCTGAAAATGTTTGTCTAGTGCTGGGATAAATAATTTTCTATAAATCTGTCTAGATAAACAATAGATGTGTGGTAAAAATACATATGTTATATACGTGATTGCATTAGTTTTTATTTTATATTTTCTATGTACTTACATGGTTGGTGAAAAGAAAATAAATATAATATATTATATACGTAACATGTTTATTATTTTTTATTTCTATGTTCCACCAAATTCATACTTCTGTATTTTTCATATATTATAGTTGACTTTCACATGATTAAATGTGATTTATTTGGGTTTTGAATCTCCAGTAGTTATTATAAAAATCACCCTCGAAAAAAATAATTTGTGTTTTGCACCCCTAAAAATAGATCCAAAAATATGAAAAAAATACATGGCGTAGAATATATTGATATCTATTTTTTGGCGTAGAAATCACTCGAATATCTGTCATAGTTCCAGAGAAAAACAAAGTTGTCGTTAAGGGTTGCTACCCTCATATCTTCCTTATATGTAAAAGGAGACGCCTGAAATTAATTGTAGGAACACTTCAGGCAAAAAGCAACAATTAAAAGATTAAGGCATAAGAATAAACGTCAATACATATTTCATGTGCTAAACCGGCTAGACCCTTTCAAGTGTTATATCCGCCCCTTTAACAGTGGAGTGGGGATGGTGGGGGGAGACGGAAAATATTATAAAAAAATCTTAGGAATTTGTTTCTAATATTTATGCCAAATCCCAAATTTGTATACTCTTTCCCTCTTGCTTTATTTATTTCCCCTCTTTACCCCTATTTAACCCCAACCCTTCACCGGATAAGTTAAAAAAGAAATCGATCTCGTTATAATATACACGTGTACGTATAATATAAACGTGTACCGAATTTCAAGTGAATATTTCAATTTTATATTGTTAACATCTTTAATAATGGGGTGACTGAGGTTGGTAAACTCACCAAATCCCAAGTATTTGGACTCTTACTAACTGACTACTGATTTTCTCCTATTTACCTCCTAACCCTTCAACAGAATCATCTCAAAATATAATCTAGTTCCATATCTCGTGATAATACACACGTGCATCAAATTTCAAGTGAATATCTCAATATTATTTTATTAACCCCTTTAACAATGGAGTATGGGGGGGAGGCGGTGGCAGGTGGCAAATGTTATAAAAAAAATTGAGGCCTTAGCTTCTAATGTATACACAAATTCCCCAGTTTCTGGACTATTACCAGCTTGCTTTAGTTATTTTTATTTATTTACCCATATTTACCCCCCACACCCTTCACTGGAGTAAGCTCTAAATATAACCTATTTCCAGATTTCGTTATAGTACATATGCCTACCAAATTTCAACTCAATATCTTAAACCTAAATTTAAAAAGTTACAGGCCAACAGTCAGACAGAAATATTTTTTTCGCCCAAATTTAAAATCTCGACGTTTCACGTGAGATTCTTAACTTATTTCAACAAGAGAAATTTTTGAAAATGTTCTTAGGATTACTATACTTCCACTCCACTATGTGGATGTGGAAGTAAAATAGAGGTTCCTTCAAATAATTCAACAGATAGAATTATAATAAGTGTTCCACATGTACAAAACCTATTGATATCTGTGAAAGAAACATTACAAATACAATAACTTGGCCGTTTTCTCCTTCCGAACGTGACAATAATCCCTTATTTGTACTAATTTTGTACGCCTTAGTTTGTAAACTATATATCAATTCAAAAAGCAAAAACTCTTTATTTCATCTTTATTAATGCGTATAAATAAATATAAATATACTACAATATAAAAGATAACAAAAAGGTACAAATTATCGATTTAAACAGTTCAAATGTCCTCAAAATTAATATCCAAAAAACCGAAAATTTCAATTGTTGACTACACCGACATTCTGGCGCCTACTTAATTGTATGATACTTCATTGTATACTAATTAATGTTATTGACATAGCATATTATTATGTTCTTGAAATCAATTAAACGGATATTCGGATATTTTCAACATAATACCCAGGAATGCTGATATACGAATTAAAAACCTATACTACTATTTCCTAAATAACGTAAAGTTATCAGTAGTTATATAATTGCAGTGTGCTTGATATCAATATTACGAAAATCGTATACCGGGTGATCCAGAGTTAAACCACCAAATGTTCAGGATAGATTTTTCAGGTTAAAAGATGTTTTCATCTATAATGCTTTTCCAAAAATGCACCTCCCACTAGCTAGGGCAAAAAAGGACACAGCGAGAAACATGCGTCTTGTTTCATGGCATCTATTACAAAACGCTGAAGTTTTGAAAATGCTTAAAATGACTGCCACCATTTTCAATGTGGAGTTCATACCTTCAGATAACAGACTGAGTAGCTGAACGACATTCTGATCGTGTTATCTCCCGGTTTGCATGAATAATTCTATCCTGGAGATACCCCATACAAAAAAGTCCATAGGAATCATGTCCCGAAAGCACGTAGGCTAAGGGCGGGAACAGATCCATCGTGCAATCATCGGTGCACTAGTGAAGTGTAATGGACTGGACATCCACCTAATTGGAATCATCTGTTTACTCCGTCATTTAAAGCATGTCGTCTAAGTTTGGTTGGAAATCATTTTCCAAAAATTTAGAAAATTTGGACCATTTAGGAGCGAAGGCAGAACAATTGCACCGATGTGAGCCGTTGCACAATCTCATCCAAACGTTTCACGAACAATGATACAGAAACTGGCTATCTCGTACGGCATGAGGGTTTCCGTGTACCCAAATGTGAGCGTTATGCTGATTAAAGAAATGATGAAAAAAATCGACATTTCATCTTGATAAACAGAATCTGTCATATGCTCACGAGAAAGTACATAAAAAAATTACACTTTAGAAAAAAGATTTATCCTATTACCATTTCTCATTAAATGACAAGCGGTTTAATTTCTTTAAAAAATGTTCAATTGTAGCCGTAAAAATGATTTTTTTTTAAAAATTTAATCGCATATTTACAACACAAGAATACATATTTTCTCCAATTATTGTTAAGATCTAGTGATTTTTATCAACAGTTAAGGATTACATTATTAGTATAAAAATAAATAAATCTATAAATTTGGATTTTTTGAGGTTAGGATGTACTTTTAATGTAACTATAGCCCAAGAGCACTTTTTTCCGGGTTTGAATTGGCCTCGGGTATTTCCCATTAGCCAGTTGCTCAGATTGACTCAATTTGCAAAATAGGAGAGAAAAATGGAATAAACTAAAAACTACGGGAAAATTACAATGGGCACACGTTTCACTCCAAGGGGCCGATCATGGCGACTTTAATAAACTGACGTACACGTAGGCCTCGGTTAAGAGGAGAAAGGAAGAACAGAGAAAACTACAAAAGTAGACGGGAGATCGGAATTCACAAATATTTAAACCTCTTAAATGACAAAGTTGCATGTTTTCAAGTATGCGTAGATGATTTTTAGCCCATCAATATTTTGTTTTGCAAGAATACAATTTACATTGAGAGGTAGTACAAATCCATTGTCCTGAAGACGTTGTATTAATTGATCGGATTCTCTCTGTTTGAGTCTACAATTAAATAAAAGATGGTTGACGTCACCAGTATCTCCGCATTCGCAGAGACCCCAAAAGTTCGATAGCCTATTCATTTACGAGTATACTAGTTTTGTCTTTTATGTTTCTACGACCAATAGAGCAGCATATTTAAAAAATAGTGTACCGATGCACTCGAAATGCCACATCCGACTCATTTACATGTATAGAACAATTTTTTTTTAAATTCAACTTCCCGATTACTTTAAAATTCTAATATCTTTCCACTATTGTGGGGAAATACTCATATAGAACATCTTGAACAAGATGATTATAACAGTTTAGTCACTTTAACATCACGAAACTGCCTCAAACTGAGCATATAGCTTCTAATTTGTATCAAGTGTTTATATATTAATTATCCTGAAGTCACATGCCGACCACAATAATACCGTGTATCGTTTCTGAACAATAAAAGTATTTAAACGTAAATTTAAACTTAAAATGTTATCAACTAGTAACTCCATCGGCACTGCAAGAATTGACAAGGATCAGATTATGAACACTTGCCGCCAATAGGGCGAAAAACGTTTCGATAGTGCCCATCCTGAAGCAGAAACTGAATGGCAATTGGACTACGAATGTAAACTCTCAACGCAGAAATATGAAGCTGAGATCGACAATATCTCAGCCAAAGTGCGTAAGATAGAGGTGCAGATGAACTGAAAATAAGCCAAAAAATATAAGGGACAGGACTCAGAGGTTGTGAAGTTAGACTCAATCACCACTGGTGCTCTGATTTTTGGACTGCGGAAAGTGTTTTGACAGCAATAATTCTGGGGCAGAAGATAATTGGCGGCAGGAATATAAAAGCGAACCTTCAATACAGAAGTTACAAGTGGAGACAGTCATTTAAATACTAAAAACTGGGAAAGCCGCTATGATCGAGAATATTACGGCTGAAGCGCGTAAGTTCGTTGATGACAACAGAGTGAGAATCGTTCACAGAATACGCCAAAATATACAGGAGACGAAAATATTTCCACATGCCTATAGAACCTCAGTACTTTGTACCACTACTACATACTATTACTATTACTTTCAAACTTATTTATGAAGAAGGCCGTTTAGTCCGTATTACGTCATTATCTCGCTAATTATTATGAATATTTTTAGATTCAGTCCAATACCTGACCCCTGCAATCTTTTAAAATTTTATTACATAATCTTTGTACCGGTTACAACACACAAATAATTTGGTTAGCTCATTCATTTATGTTTTGATGAATAGGGTGTGTGCACTTTTTTTAACTCGAAAAATATAAAATACTCGTGGTACACAGATTCGGAAAATGCAGTTTAGGGTATAGGAATAACGATGTAATTGACCACGTCCCGCTAGTTCCATAAATCGTGCAAACAGAGACACACAATGAATTGAATTTAGTACGGCATGAACTAAAGATGGATGCGGACGTAGGTAATAATTTCTATACGAAACGAGAAAATATCTCTTCGTCAAAAGCGAAGAAGTTATTTGTCACATTTTTGACAAATAATTTTTTCTATTGAAAGCATTTCTGCAGTTACTTTTTTAGCCGTAAATGCTATGGGAATAAAATAATAATTCTTATTAAAACCGAAATGAAAATAGAACATTAAAATAAAATTAAATAACTCGGAAACTAAAATCAACTAACTGTTATCAAAAAATAAATTATTCCTATTAAATTACAAAAATAGAACATTAAAATAAAATTAAATAACCCTCAGAAACTACAATCTACTAATAATTATCAAACAATAAATTAATGAAGTAAGGATTCAAACAAACCACCTTCTTGTGCCAAACAATAGCCAAACCGATTATACAATGGACCTCTCATACCATTGAGTTGATATGGAGTAATGCTTGCACAAAGTTGGATAAGTTTCTCCCGTAATTCAACTAAATTATTGGCTCGTTCAAACGCATATTTGTACGCGGTTTCCTTTATAAAGCCCCGCAGAAAGAAATCATGGGGTGCTAGATCAGGTGACCTGGGGGGCCATTTTATCATTCCCCTCGTAGCTATTAAACGATTGGGAAATGCTCTTTCCAGAAAATTAATAACAGTTAAGGTATTGTGACTTGGGAAGCCGCCGCGCCGTGTTGAAACCAAATGTCGTCAAAGTTGACAGGAAGATTTTGAACTGCAGGAATTATTTGGTTTTGTAAAAGATCTAAATATTTATTGCCATTTAAAGGGCCATCGATTAGCAGTGGGCCTATAATATGATTGTCTAAAATTCCCGTCCAAACGTTCAACTTTTGAGGATACTGAGTTCGCATAGCAACACTCAAATGTTTATTTTTTCGAGACCAATATCGTACTACGGATGGATTGTGTTTCCTATGTAATGAAAAGGATGATTCATCTGTAAACAATATATTCTTAAAGAAGTTCTCATTCTCATTCACTTTATTTATCATGATTTCACAAAATGCCAATCGTTTGAAATTGTCCTCGGGAAATATCTCTTGCGTTGTTTGAACTTTAAAATAACTGTACCCATTTCTTTTCAAAATATTTCTTACAGTTCTTTCCTTCATGTCAACTTCATCAGCAATTTGTCTGCTAGAACAAGATTCACTAGTTTCAACAAGTACACAGACATTAGTTTCGCGAATTTCACGTTCTTCACTCATTTTTTGATGACGAGGTTGACAGCATTTTTTACAATAATTCACAATGTGCACTTTTTCTGCAGTTGTGTAAACACACGGCATTTTAATAACGAAATTGAGATTAATTTATTTTATTCCCACACGTCTAAACAGCTACGCTATTAAAAGCAGAATGGGTGCTCTCGCGCTGTTCTCAACTCGTCGCGGTGAAGCGATGGACCAATGTCCTGCATTGTTCTACGACAAGGCGTGGTTTATCTGCGCAGAAACAAGTTTACGTACCTAAAACTAAATTTGCCGAATCTGTATAATATAGTTGAAACAATTTTTTGAAAAAAAATTTTATTAAATAATTTTAAAAGAAATTTAGATTCAAATTAAATATTCGCGACCAAAGAACGGATGTGACGTCACTCTCTACATAAATAAAGCAGCATTGTGTACTAGAGATGATGCAGACGGCAATGTTTTAATCACAGTGATCGCTACGGTGATCGTTCAGCAATCACTGTTCTTAGTAGCTGTGATTATGTTACTCTTTGGATCGCTTTGATCTTTTCTCACGAATCGCTATTAGCGATTGCTCAATTGAAAGAATAGCTGTGTGTGTAATGTGTAATAATACGAAAACTAAACCTTAAATTTAGTAATTATATTAGGCTACTATAACTATATTTATAGAAACACGACTAACTATACTCAGAAATATGGTAAACCATCTGTCAGAAACTCAGAAACGTGTGATATACAAGACGACGTCACGAGGATCATTAACCAGTAAGGTTGCGTTTTCGAAATCATTTAATTATTTGAATTTCAAGTCGATTTGTTTATTAAATATTTATTTTAATTTGATGATGTACTTAATATGAATGCGTTTAGGCTTTTATATTTATGTATTACTTCATATTAATACTTCATTTGAAGTGAATTGTTATATATAGCAGACACCATATTATATTTCTTGGAAAATGTACTATTAGCAAAAACATTTTTTGTGGCGAAATTTTTGAGTTTTAGTTAGAAAACTCATGTAATGATGATGCCGTAATTACAAGCAAAAAAAAAGTTTTTCGAGGTTCAAGACAAGGAATCCAAGTAACGAACAAAAACAAAGTAGAAACTAAAAGAAAAATGCAAGAAAATATTTGAGTAATTGTAAACGACAGTAAATAAATTTTTCTCGATATTGAATAAGGGCACCTTTTTGGAAAATCATAAAGAAATTTAAAAATGCCTCATATTCCAAAAATATCTCCTTGCCAAAGTTTAGGTGAAAAGTACTAGCGTATGTTGCATATAGACGCACCGACATACTTTTGGTATTTGATATGTAAGTCAGAATGAGTTTTTGTGCAAAAATATATATTTTATGGTTGCAAAATGGTATTCGGTTATCTTATGCCTATTTGATTGAATTATCTCTATCTAAATTTAAATATTCATTGAATTGGTAACATGGTGGCCTAGAAAATATATCAAAAATTGGAAATACCAAGTTGCCATGCTGATAAGACGAACGAGGAGAAGATAAATAACTCAATAAAATTGTAAATATATCCTTGAATGTACGTGTCAGATCTAATCCTTCATAACTTCTATGTATAAACTATAATATGACAATAAAATAGCCAATTAACTTGGGTATTGTTTCGTTAATAACTCATAAGATATGTCGCGCGCGTCTTTTGTTATTATAATCATCAGTCACTCCAAATTTAGTAGTCAAGGTTTTTGCCTACATAAGGAAGAGTTTTTGTAGAGTGTCGGATTCCTCCTTTTTGTATTTTTAGATGATGCGATGACATAGATGTTTAATGCCACACAGTCGTAAATATAGATACAAATACGTCATAATCAGGTTTTCGTAGATGAAATATCCACAACAGCGTGACTCAAATTTATACTCGTAACGAATAATTTATATTTTTTTACCTCATCCCCGAATTTGTTCGAAATTCGGAAAAATGAATTTCAAACCTAAGAAAAACCGATTGATATGAACACATGTCTCCAATACCATGAAGTTTCACATGAATTTAATATGAGTGAAAGATCATTTTTTGTAATTTCGAAATAGAATCGCTAAAGTGTATATAATGAAATACTGCACACAAATCCCCTATTAAGAACTGTCCAGAGAATACGAGTTGATAATTTCTTTTTAAATTAATCCTTCGTAATACCCTTTTATTGAGTCCCAAAAATGACCCCATAAAAGCAAAAATAAAACCGCGTATTTTTTACTTTTATTGTTGTGGTTGATTTAATTCGCACAAATTATTAATGAGATAGATTCTAGTTTGCATTAATATTTTTCAAATTATTTAAACAATTGCAATTTATTTAAACTATCACATTTTGCTGTAACAAATTTATTATTCTTTATTAGCCTCTTCTTTCAGAATAAAGTTAGAAATTTGCAGCTTCTTAAAAATATTTTTCATCGGCTCGTTCAAAAGAAACTATAGGACATTTCAACGATAAGGAAACTGATGATTGTTTAAACGATTATCGATTGTTTAAAAATATCGTAAGTAAGATGATAATAGTAAAAACTAGCAGGAAAGTTAAAAAGTGTTTGAAAACTGCAACCCTCTAGCTTTAATATAAAGAAACAATAATAATCTGTTTAGAAAATTTCACACGTCATCTTTTTAGTCAATCAGAAGTTTGTTTTTGTGTCGTTACCATGACAACCCAAAAAATTTCTGGAAATTTTCGTCCTCCAGAGTACCCTGAACGAAATTAATAAGTGAAAAGGTTTCTGTCAAATTACTGACATATGATCATATTTGACATTTGCTATTACATAAAAATGGAATTTTATTTTTCATATTTAACGATATAATTATGAAAAGAACATTGAGCTTTGTGAAACAACATTTTATTTCATATTTAATACCTAATTGTGATCGTGAATAACTCCTCATTTTCGTTTTCCTCCATATTACACTTCTCATCAGGTATGATAAGTATTTCAATTTTGGATGGCTTTTTTAACTTCACAAAGTTCTTCGCAATATGCGCATATTGCATATTATATTATTTTTCCTTACTTTATAATCTTATTCTTATATTGAGCTTAAACTGGTCAAACTGTCAATGAAATAGCGATAAATAACTAATGACGTTTTATATCAAAGCCCTCTGTCAAGTTATACTGTGCTGAAACTGTGCTATGCTATGTGAATAAAACATGAAAATACATAAAGAGAACAGCATTCCACCTATTTTAGTGAATGAAACTTATTCCCTAACACACAAAATAAATGGAGTTGTCCTAAACAATTTTCAGTAATTTTTGGAAACTAAAATGGGTGGAAAAGATATTATTTATCTATTATGCGTATATAGGTATTCCAATTTCAAATAACTTTTATAATATTAACTTTTGACACAACAACACTACTTACTAATTCCGTTGAGTTTCTGTCACTTTGTCAACAAGACCCATTCATGGCCTACTAATCTAATGTCTTAGAATATTTTAATGTCAGTTGAAATTAGAGTTTATTTCATTTATTTTCGTGTGAAATTTTCTTACCGAATCCCCCGTGTGCTTGAATTAATTGCAGGTAATTTTTCTCGTACATGAATTTTTTAAGTAAATTCATGTACTCGTAAAATTTCCGACAATAATTCAAGCACTTGGGAGATTACAAATGATAATTTTCAGGTTATATAAGGAAAATTAAATAAGTGGAAATTTTATAGCTTTATAGCAAACAATTAGAAACACATTAAAATATTAAGAGAAACTAGAATATGACTAATCAATAATAACTTGTGTAAAGCAAATTGGAGAAAAACTACAATAAACGCCGGAAGGTGATACTCTACTATTACCCTTGTGGGGTCATTTTGGTGCGCTATAAAAAGGTCTTTCAAAGGTTTAATTATTAGTTCGTATTCTCTGTACAATTTTGAAGAGGGAGCTTGTATGCATTGTATAGTTCACTGTATTTTAACGACTCTGTCGCAAATATGTCCTTTATCCATAAGAAATATATAAGAACCTTGATAGTCTCTAAGGCACGTTTTAACATTACCCGTTTCAAATTTAATAATCATTTTTTAAGAGAGTAAGAGAAAAAAATTCTGATATTACCTCTCTTCCAACTCTGATTCCCCATATTTCCTTCTGAACTAAACACAAAAATTTATATTCACTAACGATTACTTCACGGGTAAATCCTCACTTCTTGCTTTGCAATTATAATTAGTTACAAATTATAAACACACGATTGTTTACAACTGAACATCATCTTGGCGACTAATGATTCAAAATTAGTTAAATTTTGAATTCTTGATAACAAGAATAAATACTTGCTCATGGAGGGGATAACTTGTTTTAACAATTATGACAATTTTTTGGATACGCAATACTGGAAGTCAAGAAAAAACTGCTGAAAATGTATTTGATATAAGCTTCTGACTTCGAAATGAGAAGATATACTTATATGATTAAAAAATAATTTCTACGTGTAGTTCCTTTCATATAGACTTTAAATGTAAGTTTTAACGCTTTTCAGACGGAAATCATGTTTATAAGTTTAAAATGTTAATAGTAATTATGACGCACAAGTTTATTTGCATTTTTATGTATTTTTAACGTTCAAAGAGGAGTTATATAAATGTTTTGATGATTATAGTGTTATAGTCACGTGTATTTCTTGTTATATTACTATAGATTTACTAAATGATGGGTTAAAAAATTTATGTAGTTTGTCCAATATACTAGTTTTACTGCGTACCATTTTTAACAGACAATGACTACAATTATAGATTTAATATTTGTATAAAATTCTAATGAGTGAAGCACTAGTGTTGCTCGTTAAGTTTTTCATGTAACAAGCACTTACTGAAAAATAATCCCAAGGTAAACTGGTTATTTTTTATACAATAGAAGTATCTATTTAATTTTTCATATTTCTGTGAGTTTATAATTAATTGTTATTAAAAAATAAGCCTGTCATAGTGCTTCTTGAACTTTAGTTCTCCAAGCACCGAAACTTTTGAACACAACACTATATCTGTCAAGTTTTTGCGATTTCTGCTTTCACCGGAAGTAACCCTAACTTTGATAATTAAAAGGGACACCCCTGTGTAATCTTTGTATTTTAGGACTATAGAGATCATTAGACATATGTTTCAACTGAATTCATGACAGTTTAGACCATTTTTAAATTATTACAGACAATTTTATTCTTTATGTACTACGACCCACCTGAAATTGATCTCATATTCATAAATAATGAAAGAAAAAATCATGTATTGAATTTTTTGGTTGTTGATTTGTATTACAAAAAGTTCCAGAGTTAATAAAACTAATTTTTTCGAAGTAATTCAAAATTTTCCTTTGAAAAATATTACTTTCCTACTACAGTTAAATGCAATTTTTTAGTAGGAATCTAACGATATACCACAGCACAATATTCATCAACATTTTCCTTTGCAATAACTGCCAGAATCAAAATATGCCTTAGCAGACTGTTTGATATGACAATGATGTTCGGCATCTGTGGTTTTTTGCCACATTGTCCATAAATTATGATTAAATTATCAGTTTGTTCACTTCTTGAAATCATAAGCGTTGTCTGAAAAATATTTATTTTAATTTGAATAGATTAACAAAAAAACTTTCGTTAATAACAATTGTCAAACTCACGAGTTGTACTACTTATTATTCATTTGATTTAATTTAGAGTGGGCCAGCCATAAAAACGAGAAGCAGTGTCAGCATTTATATTTATGGTCATTCAGAAATTGAAATTTCTCCTTAAGGTAAAATGTGAGTAGCTTTTGACAGTCAAAAACTTGGACAAATCTAAAAAAATACAGATTTACTCAGGCTACGAAAAGAAAGGGTGTTGTAGACTGCAGTTTACAACCTACAAAAGTGATGGGTCAATCATCCCCCCCCCGCCCAACTTTTTTTTCTTGTTCAATTTACTAGCACACAATGTTTAGACCTAGCACACCCTAGCACAACTATTTTTAAAGCTAACATACCCGCGCGCAAACAATAAATAGGGGTTGTTTTCGGGGGGGGGTGCAAGTTGACGCTATCCCCCCCCCAATTATTTTTTTGTCTTGAATTTGCTAGCGCGCAATACGTACACCTAGCACAGGCTAGCACAACCAGTTTCAAAGCTAACCCACATACAGGGGCGGTAATATACAGGGTGTAAATTTTTCCTCAGCCTCCACCCCCAGTTTTTTTGTCTTGAATTTGCTAACATGCAATACCTATACCTAGTACACCCTAGCACAACCACATTCCAAGATAACGCTCCTACAGGGTCGATAATATACAGGATAGAAATTTTGTCCCGTCCACAGATACATTACATTTTCTATTACTTCTCAAATTACCTTACCAAAAATGATCACATATATAACAGAAGGTTGAAATAGAGAGGTTAATATAAAAGATTGATACTTTTTTGTTAGCCCCCATGTACTTTTTTTCTCAAATTTGATAGCACACAATGCTAACACCTAGACCACTAAACAACTAAATAATTAAATAAATAAATCAATCTTTATTTAATGAATAATTTTTACAATCGCTTTTATAATATAATAACACACCACAATAATAATAATGACATACCTAAAATATAATATATAGTGGTTTTCAAAAAATTCTCATCATAGGAAAATTTTTATTATTGTCTCCATGGAAAATTGAATTATGCTAATTACTTACGCGAAAAAATCATTAAGAGTTGCCTTATATCTCGTGTTCTTTCGTAATTCAGTTTATGAGACGGCCGCCATTTTACAATATGGCGGCCATAGCATAATATGCACGAATGTTATTAATGATATACCATTGCTGGACACTAGTAAGTACTGCGAATGCAATATTTCGAATTATTTCCAGGGAAGGATTTTTTTCCTTCTACCCCACCTAAAAGTTTGTCGCCGTCTGATAACATCGGAAATCGGAACCTACATTTCTTTCTAAGAAAGTGCTGACTCTCGTCTCTTCACAAAACCCTATTTTGTTTCCTAATTCTGCTGGCCTATATATTGTCCACTTAATTTACTTTGTCAATTTTTAGCACAATTATATTAGGAAAAGAAAATCCTTCCCTGGAAATAATTCGAAACATTGTATATGCAGTACCTACTAGTGTCCAGCGATAGCATATCATTAATATCATTCATTCATATTATGCTACGTACACCATCTTAGAAAATGGAGGCCGTCTCTTAAACTAAAGTACAAAAAAATACGAAATACAAGGCGACTTTTAATTGTTGTTTCGCATAAATGTAAAATTTGACAGGTGACGACTGCCACATTGGCATAATGAAATTTTCCATGGAAACAATAATAAAAAAATTTCCAACATGAGAACTTTTTGAAAATCACTATAATATATTATATTTTAAGTAGGTATGTCATTATTATTACTGTGGTAGGTTATTATATTACTAGAACGATTGTAAAAATTACTAATGAAATATAGTTTAATTTATTTATTCAATTATTTAGTTCTTTAGTTGTCTAGGTGTTAACATTGTGTGCTATCAAATTTGAGCAAAAAGTACATAGGGCAAAGACAAAAGTTTCAGCTCTCTATATCAACCTCACTATTTTAACCCTCTGTTATATATGTGATCATTTTTGGTACGGTAATCTGAGTAATAATAGAAAATATAATATACCTGTGGGCGGGACAAAATTTCTACCCTGTATATTATTGACCCCGCAGAAGCGTTAGCTTGGAAAGTGGTTGTGCTAGGGTGTACTAGGTATAAACATTGCGTGTTAGCTAATTCAAGAAAAAGAAATAACTGGGGAGGCTGAGGAGAAAATGTTTTACCGTAATAAATGTATGTATTATTATGTACTACCGCCCCTGTAGGTGTGCTAGCTTTGAAAGTGGTTGTGCTAGCCTGTGCTAGGTTTAAGCATTGTGTGTTAGCAAATTCAAGAAAAAAACTGGGGGGCTGAGTAAAAAATTTACACCCTGTATATTACCGCCCTTGTAAGTGTGCTAGCTTTGAAAGTGGTTGTGCTAGCCTGTGCTAGGTGTAAGCATTGTGTGCTAACAAATTCAAGGCAAAAAATAACTAGGGGGGGCTAGCGTCAACTTACCCCCCTCCCCCTGAAAAAAAACCCTATTTATTATTTGCGCGGTGTGCTAGCTTTAGAAATTGTTGTGCTAGGATATGTCTAAACATTGTGTGCTAGCAAATTGAAGAAGAGAAAATAACTGGGGGGGGGGGGCGAGAAGTTGACTGATCCAAAAGTGATACGTTTAGCAATAGACAGTGTATAGTGTGCGAAGAATCTCATTATGCAGAGGAATGTGAGCAAAATCAGGGAAAGCTATTATCATGCTAGAAGTAGTATAGCAATGTTACATAAAATTAATGGCTGACGTGAAATCAGCATTAAACACTTTGAATACAATATGTGGTGAAAAACTTGTACTTGCAATCATCTTCTCTACTAATATTATTCTGTTTTCATACGAATCGAACTTGCATTTACGAGATATGAAATCCATATACATGAATGACATCATCGACTATTCGATTCAAGAATTGGCATTGCATACCTTTAGTATTTGCTCTGGCACCTGTTAAGTTGGCGAACACTTACGTTAACCTGCCCAACGTTTTAAGGACAAAGTAAGTTGAAAATGAACTGACATTACCATCGAAACTGTTACGATGAATTTTGAGTATGGAATCCATAAAGACATTTCAACAGTATTCTCGAAAATCAGATTATGGGATATATGTTTCACGTGCAATAAACATAGTGGCCAAAAATGCAAAAGTATCGCCTTTCATGGCTTTATAAATAAAACAGTTAAGGTAGCCTCTTGGATTGACTTACTTGCATCTAAGTAACATTTTTCATTGATTTTTGGTGAATTTTGTCGTGGATATGCGGAAACAAGAAGACCTATGAACTGTTCGCAATTGTTTGGTGATACACTTATTATCAGCTACGCCACTGTTACAAATACACTGTTGAAATTTCAGGGATAACATGATTTTTAAAACAATTTTTCACTGTGAGGTCGATTATCTCAGAAATTACCAATTTCAAAGTCACACTCCTACATATTGCCTTTTTGAGAATTGTACCTTCCAACCAATGCTGCTAAATAAATGTGGGGTTGTCGTTTAAACATATTACCCGACCCCATAATTCGATCAAATAGTTTGCAATATATTAACACGGTATTTTAAAATGTGGGCAAGAAATGAATACATTTTATTTTATTTGAGAGACATGACCTTACATTAATCATTGTATAATTTTTTTTTACTTTCCCACGGTTTGTCGATAAAAAATTAATTTAAATTCAGTAAATTATTATTCTGTTTTAAATCAGGATGATTTCCAAAGCTATCACTAATAAAGTCAAAGAATGTCAAGAGTTTGATCGGCACATTTTTAAAATCGTGCAAAAGAGCAACAAATTTTCGTTGACAAATGTCAATTTACAATTAACGAAGGTAATTTAACTGTATGTGATTTGTCATTAGTGTGTGTTAAAAATAGAGTTGAGCTATGCTAAAATTTTGCGCATATGTACCAAAATATTTCTGGAAATTTGGATCTTGTGAATACTATTCTTTCAAGCAAATTATATCTACTTTTTAGCCGACAGCGATTGTTTCAAGAAAATCGTACAAACAGAATTCTTGGGGTGGGAGATTTAATGAATATTTTTAAGGAATGTGTGTATATTCAGCAAACGATCTTTGCGCTAAAGCATACTTGATTATAATTTTGATTCTGACAGTAATTGCAAAGGATAACGTGGCTGAATATCATGTTGTGATATGTTGTTAGATTCGTACTGAAAAATCAGCAATTAAAACTATGAGTAATTTTAACGAAATTGATTTCATGAACTTTGGAGTTTGCTGCAGTACTAAAAAACAACAAAAATGCATTGCATATTTATATATGGATATTAGAACAATTCCAAGTGGGTACACTAGATTAAAGATTGAAATTGTCTGTAAAATTTCAAAACAGCGTAAGCAGGTACGAAATTAGTAGTCATGTGCAGAATTATTTCTAAATTCCAAAAATATACGGGGTGGGTGCCTCATTTCAAAAATTACTATTTGGGGTCACTTTCTGTGAAACCGGAAGTTGTGGATACTTGATGGACAAAAAATGTCGTTTTGGTATCATATGAGATTTGCTAAGTTTCATCTCGATTCATTAAAAAGTAAAAAAAATGGCGGCCGGAAAGTCATCCTGAAGGCACTCGGGTCATTTTAAGTTTTAGTTTCTTACAGAAAATTTAATTTGAGAACTTCTTTTGTTTTAAAAAAGTCGTTATTATAAAAACTTTGCTATGTTAACAATTATTATTTTTTAGAACAGTTCACTACTCTATAAAAACATTCAGATGTCGCCCCTAAGTACTGAGTGGAATATCACGGTGGAAGGACACGGGTTAAAATGAACCACACTACAAAATTATACCGAAATAAAAATAGTCAAATCCCGACATTATTCGTTATTTGGTTTATTTATACTAATTATCCAATTACCACATTAAAAACTATGTCAACAAAATAATTATACTTGATGATTGTTTCTAGTATTAATCATTGGAAAATGTTCAAAATATGACACTAAGGTCAGACAAAGTAGTGCTTTATGCAACCTTCGTCTAATGAAATTGAAAATCCTTTATTTATGTCATTTGCCTATATATTAGTTTGCTATTCTAATTCTAAAATGGACAGTAAAAATAGAGGAATAGATATAACTTGGCAAATAGCCCCAGATAGCCTCATATTAGGTACATTAAAATTAAACTATAATGAGTTAGTTCCATAGAATACGAAAGTATTAAGTATACATCCAATTAAGTATTGCATTCATTCATTTAAATTTCATTAACCTATTAGCTATAGTTCAAGTTCAAGAGTACTCACCTTTCTTCATATTTAACAAACCCACTACTAATTCACGAAAGGAGTAAAGCACATGAACATGAATTCAAACTATTTGTATTAGCTATATCTGATAACCCCTCTAGCTAGTGACGAATCGCTAAACCAACGGCAGCTCTGCTGATTTCCTGTACTGAAGTACTGTAAACTGAAGCGAAATATACAAATACGTCAGGTACACCGACGATATAAGACTGGTTTCCAATTTAATGATTTTATACTTATCACCAAACATATTACGCTAGGTTAAAAGGTTACAGGCTTATTCACTGTTAATCACTCTGTTGTTTCGATAATGGGACATTAGAGTTAGTTAGACAGTTGTCCAAAATATTTTCAGTAAGTAAGAATAATAATCACTAACTAATTTAAATTAACAATATCGATACGGGGTGTACCAATTAAAACAGTCCACTCTAGAAAAGTTTGTATAGATGTCTAACCTTGAATCTATTCTCCGTGTTACATCTCGTTAGTATACAAAGGGCTGACCGGCCTAAGTACTGCGGATATCCAGCTCTTCTTTTGTTTCTAGTAATAATAATGGCGTCACATATCAAAAAACCGCTGCCTAAGGAATCACTACTTCCACATCCAGATTTTTCATCAAAGTCATTTAAAGAAAACATCTTGACTAGATTTGCACTCTAGTATGTGAAAATTATTGGTCATAAAATTTTAATAATATTTGGAGCAGATGGTTTTTACCAAATACGTTAAAAATGAAGTTTTTAGTTTACCCTACTTATTTTCCCATATTCACAACCTATCACGACCCACCCCTTCAATGGAATCATCTCAATCAGATGTCATTACAATACATCCGTGTACTAACTTTCAAGTAAATATCTCAATTTTATGTTATCAAACCCATTAATAATGGAGCGGAGATGGTGATGTTTGAAAAATATTAGAAATAAATCTGGGGCCATAGTTTCTAGTATATACACCAAATCCCATATTTATGTACTCTTACCAGCATGATTTACTTATTTTCCCCTATTTACTCGTATTTGACCCTCAACCCTTCAACGGAATCATCTTAAAATATAATCTAGTTCCAGATGTCGTTATAATACATACGTGTCCCAAATTTCAAGTGAATATTTTTATAATGGATTAAGGGTGGTGGGGGTTGAAAAATATTACTAAAAAATATGAGGCCTTGGCTTCTTGAACATACGCCGAATTTCAAGTTTCTGTACCTTTACCAGCTTTCTTTACTTATTTTTCCCTATTTACCACCAATTACCCCCATTCGTTCAACGCAATCATGTCAAAATACAATACAGTTTAAGATATCGTTATACGTGTAACAAATTTCAAGTGAAAATCTAAATTTAATTTTATCAATTTTTTTAATAAGGGGGTGGGGGTGAGGGGGGGATGGAAAATATTATGGAACAATCTGAGGCCATCGCCTTGAGTATATACACCAGATCACAAATTTCTATACACTTTCCAGCTTGCTTTACTTAGTTTCCCTATCTACCACTACTTAACCCCCTACCCTTGAACGGAATCATCTCAAAATATAATCTAGTTCCAGATGTCGTTATAATACATATGCGTACCAAATTTCAAGTGAATATTTCAATTTTATTTTATCAACTTCTTTAGTAATGGAGGAGGGGTGGTGGAGGTTGAAAAATAATATAAATAATCCCAGACCTTGGCTTCTAGTACATACACGGAATTTCAAGTTTCTGTACTCTCACCAGCTTGCTTTATTTATTTTCCATTATTTACCCCTATTTAACCCCCAACCTTTCAACGGAATCATCTCAAAATATAATGTGTTTCCAGATGTCGCTATAATATATATGTGTACCAAATTTCAAATGAATATATCAATTTACTTTTATCAACCTCTTTAATAATGGAGTAGGGGTGGTGGGGGGGTTGAGAAATATTATAAAAATTTTGAGTCTTTAGCTTCTAGTACATACACTGAATTTCAAGTTTCTCTACTCATACCAGCTTGCTTTACTTATATATTATATTCCCCTATTTTACCCCCAACCCTTCGACGGAAGCTTTTCAAAATAATATGTAGTCCCAGATGTCGTTATGATGCATATGTGTACCAAATTTCAAGTGAAAATTTCAATTTTATTTTATCAACCCCTTTAATGGGTGGTGGGGGTTGAAAAATAATATAAATAATCAGAGCTTGGCTTCTAGTGCATACACCGAATTTCAAGTTTTTGTACTCTTATCAGCTTGCTTTACTTATTTACCTCTATTTACCCCTATTTAACCCCCAACCCTTCAACGGAATCATCTTAAAATATAATCTAGTTCTAGATGTCGTTAAAATACATATGTGTACAAAATTTCAAATGAATGTCTCAATATTATTTTATCAACCCCTTTAATAATGGAGTAGTGGTGGTGAGGGGGGGGGATATATTTTAAAAAAATTGGGTCTTTAACTTCTAGTCCATATACTGAATTTAAAAGTTTCTGTACTTATACCAGCTTGCTTTACTCATTTTCTACTATTTCACCGTATTTAACCCCCAACCCTTCAACGGTAGCTTCTCAAAATATAATCTAGTTCCAGATGTAGTTATAATACATACGTGTACCAAATTTCAAGTCAATATTTCAATTTTATTTTATCAACCCCTTTAATAATGGAGTAGGGGTGGTGGGGTTGAAAAATAATATAACTAATCTGAGACCTTGGCTTCTAGCACATACACCGAATTTCAAGTTTCTGTACTCTTACCAGCTTGCTTTATTTATTTTCCCCTATTTACCCCTATTTAACCCCCAACCCTTCAACGGAATCATTTCAAAATATAATCTAGTTCCAGATATCATTATAATACATACGTGTACCAAATTTTAAATGAATATCTCAATTTTATTTTAACAACCCCTTTAATAACGAAGAAGGGGTGGTGGGGGGTTGAAAAATATTATAAAAAAATCTGAGGCCTTGGTTTTTAGTACATACATCAAATTTCAAGTTTCTGTACTCTTACCAGCTTGCTTTACTTATTATCCCCTATTCACCCCTATTTAACCCCCAACCCTTCAACGGAATTATTTCAAAATATAATCTAGTTCCAGACGTCGTTATAATACATACGTGTACCAAATTTCAAATGAATATCTCAAGTTTATTTCAGCAACCCCTTTAATAATGAAGAAGGGGTGGTGGGGGTTGAAAAATATTATAAAGGCCTTGGCTGGTAGTACATATATCAAATTTCAAGTTTCTGTACTCTTACCAGCTTGGTTTACATATTTCCCCAGAATTACCCATATTTACCCCACAACCCTTCACCGGATATCTTCAAAAAACAATCCAGTTCCAGATCTCATTATAATATATACGTGTACAAAATTTCAAGTTAATATCTTAAACCGTTCCGGAGAAAGCGTGCGGACAAAAAAAGTTACAGACCGACAGACAGAAATTTTTTTTCGCTCAAATTTAAAATCTCCACGTTTCATGACATTCTAAACCGATTTCAAGAAAAAAAATGTTTGAAAATTTTTTTACGATTGCTATACTTTCAATCCACTACGTGGATGTGGAAGTAAAATAGTAAGAAACAAGTTAAAGCGTGCAAATTTTAATAGATAATCTCTTATTAATGTATTTTTATTTGAATCTTTCAGGTTCTATTTAAATGCTGAACAGTTTATCGATAGAAATAGAAAAGCTTAAATATTGAATTTGAATAATCTAATTTAAAAAACAAAACTTACAGGACAACATTCAGGCAACCTATTTTAACCAAGTAATTGTGAAGTGTAATGAAAAGACGGAAAATATTTAAGTGCGGCAGATTATTAAATTCATATTACAAAATGATATCCAAAAATGATTCCAGGTCCTTATTTAAAATTTTGAAGTTGATGATGGTTCTAAGGCAATGTAACGTCGCCAAATAAAATGGATATTATAGAACGTGGAATGAATAGTAATTCATTCCACGTTCTATTTTTTTCTTACTATGTAAATAATAGCCCCTATTATCTTAAGAGTTTATACATTCCCTATATAACAAAAAATGTATTTAAAAACATCACTCCCTAAGGAATCACTACTTCCACATCCAGATTTTTCATCCAAGTCTCTTTAAAGTAAAACATCTTGACTATATTTGCACTCTAGCATGTGTAAATTATTGCTTATAGAATTTTAATACACCAGTTGGTTTCTAGCTTACACGCCAAAATGAAGTTTCTTCTTGCCCTATTGATTTTTCCCATTTACACCCCCCACCCCTTCAAATGAATCATCTCAGTCAGATATCATTACAATACATTGGTGTACCAAATTTCAAGAGAATATCTCAATTTTATTTTATCAACCCTTTTAATAATGGAGTGGAGGTGGTGGGGATGTTTAAAAATATAATATATTGCCTTGGCTTCTAGTATGTATCCAGATTCTCAAGTTTCTGTACTCTTACAGGCTTGCTTTACTCATTTCACCCTATTTACCTGTACTTATCCCCGACCCCTTCAACAGAACCATCCCAAATATAATTTAGTTCCAGATGTCGTTACAATACATACGTGTACCAAAGTTCAAGTAAATATCTCAATTTAATGTTATCAACCCATTTAATAATGGAGTGGAGATGATGAGGGAGGAAGTGAAAAAATATGATAAAAAAATTTGAGATCTTGGCTTCTAGAAAATACACCAAATCCCAAATTTCTGTACTCTTACCGGCTTGCTTTACCGATTTTCCTTTATTTACCCCTATTTAACCCTCGACCCTTCACCGGAATTAGCGCAAAATATAATCTATTTCTAGATCTCGGCATGATACATAATAAGCCAGTAGAATTAGCTCCTGGGAAAGGTAATCTTGGATGAAATTCCTTACAGGTTACCACATGGTTTAGTCGATGTTTTTATTGCAAAGGTGCATACCTGTGAATTTCCTCCCATTTTAAAGTGGGGGAACATTTTTTAATTAACGTTTCTTTGCGAAAAAAATCACGAAAAATCGGTTCTTTTGAGCGCAGTTCTAAGCCGATTTACAATAGTCATAATTTATGTTATAAGTTTCGTAGGTGATATACAGGCAGTTAATTTGTCGCCTGAATCATTTAAATCGGTTAATATATTTTTTAAATAATAACAAAAATTGTCGAAAATATCGAAAATTTCATTAATTTTCAATTCCGTGGAAAATTTTTCTAAATCCTCAAAACTGGTGGAAACATGTCTCATGTAACCCTGAAGCTACCATAAAATTTTCATGAAGAAATATTTATGGCTTTTCGAGAAAATGCATTTGTTTATAAAAAAAGGTCTCAAATGTTTATATTCAATCTGACCCAGTTCCCGTCATCAAAAATGACTCATCCGGAGCTCATTTTTTGCGTTGTGCCGTTTAGTTTACGAATACATTGCTGACATAACGATTTTTTAATATTTTCATAAACAAAATGGCGTGTGAAAAGGTACTACTTTTTCGGACATCGTTTTTTGTGAATATGTTAATAACAAATTAATGTATCGACTTTCGCATTCTGGTAGCTGGTATTTTTACACGAAATTAAAGAAAAATTGATTGTTGTAAGATGTTTAGAAGCACAAATAATTTCTTTAGTTGTTAATTACGCCATTTGTTTATTTATTAACATAAACATTTGAAATTTACACAGTAACTAGTTAAAGACTTGAATTTTGCAATTCAGTGACCTACCACGTATAATGTTATGTCTTAAGGAACGTAATGTTAATTTTTGTACACCACAGTCTGAATGAGTCTTCGTGTCACGCCCTCAGCTGTCCACGTTAACGTTTTCGGTCAAGTGACTTCAAATTCCGACGGCAAAAAAATCAATGTATCTTCGTCATTTATGATGCGATTTGGCCAAATGTGTGCTCCTTCTTCTCCTTCCTTTCTTTCTCCTTACCCTCTCATCAATCCTGTTTTCATGAACGCAGTGCCATATTTAAAAATGAAACACATGAAAACACGGAAGTTAGAAATTAAATTATTAATTTTTCAAAAAAAACTAAAATTATTGTTATATTGCTATAATATTAAAAAAGTGAATCGGCAATTTACAAATTATATTATATGCTTACGTATAGTTTACTTTTATCGCACCTTCTGTAGCTGCATCATGAAAGAACATTCTTCACTAGCTTCAGCATTAATTTGCACTACAAAAATTTTTTTTGAGATTTTTTCAAACTGGAGTGCTCATTCGGCACTCCGCTCCTCGAATAATAGGCAACAAAAAAATAATATTTTTTTTCAATTGTTTAGAACAAATTTATTAATAACTTTTCAACAATGTTAATACGGTAGTGTATATTTCATCGTGCTACCCCAAATTAAAAAAAAATCGTCTAAATCGCATCATAAATGATGAAGATACATCGATTATTGTTTGCCGTTTGTCGCTTGACCGAAAACGTTAATGTGGACAGCTGAGGCGGGACACGAAGACTCATTCAGACTGTCGTGTACAAATATTAACATTACGTCTTTTAAAGCATAGCATTATACGTGACAGTTCACTGAATTACAAAATTCAAGTCTTCAACTAGTTACTGTGTGAATTTCAAATGTTTATGTTAAAAAATAAACAAATGGCTTAATTAACGACCAAAAAAATTTTCTCTGCTTCTAAACATGTTACAACAATTAATTTTTTTTTTTGAAATTCGTGTAAAAATATCAGCTACCTTACATTTGTTAAGATATTCGCAAAAAACGCTGTCCGAAAAAGTCGTACTTTATCAAACGCCATTTTGTTTATGAAAATATCGTTATTCCAACAATGCATTCGTAAGCTAAACGTCACAACGAAAAATATGAGCTGCGGATGAGTCATTTCTGATGACGGGAACTGGTTCAGATTGGATTAAACATTTGAGAGCTTTTTTTATAAACAAATGCACTTTCTCGAAAAGCTATAAATATTTTTAATGAAAATTTTCAGGGTAAATGAAACATGTTTCCAACAAGTTTTGAGGATTTAGGAAAATTTCTCACGGAATTAAAAATTATTGAAATTTTTTCGACAGTTTATTTCGATTATTTAAAAAAATTATTAAGTGATTGAAATTATTTGGGCGGCATATTAACTATCATTATATCACCTATGGAATGTATAACATCAAATATGGATATTGTCAATCGGCTTAGAGCTACGCTTAAAAACCCGATTTTTCGTGATCTTTTAGCAAAAAAACGTTCATTAAAAAATGTTCCCCCACTTTAAAATTGAAGGAAATTCACAGGTATGTTCCTTATCAATAGACACATCGACTAATCCATGTGGTTAACTGTAAGTAATTTCATCCAGCGGTTTTTCTAATTCTACTTGACTGTGTGTGTACCACTACGACTACGTGGATGTGGAATAATCTCTCATCATTCAGATATAATTGGACGTTTCATAAATTCACTGTGACAGTTTTCTTAAAAACATAGGTGTCTATCCGTCTAGGTCTATTCCCCAATGCGTATAACGCTACATCGCATGTTCATCTTACGTTTCATGCGAAATTTAAGTTTTTTTACCTAATCATGTAATCGCAAAATGACATCGCAAAGACATTGATCGTATGCAACAATTTAATCAATATACGTTGATATCATATAAAGCACACAAAGTTCGTTCTGATACTACTCAACTTTTTAGATAGATCAGGTGTAAATTTAATGTATATATTGAAAACATAAACTAGTAAATAAAAGAGACTATACTAATATGTGTACAATGAAGTAAAGATAATATAACAATAGTTGTCAAATGTACTTACCAGGATCCATACTCTAAAGTGGTTGGACACGAACAACGTTGCCAATAAATAATTCGGTTGAGAAACAAATCATACAAGTTGTTTGTTAAGACTATTTACAGGTACATAACAAAATTTTACAAAGACTATTGCACTAACGAATTTTACCGAAATATGCGATAAAGTCCGAAGTGTCATGAAATATTAGGAATAATTTTTAAATTTTCCACTGCATCAACTTTCAATTTGTCCGTCAGTGCAATGTCCTAATTACCGGTTTTTCTATACATTCCCCTAATGATACTATTTAATTGATGACCATAAGTCGCAACATTAATTTTGTGTTACCTGTGAAAGGTTTTAACAACAAACCTAGTGTTCTTTATTTTTTATGTCCAATCACGATCATATAAATTTAAAAGTGATTTTCATCCATTTTTTGTATTTTGCTTCATGTCCACGTAAGTTAGCCTTTTCCGTGGCGTACGGCTGTGATTCGTTACGTGCAGTAATGGGTGGCCGGCAATTTTCTTGCTGCCGGGTAATGGAGGCTAGGTTTGAAGTGGTCAGAGCCAGGAGTTGCGCTAATTGTTCATAGCTGGGTAGTCCCAAGCTCGGTTGGGGTTGGTCCGTTATGGCGGCAGAGGGGACTGGGATCGGTCCAGTCGTTTGGTTTTGGAGCACTATTTGTCTTTGGGGCGTAGCACTAGGTCTTGCCGTCTGGTACGGCGGGGTGACGTGGTAGGCGCCGGCCGACGAGGTAGGCGTGACGAAGTACTGTGCGTTGGGCGGCGTGCTTGGACTTGGGCTGGTTGCTGTTGGTGGTACCATGCAGTGAGGGGTGGCCAGCTGGCGGCGAGGTGTCAGCGAGGCGTCGCTGAAGAGTTGGGGCCAGTCGGGTGTGGCAGCAATGGTGTACTGACCGCTGGGCGGCCCTGAGCCAGAGTGGGAGGCTTCCCCATGTGTGGAAGCGAATCCAGCGAAGCGGCGATCTCCCAGCGTCGAGGAATCGTCGTTGGCCCGGGATGCTGTTGGGTCCACCATGCAGCGAGGGGGCATCACCATATCATCATCACCACCCAATCTCTGTTCCGTTGCCGAGTTTCCATGCCACGATGCTGCGTTGCGCTCCATGCAGTAGGGGGGCATCGCCTGAGAATCGCTGCTACTCCATTCCATATTTGTTGCCTGGGCTTCATGCCAGGTGGCTGCGCTGCGTGCCATGCAGCGAGGGGGCATCGTCGTGATGACGTCATGCGTGACCCCAGTGTCGTGTCCTATGTTGGTGGCGAGTCCTGCCTCGCTATGCCTGGGTGCTGAGCCCGGCGACGCACAGTATTGGGGCGCCGTCGTCGCGACGCCATGCGTAGCACTTGTGCCTGTGGAGAAATCAGAGGACATGCTTACCTCGCCGAGCCGGGTTGCTGTGTTGCTTGTCGTGCAGTGTGTGGGGGCCACCGTCGTGGAGACGTCGGGCGTGACCCCCGTACCCCTTGTCAGGGCGTCGTGTTGGCGGAGCACTTCGTGGTCAGATGCTGTGAGGGAGGTCGTGCAGTGAGGGGGGGCCGACGTGGAGACGTCGCTCGCGACCCCGGTGCCTACTGCCTTGCCACTCCGGGTATGCATTGCCACTTGACACTCAACACAATAAAACTCAAGTAAAACACACTGTCTGGTTACAACACAAGAGGAAGGGATAACCTCATCAGCGTCGGCGTTGGCGTCGGTGCTCAAATGACTTCAGTTTCGGCAGAAGACTATTAGTTGCTGAAGGCTGGAACATTACTACTTGAAGGATGGATCACTACTTGCTCGCTGAGAAAAAGTGTCCTCTTATATAGACTTTCTTGTGCTCAAATGACTTCTGCTTCGGCAGAAGACTGTTTTCTTGCGCTCAAACGACTTCTGTTTCGGCAGAAGACTAAAACATGAGTCATAATTTGTTCTCGATGCCGACGCCGATGACACCACCCCCCTTTTTTGTGACTTTATTGAACATTAATAAAGGCATACAGGTTATGTTTTAGTTCAATAATTTCAATTATATAATGTAAGAGTGAGTAGATACAATATTTTCAAACTATAAACTAACAGTAAGTGTTAAGATATTTCAACAACTAAGATATTTTAACATATATAGACTAAGATTAAGTGTGGTAAGATTTAAATAAGTAACTAATAATAGGTCCACTAAGATATTTTAGGTAAAACAGGATATTTAAAATTAAAGTATTTTATGTGACAAATCATAAATGTATTCTAGTTTGAACAAAGTTTTTCGCCCTGTGGCGATAATTATTTACATTGGTATGTTATCGCAAGTTTCGCTCTTCTGGACGTCGTCTCCGCGACGCCCGGGGCTGCCTGATCCTGTTGCGAATTGGGGGCTGCTAAGTCCTGCTGTGCTGCGCGCTACGGCAGCGGGATTCTGGAGCGAACCTGTGAGGCTGCAACATCCTGCTGTGTTGCTTGCTAAGGCAACGGGAGACTGGAGCGATTTATTGAGGCTGCAACGTCCTGCTGTACTGCGGGCTAAGGCAGTGAGAAACTGGAGCGCCTCGTGGGGGCTGCTAGGCCCTGCTGTGCTACGGGCTAAGGTAGCGGGATTCTGGAGCGGTGCGCCGGAGCCGGCTGAGCTCGGGCTGGCGTTCGAGTTGACGAATACTCGTGTCCGGACTGGGACAGGCATCTGGCTGGCGGATGGCTGCTGTCGGTCGTGGCCAGGCGTGGTCACGGCCTTCGCCCAGAACGGCATCGGAAACTGAATTGGCGTCGTGTAGAGCGGCTGCTCTTGTCTTGACGTAGAAGGCCCAGGGTCTGCTGGCGGCGGCGGTGCGGCTGACAGCGCCGGGGACTTCTCATTCTTGTTTGTTTGTTTCCTCTTGGCTGAGGTGGATGGGCCAGGCACGACTGGGGGCAGTCGGCGGGCTGGAAATTTTGGTTTAGCGGCGGCTGTGGTGCTATGTCCACGTAGATAGTCGCCATGTCCACGGAAGTAGGTACCAGGTCCACGGATGTAGACTTGTGCGTTGGCATCTGGCTTTGGGGCAGCGGGCACTACTGATCCTGTGATAGTAGGCGTGACTGGCTTCTGGGCAACGGGCGCTACTGGTCCTGTGACAGTAGGCGTGGTTGGCTGTTGGGCAGCGGGCACTACTGATCCTGTGATAGTAGGCGTGACTGGCTTCTGGACAACGGGCACTACTGGTCCTGTGACAGTAGGCGTGGTTGGCTGTTGGGCAGCGGGCACTACTGATCCTGTGATAGTAGGCGTGACTGGCTTCTGGACAACGGGCGCTACTGGTCCTGTGACAGTAGGCGTGGTTGGCTGTTGGGCAGCGGGTGCTGCTGGTTCTGGGGCAGCGGGCTGGTGTCCTGTGACAGCAGGTGCTGCTGGTTCTGGCGGGGCTGGATGACCTGGACCCTCGGGATCGTCATCCTCGTCGTTGCTGTCATCATCTTCGGTTTCGTCATCTTCGGTATCGTCATCTTCGGGATCGTCAATTTCGGTATCGTCATCATCGATGTCGGTGGTCGGTTGCAGAGGTTGTCTGAGTAGGTCAGTCTGGCCGGACTGAATCCTGGGAGGCGGCTCGGGGCCTGGCAGGCCGAGTGGAGGTGACCTCGGGGGAGATGGCTTTGTGCTGACATCTCGGGTTTGACTTGGCGGGAATACCTTGTCGAGGAATACAGAGGCTATTAGTGGGGCAGTGGTTGGCAATACTGACCTTTTATCCTTCCAGGAAGGTCCAGCGTCCTGCTGGTCCGGGAAGGCGTCCATACAAGCTGCTTCCTTGGGTTCCTGTTCACCTGGTTGAGGCTGAGGAATGAGCGTGGTTGACTGGTCTAAGCTGAGGGAGGTAGCATCTTGCGTCACGGTGTTGACTGGTGACCGCCTGTCCAGGCGGCCCGGGCAAAGGAAAGCAAAGGCGGCGGCTCTGTTGCTTTGTTGCCGTGGTGTCAACGGGCGTGGTAGATACGTGTCCTGCTCCTGCTTGGCTGTAGCTTCGTCAATCTCATTCTTCTTGGTCGGTGGTGGAGACACCAAGGTTGTGGCTTGTTGCTGGGCTTGTAGTTGCAGCACTGCGTCCTCTGTCTTGGTTGGTAAGTCTAGGCTGTTAATTTCCAGCGGTGGGGCCGGGCGCCCTAGTTCTGCCCGACCCATTGGGAGTTTCCCGATGGCGGTGCGTTGCGGGGTTCTTGCCGTGTGGTTGCCTGACTTCGTTGCTGCGGTGGTGCCGTGGATGTCTGTCCCGGGCCCGGGTTATTGGTTGGACCTGCCTGTTGGCTAGGGTTGTTTAAGTTGGTGCCATGTCCACGTAAGTAGTTACCTCCTGTCTGGACATTTTGTTGGCGGAAGTTAGGGTTTCCCTGTTGGTTGGAGTCGTGTCCTCGGAAATTGGGGTTGGCTCGCTGGTTGGAGTCATGTCCGCGGAGATTGGAGTTGCCTTGCTGGGGCTCTGACTGAGTTTGGTTGGTGGGGCAGTCTCGGTGATAGTGAAATCCCGGGCACTTGCGGCACTTTGGTAGACTATTAGTAGTATTACTCGCAGGCGGGATGGTGGCTGGCCTCGGCAGCGGTCGGAGTTGCCTCTGAAATTCCCTGTAGTCACCCTCGGCGTTTTCAGCCACTCGGCTCAAGCTTTCCATCGTGGCCACTGGGACATTTCTAGTTGCGAATCTTAGTTCCGGTCGCAGGAGCTCGCGCACCTCCATAACCATCTCTTCTTCCGGCGTATACCGTTCTACCCTCAGCCAGAGTCCAATTTTGCGTTGTATAAAAACGGCGGCGGGTTCGTCGTCTTTTTGTCTTTCCCCGTGTAACCTGGAGCGTAGCTTCCCCAGGGTGGCAGTGTCGTTGAACTGCCGCAGGAGCTTTTCCTTTAAGAACTCGTATGTGATGTTGTGGGACTTCCACATCTCCAGGGTGCGTCTGGCTTGACCCTCGAGCTGTTCTATAGCTACTCTCACTTTATCCCTGCCGTGGATGTCTTCATGGAGCATCGCCTCCTCGAGCTCATCCAGGAAGTTGACTGGATCCTCCCATTCCAGGCCTGAGTAAGTGGGCAGCGCTCTCGTTCTTCTTGTGGGCATCCTGTGATGACCTTGCACTGCGTGTATTGCGGCTTGAACGCTTCCCTCCATTAGTCTTGTCATGCTCTCTGCTAGGTTTTGTGTTGGGCGCCACTGGGGGTCCATTTCCCCAGGATTTGTGTGTTCGGGTTGTCGTGGATCCTCTTCCCTCCGGAAAGATCTGGCCTCACGTTGTTGGTCGCCATGTCCACGTAAGTTAGCCTTTTCCGTGGCGTACGGCTGTGATTCGTTACGTGCAGTAATGGGTGGCCGGCAATTTTCTTGCTGCCGGGTAATGGAGGCTAGGTTTGAAGTGGTCAGAGCCAGGAGTTGCGCTAATTGTTCATAGCTGGGTAGTCCCAAGCTCGGTTGGGGTTGGTCCGTTATGGCGGCAGAGGGGACTGGGATCGGTCCAGTCGTTTGGTTTTGGAGCACTATTTGTCTTTGGGGCGTAGCACTAGGTCTTGCCGTCTGGTACGGCGGGGTGACGTGGTAGGCGCCGGCCGACGAGGTAGGCGTGACGAAGTACTGTGCGTTGGGCGGCGTGCTTGGACTTGGGCTGGTTGCTGTTGGTGGTACCATGCAGTGAGGGGTGGCCAGCTGGCGGCGAGGTGTCAGCGAGGCGTCGCTGAAGAGTTGGGGCCAGTCGGGTGTGGCAGCAATGGTGTACTGACCGCTGGGCGGCCCTGAGCCAGAGTGGGAGGCTTCCCCATGTGTGGAAGCGAATCCAGCGAAGCGGCGATCTCCCAGCGTCGAGGAATCGTCGTTGGCCCGGGATGCTGTTGGGTCCACCATGCAGCGAGGGGGCATCACCATATCATCATCACCACCCAATCTCTGTTCCGTTGCCGAGTTTCCATGCCACGATGCTGCGTTGCGCTCCATGCAGTAGGGGGGCATCGCCTGAGAATCGCTGCTACTCCATTCCATATTTGTTGCCTGGGCTTCATGCCAGGTGGCTGCGCTGCGTGCCATGCAGCGAGGGGGCATCGTCGTGATGACGTCATGCGTGACCCCAGTGTCGTGTCCTATGTTGGTGGCGAGTCCTGCCTCGCTATGCCTGGGTGCTGAGCCCGGCGACGCACAGTATTGGGGCGCCGTCGTCGCGACGCCATGCGTAGCACTTGTGCCTGTGGAGAAATCAGAGGACATGCTTACCTCGCCGAGCCGGGTTGCTGTGTTGCTTGTCGTGCAGTGTGTGGGGGCCACCGTCGTGGAGACGTCGGGCGTGACCCCCGTACCCCTTGTCAGGGCGTCGTGTTGGCGGAGCACTTCGTGGTCAGATGCTGTGAGGGAGGTCGTGCAGTGAGGGGGGGCCGACGTGGAGACGTCGCTCGCGACCCCGGTGCCTACTGCCTTGCCACTCCGGGTATGCATTGCCACTTGACACTCAACACAATAAAACTCAAGTAAAACACACTGTCTGGTTACAACACAAGAGGAAGGGATAACCTCATCAGCGTCGGCGTTGGCGTCGGTGCTCAAATGACTTCAGTTTCGGCAGAAGACTATTAGTTGCTGAAGGCTGGAACATTACTACTTGAAGGATGGATCACTACTTGCTCGCTGAGAAAAAGTGTCCTCTTATATAGACTTTCTTGTGCTCAAATGACTTCTGCTTCGGCAGAAGACTGTTTTCTTGCGCTCAAACGACTTCTGTTTCGGCAGAAGACTAAAACATGAGTCATAATTTGTTCTCGATGCCGACGCCGATGACATTCAACTCCCATACACTGAGCGGCTGGACATTCGCTTTTAGTACTTAATATCAAATACCTGCAACGAATGGGTATTTTGATTGTGGAGCATTAGCATAGCAATTTGAAATCTATGAGATCCTTGAAAAAACATTGTGGAAGCACTGGAAAAACATATTTTTTTCCGAAAAAGACATCTGTAACATGCAGACGGACATGACGAAGGTATAAGAGTTCTCTATGGAACCTAAAAAATTACAGTTTAAAAAAACATTTTGTTGATTTTTGAGAACTTTTTGTATACCCCCTCCGCCCCTATCACATCGAGATCACGCTTCGCAACGAGACGGTCAGCCAAGGTGGGCCGAGGATGTCCGCAGGGAGGGGTACTATCTCCACTACTGTGTAATCTTCTGCTCGACGGGCTTCTGGCCGAATTGAACGAGGCAGGTTTCTATGCAAAAGCATACGCAGATGATTTGGCTCTCATGATTAAAGGCCAATTTGAAACAACTATTGCAGGGCTCATGCAATGGGCTCTCAACGTAGTTCAGGATTAGTGTAACAGACAGGGGCTCTCTGTCAATTCTGGTAAGACAGAGCTAATGCTGTTCACTAAAAGGAAAAAAACAAGCGACTTCCAGCTGCCTTCTCTTATGAACACTCGTTTGTGTCTTTCCCGCACAGTAAGGTATCTCGGGGTAACCTTGGACTCCAAGGTGTCATGGAAGGACCACGTTAAAGCTCAAACGAGGAAAGCGTGCGCCTCCTTATGGATGTGCAAACGCATCTTCGGTCCAAAATGGGGAATAAGTCAGAAGATTGCTCCTTGAACATACACCACCATGGTAAAACCCCTAATAACATATGCGGCACTAGTGCGGTGGCGCTGCCAGGAGCACTCCACAATTAGGGCTCGCCTATGTCAAGTTCAAAGGTTAGCTTGCCTTGAAATTACAGAAGCTATTAGAACCACTCCAACGATAGCAATGGAGGCCATTCTTGGACTCACTCCCTTGCTTATCGAGGTGGAACTGGAAGCTAAAAAAGCAGCAAATAGGCTCTTCAAAAATGGAACGTGGAATGGGACTGACCGGGGATAGGGCACATAAAGGCCCTGGATCTTCCGGTAAGGGACCGGGTCGTCACCCAAGCGGAGGATGACCGGTGTCTCCCTGTCTACAATTTCACTATTCCGTAGTCAGCGGTGTTTCCCAGTCGAGAGGACTGAGAGCGCGATAAAAACCGTCTTCTGAGTCCCAAAGGTCTCGAGTGGTATACAGATGGATCTAAGACTCAGGAGGGAACTGGTGCTGGCATACACGGCTGCAAACCAAGGACTCGTATATCGGTGCCACATGGAAGGTATCCTAGTGTATTCCAAGCAGAAGTATATGCCATATTGGTGTGTGCAAGCGAGAATTTCAGGAGAGGTATCGCCAACAAACATATTTATATATGTAGCGACAGTCAAGTAGCCTTGAAGGCTTTTGTGTCAAACAAAGTTTTAAACTGTCGGAATATTTTGGCAGAACTGTGCGAACACAACTCTGTCAAACTCATATGGGTGCCCGGTCACAGAGGTGTGGAGGGCAACGAAGAAGCGGACCGATTGGCGGGAGAAGGAGCAATAATTCCGTTCCCTGGCCCTGAGCCAGCCTTCGGTTTGCCAAGAAGTCTGATTCAATCAGAGTTACGAGACTGGGCCACTGGAAGGTTCAGCAATTATTGGACTCAGGCTCCTGGAATGAGGCAGTCGAGGCTCCATATAAAGGGGCCCTCGACTGACTCAACCATTAAGTGGCTGCTTGGGATCAATAGAAAAAAAATGAGACGGGTAGTAAGCTTGTTAACAGGACACTGTCCTCTGAACAAACATGTTCACACAATGGAGGGCTGTTTTTCAACCGGGTAAGCATGGTGTAAAAGCGTCTGGCGCTTATATTTGTGCAGTAGGAAGCGATATTGGAAAGTAGCATGTTCACAAAATATCAGTCTGAGGGAGGGACCCGTTTGGGGTGAGCAGGAGGGGATTGATTTTGCAACCCCTTGCAAGTAGAAAAGTTGATATCTATCAAGCATACCTAAACCGGCAGAAGTTCTTTCCGTATTGTTCCAGAAGGATAGCACCAATGCAGTGATTGTAGATGACAGTGAGGAAGATTAACATCCAAATGCTTCTCTTTGGGCAGACTATTAAGACCAAGTTTTGACCTCTGCCGACGGTAATATGTAAATAATTGCAGGCTTTTGACAAGGTACTCAATAGTACCGCTGACTTTAATTTTTACCTTTAATGATATTTGACATTAAGGCTATAAACTGATTTTAGCGGCACAAGAGAGTTCAACTCTATTGATCACCTAATTACCTTTTAGCGTCGTAGTTTTATATTGGTTTCTCTTACAACGTTCACTATCTCCATAATCACTAATCAGCAATCACTAATATGTATAAACTACTCAGGTCACTTTGGAGTGTAGCCTTTTTTACTTGCAAGGGGTTGCAATTACATGCGGCACTGCGCACTTAAATACAATGATTTAACTTAATACGTAGGAATTTACTTAATTTAAGAACAAAATTAATAGACGGGGAGCCAGCAACGTCAGAACCTACGCCTTATCATCAAAGCTGATTTTCTAAGGTAATATGTTATTATAGTATAAAATTGGTAATCTACCTGGCCGAAGGTGTATTATGGCGTCGCGATGTCAGAAAGTTATAGATGGGGAGTCAGCAACATCGTAAACTATCTTATACTGTCGTACGTGCATGAAATTTTGAGTCGATATCTCAATTTTATTTTGTCAAGTCCTTCAAAATGGAATTAGGGTAGTGGGGGTGACATATGTCATAAAGAACTTAAGACCTTGGCCTCTACTGTATACACCAAATCCCATATTTCTGAACTCTTACTAGCCTTCTTTACTTATTTTCCCCCATTTACCCCCCAAACCTTAACGAAATCATCTCAAAATATAATCTAATTCCAGATGTCATTTTAATTACGTGTATCTTTCAAGTGAATATCTCGATTTTATGTTGTTAACTCCTTATTTATATATATAATTCCTTTTTTATACTTATAGACTATAATAGTATACTAATCTAAGAAAATCAGCCTTACTGAAATGACGTAGGTTTTTGCAGGTTACCAGTATACAGGGTGTCTCACGAGGAAACGGACATGCTTTAATGGCAGATAGAGGACACCGAGGTTAATCATATTCGCCCATTGAAAAAGCTATTTAGGCCCTCGTTGCTGAAATACAGGGTATTTTATGTATTTCTTCCAAAATTTCTTATTCTTGTTACTTTGGAACGAAATAAAAGTTCATAATTGGCACATATAATACACTGGTGATCCTGAATAAGTACTTGTATCACAGGCAAAAAAAATCCAGGTTCGGACTAAAAAAAAATGTTTTTGTTGCTCTCCAAGAAAACAGTACCCTGCATACGTTTATTTTTTTAATTTCAATATTAAATTCAAAAAGTACATAATAAACTAGACAAAGTGGTATCATTAATATTTTGCCACACTTTTGTCGCGCTCGAAATAAATTCTACTAAATAATGCAATATGAGACATTAGAAAATATAGATAAATGATGCGCGCAAAAAATGCTTTCACTATTGAAATAGGCATTTACATTTTCTTCAGCAATAGTTGTTATATTTTATCACCAATTTTTACTGACGGGGCAAAATAAATGGAATAAAAAATCAGTTATCTATTTCATTCCTCTCATTTATTAAGAACGAAGACACTATTAACCATACCTATTAACAGAAAAACATTTGCATATCAATAATGCACATTGTAATAAACTATCATAATAACTGTACGTGAAATGTATGATACATATCTAAACAAATGGATTGGTCGGGGAGGTTCTCATGTATGGCCGGCAAGGTCTCCGGATTTCAGCCCTGTAGATATTTTTTATGGGGTCACTTAAAAAGTGAGGTTTACAATGTGGACATCAATGACTGGATTAGTTAATTCAAAGGTTTGTTGATTACTGCGACAAAATAAGAAACAATCCAGATCTGATAGGAAGATCAATTGGACATCTCGTGGACCGCACCATAAAATGTACTGAAACTGAGGGAGGTTATTTTGAATACGAAATTTAATTATGATTCTAATTTGTAAATACATCTTATACCATGTATGATTTCAACTTAGTTTTTGAAATATACAACCGGCTGTAGTGAGAAAGGTGCCTTACCGTAATCCTCGGAGGAATGGCTCTCTGGGACAGGAAGACAGCTCCTTCTTTACTCTCCAACCAATTGCTTGAATTGCCGAAGATTTATGTACACTACACTGATAGTAGTAATATTTAGACACAATTATTTAATTTGAAAATATTCGAAGTTTAAGTTAATATGGTTATAGTAATAGGCAACGTACCGCGATCACTGTCAATATATGATTAATTCGCTGATCGATTCGGTTTACCTCCGGGCGCTGTCGGCACCGTTTGGCAGGTATACCAATCTCACTACTATTTACAATAAATGAAAAGAACAAAAATTAAATTAACATTACTAGTGCCAGCTAAATAAAGTCGGTAGTTATGTTGTTTTGCTTTTTTTTAATAAGTGAAAGGAATGAAGTAGGTTCTGTAATATTATTTTTTATGTTTCTATTACCCTAATCACAAAAATTGGTGATTAAAACATGATAATTATTGATGAAAAAAAAAGTAAATGTCTAATTTAATAGTGGAGGCATTATTTGCGCGTATCAATAATCGATATTTTCTTAAAGTCTCATATTGCATCATTTAATGAAAATTATTTCGAATGCGGGTTTTTATGTACTTTTCGAATATAACATTAAAATTTAAAAAAAACATATGTAGCATTGTTTTCTTAAAGAACAACAAAAACATTTTTTTTGAGTCCGAACCTGGATTTTCTTGAGTGTGATACGAGTACTTATTCAAAATCACTAGTGTATTATACGAGCGAAATATGAACTTATTATTCCATTCTTTGACAATTTAACAACCAAACAATATTTTGACAAGAATAGATAAAACTATATAGGGTATATTTCAATAACGAGGGCCCATCTAGCTTTTTCTATGGGTGGTTATAATTATTCTTGATGTCCCGTGTCCTGTATCCGTTTCCTCGTGAAACGCCCTGTATATACGTATTATAATCAGATCTGGAGGTAGGCCTTATTTTCAGCTTATTCCGTCGAGAGGATGAGGGTAGGGGTGGTGGAGGGGGATGAAAATAGGATTAAGTAACTAAAGTAAGAGTCCAGAAACTTGTAATTTGTTGTATGTACTAGAAGTCAAGGTCTCAGTTTTCTTTATGACATCTGCCACCTCCAACATCTCCACTCCCGTATTAGAAGGGTTATCAAAACAATATTATGTTTTAGTGTGTATGAGAACAAGAGTTCTGAATGAATATTGGACATCATCCATCCCCACTACCACCTCAGGGCGGACGATTTCAAATATTATGTTGTTAAAATTCTATGAGCAATTATTTCCACGTACTGGAGTGCAAATAAGCTATTGTGGTAATAATGGGAAATAAATGTTTACTTACTTACTACTTATACTTTTTGTTAAATAGCGTTTTGTTAAATGTTTGAAATATCGAATTGATTTTTTTTAAATACTCGGAAAGGACTCTATAATAGTGAGTCACTGCTGCTTTTTTTATTTTTTTTGCATGTCCCAGCCCATAAGCTCCCATGTATTTGTTGGCATCATTCAGAAGTGGCCTTATGAGCTTAAATTTTCTTGATATTATTTTTTTGGTGAAGGGAACCATTTAACGCCCATGGAGATTAAAAATAACGATATTAAGAAAATATATACACAGGATGATTCTCGTAGGCCGTTCGTTAGAAGTTTTTCAACTTGCAGTTGGATTACAAACTTGAAACATTGTATGCAGATCGATCAAGCCCGGTCTATCTAAAATATTTTCAGTCCTCCAGCTATAAAGGGTGTGCCATAAGTCGGTACCAACTTGCTTATTTTAAATGGAATACCCTATATATTTGATCCTGGATAATGGGTAAGTATAACTAACCCTTTATCTGTTTCAGCCCGATCTTCAAGCCACACCGCAAAGATACAATGACCAAAAACATCCAATTACCCGATCCCGGGGGTACCAAGCAAACGACCAGCTCGGTACCCTTACCCTAGACCGTGCCGGCCTCTGACGCTAAGAAAGCGTCTCTGGCCGAACACAATCCTGAGCTACACAGTTCACACTTCCTTCCGACGAAATCGGAACATATGATGCCAATTGGCACCCAGTTTCAAAGTCCGAGAGAGCTCGGTAACAGCCGTTCCCTCTCACGACAGACGAAAGACGATCCCGGCAGCCTATACAGGCCAGCGAAGAAAGAAGACCAAGATAGAAGAGCTCTAGAAGAAACGACCCAGCTGGCAGGGTCCAACAGCCAGGACCAGGGGAGGTTTGCTAACATCGCCAATACCGTCAGCATTTGCGGGGGGGTAGGCGAAAAAGCAGGCGCACCCCTTACGAGGACCCCTAATCATCCGAAATCGTCATCATTAGTCAAGAATATTGGCGCCCCTATATATTTTCAACTTTTTGAAATGACCGTAGAATTCTGAAACTAAACATGTTGCACACCCCATAACTAAACACAGCAGTTTCGAAGATACTTATCGTTTCATAAAAAAATTGACAGGTGTAACGGTTTGCAAGAATCGTTATAACTCTCTTCGTGTAGGAGGTCCTCATTTGTCCTTTAGCACGTAGAAGGAAGACAAGATGAGCTAGTCTCTACAAATTACATAATAGTACCTATATCAAGTGTTTCATTTTCCACGTTACATTTTGTCAAATTCAAACCTCGAAAAGTTTTTTATTTCAAATGGAACATCCTGTATTTTTTACATGAAATTATGTAAAATCAAATTCTCTTTTTTCTAGTATAGGCATTGTAGGAGCTGAAGTTACACCTTTCTGAAATTCTGGCGATTTTCTTAAATGTTCAAGAATTCTTAACAATAATTGCAATCAACTTAGCCATGATCAGAAACAATCATTAATGTCAGTGATTATCTTATGTCAAAAAATGCAATTAAATTACACCCCCGAAGACTTTTTAGATTTGTTTATTATTTATGGAGAATATGATAAGAACATGTGATACATTTACTACTCGATATCCACAAGAAGAGAAACTATCACCATACTCATATTGGATAATTTTAGAATATTTGGCTCTATCAAAGCAGGAAAAGAGGAATTTAATTTTGCATAACTTGATGTAAAAAATACAGGGTGTTTCATTTGAAATAAAAAAGTTGTTGAGGTTTGAATTTGACAAAGTGTTAAGTGAAAAATAGAACATTTGGTACATTATTATGGAATTTATTCTTATTACAGAGACTAGCTCACCTTGTGTTCTTTCTTTGTGCCAAAGAGCAAATAAGTATCTCCTACATGAAGAAAGTTATAACGGTTCTTGCAACCCGTTGCACCGGTCATATTTTATATAAAATGTCAAATATCTCTGACACTGCTGGGTTTACGTAAAGGGTGTGCGACATGTTTGGATTCAGAATTCAATGTTAAAAATACATAGGGTATTCTATTTAAAATAAGCAAGTTGGTGCTTTTGGTGGACTTTTGGCTCACCCTATACAGCAAGAGGACTGAATCACCATGTGTATATTTTTTAATATCGTTATTTTTACCCTCTATGGATGTCCAATAGGTTCTTTTTGCCAAAAAAGTAAGATGAGAATTTTATATCATAAGGCCACTTTTGAGTGGTGCCAACAAATTACCTGGAAGCTTATGGAATGGGATATGCAAAAAAAAACAAAACATTTCAAAAAAAGCCGCACTCACTATTCTAGACTCCATACTTAAAAAAAAATAGTCGATATCTCAAAATTTGAGTCTTAGAGCGAATTTTGTCCATTCTGCCACACTGTGTGATGTAGGAGGAGCGCAGAAAAAATAGCATTATTATGTTGCAGCATGATCAGTATATCAGTAGATCTTACATTTATTATGAATATTTCTTCGATACAAGTATTTGCTTAAGATAATTCGGTACTAACGAAACAAACAAGAACTCGATAAATAAGCATCAGTAGGTGATAATTAAGGCACTTTCAAGATGAACACGTTTTGTAAACCACGTTGAAATATTATCAGTCCAAGAATATATCAAATGTAGATATTCTGAAATTTTCAAAACGATTTGATATACTTTCATTTAGACATGAAAATAGACAATAATAATATAATTAATAACAGATCGAATTGAAAGTTCAGACAATTTTTTGGCACATCGACAAAAGTAAGTTTGGATACAACGTACGTTTCTTGTTCCAATTTGTTAACATGTGACATAAAACTACTGCAAAGATCCTACGATTTCTAATGAAATATTTTTGTTTTCAGGCATTTGATGGTGAAAAGGTTAGAAATTATTTTCTATTTAGAATGTTAAATTTATAACCTAAATTTGTATAGAGAGCTTTGGTTGTATTTTAATCCCCATATTTTGTGCTAAGGTAGCATAATTTTTTAACACCATGTACACTCCATTTTATCACAGTGTTATATTAGAGCCAATTTATATTAATAACGACTTGGAGGAATATATTTTCCAACTATCTGTTCAATTAGAGTTATGATGTTATGTAAACCATTAATATTTACTGCTAAAATAATATAATGATGGTATTTATAGTGGTACTAAAATAAGAAATTTTATTCAAATACTGATCAAAGAACATTTAAATAATTTATTTATGAATTTACATGTGTCCGTAGTTATGAAAATATTCCGCTTTTACACTAAACAACAAATCGAAGGCTGTTTTTGGAACGATTAATTTAAGCAAATGATAATCAACTTACCTCTACTTGAAGTATTTCGACTAGGTAATAGTCACTTTTGTGATCTTTAGCTATCAATATATGTTTAATAGAACGTCTGGTACTCCCATTCTATACAAATATCGTGTCGACTGAGCCATGGCTTACTATTTCTTATCCTCAATACAAGAGAAAACATTATTTATTTCGATTTAGAAGGATGGTAAATATGAGGATATAACCAAATATGTTGTAGTCAATTTTTGTTGTGGAAAAGGGTACAGGGTGTCAAAGTAGTATTTTTTCTTTTTTTGCAATATCTCAACTACCTCGACCCATCTTCTCCAACAGTAATCCCTTTCAGGATTCATTTAGACGTAAAAAAGGTACACTTGGACTTGATAGAGCTTAATAATTCCAATCATTTTCGAAAAAAACTGCCTCAAAAGATTTAAAGAATTCTTTGAAAACAAACTCAATTTGAAAAGGACAAATTGTATTTACTGAAAAAATTACACAGTTACACTCTGTATCATTTTCTACAGCAACAATTTACTAAAAATTTGGTTATATTTTGGTTCAAAGAAACAGCAATGATTGTTGAAATACTTGAAATGTCTAACTTTTGTTAAGGCTATAAGAAACTGAATCAGGTCTGACGTAATCTTCATAAACTGCCCCTATAGGTAGTGGCGGATTACCATTAGGCACTCTAGACACGTGCCTAGGGGCGCCGACGCTCCGAGGGGCGCCGAAGGCAATTCTCAATAACAATAATTCTGGATCAAAATCATTCTATGGAATGACATTCTTCAAACTTTTAATAAATGCAGTAAAGTACTACAAATCCAGATATAGACCTGATGACGGCAACTAAATTGTTTAATTCTTTACAGTTATAAAAGGCCTTCGAGACAATTTTAACTATTATGAAGATAATGGAGAAGTACTAACAAATTGTGTTGATTAGAAAGTTGATATGGCAGGAAAAAAACTATTAGACGTCATCTAGGGGAAGCTTCCAGTGGCATTAATTTTGATGGAAAGTCGGACATGCGGATAAACACGTATTACCAAATATTAGACAGGTTGCTTCAAGAGCTAATTAAAAGGCAAATTGCCTACACAGAAATCGAAATTTGAAAATTTGAAATGACCAAAGTGTCACCTGAAAAAATGTTAAAATTATTAGATCTGAAGGTCTTACTTCTACATTTTCCGACGTAGAAGTCGCTATACGAATATTTCTAAGTTTGGTAGTTACTAACTGTACGTGTACGGGGGGTGAGATCTTTTTTAACATTAAAATATGTAAAAAAATATTTAAGAAATTCGTTACAATATGAAAGGCTAAGTGAATTAGCGCTCCTACACTTAAATAGTGACCTGTTAGATGTTATAGACTCCAACAGCATAATAGATCAGTTTGCATCTGAAAAAGCAAGATAAAGAGATTTTCTAAGTCTGCAAAGACAATTTGTTGTGTTTTGTCTGTTTCATTTTATTTAATGATATATTTCTAGAACCTAGATTTGTTCATATTTAATTATTTTACTTCCACATCCACGTAGTGGATTGAAAGTATAGTAATCGTAAAAAAAAATTCAAATTTTTTTTTTTCTTGAAATAGGTTTAGAATGCCATGAAACGTCGAGATTTCAAGTTTGAGCGAAAAAAAATTTCTGTCTGTCTGTCGGTCTGTCTGTCTGTCTGTCTGTCTGTCTGTAACTTTTTTTTTTTGTCCGCACGTTTTCTCCGGCAAGGTTTAAGATATTGACTTGAAATTTTGTACACGTATATATTATTACGAGATCTGAACCTGGATTATATTTTGAGATGATTCCGTTGAATGGTTGGAGGTTATTTAGGGGTAAATAGGGGAATATAAGTAAAGCAAGTTGGTAAGAGTACAGAAACTTGAAATTCGGTGTATGTACTAAATGCCAAAGCCTCAGATTTTTCTATAATATTTTTTAACCCCCCACTACCCCTACTCCATTATTAACGGGGTTGATTTGAAATTTGGTACATTTGTATTATAACGACATCTTGAACCAGATTATATTTTGAGATGATTCCGTTGAAGAGTTAGGGGTTAAATAGGGGTAAATAAGGCAATATAAGTAAAGCAAACTGGTAAGAGTACAGAAACTTGAAATTCGCTGTATGTACTAGAAGCCAAGGTCTCAGATTATTTATAATATTTTTCGACCCCCACCACCGCTACTCCACTATTAAAGGGGTTGATAAAATAAAATTGAGATATTCACTTGAAATTTGGTACACGTATATATTATAACGACATCTAGAACTAGATTATATTTTGAGATGATTCCGTTGAAGGGTTGGGGGTTAAATAGGGCTAAATAGAGGAAAATAAGTAAAGTGAGCTGATATAATAATAATAATAATAATAAAATTTATTTCCCAAATGATACATATGATAGATAATATAGTTAATACTTAATAATAACAATATATCTATTTCTTATACATGTAAATGACAGGTGTAACAAAAATATATTTCAATAATAATTTTAGGGGTAAATAAACGAAGTGAGGGCTCACGAAAGTGACCTTGTAAATGAGCCCGTGATGAATTTTGATCTAAAATTAACATTGTACTGTTGATATAATTAAATAATAAATCTAAATAATATATCTAAAATATACGTACAGCTTAAATAATTAATCTAAATAGTATGTCTAATATCTACGTACAGCTTATTTAAGGACTTAGTATAAATATAATTAATAAATAATTCAATTTAATTGTTTATATGAACATTCATAACTTAGAAATAGGAACGAAACTAATATTGGAAATAGTTGCACAAGAACAAACCGTAGGAGTGATGGACAGGCAGGAAATATAGTGTTTCTATTTTGTTTTTATTTAGTAAGTATTTTTTCTATCTATTAATTGATGTATTGTTAATCTTGGTGTGGCGTCTAGCCATTTTTTGATTTCTTTTTTTAGCAATCCAATAGAGTTTATTTTCTTAAAGAATGATGGAGTTTCAGCGAAAATGATGGGACTCAGGTAGGTGTAACATCTTTGACCTATAGTTTTTTCAGCTTTGGGAACTACAACGTATTTACTTTTACATCTGGTGTCATGCGGATGTGTAATCTGTGTCAAAGCCCCTTTATGTTTAAATTGTCGTATAAGCAAATTCTGAAGGAATAATTGCCTTGCATCTAATAAAAGCGTTTCACTAAAAAGTTGATCTGTTGAGTAACGATAATCCTTCCTATATATGATTTTAATAATCCACTTTTGCAAGCATTCCAATTTTTTCAAGTAATTATTCGTTACTCTACCCCATGCTATAATTCCGTAATTGATGTGGGATTGTACGAACGCATAATATAATATTCTCAGGTGTTGTATTTCAAATATATCTCGATAATATTTGAATCTACCTAACATGCTTCTAAGTTTTTTAACAATAAATTCAATTTGATAGTTCCATCTTAGATGCTTGTCAATAAATATGCCTAGGTACTTCACTTTATCGGCTATTTCTATTTTTATTATGCTTTGGCTCGATTTAAATTGTAGTGTATTATAATTTGGAAGAGCATTATTATAACAGCTAAATGGTAAAAACTGTGTTTTTGAAAAATTAATAGTTAATAGCTGATTATTAAAAAATTGTATTATGTTTAAAAAGTCATGCTCTACTACTCGTTTTAATTCTGACCAACTCTCGGCTTTATAGAACACCGCAGTATCGTCCGCGAAACTCATGATCTTTCCCACTGAGGGTATTTTAAATAACTCATTTATGTAGATATTAAAAAGTATAGGGCCTAGTACCGTTCCTTGTGGCACTCCATACTGTACTGTTTTTTCAGAACTTATAATATTATTAATTTTTACCCTTTGTACTCTACCTATTAAATAACTTGTCATAAGTTTCAATGATATGTCCCGAAAACCAATAGTTTCAAGCATTTTTAAGAGTTTAGTATGGCAGACTGTATCAAATGCTTTGGCTAAGTCAACGAATATGCAAAGTGATTTTTTCTTTTCATCCAATGATTTATATATTGCTGAGATCAAGTCAGCCATTGCATCCTCAGTTGACGTAGCCTCTTTGAAACCGTATTGATTTTCCGACAAGATGTTGTATTTCTTTAAATAGGATACTATTCTCGTTTTCAATATTTTTTCATATATTTTAGATATATTACTCAATAGGGAGATTGGCCTGTAATTTGATACTTCAGTTTTATCTCCAGACTTGAACAAAGGTGTTATAAGTGCTTCCTTAAATGGTTTTGGAAACACTCCAGATTTCATGGAAGCATTTATTAAGTGGGTTAAAGGTGCAATAATAAATTCTGTAATGTCCTGAAGGGTTTCGGATTTTAGTCCATCAATACCGGGAGATTTTCCACGTTTTAGTTGTTGAACAGCTTGCAAAATTTCATGTTCGTTAGTTGGTTCCAGAAAGAATGAATTACTTAATCGTGACTGTTTATGAGTATAACTTGGATCCACCGCAATTTTGTTGGCCAGTGTAATTCCTATTTCACTGAAAAATGTATTAAAATGTTCTGCGATTTCTAATCAGTTACTATTTATCATGTGTCCATTTGCAGTTTTTATTTGATTAATATCGTGTTTACTGTGTTTTTTCCCATCTACTTGTTTCATGCAATTCCATAATTGATTTGTACAATTTTTATTATTATCTATTAGGGATTTGTAATAGTCGATCTTGGTTGTTTTCTGTAGGTCATTGAGTTTATTTCGGTATTTCTTAAATTGATTGCAAAGTTCTATGTTATCTGGATCTTTTTGTAATTTTTTATAAAGTGAGTTTTTTATATTGACAGATTTTATTAATCTCATAGTAATCCAATCAGATCTTTTTTTCTCGTTACTTTTTATTTTTTTGGTATATGTGCATTCATTTATTTTTTGTTTTAAATGATCAACAAAGGCTTTGGTTGCAACGTCTACGTTTTGCTCGTTGTATATTAGGTCCCATGTTTCGTTTTTAAGTATAATTTTTAATTTTTCTTTATTTAAATAGTGTATATAATTTTTATTACCGTTTACATTTAAATTTTTTGTTTCAGGTGTGGCATTACCTTGAAGAAGGGTGGAGTAATGGTCGCTGATGGTTGTTTGTAAGATTATTGGCACAAATAAGTTATCATCAATTTTAGTTTTTAGAAATATATGATCAATGCATGTTTCGCTATTACCGTATACCCTTGTATAGTTGTTTATAGTTGAAATAAAACCCCATTCATGCAATATGTTTAAATATTCTTCACTATAATCGGTGTTACCTAAAATGTTTATGTTAATGTCGCCAATTAATATTTCTATATCGCTATTTTCATTATTATATGAGTACAGAAACTTGAAATTCGGTGTATGTAGTAGAAGCCAAGATCTCAGATGTTTTTATTATATTTTTTAACTCCCCGCCATCCCTACTCCATTATTAAAACGGTTGATAATATAAAATTGAGATATTCACTTGAATCTTGGTACACGTATGTATTAGAACGACATCTGGAACTAGACTATATTTTGAGATGATTGAGATGATGAGGGTTGGGGGTTGAATAGGCGTAAATAGGAGAAACTAAGTAAGGCAAGCTGGTAAGAGTACAAACTTCAAATTTGGTGTATATACTAGAAACCAAGGCCTCAGATTCTTTTATAATATTTTTCAACCCCCCAATACCCTTAGTCCATTATTAAAGGGGTTGATAAAATAAAATTGAGATATTCAATTGAAATTTGGTAGACGTATATATTATAATGACATCTGGAACTAGATTGTATTTTGAGAGGATTCTGTTGAAGGTTTGGGGGTTAAATAGAAGTAAATAGGGGAAAATAAGCAAAGAAAGCTGGTAAGAGTACAGAAATTTGGTTTTTGGTGTATATACTAGCAAGCAAGGCCTCAGGTTTCTTTCTAATATTTTTCAAACCCAAACCTTCGCTCCATTATTAATGGGATTGATAACGTAAAACTGAGATATTCACTTGTAAGTTAATACACGTAGGTATTGTAATGACATCTGATTGAGATGATTCCATTGAAGGGGTGGGAGGTGGTAGTTTGTGAATAGGGAAGCAAGTAGGGTAAACCAGATAATTCATTTTTAACGTATATGGTAGAAACCAACGCCTAAAACTTTTCTATGACATCTGCCAATAATTTCCACATACTAGAGTGCAAATCTAATCAAGATGTTTCCTTTAAAGTGCCTTGGATGAAAAATCTGGATGTGGATGTAGTGATTCCTTAGGCAGCGGTTTTTCATTATTTGTCAGATTATTTGTTAATTTCTGTTGAAACGTTTTTTCCAAATCTTTTTTGTTTGCTGTTTTTTATGACCTATTATATATTTTTCAATCATATTCAACAATATATGTTTTTCATCGTGTACATACTTTTAACAAATGTAGATTGGTTCAGGTTTATCTTAAGATAACAAAATTTAAATTAAAGAGAATGGAAATCCCAAAAAAATCATTTTGATTACCAACCAAAAGTTTTTTCTCCGATGTATTATCCTGGCGCCCCCCTGTTTGGCCACTAAGGGGGGCGCCAACAAATCGAGTGCCTAGAGGCGCATAAGTTCATAAACCAGCACTGCCTATAGGATTGAGAACAACCACCCCTAAGTTTAAAAGATACGAGAAAAACAAGAAAAAACAGAATCCAACAGGATTTCTATTTCCATGGATGCTATGATCGGCTGAAATTGCCTAGTACTCTAAAATAGAAACCGAAACTTGTGTAGCATTAACGTCCTACCGCGTGAATCCTCAGGGGTGTGAGAACTACCCGCTATATAAGATTTAACCATAATAAGTTACAGTAAATTCTATAAAAATTCGAAACACCTGCGTTGAATGGAAGTTAGAAAAAACTAGACTATGTTCGACGCTGTGCTTGAAAACCACCTCCACGGGGTGGAGAGATACTAATCCTATATCCGTAGGACGCTGGAAATTTTTTTAAAAATAAATGGATTTACATTTCTATTTATACTACGATTTGCAAAAATCGTGTTATACACTTAGAGTTTGAAACTCATGTCCTATCAATGTTACTAAGTAACACCCTCCGAAAGAATGTCAAACCACCGTCATCCAAAAAAATGGGGGTGTTGCTCTAAGTGTACAACACGATCATTGTCAATCATAGCATTTATAAAAATGTAAATCCGGTTACTCTCTATCTGTTTTTCCAGCATCCTACGGATGTAGAAGTAGCATCTCGCAACCCCGTAGGGGTGTCTTTCAAGCACAGCGTAGAACATAATCTAATTTCTTCTCGCTTTCACAAAACGCAGATGTTTCGATTTTTTATAGAAGTCGCTGTAACTTTTTATGGTTAAATCTTACATAGGAGGGTAATTTTCACACCCTCTGAAGGTTGACATGGTACGTAAGTTTCTAGTTCCTTAAACTTAGGGGGGGTTGTTCTCAACCCTATAGAGGCAGTTTATGAAGATTACGTCGAACCTGATTCAGTATCTTATAATTTTAACAAAACTTAGACATTTCAAGCTTTTTCAGTAGTCATTGCTGTTTTGCATCGATGTTTTTATATATCGGGGGTAGTTTTCGCCCCTCCCTGGGGTTGTGTTTCATATCTATGGTATGTACGCTGCTATTTAACCTTAATTTGTATAATTCAAATGATTAAGATGTAAGAAGTATTATTCTCGTAGCTTAATCTTCTTTTTACTCCATTCCAGGTTTGTTTTTTGACTCTAGGTAATGATTTTGGGGGCGTACGATTTTTTCTGACCTCGAATTCGGATACAGTGACTGAAAATACATAGGGATACATGGGTCTGGTCCGTTGGTCTGAACTTTTTTTTTGTGGGGCTGTGTTATTAATGGTCCACTCTATATGCACTAGGTTGATAGTAATTTTTTTCTATATAAGCAGAATTTATTGTGTACGAGAGCACGTCAGAAAGTACTTAAACGGTTCTTCCATGCAGTTGTTTCAATATTGCATTATAAAGTAAACAAACTTATTTTAGCTTTGGTTTTGACAATATCCCAATCAAAATAATTATAAGAAAGACGATTCTGACGCATATAAGTATAATGAAAGATAATATGTTAGTATTTTTCACCACTCGTGAATTTTTGCACGTAGTTCAATGTTATATATTTCAATGATTTTGTTGTGGGATATTTTTAATATGACCTCGGTTGACATAAATAATAAAAACACCTTGCTAATCAACATATTAATGCAAAGCACGTTAATGTTTAATAATGTAAAAACAACTGCCCATAATTATTAGGCAGGCCCATATGCGACTTGCTAGGTCTGGGTAAATCCAAACATCAATGCCGATTATTTGGGTTTATACAAATTAAAATAGTAATCAATAAAAGTATAATAAACTATTTAAAATATATATGCAATATCAATTATATTTCCATTTTTAGGGTCGTCACACTTCCCTTCGCCTGTCTGGTTTCCATAGAACGTTAACTAATAACGAATTTGAAAGTGCTGTTAAATTATACTTTTTTGTATTCCAGGACTCATATGTAGAAAATTATGAACGCACCGCTGCCTCTTGGGCTTTTTGTGTTCTCATTGTCATGCTAAAGACAAATACAGACTACACTTTGGATGTGTATCGCGGATGCCCATTCAAAAAAGTAGGAATCGGTTCTACCATGTCGCTGCTCACTGCCACGTTCATCCTGGATGAAACGCCAGTGAACGTACTATTTACCCTATTCATTACTGATGAATCATCCGCAGTGTGCATTAAAAATGCACAATCTAAATTCGCCGTTTTGTGGTTGAATCCATTTCACTAATTTTACTTCCACATCCACGTAGTTGATTGGAAGTATAATAATGCTAAAAAAAAAATCTTGAAATAGGTTTAGAATGTCATGAAACTTCGAGATATTGAATTTGAGCGAAAAAAAAAACGTTCTGTCTGTCTGTTGGTCTGTCGGTCTGTCTGTCTGTAACTTTTTTGTCCGTATGCTTTCTCCGGAACGGTTTAAGATATTTACTTGAAATTTTGTGTACGTATATATATAATGAGATCTGGAACTTGATTATTTTTTGAAGATATCCTGAGAATGGTTGGGGGTAAATAGGGGTAAATATGGGGAAATATGTAAAGCAAGCTGGTAAGGGTACAGAAAGTTGAAATTTGATGTATGTATTACAAGTCAAGATCTTAGATTTTTTTATAATATTTTTCAACCCCCCACCATCAACAGTCCATTATTAAAGGGGTTGATAAAATAAAATTGGGATATTCATTTGAAATTTGGTACACGTATGTACTATAACGACATCTGGAACTAGATTATATTTTGAGACGATTCCGTTGAAGGGTTGGGGGTTAAATAGGGGTAAATAAAGGAACGTAAGTAAAGAATGTTGGTTAGAGTACAGAAACTTGAAATTCGGTGTATGTACTAGAAGCTAAAGACTCAAACTTTTTTATATTTTTAACCCCCACCACTCCTACTCTATTATTAAAGGGGTTGATAAAATAAAATCGAGATATTCATTTGAAATTTGGTGCACGTATGTATTATGACGACATCTGGAAATAGATTATATTTTGAGTTCATTCCGTTGAAGGGTTGGGGATTAAATAGGGGTAAATAGGGAAAATAAGTGAAGGAAGCTGGTAAGAATACAGAAACTTAAAATTTGCTGATTGTACTAGAAGCCAAGGTCTCAGATTATTTATAATATTTTTCAACCCCCACCACCCCTTCTCCATTATTAAAGGGGTTGATAAAATGAAATTGAGATATTCACTTGACACTTGGGACACGTATGTATTATAACGACATCTGGAACTTGATTATATTTTGAGATGATTCCGTTGAAGGGTTGAGGGTTAAATAGGAGTGCATAGGGGAAAATAAGTATAAATCAAACTGGTAAGAGTACAGAAATGTTGAATTTGTTGTATATACCAGAAACCAAGGCCTCAGATTTGTTTCTAATATTTTTCAAACACAACCATCTCCGCTCCATTATTAGTGGGTTTGATAACATAAAATTGAGATATTTACTTGAAAGTTAGTACACGTATGTATTTTTATATATATGTATATATTCTTACATTTACTTTTTTGTTTCTATATAGATATGCCAGTGTACTTTTTTTTCTTTTATTTTATTATTTTATGTTTTGTGTGACTTTTTATTATCTCCATAATCTCTGTATTACAGTATTATTACTCTAAGTGACATGTAATTATTAACACTTATTCTCATCCAGTAATTGGTCTCGGACTGTTGGATGATGTACCTAAATAAATAATAATATCTGATTGAGATGATTCCATTGAAGGAGTGGGACGTGGTAGGTTGTGAATGAGGGAAAATAACTAGGGTAAACTAGAAACTTAATTTTTAACGTATATGGTAGAAACCAATGCTTCCAACTTTTCTATGACATCTGCTCCATATATCATTAGAATTCTATGACCAATAATTTCCACATACTTGGATGAAAAATCTGGATGTGGAAGTAGTGATTCCTTAGGCAGCTGTTTTTAACATGTCAGCAACTGAAATAATGTGTGTTGGAATTGAGTTAAAAAGTTAAGAATTTGACGAAAAATATTAGAAAGGGATCAAAAGAGTCAACGTCGTTGGTGGTGGCTAAAACCTTGAAGTTGACAAGAAGACCATTTGGGATACTCTAAAAAATTATTAGTGGAACTTGCTGTATGAGACCCTGAAAGCTACCATTTAAGAATGAGTGAGGCACAGTTTATTTAACCTGAAGAACATGTTAATTTAATATGTGTATGTGATACTGAATGCATGTATATTATTATAAAATGCAAGTTTAGACTTATCACTGTCGCTTCGCTCCGAATGAATCATACATTCAATTCGTCCAAGTAGAAAATCCCTCTACTTTGTTCACTCACTATATTTAATCTTTACGCCTTTCACTGCAGGTGAATGATAGAATGATCCGCGATTCGCCTTAAGCCACTCCCTGCACCCGAATCAGGTATATGTACAAGAGTAGGTGAATGCTCATGCACTCCGGTTCTGTTCGTATCTGCTCGTAGAAATATTGTACTTGGAGAATACATTAATACGTAAAAACGTCTCTAGCAAAGTTTTTAAAAGTATTATAATAATCAAACTCGAAATGGAATATTTTGGAAACTACAACAATATATGACTTCTAAAATATTTATGAGAACTGCAACGAAATTACTTACTCAAATGAAAAGTTACAGTTAGAAAGAATCTCAACTTAAAAAAAAAATCGAATGAATCGTTTTGACATTTACTAACATCCGAATTCCTCCGAAGCCCTAGACTTTGGAGAGCAGAATGCAATTCAAGCTTTCATCGTACTGAATTTCTAATTTCCAATACTTAAAGCAAATTTCACTAATTCCAAAATTTCTTCAATAGGAGAACTTTGGGTACATGTCCATGGGGCAGCGTTCCGTCCCCTATATCAAGTTATACGCCGTCGACGTTCTTTTTGTAATTAAACGTGCGATCCCAACAAACTATGAAATCACAAATTAGGATATTTTTAAGTTAATCACATGCGACCCAAAATGTTAGTTGCAGCTCTTACAGTCAGTTCCAAAACTTTCCATAGTAGGGAATCTAGCTTGCCGTACGATGCGTTTTAAAGGTGGGGGGGTCAACTCATATGTATACAATAACTAAAAGCAGTTTTATATGTAAAATTGTCTGCCGAATTCGAATTACGAGTTCACCACTAAATTCGGAATTGCGAAATTAGAGAAAAAGTTGTTTATTTCCAAAAGTAAGAAAAACACAATAAACATTAGTATTCTCATTCTCCACTCAATATCTCATTTACTGGTAAAAGTATCGATCTGAAATTTTAGGAGAATAATCTTTTAACTTTCTTCTTGGGCTCTGTATAGAGCCAAATTATTGTTTCAATATATTTTTTTTATAAAAAACAACTATAGTCCTACATGTCGCACAAAAGTTCAAAAATGTATTGCAAAATATAGTATGCGAGAAACTTTTTTATAAGTAGAGATAGAGGTGTAGTTAATCGACATAAAATGATGATAAAAGACCAAAGAAGTTTTTGCATTTGAATATGTGTTTATACTTTGGCATAATAGTGAAAAAAAGGAGATTATATTGGTTCAGCGTTGGCGCACATGTTGGCCCGGCCCGGTCAAATTGGTCTAGCTCGGTGTGTACACTTCATTGCGTGCTCTGCTAACGATTGTATATCTATTATAAGATAAAAGCTTCCATATTAGTAAGAAATTAATAAAAATAATTTTTAATCGGAGTGACAATATAAATATGGTTCATTAAATCGCAGACCCTAATAATTCTGTGGCATTCTCCGTGAATAAAAAATAAGTTTAAAATATCATTGTTTGAATATCCATTTCTATTATTCTCCATGACTGATAACCCTTTACCAAATTTATTTATAAAATCGCTATAAACACTGACGTGTTTGATAGATTAATAATTGCAACAAATGTCATTTCCACAGCCAACTATTGTAAGACATTAATACTTTGTTTGATAGACGCTATTAATTGCAACAAATGTCATTTCCACATCCGACTATTATAAGAGCAACACATACTTCGATGTATTTCGCACATTAAAATACAAAATTATCAATAACACAAAAACTATAAAATATGAGTAAAGGGAACCCTAATACAAATCGATGCAGAATAATATACAGGGCGTTCCATTTAAAATAAAATACTTTTTGACGTTTGAAGTTTGCCAAAATTGGCAGTAAATTCTGACCACCCTGTAAGCAATTAGGTTACTTTAAAAGCACGATTAGGAAGCTTAAGGGTTCCACTATTTGTGTTGTATAAATGGTAACTTTCACTTTCATTATGTTAGAGACAGCAAATTTCAAACTACTTGGTGTTAAGACACAAATTTTCCGAAAAGTCAATATACCTCGAGTCGGGTAGGGATATGGTAGTATGATCAAAGTCCTATTAAAATGACCAGTAGAATTCAAAAATGCAAGAAAATATATATCATTCCATTTAAAATAACGAAGTTGATGGTAACTTCCGGTATAAACGGAAGTGCGATAACCATGAAAATATTTTTAGTGAAAAGACCATAAAAAACTCTGTAAGTAACCAAATTTTCAAAATTAAATTATCGTTACAAGTCCCTAAACTTCTAATGAACGGTTTACGTGAATCACCCTGTATGACTGTTCTAGTAGGTACATTCATTTCTAAAAAATGACAGATAGCAAAAAGTCTGGTACCTGCTTCTTCATATTGTCTAAATGTTATTTGTGGCATTATCTTAATTTTTTTTCCTTCTTCAATTCTTTGGGAATTTCACAGCCACATGTATGTTTTCTTTCTAAGCGGTGCTAGGGGAATCTACAAAATATATCACAATTAACCAGTATGTTACTGGTAAAAAACCTCTACGCCCGTGACGTTTACGTCAAAGGATCAGTTAAAGGTTGGTTTTGATAACTAAACAACACAAATAAGTATAAAAACTTGAAATTAAATATTTCGCCGACGTTTCGGAAATCTAATCTGTTTCCTTTCTCAAGGCTTTTTTTGAAAAATCTTTTTTGCTGTGTATGACAAATACACAGCTCTAAGAATGTTTGTTATATTCAATATCCATAGATACTTACTATTTACATAGAACTGTTGATATAGTTAACAGTTTTTTAGTTTCTATACAATGTTAAGCTTGTGAAGTTCTTCTTTTAACATTGGCAGCCAAGTTGTACAGACATCTACGGAACAATTCGACACGCAATTATCCTCATTCAATAATATTATCGCTTCTTCATGATCGGAAAAATGTAGGGATTTCATGATTTTCACATTATTTTGATCGCATAAAACAGTTTTGCTATTTTCTAAAAGCATACCTGCAATAACAATCTGAACGTTTTGATCTATTCTGAAATAACTTTCCTCAAACTTGCAAGCAAAAAAGTTCAAGAGTTCTTGTTTATTATCAGAATGAGAAATAATATTTTTCCAATTCGGTATACCTACCCCATCGTTTACCTTATACAGACAGTGCACTCTTCTTACTTTGGTCCGTAGGTAGGTTACACCCTTTTGGTCTCATGTTTATTTAACAATTTTCAAAGACTTTTCAAAGGGTTCTTTGAAAGTTGAACAGCCATAGCTTTGATGCCTTTGAATTAAAGACATGATGTCAATAATAAAAACAGTATTTTTCGGTTCTACTGGTAACTGATAAACTTCCACTGGTACCATTTTTAAAATAAAACATACTTGAACTAAATAATAAAATACCTACGTATCTCTGATATGACTGAATACGGTTGCGAGTTGCTAGTAGAGAGCGCTCGCGCCGGCCGAGGAGAACGCGCAATATATGAGTCGTTACACTACTATTTATTTACAACAGTCATAACAGCCAAACTAAGCATTCTAGAAAAAATTCTTCAAGTAAAAAAGTTTCTATAATTCATAAGCTTTATTTTCTCTCGATCATATGACCATGTATCTTTAGTAATAAAAAAGTTTCTAGCATGTTATATTTTGCAATGCATTTTGGTGTTTTTGTGCGATAAGCGAAGATTTTTATTTTTTTTGCCAAAAAACGACGTTGCCGAAAAAAGTTTCACATAAACTGTAAGTGAGGCCAATCTCCAAAGATATTGGTGTCAAAATATGAAACAGATATCTCGAACAGTTAACGAGGTATTGACTGAGAAACAAAAAAATTAATGTTTCCCGTAGTTTTTAGAAATTTGCCCAAAATTACATTTTTTCCCCATTTCGCAATTCTGGATGAAGAGGTGAACTCAAAATTCGTATCCGTCATGAAATTTTACATGGGAATCCGTTTTTGGTTTTTGTATATGTCGCAGTTGACCCCCCCCCCTTGCTGAATTGGAGGTCTTAGATTCCCTACTACCAACGCTTGTCCAAAATTTATATACATGTCCTTCTAAGAATTTGAATCTTTCTGTGACATTAATTTCGTCATTGTATGGGATTGTGATCGTACATCTTGTAAATGTGCTCCGTTCGCAATGGCTATGCGGTTCTAAGTCATTTTATTTGGCAATATATCTAGATAAATATTGAATATTTCTTACTGAAATATTTCATCTTTCTATAGTCAATAAATACAAATATTAATTGAATTCAAATATTTTATTGTCTACTTTCTTTAAGCTTTACAAACTTTTTGATTCTATGTTTTAAATCGGTAACTGAACATAAAGAAACTCATATGGTTATTCTACGGTTGTTATCCAAAAAAAGGATCTTTTACAGAATTTAGTGAGGTTATAAACATTAAGAGAATATAATTACAGTAATAACTTTTAAGATGACAACTATAGAAGCAAAGTGCATCTCTAGTCTACTAGACAGGGGCGGACTGGCCCACTGGGACACCGGGACAAATCCCGGTGGCCCGTTCCAATAGTGCGCCGCTATCACCGGCTGCTAGGCACGATGACCGATGCCTGCTGATAGTTGCAGAGCTCTAAAATCCAGCGCTGCTAAACTGTTGCCAGTCCGTCTCTGCTACTAGATACTACGGAGAGCAGACAGTAGCAATAGAAGGTAAGCAAAGATTATTATTTCCTCATGTTTAGCATCTTTACAAGGCCAAGATCATTTACTTGATCACTACCTTTCCAACTTTCAAACTATGAATGCTATATTCATGAAAGCATCAATCATATAAAATAATCACCCAAATCAGAGTAGGCGGTATTGTCCAACAAAAATTTGGAGTGACTCCAGTATGTACAGCGGTGAAGGATAATGTGTGAAAGGTTGTTGCCCGTCATTCTGCAAAGTACATATCATCTTAAATAATTTACAAAATGTAATATATTATATCATTTATAAACGGTGTGTCTCACTTTTCATGAAGCCACTCTCATATCTCACTCATCTGATATCCGAATATTTTGAAATTGTGGTGAATATGTAGATGAACCTAGTATCGAACGTCTGATGGACATAACAAGGATTTTATATTAATTCGGCAGTAGCCGTGTCGTCGCTACGATATCTATCAACTCTACTCACAAAGGGGATTCAAGTTAGCCTTCAGACTCCCCACGACGAAAATAGACTAACTTATACTTACTGTGATTGCTACAATCTGCTCTCTTCGTCGTAATCTAATGTCGAGCGGTACACTTCTACTGAATATATCTTATAATTATCACTTTTTCAGAAACACTTCCTAATAATTGAGATCGTCGATGGATTCTATGAGTACTCGGATAGTTCCACCAACGTGACGGGATCAAAGGTGACCCGTAGTAAGTAGTTATCCGACTCACGTCTCAGAATCGCACGTCAGTCGCCAATCTTATAATTAGTGGATCAATAAGAAATCGAATTCAAAATATATTTTCATTTATTGAAATAATTCATAAAATATAAAAAATATAATAACTCAATGTCTAACTAATGTATATAAGGCAAACATCAGAGAACACTACCACTTGGCAAGCCGTTACGTTCAGTAGGATCGTAATTCATCCAGCGTCGAGAGAACTATAACAATCGACTGTACAAAAAGATTGAGACTCCCAGTTAATTATAATTGTAAGATGTATGCCGAACTTTTTAAAAATTATTAACTTTTAATTGTGCACTGAAATTTTCGAATTGCTTGTAACCTTTGTCAGAATGCTTAAAGAAACTATTTACAAGAATTGAATGGTTTTCCTGCTTGAATAAACGTACTAACGGCATTGAACCCAAATATACCCTGTTACCGTCGACTCGCATTCGAGCGACTACTATGGCGATTCCCGCCTGGGCCTGAATTAAGGACATTTTGAGTCCGTCAGAATCGAATCTCCGACTTTGAATTTTGTTACTATTTTTTATTGGCGTTTTTGTGGTTCGGACATGGAGTATTCTCTAGCTCTTTCAGAATAATTAAATGTGGATTTTGATTTTTATTGAAAAAACCGCCCAATTGATTTTTTCTTAAATTTTGACATTTAAAAGAGCTACTCGCTACACCCTGACTGAGAATTTCGCCCTGTGCAATAATCCTCTTCGTCGTACTTTCGAAAAACCAAATTCATAGTACTTTCGAAAAAATAAATTCGTGATACTTTCGAAATTTTTGTCGAAAGGAGCGGATTTCCGCTCTGTGCAATTCTCTTCGTGGTACTTTCGAAAAACAAAATTCGTGGTACTTTCAAAAAAATAAACTCATTGTACTTTCGAAATCTTTGTTGAATTTTCCGCCCCGTGCATCTTGAAATTTTTTCTAAGTCAATTTTTTGGTACTTTCGAAAAATATTTAGCTCAAAGGCGACTGACGGGCATCCTCGAGATGAAAAATTTTCATCATTTCAATCATTTTTTTCTACATTTTTAGTGAAATAATTATTTATGCAGATTTCGATTAAAGGCAATGCCAAAGGTGGTTATCGATCTTTTGTAAAGCGGTAATGTTTCAAAGTTGATTTTTTCATGGGAATTTTGGTCTAAATTTCATTTCTTAATGATTTTGATATTTTCAAAATGGATCATTTTACTGGGTTCAATAACACATACATACGTATAATGTGAGCTTTTGGGCGTAACCATATGTGATTTTAGCCAGAGGCGTCCGATTTTAGAAAGGAAAGAGAGGGGTAGATTTTATAGTAAGATATTCTTAATTAGCACCTTTAGAAACCCATTTGTACAAGATTGCATCGCATGGTCAGGGGAGTTTGAGATAGGGGTCATCAAAAGAACAATTTTTTCAACTAAAAATAATTTTTGTCTGCAAAACGGTTTCTCAAACGAGATAAATGTATTCTTCATTTTTTGTTCAGATTAATGTACTGTTGTAGTAAAAATTAATTTTACAACAAAATAATTATTTATTTAATAAGGCAATCATTCTGATTCGTACATACCTACCTACCATTTTTTTAACAAATTATCTTCAATAAAGTAAGCCATGAAAACAACTTGGCATACGGTATACTCGGATACTGTGGGTATCTCCCTTGTCTCGAAATGTGTAGCCTCGTCCTGCAGAATTTTATTTCGAATCTTCAGAAATAAAGATGGTTGTATTACTTGTTATTTGTTATTGCTATATACAGTACATTAATACTCTTCTGTGTGCTCTGAATGTTATTATATTCTGACTCATTTACAATCTTTAACTGCTACCCAAAACGCTTAAAACTAAGAGATAAAATTTCAAATCTCGACATTAATTTAAATACTATTTTCAAAATAACAATCGAGGGCTGTAGGTATTCTGATCAGTCATGAAATTTGCTACGGTTAATTTTCAAGTAGAGCCACAGTACCACAAGTATTTACCGAAAATATATTATTAATGTTATGAATTCTTTAAATTCCTGGAGCTTATGCTTCACCAACATAATAAAACCAGCTAAGCATTATATTCCTAACCAATTTACTGCACTTTTTATATAATTATTGCACATTCTATAGGATATTCTTCGCAGTTTCATCGTAAATAAATAATGTTACTTTATGTTAGTGAGTGACCTTGGCCTTGTCCACTGCGAGATGAATTAAGCCGCCAAGCTGCTATGGAGATATTCGCACTTGTGACGAATTTATTACTTTTAACTACATAAATATTAGGGACTATTCGAACTTATGCGTAGCCAGCTTTGCAATGGAATAATTTTCATATCTAAATTTTCCCTAATTATATTTTTCATTCTTTTTTTTTTCTAAACTCTTTTAACACCTTTCCCTTGAGGGGCGGGATTGTCTTCGTTTTAGACGCTTCTGTTTAATTACAAAACAAAAAATTAATAAATAATAACTTTTATTTATTGATCAATTTTGTTCAAAAACTTCTTCTAACTGACACTAATTTACGGTCCTATCAATACAATTGGACTTTTCGTTCTTAATTTAATCTTAAAGTTTTTTCTCTACGAGCGATATTACCGGTTTTAGAAATGTGCCAATTAAATACAATATACTCTTCGTCTTGTATTTGCGAATAGTGTAGTAATGTGCGAACCTGTTCTAATCGATAATACACCATTAAATATTGTATAAATCTTTAATCATGATAATATTAAGTGACGATTTAATGAATGGAAATTCCAAACTAAGAATAGCGTCAAGCTCTAGCATATGTTGTTATTGTGCATACTACCAGAATTTCTCTTATTTTTCCAATAAATTGATGGAATTACCAATTGCATTATTATCTTTATTGCCTAGGGATTTATGGAAGTTACAAGTTACCAAGAATGCCACTTTCTAACCATATTAAATAATTTCATTTACACTGCATAATTATTATTTATTCTTAGAATAGTAACACTTCTTCTAGGGGAATGTTAGAAAATGAACAGTTATCACAAAACTTTGACATACACTTAGATTCTAAGAATGGTGTTTTGATATTGTGCCACTGCCAGATTACGAAAAATAAATATGTTTATTAATAACACAGCCACAGAAAGATAAATAAAATATTAGTTAAACAAACTTTTTTAATTCAAACTTTTGTAAAAATGTACTAAAACAAGGAAAATAAATACTACATGATTTTATTGGGGCAGCATCATAGTCCAGTAAGCGGATCCAGTGCAAATGAGTGAATGTTAACAAAAGTAAGTTAAAAATTTCTTAATCAAAGAAATAACTTACAATAATTAATTCAACCTTTTCCGACGATACATTTCCCGATAGACCAAAAATTGCAAAAATTAGATCATTCTTTAAAGGAGAATGTAAAAAATTAAAATTTTCTACTTCTACTTCTATTTTAAGTTCTTTCTCCAAAGTGTTTCAAAAAGTGTATCGAATAGGCTAGTAAAATTTAACAAATGCAATACAATTGTCAATTTTGTCTTTTGGAGAGTCCGTTTTACTACTGCAGCTGTCACCGAATGCTTGACGGAATTAAATGACAACTTAGATAATAAAAACAAATGTATAAGAATATTTCTAGATCTCAGTGAAGCCTTTATCTTGTTAATCACAACTCCCTCTTGCAAAAGTTAGAAATCTATGATATTCGAGGCCCATTGTTAGAGCAGTTCAAAGTTACTTATATGACAAAGAACACTATCTATAGATAGGTGATATCAAATCCAGGCGATAGGTGTGCCACAAATGTCTGTATTGGGACCAGTTCTTTACATAATATGTTAATAAATTCAGTAACACGATGATGCATCTCGTTGTTTCAGCCCAAAGAACTGCAGATCTAGTCTTAAAGGCAACTGAACAATTAGGCGCATTAGGCAGCCCTCATGACTGGTTCACTGAAAATTACCTAATTCTAAATTAATAGTCCGAAAGCATTATTCCTTTCAATAAAAGTAATATTAATGCTAATCATAGCCTCCTAATAAAGTCAAGTGAAAGATTAATTCAACATATAAAATTTTTAGGTTTGCACATTAGTGCACTTGGCCAGTACATGTAAATGAAATTTAAAATGTTACTGTATCAGTCAATTACTTCAAATGATTAGTAAATCAGTACTATGTGTGTGTGTGTTTTGGTTTTATGGCACTGGTTTAACCAACTAGCCTGTCTCTTTATACATTCGTCCTAATTTTACATAAATGTTATTATACTAATTCTACTTTAAATCTAAATATATTTACTTACATATACAAACGTATAATACACATATATTCATATATTTTCCCTACATAATTAAGTAAATGTTTTGCTTTTGTTTTAATTTTTTTTACTGTTTTTATTTATTTATTTACTTTTTTCATTTTTTTTAATTTTTATTATTATTCTTTTTCTCCTTAGGTATGTATTTTAAATATTATTCTTTTTTTTCTTTCTATATATATTTTTTTGTTTTTGTTTTAGTTACTTTTTTGTCTTTCCTCTAAACTTCTTAACCTACCCTATCGAAAGTACAATCCTACGTTATATTTAAATTTATATACTTATTTTATCTACATATCCACACATACAACTAAATTACAACATTAATGATTCAAGAAATTAATCTAGATACAAGTAAATATGTTTTCAGTTAATAATGAAGATATATTTACAGTAAATGGAATTTTGCTTTTTGTTTTATATTATTATTTTTTTTTATATGATTTATTTATTTGTTTTTTTTTGTTACATATAAGTGCTTTATGTTCTTAATATTATCTTCTTAAAGCAGTACTGATTTTATTCGTAATGCCGTAATTGCCTGGGGTTGTTCACATCATATGTTGAGAGTTTTTAAAATACAGAAGAGAGCTGTGCGTTTAATAGAAGGTGTAACCTGGCCCTGTTTATTCATTTTTAGTCTAGTAGTATATCCATATCTAGTAGTATATACATATCCCATATCATGCAAATAATCTCTTGGATAAATAAATTATTATTATTATTAACATCACTGTATCAATGTTGATGACCTGACCTAAAATATGCCAGATCACAATTAATAAATAATACCATTAACGCTAATCATTTATACAATACTCGAAATACTCGTACCTGGAAATTTCATATCACAGGCTAAACATTATATGAAAATAGCGCAGAGTATCTAGCGAGTACAATAGGATAAGCTACCTAATTCGTGCAAATCTTTTGACGACAATAATTTTAAAATACAAATAAAACATTTACTGAAAAATAAAGCGTATTATTCTGTCAACGAGTACCTTAACGACAATTTGTAAGTTGTAAATTTTACACATATATTGTAAAATTTAACTTTGACTTTGATGTACCTCATGTATGAATGTACTTGTATTGTATATTTTATATTTGTTTATTTATTCATTGCGATTATACAATTATATTTTATCCGATACTTCAGATACTGTCTTGACATATCCCATGTCATGTAAATGATCTCTTGAATAAATAAATTATTATTATTAACATCACTTTATCAATGTTGATGATCTGACCTAAAAATTTGTCGTGAGAAGGCCTTTGGTACTTAGACTTACAGAAACAGGATTATTTTTTAATGCATATCTCGAGACAATCTTTTCGGTTAGATCATCAACATTGACTGAAGTTTATGTACTAGCATGTCTTCTATTTACCCAGTTGCCCTACACTTGACTTCATTTTTCGTTTCTTGACTTACAGGGTGGCCCAAAGTTAAACCGCCAAACCTTCAGGATCGATATTTCAGGTTAAATTAAGACTTTTTTCATCTATAAAGTTTTTATAAGAATTCACCCCCTCCGAGTTAGAGTAGAAATGTACGGAGTTTCTAATGACAAAACCCAGGGTGCTGTAACTTTCAGTAACAGGAAGTTTGATATGGTTTACAAGCATTAGTTTTTTATCAAATGGCACACCCAAATCACAAGAATTTTCAGGACGGAAAGGTGCATGATTGTCTAATTACTTCCATATCCACGTAGTGGAGTGGAAGTATAGTAATCGCAAAGAAAGAAATTCATTTTTTTTTTGTTAACATAGGCTCAGAATGTCATAAAACGTCGAGATTTTAATTTTGAGAGAGAAAAAATTCTGTATGTCTGTCGGTCTGTGACCGTCTGTAACTTTTTTGTGCTCACGTTTTCTCAGGAACGGTTTGAGATATTGACTCGAAATTTGGCACACGTATGTATCATGACGAGATCTGGATCTTGATTATATTTTGCGCTAATTTCGGTGAAGGGTTGGGGGTTAAATAGGGGTAAATAAAGAAAAATAAATAAAACAAACTGGTAAGAGAAATTTGGGATTTTATGTATATACTATAGAAGCCTGGGCCTCAGAGTTGTTTATATTTATTTTTCACCACACCTTCCATCACCACCACTCCCTAATTAAAGAGGTTGATGAAATAAAATTGAAATATTTACTTGAAATTTGGTATTTTAACGGCAACTGGAACTAGACTATATATTTGAGATGATTCTGTTGAAGGGTTGGGGGTTAAATAGGGGTAAATAGGGGAAAATAAGTAAGGCAAGCTGTTGAGAATACAGAAACTTGGGATTGCAGAAAAAGTTACAGACCGACAGACATAGACATTTTTTTCGCTCAAATTTAAAATCCCTACGTTTTATGACATTCTAGGCCTATTTCAACAAAAAAATTTGTTTGTGATTACTGACTATACTTCCACTCCACTACATTGATGTGGAAGTAAAACTATCTGTAAAAATATTAATTTCCAATTTTTGCATTCTTTCGATAACCTGCATTCTAGTTATGCGAGCAATTAAAAAAGTAATTTCTTTATCATACACCCCATATTAATACGATAAATATTGCTTTGCAATTCATAGCAATCATTATCACATGCAATATTACAAAAGAGTTTTAAATCATCCGCATATAGAAGGCAGTTGGATGTCCGCCTTCATAATCCTGGTGCCATTCATTCTGTTTTCGTTTAGGATAACTTTTCTCAGGATTCGCACAAATCGTCAATAATCTGATACCTGTGAGTGCTTAGAAGTAGCGTTTTAGATACTATGAAATCTCCTCTGGGAATTTCAAAATTTTTCCAGGAGATATTTGAAACATTTATAACATAATCGTTCTAAATTAACATTAACTAATTTATATTTGATAATACCAAAAACATAAAACTCTGACTTTCAATTTATTACGTTACAATAATAAATAACGACGTAGACTGTCCCAGCTCTCGCAATGTTGTCTTTCTTAACAGTTTTTGATATATGAATGTAGGGTAGGGCTCGGATGGGTTTTCCTATGCCCCACGTTATGTAAATAAAATCGTATATAAGCACGTGTAGTGTTTTAGGAAAGAAGAGAGTAAACAAAACACATATGTCATACTTGAATAGATATCATTAATGGTGAGTACTACTAAATTCCCATAATACACGGATTCATTGATAACAATTTAGTAATACTTGTTCCGGGACAATAAACCATTCATTTCCGGAATATATGTATCTCTATATATAATTTTATTCCGGTTTTAAATACATATATGGTTATAACTAGATGAACAGCTATAACAAATTCTTAATACATTGTTATTTAATAGCCCATTTTACCATGAATTCCTAAAACTCGGTTTTTCCCAAAAAATATTTTACTGTATTTTCAATGATTGTCACGTAACGTAGACCATGGGTCAATAGAATTTCGACCATTCTGGTTAAACAATGTAATGGACTAAGTGAAATATTTCATTAGTCATTTAATTTGTTCAATGTAAACAATTTACTCTGATTTAAACATCATCAAATTTTATAAAAGCATTATTTACTATAGCAAGAATATAGCCTGTGTGATTTAAACCACATATTGATATGATACACATGTTACATGTTACTTGTTACATGTTACACATATTCTGTGGATGTGGAAATAATACTACAGAAATTAGACGAGTATTGCAGACTTATCTTTAATGCTCCCAACAAATATATCAAACATGGTAGCTCTAATTAATGAAAACCTACCATTAGTTAAAATTGTACTGGACTTCCCATATCTGATAAGAATTAAGCTATAGATTGGCGTAGGTTTAGAGTTGTATCCTATTGTTTAACCCTATGTTGTGAACACCTACCAACCGTTGTCTCCAATTTTGTATGTTTATAAAGTCGCCTTGAAAGACTCCTGGGTGTGAAGAGTGTGTCCTTGTTTATTCCTTGTGTTGTTTTTCTTTCTTTTCTTTCTCTTTTTCGATTAGGTTAAAATAGACATTATGACTTTCGCAATACCTACACTTTGTCGTGGCTATACGGGCTACGTTCCCAAAACCATTTAATTAGGGAAAAGAAATATAGCCTCAAAGCAATATGGAGAGAAAAGAAAGAGATGAATAAAATGTTGCATAGATTTTTACTCACTGTCTCAGGAATAAGTGTTTGCCTCAAAATCGAAGGTTACCTTGTTTTTAATGATCGAAAAAGTGGTAGGTATTTATCAAAATATCTTGTAAAGTAAGCGTTTCAGCGGAAAATGTTAATAGATCTTTTAAAAAATATATGGGGTATTTATTAATTTTACATTCATTACGTCCAATGACGATAAAAATTCATCAAGATACAGCGATTTCAAAACTTTTTTCCGTCATTTGAAAAAAATTAATTCTTACACTTATTCTCGTCAGCATAATTTAGCCACGATAAGGTCAAGCGTTCCCAAAAACATGCATGCTTGCGATAATTCAATGTTGTTAGGTGACTCGTTTAGAACGTATTAAAAAAATGCATGAGATTGTTTGTCTTATGAATTTCTTCTGGGTTACACACTATCTTTAAAAACATGTTTTGACCCAAAAAAATAACGCTATTTTTGCACTAAAGGTACTTTTTCCATGATGTATCACATCATATCATTAGTCATATTTAACAAAATAATATGTCCAAAATATTCATTGTGCACTAAATTTAATAAATACCTTTCAAATGTCGTCTACGGGCATTGCATAGTGCAACCAATCAAGCAATAAAACAAAATAACTTTATTAACTATTAAAAAGTGTAATACTTGACCTTCCCAAGAACTGGTTCAAAGTCAGACAAACATTTACGGCGCGTAGCGCCGTGGCAATTGAGGGGCTGGACGGTGTATGTCTGATTCGGTTAAAATACAAAACTGTAGTAAATAAAACTGAAGGAGGATTAAAAATAGTAACTGCATATACAAAAATTCAAAGAAAGGATGGAAAACAATTGAAAGTTGTGCTAAGTAAAAATAATCGGACCAGTGTCTATTAAATTTTGAAGCGGGAAAAAGATTAATGGACAGACCTCTTTGAGGGAATTATAGAAAAACAACAAGCAGAAACGAACAGCGGAGGCAGGAAAGAAGTAAAGATGTAAAGTTTTCAAAGATAGAGCGTGAAGTAGAAGAAAGTTTTGATAAGAGGGTGGCTAGAGTAGCTGCCGTAAAATGGGTATTGACTCGTATGACAGGGTGTGTTTGATTCGGAAGCGACATTATATTGTCTGATTTGTGTAATGTTGCGTGTTAGCAGACTATCGCCCAGTATGAGTATATAAAACTTCTCTGAGATTTGCTAACGTAGTCCGCCAGTGAGGTTACATTATAGGTAGTTTTTCATATTGCATATTTTGTAGGTTAACAGTTTCTGTCTCCATAAATCCACAACTGATGTGTATGTTAATCATATTTTTGAAAGTAATCGATAAGAAAATATCAGATTTATACAAACATTTGCACCAACCATGAAAACATGCTGAATTTCAAGATTTATCTAGCTAAAAGAATTTCTCGTATCACTTCTTTGTCTGCTAAGCTCTAAGGAATAGGATTAATCTCTAGCTGTTACAAATGTGTCCGGTGATTGCGCGGTGGCTCCTGTACTATCACAACATACAATCCATATTTTCTTCCTTTTATTGCAATTTACCTGTATTCAGTGCCGCTGTGATTATTATTATTAGAGGGAAAAAATTACACAAACCAATTTAAATTGAAAGTAACATTTTTAAATGATATTTAAATATTTTTTTAAAATACAATTTGATAAAATTTCTCAACTTTAGTTTTATTATCATTTCAGTACTATATTTGATATCTGCGCAACTGTGCATACATTTTGACATCAGTCGCTTGCTCCCTTCCTTCAAATTATTCCCTTATATAAAATTTGTAGTTTTTACATCTATTTGTAGGTATTTATTTTAAAACCATTAACTAACAGTATTCTATATTTTAAAACTGTTAGGAACACATGTAGAACTGTGATATTCACACTTTGACGTCAAAAACTTCGAAGCTAACATATAGCAATCCCCAAATTTTAATTTGTCATTTCTTGCATTGTTTCCATTACTTTGGATTCATTATCTAAATATATATCAAATTGCTTCATCATATTATATAGAACTGTAATATTTCAACTATAGAACTATAATATCCTTTGTGTCCTTCTAAGATTAACCTAATTGAATTTTTCAGTGTTTAGATTTCGTCCTTGGTTTTCAAGCATCCAAGATTATCATTTTTGGCAGAATTATTACTTAACTTGATTTAACAACGTCCAAACTATTCAAACATGTCCAATCACCCTCTATAATAATGGACCATTCTATTTTATTTACTCGTTACATCGATTGGACAGGTTAAGTATGAAGATGAAGGTGATTGGCTGTACGCAGTGATTCATATTAAATCACTTGAGAGTTATTATAAATCACGCTATTTGTTTATGAATATTATTGCTTGTTTAAAAGTAGTTGATTAATACAAATATGAGTAGAAAAACTGTTTTATGTCTGCTGTAATTTGGTATTGGAAAATGTCGTCACATCTGTGTAATAAGAAGCCTCCTCTTAAAGGTGAAGCACGTGGCATAGTGTTCAGTGTATTTACTGATTTTAAGAACTGTAAAAATCAAATAGAAGCACTAGTGTATTTGAACTCTTAAATGCAATAGTTTTCATGCATTGAAACATGCAGGTCACTGTTCTGTGAGCTATCTTTGTTTATTTCATCTATCACATTCCTAGGGTATGTCTGTCTGCAGCTCGAAACATCATCATAATTGGCGTTTGCTGTACTTCAGTCGTTCAAAGAACTTGTAACTTTGCCGGTTTGTTATGTATGGATTATTCATGACAAATGCTTTATACTATTTCAAATTAAACATAAGAACAGGATATTTTTGATAGCCACACCCGTAACTAGAAAGACATTCAGCTGGATGACGCCGTGGTGTAATATGATGATATAACGATCAGGCTCCTATCACAAGGCAAATTAAAATGGTAGTAAGGAGGTCACCTTCCAAGTTGAAATATTAAAAGTTATTAATTAGAAAAAAGTTGGCGCAGCATTGGTGGAAAATTTTTTGGTCGTCACAGGAAAAAACGACAAATCAAAAAATTTCCATTAGACGAGAGTATTTAAATTTTTGAGGAATAAGTCAGAAAACTAAAAACAATTATCAAAAGGCTACAAAAAGAAAATTAGAATACATAGGAAGGACAAAAAGATTGAAAGTTATAGTACTTTGACAAATTAGAGAATCAGAACATACCTCATTTTGGCTAAAAAGCTACCGGGAGAGTGAGAACTCCTGGTATGGTATGGTTGTTTAAAACAAGTTAGGAACTTCACTTGTGATAAAGTTTCGTAGAAATAAAACAATACTTCCATAGACTTTGCTTTATATTTACAGTAAAGAAACATTACCAATACATCACATATTGACTTATAAAGGCTCCTACAAATACCATTATTAACGATATGTTTACAGTGTTTTCCAGTATTATTAATACAGCAAGAAGTGCAAAAATAGATCGATTTGAGATTTTTATGCTTGATATTGTAAACATGTTTTTGAATATTTCAAATAAGTGATATGAGGCAATCGATCAAAATGTTTTTTCACCCTTGATTTTTCTATTAAATATGTGACCTAATATGATTGCTTAGAATATAACATGCTTCCGAAAAAAATATAGGGACAATACTTTTATGATCGCGTTGTTTTTAGTTTTTATGTGAAAACTAATGCCAAAAATCTGTTTCATAAGAGGCTACCTTTTTTGATTTTATACAGAGGCACAATTTTGTACAATTTTGCTTGCAGAAATTGAATATATTATATACTTGAATAAATTTCAAATCAACCAAGATAAAATATCAAATCTCACTTCGACTAATTTTGCATTTTATTCTTTTTTTTATGAAACTAGTACAGTAACCTTTTTATTTTATTTCATTATATTTTAGAGATTGCTACCAAAAGTCAAAATTTTAAGAATGTAGGTAATTTTCACTTATTGCTAAGGAACGTACCACACGTTACGCGTTAACGTAACGCACCGCTCGTTCTTTATTTTTTTAGGCACCAGTAGAAGCTGCATTGTAGAGAGGAATGTAAAATAAAATATTAATAGTTCTTATATCCAAGGCCAACGAATACAGTTTCGGTTTGAAGACTGTATATAAGCCAAAAGCCACCGTCACTATTAACTGGTACAGAAAAACAATGGAAGATGCCATTTGAAATGAGATTGTATTTTATAGATCGTCTTTCACATCAAGCATCTTTTCATTAAATCGTCGTAGTCACAAAGTTTCTGGAATAGATGAAATACCGTTTCAGTAGTTTCTATAATTAGTATTATCGTGAGAACTTTTCGATAAATTAAAAGCATGAGGTTTGACACTGATTTAATATTTACTGAAGTACATCTAATATTAACTGGACACAACTAAATCAGTTCCATCCTGAAGATAATTACAAGGAACTATGGAACCTTATTATCGTATTTCTACGAGGCATCCGTATCTAAGTAGGTACCTACTGGACTTGCTATACATATAGCTAAAACCATTAGTAAATTATATATGTTTATTTGTTTACATTAATAAATTTATCAAGATAGGAAAAGAATTCTTAAAATTTGCATTTTTAAAGTAGCAGTTTACGTAAATTTCTTGTTCCAGCTTTAGAAAATTTTTTACCATGCAAGACAATAAGGTGGGCAGTGGACGCCATATTGCATTCATTTATGGTCTGTGTCATCCCAGCATGTATCTAAGAGCATGGTCGTGGGAAGTACATATTTTCCATATAAGAGAATCTACAAAGTGACGTGAACGTCACCAAATTGCCAAACGCAAAACCAAATTGACCGTGCGTTAATAGATGCCAGGCATTTTTCTAACCTCCTGGATGTGAGAATATACCGAGGTGCAAATGTGGACTCCTACGCGCAAGGGCTTCTAATGTGCATAAGACGAGAGGTGAACGACAGCTTAGGTATAATACTTACTACCTATTAAAACAACCCCAAACAGCTGAACAATTTCAGAATAAAATAAATGAAAATATAAATAACATAGAAGAAGCTACAACAGCAGAGGCAGCCTGCGAAGAGGCTATAAAGGCAGCAGCAAGAGATGTACTCTGAGCGGAAAGACACAGACCATCAGAGGATTGGCTTGACGACGAATGCCACTATATAACGTTATGGAAAAATGAGGCATATAAGGCCATACAGCAGAGAAGAACACGCGCAACCGTAGAAGGATACAGCACTAAGAAGAGAAGAGAAAAGAACACAATGAAGAAAAAATATACAAGTAGAGCATAATATTTTAGAGGAGCTGGAGGCAACAGAAACCAGACGGAAACAAAAGAATTCTACCAAATGGAGAAAGGAGTTTAAGCCAAGGACTAATGCATGTAGAGATAAACAGTGGAACATAATATACAGCGAGAACGAGATACTAAACCGATGGGTTGAGCACTTCGGAGAATTACTCAATGAAGAACCCCTTTAACAACACAATGAGGATCTCCCCACGCCATATACCGAAGACGATATTTCCGCACCAACTTTAAACGATATACAAGAAGCCACCAAATACTTTAAGAACAACAAATCTCCGGCTAGTGATGGAATTACAGCGGAGGTCTTTATATACGGAGGACGAAATCTAGCTAATTTTATATGGATCACGACCAAGAAGGCCTGGGAAAATGAAGACATACCGCAGGAATGGAACATTGGTCTTATCTGCCCTCTGCATAAAAAGGGCGATCACTGGAATGCTGAAACTACATAGACATCACCCTCCTTAATACAATATATAAAATATTCTCCTATATTATAAATCCTGGAAAAGACCTCAGAGTGCAACGTCGACACGTTCCACATGTTTATAGACATTAGGGCAGGCTATGACAGTATCATCAGACCCAAGCTGTTTGAGGCTATTAGAGAACTCAGAATACCCACTAAATTAATAAGACTCGCCAAAACAACAATGAGTCTACTTAACTGCCAAGTGAAAATTCAAAATAAAACATCTGACTCTTTTAACGCAAATAAAGGAGTAAAGAAGGGAAATGCGTTGGCGTGTCACCTTTTTAACACAGCACTAGAAAAAGCAGTCAGAATCGCAGGACTGAACAACAGGGGTACAATATTTAATAAGAGCATGCAGATAATGGTATAAGCAGGTGGCGTGGATGTTGTTTCGCGCACCATACGTCATTCCAAAGAGACGTTTGCCACACTCGTTGGTGCAGCAAAAAATATGAGTCTGGCGGTGAATGAGGAAAAAACTAAAGTTATGGCGTCGACACCAGGTGATAGAGTCAGAAACATTGAACAATATATGACTATCGATGTTTACAACTTTGAGGTAGTGCGAGCATTTACTTACCTTCTGTAAATAATAAAAATAATATGTCTGAAGAAATAAAACGCGGAATAATACTTGTCAACAAGTACTATTTTGGTCTTAGAAGACACCTCAAAAGCCGGAAATGATCATTTAAGACAAAACTGATGCTGTATAAAACGTTAATACTCCCGGTCTTGACGTATAGATCCGCGACATGGACCCTGAGTAAAGCCGATGAGAACTTACTCCAAACTTTTGAAAGGAAAATCTTGAGTCGGATTTTTGGAGCTGAATGTAACAGCGGTGTATGGCGCCGTCGTTACAACTTTGAGCTGTATGAGAAATACAAACAGGCAGCAACGGGTAGGGATGTGGAACAAGTATAAAGATAGGACGGCTCAGGTAGGCAGGACATGTCAATAGAGCTGATGACAAGATCATGTTCTCAGAGCCAGCGGGAGCTAGAAACCGCGGCTGGCCAAGATTACGGTGGAACGATGGTGTCGATGAGGATGCACGAAAAATCAGCGCAAGGACCTGGAAGCAAGAGTCGCGGAATCGGCAGGAATTATGAAAGAAACTGGAGAAAGTCGGGGCTCACATAAGGCTATAGCACTAAGGATTATGATGATGGTGTCACTTTTGATATTGAGACTAATTCAGCGACACTTCATTTATAAAAGTGGGTTCAGTAGTTTTGCCGCTATGATGGGACATGTATACCCACTGCGACATAAATATATAGACTGTAAAATCATAACTCTTCCTTTTCGGCTTTGGAGCAGGGGAATAAAAATTCATGAATAATTAAATGAAGGGTTGTCCAAAGTCGCTGTAAACAAATTATCTTGGCCTCTCGTGATACCTGTCCAAGGAGGTGGCTGCGTTCGCTTTGTTTCCTTTACAGTAAAATGAAAAATTTATTAAACAATATAGAAAATTCACGCAGTCACGCATTAGTTTAGGTCCTGATTTCGTCAGTAAGAAAAATCCAAAATATATATCTATCAACACGCGTGGATTTTTCGGTAACTTGTATGTTCTATCGAAATATTTGAAATAGTTGAGATTTGTTGTTTATATAATAAGTAGAAAATGTCTGAATTCTATGGGAGTTGTCAAGAAGGAATGCATGCAAGTGGAAAACAGAAAGAGTTTTTACCGTTAGTGGTGACAAAGTACAAAATAAAGTAACAGACAAATCTATTTTGTTATTTGAATATTGTATTTAAAGTCTGATACTAAAAATGAAAAACCAAAACTTTATAGAATTCCTTTTTCCGTTCTGTCATTTGACTGTCGCAAAGGTTTACCTTCAAAACTATTGTAGCTAAAGATATGATATTTCACATGTAGTTAGAGTTTAGTATTTCTCAGGTAGCTCGTCGATACCCCAAAAATATTTTCTGATGTCCTGTCAGGGGTCAAAATGTCAGATTTTTACACAATGTTTGTATTCGGATAAGTGAAAAAACCCTTGAAAGGCCTTGAGCGCAACGGGCGAGGCCACACGTTGCTATGCACGTATCTTCGTTAATATTGTCACGCAGTGCTTGAAATTTGTTTTAAACACCCGGTACATCAGTTTTTAGTAACAAGTATAATTTGTTTTAGTAGATTGTTGAACATATTTTTATATCGAGACAAAGCATGTTTCACTTTTTGAAATTGCGAAAGTAATAGTCAGCGAAAAGCAAGGTTCGACGAGTTCACTTTGTAACCAGGCGGAGCGGAAATGCTGACTCGGGAAAAAAGCAGTGGGGTTTTGAGTTTTGCAGGAAAAAGTTCTGCCGGGTACTGCGTGGGCCCAACTCCTCCATCAGAGAGTTTCGTCCCCAGGGGTAGTAAAAAATGTAAGTACGACCTTTATTTACATTTGTGTTTTCTTTAATAAACTTGCACTTTGTTTTCTACCACTGTGTTTTATTTGATGTATTCACTCAGTAATTAATTTAAACCCTCTCATATGTCAAGCAGGTCAAAGTGACTTCGTGGGTATCACCGATAGGACTCCGGGCAACCAGGTAATATGGGAGATAACTGTGGACGTCGCGTATATTACTCAGAAATAATTCTTACAACCCTAAAAGGGATTTTATACGTGACATATGGTGAAGGCGCCGAGTTTTCGTTTCGAGGGGTTGGTTCTTCATAACCATTCCTATTAGCTATGATAAATTTCGCTAGTACGTTTTTTAAATTTTATATAAAGTCTAGCATATGTATATGACATTTGGTGGAGGGCCTTGCTTCGATTCTGTAGGGTTAATTCTTTATAATTAACTCACTTTTAATTTTTCTTTAACTATATTTTTCTTATTATATTTAGTACAGGCAACAACATATATTTTTTTAGCTCTAATTTTTTTTTAAAAGTCGACCCTAAGTAGAAAATTGATTTTTTTAAGTGAACTTGTGGAATTTCTTACATTTTAATAAGTTTTTTACTGACAAAATTTAAATATTAACAAGTTTTAATTGAAAGTTCGTGTATTCCATGTACAGGTTTCAAAAAGTTATTTTTAACACAGTTTGTAATTTTAGTTGCTATGCGTGCGGAACAGTACAGAATTCTCAGCATGCGCTCGTGATTCGCATATGATCAATTTTATTTTCGAATGATAAAAAACACATGACCGTTCTATATAATATTCCCTAATATGGTTTCTAAATCATCTATTGCAGGCATTGCTTAAAATAATACACATATAAAAAACTAATGTGTGTTTTTTTTTTCAAATAATACCAAATGTTCAGACTGGTAGCAACCCCTAAAATTCATCTAAAAATTACATATAAGTTCCTGTCTTATGAATATATTCTTTCTTATTCATAAGATAGTAAAACAAAATTACAGAATGCCTCCCTATTTTTTTATATGTTTGACTGCACTCTGAGGTATGGCATAAAACTAGTACATATTACTTATTAGATATTACACATTATTATAGATACAAAAGTATAAAAATATACAATGGGATTATTTAACTGCTATTTATCATCTAGATATGAAAAATCACTTAGATCTCTATGTTCATCTACTTTTTGGGGCTACGAAATGCGTCTTTGTCTCGCTACATAATAGTAGTTAAAATTAACTGATATGTAGATTTAGTTTTCTAGTTTTCGCTGCTTAGGAAGAAGCATCGTTGACACCCAAAAAGTAAAAGCATTGGCATAATACTGGTAACTCGATTCAAATTCATACATATTCAACATTTTAAAACTAAATATAGTTATAAGCAAGCTCTATGTTCTTAGTTATGGTTCCGCAATAATAATTTAAATACTTCTTTTTGGCCAATTAATAAACATTTCAACTGAACAATTAATTAAATAACGGATAAAATAGTAAAAATCGGTAGTTAATATAATTTCCACAGAAAAAAATGTGACACCTATATCTGCTGCATGGAAGAAGTAATTATGCACTATACGACAAAATTTTTAAAACAACTTTCCAGAGCATAAAGTTTGTTACAGTCTTCCCCGTATCATTACAATGGAATTCACATTTTTGATACCTACTACATGTTTCAAAATTACAGCGCAAAATGTCCATATTGCTGCAAAATGGCAATTAAGATTTCAACTTGTGTTTATATAAATTGAATTGGGTATTTTAGGCAATATGCTAATGCTTTAAATAATAGTTAAATGAGTTTATCCTTTCATCTTTATTGTTTTTATGATTACTCCAGTAAATAAACCGGAAATTGTGTAAAAGTTGGGAAACAGCACCAATTTTAAAAATTCCTTCTGCGTTGTGTTCCTTGAACCCTCACGATCATTCGTCATCACTAACATCCTTGCGGACGGACAAAATGGGGGTTATAAGCCTCAAAAATGTAGCCTCGACAAAATACTTTAAAAATCAAAATTTTGATCGAATTTGGGAAATTCAAAATGGTGAAACAAAGGTACGGTACAGTCAATTTCTCAGGAAGAACTCGTACTTTTTTCGTTCTTGGGCTGAAAGTGGGAACTCGCGGATTTTCGTAGTCCCTGATAACGAATTCGGCGTCCTATTAAAGGAAATTCAAAATGGGGTGCCCGCACAAACCCGATATCTATAAAAGAGAAGCTGGCGGGGGATAATATACCGACAATAGGTGGAGGCACACTGTTAACGAGGAAATTCTTAACTTTTTTCCTATTAATCCAGAAACACAATATTATAAAAGTTTTCATTAATACTTTTTTTATTGTCAAGTAAAAGAGGATTCTGGCAGAGACAAATTGATATTTTTTCAGCTTATCATATCGAGTAATTGTATAAACATTTTTTTCCAAAATCACAAAAGCAGAAGATAAACGTGTAATTCCGGCCCACCATTTTCAGTTCTCCTAATTGGACATAGGATTCATTATCAGCAACGCCGAAAACTCCCTAGTTCCCACTTTCAGCCCAAAAAAGAAAAAAAGTACTAGTTTTTCTTCAGAAATTGACTACTGCCGGCCCACCATTTTGAATTTCCCCTAATTGGACATCGGATTCGTTATGAAGGACTACGAAAATTCCCGAGTCCCCACTTTCAGTCCAAAAACGAAAAAAGTACAAGTTTTTCCTGAGAAATTGACTACTTCCTGTCCTCTATTTTGAATTTCCTAAATTGGACATCGAATTCGTTATCAGGGACTGCGAAAATCCCCGAGTACAGACTTTTAGGCCGATATTTTCATTTTGGAAATTATTTTTTCATGGCTTAATTTTTGGGGCATTATTGGATCTTATAACCCCCATAACTCCCCCATTTTGTTCGTCAGCAATGATGTTAGTGGTGATGAATGATTCTGAAGGTTCAAGGAACACAACGCAGAAGGAATTTTTCAAATTGGTGTTGTTTTCCAACTTCTACACATTTGGCACTGTTCTCCGACTTATTTACTGGAGAAAATGTAGACCAGTTCCCTAGAGAATTTGGGAAGGGACGAAATAATATTTATCTGAAATTTTACTTAAAAATAGGTCTTTGTCAGTAGACAAATATAAAAATGCATCTCAAGGCTACCGCGGCTACAACATAAAACCGATTTTGCGCAAAATAAGAAGTAATGTAATCGCGAAACCAAGGCGCTAACGCCAAAATAATTAACTCTTTTTCCGTGAATTTCGAAACATTTTGGTAAAATTTTACTATAATGGAAGAAGAGTTTAGAAACAGATATTGTTCATATAACCTAGTCTTTAATTTTAATTTGTAAAATGAGATATTCGTTGAATGGTAGAATAATAATTAGTGGCTGAAAACGCAACATTAATATTCCTAATTATCCATTTACTTTTGGTGAGGTAAAATTTACCATACCACTTCAGGGATTAAAAATAGGTATCCACATATGATGTTTTTCATTTTTTTTACAAGTTAATTTTGTAATGGGGTGTTTACATTTTAAAAAAAAGTATATTTTTAATGGACTCATTATGTTCTTCAGTAAAAGTTAATGGGTTATGCGTGGTTTCAGTATTTCTTTTATGCCCAATAAGTCTATTTTTGAAAACTAAATTTAAATAAATAATCTTGTGATTTAGGAGAATTTTAAGCATATGTGTTGAATTTTTGAACTAATGCCTGAATAATACAGAAATCTTCTCTATAAATTTCAATCAAGAAAAACTGCGTCTTCTTCTTCTTCCAACATTGCGCAGGAAATAAGTCATATTTGAGGTTATAATAATATAGTAAACAAGTGGAGTTTGAGATTTATCGTTCAGTTTTACGTTTTTTTTCGTGCTAATATAATAGTTAAAAATGGAAAGTGGTTATGTAAAGTATATTCTAACAACTTGCCATTAGGATATGATTCATGACTTTTACGTCAATAACAATAGATTTTAACAATTAGATTTTCCTGAAATGAGAGGTGTAAAAGAATCGCGCATTCATTCTTATAATTCTTTTATTTGTGTACAAATATATCGAATCTAAATGAAATATTTGAATTTATTATTTTTAATGTGTGTTTCATAATTAGTAATTGAAATGAAATAAATAATACAGCAGGCATAATTATAATAGTTAAGTCACTAAAATCAAAAGCGAATTTTAACAATTGATTCGCGACTAAACTAAACAGCAAAAGAAATATAGTTTCCAAAAACTTCCTTGACATTTAAACTTCACTTTTTGTCGTTATAATATCATTTTATCTTTAATAATAAAATAGTTTCTCGCTTACTATATTTTATAATGCGCTTTCGTATTTTTGCATACCATGTAATAGTTTATATATTTTTTATAAATATGATATCACGGTGAAACAATTTGGCTTCATACATCAATCAATAACAATATCGGAGGAATATGTTCATAAAATTTGAGATCAATATCTCTCACAAGGCTCGAAATACTGACTGAGAAATAAGAAAATAAACATTTTCATGCTTTTCCGAGTTTTGACAAAAACATGTTTTTTTTCTCCATCGTAGCGGGCTCTAGACTTTCTACTAATATGTAATACTGTGCTGCTTCTGACCACCCCAAATTAATGTCTGTATTATTTGTTGCAGCAGTAAACCAATCGGTTCTGCGTTTAAAGTCTCCAGGGGCAGTTAAAAATATTTTGTCTGGCGAATTCACTGATGTGTTAATGCAAAAAGGAGCTGGTACAATGCAGTTCTTAAAAGAACTCATATTTGTAACCTAAAAAGGCAACATGTTAAGATCTGAGAATATTTACGAAATATGGTACCTATGCAACAAATTTATTTGCTCTATTCTTCAAATACCTCGAGGATAAACTAGAGTTAGACCGATAAAAATACGAAAATAAACCATTCACATATTGCCGTTCTATATTTATGAACTATGACTTTTAGCGTTTGGTAATATCTCTGGGTAATGTAAGAAGAAGAAGACGATCGAATTAATATTTAAGAATATGCGTGTTCTATTTAATAACAGATGGCGCAAATTCAATAAATTTTCGTACGTCGCGATACTCCCACTACTTTTAAGTTTACGTTAATTACGAACAAAACACTGATTTATTGAAAAAATAAAAAAATGCAGGTAATTTTATTTTTCATGATCTTTTGGTATGTGCATTTATCTCAACACCATGCAAATACCCCATTGAAGAAAAATAAATACAGCTAACAATAATTACTTTCAGGCGATATTTTAATTTTGCCGATTATATTGAAGCGTCAATTAAAAAAGTTGTAACATCTAAATTGGCCATAATAAGTCTTATTTTATTTTATTTTATTTACATAAAGTTAGTTTTCAGTAATATAAATTATTGGTAACTCCTCGAAAAATATCGCTTCTAGGTGGTATTCTAATAATTCTTAAATTGACTTCGCTTGGTGATATAGTTCTTTTGAAGAATTTTTGGAATCTTGTACTCAACAACCATACACTGCCGTCACGTTCCCATCTTAACTCTGCTGGAAACTGGAGCCGCTCAGGATCGTACGAAAGAAGTCTGAAATAAAGTCAACTAATTAGATTGTCATAAGGAAGAAAACATGAATAGCCCACGGAAGTTAGCATTTGACCTGGACAAAATTAGTAAAAACCAGAATTTTTGCCCAGACGTTCTTTGAGGTGTCCCAAATCCAAATCCACAAAAATCCCAACATAGTTTCCCAAGATATTGAAGGTCAAACTTTTTTGCAAATATCTCGCGTTCTATGCACCGGATGCCCATGAGGTCAATGTGAAAATGGTAGAGAATTAATTTATCTACAAGTTGCCTTTTTATTTTTTACCAACGCCCCTCCCCCCTTTCAATATATTCAAGGTTGTAGTTTTAAAAACAAAGTTTCTCGCGAATATCTCGCGCCAAAAAATCAGATAGCAATGAAGTTAATATGAAAGTTGTAGATATTCCAATTATCTACTAGATTGGTATTTTGCATCTTTCCCAAAACCTCGCCCTTTTCGACATATTCACAGTCGAAGTTTAAGGAAACGTTTTTTTGTAAATATCTGTATATAGACTTCGTCACGGTCTAATGCGTAGGGAGCGAAATATTTGCAAAAAAACATTTTCTTGAAACTTTAACCTTAAATATTATAGCATACAGTTTACACTTTATGCAAGTTTTAATTAATATTCGAGAAATCAACTCTGAATAAGTGTTTACCATCTTTCATAGATAATGCCCAGACTGTTTGTCATTTCAGCGGTGGATACTTAGTTTAGTTTTATGTTATCCTTGTATTTAAATTATCTACAAGTAATTTTATTTTTGTTACAGTTCTTACCAAAATACATCTCGAATGCACGTCAGTAATTCAACAACCGCGTCTGCATTATTTAATAAATTTATATTCAGGTGTGAAATAAAGGTTCAGTTTTATTAAAATCGCGTTATTTAAAATAGATAGCTCCTAGACTATGCGTTTCTGAATTACCTGGCGCATAACGTCACATTTTGGTGAAAGTTCCTTTCGCCCCACGTTGGGCGCCAAATGTTACATTCCTATTTATTTTTATGCAAAATACCACCACATATACTTGTTTTTAGCATACATGGGTGCACTTCACACAAATAAAAATAGGAGTTGCATTCGGCTAGCCGATCTAGTGCGGGGCTGGGTCGTGGATCCAGATTTACACAAATTATATAATGAACCAACAATTCTACGGCAGTACTTACACAACAACTAGCTCGTCTCGCGGCCAAGAGGGAAGTAATAAAGTTATTAAAAAGAGCGCCATCCACAATTAGAATTGAGTGATAAACTACCCTCTTAAATCGTGAAACTAACCATTATGGTACAGTTTGAATGTATTTAGACAAACACAACAAAATAATTGAAAAATATGATAAAATATGCTATTTTTTATTAATATCTTTTTTAGAATGATGTAATATAATATGGCAAAACAAAAACAAATTTATATCTATTTTTATGACCTGTTTGGTGCAAAATATAGAATATACATAATATTTTAAAAAATGGCTTAATATAAAAAATATGAAATAGTACATGAAAGGTTATAATAATAAAAAAATATATATCAAAATCAAGTAATCATAATGTACAGAAGAAATTAAACAGGTGAAAATATATATATACGCAAGAAATATTTCGAATAACACTTTTCTCACCACACTTTAATTCGTACTTGATGGATGACAGCTGGATAAGTTCTAAAATTCCTACTAAGATACCTCTACCTCGATGGTGATGTAGGGGCTGCTGTTACGCCTAATTAACGACTGAAGTTTTACTTCTAGAACGTACCAAAGTTGTCAAAAGCAACTGCCTGACTAGGTTGGTGTTAAATGAAACTCAATTTTCTCTACAACTCGACCACAACTCTAACAAATGATTCAATACTTGGATGCATGTAGATGTAGGATACTTGAGTAATAATATCTTGAAATAGTTGATGTTAATTATCATCAAATAATTCTTGTAAAGTTCAAAACTTGTTAAATTTAATGATTGAAGAAGTGATTAACACTTTGTATGTGTAATTGTACTGCAATGTATAATAATATGTAAGATTATATAAGATTATATAATATTATATAAGATCATATAAGATTACATAAGATCATATAAAATTATATAAGATCATATAAGATAGGTAAAACTTCTGCGTTATAAAAGAAAAGAAAACACTATTTAGCACGTGATCATGAAATAAGGTTGCAAGGTTTTTTTTTCATAAAAATTAAATAAATTATTAATGCTAAAAATATGGCTTAAGGCCGCACAATAGTGGTTAGGGAAATGTAATAAATACATTTAATTACCTTTTGTAGTATGATGCACTCGAGAGTATTTAAGAATTTACAAAACTGGCAAATGCTGAATAACTATCAATTAAAAGTCAACTGATTACTACCGATTCAGAAAATGAAAAGAACTTTCTACGGCCAAGTCGCACTGATATAATTTCTTAACCCCACCAAAATGTGACGTTATGCGTCAAGCGATTCAGAAACTTATAGTCTAGGAGCTATCTATTTTAAATAACACGATTTTAATAAAACTGAACCTTTATTTCAAACCAAAATATAAACTAACAAAAATAAAATTACTTATAGATAATTTAAATACAAGGACAACATAAGACTAAACTAATTATCCACCGCTGAAATGACATTGATAATAGTCTGGGCATTATCAATGAAAGATGGTAAACGCTTATTCAGAGTTGATTTCTTGAATATTAAATAAAATTTGCATAAAGTGTAAACTGTATGCCACACAATAGTGGTTAGGTTTCGAAAAAGGCGAGATTTTGGGGAAAATGCAAAAGTTCAATCTTGTAGACTTCCATGTTAACTTCGTTGCTGTCTGATTATTTTTGCGCGAGATATTCGCGATGAACCTAGTTATCGAAACTTGACCTTGAATATCTCGAAAAAGGGGAGTTGGTAAAAAATTAAAAAGACAACTTGTAGATAATTTAATTCTCTACAACTTTCACATTGACCTCATAGGCAACCGATGCATAGGACGTCAGATATAGGGAAAAAAATTCGACCTTCAATATCTTGAGTAGCTTCTTGTTGGAATTTTTGTGATTTTTGTGAATTTGGGTTTGGAACACCAACCCACTAATTTTGTCCTTGTTTCCTCCTTTTTTTGGCTAATTTCCGTACTAAAAATTATTACTAAAGATTGAATTCACAATGTTACTCAACTCTTGCCCTATTTATTTATATATTTATTGTGCAATATCCAGGCAGGACTATTCGGATTAATATCAAGGACAGTATTTAATAACAGCAACTATGCAGGTAAGTAATTTTAAAAATACGTTGTATACTCTAACAATTATACATATAATTGACTTAACTATGTAATGATAATATAATATTTCTTAAGAGGCAAAGACCAATCTAAGTCTACAAACGTATTTATATTATTAGCCAGTCGAAGCACTGTCACGAGAGGGATGGTGTGAAATAAATTGGATACAATAGCTCAGTGGATTAGCGCATTTAGCTTGCATATATAGCGAGGCAGGATCAAGCCCTGCAAAATAATTTTAAGTATAAAAATTATCCCCAAGAACCTATAGGGCTTCATCAAAGACACAAAATTTACCAGTATTTTCAAGGAGTACAATTTTATATAGAAATATGAGCATTTCTGCCATCAAGAGACGATATATTAATACAGTTCTTAAATATGCGGATAAACATAATGATAGTTTTCTATAGTATGGTATTTTATAATATATATAACTAATAAATGTATTTTGTATTCTTCCAGGTGTAGCTAGATTATATGCAAACAGTAAACAGTTAGAAAATTTAATATCTGAAGGCAGATCGTTTATGAATGAGATAAATAATGGGCCCAAATTTGATCCTTGTAGTACTCCGGAATTAGCATAATATTTACAAGAAGTACTCCCATTGTGTTTGCCTACAAAACATCAATGCTATAAATACATGTTTTTTAATATTCAGACCAAATTTAAATAGCTTTCCTAATGGCACATGATGGTCAACTTTATCCAAATCTTTGCTAAAATCTGCACATACAGTAACCAAAACCTCGTTTACTAAATTTCTTTCTATGTATCTATACAAACTTTTTTCAAATAATTTAGCCGAAACACATATTGTTCCTATACCCTTTTAGTTTGAAATGTTCATTTTATACAATAAGTTATAAATTGGAGCTTATATGCAGTAGGAAAAGTTGAGGTTTTCAATATCAGATTGAAAACATGAATTAATGGGTACCTCGATCATTTTTGACATCTCTTATTGCGTACAGTGGCATTCCAAGAACACCTGCTGTTTCTTTAGGTTTTATTACTTCCACATCCACGTAGTGGATTGGAAGTATAGTAATCGCAAAAAAAATTTCAAAAATTTTTATTCTTAAAATAGGTTTAGAATGTCATGAAACGTCGAGATTTTAAATTTGAGCGAAAAAAAATTTTCTGTTTGTCGGTCTGTCGGTCTGTCTGTCTGTCTGTAACTTTTTTTTGTCCGCAAGTTTACTTCGGAACGGTTTAAGATATTGACTTGAAATTTTGTACACGTATATATTATAACGAGATCTGGAACTGGATTGTTTTTTGAGGATATCCGGTGGAGGGTTGGGGGTTAAATAGGGGTAAATAGGGGAAAATAAATAAAGCAAACTTGTGAGACTACAGAAACTTGAAATTCGGTGTATGTACTAGAAGTTAAGGCCTCAGATTTTTTTATAATATTTTTCAACCCCCCACCACCCCTATCCCATTATTAATGCGGTTGATAAAATAAAACTGAGATATGCATTTAAAATTTCGCACACGTATGTATTATAACGACATCTGGAATTAGATTATATTTTGAGATGATTCCGTTGAAGGGTTGGGGGTTAATTTGGGGTAAATAGGAGAATATGAGAAAAACAAGTTGGTAAGAGTACAGAAACTTGAAATTTGGTGTATGTACTAGATACCAATACGTCAGATTTTTTTATAATATTTTTCAACCCCCACCACCCCACTCCAATATGAAAAAGGTTGATAAAATAAAATTGTGATATTCATTTGAAATTTGGTACACGTATGTATTATAATGACATCTGGAACTAGATTATAATTTGAGATGATTCCGTTGCAGGGTTGGGGGTTAAATAGGGGTAAATAGGGGAAAATAAGTAAAGCAAGCTGGTAAGAATACAGAAACTTGAAATTCGGTGTATGTACTAGAAGCCAAGGTCTCAGATTATTTATAATATTTTTCAACCCCCACCACCCCTACTCCATTATTCAAGGGGTTGATAAAATAAAATTTAGATATTCACATGAAATTTAGTACGCATATGTATTATAACGACATCTGGAACTAGATTATATTTTGAGATGATTCCGTTGAAGGGTTGGGGGTTAAATAGGGGTATATAGGGAAAAATATGTAAAGCAAGCTGGTAAAAGTACAGAAATTTGGGATTTGGTGTATATACTAGAAGCGAAGGTCTGAGGTTTTTTTATTAGTATTTTCCATCTCCCCATCACCCCCACTCCCTTATTAAAAGAGTTGATAAAATTTAATTCAAATTTTCACTTGAAATTTGGTACATTTATGTATTATAACTATATCTGAAACTAGATTATATTTTGACATTATTGCGTTGAAGGAGTGGGGGTTAAATAGGGATAAATAGGGTAAAATAAGTAAAGCAAGCTGGTAAGACTACAGAAACTTGAAATTCGGTGTATGTACTACAAGCAAAGGTCTCAGATTATTTATAATATTTTTCAACCCCCACCACCCCACCCCTACTTCATTATTAAAAGAGTTGATAAAATAAAATTGAGATATCCATTTGAAATTTGGTACACGTATGAATTATAACGACATCTGGAACTAGATTATACTTTGAGATGATTCCGTTGGAGGGTTGGGGGTTATTTAGGGGTAAATAGGGGGAAATAAGTAAAACAAGCTGGTATGAGTACAGAAACTTGAAATTCGGTGTATGTACTAGAAGCCAAGGCCTCAGATTTTTTAATAATATATTTCAGCCCCCACCACCCCTACTCCATTATTCAAGGGGTTGATAAAATAAAATTGAGATGTTCACATGAAATTTAGTACGCATATGTATTATAACGACATCTGGAACTAGATTATATTTTGAGATGATTCCGTTGAAGGGTTTGGGGTTAAATAGTGGTATATAAGGGAAAATAAATAAAGCAAGCTGGTAAAAATACAGAAATTTGGGATTTGGTGTATATACTAGAAGCGAAGGTCTCAGGTTTTTTTATTAGTATTTTCCATCCCCCCACCAACCCCACTCCCTTATTAAAAGTGTTGATAAAATTAAATTTAAATTTTCACTTGAAATTTGGTACATTTATGTATTATAACTATATCTGAAACTAGATTATATTTTGACATGATTGGAGTGGAGGTAAGTAGAGGTAAATAGGGAAAAATAAGTAAAGCAAGCTGGTAAGAGTATTGCAACTTGAAATTCGGTATATGTCCTAGAAGCCAAGGCCTCAGATTTTTTAATAATATTGTTCAACCCTTCCACTACATTATTAAAGGGGTTGATGAAATAAAATTGAGATATTCACTTGTAATTTGGTAGATGTATGTATTATAACGACATCTGGAACTAGATTATATTTTGGGATTATTCCATAGAAGGGTTGGGGTTAATAGGAGTAACTAGGGAAAATAAGTAAATCAAGCTGGTAATAGTACAGAAATTTGGGGTTCGGTGTATATACTAGAAACCAAGGCCTCAGATTTCTTTCTAATATTTTTCAAACTCCACCATCTCCGCTTCATTATTAATGGGATTGATAACATAAAATTGAGATATTCACTTGAAAGTTAGTACACGTATATATTGTAGTGACATCTGATTGAGATGACTTCATTGAAGGGTTGTGAATAGTGGAAAATAAGTAGGGTAAACTAGAAACTTCATTTTTAACATATATTGTAGAAACCAACTCCTCAAACTTTTCTATGGCATCTGCCCCAAATATTATTAAAATTCTATGACCAATAATTTCCACATACTAGAGTGCAAATATAGTCAAGATGTTTCCTTTAAAGTGACTTGGATGAAGAATCTAGATGTGGAAGTAGTGATTCCTTAGGCAGCGGTTCTTTTTAATGGCCGCATTATAATATTCTAATTCACTTATTATGTCCAAATTGAATACATCTTCACAACAATTTCCACTATTACCTGATAAATCTAGTTTGTGATTTGGTTTTTCAGTATTATAAACTGGTTAAAACAAAACTTAGCACAACGTTCTATAGCCTCATCATGGTGCACTTCATTTCCTTTATATATATAATCAATATTATTTAGTCATCCATCTTTCCTTTTATCAATATAATTCCGAAATACTTTTGTATCAGTGATCAAATATTATTCGATATTTCTTATATAGTTCTTGTGCCCGGCTATTATTATTAACTTTATTTAACTGCTTTATTATTTGATATTTATTATAATGATAATCTCAAACATTTTTTAATTCTCTATATCTATTCTTTTCTCTTAATAAATATGTAATTTCTGTATTAAATTAAATAAAAATTTCTTTATAATCATGACAAATGCTACATAAAATAACTAATTAGATTCCTTACTTTTGATGACTAGTTACTGGATTCCAAGAAGCAACTGAGGTTTCTGCTAATGGACTGAAGTAAAGCGTATCGTCAATTTGGTTTATGGTTAATCCTAATCCCTGAGACGATTTTTTACCAACCAGTGAAATTGGATATTCCTCAAATTCGACTGGAGGGCCTTTGGTTAATGTTGAGGTAGGAATGCTAAATAGCCTGAAAAAGAGAAAATTAGAATTATGTATGACTTTCTTATTTGTTATGTTTGTAATAAATAGGCTCTCAAAACTAGAAAACACTCCTAAAAAAGTTTAAACCATCTACAAGACTGTTCAATATATTCATTTACAACACCATAAGAGATTGAGTAAGAAAATGATATAAAAAAATATGTTTAAGAAAAAGCTTTTATTTAAAAAGCTGTACTAAAAAGTATAAAATAATTTTTTTAAAGTTCATACTCCTGGAGACCAAAAACTTTGGGGGCGGTCATACAGCACTATCGCGTAGTTACTGCTGAATTGACCGCCACCAAAGCTTTCTGTTTCCCGATGTATGAATAAAAAAAAAATGTTTTTTACTTTTTAGTAAAGTTCTTTTTTAAATAAAGGCCTTTTCTTATTTTTTTTATATTTATATATTTTCTTCGACATAATCGCAATTTACTCTTCAACGATTTTCATATTCTTTGCCCTAGCCTGTATACTATTGAAGCTATTCTAAGTGCATCTGAAATGGTTTTCGGACATGCAATAATTCTGGCGGTACTTAAACTTTGATTGTGCAAAAAATTTTTTTCCATTTGCTGCACACTTAATCGACCACACTGTATATTCTGGGTGTAGAATCAGGTCATACCTATCATGAAAATGCATTGCAAACGAAACTAAATCAATATGTAAAGTTTCAACTCCGTAGGATAAGAGGAGGTGGTTCTAATTCAGCTTGCAAGATTAGACCTAAACAAACTAACACACTAACATTACACAACAAGTTAAATAAAAGCTTTTAAAAAAATTGTGATTTTTTTTTCAACGTCATTATGATATAGTTAAATTATTCTCAAGCAATAAGAGTTCATGGTGAAATAAACAACACCAATATACCACAGCATGTGTGCATGGCAGAGTACCGTACGGCATGTAACATACTCAGGAGCTCAGATCCGCTCCTGCAATTAGTGATAGGTTGTAACAAATATCAACAGTTAGTTAGTAGTAAGTACAGCCCTGGCGACCCTCTTTTCGCCTAAGGTAGTCGTCGTAAGTATAAAACAACTGTTGCTGTTGTCCTGCAAGCGTTGCTAATCTTTCAAGTTAATATTATGTTAAAGGGATAAGTGCCATTCTCAAATAAATATCTAACTTATGTCATGTCTAATAAACTTTGTTTGCTTTCTATATATATCAGTGTAAGGAATCGGAGATAGGTTCTTCTGAGAAAGGGGTGTCGGGTGTATAGGAGACATAGGAGTGAGCACATGTTGCCGAAGTTAAGTTTCTCGGTCAAACTAACTTTTGACTCGTTTTGTTCTCACACCAATATTTCTACAATAATAACAAAATAATAGAAAAAGTCGTGTTAACTTACCTGTCGGTAGCAAGAGGTTGGAAGAATAGTGTTGCTAAATTGGGAGAGTGAGCTAAGCCTACAATACCATCCATAAGGGTAAAGCTCTCTCCATCTACGTTGTAATCTGAAAAGTCTGGATCGGGGAAGAATGCAGGATGGATCAGTCTCCACGCTTGATCTTTTAATCCATCATACACAACAATACCTGAAAATTTCACAATTAAAACGCGTTATATTCAGGCAAATTATTTGGTGTGTTTAATATTGATACAAAGACTTCAAGATGATATAAATGCGTAACGAATTATTTCGCAGATGTTTGGAAAACCTGGTTACCACTGTAAAAGAACTTTTCGGCCATAAAACACGGTTCCAAAATATAAATTTTTGGGTCTTAGTTATACTCGTCATGACAAACAATTTCTGCAGAGTCTGCATCCATCTTTAAAAATTTCCAAACCTCGATATTTTTTTGACTACATCAACTCCACTAATATTCTTAATCGTATTATTCCCTTGACGTACAAATCACAGACGTACGTATTTTGGTTTTTTTCTTTCTTTTTTCATTATAAACTTTATTAATAATTGCGGAAAATGTTACATGAGTAAATATCATCATATATTAGGTGTTTATAATTATTCAGAGTTTGAGGATTGGTCACTAGTTTTAAATGAAATATAAATAATTCTATTGCTGTTTTGGTGGTGAACACATACGACGTCGTAAATTAGATAAATATAGGTGGGTCATATTACAATAATATATTTGATTTAAAGGCATGTCATGACGGCTGATTTGAATTGACTATCAGAGCTCGTAGCATTTGCTAGTGCTACGACTCAAATTACAGTTAAAAAGTAGCAGACTCCTGTTTAGCAGCCCATCACTAATTTCAACCAGGTGGGGAGGTTCCAGCCGCTTCCAGTAGCTGCCGATTTTTTTTTTAACTGAAATAGGTTTAGAATGTCATGAAACGTCGAGCTTTTAAATTTAAGACGAAACGAGATTTGTCTGTCTGTCTGTCGATCTGTCTGTCTGCCTGTCTGTCGGAAGGTCTGTCTGGCTGTCTGTCTGTCAGTCTGTCTGTCGCTCCGTAACTTTTTTTTTTCCCGCACGTTTTCTCCGGAACGGTTTAAGATATAGACTTGAAATTTTGTACACGTATACATTGTACCGAGATCTGGAACTGGATTGTTTTCTGAACATATCTGGTGAAGGGTTGGGGAGTAAATAGGGGTAAATATGGGAAAATAAGTAAAAAAACTTGGTAAGCGTACAAAAGCTTGAAATTTGATGTATATGTACTAGAAGTCAAAGCCTCAAATTTTATCATGATATTTTCTATCCCCCCCCTCATTCCCCTATTAAAGGGGTTGATAAAATAAAATTGAGATATTCACATGAAATTTGGTACACGCATATATTATAATGACATCAGGAACTGGATTATATTTTGGGATTATTCTACTAGGAGCCGAGCCCTCGGATTTTCTTATAATATTTTTCAACCCCCTACCACCCCTACTCCATTATTGAAGAGGTTGGTAAAATAAAATTGAGATATTCACTTGAAATTTGGTACACGCATGTACTATGACGGCATCTGGATCTAGATTATATTTTGAGATGATTCCGTTGAAGGGTTGTGGGTCAAATAGGGTTAAGTAGGGGAAAATAAGTAAAGGAAGCTGGTATGAGTACAGAAACTTGAAATTCGGTGTATGTTCTAGAAGCCAAGGCCACAGATTCTTTATAATATTTTCTAACCCTTCACCACCCCTCCTCCATTATTAAAGGGGTTAATACAATAAAATTGTACACCAATTTTACCGGAAGTGACGTCAAAATGGGAGGATGCGGGCATATAAGAAGAGGCAGCCCATTTTTTTTTAATAACTAGAAGACTTGTACTTTAACTTAAAAAAAAATAGTTCATGTATTCGATGATTTCAGAAAACAGAAAAAAAAACATTAATCGAGGGTGTCTCAGGGTTGCGGGTAAATTAAGCCTGGCAGCCCACTACAATCTCATTGTATACCTCAAAACCTACATTTGAACGTAAGTTTTATTCATGTATTCGATGACACAAAAAATCGTGACAGGAAGTGACGTCAGAATTCCATGACGTGGGCCAAATTTGCAAAAATGAAAAGTGGCTCACTGTATGTCTGTGGTAGTACTTACTCACTCACATAAAGATTCTCAAGTATCTCATTCATAGGAAATCTATACAGCCGGCTCTCCACCTATAGATTATATTTTGAGATGATTCCGTTGAAGGGTTGGGGTTAAGTAGGTGTAGATATGGGAAAATAAGTAAAAGAAGCTGGTTAGTGTACAGAAATTTGGAATTTGGTATATATGCTAGAAGCGAAGGCCTCAGATATTTCTAAAATATTTTCCAGCCCCCCACCACCCCCACTCCCTTATTAAAAGTTGTTAAAATAAAATTATGATTTTCACTTGAAATTTGGTACACGTACGTATTATAACGATATCTGAAACTAGATTATATTTTGACATGATTGCGTTGAAGGGGTGAGGGGTAAGTAGAGGTAAATAGGGAAAAATAAGTAAAGCAGCTGGTAAGAGTAGAGAAACTTGAAATTCGGTGTCCTAGAAGCCAAGGCCTCAGATTTCTTAATAATATTTATCAACCCTCCACCAACCTTACCCATTATTAAAGGAGTTGATAAAATAAAATTGAGATATTTACTTGAAATTTGGTAGACGTATGTATTATAACGACATCTGGAACTAGATTATATTTTGAAATGATTCCGTTGAAGGGTTGGGGGTTAAATAGGAGTAAATAGCGGAAGATAAGTAAATCAAGCTGGTAAGAGTACAGAAATTTGGGATTTGGTGTATATACTAGAAACCAAGACCTCAGATTTCTTTATAATATTTACAAACCCTACCACCTCCTCTCCATTATTAATGGGATTGATAACACAACATTGAGATATTCACTTGAAAGTTAGTACACGTATGTATTGTAATGGCATCTGACCCAGATGATTCCATTGAAGGGGTGGAAGGTGGTAGGTTGTGAATAGGGGAAATAAGTATTGTAAACTAGAAACTTAATTTTTAACGTACATGGTAGAAACCAACGTCTCAAACTTTTTTTATGACATCTGCCCAAAATATTATTAAAATTCTATGACCAATAATTTCCACATGCTAGATTGCAAATCTAATCAAGATGTTTCCTTTAAAGTGACTTGGATGAAAACTCTGGATGTGGAAGTAGTGATTCCTTAGGCAGCGGGTTTTTTTAAATAAAGACATTTTAATTTTCAGATTTAAATATATTTTTTTAAAGTAGCGTCAATTTAGCATCATTGTGCCCTACTACGGATGCAACAAAACAACATTTAAAGCGTGTGTATTTGCAAACGCAGTTGTGGTTGAAAAAACAACATATTTCAGCGGAAGATTGGGGTTGGAAATATGATACAGGAAAGTATTTTCCAATCCCAGCGACACAAGAACCAGCTTTACAAAACATTCTCAAAAGAATTTTCTGCGGGTTGCGGGCCAGCTTGTGGGTGTAGGAAAAGTGGCCTTTATTGGTCGGCGGCTTGCGGTGAATGTGAAAATAGTTGCCTTAATCCCCGTCCAGCATTATCATGGAAGAAGTAGAAGAAGAAGGAATTAGAAACTAAAACCCCCGTATAAGAATTAAAATTCTAATTACAAAAATAACCCTTTTCTTCCATTTTCGATCCGCCATTTTTTATTTTAGTTGAGTTTAAATGTCAAACTCGCAGTCAGTGACCCCAAAACCCCCAGAGATCTAATTAATTTTTTTTTAAATATAAACAAAAAATTAGACTTTCGACGCCATTTTGTTTTTAGGCCGATTTTGAAGCCCGATTCGTAATCTGGGACCTCATACATTTTATATGATTGAATTTTAGACAATTGTTAAAATAAACAAACTAGTTATAATTTTTTTAATTAAAATTCTATTAACTTGTTTGTTAATAAATCGTGTTTGAGGAGATAATAGCTTATAGGTATTTACAGACCAGTTTTTAACAATGCCGATCTAATCGCAGCCTTTTATGATAAAAATTAAAAATTTAAACAAAAAATAATATTTGAAGGTCGGATCATATAAGTTTTATTTAGTAGGATCCAAGTGTGCAAAAATATACAGGTTATCCCATTTAAAATTTTAGTAGGTCATCCTGTATTAACAACTGTATTAACAAATTTTAAGCTAAAAAATCCCGTTCTTAAAGATCTAAATGATTAAAATCTTACTTTACCTGGAGCTGCTGTGTCTGACATATAAATGAAAGCTGCATCACATCGTCCTTGCACGTGTTCATCTATAATTAAATTAGTCAAAAGGGAAGCTGGCCTAAGAACTTGCCTCGGAAATATGACCGTGCGTACTATCTGGTCCGTATTTAAATCAAAAACTACTAATTTCGGCTGACACACTCTCTGAAAATCGTCTAAAGATGACGTAACTCCTGAATCTAAAACCTAGAAATTATTCAGGATTTGAGTATAATATTTACAAAGTTGCAAAGTGATTTATATTTCTTTATAAATAGTTAAAATATTTTTAATTTCTGTTATAGCCAGAATACAGATTGTCAAAAACACGCAAAAATTGGAAATTAATATTTTCATTATATTGTAGGTATAGTATATCTTGAAATTATATTTCCTTGTATTTGCGAATTTCGATAAAAAATATTTTACAATCGCAATGATCGTTACGAATTTCTAAACTAGGATTAAATAGAGGTACATTTTCGAAGAGTGGGAAAAATTTACATCCCAAAACTTTAAATCAGGAAATTTAAAAGCAAAATAAAAAAAAATTAAATCGAAATCGGGATTAAATCATTTAGTTTGGTATAATCTGTCTTTAGGGCTCCGTAGAATCCTTATAGTTTCGCCATGTCCGTCTTTATGCCTTCGGTGTTTTCCTCAGAAAGGACCCATATGGCTGCAATTATGTAGTTATACTTAACCACTATAAGGCATGAAACGAAATTTTGGAAAATAAAATGATTTCAATGTTTCTATATTTAGAAACAACTCAGAGTACGGAAAATTAATAACGCAAGTATAAGTTTCATTTGACCAGTTGTTTCTCCATCTAGCCATTACAATATACTTTTCATTTTTGTGTCGAGTATAATAATTTATGAGGACTTAATTATTACAAATAGAATTTTTCATTACCAACGCCACAATCTATAGAATGAGAATAGTAATAGTTGAAAATACATATCTATACAATATAATATAGACAAATAAAATATTAATAAATACATACTTTACTTCCCTCTTTCGTTAGGATGCATAAACTATTTATACACATTCATATACCCTCATAAAACTGTTATTAAGCCCACCCTACTACATTTATAATGACAAATACTAGCCAATTATTTATTTGCGTGACAACCTCTAAGGAAATATTGACGAAAATATATAGGAAACCCTGTTATTAACAAGATAGCTTACCCACAACCTGTTGCAGGAATCAACCCTAATTCTGTAAACGGAAATTAGCCCTGTACAAGTAACATTCCCAGTCACTATTCCGTGCATGGACCAATCAGGATATGCTCGAAGGACGGGACTCGATCCCGGGGGTGTATTTCTAGGAATGGTGGAGAGAGTGGCTGGGACACCGGCACGCAACCTCGGTGTGGCCAAAAATAACCTATCGTTTGTTATTTCTAGTCCTGTGAAGACTGTATTTTCTAACCTATAAAAATAAAGAATAACTACATTAAATATTTAAAATGTTGTTATACCTATTTGATCTAATCAAACAGGTAGATTATAACTGGACACCCATTTTTAGTAATCATATTACTAAAAAATTATTACTGTCACTATTTCATAATAATAGATAACTTCTAATAAATTTAAAATGTTTATTTCCATTTTGGAGCATATGTCAACTAAAATAAACTTAGAACAACTTTTTTATTAGGTAAGATATAGAAACGATAACCATTCAAAACGTAGTTTTAAAATTCAATATACAGGGTGTCCCAGATTTAATCGGACATACTCTAGTAGAAGGTAAAGCACACTCTGCCGAGTTCAAAACACTCAGAACTTCAGTTCGCCATATTTTTGAAATGACTGCACATATTTAGATAAAATTTGGTGTACATGTTATGCTCCTTTAGGTTAACCCTCCGGTGCGCGCGCTGGATGAAATCACACGAGCGGACGCGATGCGGTACTGAATGCCGGAAATACAAAATGACAGTGAAGTGATTAAGATCAAGTTATTTATTATATATTATGCAGTAATGAAAGAGAATAGAGTTTCTTGTAATATAATTTATTAATCAAATGAAACAAAAACTCATAAACATTCGACATAAGAAAAAAATTGAAATTCTGATACATCAGCTTTATAATCAATCTTCCTCCATGTTATGCAGGACCTTGTGGATCAGGTGATTTCTGAATTATATTTTTAGCTGTAGTTCTAGAGAGAGCTCCCACCGGAGAGCTCTTCCAAATAGTTTCTGCATCCCTACCTATGTAGAAACGATCATCATCTTGTTCCGGAAATTCTACATCTACTTTTTCAATGTCCGCATTACCAGACTATTCCGAGTCACTAATGTAATTATTTTCCTCTACCACTTCATCTACTTCTCTTTCAGTAAAATCGACAATATCTTCCTGGTCCGATAAATCAAATATCTAAATGTTTTTTTTTTTTTAATTTGTTGTATGCAATATCTTCTAATTCTTTTTCGTTAAGTAGGTATTTTACATTTTTTCGATCTCTAAAATGAAAATAATGTTTCAATAAATCGTAACATACTCACAAAACAACATTCATTGCAAAAGAAAATTAGGGTCAATAAAAATTAAAAATTCATGATACTTACACGACAGGGCGCACTGCGGTACGGAATGCCGCAAAAGTGTACTACTTCTCTCTTTGATATCTCGATTCGTACCAACACAAAACCATAATTCGTTCGTGGGCACTGACATGAGCTGCCAAATATAACCAGTGAAGAATATCTGAAGCGGCAATGGCGTGCAGCAAGGTGAATCAAAGAAAATGTAATAAATGCAAAAATGCGGTATAGAGTACCGCTGCGCGCCCGCCGGAGGGTTAATGAATAGCCTCAGTGATTTTGAAAAAATTTCAGGACCGACCTCCATTTTATTAATATAGCCCTTAAGGTCGTTAACATCACATTGTATATTATTTGTTTGGCAAATATTAGCAAACTTTTAAAAAGCCTATGGACCAGTTTATAAAACAATGTCATAATATTTGATGGTACGTTAATGGTTATTCTTCGAGGAATTTTCAAAAGTATTGAAAGACCAAATTTGACATTCTACAAATAACACAATCCAGTTGCTAACATCATTATTTTATTAATTTTAGCTAAATATCCCGTAGAAGAGATTGTTATTTGTTTTTGTTTTGACATTTAGTGTTTCTAAGCTTTTTTTAGTTTAAATTTCCTCCAAAATAATACACATTCCATTTCTTTCATGAAAGTGAAATATCGTTAGTGAAGACGCTTGAATTAACAAGCACAATTTAAAAAAATCGGTAAAGGTATTTACACAGAACTTCCCTCGTTATTTGTGTATGGCAGTCACTCTAAAAAATTAATAATTACGAAATGACATTGAGAATAATAATCGGAATAGAGTTATGGCTATTATTACAAAGAAAACTTGATAAGTTTTGGTCAAAAAAATATACAGATTGCTCATCCAACAGCAAAAGTTCAATACTAAATAGCAGGTGCCACATATGGCAGGCTTGCGCAAATACCTTTACAAATGTCCACCATGACTGAATTATTTCTTGGGATGACCACCTTGTACATTTTTCAATAAAAGTATAATAGGTGCATATGCCAGATATTATTGCCATCTGTCACATTTTCAATCCAACATTCACGTAATGGGGTGAAAGTATAGTGGTGGTTAAAAAATTTCATTTTTTTTTTAATTTTTCAAAAGATGTTGGTAAAATAATTTTCAAAATTTTTTCTTCTGAAATAGGTTTAAAATGTCATGTTTTAAATTTGAGCAAAAAGGAAAGTTTCCTTCTATTCTATAGTAGTGCTAAAAAAAGTTTAAAAATTAAAAATTATGTATTTTTTAAAATAGGTTTAGAATGCTACGAAACGTGAAAATTTTAAATTTGAGCAAATAAAAAAAAATTCGATCTATTTTAGGGGTAAAAACTTTTTGAAAAATGTTGGTGAAAAAATTTTCAAACATTTTTTTTTAAATACCTACATTTAGAATGTCATTTAAATTTGAGCATTCTATTGTTAAATTTTTGTCCAAACTGGTAACAAAATGTTGAAAATTTGTTTTTCCGAAATTGGTTTGGAATATCATGAAACGTGGAAATTTGAAATTTGAGCAAAAAAATTTTTTCGTCTGTTCTATAGTAGTGTGATACACTCGGTGATACATAAATGGATTAAAAATGTTTTCAAATTTTTTTAAAAATTCTTCAAAAACATTTTTAAATTTGTTTGAATAGTTTTAGAATGTCATGGAAACGTGGATAGTTAAAATCCGAAAAGAGAAAAAAAAATCTATCTTAGTGGTAAAATTTTTTAAAAATAGTAAGAAAAATTTCTAATTTCTTTTAAATAGATTTAGAACACTATGAAACGTGGAAATTTAAAATTTGAAGAAATAAAAAAAAATTATTTCATTTCAGTAGTAACAATTTTTTCAAAAATATTGGTGAAAAACATTTTTTTTTTCCTGAAATAGGTTAAGCGTGTCATGAAACGTAGACATTTTAAATTTGAGCAAAAAAAAAATTTTTTCATCTTGATAAAATTTTTTTCAATGTTTGAAAAAAAATTTCAAATTTTTTTTTTTTCTGAAATAGGTTTAGCGCGTCATGAAACGTGGAAATTGTAAATTTGAGCAAAAAACATTTTTTTTCACTATTTATTCCGTTTAGACGGTCCACCCTGTATATTTTCCAGTGAAATTTCTACCATTTCTTCGCTGACAGTAGCGTCAACTACCTACCAAATTTGACTGCTCTCCTTCAAGCAGTTTTTTAGTAAATGCACCAACAGACAGACAGACAGACTGACGGAATTGAAAAACCTATATTTTCGTAATCTACGTGTTCTGAAACGTCAGAATCCGAAAAAATCTCGGAGGGTGATTTTTTCTCGAATACAATACTTCTCTTCGGTATGTGAGGGAAGTAAAAATATTAAACACCTTTTGAGAATAACTATTGAATTAATAATATTAATATTAAAGACAAAAGTTTGCAATTTTATTTTGACAAAATAAATTTATTTAGAACTTTAAATAATTGAAAAAATATATATAAACTGTGCAAATAGTTAAAACTATAACAGGTTTTCAAAATGAATACCCCGGCGTCAATACATTTTCGAAAACGATATAATATGTTCTTCACTGACCTATCAATCACTTCCGGGTTATTTCTAATGTTATCACATACAGTAATATTTTTTTCTAGAAGCTGTTCTCGTGTATTGAACTCCTCATTGTATAGCTCTGACTTGAGATGACTCCATAAAAAATAATCTAGAGGTGTAAGATCAGGAGACCTCGGTGGCCAATTTTCCGAACCTCCGCGACCAATCTATTAGTGGTGTAATGCTGGTTCAGATTATCCCACACCGGTACGGAAAAGGGGGTCCAGCACCATTGTGCTGAAACCACAAACCCCTAGTATTAACGCCTTCTAATAAATCTGGCAAGATATCTCTAAGAAAGTTTAAATATACTTCACCAGTTAGTCTTTCTTAAAAAATGTGGGACCCTATTAGATGATTAATATTAAATCTGCATTGGGAATGTTTCTGAATCACTGCATGTGGATTTTTGGTTGCCCAAACATGCTGATTTCTACAGTTGTTAATTCCGTCACGTGTGAATTGGGCTTCATCCGTGAATAGAACTCTCGATATTGCTCTTCTGTGACCCAAAATTCACCTACAAAATGTTGAGCCGTCTTCTAGACGTTGAACTGTTTCCACACGAAATGGATACAAATGTTCCTTCTTTAATGTTCGCCATACTCTTGTTTTAGATACTGCTAACTCATTACTTATTTTTCTAACACTTATGGATGGACTATTTTCCACAACCTGTAATATTTGCTCTTCTTGTGGAAAAGCTCTGGGAATATGTTCATGCTTTGTCATTGGCGGAAATTGTCCATGTTCCCTACTAAATTGGTATACCTTTGAAAACATTTTATGATCTGGTACACGGCCATTTGGAAAACAACTTTGATACTCTCTTTTTGCAGCTCTCCCATTTCCGTCGCAGAAGACATACACAAAAATAATATCAGCATAATCTTCATTACTAAATTAAAACGGCATCTTAAAATGCTTAGTTTTAATAACTGTTTTTTTTATCACTTATTCTAATAATTACTAAGAGCAGCAATTCTTATTTGTAAAATTAAACATTTGACATGTGCCTACTTGAGATTTTTTGCAACAATGTCATCATGTGTTAGTCGCATCGTTTTATTACCTACCTTTTATTCGTGATAAATGGAATGTGCTTTATTTTGGACGGTAAAAACATTGAATGTCAAAACAAAAACAAATGACAACCTCTTCTACGGGGTATTTAGCTAAAATTAATAAAATAATGATTTTAGCAACTGGATTGTGTTATTTGTAGAATGTCAAATTTGGTTCTTCAATCGTTTTGAAAATTTATTGAAGAATAACCATAAACGTGCCATCAGATATTATAACATTATTTTATAAACTGGTCCATTGGCTTTTTAAAGTTTACTAACATTTACCAAAAAATAATATACAGTGTGATGTTAATGACGCTAAACGCCATATTAAAAAAATGTAGGTCGATCCTGGAATTTTTCCAAAATCACTTAAGCTGTTCATTAACCTAAAAGAGTATAATATGTATGCCAAATTTTATCTGAATATGTGCAATCATTTCAAGAATATGGCGGACTGAAGTTCTGGTCAAAAACCATAAAACACCCCGCATCTCAAAAATGGTTCACATTCAACGGTAACTATAGAGGTGTTTTGAACTCAGCTGCTCTATCCTTCACTAGAGTATGTCCATTTAAATCTAGGACACCCTGTATATCTGATTCTTTTAACGCAACCTCTCAGATTGACGTAATTTACAGAGACTTTCACTAAAGCATACGGTTTGATTACAATATAGGTATTTATATATTCAAAATTTGAAAAATTTGTTGCCTCAAGTTTGTTGTTATTTGTCAAATTATATCTTGAAAGTAGGTATCATCATATTGAATACCGTGCACAACGTTCTGCGGAATTTGAATCTACTTCGGATGTACCACAAATTTCTATGTTAGGCCCATTATTTTTCAAAATCTTCAATAATAACATTATAAGGGAATTAATTGGGTGTCAATTGTCTTTTATACACCGATGATATGAGGTTATACAAGAAAGTAAGTCGTGTGGATATTGTTATAATACATACGTAATACGTATACCAATGTCAAGTCAATGAGAGAAAAAGTATGAATAAAAGGTAGACAAACCGAATGACAGACAGAAAATTAGTTTTGCTCAAATTTGAAATCTCGACATTTTATGATATTCTAAAACTATTTCAACAATAAAACATTTGGAATTTTTTTATTTTTTTTCGATTACTATTTTTCCACTCCTCTACGTGGATTTAGAAATAAGACATTATATTCGCTTTTAAGTATTATTTCCCATTCTTAAGATGACCATTCCCTAAAAAGAGACATCCGATAGGGAAATATTTACTATTTTTGGCCATAACTTTTTTTCTTAGTACGTAAATTTAAAAAACTATAAGACTACCTCAGTAGAACCTTAATAAGAATATTACTAAAGAATTTTCACTCAATAATTTCGGTGGTTCGCAAGATAGTTAGATTTAGAGTGACTACGAATATGTGAATAGAATTTAATGTGCACAATAGTGTAATCAGTTCCCAATAAACAAGGTAATATGTAAGCCTTATACTTCATTAGTTAGGAAAAGGTTTGTCGCCTGACTTATCATTAAAGTCACCATGCAAATTATTAAAATAAATAGCAGTAACTTGTGATATGCATAGATATATTGATCAATCAGTTACATTCGGCAACAATTTGATAGAACAGCTTGAACATGTATGGTTGTAAAGTTTATTTTCTTAGTGACAGTGTTACGCAAGCAGTTAACTAAATAAACAAAGAGAACATGAATGAAATTTGCAGCCAAAGCAAACATTTTAATTTAGACATTAAGCACCCCTCATATTTACATATTATACATGCATGTAAAATAATAATTCTCTTATTAAATGATAAAAGACAATTTTAAATTCTTCACGATTAATTATAGATAAATAGATTTATCAATTTTTGTTTTGTCGAAGTATGAATTTATTTGCCCCTACCTATATAATCATCTCCAGATTGTCTTTCTTATTTGTTTTCTTTATGTGATGAGCCTATTTATAAAAACAATATATATTAAATTAGACAATATACCTAATTCTAACTTAAGAAGTACGAACCGGTGTTTGCGCTACCAGTCCTCATATATCGATAAAAAATATTACAACGTACTTTTCACTGCAGAACATGTCAACTTAATTAGACTCTTATTTCATAAAAGGCATTTTCCACTCAGGATGCTAAGTAACAGCTTCTTACTAATGTATTATTAATGCCCTATTACTCACAACAGTGATATAATTACATACAGGGTGAGCCTTAAGTGTTCCTTAATGGCGTGCTAATATTTCAGGGTGTGATTTCTTAGGTTATATGACGAAGAAAATTTCATCAACAAGTGTCCGCAACGGTTTAAATTTTTTGTTACAGAATGTTCAATTCTTCTTTGTTAAATCGTGATTTTTTAATATCTCACAAAGTAGTTAGATATTAGATTCAATTTTGGTGCGTATTGATACGATATAAAACCACATATTTTAGTTAGAAAAGTTATTTCATCACTCCGCCAGTGGCGTTCCTGCAAACATGTTCTCTGATATTTGTTACCAAAAAAGTGGTACGCTACTGACATTTTTCCGTGTGCATATTTTTTCTGATTAGCCTGGTCAATTATACATGAAGGTTATCTCTTGCGTTATTCTAGTCAGACTCACAGTTCGTGATTAACACAATAAAATTAAAATTGAAATAAATTACACAGCCTCACAAAAAAAATAATAAATTCTGGCCTGGAGATCTGACCATGCTTGCTATGTGGTTTTAGGGTCGCTCAATCCGAATCCGTGGTCTGTTTAACTCCATCACATCAGAATTTTGCCATAACCTCAAAAAACCCATAATTTAAGCGATTTCGATATCTCTTCACATAAATAGCCGTAATATTTTCTAGGCAAAAGTGATCCCCATCTTTTTTGTATTAGATCGGTTGCAAGTTAAATTTCCAATCCAATGATGTCTGGCACGATATTTTTCCGGAGCTTTTTAAGTGAGATATCGGCCGCCAAAGTGAGAGGTCCGAGGATTTCGCTTCTCGAGCGATACGGCCCAGCTTTGACGGCCATTTCTGCCAAACGAAAGCTAGCAAAAATCTGGAAAAATTCAAAGGTACATAGAAAGACGTAAGAAATCGTTTATCGTGAATTAGAGGTTGGTGCGTGCCTTAGTTTTCGAGATATGACCGTTCGAAGTCACCAAAAGGTGAACATTTTTTTACCGCTTCCCAAGGCTATATCTCGAAAACAAAACGAGATGTGGAGTTGCGGTTTAGATTTCTCTCACTTTCCTACATGCCTCTGATTTTTGCCGGTACTTTCATTTTTTTGGAAAATGTCTAAGGTGAAGCATCTAAAAAATTAAAAGGTATGTAGGAAGGCGAGAGAAATCGAATAGAGTAAACCGCAGCTCTGTATCTCGTTTCGTCTTCGAGATACAGCCTCGGGAAGCGGTAAAGAAATTCGATTTTCACCATCCGGCGACTTAGAGCGGCCATATCTCGAAAACCAAGGCATGCATCGACCTCAGATTATGCCAAACAATTTCTTACATCTTTTTACGTACCCCTAAATTTTTCCAGATTTTTGCTAGCTTTCGTTTGGCAGAAAGAGCCCTCGAAGCTGGGCCGTATCGCTCGAGAAGCGAAATCCTCGTACCTCTCACTTTGGAGGCCGATATCTCACTGAAAGAGCTCCGGAAGAATATCGTGCCCCACATCATCGGATTGGAAATTTAATTTGCAATCTATCTAATACAAAAAAGAGGGGATCATTTTTGTCTAGAAGAAGTTACAGCGATTTATGTGAAAAGATGTCGAAATCGACTAAATAAATAAATTGTATGTTCAAGTAATTTATAAAATTTTATTTGGCCCGTCTTTTTTTATTTTACATTCCAAATTCATTTTAATAGTGAAATTAATTATTTACGAAATTTTGAATTGGTGCCTATGGTAACGTCAGATGTGAGAGCATGCGCAGTTAACAAATAGAGGAATAATCGGCGGGCGTCGTTCGTTTACTGTTATAGTTTGTACGATGAATCTTTGCGTGTGCGTCATAAACAAGAACCGTATGAAGTAATCTGTTGAAGGTCACTGCTTCTCTTCAGCAGTGACGTGCATTAAAAAAATGAGAAATTTGTTTTTACTCTCAGTCATCATCCGACAAATCAGAAGCCATATTTTTTTCGTAAATACTCATGAAATGACAATTAATTTTGTAGAATAATAACATGTAATATTTACCACTAAATATGGTTATAACAATGAAGCTTAAAAATGTATTTTCATCAAAAACGCAAGAACGCCACTGTATCTAAAATGACAGATATTATAGCCGTTGACAGCACTTCACTACGACAACTGTTCATATCGACGTCTCTTTTTAATTCCTCTTGAATTTATCATTCGGCTGTCTTAGCATGCTCGAGCGGTTAGAAGACATACGTAACTAAATATTTGCTCGTCTCAATGCGTTCAGCAACCGCACATATGTCCTACCTAATTTCATACTCGCGCAAACATTCATCGTACAGACTATATAGCACAGAGTAGTGTGGTTATAGTATCGACGTGAGTCATTTTCATATTAATTGTCTTCAAAGTATTCTTATTAGGATTTGACTTGTTTAAAATATGAGGTACACTGTAAGCTAAAGTAAGTATGTAAATGAATTTCTATTAATAATATACTGTTGCAGATTATCCTTTCCTATCGTTGCCTTGCTAATATCGTGAATTTTGATGTATCATAACTGGAAAAGTAGACAAAAGATCGTTCTCAAAATTTGCCATTGCTTTCACCAAACCATTATCTACATCCTGCCGAATTTTGAAAAAAATCTGACATTAACGATTTTCTCGGTAGAAATACCTTAAGCTGAGGGAAAAATCTCATGACTTTAAAAAAAATATAAATTGATAATGTGAATAACAACATTCATAATTAGAATAGTACAATGTTCATGATTGGTTTTTAATACCTGTAACTAGCTATCAAGTCATCAAGATAAACAAATTATAGCAGGTAATGATTTGGGTAATCACCGTCTAGACGTCTAATGGATATTTTTAATTTCCTTCAATTTTTAAATAAGATTGTAACTGAGATTTTAAATATGAACTTTATCTATTATCACGACGTAATACATATTTCAGCATATTTAAGTCGATGGAAACACTTTAGGAAACATTATTAACTTCACCGTTAATGACTTTTCCTTGTAAATGTCATTCAGCTCAAAAATAATCAAGCCTGTATGTTTTAATTTATTCGTACCTTTATTTGAGTTTCATGGGCAGCGGATTATCAAAAATTATGTACTTAATATAGCATGATAGAGAGTTTGTGTATATCTATATTACATATAGTATGGTACATTAGAGATATAAAAATAGAAGCCACTAACATATATATGCGGACTTTATTTTTTAATTATATTGTCCACATGTATACCAGAATCTGCATAAGAAATTAACTGAAGTTTTTTATGAGAACATACCCAAGTTTAAAAATGAATTATTATTTGTTTGCTCATAATTGTATTGAAACATATTCTTTATAGGATTTTGCAAACAGCAGATAAAAGAATTGTCTATAACTAAAAGGAAAACTATGTGTAAAAATATTAATGAAATCTTTGCATTCTTTCGATAACCTGAATACTGGTTATGCTAGCAAATTAAAATTCTAAAATGAATTTGTCTGATTTCTTATTTGACAATTCGCATTCTAACACTAGCATCCACACAGTCCCCTACGGCCATGTAGATTAAACTAGTATCTGCATAACACCCTACGATCATGAAGATTTTGTTACAAATCAGAACAAATGCCTAAAATGAATTTATTTATCTACCTTATATCTTAATTGTTTTTTTCATTCTAATGGATTACATTTTCATGAAATCTATCATTCTGTTTCTTGGAAATGCTTAGCCTTTGAAACGTTTTTCGCCCTTATTCTGGAGCTCATCAGAGAGACATAAAGCCACTCTGGTTCACAGACGGATCGAGGCTAGAGGAAAGTACCGGAGCGGGTATATTTGGGGAAAGGCCCAGGGCTGAGCTTTCCTATGCCCTTGGCAAATTCGCCACGGTATTCCAGACCGAGATCTTCGCTATTTTGATCTGCGCACAGGAGAATATCCGAAGGAAATACTCCAATAAACACATATATATTGCTGTATATCCACACTTTGGAACACTACCCAAGTATCGTGTTTGAAATCATAAATAAAATTCACAAATTTGTATGTATTTTAGAAAATAACCATAGCAGTTTTACTTTAACGGATCATACAGAGGCAGGAGTATCTGTGGTTTATTTAATTGATTCAAGTTCACTTATTCTCAGCGAGTAGAATGTAAAAGATGAAACTTAGTATTGAATTAGAACAAAATATTTGAATAAACATAAAATGAAGTAAATTTAGTTTAACAAGGTTATTCTAAATAGTATATAATAAAACATGAACTTATAGAGAATCACAATCTCATTTAAAATGATTTAGAATGAAATTGGAAAACAAAAAAGTAAATTTTAGAAAATCTGACATTCATGTCAAACTTTAGGGCTGAAAATCATATTTTGTGTAGAAACACTGTAAATCTACACAAAATGAATATTGAATGAAAGACTATCAACAGTAGTTGCAGTGCAGCGTAATTATTTTAGAAATAGTAAGTCCATATATTACAAAACACTGAATGACATTTTAAGTTTTCAGATATTTTCAAATATCATTGCAGAAAGGTGTTTTGTAAATGATATTTCACATCATGCAGAAAGAAAGGACTAATAGTATGATGTTAAATGTTTGTTGGCGTATCAATTTCTTGTTTTAGTTTATAATATAAGTATTCTGTCAGTATGGAAACTGCAGTACGTTTTTAACTACTAGCATTTTGTGTTTATCATTGCTATTCATCTAAATGTATGAATTAGTATTTATTTGAGATTGGAATTGTTAATTGTAGTTATAAGTAGATTTTAAAAAGTATTTGTAATATGTCAATATATTTCGAGTAATTACAATTATTCACTTAATCCTGAAAAGTAGAATAAGAAATTCATCAGGAAAATTAAAGAATTAAAAACAGTATTCAATTAAGGTAAAGAACAAACAAAACTGAATAGTTTAAATTTTAAATTAAAATTAAATTTTGAAATATTAGATCAAAATAGAAAAAAACAATTGAAATATTGGAAATTAACCCATTGAAACGACTAAAAATAACAAATCAGTTGATCATACACCGCTGAACAGCGAGCTGCGAAATATATTCATCCAAGAATAATTAATAAATTGAAACTAGAAGAAAAGTGGTGAATAATTTGAAGGTTAGGATATTACAATCCAGATATATTGATATCAAGAATAAATTGTAAAAGTTGATTAAATATAAGAAGTGAGTATACTTTGAAAGTATTACGAAGTAGATTATCCGGAAAGCAGATTTAGAAGAGGGAAGTATTTGTTAATCCAGTTAGCAAATTTATATGGTGAAGAAATTTCAAACGTCAAGCAAGTGATAGAAATACTTCAAGGAAATCTTGAAAATAAATTGGAGGTTAGAAACAAACGTCAATCCAGTAAAGAAGAAGAAGAAGAAGCCTTGAGAGGTTAAAAAGTCAGTCAAGTGACATAATATTTCAAGGATCATAATAACCAGTTAGAGGTTATAATATAACATTACTCGAGTCGAAAGAAAGACAAGGTAAAGCTTTACTATATCAGAAATCCATGGTACATATTTATTTTAAATAAAGGCCATATTTATCATTTTAGTTAAGTTAGATTTTGTTATTTAAATTTGTTAATTACATTCCAAGTTCAAATTTGTTAATAAATTAATACTTTGTTCGTTCAATACTGAGTTTGATTTATTTAGATTGTTATCTTGATCGATGAGCATTTATTGAACCGACTTCGTTGGACCCTGAGTAAGTCATTCTATAGATTGTAGATGGTCATGCTAATGGTGTTCTATAGTCTATAATATTAACAGCTTTTAAGAAACTGTTTGGCGCTCAATAAAATCATTTCAATTTACTTTCAAAAAGTAATTTCGAACGTATAAAAAATAAAATAGATATCAGAATATAGAACATTTATGGCTTGTTAACGTGGAGCGATCAGGAAAGCGATTAAATAAATACAACTTGAGAATAGTTTTATCATTTCAAGCATACATTTGAAAGATAATAGATCAAATAACTTATTTTGATAGTTTTGACAACAAGGCATTGTCAAATTAAAAACAAATATAATTTATATGAGGTTAAAGTCAGGTAAGACAACAATGAATCAAGAAGAAACTACACCAGGTACATCCACAGTTCCACAAACACAAGTTGGTGACACAAACACACAACCAGACACAAACATGTTCCAGAAACTCATGGAAATGATGGGTGGAATGAATACAAAAATGGATAAGAATAACCAAACTTTGGAAGCAAACATAAAAATACAAATGGTTCAAAATAACCAGCGACTAGAAGAAAATATTAACAAAAATGTGCAAAAGCTAGAAGAAAACATGGGTAAAAAAATAGATGATAATATACAGAAAATGGAAGAAAGCAATACAGAAGTAAGAAATAAGATTGAAAATCTAGAGAGTAAATGGGAGCGAATGGGAGAGTCAGTTAACGAAGAAATTGGTATTAAGGTAAATGAGGCAGCAAAGGAAATAAGAGAGGAAGTAGTAACTATGTTTGAAGATGGAATGACTGCAGTAGATAGTAGAATGAAGAAACAAGAAGATAAATACGATAGCAAAATAAAAGAACAGGATAGCAAGATAGAACAGAACACGAAGTTGTTGAAGGATACCACACGTACACAATTAACAAAATTACCCACACATACTTACACATGCAACAAAACACCTTTTTATTTTTACGGAGATAACCGTATACACCCTAAGATATTCATTTCACGTTTGAAACAACACATGGAAACACAACACGTAAATGCAAACCTAAAAGCAAACATACAAGACATGTTAAAGGGAGAAGCGGAAATCTGGTACTCAGTTATAATGGACAGATTTGAGACTATAGAGGAATTTGAAGCTCTAGTCTTAAAACAATATTGGAGTGATTACACTCAGTTGAAAATAAGACAAGACTTATTTAATGGTAATTATGTAGAAAATAAAGGTATTTCTAGGGAAAATTATGTACTTAGAAAAGTATATAATATTAGACATCTAGAACCAAAATTCACAGAAAGTGAAATGGTCAGATATTTAGCTAGGCATTTTTCAGGGGATATCCAGAATGTTATTATTACGCAAAGAATTGCAAAGTTAGATGATTTAATTGATTATTTAAGAGAATTAGATGATTATCATCAGAGTTTTGATAGGAAGTCTAGTCAGAATAGGGAAAATAATAGTAGATATTATAATAAGTGGGGTTATGATCAGAATAGGAATGAAAATGATAGAAGAGAAAGGCAAGGTTATGGTCAATATGATAGAAAGGAACGAGGGGGTTATGAGAAACGTCAATATGACAATGATAGGTATGAAAAGCAGGGTTATGAGAAACGTCAATATGACAATGATAGGAATGAAAAGCAGGGTTATGAGAAACGTCAATATGACAATGATAGAAAGGAACGAGGAGGTTATGGTCAATATAAATATGACAATTATAGGAATGAAAAGCAGGGTTTTGAGAAACGTCAGTATGATAATGATTGCAGAGAGAGAGGGGGTTATGTTAAAAATAATGAGCCATATGCACAAGTGGCTAATATCAATATTCAAAGGAGAAATAGAGTAGATGAAAACACGCACTCTAATATAAATAAAATAGAAACAGCACAAGTAAATGATAGAAATAGAAATCAGGATTTTTAGATAAAGTTGTTTTAAATGTAGGTAATAATTGTAAAAAAATAGGCGACTGTATAGAAAATGATGTTATATTGGGAGACGACATCTTATCAGAAAAAAAGGCAAATATTGTATTAGGAGAAAGAATCCTAAAAATAGAAGGTGAAAGAATACCTTTCTGTAGTGTTAATGAATTAAATGGCAAATGTGCCGAAATAGTTAATGAATTGAATGGCAATGATGCCGAAATAATTAATGTATCAAATGGCATAGAGTCCAATAATGATAATGAATTTTGCGGTGAGCATATAGTGGGAACCACATGTGTTCAAATAAATGATGATAATAAGCCTGAAACCTTTCTGATAAGTCGTTACTCCAAATATGATAGAATTTTTAAAAATTTGTCTCAAAAATACAAAAATTCAATTGATTATGAACCTACAATAGCAAAGGGCTATGCGCAACAACTTGAAGTAGGAAATATTTTAAATGAAAACGAAAACGTTTTAAAATATAATGAGGAATCATTACCGGGAAGTTGTCACATGGGAATAAATTATCCATATGATCCAGGATAGATTACTCTTAAGTTATCCAAATGATCCTGAGTAGATCACTTTTAAATTGTAAATAAACTTTGACAGTGTGAATGTCACATCATGTTGTTAAAACTAACAAAATTTTCACATGTCAAAATTCTATTAGTTTAGGGGGTTTTATGCTGTATATCCACACTTTGGAACACTACCCAAGTATCGTGTTTGAAATCATAAATAAAATTCACAAATTTGTATGTATTTTAGAAAATAACCATAGCAGTTTTACTTTAACGGATCATACAGAGGCAGGAGTATCTGTGGTTTATTTAATTGATTCAAGTTCACTTATTCTCAGCGAGTAGAATGTAAAAGATGAAACTTAGTATTGAATTAGAACAAAATATTTGAATAAACATAAAATGAAGTAAATTTAGTTTAACAAGGTTATTCTAAATAGTATATAATAAAACATGAACTTATAGAGAATCACAATCTCATTTAAAATGATTTAGAATGAAATTGGAAAACAAAAAAGTAAATTTTAGAAAATCTGACATTCATGTCAAACTTTAGGGCTGAAAATCATATTTTGTGTAGAAACACTGTAAATCTACACAAAATGAATATTGAATGAAAGACTATCAACAGTAGTTGCAGTGCAGCGTAATTATTTTAGAAATAGTAAGTCCATATATTACAAAACACTGAATGACATTTTAAGTTTTCAGATATTTTCAAATATCATTGCAGAAAGGTGTTTTGTAAATGATATTTCACATCATGCAGAAAGAAAGGACTAATAGTATGATGTTAAATGTTTGTTGGCGTATCAATTTCTTGTTTTAGTTTATAATATAAGTATTCTGTCAGTATGGAAACTGCAGTACGTTTTTAACTACTAGCATTTTGTGTTTATCATTGCTATTCATCTAAATGTATGAATTAGTATTTATTTGAGATTGGAATTGTTAATTGTAGTTATAAGTAGATTTTAAAAAGTATTTGTAATATGTCAATATATTTCGAGTAATTACAATTATTCACTTAATCCTGAAAAGTAGAATAAGAAATTCATCAGGAAAATTAAAGAATTAAAAACAGTATTCAATTAAGGTAAAGAACAAACAAAACTGAATAGTTTAAATTTTAAATTAAAATTAAATTTTGAAATATTAGATCAAAATAGAAAAAAACAATTGAAATATTGGAAATTAACCCATTGAAACGACTAAAAATAACAAATCAGTTGATCATACACCGCTGAACAGCGAGCTGCGAAATATATTCATCCAAGAATAATTAATAAATTGAAACTAGAAGAAAAGTGGTGAATAATTTGAAGGTTAGGATATTACAATCCAGATATATTGATATCAAGAATAAATTGTAAAAGTTGATTAAATATAAGAAGTGAGTATACTTTGAAAGTATTACAAAGTAGATTATCCGGAAAGCAGATTTAGAAGAGGGAAGTATTTGTTAATCCAGTTAGCAAATTTATATGGTGAAGAAATTTCAAACGTCAAGCAAGTGATAGAAATACTTCAAGGAAATCTTGAAAATAAATTGGAGGTTAGAAACAAACGTCAATCCAGTAAAGAAGAAGAAGAAGAAGCCTTGAGAGGTTAAAAAGTCAGTCAAGTGACATAATATTTCAAGGATCATAATAACCAGTTAGAGGTTATAATATAACATTACTCGAGTCGAAAGAAAGACAAGGTAAAGCTTTACTATATCAGAAATCCATGGTACATATTTATTTTAAATAAAGGCCATATTTATCATTTTAGTTAAGTTAGATTTTGTTATTTAAATTTGTTAATTACATTCCAAGTTCAAATTTGTTAATAAATTAATACTTTGTTCGTTCAATACTGAGTTTGATTTATTTAGATGGTTATCTTGATCGATGAGCATTTATTGAACCGACTTCGTTGGACCCTGAGTAAGTCATTCTATAGATTGTAGATGGTCATGCTAATGGTGTTCTATAGTCTATAATATTAACAGCTTTTAAGAAACTGTTTGGCGCTCAATAAAATCATTTCAATTTACTTTCAAAAAGTAATTTCGAACGTATAAAAAATAAAATAGATATCAGAATATAGAACAATATATATATATATATATAGCGATAGCCAAGCGGCCCTCAAGGCCCTTGCATCGAATCGGACCAAGTCAAAACTGGTCCAAAACTGTAAACAGGCTCTCTGTGAACTTGGCTCATCAAACTGGGTCAGGCTTCTCTGGGTGCCTGGACACAGCAACATTGAGGGTAACGAGCGGGCCGATGCTCTGGCCAGAAGGGGCTCTCGTGAACCTCTGCTCGGTCCGGAGCCGGCTCTCGGCTACCCTAGATCCCAAGCCAAGAGGTTAATAGATAACTGGACTCGCTCCCAGTTCATTGACCTCTGGGATTCCTATCCAGGACTCCGGCAAGCGAAGCTCCTAATCTCAGGACCCTTGCCGGAGAGAACAAAGCAATTTCTGCGTCTAAGCAGAAAGCAAATTAGAGCCGTAACAGGCCTCTTGACCGGACATGGCTCTTTTAGGAAACACCTACACACAATGGGGGTGGTTGACCACCCCGATTGCAGGTTCTGTGAGGACGAGGAGGAGACCTCCATTCACGTTCTCACTTCTTGCCCAGGACTGATGAACCTGAGGCACAAGCACTTCGGCGCTGGCTTTCCAGTGCTGGAGGAAATAATGAGTTCTCCCGTGGGAAGGATTTCAGCCTTGGGCTGGAATCCGGTCTGTACGGGGGAGCTCCTTAATTTGTTAGCGGTAGCACAATGGGCCACAAGGCCTGAGTGCGGCGACCTCCAGGAGCCCCGCTAAAAGAAGAAGAGAAGAAGAAGCCACTCATAAAGATGTTTCATGCAAGACCAAGACAATTTCTATGAACAAGTGTGAAATAATTATATTTGACACTGACTGTTGTTTTTATCAGTCATGGTCGTAGGGGGTTATGTGATACTAATTTAATCTACATGACCGTAGGGAACTGTGTGGATGTTATTGTTAGAATGAGAATTGTCAAATAAGAAATTGGACAAATTCATTTTAGAATTTTAATTTGCTGGCATAACCAGAATTCAGGTTATCGAAAGAATGCAAAGATTTCATTAATATTTTTACAGATAGTTTTTCTTTTAGTTATAGACAGTTATTTTTCTGCTGTTTGCAAAATCCTATAAAGAATGTGTTTCAAACATACCCAAGTTCAAAACTCTAAAAAATAAAAGATAATCTCCACTTTGGTTTAACGGCAAAATCATAAATCTTAAAGCTAAAGCATAAGAAATTGATATTGTTTAGACGCCATGGTAATAATAATCGCTAACTGAATTTTGTAGACTTAGATCACGAATAAAATTGGACATTAAAATTGCGTGACGCAATTACTTCCACATTCACGTAGTGGATTGGAAGTATAGTAATCGTAAATAAAATTTCAATTTTTTTTTTTTTTTGTATATTCCCGGAAGCAAATACTAAAATCAATGTTATGAATGTATTCTTAACCTACCTAATATCTTCAAAGGTGTATTGATAAGGTAAATCGAAATCTAGAAGATTCCATTGATTGACGATTTCTAACTGTAAACTAAGGTGTCCAATTATGCCAGTGAGAAATATTAGAAGTGTAATGTTTCCGTTCATCATATCTGAAAAAAATATATAAGTAAATACTTACTGTGTTTTAATATTCAATAAATCTTAATACAAAAAAAGAAAAATAATACATTAGGTACCAAGAACTCTAAAATATGAGGTAAAAGACAGGACAACGTAATATTTGACAATGTTATAGTTACATCCAAAAATTTTAAATATACCCAATTACATATAGGCATTTGCAACTCCCCGGGCATACACATTCGTTAATTTTAAAACATCGAAATCAGGGTTTCAGAAAAATTTCATATAGTCAGTAGGTATCTAATGTTTTAATATTCAAAAAAATAAATAACTTATTCACTATGTATAATGTTGATCTGATTTTGACCACGCTAGTATACCAATAAAACCAACCAATAACATAATTCTGAAATTATGATCGTATATTTTTACCTTAAGGTGGCCATTCCCTAGAAAGAGACATCCGATAGGGAAATATTTACTATTTTCGGTCATAATTTTTTTTCTTAATACGTGTATTAAAAAAAGCTATAATACTACCTAAGTAGAAACTTAACAAGACTATTACTATGAATTTTCACTCAATAATTTCAGTGGTTTGCAAAACAGTTTAATTTAAAACTACGAAATAGGAAGATTAAAAATTATGTCATTTTTAAATTTAAATCTAACTATTTTGCAAACCACTGAAATTATTGAGTGAAAATTCTTAGAAATAGTCTTGTTAACGTTCTGCTTAGGTAGTCTTATAGTTTTTTAAATATACGTACTAAGAAAAAAGTCATGGCCAAAAATAGTTAATATTTCCCTATCGGATGTCTCTTTCTAGGGAATGGCCACCTTAATGCTGTAATAAAAGATATTTATCTCAGTTCAGTGCTATATAAACTTTAGCGTGAAATTTTAGAATACATCTGTACCATTAAGACATTACACTATCCAAGATTTTTTTAAAGTAAGTGTTAAAAGTAATATTTATTTAGGTACCGATATTTTCACGTGTGAATATGTCATATTTTTTTAAATTTAATATAAAGTATCTAAATTAAATTAAATATGCCTTGTCCATCATAATCTGATTGTTATACAACCAGATATACACGGTTGTATCTTCAGTAATCTAAATTATTGATTTCAATTTTCAAGAAACTAAATTTTATAGTGCGATGGTGGTGTAATGGTCAGCATAGTTGCCTTCCAAGCAGTTGATCCGGGTTCGATTCCCGGCCATCGCATGAGTTTTTTATATCTTGATATACAAGTATAAATGTATGAACGCAAAAGGATTTTGAATTTAAACATTTTCTTTCTTTATGGAGAAATAAATACAATGTTGATGTTTTTTCAACGTACAACTAACATAGAAAAATATTTTAGCCTACCGGGTGTCTCCAAATTCATTTCTTAGAAAACGTTTAGTTCATTTTTTTTTCGGTTTCGAAATTCATGTAAAAAAGTTTTATATCTCAATATTATAATCACTTCAACTAAAAGAGTATACCAGAAAATATGCAACAATTATATAAAAAGTGGAGTAGGGGAAAGTGGGGGAATACCACGCACCTAAGGGAAAAGCTTTATAAAAATGTTGTTGCAAGCAGTATACCTCTGGAATTTTTTTTGTAATTCATCAGACGTATGTTTGCTCCCTTTTCACCCAATAAAACAGTTCCTTCGTAAACTTAGACATATCAAAAAAAATAATTTATGGAAAAGTGCATTTACGCGATATTCCACTTACTGCGGGTAATGCCGCGTAATATATCGGGTAATGATACGCAAGCAAGCAAGCAAATAATGAGAAAACAATGGAAGTTATCTAATTAAAAACGACAATTCTTCAAAAATTAACAACTTTTTGGTACTAGTGAACAGCATTTGTCTATACCTTCGCGAGGCAAAAGTCACAGGTGTAGTTTTCAGGAGAATCCCATCCAGTACATTCAGAATGGGCCCAACGGGAACAAGAAACACAACGATACCATAGGTCGTTGTCTTTTCCAAATTCACTACAATCCAAGCAGATATCGACGTTTGTAGGATCTATGTCATCAAGTTCGTTATCACACAAGTGTTTTTCATCTAATCGGAATTTGTATAATCGAAAACGATATTTCGTTCCCAACCTAGTACTCGCAGCGTGGTATTTCCCCTTAATTACCGCACGGCATTCCCCCTACATAACCCAACTATTAAAATAAATCCAACGGAAACAAAATAATAGACAAAAACAATAGGTATAGAAGTACGCGTAGTTTTTAATAAACTAGGCTAAATATTTTGACTTAAATCGACAAACAAATTAATTTACCGTTAATACAAAACACTTAGAAATTTACATGGAAATGTGATTACTACACTAAGCTGACGTTTGTTTTGAAATGCATGCAGCATGCAGCGATGAACCCGAAACAAACAGTTATCTGTACTATTATGAGATGGCGCCACCTGTATGTCGAAATAATTTTTAGTTCTTTGGATATTTGAGTGCACGGTATTACCCGCTGCGCGGTATTCCCCTACTTTCCCCTACAATGGTTAGCTTGTTTATATTTGAATTATTATACTAATCATTGTGTATAATTTGACTCGATGATTAAATTGATATTTAACACACTTGGCATGGTATGATCACCATGCGGTAAAATTAATTAAACCTTAACACCTGTCGACATAGTCAATGATCCATCTCACTTCAACAATTTGTTATCATTCCACAGTGGGCTAGAATATGAATTATGCAGCAAAAATTCAAAAATAACAATATTTTATTTTGATCTTGATACTTACATAGAAAACATTTCAGTCCTTAATATAGATAAAATAGTTACCTCAGTCCATTTTCCTATTCTGTGTTGAAAAGTAGCAATTTGTTGATGAATAGCTTGCAATCTTCGATTGTGCTAAAATATTCGTCAACTTCGAGATGGATCTTTGTTATAAATTAAGCAATTGCCGTCGGTTCTTTTGTATAGAAAATTGGTGTTTGTAGTACACAATATGTAATGTATCGTTATATTTGTCTTGACTATTAGTTAGTTTAACAGCATTCTTTGCAGTAGTGTACACAGGCAAGTCCTACAAACACAATTCCAATTCACTTAGACTTTCAAAATCCCAAGTGCGTCCAAGTGGCATATAAGCATTCTTTACAGACGTACGGATATGACAGTATTTGCGTCAATTTTATTGGCCGTTTTAGTAACTTTAAAAGTCCGTGCGCGCTGAAGTGGCGCAGAATCTATTGATATTTGACGATATTTTTTTAGTGGTTCCTTGTTTTATTAATTTTCTACGTAATTTTTATTCTGTCCTTTCGTTCAAAAGTGTATAGAATGTATAGGTATTACCTACTCTACGCAAATCACAGATTGTTTTGCAGTAGGTCAAGATCGTCCGTTGAAAGTCAGTAGGTAGTATCCGAGAAGGGTAAGGAGCATTTGCGCCGTTTTCGCAATTTATTTTCAATTGCAAAAACGGTGCAAGCGTTGAGAGAATAATGTATTTGCTCATAGAGACCCGACGTGTGCCGAGTCGCTCCACTTTAAATCACTTAAAGACCGGTCAAACTTTGAGCGAATAAAATAAAATTTATACGATATTGTGGCTAAAAAAATTCTGCTTCACGCAATATAAGTTTGAATTCAAGCAAAATTAATAATTAATAATAAAGTGTGGTGAATAGTATCTGTATAACGCGGTGATATCTCGAAATCTAATAGTGGCTAAAAGCGCATCCAAAAGCAAGGATCCAGTGAAGTTTTACCCATATGGTTGGATGTGGATGGTACCTATTTAACAACATCTGGAAGAACGAAACCGAGTGCAAATAGTGTGGGAATACTACACAAGAAAGAGGGAAGCTGCCAATATAAACACAAAAGATAAGTCTGGTCTAGTCTATTAATTGTATTTGCTGAAGTAATAAAATACCCGGAATTGAAAAGCGGAATTATGAAACGTACGTTAAAAATGATTGCTTCAAAAACAATATACAGGGCGTACATAATATACCCTCGGACCTCTTTCTCATAACCCGCTATAAGAAGCTGTTATTTTTTTATCGCGATATAGTTCCCCTCCCAGCATTTCCACCGTAAATGGATATTTTCCTGGGGAACGGTTGATAAATAAAAATAAAAGCTGCTAGATTCAGAAACAGAAGAAACAGAAAACTTATAAGATGAATAAATAAAGAGATGATGATAGATGGAAACTTAAAAGAAATATGGAAACTGAAAAGAAGCATCTCGCAAACGCCTACACTTCCCAACCAATGATGACAGATGCAAACTTAAACGAAGCAGCTCACGAACACCTACACTTCCCATACTATATTCCTACTCCATGCGTCATGTGGCTCTTACTGCTGACAACAAGCATGTCCAATGTCCAACCTGGCGTGTGCAGCCGATCCGGCGGTATATAAAACATCCGACGTTTGGTTCTGGCACACGGCCCATTGATCGTGTTCGGTGGATGACCAAACTGCATGTTGGAACGAACTTCCAGACTGGATGCCCGGAATCGGTAGCAATGCTTACCTTACGCTTACAAATCAATCAATCAATCAATTGCAAAAACGGTGTAAATGTTCCTTGCCCTTCTTGGATACTACCTAATGACTTTCAACGGACGACTTTGACCTGCCTAAAAATTTTGCAAACAAAACGTCCCGCCAAATATATTTTTGTATAATTTAGAAACTTATAATAAAGAAATAGCTTCGTTATGCTACGTGCAACTTATTATTATCTAAAAATTATTGTAGGTAGAATAAGTTACACCAGACAAATTCGTTTTTAAATATAATACAGGGTGTAATTTTCAATAAAATTTTTTGAGAACTGCTGGACTATTGAGATATGTTTAGATCTAGATCTGATCTGAAGAAAACTATACTCTAACTCTCCCTTGTGCAATATTTTAGCTACTGTCGGTGTTTCGTTATGTACACACGTGCAACCCGCCGTTCGTTGTTTTTGTTATTTTTGAATTTCGCGTCATTGTGTATTTATAGTTAAGATTTATTTTATTGACTTACCGTTCAAGTTGTCAAATTCTTGATTACGTTATTACGTACAGACACAACTTACTTGTTCGTTCTTTTTGTTTTCCTTTTTGGCTTTTGTACCAAGTTTTTATTTTATTTTTCTTTATTGACACCTTAGTTGATAGTTTTAATGTTGAACGAAGTGCGTATGTACTTAGTTCGACGTACCGAACTGTGTATTGCTCAGATGCAGAGATTTTGAATCATTTAGGTAGGTAGTAAGCTTTTAACCCAGGACACTCATTTATGTTACAAATGTTAATAAACTACATTTAAATTTTCTAAATTATAAACAATCCAATATTTTGTTCCAAATTAAAAAACACACATGTAAAGAAATACTCTGTTTAAACCTCTACGGCCATTATTTGCTTGCAATTGTGCACGAAGAGAGAACGAATTATTTACCTCTTTATACTTGCCTCAGTTCAGTTGAGGCGGTCCATCAAAGGTGGTCGATGATCCTTTGACACCGCGTGTGCCGGCGAGTACTTTTTTATGACAATTTAAAAGTTGCATAATTGGAAAGTACAAGTCCATCTACCAAGAAAAGCAGTGGTTCTCAATAGTTGCCTACCATAATATTAAATATGTTAACCTAGATCAGTTTTTCTCAGAGTGCCCCTAGAGGGAAAAGTCATAAAAGTTTTTTGTTTGTCTAGTCGGTCCCCATTACCAGTTTTTTTTAATGACATGAAACTGATTACACCCTGTATAACATTTCACGTGGGCACCAAGCCGTAGTCTAGAAACGGCCAATAAAATATTGGCAAATACTGCCATGTCCGTACGACCGTAAGGAATGCTTAAATGCGTCCAGGTGCCATGTTATTTTTATGTAACAATTGTATGAAGTCTATATTATCTCCCTGCAAAAATTTGGGTACCATCAGCTGCCAGTTTTTACGTAATTAATATTCATTTATACAGATTACCAATATTACCCTTGTGTAGAGTTATTCATTGTATTTTTACCCCCCCCCCCTTTATTTCCGTTATTATTAAAAAAAACGAAAAAAAGTTTAATATACAAAAGCAGGGTTGTAGGGTTGTGTATATGTATTTTTTAAATGTAATTGAAAAAACAATTGCTTGCATAGGTCACGTAATACAACAATGAAGGTTGTTTTCTAAACGGAAAACTGTATATTTTTAAAAACTTTTATTTAACATGCAATGTTAGTGAGTTAGTTTGTTTAGGTCAAATCTTGCAAGCTGAATTAGAACCACTTCCTCTTATCCTACAGAGTTAAAATTTTACACATTGATTAAGTTTCAATGACAATGCACTTTTATGATATGCATGACCTGATTCTACACCCAAGATATACGGTGTGGTCGATTAAGTGTGCAACAAATGAACAATTTCTTTTTAGTTGCACAACCAAAATTTAAATGCCGCCAAAAGTTATTGCATATCCGATAACTATTTCAGGTTCACTTAGAATGGCTTCAAGTTAAATAGTATACAGGGTAGGGCCAAAAATATGAAAATTGTTCACGAGTAAAGTGCGCTCATGTCGAAAAAATATGTATACATCATACATCTGGAGGCGGTCAATTGAGCAAAATAACTATGCTATATAACCGTTTCCAAAGCTTTTAGTTTCCATGTGTATGAATTTTAAACCATTATTTTTTACTTTTTAGTACAGTTTTTTTAAATAGAAACTTTTTCTTAGAAATATTTTTTTATACAATTTTTTCATATTCTTTTAGACATTTTTCTCTGATTTCAAATATACCAGGGTTAACAGATCTAGCTGTAATAAATAATTATTGACATATCGGACATTATAAAAATTAGAAGGCACGAGACGCCCCTGTACTTATCGATTAACCAATAATTATTCACAGGCTGTGAGTGATGATACTATGACAACATTGCTATTGTTTGACTTTTCGTATTAGTATTTGATCAAACTGGGCTACACAGAATCAGAAAAGTTTGATCTATTTTGCGTTTATGTTAAAAATAATAAAAATAAAAAAGCTGCAAGAAGAGAATATAATAGCATTACACCCAAATCGTCAATTTGATCTTTGGATTGGTAACGGCGGACCGATTCCGTGGCCACCAAACAGCCCTAATTTAACACCTTTGGATGCATTTTTGTGGGGGTGTTTAATGGACAAAGTGAATTATGATTTTATTGGGAATGTTGAAATAATTAAAACTAAAATTAGGGAAACAATTTACGAATTAAACAGGGACAGTAATAGCTCTGTTTCTAATTGTTTAAACAATTTAAGAAAAATGTATGAGTTTTGTATTTTAAATAATGGAAGCCATTTTAAACAATTTAAGATATTGTTCACCTCAGGATTTTGTTTTTAACTCAGGATTTGTTTTCATGTGTTTTTTAATTTGGAACAAAGTTATTGTAGCTTTTATTGTCGTTTATAAGAATTTATAAAATTTAAAAGTGTTTTATTAACATTTATTTTGTAACATTGTGTCAAAAGCTTAAAAAATTAGTAATTATTTTATGAAATTGGAAAACGAACAGTTAGACGTCCGAAATATTATAACAGAAAATAGTTGTGTATTTTAAGTTAGGAAAAAATCTGATTTTTTTAACGAATTAAGCACATAGTTTTTCCCATGCAGGTATCGAAAACTAAAAATCGAGTCTTTGGTCTCTGTGAAAATCAATGTAAACAATAATAAACAGATCGAAACAAGACGACGAATACCAGTAATAATAATAATAATAATCATACCTTTAATGCCCAGTAGGGAACACTCAATAACTGAACAATTCTTTTGAATTTTTCACAAAAATTGTTCGAAATGACCTCCATCTCCACGTATACACATTTCGACACGTCGAACTAAGGACACCAAGTGCATATCCGCGAGCTCTGGATAAGTGTGATCTCCCATAATGTCCAAAATTCTCGTTCTAAAACACCACACTAAACTAAAATTGTGAATTAACGTTATCAATAAAGAAAACAAAAAGAAAAACTAAGTCCAAAATCCAAAAAGTAACACAAAAAGCACGAACAAGAAGTAGTGTCTTCCGTAACCAAGTACTAACGACGTGAACGATAAGTCAATAAAATAAATCTTAACATAAGTGGAACAGAATTTAAAATGAACAAAAGCAACAGACAAAACCAAGGAACGGGTAGGTCGCGTCGTGTGTACGTAAGGGCACAAACTGAAATTATTACTTGAGAATATTACAAGGAAGAGTATAGCACGCGTAATAAGATAATTTGGCCGCGAAGAAGCAAAAAACATGGCGGTGTCCTCTATCGGTCGCTTTTAACTGCTTTGTCGGCATACTTATTTGCAGTAATGTCAGAGTATCATGTGCGATAAGACGCGAGGCAATAGAACCTACCCTAATATGCCAGCAGTTCTCAAACAATGTTATTAAGTATTTTGGAAGTTTTTGTTTATTTTTTTCTCCAAAACTATGAGCTTTAGACCCCATGTCATAAAAGGTTTTTTTGTTTGTCTTGTCTTTCCCTACCACCAGTTTTTTTTAATGACATGAAACTAATTACACCCTGTATATCAAACTTTTCTGCTCCTGTGTAACCCATTTTGATCAAATAATAATACGAAATGTCAAACAGTATAACAATGCTGTCATAGTATCATCATGAAAGAGAATATGTAAAAATATACAGTTCTTACATTTAAAAAATAACCTTCATTGATATATCATGTGTTCTTATTTTTCATGGTATCATTCAAAAGTTGATGTTATTCTAGTTTCAACAGTATAACACGCTTCGGTGTTTTGCGTTCATTTCCATCAAAAAATAATTGTTTGTATCACGAAACGGTAGGTCGTTTATAATATTATTGTATTACTTCACCTACGTAGGTCAAGGTATAGAATTTCTAATATCAATTGAAAAAACGACGTTGATCATTACCGTGGCGGTACTTTGACGGCGGCACAGATCAGCTTTCTCGTCTATTTTTACGAATTTCAAATTGACTTTGGACAGACTATACAACTACCCGTCCAAAGTGTTCTACTACTATAGTTAATGTCTGTCTTAGAGTGTTGAGGTTGACAACTTCAAATGCTTTAACAAGTAATGCAATATGTTAAAAAGTTTTGATAGTATCTGCCTGAATATGTTATATCAGTTTCTTTATTCATAATGGTACAACAAACTTTTTGGTAGATATGGATAAATATTTCTTTTAAATGAAGATGGTTTCAATGTCGTGTCGGGTTGATGTATTTGCTTAAATTAGGTTAAGATACAAGTATAGCTTACCTCAGATTTTTTGTCTGTTTAAAAAATGTCGGGTTCCTTGATCATTACCACAAAGTACGCCGACACTTTTTATGCCGCCTAAATAAATGAGAAGAAGTATATATATTGAATCAAAGCGAGAAATGCATCAAGTCGGCGCCATACGATGTTTAAACTTTTTGAATTTAGCCCAAAAATGCGTATGTTCGATGTAATGGTTTAAGAAAAGAAATTAACTGGAGAACTTTTGAAATAAGCTAAAATACAATCCGAATTTAATTTTAAGAAGTTGTTGTTGTGGTTTCAGATTAGTCTGAAAATATAATATCATCAGTAATCGAGTTTCTCACTTTCTTAATATTACGTAAAAGTTACAATTTAAAAAAATCTCATTATAATTTAGCGTAACAATTTTCTTTACTGGTTGCTACAGAAGTAATCTTACTTACTTAACTTAATATTAAAATATTCTTGTGGTATAAAGTAACGTTACACAATGAGCCCTATTACTGAAGGGTAGTGTATTATTTTATATATTGGCATTATACAGGAAGGGCCGGGAGCTTAGTACAAGGGGCGCCACACGACAAAAATTAAAATATTTAAAAATACTAATCTGGACAGAACTTTTATTTACAAATAATAACAAGCTAACCATTATACTCTTCGCCGGTTTACTACACTTGTTATATAATTGTTGCACATTCTATAGGATACTCTTCGCAGTTTTTTTTGTAAATGATATTAGTTTCAAACATTTTTTGTTTAATTACAAAACAAAACTGTTTTTTATTTCAAAAATTAGTAATTTTTTGATTTATTGACCCATTTGAATATAAAGCTGTGATGAGAATGAGACATAAGCAGTTTGAGGAACTCCTGAGTTTAATAGCAACAACCATTTAGAGCAAAGACGCAATGATGCGTAAGACTGTGAGGCTGGGCTAGCAAAAGTAAAATTGTAAATAAGTCTGGCTTTCCTTATCTCAGGATCAAATTTTAGAATGTTGTCAGTGTCTTTCTGGGTATCAAAGACGACCATATTTTTACGTGGTGGAAGAGGGTCAGTGGACAGTAGAAACAAATATATTTGAAGTAGCTGGCTATGCCAGTTGCTGGCCCACTCGTACGGTCAGTAACTCGCCCGTTCCGTCTTCACGAGGTTAGTAACTGACAGTCAGTTACTGACCCAGTCAGCTTGGACGCTAACTCGCACCATGAAAACTAGCCTTAAAGACTATTAGGTCAGTACTGTAATTTGCGAGAAATTGCAGTGATTCGACCTTACTTTCTTCGTATAATTATTTTCATTGTTATATTTTCTTACGTTTAAGTTATTTAACAAAATTTAGCGATATTTTTAGCAAACATTGGACTGAAGCGTTGGAATACGCAGAGAAATACGATTAGAACCAAGCAAGGTACCATTTGATTTACTAATAGCCGTATTTAAGACTCTAGTTCTTTACGTTTGTAGTGCTGCATTTTTTCATAGGGTTCTTCCTCTACCTAACACTAACTTACTGTCCAAATTTCAATACAATCGGACTTTTCCTTCTTAAGTTATCGAGCTTACAAGAAACGTGAGGACGGATAGACAGGCGGACGGGCGGACGGACGAACGGACGGACGTTTTGAGACTTGTTCAGAATTCGATCACCAACACAGTGATATGAAAATTTTTGTAAATTTAAATTTCCGAAGGTTTTTGATGTGCTGAACACGATGCCGTTGGCCGTTTTGCCCCACCACGACACAATTTTGGGAAAATCGAACCTAAAAGTGCTAAAAAGGCAATTTCTGTCTATATTCATGCCCTGATAACTGGATTACTATACGAGATTGAGTAAATCGGACCAGTCCATCTTATTCAGCTGTCCAAAAACTGTAGAAACCAATAGTAACAATAAAAAGAACATAACTATACATGGCGCAAACATTATTTTATTTCTGAGTTTAGTAACAAATACCAAAATTTTTGTGGTGCCTATACAGTGTGTCCCACTTTTCACGGTAACACCTACGTAGCTCAGTTATTAATAAATCGATTTATTTTAAACTTGGTTAAGTTATACACCTCTTGAAGGTAACTAAAACCGCATATACCTATTTAATTTATTCCATAGACGTGCGGATTAAGGGGGTGAAAATGGAGTAAATTTTCAGGTAAATTGTATCAGGGATTTTTTTTATAAAATATTACCACCATCTCATAGGGCATCCTTTAAAACCCCTTTGTGCCAAATTTTGTTAGTTTTAGAGGTATAAACAAGTACATATGACGTCTTGTCAAGAATGAATGGCCTTTAGCTCGGAACGAACTGAATTTAGAAACGAAGTTATTTCACATTTTTTGTTGCAAATTTGAAGATATATTCAATAACATCTTCGTACTCGCCAAAAACACTGCCCATTTATGGAATATCTTTCTGTAGCTGATAAAGTCGAATTAATTCGGATAGTTGGTAAAATATAATTTCTGTCTGTCAGTCTGTTGGTGCATTAACTAAAAAACTACTTGACGGAGAACACTGACGCCACTGTCACCGAAGAAATGGTTAAACTTTCACTGGAAAATATACAGGGTAGACCGTCTAAAGGGAATAGATAATGGGCATTTCGCTCATTCTAAACCTATTTCAAAGAAATTTTTTTTGAAAATTTAGAATAAATAAATTTTGAAATATTGAAAATTTGGAAAAATTTGTATAAAATGTATAATCGAAAAAAATTTTTTTAGCTCAAATTTAAAATTTACACAATTCATGATTCTAAACATATTTAAAAAATGTTTTTTTAAGTTTTGAAATTATTTTGAATTCTGAAAAATATTTGTTTTGAAAAGTAAAAACCATTTTTTTTTCTTAATAGAACAGTTTCAGGAATTTTTTTTTTGAAAATAAAAATAAAATGAATTTTTTTTCTAAAATAGATGATGGAAGAAAAATTGATTTTGCTCAAACATAAAATTCCCACTTTTCATGACATCCTAAACATGTTTTTAACGAAATTCAAAAAGTAAAAAAATATATATATTGCGATGACCAAAACCTTACACGTTTATTGAACTGAGTACTGAAGTATAAAATTATGTAAGAAGTTAAAAATAGAATGGAAAAAGTAACTAGAAATGATCATATATAACTTTGAGACAAACTACAGAGCTGAAATGATGAATAATGAGCTCTGTGAAAGCATAATGTCAATGGAAATACTTTATTAAATAAAATTTACATTGGATATGATGTAACTTTAATTAATTTTATTAAACGTTAGATATAAGTACCTACCGTGTGGTAAATAAATGTTAATTTGTTATTGTTAAGTTAAAAAGCATCGTTGATACAAAATTAAGTTTTGGATGAACCTTTGTGTATAGCATGGTAGCTAGATCCAAATCACAGGTGCATAACAGGTACCAAAACCAATGGAAAAACCTAAAAAAGGGAAATATTTATTGTTATTAATAAGTTATAAACTCTGTTATAAATAATTATGTTAAATTTAGTCATAAGAAAGGCTATAAATAAGATAGTTAACATGAACACTGTGAGAAAAGTGCTACAAGCTACATTCATATTTTGAGTAGCGTAAATAGTCCCGAGAACTGAGAAGCTACCCAATTATAACAATTCAGTGCATCGTCTATGAATAAAACTTTACAAAAGTGAAAGAGACTCACCTGATGAGCAGATAAAATGTTGTAGCCTCAAAATACAGGCATTGGTAACAATAGGAAGTGCAAAATTAGGTCAAGGGAGATGTAAAATCTTGACAAATATGTTAAATTGTTCCAAAATAAAGATGTTCTTTGAAGTTTTTCTTGTTGTATTTAAGGACAAATGTCCATTGATCGTTTTCTGTCAGTTGGTTTTAGGAAGTTTTGCAAATTAGCAACAGTTCCAGCAAATGATGCTTAGGCACTCCTGAAACGACATAATATTTATAAAATTTGTGTAAAATGTTTTATGGCTATAAAAATTGATAGTAAATTGTTCTTTAGTTAATAAGTTACACACTGGTATGTGTTTTATTAGGTTTTTATTAGAAATAAGCGAGAAATTGTAAAAAATTGTTGAAACAAGGAAATTTTTAATTTACAAGAAAGAGTTGGTTATGACATACCAAAAGAAAGCCAATCATCTCTATATCATTATTCTAAAAGAAAATCATTGCTAAATTCATAAATAAAACAAATAAAAGAAAATTAAAATTTCAAAATTTATTTCAATAAAATCAAGTGACATAAAATCCAGAAAAATGTCAAAATGAGCCAATAAAAAAGGGCATAATAAAAATTCAGTCTTGTTTGAATATTAGAGGTGGCAACACGTATTTGTTTACCATAATTTTATAACCTCACAATTTAAAAATAAAAAACTAGAGTTTGTTTACAAGTAAAATTTAGATTGAAACTCCGTGTGTGAGTAATTAACCAAAAGGAATCAGTTTATTCCATCATATTTGAGAAAATAGAAATTTTGTTGAGTTCCTAGTGGAACAAACTTACAGGAAAGTTAATTTACACAAACTTTTTCTTATAAATTTATAAAGTTTTGTTGCTATACAATTATTAAGAACATTTAAATTGTAATTTTTACATTAATAGTGCGGGAAACAGTTTAACTTACCGTTATAAATAAATAAAGTTCCAAAGAAATTAAACAAAGTGATCGACGAGTACACCAAACTATCAAAAACGCAGGAGGAAGAAGAAGCATACAAATATTCGGCTGTTTGCTGAACACGAAGCGCACGCAGACGAGGGAGACCGATCGATACGATTTCTGTTTCTGCATAACAGTTTGTTTTAAAAATAGAATAGTCCAAAGACCAGAGCTCAAACGTAAGTTGATCAACATAAATAAAAGGCCTATTAGTTTTAAGTTTTTATTGTTCCATATTTTAAAATTCACAGGAAAAACCATACCAGAAAGTTAAATAAAATTAAAAGTTTAAAACATAACCACGCAGGTGTTTCATTGAGGTTGTGCTGCACAGAGTGAATGCTTTTATTTTCAGATTTTGAACCTGCTTTTTGGCCCTGCAAGAGTCTAAACGAGCCAGGGAAAGTTATATATTTTCGTGTAGGTGTGGAAATTCATTAATTGTTTTAAACAATTTGGCGCCGGGCAAAGTAAAACATATTTTCATTCACTATTTGCCACACCACACGAATAAAAATAAATAATAAAAAAATATATAACAATATATATTTTTTTACCACATAAAATAGAAGGAAAAATATGTTGACTTCAATTTTAAAATTTCCACGTTTCATTACATTCTAAACCTATTTCAAAAACATATTTAGAAAATTAAAAATTTTCCCCCACTATTATAGAGTAGATGATGGAAAAAAGCACAAAATCATTCTGGATTTTCAAGGAGTTACCTCGGTGACTTGAGAAGTGGTTAAGAAAACATTTCAGATATTCTCTGTAATAATAGGGTTAACTACATTGTGATTATGATTCTCATATGTCATTTTTTAATTAATAATTATTTAGAGTGACTGTCCTGTAAGAATAAAGAGGGGAGTTCTGTGTAAATACTTTACTGATTTTTTGATTTGTGTAAATTTTGATTCTCTAAGCAAAGGGTTTTTCGCTCGAAAAGTACTGCAAAACACACGAGCAACCTTGCACCACGCTTCATCCAATATCTCCACTTCACAAATTTTTTTATGGAAAATCTGTGGTATTAAACGAAATTTTTGTAAATACATATTTTGTGTAAAAACGCATGCTCTTTTTAAAAATATTTTTTATTTTCCCATAGATCGACTCATTTTGAAGAACACCGAAGAAAAAAAGTTTTTAATTTTTTATTTTATTGTTGCCTGTCTGGAAATCATGCAAACTTTATGTGATATTGTCGCTTACCAACCAAAGAACATAGTAAAAAAATCATCCGCCTCCATTTTGTTTAGAAGTAAATATCTTTAATGACTGGGCTAGGTATTAATTATTATGCAGTTGCTTGAATGCTCAACAAACAGTTAAGCGGATATATTTTATTCAGTCCTAATCATTAAGTACTAAAGTAATTAATTAAAAAATGTGAAACAAATTAATAAAAATTGTTTAAAAAAATCGGATACGCTTGTTGTTGGTACCAGACAGACACATCATCTTTCCTGGTCTAAGTTATGCAATCTTGTAATGTTGCTATTAACAAGGCATTGCCTATATCGCTCAACATTTTGAAATACTAGTAAATATTCCATACTTATAATAAGTCACATGTTCACTGTATAATAATTGTATATTGATGAGTAGCAAGTAACAATAGAAAAAAATGTATATCAACATTCTCTAGCTGGGTGTGAAAAGCACAGTACTCAGTGTCAATCCTTGAAAAATGTTGCACTCCCTTTTGTTAAAGTATACCTAGTAGATGTATTTCTTTAGTTTCTTTTCCGCATATATTTGAAAAATTGAGACTGACGTTTAGCGTCTATCATTCTTGGATAGTAAGTAAATTAAAATATTATTTAAAACTTCCAAATAATCCTAAGAAATAATTTGTTTCAAATGTCCATTGATAATATGAACTGTTTATTCTTTGTTTAAATAACGAATGCACTTCGTGTTTATATTTTGTAAAGTTCATTAACAAATTGAGAAAGTGCCATGGTGCCCATGACTAACGTAATAAGTGTTAAGCAATTGCTTTGTTTATTGTATTGTCTTTATAATATAATTTAGGATCATTGCAGTGTTGATTTTTAAATATATATATATATTATACATTTTAAATCCAAGGTCAAGATGATAATCATTCATTAAAAAATGTGAAACGGGAACAGGATGTGTCTAAGGTAATGGCAAATAGTAAATTTAATACTAGATCTTTATAAAATCACTAGGCACAATACTGCTTAATTATTTAATGGAGCAACAATAATTAACAGCTAACTGCATGACCTGGAAATTTGTTGACAATGAACTATATATCTATATAAAAAAAAAATATTAATTTTATTTTACACTATATTAAGTATTTGACCGTGGTCTAAAAAACACAGTAGACAAATAATAATTAAAATGGGTATAGATTCATCGAGTTGAAATGGTTTTCATTTACAACATAAACTAATAAATATTCATATAATATTCTGTCAATTGCCTTCTAAAAGCCACATAATAAAAGGCGTAACATAATACGAAAATGTTATAATATTATACAGGGTCGCTGATATGTATGGGAACGGTCGATTATTGCCTAAAGTATGATAGCGAGCGAAACATGTTAAGACACAAAAGTTTCGAGGTTTTTAAAAATCTATTACAATAAAGAAAAATTAAGTTTACAGGATGAGTTAAAAATAAACTTGCAATTTCTCTAACACCCTGTATATTATTCCATACTTCAATTCTTCTGGAAATTCTAAACAAACATATAGCGCATCATATACCTAAACTTAAACGTAATTGAGGTTTCGAACTCTGATAATAACTTTTTACGTCTCATTATAGAAAAAGCTAGAAATGTTGGATATTTATTATGAAAATTACACGAGGTGGAAGATATGGATAAGATTAAATTTTAATATTATTTTTTACAGAAAATGAAAAAGCATAATTTGTTCAGGGTTAATGAAAATGCATGAAACCAAAAAATGCGTTTTTTAATTAATGTCCTAGATATTTGAAATTTTATGAAAACTAATCGTTTTCCCTAAACTTACCCTAAAACTTTTGTGTCTTAACATTTTTCGCTACCTGTCTTACTTTAGGAGATAATCGACCGTTGCCATATATATATCAGCGACCCTGTATAATCATATATGTAGTTAATAATTGAATTTTATAAATGTCAGAAATATACTCCGTATAGAGAGTGTAATAAACCGATCACAAAATATCAACCATAGGCTTACTACTACTTCCCTTTTATGGAAACTATACCGAAGAATTAATTATTATAAAGCTTACTGAAGGAGCCGTTAGTCTGTGGAAGTTAATCATCTTGCACAAATAACTACGTTTTCTACCACTACGTATTTATAAAAATTGCGACCCCAACTTTGTCTTACAAAGTGATTGTCAAGCAGTGAATCAATAAGGACACAATTTTGAGAAATCCTTTGGAGGGAGGTAATATTGGTAACTTATTAACCAAAAAATGACACAAGGCTTGTCGAACTCAAGAGGTCCACTGCCCCCTGCGACATCATCTTAGGAACACGGATAGGGTAGGAAATCATAGTTTTTAGCAATGCAATACTATATATTGATTTTGTCCATACTTAGCAAATTTCAAGAATTTTTCATACATTGAGGTTAATTAATATACAGTGTGAACCTAAAGAAACGCACAAAAGTCATATCCTTGGTATGTGTCATTTTTCAAAAAAATCCTCGAACACTACCAAAATTTATGACGTCATTGGTTTTTGAGTTATGCCGCCATCATATTTTTTTTAATGAAAACAGACATTTTTGTTTACGGTTTTTGGTGGTATATTCCTTTGGCTTACTGGTGATATAAAAAAAATGATATTACCTGAGCCATTCTTTTGGAAAAATAACATTTTATGTAAAAATAGCTTACCTTTCACAAATTCACGAGAAATGTTCCACTTTCTTATGGACTGATAAATTTTGTTGCCTATATTTTTGTTTTAACTAGCATGAAAACATTTGACATAAAAGCAAAACAAACAAAATAATTAAAAAAAACAATCACCTTAACAACAGAGAGATACAGGCCATTTTGTGTAATGTATCGATAACTTTTTTATTCCTGGCACGTGCGGAACCTCAATTTTGTGACACTTCTAAGACCGTGTAAAACTAGTGAATGCAATGCCACGTTTAAGTGAAAGAGAACGCGTAGAATTTTTGATGATGGTTGGATATGGTGATAGGCTGAGAACTCATCAGGAAGCATGTGATGTTTTCAATGCCAAGTATCCCGAAAAGCAAATTTGTAGATCCACTGTAAGTAGATTGGTGGCTAGATATAATGAATCTGGCAGTGTAGCTGACATCCCTCGATCTGGTCGCCCTAGCGCACGCAACGAAACCAATTTAAATATTCTTCTAGAAAGTGAGGAAAACCAGCATCTTTCGACAAGGCAGCTGGCTTCAAATTATAACGTGAGTCAAACTTCTGTTGTACGTCTATTGAAAAAAGAAAAATACCATCCATACAAAGTGCAATTAATCCACGAATTGAATGAGGACGATCCAGGTCGGTGCTTACAGTTTTGTGAACAGTTGATGACTTTGTGCGATGGAAACCCAAATTTTTGAAAGAACATTGTATTGGTCACGCGAAAATCCTCATTGGACTCAAGAAGTCCATACACAGCAAAGAGGCAAAGTAAATGCGTGGGCGGGTATGATTGGTGATCGTTTATTGGGACCTTTTTTTAAATAAAATCTTACAGATATTTACAGTTTCTGCGAGTTGAGTTAATGCCAGCCTTAGCAGTTATCTTTCCGAGCAATGTAGATGAAGATATTCCTGCTGAAAACTTCTGGTTTCAGCAAGACGGGGCCCCACCTCATTTTGGAGTAGCAGTGCGTCAGTTTTTAGATGACACTTCTACAGGAAAGTGGAGAGGTCGCCGAGGTCCGATTAAGTGCCCCCCGCGATCACCCGATTTAACCCCCTTAGACTTTTTTCTTTGGGGTTACTTAAAGTCAAGGATGTATTTTAACAGACCGGACACCATAGAAGAATTGAAGGACAGAATTGGCTTGGAGATGAGACGTATTACCCATGAGATGATTCAGAACAGCGTGCAAAGTGTCTACACCCGTCTTTGTCAATGCCAAATGGTTGAAGCGTCGCAATTTGAGCAATGGAGATGTTTTCTCACAATTACTTATGTAAGGTATCAATCAATAAAAATATTTTTTTCCAAAAGAATGGCTTAGGTAATATCAATTTTTTTCATATCACCGGAAAGCTAAAGGAATATACCACCAAAAACAGTAAACAAAATGTCTGTTTCCATTAAAAAAATTTATGATGACGTCAAAACTCAAAAACCAATGACGTTATAAATTTTGTTATAGTGACAAAATGTAGCATTTACAAAACTAAAATCGACCTGTTCGAGGATCTTTTTTACAAATGACACATACCAAAGATATGAATTTTATGCGTTTCAGGTATATTCAGGTTCACACTGAATATTAATAAATGCATAACAATAAAACAACTAAAACGTACTACTGACTAAAAGTAGGATAGAAGAATCTATAGCATTAACTAGTTTTGTGTTTCTTAAAGAAAAATTTCTTGAATGAAACGTTGAAACATTGTACAATTAAATATAGAAAACTTTTTACACAGAAATGAACTACCACAATCTGTGGTGCGATTCCTTGCCGAAGGATCTTCTTTCTATACATATACGATTCAAATGTATTGACCCCCCATTTTAAATGCGTATATCTCAGAAACGGAGAAGCGGAAAAAATTGAAAAAAATATGTACTCATTATGTCACTATTCTAAATCATTCATTGAAATTTGAATAATTTACATTGGGCAGTTTTAAAGTTCAGCTAAATTGTATTGAAAAATGTCCCACCTTTTTTGATCACACCAGTTTTAAATCCATTATGTCTTGGAACACATGCCTACTATATAAATAATAGTTTAGATACCCATAAAGCACGGCATTTTTTGTATGAGGAAATTTTTTCATAATTTTTTATTTTAAAATTCTGAAGTTATCCTCAAAAACGTGAGCTCATGTTTACTCAGTTATTTATCAATGTATTTAAAAAAAAATGATGAAATAGTTCATTATAAAAAATGTAAGCATTTTCAGACAAAAGAATCGGTATATATCAAATATCAATTTAGTTATCAAGCGCAATAGATAATATTAATGCAAGCTTGAAATAAAATTATCTATTGCACTTGATAACTAAATTAGTATTTGATATGTACAAATTCCTTTTTCTGAGAATGCTTACATTTTATGTACCTAATTAACTATTTCATCAATTTTTTTTTAAATACATTGATAAATAACCAAATAAACATGAGGTCACGTTTTTGAGAATAACTGGAAAACATTAGAACAGAAAAATATGAAAAAATTTTCTCATACAGAAAATGCCGTGCTTTATCGGTACCTAAAATATGATTTACATAGTAAGCATATTTTCCAAAATATCATAGATTTAATACTGACAGGGTCAAGATTAACTTAAATTGTAGGACATTTTTCAATATAACTAAGCAGAACATCAAAACTGTCCAATTTACATTATTCAAATTTCAGTGAATGGTTTAGAATAGATACACAATGAACACATAATTTTTTCAATTTTTTCCGCTCCTCCGTTTCTGAGATATTCGCCGTTAAAGTAATACATTTGAATCGTATATTAATTTATTAAGCTATTCAGTTGTGTTGTTAAATGCACCTATTATCTCACTTGCAATCAATGCCATTTATTATTCTTTGTACCATCAAATCAACATACCTATGTCCGATCTATATAAGCGGATACAATGAAATACGAATTTTTTTTAGACCGCAATCCTTAACAACACTTGTTAGAACAGTATGTATTTAAATTATTTTTAGATATTAACCGCTTCTGTCAGCAATATAATAAAAAATTCATGAATAACCAATTATTATAATACAGTGGAAATCGAGCAGCAAAATATTGGACAAATTCTTTTATGAATGAAAATGTATAAAGTGCCTTCAGTTTACCGAAAATAAACGGAGACTATACTGGGTGAGTCACGAATTGCGCTCGCCCCGATATTTCCTAAAACATTTGGAATAGAAAATTGAAATTTGGTGGCCTTATTACACGACTAAAATGCCATCTTTTCAATAAAAAATCAAGATTGGTGCACATCCGGTTTGACCGAAAATGCCCACAACTTTCGATTTTTAAATGGAACACCCTATATATTTTTACATTTTTCGAATCTAGAGGAAATTGTGAATACAATACATCCATTTTGGTCACTTTTTGATAAACATTAAAAATTTTATTTAAAAATCTATTTCTGAATCCATAGTGCTGTGGTGCCCAAAATATATTTTAGTTTGTGTGCTACGTTACTATAAAACTAAAAAGAGCAATATGATTGCATTACTTAATTCTAGAGAGGCGTTTAAAATTTTTAAATGTGATTTTTACCCACTAACTCGTTTTTTTAAATGGGAATTTAATCGTTCACCAACCTCATTCAAATACCTCATTTTCATACGAATCTAATGATACCAAAATTTTGAAAATCCGCTCAGAAATATTTGAGATTTCAGCCAAAATACAATGCAACCAAGCTTTTAGAAACATGCGGCTAATAGATAATAGATTAGTAGGCTTTGGAAACTAAAATGGCATATTTCTGTGTAAATCTGGTAACCTAATAACATTGGAAAAATCATAGTAGCCATTGAATGTAATAAAACAATATCAGTTGTCAGACAGATACAAAATAAAGCGTTGCGGAAATCTCTTTGAGTAAAAATTAAAGAAAATGAATAATTTTAGTAGAAATGAAAAGGTCGATATGTTACTGATATATGGAGAGCGTCTCAAAAATTCAATTGCAGCTGCAGAACTGTATCAGCAACGATATCCCAACAGTCGTCATCCAAGCAGACACTTGTTTGCCAGAGTGGAACAAGAATTAAGAAACGAACCCAATCAACAAAATGACCATCAAACATTTATTGTAAGTGAGGACAAGGAAATTGATGTATTAGGATTTGTGATGGTACACCCAACAACATCAACAAGGGAATTGCCAATGGAATGCGACATTAGTCAGTCTTCGGTTTGCGGGATTTTAAAGAAATATAAGTTTCGGTCTTATAAATACCAAATACACATCTTTATGGAGATGATAACGACAGAAGGCTAGTATATTGCAACTGGTTCTTAAATGCAGTACAACAAAACCCAGGTTTTCCTTTTCATATTTTATATTCAGATGAAAGTGGATTTACGAACCAAGGTATGTTTAACAAAAATAATACTAGGTACTGGGCTCAAGAAAATCCGAGGTTGATAGGGCGGGGGAATATTCAGGAAAGATTTGGGTTTAGCTGTTGGCTTGGAGTACTTGGAGATCGAATAATTGGACCCATATTTTTTGATGGAACACTTACTGGCGAACGATATTTATTCTTTTTACAAAACCAGACAGCAGAATTTCTTGACTTACTTCCTCTTGCCTATTTACAAAATCTGTTTTTCCAACAAGATGGTGCTCCCCCACATAATTTCAGAAGAGTGATGGAATATTTAAACAACTTGCATGGTGAACGCCTTATCGCAAATCAAGGTCATATCAGGTGGCCTCCTAGGTCACCTGACTTAACACCCCTCGACTATTATGTATGGGACACTCTCAAAAATAAAGTTTATAAAACTTCCTCAAATACCCGTGAAGAGCTGCAAAATAAAGTTGTACGGGATCTTAATGAAATAACGCCGGCTGAATTGCGTAGAGCCATTCAAGCAACTGTACGCAGAGCCGAATTGTGTATAGAAAAAAATGGTGGACATTTTGAACAATATCTATAAATGTCAATTTATGGTTTAATTATATTAATTATTTTAAAGATACCTACTGTTACCTAGCTTAAGTTTAATTGTTTAAACGGAATTAATTTTTAATTATTTATAGGCCCGATATTTATGTTCATTTAAATAAAACTCTGAAAACCGAACTGATGTCGTATTCTATTGCAAATGTCCTTGTGGATGTAATTGTGTTTACCTCCACATACCTATGCTAAACTTAATTGTAACGTTCTTTGCGCTCACAATTATTAAATGTTTGATAGCTCAAGATTGCCTATAACTACACGAGTCTGTCTGACAGCTGATATTGTTTTATTACATTCAATGGCTACTATGATTTTTCCAATGTTATTAGGTTACCAGATTTACACAGTTTAGTTTCTAAAGCCCACTAATCTATTATCTATTAGCCGCATGTTTCTAAAAGCTTGGTTGCATTGTATTTTGGCTGAAATCTCAAATATTTCTTAGCGGATTTTCAAAATTTTGGTATCATTAGATTCGTATGAAAATGAGGTATTTAAAAATGTTGGTGAACGGTTAAATTCCCATTTAAAAAAACCGAGTTAGTGGGTAAAAATCACATTTAAAAATTTTAAACGCCTCTAGAGAATTAAGTAATGCAATCATATTGCTCTTTTTATTTTTATAGTAACGTAGCAGACAAACTAAAATATATTTTGGGCACCACAGCACTCTGGATTCAGAAATAGATTTTTTAATAATATTTTTAATGTTTATCAAAAAGTGACCAAAATGGATGTATTGTATTCAAAATTTCCTCTAGATTCCAAAATTGTAAAAATATATAGGGTGTTCCGTTTAAAAATCGAAAGTTGTGGGCATTTCCGGTCAAACCGGATGTGCACCAAAGTTGATTTTTTATTGAAACGATGGCATTTTAGTCGTGTAATAAGGCCTCCAAATTTCAATTTTCTATTCCAAATATATTAGGAAATATCGGGGCGAGCGCAATTCGTGACCCACCCGGTATAGTAAATATAAATTGGAGACGTGTAATTTTTAGTTTCGTTCACCAAGCAAATTAAAAATCAGGCATAATTTTTGGGTAGTTTTAGGAAAAATAAAATACTTCGCTATTCAAGACTTCAAATAATTTGCGCCACCAAGGAGCAAATGTGAACTTGATGTGGTGTTTGTGTAAAAGTTTTAGGAGTAGAAGTCACTTTAAGCACCTTTGACTCCCTAAATAAGACGCGAGAAGCACGATATGTCACAATCTTACACGTATAGCAAGATATATTTTGGAGTAAGGTTAGCAAAGGGTTATCGAAAAGCTTTCTAATAAAGCAGCCAAATTTAATAACAGCGACCGACAAAGACTACCGCTGCTCTCCTCACTCCATCGATCTACTATATACATTTCTGCATCTATACTAACTGAGTGTGTATACCATCCAAATATTATAGTGAAAGTGGTAGTTTAAGTAGAGAACCTTGTTCAATAGTTTTTTTATTTTTTTATTTTTTATTTTAATGCCTTATTTATATGAACGTCCTGGCGGAGTTCAGCTATTGCTGCTCTACCACTCAACCAGGACACGTACACATAGACATCAACACAACAACCATTCCCTGCGATATTGCCATCTACCGCAGCTGAGACTCGAACCCAGGAGAGATAACAGCGACTAGACATGTTGTGCCACCCAACAGTGGTCTAGGTCACTGTTACCGTCTCGGTAACACATGAAAAAACGCCACTAACATCCATACCCTAGCCAGGATTCGAACCCGGGACTCCGTGGTCGCAAGCCAAACACCTTCAGCATTGCGCCACCGAGCTGGTTAACTTTTAAATGTAAATAGCAGCAAAGGGGGTATCTTAGCAAAAATATGGATACTTTTATTGTTATTTTGACCCTAATCATACCATCTTGAAATATTGTTCCACCCCAACTAGCAATTTGATGTATTGTAGAAGCTGAAAGAATATTTACAGAACATTTTTTATAAAACAAGATTGTTCTAAACATTTTCAAAACGTTTATACAACGGTTATAGACGCAAAATGGGCACAGTTTATGAAATAATGTAGTTCTTTAATTTACTTTATCATAGCTCTCACAGGTGTTACAAAATAATTGTATAAACGTTTACAAAGGATTAAAAAAATTAGTAGACGATAATTATAAAATTATTCGAAATACGACAAAACATTTTTATTAGTATTGTGTTATTATTTTCACTGATACTTCTTTTTTATATACAGCAACAACACAAGTTATTTATTATTTAAGTGTTTTTACAGACGATAATAATTCTGAAAATAGTGTTAAAATATTACAAAAGCAAAGGTAGTTTCCATTAATATTTTGTACCGAACAATTTTGCCCGCAATTGCCTTTTAATCAATTACGAGGATTTCCCATCAGAAAACAACGGTCAGTATGAAATAAATAAAATACAAGTTGTAATTAAATTGTATTTTTCTGTGTACTTTCAAATATGTAACTATTTTAAAAGCTTTTATTTAGCTTCACTTGTAACAATGTAAACAAATCCTGCAATCAAAATTCCAACTACTTAGTTCTAATTGAGCCAGAGCTTTAAAATTTTGCACACGTGTAGAATACGATAAATTACGTTACGTCATCCTAAATCCAACATGGCGAGCGTCCCAAGAGGACAGTGTAAAGAACCACTGTTAATGAGAAAACAATATGGCGCATAAACACCTACCCATGTTTTATAAAAATAGTACAGAACATATTATAGCCTTTAAGGGAAATTTTCAGCTCTGTAACTATTTTATAAATGTTCTATGAGAGAAATGTGTGCTTTTATTATATAACAGTTGTTTAGCAGCTACGGCTGAATACAATATGCACTCAGAAATAATATTGTGTTAAGAAGGGTGCTAATAACATTGTGTTATTAATGCTTAGCTAAACTTTTAAAGGATAGTTTTATAGATATTCGCAAATTGACCAAAAAGTGTCGGGGGTTATTACTATAAATCTATTGTAAATCAAATTTGCTCCATGAGCTAAAACATCCTATAATAATTGCTGTATAGACGTTTATAAAACAGCGAAAATCAAATTGCACAATATGTTTTATTTTAGCTGTAAGAACGTACTTCGCATTTATTTATATGATGATTTAGTTGCGAAGACTAAATAATCACTTTGGCGGTTTTAATAAAACACAATACTTAGCATTTGCAGAGCAGTAATGCAACAGTAATAAAATAAAATTGTAGTATTATTTTAAACTTATAGAGCAACTTTATTAGTTGGGACGTTTCTGATACACACTGTATAAGTCTAAAGTAATGTGAATGTCTGTGTTTGTATTGTATTACTTGTTATGCAGATTTTAACCGCATTGAGATATTGTTATTAGTGTTTTCATTTAAAGATGCACGCCTAATTTAACAAATATGACAAGAAATTAAGAGTATTTAAAACGTTCTGTAACTGAGAATGATATTACTCAATAAGTAAACAAAAAATATTTAAATTTTATTTCAATTATAATATTTGAATTAATTTAAAACATTTGAAAAAATGTAGTTCAGTATATTCAGATTATTGCCAGTAAATTATTCTGATTAAATAAACTATTTGCCAAAGACATTTAATTGTATAATATGAGAAAGTTGAGTATTAGTTTATATTTTCTTTCTACTTAAGCATAATTATCGATGAAAACAATTAGGTAAAAGATAAATCATTTGGCCTCTTTAAACAAATCACACAGTAATTAATACGGAAAAAATCACAATGGAATTAATGTAACCATTGAAAGTGAAATCAAGGTCACTTCGTCTAAAATGACTAGGCAACTTTGCATCATCACTTGCACTGTAACACAACACGTGAATGTATCTATTTTATTTTATGACTTGGGCGAAAGTGAAAAATAGCACAGTTACTTTTAAGTTTAACGTTCCAGGAATACGAAAAAGTAGATTTAGGAAAAAATTTGTATATACAATTCATTTTGAAAATGAGGAGGGCCAATAATAAGGTATGATTTCAGCTCCCCTCTTATTGGAAAAAAAATCATTGGAAACTTAATTCTATACATAAATATACCTTCTGTTACATTTTGTTGGCTATTTTTCCACAGAAAAATAGTTAAACAATTAATGAAAAAACCTCTGCGCCAAACGGATCAGACAGAGGTTGGTTCTTGAATACTTGACTGTTTCAAAAAGTCTCACACCTAAAAATATATAAACTAGAACAATGTTATAAACTAAAAAATGAAAATAAAAACTATAGGCAGTTAACGTTTCGTTCTCAAAACTTTTTGGCCGTCAAACAAAGAACTGTCATGTTTGACGGCCAAAAAGTTTTGAGAGCGGAAGTAGATTCTCTTCCGAAACGTTAACTGCCTATAGCTTTAATTTTAATTTTTTAGTTTATAACATTGTCTAGTTTATATATTTTTAGGTGTGAGACTTTTTGAAACAGTGAAGTATTCCAGAATCAACCTCTGTCTGATTCGTTTGGCGCAGAGGTTTTTTCATCAAAATTTTTAAATATATTTCAGTGGCAAAATACCCAAGAAAAAATAAGAAAATCTGAATATGCCACAAATAAACAATTATAGACAATATAAATATGCCTTTTTAAAAAAATTCCAGCCCAAACCGAGACATCCCACCTTCTCCAAGTTATTTTCACCCCTCCCACCCATTTTCATGTTTCTACGCTTTTATGTTGAATCGTTCCTTAGCTATCACCTTTTTATGGTTCGAAATACATCTGCTGCTTGTTACTGACCCAGCACCACCACCAGCTGGAATATTTTTAAGAAGGTATATTTATGTTCACAATTAAGTTTCCAATGATTTATTTTTTCAAATAATAAGGGGGCTGAAATCGGAATCGTTAAAAACAAAAGTTCACACCCCGTATGTTCATTCATCTAATAAGTGCTATAAGTATAATTAAGTTCATTGATTAATTTCTTTCACATGCGATTTTCTCGAAAACCGCGAATCCTGGAAAAAAATTCAAATGAAATAGTTGTCTTCATCTCTACCTTTATTGCTTCCCAATTTACTTGGCATCTATTCTGGAAGCTAAAAAAGTTTCTCGCTTGCTGTATTTATCTCAAATTCTCATATTCGACATAGCCTTAGGAAAAAGTCTTAGTGGCAAGTGCGTTAGGTCAGACTGACTATTGTGCACTGGGTTCGATCTCCAGCTCCGATAATGGCAATGTTGGCGGTTAATAGATGTTGTCTGCATTTTTCTAAACGTGTGCCTAGGCTTTGGATTTGGGGGTTGTCTACTATCTATCATGTGTTTATATTATGATGCGTTTAACACAGAAATGTAATGACCGTTTGCTTCATTGATTACCAGAAGGCTTTCGATAATGTACGTCTTCTGATACCGATATTAAAAATATAGGCCTAGATGACAGACTTAAAAATAATTCATAATCTGTATTGGAACCAACTGGTAGACCTCATGATAAACTCACTATATACAAATGAGATATTAATAATGAAGAGAGTCAGACAAGGCTGTATCTTATCAGCTCTGCTATTTAACATACTCGTTGAAGGAATCTTTCAAATGGGACTTGAAAATGGACATCGAGGTATTAAAGTAAAAGTATCACCAATTAATAACTTGAGATATGCCGATGATACAGCAATACTAGCAGATAATCTTGAAGATCTCCAAATATTGATCAATAAAATTAACAACGACGGAAAACAGTATGGCCGTAATATTAACACGACTAAAACCAAATTGATGATAGTAACACCATCAGAAACGACAAACTTTAAGTAGACCACAACTCACTCAATCGACAGAGTGGAAAATTTTAAACAGCTAAGCTCTATCGGAAGCACGTATAGCAATGGCTAGAAATTCATTCGTAAAGTTCAGTAAATACCTTCTTCACAGAGAGACTCCACTAAATCTTCGCCTCCGTGTCGTCAGAAGTTACATATGGCCAATAAAATAAGATCATTATATCGGATCGAAGCGTTTAAAATGTGGATTCTAAGATAACTTCTCAGAATTCCTTGGATAGATTACATTACCAATGAGGAAGTCTTACGAAGAGCTGGCACTCAGAGACAAATAACCGAACTGACGAGAGAAAGAAAAGTCTCATATTAGGATCACATCTTAAGGGGCCCAAAATATCAACGGCCCAAGGAGATCCTAATGGGGAAAATAGAAGGAAAAAGGATATCACGCCACAAGCAGCATTCATAGCTCCGAGACATCCGAAATCGGTGTAACATTCCTGATCTCTCAACAATTGACAGGAGAGCAGAAGAAGGCAGATTACACATTACATAAGTTCTATAGTATATGACCGCCTACGTGGTAAGCGCATGACACCCAGAGAAGAAGAAGAAGTGGTAACACAGCTTGAGAACGATTAAATGTTTCATGTATGAGTTATATTGAGTTAAACGAAAAAATTATGATTTTCTTGCTTTCTAATTTCTTTAAAATTTTATTTATTTTTTATTTGATATACACAGAGAACAATAGAAATGTCCGTGAAAATTGTGTTAAATATTTATTTATTATTTAAGTTTAAAAAACCAACTGACTGGAAAACCCCAGGGTCCAAATCTTTGCCATCAAATTAGCGATAGAGCAGTCTTCTATTCGCTTGTGAATGTCCTGTAATTTGCGATTCATCAAATTCAGTTCACCACGACTTAGTTATTTCTAATTATCAATCAAAATCGAAAGGAATATTCTCTATATAAACATTATTTTTCCATCAGGAAAACACACATTAAGCAGTGTTAACTTGTGAATAATCAATCATGTTTTTTACTATCGTTTCTAATATTACTTGGCCTCGTCTGGGTATTGTATATTGCTTAAAAATATTTTGGTGAAACTGCGACGTCTACCATTAACTTAAGAACTGTACTTCCTCAAATTTGACACACAAATTCTATAGCCCGATCAACTTCATACGTAATTAAAATTGACTATTTACAAACGCTCATTTTAGGGAAGAGCTACGCATAACGGACATACTAACATAGGTAGAATACATAACAAAACTTCTCCTTTTCCATTCGGTCGGCAAATTTCTAAAACCGGTAATATTGCTCGTAGAGAAAAAAATTTCTTATCACTGTGTTGGTGATCGAATATTCTGAGCAACTTTCAAAATGTCCGTCCGTCTGTCTGTCCGTCTGCCCGTCCGTCTGTCCGTCCATCTGTCCGTCCGTCTGTCCGTCCTTCTGTCCGTCCGTCTGTCCGTCCGTCCGTCTGTCTGTCCGTCCGTCCGTCCGTCCGTCCGTCACGTTTCTTTTAAGCACGATAACTTAAGAACGAAAAGTCCGACTGTATTGAAATTTCGATAGTAAGTTAGTGTTAGCTAGAGGAAGAGCCCTATTGCCTTGGAACAAAATCGATCAATAAATAAAAAAGTTAATGTTAATGAAAAAAAAAATTTTTGTTTTGTAATTAATCAAGAAATGTTTGAAACTAATATCGTTTACAAAAAGAAATACGAAGAGTATCCTATAGAATGTGCAACAATTATATAACAAGTATAGTAAATGGGCGAAGAGAAGAAACAACCTAACCACTATTAGCTTCTTTCTTTTCTTTATCCTGTCTTCTTAACAGATATTATCTCATCCACTCGTTATTCCAATTAGCTTGCATTTGCTGTGTGGCGCGTTGGATAATACTTATGCTACATCTTACGGTTATCTGACCTCATCAAAGTTTTCGGCAGTTGCTTGATTATAAAAACCCAAAGGAAGGTGTCTTTTTCGTTTGTCATCAGGTTTTCTCTTAATCATTAACAGATCGACATTATCTATAAGTTTATCAGTACACACAAGCAGATTGCGAAATACGCTATTAAGAGAAAAAGTAGTTATTGCTTAGAGATCATTGAAATTGGTTTGTTAAAGTCTCTACCGCTACTTCAGCATTCTGTATACATTTTTATCATGACTGTAGAATGCCATTGCAAATGGACAAGCTATCTCTGATATTGTTATAAAGCTTAGCAATAATTTTCTACAAAAAAATAAGAAAAAAGACGTAAAATCCGACCTACCTTAGTTTTACTTCCACATCCACGTAATGAAGTAGAAATACCGGGTGAGTCACGAATTGCGCTCGCCCCGATATTTCCTAAAATATTTGGAATAGAAAATTGAAATTTGGAGGCCTTATTACACGACTAAAATGCCATCTTTTCAATAAAAAATCAAGTTTGGTGACATCCGGTTTGACCGGAAATGCCCACAACTTTCGATTTTTAAATGGAACACCCTATATATTTTTCCATTTTTGGAATCTAGAGGAAATTTTGAATACAATACATCCATTTTGGTCACTTTCTGATAAACATTAAACATTTTATTAAAAAATCTATTTCTGAATCCAGAGTGCCGTGGTGCCCAAAATATATTTTAGTTTGTGTGCTACGTTACTATAAAAATAAAAAGAGTAACATGATTGCATTACTTAATTCTCTAGAGGCGTTTAAAATTTTTAAATGTGATTTTTACCCACTAACTCGGTTTTTTTAAATGGGAATTTAATCGTTCACCAACATTTTTAAATACCTCATTTTCATACGAATCTAATGATACCAAAATTTTGAAAATCCGCTCAGAAATATTTGAGATTTCAGCCAAAATACAATGCAACCAAGCTTTTAGAAACATGCGGCTAATAGATAATAGATTAGTGGGCTTTGGAAACTAAAATGGCACATTTCTGTGTAAATCTGGTAACCTAATAACATTGGAAAAATCATAGTAGCCATTGAATGTAATAAAACAATATCAGCTGTCAGACAGACTCGTGTAGTTATAGGCAATCTTGAGCTATCAAACATTTAATAATTGTGAGCGCAAAGAACGTTACAATTAAGTTTAGCATAGGTATGTGGAGGTAAACACAATTACATCCACAAGGACATTTACAATTGAATGCGACATCAGTTCGGTTTTCAGAGTTTTATTTAAATGAACATAAATATCGGGCCTATAAATAAATAAAAATCAATTCCGTTTGAACAATTAAACTTAAACTAGGTAACAGTAGGTATCTTTAAAATAATTAATATAATTAAACCATAAATTGACATTTATAGATATTATCTAAATGTTATTTGTGGCATTATCTTAATTTTTTTCCCTTCTTCAATTTTTTGGGACTTCCTGCCACATGTATGTTTTCTTTCTAAGCGGTGTAGGGGAATCTACAAAATATATCACAAATTAACCAGTATGTTACTGGTAAAAAACCTCTACGCCTGTGACGTATTTGCCATACACAGCAAAAAAGATTTTTCAAAAAAAGCCTTGAAAAAGGAAACAGATTAGATTTCCGAAACGTCGGCGAAATATTTAATTTCAAGTTTTTATACTTATTTGTGTTGTTTATTTATAAAAACCAACCTTTAACTGATCCTTTGACGTAAACGTCACAGGCGTAGAGGTTTTTTACCAGTAACGTACTGGTTAATTGTGATATATTTTGTAGATTCCCCTAGCACCGCTTAGAAAGAAAACATACATGTGGCAGGAAGTCCCAAAGAATTGAAGAAGGGAAAAAAATTTATAGATATTGTTCAAAATGTCCACCATTTTTTTCTATACACAATTCGGCTCTGTGTACAGTTGCTTGAATGGCTCTACGCAATTCAGCCGGCGTTATTTCATTAAGAGCCCGTACAACTTTATTTTGCAGCTCTTCACGGGTATTTGAAGAAGTTTTATAAACTTTATTTTTGAGAGTGCCCCATACATAATAGTCGAGGGGTGTTAAGTCAGGTGACCTAGGAGGCCACCTGATATGACCTTGATTTGCGATAAGGCGTTCACCATGCAAGTTGTTTAAATATTCCATCACTCTTCTGGAATTATGTGGGGGAGCACCATCTTGTTGGAAAAACAGATTTTGTAAATAGGCAAGAGGAAGTAAGTCAAGAAATTCTGCTGTCTGGTTTTGTAAAAAGAATAAATATCGTTCGCCAGTAAGTGTTCCATAAAAAAATATGGGTTCAATTGTTCGATCTGCAGGTACTCCAAGCCAACAGTTAAACCCAAATCTTTCCTGAATATTCCCCCGCCCTACCAACCTCGGATTTTCTTGAGCCCAGTACCTAGTATTATTTTTATTAAACATACCTTGGTTCGTAAATCTACTTTCATCTGAATATAAAATATGAAAAGGAAAACCTGGGTTTTGTTGTACTGCATTTAAGAACCAGTTGCAATATACTAGCCTCCTGTCGTTATCATCTCCATAAAGATGTTGGTGTATTTGGTATTTATAAGACTGAAACGTATGTTTCTTTAAAATTCTGCAAACCGAAGACTGACTAATGTCGCATTCCATTGATAATTCCCTTGTTGATGTTGGGTGTACCATCACAAATCCTAATACATCAATTTCTTTGTCCTCACTTACAATAAATGTTTGATGGTCATCTTGTTGATTGGGTTCGTTTCTTAATTCTTGTTCCACTCTGGCAAACAAGTGTCTGCTTGGATGACGTCTGTTGGGATATCGTTGCTGATACAGTTCTGCAGTTGCAGTTGAATTTTTGAGACGCTCTCCATATATCAGTAACATATCGACCTTTTCATTTCTACTAAAATTATTCATTTTCTTTAACTTTTACTCAAAGAGATTTCCGCAACGCTTTATTTTGTATCTGTCTGACAGCTGATATTGCTTTATTACATTCAATGGCTACTATGCTTTTTCCAATGTTATTAGGTTACCAGATTTACACAGAAATGTGCCATTTTAGTTTCCAAAGCCCACTAATCTATTATCTATTAGCCGCATGTTTCTAAAAGCTTGGTTGCATTGTATTTTGGCTGAAATCTCAAATATTTCTGAGCGGATTTTCAAAATTTTGGTATCATTAGATTCGTATGAAAATGAGGTATTTAAAAATGTTGGTGAACGATTAAATTCCCATTTAAAAAAACCGAGTTAGTGGGTAAAAATCACATTTAAAAATTTTAAACGCCTCTAGAGAATTAAGTAATGCAATCATATTGCTCTTTTTATTTTTATAGTAACGTAGCACACAAACCAAAATATATTTTGGGCACCACGGCACTCTGGATTCAGAAATAGATTTTTTAATAAAATGTTTAATGTTTCGTGTAATAAGGCCTCCAAATTTCAATTTTCTGTTCCAAATATTTTAGGAAATATCGGGGCGAGCGCAATTCGTGACTCACCCGGTATAGAATCGTGAAAAAGTTTCAACATTTTTTTTATGGTTTTAGAATATCATTAGATTTAAAGACCGAAAGAAAATTATCTGTCGGTCTGTAACTTGTGCCCACGATTACTCTGGAATGATTTAAGATATTGACTTGAAATTGGGTACACGTATGTATCATGACGATCTAGATCTAGATGCTATTTTGAGATTATTTCGATGAAGAATTGGAGGTAAATAGTTGTAAATAGATAAAAGTCCAGAAACTTGGGATTTGGTGTAGTCTACACCACCTTATAATACTAGACGCGAGGGTCTCAAATTTCTTATGACATCTACCTCCGCTCCAACCACCATCCCCACTCCATTATTAGAGGGGTCAAAGAAATACAATTGAGATATTAACTTGAAATTTGATACATGTATGTATTATAACTACATGTGGAACTAGATTATATTTTGAGCAGATTCCGTGGAAGGATTGGGGGAGTAAATAGAGGTAAACAGAAGAAAATAGGTAAAGCAACTAGTAAGGGTTCAAAAACTTAGGATCTGGTGTGGCGTAATTACGAGTTAATTAAGCTGAAAGAAGACAGTCGTTCCATTTGGAATTAATCATGTGATATGTCGAGCAAACTATGATTTAGTTATCTATATTAATTTTAATATTTATTGAGTTGTTACTGAATCAAATTTGTCTCAAATAGAACTTTTTTTTATATCCAAGTCAATTATTGTTTGATTTTGACTGTTAAGTAAACTGACTGACGTCACGTGATTAATTCTAAATGGAAAGCCTGTCTTCCTCTAGCTTAGTTAACTCTTGATTACGTTCGGAATTAAAGTTATAACTGTAATTACTCGTATTTGAAAAAGGGAAGTTTTATTTTCCTTTTATGTAAACACCAGGTACACTATCTTATTAAAATTCGATTTTAGTGAGTTTTTGATAACAACGAATAAGATTATGATTCCGTGGAAGGATCGGGGGAGTAAATAGAGGTAAACAGAAGAAAATAGATAAAGCAACTAGTAAGGGTTCAAAAACTTAGGATCTGGTGTGGCGTAATTACGAGTTAATTAAGCTGAAGGAAGACAGTCGTTCCATTTTGAATTAATCATGTGATATGTCGAGCAAACTATGATTTAGTTATCTATATTAATTTTAATATTTATTGAGTTGTTAGTGAATCAAATTTGTCTCAAATAGAACTTTTTTTTATATCCAAGTCAATTATTGTTTGATTTTGACTGTTAAGTAAAGTGACTGACGTCACGTGATTAATTCTAAACGGAAAGCCTGTCTTCCTCTAGCTCAGTTAACTCTTGATTACGTTCGGAATTAAAGTTATAACTGTAATTACTCGTATTTGAAAAAGGGAAGTTTTATTTTCCTTTTATGTAAACACCAGGTACACTATCTTATTAAAATTCGATTTTAGTGAGTTTTTGATAACAACGAATAAGATTATGATTCCGTGGAAGGATTGGGGGAGTAAATAGAGGTAAACAGAAGAAAATAGATAAAGCAACTAGTAAGGGTTCAAAAACTTAGGATCTGGTGTGGCGTAATTACGAGTTAATTAAGCTGAAGGAAGACAGTCGTTCCATTTGGAATTAATCATGTGATATGTCGAGCAAACTATGATTTAGTTATCTATATTAATTTTAATACTTATTGAGTTGTTAGTGAATCAAATTTGTCTCAAATAGAACTTTTTTTTATATCCAAGTCAATTATTGTTTGATTTTGTCTGTTAAGTAAAGTGACTGACGTCACGTGATTAATTCTAAATGGAAAGCCTGTCTTCCTCTAGCTCAGTTAACTCTTGATTACGTTCGGAATTAAAGTTATAACTGTAATTACTCGTATTTGAAAAAGGGAAGTTTTATTTTCCTTTTATGTAAACACCAGGTACACTATCTTATTAAAATTCGATTTTAGTGAGTTTTTGATAACAACGAATAAGATTATGATATGGTCTTATAGTTAAAACTTTGCCTAACATCTTTTTTGGAAATTTAGGTACATTGTTATTTACAATGACGGACGCCACTGCTAAATTTTAAAATATTTTACTGTGAGACAATCTTCTGATGGGTACCTTTCACCCAAAAATTTTAAATAATCGCATTGTTAATAAGAGAGTTGTGATATTATGGGAGTCATAAAAAGTGGGACATACTGTATACTAGAAACCAAGCCACAATGTTTTTGTCATCATCTGTTACCCTCATCACCACCTCTAATATCCCCACTTCATTATTATAGGACTCAACAAAATATAATTGTGATTCAGTGTGTGTATGACTGTATGAGAAATACAGTTCTCAAAAAACTATTGGCATTAGCCACCTCCATTATCATGTTTATTAAAATTTTATGAGCAATTAGTTTCACATGCAGAAATGTAAATATAGTGTCAAGATGTTTTCATTTAAAAAGTCTTGGATAAAAAATCTGAATGTTGCAGAAATTATTCCTTAGGCAGCGGTTTTCAAAAAGTGTAATAAAAATAATGTCTTGCAAGAGCATTAAAATTGGACTTTGAGAATATTTTCTAGAAACTACAATGAAACTTGAAATAAATATTCATTTAAAATATACTCTAAAATACGATTTTTTAACAAAAACTGAATAATCTGGGCAATTTTGACAACTATGAATATCTGGCTTTTGGAGAAAAGCATACTAACTTTTATCATACAATATTTTTCCGATATTCAAAAATACCTCATAGAATGATGAAGCGGGTGTCTCCATAAGAGACAAAGTTTGAATGCAAGTCGAAACCCCAACATTTTATTAGACTATATGCCATTAGTACTTTGGAAGAATTTGGAAAGCCTTATTTAACTAACATGCGTTTTTATAGCAATAAGTGTTCTACCTCGACGAGTGATACAATCGCTTATTAGGCCAGCCACAAGCTAACCAGAATTCCAATTGTATGTAATAATTTCAACCCCTAACACTTCCAACTCAAAACCAATATGTTCAAACATATCATTCATGATTTGTCTTTTGTAGCAATCGATTGTTAAAATTTCTTCGCCTTCAGAATGTATCCCATTTACCATAGGTGATATGTTAGTCTGACTTATTTTATAGAAAATTAAATAGATTGATTTTGAGAGCCTTCACCTTATTGTATATTAAACAGTTTAATCAATAAATGCACAAAATATTCTAATTTAAGTATTTGTATTGATTGGTTTTAAAGAGTCTCATGTAATCCCTCACATCTGCTGGGGGTCTCGATTTGTCATAGAAACTAGCGAGGTTATTATCTTTAATAAAGGCTATGGGTGTCAGTATTAAGACAAACATCAGAAACGCATCGATGGTATTTAAGATGCAATAAGAAACGACATTGTAGCAACCAAAGCTAAGTAGAAATTCCCTTTCTTCGTCTTTATAGTCTTCTAATAGCCAAGAAATTACCCGGAAAGTAGGAAATGGTAAATGGTCGCGTTACGTTGCATAAGACATTACTGACGCCCTTGACATATACATTTTGTCGTGTCCTTCAGACGTAACTTGGTAAGTGCACCCACAACATCACCGATCATCACAAATCCGCCTTGCCTTTTCCTTAAACAATTAGTTCATTCATTAAAAGTTTTCAAAGTGCACTTCATTTCTCCTTCAATTCTAAGGTCACAGATATAATTAAACGACCTTGGGATACCTAATTCTTGTGATCTAAATCTACTGGCATTCGATTTGTAAACACTGAAGTTCTTGTTGCGTGCAGCACGTCTAGATTGGTAACAAAGCAATATTTTCGAGACCCTAGGCGATTAAATTGTGTAATTATAAATTTGGAAAACGATCAAGGATATCGTTGCCTCTATAATTATTTACTCTAGTTATAAAGGAAATACAGATGTACTGATTTAGTTGTATGCAAATTTAGGCATGGTTAAATTTTATATTCAAATCGAATAAGAAAAAATACACTCAATATATACATAATTATTAAAAAAACAATTTTTCATGTCAGCCGCACCCTATACAGAAATGAAAATACTGAAGTAAAATTTGATGGAGACAATTAATTATTTTAAAATACTATAATTAGAATGATAATAGACAAATCATTAAATTATCGTTAATACATATTCTAGTCTAAATCGTGACTATGAACTTGCTTCTGGTCTACCGCTATATATTATTAAGAGATAGAAAATATTATATACACGCAAGGTCAATCGATATCTTACGCATTTTATTTGATCATACGTTTTTTCTTCTGCTTCTTATTTTTATTCACAACGTGTTTCCAGACGTTTTATTTGTGGTACATGAATTATATTAGTTGGCCCCAGTTTGTCGTCTGCCACGTCCTACAGCATCATACCTTCTGTCATGGTTGCCTATTGAATGAACAATCTCACAAAGCTCTCAGTTTACTACTAATATCAGTTTTATGTTTGTAAGGCAATCCTCCTCACCTTTTACTATCTGGTCACCATATGTCTGCTTCCCTAACTGTCTATATTTCAAAGGCGTACACAAAAATGAAGTAAACTAGGGTGTTATGAACGCTTGATATTTCTGTCACGTCAAATTTTGCTCAGTGATAAGGAGCCGATATTGCCATCTATATTCTTCGCTGGCTCTAATATTCACAGGTATCAGTATTATCCACAATGGCTCCAAGCTACATTATCTTGCTTACAGTCACATATCTTCAAAGTGTTAGTTATCACTTGCTCGATCTACAATCATAATTTTCATTTTATTGCTATTATCAAATACTTTACGGTAGTCTACGAAAAAATAATGTACACGTCATATTCTCTTGTCTTCGGAATAAATTATTGAAAATATTGGTCAAGACAGAAATTCTAAAATCTAAATTGAAGAGTATACAGCACTATTTTACCACTCCCTTCTTATGGTATGGAGAATTACGCAGGAACAGGCGGAAATGGTTGAGTGGCAGCTACTGCGGCATGCCGAATCCAGAGGAAGGTGGACAGCCAGTTTAATTAGGTGGATAATTACTTGGGTAAATCACGGATTCAATGAGGTGAACTACTACTTAACACAGTTCCTGACTGCGCATTCCTTTTTCCAATTCTATCTATATAAGATAGAGAAGTATAGAATCCAGCGTCTACTGTGAAATGCATTGGAAAGACGACGCATTTCTTCCAATATGATAAGGTTCTGGAGACCTCACGCCTGCACCTTTGATCGCAGTTGTAGACGGGTGACGCAGGGAATAGGTATAGAAGAACAGAGATAACGTTATGATAACGCAAGGATCAGACTAAAGGAATGGGAGAGCGGCGTGATATTGTCGACGCTAGCTGATTTGCCAGGTTCACGGTTTCATTAACAGTAAATAATGATAATTATATTGTAAGTCAATCAAATGTCTATTGTGTATAAGTTTTATTAATATGGTTGTAACATCTTACATATCAATAATTTCAACACGCACTCTGACATTCATAACTACAATACTAGATCCGTAAATCTATTGAGAACTCCCCGTTTTAGACTGAAAAAATCTGAGAATAACTGTTTAAATTTAAACATGTACAATGTCTTGCCAAATAGTATAAAATCATTAAATATAAACTCTTTTAAAAAGTCCCTGAAAACAATTTTAATTAAACAATGCTACTATTCTGTAGATGACTTTATGACAAACTTAGTTCAGACTGAAATAAATTAATGACAGATAATTAATACATTAATGTTGATATGAAGCAGGCACACGAGGTGTTTAAACAATTTTGATTTTAATGTAGTATTTAGATATTATAGATTTTGTTTGTTTTTTTTATTATACTTTTGTCATGACAAAACATATTTATTGTTTTTTATATATTTATGTGATCCTTCTATATTTAGGCTTATATGTTACTTTTATATTTATATATGTTTTCTTCTTTTTTTATAGTTACATTTTTACAGTAACTTAATTTCATATCTAATTTAATTTTTGTTCTTCTGACTTGCTACAAATGTACTCTTGTGTATGTAATGTAGTTAAATAAATTATCTATCTATGTACCTATCATATATGAAGTTTATTTAATTCTGCATATTGTAACATACTTTGTATGTTCTTTACTTTTACTTTTACAAATGACTTATCATATATACATTTTGTATCTGAATTGGTCAGTACACATTACTATTATTATTATTAAGTATTATTATTAAATACAATATGTAATTACATTCACATCCACGTGGTGAAGTGACATAGATTTAGAATGTCATGAAACGCCTTCAAGCCATGCTGCAAGGAGACAATGACCAAAAACATCCAAATCATCCGATCCCAGGGGTACCAAGCAAACAACCGGCTCGATACCCTTACCCGTGCCGGCCCTGAGCTACACAATTCACACTTCCTGGGCTTCCGACAAGTCAACACCCCCCAAACCCCTCTAAACTTCGAGAGTGCTCGGCAACAGCTGTTCTCTCTCACGACAGACTAAGGACGCTCCCGTGAGCCGACATGCCAGTGAAGAAAGAAGACCAAGGCAGAAGAGCGCCAGAAGAAAACATCCAACTGGCAGGGTCCAACAGCCTACCTGGTCCTGGCGGTCTGCTAACATCGCCTACTATAAGCAAAAAAGCAGGCCCACCCCTTACGAGGCAGGTCCAGGTCGTCTACAGCGATGATTGGGGTAAAGAGCTCAAGCTGGACCCCTAATCATCCAAGACCGTAATCTTTAGTCAAGAATATTGGCGCGTCATGAAGCATTTAGATTTTAAATTTAAGCGAAAAAAATAATAAGAGTTCAGAGACTTGGTATTTGGTGTATAAGCAGCCAAGGTCTCAAATTTCTTTATAATATCTTCCACTTCCCCCTTTCCGTTATTAAAAAGGTTAACAAAATAAAATTAAACTATTGATTTGCAATTTGGTACGCGTTTGTATTATAATGAGATGTAGAACTAGGGGTAAATAGGGGTAAATAGGCAAAGCAGGCTAGTAAGAGTCCAAAAACTTGTAATTTGGTGTACATACTAGAAGTCAATTTCCTAATTTTTTTATGACACCTGCCACTCCCACCACCACCTTCACTGCATTATTAAAGGCGTTAACAAATTAAAATTAAAATATTGACTCGATATTTGGCACACGTATGTTTTATGAAGAGATCGGAACTAGATTATATTTTGAGCTTATGTTGTTGAGGGATGGGGGGTAAATAGGGGTAATTAAGTAAGGCAGGCTAGTAAGAGTCCAGAAAGGCAAAATTTAGTGTATGAACTGAAAACCAAGGTCTCAAAGTTTTTCATGACCTTCTCTATCCCTGAAGGCTCTGGAAAAGTGGAAAAGTCTTAATGCGGGAGGGGTTAAGCATTTAGAAGACAGGGGACACGCATCCAATATCCGAATATACGTGGATTTATTCCTTGTTCTAAACAAATCCCGGTACCATAACTGGAAAGCCTACCAGGAGAAAGTCGTGTTCTTGCCTCTCAACCAAGGCATACCTGATAAGTTTTCCGGGCGTTAAAAATAGGCGTTTTCCACCAAGTTAATTAAAATTTTGTAGCAAGGTGAAAAGTAGATTCTATACATTCTGAGGTGTGGATATCATTGGTTAACATTTAGACTAAAGGCATGATTTGGAGATGCGTACGACTTTTTAACTTGTCACCACCATTGATTACTTCAAACTTTAACACACCAAGGCTAGGGAATGCTATATAAAGTTTCAACAGTTTTCAATGCTACGGATTCTGATAATGATACAATTTCACTTGCTCGTCATATGACTGTATTAAAACCTGCAGAGTAATAAGATATTTAAACATAACAAAATAAACCAGAGTAACTTTCATCTAACAAATAAAGTGAAGATGGAAAATTTTACTTCATTTGCGGTAAAGTGCAGATAGCCATCAAACTCTGGCCTCTACTTCATGTTCTATACATAAAAATAACTAATTAAAACCAGTTTACTTTGACTATTATTTTATGATTTCAGTAAACTTCATAATAGGTAATATAAAAAATTATGTTAACCTTCTTTAATATTTCAATTTATCAAAATATCAAATTAGTTTTTATATTTGTATTAATGAGATATCTTATTTTTTACGCAACAATGATTATTCTTATTTTTTCAATTAATTCTCAGAATAAATAAATTAATATGCTATTTATTATATCTCTAGTTGGCTAAGGGACTATACAAGGTAAGCCGGGAGGAAAGTGGTAAACTCTAAGAGTGTATCTATACACATCAATCAGAGACAGGACAAGAGGTAAATGAGACAATCTTCAAAATACGGGGCTGATGACACCAAAGAGAATATGGGGAAGGGTTTTTAGACCAGTAGGCACAGATTTTTAAGTGCATTTTTGGGTCGAGAGCAGAGCCATCGAGAGAAAATCGGGGCCCGGGAGATAGTAATATACGACCCCGACCAATCTTCAATATAAATTTTGAAGAGCGGGGGTGACATTCAATAAAATTAAGTATTTCTCTCGATCAACATTTTGAAAGGAGCAGGGGATAATATTCCTCAAAATCGAATATCTATCTCAATCGAAATTTTGAAGAGTGGGGAGGGTGATATTCCTCAAGTATCAATATTTATCACAAGATAGATTTTAAAAAGCGGGAGCGGGGACATTCCTTTGCATAACAATTTCTTATTTATCGCATTATATACAATACGACTCATTCGGTACTCGTTATTATTACTTATCATTTAAAAGTATACCTCTTTCGTCTTACCTAATGCAAATGCTAATCTTCAACTTCGGGTCAAACCCGGGCCCGCTCAAAACCACCGGGCCTGCTCAAAAACCGCCGGGCCCGGGGGGAAACACCCCCCCTCCCATTTCAGAAATTGTTGCTTATACTGATATAAAAAAGTGTTCCAGATTTCAGTAAGATCAGTTTTCCACTTAAGTAATACATGATCGATTTTCTCTTTGAAGCCTTAATTGCAAATCACGCCATATCTTTTGTAAAAAATTTAAACTTACAAACTAGGCTAGAAAATTCAAGGAGCTATTTAAATTTAATATGCTGTTAGAATTTTCAGAAAATATTGATTTTGATCGATTTTATAACGATTGTTTTAGAGTGATTTTTTTTACGCCACGTATAAAACAATATACCTTCTTTTTTATTTTTCTCGGTAGATTATCCGCTTTTTCATAACTTGAAAACGTTATTTAGTGTCGAGAAAAGCACTTTTTCCACTTTGAACACTATTTGCAAATAAAAAAAACACTTAGCGACTTTAAACTAGTCTCCTTTTTAAGATAATTCAATGAGGAACAAACTGATCAGGTACATATGGCGAAAAATGCCTAGGAGAGGAGATATAAAGCAAATCGGGAAAGAAAGTCGTTTTTTTAAATTGTTCATTTAAAAAATAAACACATGGTTTTCAAAGTACGCATATATAGTGATAATCGTGTTTAGCGGCAAAACAACCAAAACATTGCTCCTGGCTCAGAAATGCTCATATTAATATTTTATGTCCCTGCCTACTGGTCTATTTTGGTGAGGCAGTCGCGACAAATGGCGTAAGACTGTCTGAAGTGCTATGCATCAAAAGAAGGTCAACTAAAACAGTTCACATCAGAAAACGTCTGTCTCGACGTTGTAGATAATAAGAGAGAAATTTGCTAGTTAATGTTAAATAAAACACCGACTCGTGTGCGTTGGTTGCAAAAATAAAACGACACAGGTATAATGTTATAATTATCTTCATTTGGTTAGTTCAGATAAAAAGGCCATAAAAACCGACCATCAAAACAGTAAAGTCGGCGCTAACAAGGTACTACAGAGCCGCACTTTGCGTATTAGAATGAACAAAATAATACTAGAGATTTAAAAATTTCTGTTTCTGGTAAATTCAAAAATCTTTCTTCGCGACATTGGCAGATAAATTCAAATTTATCTGCCAATGTCGCTCTGTTTATCTCTTTCCTGAATATGAAGTTTTAGGTAGGGGTAATTTGCGGAACTTTATCTCAGGAGTTATAAATTTTAATTAAAAGAGGCGTGTTTCCGTTTATTTCTTATCTTAATCGTACTTTACATAAGAGTAATGATGTTTTATCTATTAAGTAACACATAATATTTATTATTTACCTAATAAAGTATAGAAAAATAAAGCATGCCCCGGTCACCCTTTATATTAGCTCGTTATACAATTATAATTTAGTTTTTATATCCAAATCACTTATCTTATTTAACATAAACTCAACAGGTGATTTTCAAACTAACCCAGTTGTTTTGATATCGAAATATGAAATATTGTGTTATATGAATTTAACATCAAAACACTTAATTTTATCCGTCATCCTGAAGCCGCCATTTAGAATTCTTGAATTTTGAATAATTCTTAATAATCTGTGACCTTAGAAATCCCCAGAAGCTGATTTTCATACGAATCAGACCATAAATTACAAAAATTATCCGCCATTTGGATTCCACCATTTTAAATTGTTAAATTTAGACCAGATAATTGTAGTCTGCAACCTCAATAACCTTCAAATACCGATTATCAATCGAATCAAACGATAGATGATAAAACCTATTCTCCATATTGACGCCGCCATTTTGAATTTTTGAGTTTTGATCACATATTTGTAATATGTATCTCAAGAATCCTCAGCTATCAATATTTAGTACGCCATCTTATATTTGTTTATAAAGATGTCAAATTGTATTGTCATGTGGACCATATACACATGCCAAATTTCAAGTCAATACAACATCGGGAAGTAGGTGAAAAGTGCAGAAGTTATGCTTAGAATTTTACAGGTCAAGCTAAGAGAAGCGTGGTAAAAATAAGAACGCTCTCCAGTTAGACTTTATACGCTATTGGACTCACACTGGAAATCCTAGCCCTTCCCTATCCGAAATACTGAGATTTAACTTAAGGTGGAAAGGGAAATACGCATTTCTTCTTGTTTATTATAAATATTTAAGAAACTAAATTGGGTGTAATCTTTAATGTTGTTTTAGGTACTTACTATTGTTCTAATGAGCAGATTTTTTCAAAAGTCTCTTCGTGTCTGTTTTTCATCAGTATACGTCTGCATAAAAAAATTTCATCTCAATAGGTGTAAAAAGGAGAGACTGGAAGGGCTGTAACATACAGTCGGACGGAGAGACATGCCGAAATATTAAGCCTTCCTACGGAACCCTCCTAAACGCATATTTCCTATCACTTTGCAAAATTTTAACCTTGGTGATTTATTTGAAGTCTGTATGTCTGTATGGGTACCGAGTAAGACAAATCAGCTTAATAGGCAAAATAAAAGTGTAATACTAAAAATACATTTTACAACAAAATTTCCACGAAGAGATACAGTGTCCACCAAAAAGTCTGCACCATATGGAAACATTTTTTATTTAATTGTTTTTTTAAACGGGCTTCAGCATTAGTTTCAGCATGATTAATAACCACAGAATTGCCAAAAATATTTGTCATGTCACAACTATGACATCTCCAAAATGTCATTAGAAATTTTAAAATGGCCTGAAATGCCATTTTTTACCAAAATATGGAAAAGTATCATAAGAAAAAGTTGTTTGCAATTACGTTACCAATCTCAATATGAAGTTTGGTTTGAGAATGTCAATGTTTTAACTTTTTCATCTTTGTCCAAAAATATGTACTTAACATTGTTTTTTAATTTATTTTTTTGCAGTTGAGTTCATTTGAAATATTTCAATGCAAACATACATAAATTTTTCATTTCTTTCTTAAATGTAATTAATAATGCCAAAAAAACATTGTTTACAAAAAACAACAGGACAATCGTGAACTATTTTCAGTAATTCTGAACCCTTACTGTGGAATTTTGCATGATAATCGACTTAAATAGTAATATTAAAGAAAGGATTGTTCATTTAAATTAAATTCAGATCACATAAATAAAACTCAAAATTCCTATTAAAATTTACTTGAAAAACTTAAAAGTGATGAATTCGGATTTATTTAATAACTCTTGCTAGGTAATCAAGTAAGTTTTGAAAACAAATGCTCTTGACGTATCGATGCCTTATTAATGTCTACAATAAAATCTAATTTTTCTGTTGCTGTTGATCGTTTAAAAAATGCTTACTAAAGAAGAAAAAATTGAAACTATTTTAATTCACGGGGAAAATAGAACAAATAGGGGCACAGCTGATATAATTAACCAAAGAATTTACAGCAGGGCAATAATATTTATGGAAAGAGAAGGAAGACATAAAGAAATGTAGTATTTAATTTAAGAAACTATAGATGGCAAACATGGTTTAGAGTTTTTAATAAATCTATATTATTGATTTCTAAGATTTTTTAAGTTAATTTTAAGGGAGATGTTGAGTTTTATTTATGTAACCTAAATCTGATTTAAATGAACAATCGTTTGTTTAATAATTAAGCCGATTTTCATGCAAAATTCCACAGTAAGGGCTCAGAACTACTAAAAGTAGTACACGATTGTCCTGTTGTTTTTTGTACAAAATGATTTTGCCACTATTAATTAAATTTAAAAGCGAAATGCAACATTTATGTATTTTTTGCATTGCAATCTTTCAAATAAACTCAACTGTAAACAAAACATTTAGAATAGAATTAAATGTTACACATTTTTGGAAAAAATAGAGAAAACTAGAACATTGAAATTTCCAAGCCAAACTTCACACCAAGATTCTTAATATAATTACAAACAACTTTTCCTCATGGTACTCTTCCATATTTTGATAAATAAGGGCATTTCAGGCCATTTTAAAATTTATAACGACATTTTGGAGGTGTCATAGTTGTGACAGGACAAATATTTTTGGCAATTTTGTGGTTATTAATCATGCTGAAACTAATGCTGAAACCGGTTTTAAGAAAACAATTGAATAAAAGAGTTTTCCATATGGTGCAGACTTTTTGGGGAACACTATATAATATGAACAATACATTTTTTCATACTAAGTATAACGTTGTGAAATAAAAGCATACATAGCAACTAATTAATTCAAATAAATCTATACCTGATTACATTACTAATTTAATAATAATCACTTTCAAGTCGATAAGCATTTATAAAATATCTGGTTACACCTTTTGCAGGGGTTTAAATTCTTGAGCTAGATGCACCCATCAGTAATAAATAACATTTAAATGTCAGCAATACAGCAAAAACTCTATTAATAAGCAAAGTTCAAAGTTAGTACAATGGTAATACATAAATGCATTTTTGCAATAGTTAAGCAAATTTATTGTTATGTTGCACATTTGCACACAAAGGTGACAAGACATTTAAAAAAATCATATTATTTTACATTTTTTTAATGTAACATGTTCCGAATATTCTACAGCTTTAAATGATGAAAGTTTTATACCAGAGATACATTTCAAAAAATCGACTTGAGAAAATATTCAGGATTTTGCAGCGATAATAAAATAGGAACAATTGAGCATTAAATTTAATTAATTAATTAATCGAGTGTTTAATAATAATTTTATCACTTTCTGCGACATTGCTTGTTTTTAGGCGTCACTGTTTTATTGCTCTCGTCAACTCGTCCGCTCATCCATCTGTTTAACCACTTTCTAACTGTCAAACTGTAAAGGATATAATCGTGGAATTTGCACTAATTGTGCAAAAGAATAACAAATTGTTGTATTCGAATTTTTTCCAAAAACTTTTCCTTCCATTTTCAATGAATTTCTTGTATACTTTTGAGACTAGCAAAAGGAGTCGCACTTGATTAATTTGTTTCAGGTGCATATAACTTTTCATGACACTGTACAATACATTCTGTGTTAATAATTCCCTTACATGTATATTGTACACGATTTGCCCTTCATTTACGCTATTAGTAGAACATGTATTAAAATGATCCTAACGACTGCGCCAATTATGAAATAACCGATACCGAATTATATTACATGTGCAGTTTCATAATAGTAAAAATAATTTGAATTATGTTTTTGCACTAAATGCCTTATATTTTAAACCAAACCATGAAGATACTGACAACTAAATGTGACAAAATGAATACCTTACTCTTCTCGTAATTTAAATTCTTATTCATTTCACACACTAGTTACGTTTTCCGACTTTATATATATATTTTAAATTCGATTTACATTAGAATTGCTGACACATCATCAGTTAATACCCGTGGATTGAGTACCTCAACCAGTCGGTATGCCGAAGCCTTACACATCTCAAAATAGCACGAGTGTGATATCTCCAACTTATTTATGTAAATTGTTCAATTAAAATAAAAGTTTACTATATCAACTAACCATACATTAAATTACATTTATAGTCAATAATAGTCTTATCACAGGCATATTTCACCATCTCTATAGACCGATACAACATCAATACCTGTGTTTATATGTACAGGTCGACCATCCTAGAATGGCCAACGAGATTAGGATGCGCAGTAGTTGAAACCACCCCACCTTTACGGAGCTCACTTGTTTATGTTCCTTCCTCGCATAAACATCGGTACAGCCTTGAGAAAAGTGCTCGTAGTGTATAACTTACATTTAACACATGGTACCTATTAGAAGTATCTACTTATAAACATTAATGTTACGTGTACAAAGAACTGTTCAATCGAAAACATTAATTGGCCTGTGACATACCCGGATTGTTGGTAAATGAGAGAGCACCTTTTACTTGAACTTCTTCCCCCGACTGTACTACGTTCATAGATACGAAACTTGTCTCTATTCAACAGCGACGATATTTCTTCTCTCTCTGCGCGGCTGCCGCGGCTGTTGGCCATCCTACAATGGTTTACTTGTAACATTCGCAATAAACGGTAGCTATTTTACATATTACATCTTGTACAGCCATACCCACATAGCAATTTGTACTAACCTGTCTTAACGGCGCTTGTTGTTAGCATATTTTATGTACCTGTTTGTAATACACAATTTATATGCTCTGCATGTCGCTTACTGTATATATTGTACTATCAATATGAATAAAATTAGGTAAAATAGTTAATGGAAATAGTAAATTCATTTGGGTGACCTCTAAATATCGTTACCGGTTACATCTGTTATAAATGCTTTGTGTTTCTTTTATAATAACTATTTTATTAGTTATTAGTCTTTATTTTATTTTCGTTACAATTATCCAGATAGAAATCAATGTACGAAACAGGGGTATTACTAATATAAATACTAATATAAAAAATGAACACTGTACACAAACACAAAACACAATATTATTATTTATACAAACAAATAATACAAGAAAGTATTACAGATGGATAATTACTGGAGTGAGGGTGGTGCTGGGGGTGCAAAATGTCATAAAAAAATTGTGGCCTTTGATTCTAGTATATGCACAGAATCTCAAGTTTCTGGACTTTTATTAGCTTTCTTTACTTATTTACTCCTATTTCACCCCCAGCCCTTCAACGGAATCATATCAAAGTATAGTCTATAGTTCCATATGTCGTCAGAATGAATATAATACGTGTACCAAATTTCAAGTGAACATCACAATGTTATTTTATTAACCCTTTTAGTAATTGGGTGGGGTGGTGGTGAGGGTTAGCAAATGTCATAAAAAAATTGAGACCTTGGTTTCTTGTATATACATCAAATCTCAAGTTTTTGGACTCCAACCAGCTTGCCTTACTTATTTTCTCCAATTTACCCCCGATCCTTCAAGGTTCAAAATACATTCGAGTTCCAGATCTCATTATAATACATATGTGTACAAAATTTCAAGCCAATGTCTTAAACCTTTCCGGGAGAAACGTCAGGCAAAAAAAGTTACAGACAGAAATAGATGTGACAGTTATTAAGATAATAAAACTATATGGGGACATGTCGAACTAGTAGAGAGGTTGCCCAAGAATTTAACACACGTCATCCGCTTCGGTCCCCTGTTCAACATGAGATGATGGCAACCATAAACATATTGCTTAGCACTATTGCATGGTTATGTAGAAAAAGAATCCAGGAAGTTGACCACGTATAAGTCTACAGTACCCCCAAGACGAAAATATTTAAACCGAAGATCATGAAAATTCGAAAGGAATTTGTCATTTCAATAGAGTTTTTCAACAAACAGAGTAAAAACATGTTTTATTCGTCGTAAATAGAAGTCCCTTAAGCCAGAATTCCTGCATACTGTGATGGAAGGCGATGAAAGTAAAAGAAAGATTATTGTTGTTGGGCCCAATAAAACTTCTTAAATGGCTGAAATTTTTTTAACAAAATAATGTTCATTGACGAGGCCACATTCACAACAGTGTCTTCTCAAAATTGCGGATATTGACGTACAGAAAATCCTTATTAGGTAGTTAACTGTTAAAGCCAATACTCCCAAGGTCAACGTGCGGTTTGCAATTCTTGAAGAGCGACTAATTGGTCATTTACTTTTCCACACAACTTTAAGTGACGCTCGATTTCTATTTTTTTTCAGAATGATTTGTTGGAAGCAATTGAAAATCTTCCATTAGAAGTGAGGTAAGATATGTTTGTCGGAGGCGATACCCTTGTAGACGCCCTTCGGTACCCTTGAATTCGCCTAAAAGCACATAATTCATTGAAGTCAAGAAAGCGCTGTCAGCAAATACCGATTGCGTTGAGGAATATGGAGCGTAGGCATCTCCATACATGGTCCTGTGAAACATATGACGACTGGAGTGCCCTGGCAGAGACCCTCTCCCCGGCGAGCAGAACAAAACCCCTTGAGAGTTCCATGCATCAGGATTCTAAATATTACCTTGGTAGATAGAGTACGAGATAGCGGGACCAGTGGTTGCGTACTGCTAGCTCCTCAAGAAAGTATTATGTGGTATTGTTTGCATTTTCACCAACAAAATATTATTATTTGATATTATTTGACATATACCTGGTTAGGTAAATCATAATTCATGTTACGTTGTTATTTATGCGACTGTTATTTAAGTGATTGTGTTTTTCAAACGTGTGGCCTAAATCTAGTAAATGCACCCTATAACGCAGCTCGCCCCTGTCATCTTCAGAATGTATTTCCACTCAGATGCAGCATCGATTCATAATTCTAGAATTGTTCGGCAATGGTTTTAATTTTAAGTTAGTTAAATAAATTATTTGAAATTACCTTTGCTGTAGTGATTTTCTGTTATTTCCATTTCACACTAGCGAAAATAGTAACCAAAATTAGAAATAAAAAGGCAAACTAAGCAACTTTCTAAAATTATTTTTTTGATATCTCCAACGCGATGCGAGATATTGTGATTGCATCTTTTTCAAATGGTCGCAATAGTTCGCACTTGGACACCTCAAAAGATGCAGTGCACGAAATTATATTTTTGAACCAGGAATTATTTATCTATAAAAATAACGGAAATACAATATATTCGTATAAAGTGCGACACACTGTATATATTTAAAACATATTTCAATATTTTAAAGAAATATAAGCTTATTTTTGTATATGTAGGCAATATTTTATAACGGAATCACTTGTTCTACATGAGAACACTAACAACAATAACAAGTTATGTTATCACAACTTGCCAGGATTTGAATGAAATTGGGTGCCAGTTAGCAGTATTTACATGATTAAGTAATATCAGTTTTGAAACTGATTGCACTGGGGATTTCCACATTTACGAGGCCCCGTTCCCATTATTCAATTTTAGAGATTTACGAGGCTGGTTCAGTGTGGCTTTTCACAAATGCGAAGACGAAGAGTTTATTGCATTTAATCAACAAATTTCTAAAATCGTAAATATCGAATTCTGAATGGCTCTCAAAATGTCTATCTGTGCGCATATCCGCCTGTCCATCTGTACATCTGCTCGTCCGCCGATCTTTGTGTGAACTTTGTGTGATTGAGTACTACCCACTTATGACGTCACTTCTGGTCACGATTTTTTTTGTCATCGAATACATGATTAAAACTTACGTCAAAATGTAGGTTTTGAGGTATACAATGAAATTGTAGTCGGCTGCCAGGCTTAATTTTCCCGCAATCCAGACCTGTAGCTAGGGGTGGGCCAGGACGGGCTAAGCCCGTCCTGGAATAATTTTGGCCCGTCCTGCGGCGACTGCAGAAAATAATTAAAATCACAGTACACCCAGACCACAGTTGGTAAATGGACACAATTGTTCAGAGGACGTAGACCAAGCCACAGTAGTGAAATATACAGTACACTCACTCCCTATCTACTCTATGAAGAAAATTGGGACTTGATTTCGTTGTTTATGCTCTAGACCAGACCTACTGCTCAAGATCACGCGCACAAAGGAGAATAACGCCAGTTTTAAAATCGAGTAGCGAACACCGGCGCGCGGCGTACCGAACTAAATGTTAAATTTGTTGGTTATGTCCTATGTTGTAATATAATCATAGCACAAAATTCACATAAATATTAAAGAGTTTTAAACATTAAAGAATATTGTTATGGTATTATACGCATAATAATAATGTAATGAATCAAACAGATAATTGAAATTTGTACGATTTCTAAAAGAATTGCACTGGAAGCAGCTGGAGGTGTTATTAAATGAATTCATTAAAAATTTAAATAACTTGCAGTACTCATTTTTCTAATCGTTTTGATCTATTGAATACGAAAAGTAATCTCATCTTGCAACTTTTGAACATACGCGCTCTGTAATCAAGAACTAATTTGTTTCGAACTGAGTGTAGATTACGCGTCGATGGCAAGAGTGGGGGGTCATGGACAAAAATAAGGGGAAGTGACCCAACTGTATATTATTAAACTGTGACCAAGCTCCCACTGCAAAAATAGTACCCAATCGAGCAGACAAGTAAAAATTTGTTAATTGATTTTTTATGAAATAATGATGATAATACTAGATTCATTGCCCAACAGAATAATCCTATTACAGAACAAGGTAAATGTCAATAAATGACAAAATAGTTATAGAAAATACAAATACAAAAATAAAAACTAAATTATGAATAAGTACTGCCTATGCAGTAGCTGTTATCTAAAGAAAATGAGAAATGCTAGATAACGAAAACTAAAATTACAAAATTTGTAATATACATAATGACGATGAAACATATTCTTTATAGGATTTTGCAAACAGCAGAAAAAACTATATATGAGAACTAAAAGAAAAACTGTGTAGAAATATTATTGAAATCTTTGCATTCTTTCGATAATCTGAATTCTGGCTATGCTAGCAAATTAAGATCCTAAAATGAATTTGTCCAATTTTTTATTTGACAATTCTCATTGTAACAATAGCATCCAAATAGTCCCCTACTGCCATGCATATTAAGCTAGTATCTACATGACCCCCTACGGTCATTAAGATTCAGTTAAAAATGAGAACAAAGACCTAAAATGAATTTATTTACCTATCTTGTCTTAAATTTGTTTTCATTCCGGTGGATTACATTTTCATGAAAACTCTCATTCTGTTTCTTGGAAATGCTTAGCCTTTGAAGTGTTTTCGCATTTATTCTGCAGTTCATCAGAAAGACATAAAGCCACTCATAAAGATGTTTCATGCAAAACCAAGACAATTTCCATGAATAAGTATGAAATAATTATATTTGACATTGACTGAATCTTCATGATCGTAGGGGGTTATATAGAAACTAGCTTAATCTGCATGGATGTAGGGGACTATGTAGATGCTATTGTTACAAGAAGAATAATTGTCAAATAAGAAATTAGACAAATTCATTTTAGGATTTTAATTTGCTAGCATAACCAGAATTCAGGTTATCGAAGGAAAGCAAAGATTCCATTAATATTTTTACACAGTTTTTCTATTAGTTCTCACAGATAGTTTTTTTCTGCTGTTTGCAAAATCCCATAAAGACTATGTTTCATCGTCATTATGTATAATATTAATTTTGTAATTTTAGTTTTCATTATCTAATATTTCTCATTTTCTTTAGATAACAGCTACTGCATAGGCAATACTCATTCAGAACTTAGTTTTTATTTTTGTATTTGTATTTTCTGTAACTGTTTTGTCATTTATTGACATTTACATTGTTCTGTAATAGGATTATTCTGTTGGGCAATAAATCTAGTATTATCACTATTATTATTATCCTTATTCTAAAATCACAGCTTATTGCTGGAGTCTTGAACATTCTAGGGAAGAATTACATCTTATCTCGAACTGTTTAAAATTTTCTTTCTTATTACTATTATTTATTATTATTATTATTATACATTTTTTACGTCAATAACTGTTTCTGTTAAGAAATTTAGATATCTGTTTTTTACGTGGATTATTTACAACTGAAAATAACAATAAAATATTTAAGCTCACGGGCCCCCCCTGAAAATTTGTTTGCCCGCCCTTAAAAGAGTTTCTAGCTACAGGCCTGCCGCAATCCTGACACCCCCTGGATTAAGGCAATTTGTTTTGTGTTTTCTTAAGTCATCGAATATGTGAATGATGTTTTTTAAGTTAAAGTACAAGTCTTCTAGTTATTAAAAAAATAAGGTACTTCTTCTTATTTGCCCACATCCATGTTAACGTCACTTCCTGTAAAATTCCATAACGCGGGCTTATATAATTGGCTCCCTCTAGGTCTGTGGTAGTAGGTACTTACTTACTTATATAAAGTTCAATGCAAGTTTTTACGGCCGTTGTACAATGAAGTAGTTTCTTCCGGGTTTTGCCGCGGTCGTCGAACTTGACTTGACGTTACGCTGATCATGCTGCCAGCTTCTTCAGAAGGGTTCCAAACACTTTGAAACCCTTCTGAAGAAGCTGACAGCATGATCAGCGAAACGTCAAGTCAAGTTCGACGACCGCGGAAACTACTTCATTCATATAAAGTTCTTATTATCTTATTCATAGGAAATCTGTACAGTCGGCTCTCTACCTATTACTCTCTGCTAATACGTCACGTTTCATGAGTATTAGGTATAGTAAAAACTCTATTGTTATTGAACAATATGGAGCAGTAAATAAAAAAGGTATTTATTATTTGAATTTTTATAAATTGTGTTCTTCATTTTTCCATTACGCAATCGAACAGAAATGTTATTTTTTCATTTTTCATATATTTTACCAATATGCATTTTGTAACGGTATACTATTCAACCATCAAAATACGATTTTCAGCTAAGCATGTTATATTATAGACATTAACACTTATTAAATTAAGGATCGTGAGTTCAAAATATAATGGTTCAGCATTTTTAATACACTTCCTGTTAACACAGAAATTCAGTTTTTCTGTTCATAAAAATAAATTTAAAAAACATCTAACAAATAAATATTGTAAAAAAGTTTTTAGTAATGGAGGCAAGGAATGTCTTCAGTATGTGTTAAAAATATTTTGTCACATTTTGTCATTATTTAATAACATGTAATGTATAAGTATATTGTATTTTATATATTTTCTTCTTATTGTACTCTTCGCGAAGAATATCATCCATTCGATCAGCACATTTCTAAAACTGGTAATATAGGTCGTAGGGAAAAAATGTTGATATCTCTGTGTTGGTGATCGAATTCTGAACAGCTTTTAAAATGTCCGCCCGAAAAATATGAGGTTTTGTCTTCTAGTATATACACCAAATCCCAAGATTCTGTACTCTTACCAGCTTGCTTTACTGATTTCCCCTATTTACTCGTATTTAACCCCCAACTCTTCAACGGAATCATCTTAAAATATAATCCAATTCCAGATGTCATTATGATACATACAAGTCACCAGTTTAACAATGATCTACGTAATATGAGAGATAGACTCACAGCCATTAAACAGATACATTGTACTACAAGGCATCCTAATGATAAAGCAGCTTATATCACTTATAAAAATTTATATAAAAAGGAAATAATCAAAGCCAAAAAACCCGCCTACGACCTATTCATAAAAAAGTCTGATAATAAATCCAGGGATAGCTGGAAATTAATACATTTCGAAAGTAACACATGCCGGAAAAGTAATAATAAAGATACTAGTGTTGGCCCCAATAGCTTTGTTGATTTTTTTTCTACTGTAGCAGATACAATCATAAATAATCTACCTGCAACTAACGTAAATGCCTCGAACTTTTTAGAATATGTTCCGACGCCTAATGTTTCTTTTTTTCTCGAACCTGTTACCACTTTAGAGGTTATAGACGCAATACATTATCTGAAAATTTCAAACAGTTTAGATATTTACGATATAAATAGTAAAATTGTTAAAGAAACAATAGATTTTCTAGTTCTCCATTTAACGCGTATAATAAATGAATGTTTTAGTGAGGGTTGCTTTCCTGAAATCTTTAAGGTGACTCGAATTGTGCCCATTTTTAAAAAAGGTGACTCAAATAGTCCGGATAACTACCGTCCGATCTCAATTATCCCTGTGTTTGGCAAGATAATAGAAATTATTTTAAAAAACCGTTTGTCGAAATATTTCGAAAAGTATTCCCTATTGCATGCTTGCCAATATGGTTTTAGGCAAAAATGTTCCACAATAGATGCAATCTGTAAGATTGTGGGTGACATAGTTGGGGGGCTTGAAGAGGGTAAACAGACTGCAATTACGCTGTGTGATCTCAGCAAGGCTTTCGACTGTGTCTCTCATACTCTCATCATCGAAAAACTTAGTTTTTATGGAGTCAGGGGAATACAGTCGTATCTGGAGAATAGGCAACAATGCGTCTCACATAACAATATGACATCTCATTTTAGATCAGTAAAACATGGAGTGCCTCAGGGATCTGTACTGGGACCTCTTTTGTTTATAATTTATGTAAATGATTTATTTTATTACTTATTCCCTAGCAGTATAGTTATGTTTGCTGATGACGCAACTCTTACAGATAGTGCCAAAAATATTAACAGTCTACAAAATATCATTGATGAAACTGGAAGTCGAGCGGAACTTTGGTATAATGCTAATGCACTCAAACTAAATCGTGACAAAACACAAAGACTAATTTTTTCTACTAGGTATGACGTAACGAAGGGAGATAGTGTCAGTTTACTCGGTATAGTTATCGATGATACTTTAAGTTGGAGCCATCATATACAACAACTTAGCAACAAGCTATCAAGCTATTTATTTCTTCTACGAAGATTAAGAACAATTCTACAACTACACACTTTGCTCTCAGTATACTATTCACTAATCCACTCCAACATAAGTTATGGGATAATACTCTGGAGGAACTCAAGCAGCGCTGCGAAAATATTTCGACAACAGAAAGAGTCTATAAGAATCATAGCAAGAGCAGGTTTCAGGGAACACTGTCAAACACTATTTATTAAATATGGTATAATGCCCATTCCTTGCCTATATATTTACTACTCTCTTTTAGAGATTCATAAAAACAAGAATTCGTATGTAACTCCATCTGAGCTACATAACCATAACACAAGGTCGGCCAATCTGCTAAAACCTTCTAAATATCGCTTAACAAAATCAATTAAAAACTCATTAAACTTGAACTTATACAATAAACTACCCGAAAATATAAAACAACATAACTTTCACAAATTTAAAACTGTCATTAGAAACTATATCTTGAAGTTTTGTTTTTATACAACTGAAGATTTTATGACTACCCCCATAACTGTTATATAATATGCTGTGTAACTTACGCAGTACGCCTCTAGGCGGTTTTTATTTATTATGTCTGTTTATTAATTTATTTCACATTGTACGACTTATCTTTATTTATGTGTATATTATTCATAGGTAATAACAATGTAATGACCTGCTACAAATGTATTTGTATATGTAAAGTAGTCAAATAAACGCCTATCTATCTACATACGTGTACCAAATATCAAGTGAATATATGAATTTTATTTCATTAAACTCTTTAATAATGGAGAGGGGGTGGTGGAAGGGGGTTGAAAATATTATTAAAAAAGTTGAGGACTTGGCTTCTAATATATACACCGAATTTCAAATTACTCTTGCTTTACATATTTTCCCTTATTTACCCCTATTTAACCCCCAACCCTTCAGCGAAATTAGCGTAAAATATAATCTAGTTCTAGATCTCGTCATGGTACATACGTGTACCAAATTTCAAATGAATATCTTAAACCGTTTCTGAGAAGACGTACGCACAAAAAAGGTTACAGACCGACCGACAGACAGAAAATTTTCTTCGTTCAAGTTTAACATCTCGACGGTTCATGACATTCTAAGTCTATTTCATATACTTCCCACTACGTGGATGTGGAAATGATTATTAGTGACCATTTTTTCACAGAAATGTTTTATATAGTCTTGTAAAGAAGCAACATCGGGGGTACCCCAAGGTTCAAAGTTGGGGCCACCTTCATTTATTATATTTATAAATGATTTATGTGATAAGTTAGATTGCGAAAAACTTTTATTTGCGGATGATTTAAAAATATTTAGTGAAATTGACAACATCGAGGACTGCCTAACTTTACAACAGCAAATACGCAAAATTGAATTATGGCGTACTTCCAGCAAATTCGATATGAACGATTCAAAATGCAAGGTAGTAACGTACACGCGTAAAATCAGTTTTATAGAGTTTTTGTATACCTTCAATGACACGGAATTGTCAAGAGCTTAATCAACTAAAGACTTGGGTGCATTCTTCGACTCTAAACTGGACTTTATAGAACATATAAACTCATCTACAGATTAGGCACTAAAATTACTAGGCTTTATAATAAGAAATTGTAAACAATTCTCTAATATAGATGAACTTAAAACCTTGTATTTCTTAATGGTACGATCAAAATATGAGTATGGTGTGATAATTTGAAACCCAATTTATAACGTTCACACACAAGCAATGGAGAAAATTTAACGAATATTTATGAAGTATTAAGTTTTCAGAATTGATACGAACTATCCAGAGCAGGGATATCCAAATACTAGAGTACTTGTATATCCCTGCCTGTCAAGATTACACATGAAATCATTAGAGAATAGAAGAATACTAATTACATTAGTATTTTAATATAAACTACTTACCCATTTAATTGACAGTCCAACACTATTATCAAAAATTAATTTCAGAGTCCCGAGATTAGGAGCACGTCAAGGTATTCTATTTTACTGTCCCAGTAGCCGTACAAACATGCTCAAAGAATCTCCCATTTACTCTATGATGTAACTACATAACAAGCTTAGCAATCAATGTGATATATTTAGCACACGTTTAAGTCAATACATCAAAAGTTTATTGAAATTATCAGTATTAGTTTGAATCTATTTTTATGTCTTTAATAATAATTTGATTGTTTTTTATAAATTATGCTATCATGATATTATTGTAATTCTTTAGTATGTATTACTTTCTGCATAGGCAGCATCAGTTCCAAGTATAGTTCTTAGCATTATCATATGTGACAGACATTGTCCCGTAATTGAATTATTCTGTTGTGCAATAAATTTATTATTATTATTTTTATTTTTTTTTCGGTTAATTCGTTTCCGGACAGGGCTTCCGTGTTTTCCGACCGATACCACACGGTAGCCGCGCCGGCCATAATTACAGCCACTCCCCACGACCTGTGGGGTTAATGACTATAAATACCAGAATCGCGTGCCCTAAGTAGGCGGAGGGACCCCAGGATAACCGCCTTCTGCATTTGGCCTGCCAGCCATTCTGTTGATTTCTGGCAGACAGGTATGGTCTTAAGTTCCGAGAGCAGCGTAGGCTTCATACCACCGAGTACACCGATTATTAGGACTACCATCTTGACTGAGTAGCCTGGGTATAGCACTTGGAGCTCGTACCGGAGATCACGGTATTTGGTCCGTTTCTCCTCCTCTTTCAAAGCGATGTTTGGCTCAGCAGGTGCCGAGAACTCGATCACAAACATCACCTTGTTTTGATGGTCGAGGAGGACTATGTCAGGCTTGTTGGCCTGAATTACCCTGACTGTCGGAAACGAGTAGTTCCAATAAATTCGGCACCTCTCGTTTTCGACAACGGACTCAATATCTTCGGGGGCGTAAGGCAGCACTGGTGTTTGGTCTATCCCGTACGAGTGCCGTAGATGATAGTACAGCACCCGTAACGCCGCGTTATGGCGTTGGATGTAGGCCGAAATCGCATATATCGGACATGCAGAAAGTAAATGCATGAGCGACTCCGGCGCCTGATGGCAGGTCCTACAGTTTATATCAGGTACCTCTACACTTATTATTATTATTATTATTATTATTATTATTATTATTATTATTATTATTATTATTATTATTATTAAAAATTCTGTGTAATGTTTTTTCTAACTGCAAATGTCTATATAATTATAGAAACAACATGCGTGAGTTTAGAAACACTTTAAACACATTGATTTATACACTGTAATTCAATCGTACTGGCCGTGATTTATTTGTTCTATTTCCACAATTAATTTCAGTCGATATAATGCTAACGATCTGTTGGAGGTATCTACTCAACCGTAAATGAGTGTGATATACATATCAAAATTGAATACGACTAATTGGTATGTCAAAGCTATTGTTAATGGAGAACAAAAGGTTTATTATTAAAAGCGTGAATTTGTACGTTAAGCAACCATGAAGAAATTTAGTATTCTTTATTTCTTTTCAGGTGATTTTGCACATTTTAATGGCAGGACAGAGAACGACTTTTACTTTTTATGTGAAATTTTATTCAAGGTGGGAACTAAGGATAACATCAGTAAAATTTAAATTCCTGTAGTTCATACATTATACAAAATGCAACTGCATTGACATTTGTAAGCGATGCACAATTATTGCATTGTTGACAAAAGGAAAATTAATTGATTATGCCACAGTTAATTTAATGTTTCTCAATTTCTCTTGGGCAGCAAACTTGTTCTTTAATAATCAAGGACAGGGCTGGCATCTTTTCAATTGAACGTGTGGTGCTCAGTTTAGTACCAAACATTGAAAGAGGGGGAAGTAGAAGGATACCGGAGAAGAAATCAAATTTGCAGACTTTTTAGTTATTTATTGGTCACACAAGTAGGTTGTTAGTTTTGGAGTTACGTCAAAAAGTTCAAAAATAAAAGTTATAAAAAATCACATGTATTTCAAAAAATAATAATAATAATAATAATAATAATAATAATAATAATAATACTTTATTCAATAAAGACATGAAAGGGCGAAGTTCAGCTTAGTATAGCACAGACGCTATAGCAGCTGTTCTTCCACTTAACCCAGAAAAAAGAGGCAACCAATACACATACAAAAAAAGAAAATATATCTATATATGCATACTTACTTAATACAACAGAATTACATACACAATTCTCCTTCGTCTTTTTTTCCCCTTTTCATTAGTTCTTAGTTTTACCATTTTTTCTAATTTTTTTGTTACGCTAAGATAGAAAAACTTTATGATAGGCAGGTTCGTTTGAAATTTTTGGGAAAAGAAGAAACAGAGAGAGACTTAACTGCAGAGGGAATAGAGTTATATAGGGTAGAGATGTTTTGAGAAAACGATCTTTCAAATATCGCGGATTTATGAACTGGCGGCGTTAGAGTGCCCTTGTATCTAATATTTATGTTATGTACATCAGTCCGAAATACAATTTTTCTGAATAAATAGCTGGGACTATGAAACAATATTATTTTATGGTATAATGTAGCACAATGTAGCTTACGTCTGTTTTTCATGCTTATCCACCTGGCGTCTATTAATTTGTGACTGATTGGCTCACGTTTTCTGATTCCATATACGAATCTTAAGCAGTAGTTCTGAATTTTTTGTATCCGTTGGGAGAAAAATGCTGTTAGACAGGGTCCATAAACGGTATCACAATAGTTAAAAACAGAAAGAACCAGGGAATCGCACAAAAGTAGTTTAAGTTGTTGATTAAGGATATGTCTGGAATTAGAAAGCAATTTTAGTCTACATATGGCTTTTTTAATACAGTTCGAAACATGTTCCTGAAATCTGAGGTCGGTGTCAAGTATAAGTCCTAAATTTTTTATATTGTTTTTTATGGGTATCATTACGTTATTGATCTTAAGCTTAATATTTGGGGTTAGGTTAATCCTATCAGCCTGACGGCCGAAAAGCATTACAGCACACTTACTCGGATTTAAATGAAGACAGTGTTCTAGCGATATTTCAGAAATTTTTTTAAGTTCACGACTAACAATTTCACAACTGCTGTGAAAACTACTAGGATCAAATGAATAAAACAATTGTGTGTCGTCTGCGTACATCTGTATGCTGCATTTTTCGGTAAGTGCTGGTAGAAAATATGTGTATAATATAAATAAAATTGGTCCTAGTATAGACCCCTGTGGTACCCCGCATGAAAGTTGTAGACTATCTGAAACATCCCCATTTAAGACGACTCTTTGCTCTCTTTCTTGTAAATAGTTCGCAATAAAAGTTACTGCAGTTGTATCAAAGCCTACATATTTTAAGATTAATAACAGAATATCGTGGTTTATAGTATCGAAAGCTTTAGAATAATCAAGCAACACGAGCACAGTACACATTCCAGAATCGATGGATCTAAAAATATGGTCTGTAACATTTAAAAGGGCAGTTGCACAGCTATGTCCTTTCCTAAAACCAGACTGTGTTTCTGGCAAAATTTTATTTTTTTCAATATGTTCTATGATTTGACTTTTGGCCTCATATTCTAATATTTTTGATAAAACTGGCAGTAAACTTATCGGCCTCAAGTCTTTAAAATCCAGCGGATTTTCAGTTTTAGGCAGAGGAACAACATGTGCCACTTTCCATACTTTAGGAAAAACTGAATTATTAAGGCAAAAATTGACAATATGACAAATATATTCTAGAATGAAAGGACAACATAATATGACAAAGTTTAGGTGTACACCATCGGCACCTATTGCATTAGATTTAATTGATAGTAAATGTTTGGAAATTTCTACTTCTGTGACAGTTTTAAATATAAGATTTGAGGTTATATTTTCTTTAGTATCATTGTAATAATTGGAAACTTTATTAATATCTGGCGTAATTTGTGGTATACAGTTCAAAAAATATTGGTTTATAGAATTGACGTCGGATAAATTAGGCGGTAAAACTTTTTTATTTTGTTCATTGCGGATGTGCAGTTTTTTGATAGCATCCCATGCATCCTTGCTATTTCTTTTTTGCACTTGTTGATTTAGATAAGCTTTTTTCTCACGTCGAATTGCACCGGTAGTATAGTTTTTTAAATCTTTATACTCCTGCCAAAATTGCGGAGCTTTGGTTCTTTTAAATTTACTTAAAGCTTTGTCTCTTAACTTTACAAGTTCTTTGATATTATTAGTAAACCAAGGGTTGTGTGGCTTTTTATTTATAAATGTTTTTAAAGGAGCATGCATATCCATTAAAATTGTAATATTTTCATTAAGAAATTGTACTTTTCCGTCTATGTCATTAATGTCATAAATGTTACGCCATGGTATAGATTTTAGATGATCATAAAGTAATTCTTTATCTATATCCTTGAAATTTCTGTACATACGAGGTGTTACCTGATTATTCTGTGTTGTAAAACTTATATTAGCGTAAACCATTTCATGATCAGAAATGTTAGGTAAAGAAATTGTACCACTGTCAAAACAACTGCATTCCTCAGACAAAATTACATAATCCAACAAGGATGCGCAATTTAGTGATATTCTGGTAGGGCTGTCAATGACTTGTTTTAGACCAGTGCTATCTAAAATATTTAAAAAAGATTTTACGACAGTATTATTTATATTTAACAAATCTATATTAAAATCACCCAAGCATATGAATGTATCAAATTTTGGTATTGTGTTAACTAAAATGTTTTCAAATTCGTTAATAAAAAAATTTGAGTTTAAATTTGGGGGTTTATAAACACATCCAACACATATATTTAACCTATTTAACTTAATACTTACCCAAACATCCTCAATTGTTTCATTGTTTTGTAGCAAATTGAAAGATACACATTTTCTCAAATACATCCCCACTCCACCCCCTCTACCCCCCTTCTCTCTATCTCTTCTTACAAAAGTAAAACCATCAATATTTACCATATCAGAAGAAATATTTTGATTTAGCCAAGTCTCACAGACTGCGACGATATCGAAATCTGTTGTACTCAAAAAATCTACAAGGTCAAAAAAATGTGCAGTTAAAGAACGAATATTAATGTGGCATATTTTTAAAGTTGTTATAGTATTTTGCATAATAACTAAGAATTCAGAAAAGGGAGAAAAGAAAAACAAGAAATTGTTATATATAAACGGAAATATTAAAGAGACCTAAAACTAAAATTTTAAATTTGCCTCTAAAAGATAAATGACAAAAATCAGCTACTTAAGATATTCTTGAGAGCGCGCGTTACCCTGCTTTTTGTTTTAAATATAAACATAACATTGTTTTAAATATAAACGTAAAACAAATTATTTAAAGAGGTTAGGAATATGTAATATACAAATACAACAATATTGGTACTTACATATGTTACATATACATATTGATCATTGTTTGAGATGTACAATCTCAAAATAAACAAACGAAATAATTATTGTAAAAGATAGATCCATAAAATTGATTGTTAAAAACTCCCCAGTATATAATATCCTATAAATTGCTTTATTTAAAGTCACTTTATATGCGTATATACAGAAAAATACGAAGATCTGCATTAAGAAATAAAAGTTATTTAAAGAAAAAAAATTTTTTGGATTAAATGCATCTAAATGTATTACTAAAATTAAACAATAATATAATATACTCATGACCATAATATTTTCAAAAAGAAAAAACAATTGCATGTGTGTACGAAAATATACAAACATAGTACTTATCTATTTAAATAAGATTGTTTAGATCATTTTCATCTTCAACACGATGCACAATTCCATTAAAAAATAATTTCAGAAAAACAATTGAGAGTCGTGTTTCAGAGATACGAACTTTACTTTCTGATTGATTGATTGATTGATTTGCCAGCGTAAGGTGGGCATTGCTGCCAATTCCGGTGCAGGGAGATTTGTTCCACCACGCAGCCCGATCGCCCACCGATCATCCCACCGTGTGCCAGAACAAACCCCCAGTGCTTTTATATACCGCCGGACCAGCTGCATACGCTGGATTGGACATTGGACATGCTTGTTGTCAGCAGCGAGAGCCGCATGACGCATGGGGTAGGAGTATAGGATGGAGCGTGTAGGTGTTTGTGAGATGTTTCTTCTTGTTTTCCTTCTGTCTTCATCGGATGGAAAGTGTAGTCGTTTGTGAGATGCTTCTTTTAGGTTTTCGTGCTTCTTTTTACTTTCAGGTTTTTGTGATATGCTTCTTCTTAGTTTCTGTCTGTGATCATCTTCTCTCCTATTCTACTTCTGAGTTTTCTGTTTCTTCTGTTTCTGAGTCTGGCAGTGTGTATATCCTTGATATTTCTTTATTGTATTCCATTTTTTGTTGTGCCAGCTTTTCCCAGTGTGTATAATCCTTTCCTAGCTTATTCATAATCCTCTCGATTGTTGTTATCCATGTGTAGCATGGTCTCCCTATTTTCAGTTTGTTGCTGTTCATTCGCAGCGCTTTCTTTAGTAGGTGTGTCGAGTCCCGTCTTTGGACGTGTCCCCAGTATTTCATTGCGTATGATTCTATTCTTTTGATTATTGTTCTTCCCTCTAGTAATGTTGACGTTTTCTGTCGTTTTTGTGGTTTTCCTGTTTTTGCTAGCAGTTGGATAATGTCCCTTTCAGCTCTTCTCAGGCTTCTTCTGTTGGCCTTTGTCGTTGCTGCGTTTTTGACTCCATATATCATCGTAGGCATTATGATGGTCGTGTATATCTTTTTGGTTAGGCACCATGGTGGTTTGTTGTCCTCAATCAAGGGTAGTAGAGCTCTTGTGACTCTGTAGGCTGTTTTGATTCTTTCCCTTACTGTTTCCCTCCTTTTTAGTTGATTCGTTAGGTATGTTCCTAGGTATTTCATTCTATTCGTGGTTCTCAGGGTGTAGTCTCCTATTTTGTATTCTTCCCCACTTGTTGGACTTGTTTTTGTCAATGGGTCTCGGACCATTATAAGGCTCTTCTTGAAGTTTATTTTCATTCCAGAGGAATCCAGATGTGGTGTCATGTTTCTTAGAAATTTAACGATGTCTTGTTCTTCCTCGGTGATGATGAGTATATCGTCGGCGTATGCAAGTACGATGGGGGGCTTTATCGTTCCATCGTTTCCATTGAAATTCTGATTCTCCTTTATTGTGCTTTCTATCACTTGGTCCAGGACTGTGGTGAATAGTCGGGGGGATAGGGGACATCCTTGTTTGACTCCTATATTCTTCATTTTTGATTCCGTCGTCTGTCCAAACCATTGTATTGCAGTGTTTTCGTGTAGGCATGCTTTTATTATTCTGTTTATTAAGTAGTGCGGTACTCCCCTGTTGAGCAAAGTGTTGACTATAGCCTCATGTCTGATGGTATCAAATGCCTTTTGGAGGTCAATTGAGACTATATATAGTTTTGTTCCTTCTTTCCACTTTTCTTCCAGGATCCGTCTGGTGGTGTACATATGGTCGTCTGTTGATCTGCCCTTGATAAATGCCGTTTGATAATCTGGTAGTTCGCCGATGTATTTTTCCATTTCTCTGAGGAGGAATTGTGCGTAGTATTTGTACCCTACACTGCAGAGTGTTATTCTTCTGTAATCGTCCACGTTTTGTGATGATTTGGTTTTAGGGAGCGGTATCTGTATGGTTGTGTTCCACTCCTCAGACAGGGGTGTGGTTTCCGTCCACGCGTTGGTGATGATTTCTAGGGTTAGCTGTTTTATGTTGTCCGGTCCATAGTATACTAGTTCGTTATTTATTTTATCTATTCCCGGGGCCATGTTTCTTTTAGCTCTGGCCATTATTTCTAGTAGTTCGTCTTTTGACGGTGGCTTTCCCAGTGGCCAGTGGTCCATTTCTTGTATTGGTTCTATTTGACTTCTCTCCGCGTTTCCTTCTTCTAGTTTTCTGACCCAATGCTGCAGTGGTATGTATTTTCTTGGCTGCGTATTGTTGTTTCTCCTGTATGTTTTAAGGTGTCTAAAAGTTTGGATTAATCTCTGTCCTGCTGGAGTGGATTCTATGTTTTCGAAGAATTCCCTGCATTTTTTTTGTTCGTGCCTCCTCTCTGCGTCTCTTTTTTCTTTCCCCGCTTCTATTATCTTTTTGTCTATGTTCGGTGTATATTGTTTTCCTGTGGCCTTTATTTTCTTTAGTTTTTCGTAATTTCTTTTCATATCTTTTCTTGTTGGGCTCATAGGGGATTTGTTCCTTTTCAACGTTTTCCTCGCCGCTATTTTCATTTTTAAACCCATTGTTGACCAATTTAGTTCTTTTCCTGTTAACTGTTTTTCTATCTTCTCCTGGTATTTCTTTTTTATTTCTTCGTTCTGTAGCAGTGAGATGTTCCATGTGTTATTTGATGTTTCGTTGTATCTTTTTTTTGCTTCTTGTTTCTTTATTACTAGTGTTCCATATAATATTTTGTGATCTGTTTTGACGTTTGTTGCTTGTTTTGCCTTAATGTTTTTGACCCTGTCCCTTATTTTTCTATCCACTAGGATATGGTCTATTTGAGAGTTGATGTTTCCTTTACTCCGGGTATTAAGGCAGGTTAGGTTCTTGCTCCATGTGTTTCTGACTGTTAGATCGAACAGATGTGCCAAGTTTTTTAGCGAGCTTCCATTATCGTTTGTCCATGTGTGAAGTAAGGTTTTTCCTATGATATTCTTGTCTTCATGTGTTTGGTCGTCCTTTCCTATATGCGCGTTGAAATCTCCTAGTATTATTATGCTCATTTTTCTATTCCTATTTCTTCTAGTCTCTTGGGTGATCTGTCTGAATACTCGTCCTGCCCGTTTGTCGGAGGGCACATGTACTCCTAATATGCATATGTTTTCCTTTCCAATTTGTAAGTCTGCCATGGTTATGTTTTCGTTTACTTTTCTTGTCTTTATCTGGATAGGGGTGTTCCGTCTTATTGCCCATGCGACTCCTCTGCTGGTTTTTTCTTTATCCCCTCCACTTAGATGCCATTTGTAGTTTTGAGTAACTGCAGTTCCGTCTATCATGTGTGTCTCTTGTATGCATGTAACGTGTATGTGTTCCATCATAAGCGCCTCATCGATTTTTTCTCTTTTCTCTCTCGTTATGCAGCCTCTGACATTCCATGTCGCCAGGATGATGTCATCGTGTTGTAATTCTTGACTGTTGGCTTCCTCTGTTTTTTGTGATATTTGGTACATGTTTATGTGCGTTGCTTCCTCTAATTCTGGGCGGGGTGTTATTGCCCCAGTTTAAGCGTATGTTTCTTCTGGTTGTTCTGCTTCATGTTTTTCTTGTGCAATAATCACGCTATCGTAGTGATTTCTTTCGTTTCCGTGCTTCCTATATACTATCTCTAGTGGTGTGTTCTCTCTTCCCTGTTGGTTAGTAGGATGGAAGATTATATGTTCTCCTTCATCTTGATGTACTATTATTGTCCTGTTTTTCATATTTGCTGTTGCTGCAATTGTTTCCTGCCCCCCCCCCCAAAAACCTTCTCTTCTCAGATCTCGAATGAACGCATTTATTTTTCCCGTATTAGAGTTGTATCTATTGTAACGGGGTGCTAGTTCATGGATGGATGCCTGCATGAATGGCATGAAATGGTCTAAGTGATTTTCGATATAATCAGCTACTTGTTTTCGTAGGGTTTTCGTCGCATTGGTATGTGCCTGTGATGTTATATTTTCTCCCTCCAGTTGGTGGCTTAATGCTCCATATAGACAGTTTCCGTCGCCGTCGATTTTTTGTACCAGTAATTGATGTGTTCTCGTTTCAACGTCCTGTATTAGTGTGTCCATCTTTTGCCCAGTTTTTCAACACCGATATTAGCTTGCTGTAAGAGAGTGTTTTTATTATGTTATCTGTATCCCGGTAAAATAACTTTTTACAGCGAGTTGAGAATAAGAAAGTGGCCCGAGAGAAACCTCCGCACACCCTGTATATTGTTTTGGTTTTTGTAGTGCCTAATTCCAACTGTCGTTTTCCAATGGGAATAAATTCATATATTATAAAAGTAAAGTAAAAATAATACTAAAAAATAAAAAATACTAAAAAATACAAACATACAAACAGAAACAATAAATTACAAATTATGGATCAATCATTCAGTCATTCACTTATCTTTTTCTTGTAGTTTGCTGGTGATGTCTGTTGGTTTCATTAACCTCCACTTCATGCGAATTGTTTATTTACACTTTCCAAGAAAGCATTGGGTCTCAGCCCCAACGTCCAACGTCTAGGTACAAACATTTATATCACTTGACACTGAATATTTATTACCCTGGTCTTGAGAGCCCTCGCTTCAAGTCTTTCTGGGATATATCTTAACGCCGCACTTACTTGTTTATTTCTTATATTACAGAAAGGCCTGTACTAGAAATAATCAAATATTTATTTCGTATAAAGTTTGTTTTTTAAATATTTCACTTTACGACGTGCAGAATTTCTTGACCTATCGATGGTCTAAATTTCATATAAATTAGCGGTGTTTTAACCTATATTTATGAGCTATTTTTGAGAGCTTTTATTCGAAGCGTCTGTTCACTTTGAGAAACTCAACCGAACTCCCAACTTTACTTTCTTGTTTTTTAATAGAATACCCGTCTATCTTTACACCATTTGAAAGGCCATAAAAAGCATTTTAATGATATATAAAACAATATTTATCTTAAAAAAATGTTGTCTAATTTACTATAAATTGGCAATTTATCAAAGTAGCGGGGAGTCGGTTTATCTTCGTCGAGGGCGGACGTGTTGTGTGTGACGCTCCAGAAAAAAACAAAAAGAACGGGTTAAAACTCCATTAAACACGATAAAATTTAAGTCATCGATGGATTAAAAAATTCTGCGTAAAATAAAGTGTAATAATGGAAGAACAAAGCACGCAACAGATTAAAAATTGAAAACTACTGTAAAATATTTGTTAATAATAATATAAAGTAAACACGAGTCCAGCGTATGGGCCGGTACGTCTTAAACGGAAACTACTTGGGACCGATCCCTCAAGACGCCTTTCAAGTGGGTTAGGTGAGCAACCTATGTTTATAAGGCAACATAAACATACCAGCTGTGGCGAAAAAAGATAAGTTTTAAGTAGTACTTTTAATTTATTAGTGTACTAGTTTATGTCTTTATTAAAATTGAAAAAAAAAATAAAACTGAAGGGGTATTAAGCATACGCAATGAAATAAAAAAATACCGGAATTGGAAAGCGGTAGTTGAAAGTAATTACCACCAAAACAAACTAATATACAGGGTGTGCCAAATATTCTCTCGGGCCTCTTTCTCATAACCCGGTGTAAGAAGCTCTTACTACCGCGACATAGGGATCTTCCTTGCACCTACACCGTAAATGAATGTTCAGCTGTGGAACGGTTAATAAATAGGGACTGCCCGCGTCGAGTGAATGCGTGTATGTCTTGACAGACAAACGAAGTGAACACAAGCGGACAGAAGAAACAGAAAACAGAAGAAGGATAAATAAGGAAATGATGATAGACGGAGATTTAAAAGATGCATGGAAACTAAAAAGAAACATCCTGCAAACGCCTACACTTCCCATCCGATGATGACAGATGAAAACAAAAAAAGATGCATGGAAACTTTAAAAAAAGCATTTCACAAACACCTACACTTTCCATCCTATAATCCTACCCTATGCGTCTCATAGCTCTCGCTGCTGACAACAAGTATGTCCCATGTCCAACCTGGCGTATAATAATAATAATAATAATAATAAAATGGCTTTATTTAGGAATAAATATAAAAATATAAAATTACAATACATTCCTAAATTAAGGCGAAGTCTAGCTTAATAGCTACTCAACTTAACCTTTTACTTTATAATAATAGTTTATAGCTAATCTAATCCAATGTAAAGTACGTAGATAAAAATAAAATATGTATACACCCATGTACATACGTACATACATATACTTACATATACAGATACATATACACATATACATATAAAGATTAAATATAGTAATGCGGGTTACAATAATTGAAGCTAAAAATTAAGTAAAAGTAAAAACAAATGTATATGTCCATACTATACAATAAAGCCCAATGCACACAGACATCATATATCTTAAGGCTGATAAGATTATGAACTACAGAAAGACTAGCTGCTAATTTACATAAGTTGCTGACGGAGGAAATTACATTTTATTACTGTGCGAAATTTATTTACAGAAGCTCGTTTTAGCTGAGGATCAATATTATTGTAGATCGAAATAGCGTTGTATACAAATGAACGTCGAAATAAAGATTTTGAATATCTAGGAATTATAAGTTTATCTGCGTATCTTAGATTACCGTTTTGAATATCTCGCCTGAAGGTAAATTTTTCATAAAGATAAGAAGGTGATCGGGTTGAGAGCAGGTTATGAACAAAAACAGATATGCTGTATTTATACAAATTATCAAGCCTGAGCCATTGCAAATCATTTTTTCGCAGACACGTGACTATACCTCTTTAGTTTGAATACAAACCTGCAACAGCTATTTTGCATTTTTTGCAGACGATGTTGTGTAAGCTTATCTAGACACGGGAAATATACTATATTGCAATAATTCAAGATTGGTAACACAAGACTTTCACATAATTTTTTCCTCACTTTGAAATTTAAAATACTTATATTACAATACAGCATTTTCAAGGCATAGTACGCTTTTTTAAATAAAACTGCCACGTGTTCCGTAAAACGCATCTTATTATCAAAGATTAGACCTAAGTTTTTTGCTTCATTTACAGCAGGCAAGTATTGACCATTTATAGCAACAGCTAGATTTTCTTTCGTATATTCCTGCGTTCTATTGGAAGTAAAGTACAATACTGCACTTTTGGTTGAATTTAGTTTGAGATTATTTTGATTAGCATAATTATGAATAGAGTCTAGGTCCGCATTAATTAAATTACAAGAGTTTATAGTATTTGCAGAGGGAAAATGATAAAACAGTTGAGTATCATCGGCGTAGCACTGAACTTTACCATGGCTTACATGTTGGATAATATCGGCTGTGTAAATTAAGAACAAAACAGGTCCTAAAACTGACCCTTGTGGCACACCTGATGTAATTGGGCAGATATTTGATCGCTCATTATTTAGTGAAACGGTCTGAAATCTGTTAATTAAATATGATCTGAAAAAGTTTACTGAAGTTTCATCAAAGCCATAAAACGAGAGTTTTGCACAAAGTAAATCGTGATCCAGCGTATCAAAAGCCTTAGAAAAGTCAAGAAGAATAAGTGCAGCAGCATCATCGTTATCTAAGGCAGAAAGAATGTTTTGGGAAATGTCAGCTAAGGCTGAAGTTGTGCTAAAGCCTTTTCTAAAACCTGATTGAAATTTTGATATAATGTTATTTTCTAAAATGTATTCATTTATTTGGACCTTAATTATTTTCTCCAGAATCTTTGACAATGCTGGAATAATAGTAATGGGCCTTAGATCCTTATACTCTTGAGGAGTATTGACCTTCGGCAATGGTATAACTAACGAGTGTTTCCAACTCGTAGGAAAATAGCCTACCTCCAAGCAGCAATTGATAATATGTGTTACATGTAAAGAAATAGTAGGCAAACAATATTTTAACATTAGTGCCGAAATGCTGTCACAACCTTCCGCATTTGACTTAAGGGACATAATTATAGATGTAATTTCATCAACACTGCTCAGTTTAAATTGAAAATGTAAGTTCGCATCAAATGTATGTGACAAAAAGTAACGTACAGTATCTGAACAGTTCATTGGTGGGCTAAATACGGAGCTAAAATATGAGTTTATTTCATTTACGTTTCGTAAATGTGGAGGAATATCTGGCCTGTGTTTACGTTTTATGTTTAAGCTTTTTATGGCAGCCCATAGCTCTTTACCAGACCGAGTTTGGTGAAACTCAAGATATGCAGATTTCTCGGATCTAATAGCACCGAGGGTAAGATTTCTTAACTCTTTATAGTAAATTAAGTCACGAATATTTTTTGATTATTTATATGTACTTAAGGCCTTTTGTCTCTCTCTTTTTAATTTCTTTATATTATCGGTAATCCATGGTGCGTATGGCTTTGTAATACGAGCTCTAACTACAGGAGCATGCTTATCAAAAATTTGTACAATATTTGTAGACAAAAATTTTATTTTACCTTCTAGGTCATTTATATAAAAAATGTCATTCCATGGAATTGATTGAAGATCGCCGAGAAAGCTGTTATTATTAAATTGCTTAAAACATCTAAAAGTAACCATTTTGGGAGTGATCTTAGGCAAAGACAGATTAACCGTGAAATAAATGAGGTGATGATCAGATATGAGGTCTGCGTTGACTGTGCCTGAACCGGCGACTAAATCACTACAATTTGAAAAAATATACATATGTTATCATATTGGGGAGTAACAAACGACAAAAGATTGTCCATGTGTTCTATAAAATTCAATACGTTAGAGGACGGAGCTCTATATATTGTGCAAAAGAGGAATGTTGTATTTCTTATTTTTATTTCAAATAACAGATGGTCTACACCTTCAATGGAGACAAAATCACTAAAAACTATCTTACAAATTAAATCATGTTGAACATACACACCTACTCCGCCTCCTCTACCTTCTCGATCTTTTCTGAAGAAATTATAACCATTAATATGCACCGCATCAGAAGAGATACTTGAATTTAACCATGTCTCACTTACACACATAATATTAAGATTATTATCGGTTATTAAATTTACAAAATGATCAAAGCCTGTAAATAAAGATCGCACATTTAAGTGTCCTATTTTTAAAAATGTATTATTTCTATGATTCATAATTAATTTTTAGTTTCAGTTGCTCAATTTGATATTTAAAAAAGCCGCAGTTTACATCACTAGCAGTATGGTCTGTTAGCATATTTGCTTTGTATTTTGTATTAAAGTTTGTGCAGTTATTACAAGATTTAAAGCTTGATTTGCAGTCCTTTTTTGCGTATGCAACCGGTCCGGCGGTATATAAAACATCCAACATTTGTTCCGGCATGCGATTTGGCCGTCCGTTGAACGTGTTCGGCGGGCGATCGAGCTGCGTGTTGGAACGAACCTCCAAACTGTATGCCCGGAAACAGCAGCAATGCTCAACCCTCAACCTACACTGGCAAATCAATCAATCAATTGACAGTTTATCAAATTAGCCGTGTAAAAGAAAAATATGTAATTTAAAGTAAACTAAAGGAAACATGTTGACTAGATTTGCACTTTAGTACGTGGAAATTATTTGTGATAGAATTTTAATAATATTTGGGACAGATGTTATAGAAAAGTTTGAGGCGTTGGTTTCCACTATATACGATAAAAATGACGTTTCTGGTTTACCCTACTTATTTTCCCCTATTCACAACCTGCCACCTCCCACCCCTTCAATGGAATCATCTCAATCTGATGTCATTACAATACATAATAATTGTCCTAACTTTCAAGTGAATATCTCAATTCTATGTTATCAATCCCATTAATAATGGAGCGGAGATGGCGGGGTTTGAAAAATATTACAAAGAAATCTGAGGCCTTGGTTTCTAGTATATACACCAAATCCCAAATTTCTGTACTCTTACCAGCTTGATTTACTTATTTGCCCCTATATACTCCTATTTAACCCCCAACACTTCAGCGGAATCATCTCAAAATATAATCTAGTTCCAGATGTCGTTACAATATATACGTCTACCATATTTCAAGTCAATATCTCAATTTTATTTTATCAACCCCTTTAATAATGAAGTAAGGGTGGTGGGTGGTTGAAAAATATTATTAAAAAATCTGAGACCTTTGCTTCTAGGACATACACCGAATATCAAGTTTCTGTACTCTTACCAGCTCGCTTTACTTTTGTCCCTATTTACCTTTACTCAACCCCCACTCTTTCAACGCAATCATGTCAAAATATAATTTAGTTTCAGATATCGTTATAATACATACGTGTACCAAATTTCAAGTGAAAATCTAAATTTAATTTTACCAACTATTTTAATAAGGGAGTGGTGATGGTGGGAGATGGAAACTATTATAAAAAACCTGAGACCTTCGCTTCTAGTATATACACCAAGTCCCACATTTCTGTAGTCTTACCAGCTTGCTTTACTTATTTTCCCCTATCTACCCCTATTTAACCTCCAACCATTCAACGGAATCATCTCAAAATATAATCAAGTTCCAGATGTCGTTATAATACCTACGTGTACCAAATTTCAAGTGAATATCTCAATTTTATCTTATCAACTTCTTTAATAATGGAGAAGGGTATTGGGGAGTTGAAAAATATTATAAAAAAGTCTGAGGCCTTGGTTTATAGTACATACACCGAATTTCAAGTTTCTGTACTGTTACCAGCTTGCTTTACTTATTTTCCCCTATTTAACCTCCAACCCTTCAACGGAATCGTCTCAAAATATAGTCTAGTTCCAGATGTCGTTATGGTACACACCTGTACCAAATTTCAAGCGAATATCTCAATTTGATTTTATCAACCCCTTTAATAATGGAGTTGGGGGGGGGTTGAAAAATATTATAAATAATTTGATATCTTGGCTTCTAGTACATACACCGAATTTCAAATTTCTGTGCTCTTACCAGCTTGCTCTACTTATTTTGCCCTATTTACCCCTATTTAACTTCCAACCCTTCAACGGAATCATCTCAAAATATAAACTAGTTCCAGATGTCGTTATAATACATACGTGTACCAAATTTCAAGTGAGTATCTCAATTTTACTTTATCAACCCCTTTAATAATGGAGTAGGGGTCGTGGGGGGGTTGAAAAATATTGTAAATAATTTGATATCTTGGCTTCTAGTACATACACCGAATATCAAGTTTCTGTACTTTTACCAGCTTGCTTTACTTATTTTGCCCCCATGTACCCCTATTTAACCCCCAACCCTTCATTGCCATTAAATATTGAGTTGTATTGAGATAAATTATTAGTGTCTAGAAAATTGTTCAAGGCTCTAATTTGGGCGTTAGATTTTGATTCTTCTAGGTAAGATGCATATTTGGGGATATTAAAATCGCCCAAAATGACTATATCATTATCGTTATTTTGTAAATACTTCAGGGTACCTAGTGTCTCAAAGAAATATTCAAAATCGGCAACAGGTATACTCGGTGGTATGTAGATGACAAATATGTAAAGAGACTGATAATTATTTGAAATTTTTATACCTAAGATGTCGATGGCATGTATGTTGTTAAAACCTGCAGTATCAAGGCTTAATAAAGAAGAAGTGTATTTTATAATTACTGCTAATAGTACCCCTCCACCTTTTGATCTATTAATGGCAGCAAAATCTCTATCTGAACGGAAAACATTGAATTTATTGCTGAATAGTTCGCTATTAAAAACGGAGAAATCTAGCCAGGTTTCAGTTAAAGCTATCACGGAATATTCGGAGCACGCCGATACGTTGTAAAGTCTTAGTTCTGACACCTCGCGTATTTTGATAGTAAATTAAAAATTCTCCACTACTCGTATTGCGACCTGCATTCGTGAGATGAGCTTCCATTGAGGCACTTACCGCTGATTGCTATTGAATGGTTAAAGCTAGTATATCACTACAAAGTTTATTGCGTGCACGAATATACGCAGTACACTTATTAGTATCCCAAGCAGCGTGATCTGTGGGCACATTTTTTAAATTCGAGCAATTCGAGCATGTTAAAATTTCAGAGGTACATAAATGAACTTCATGATTTTGAGCACACCTTGGGCATGACATGGGTTTGTCGCAAGTATTAGAAGAATGGTGAAATTCATTACACTTGAAACAGCGGTAAATATCTAAGGCATCGAAAACAGTGCAACTATCGTAGCCTATGAACAAATTGCCAGCCTGAATGACTTTATCGTAGGAGCTCCTATCAATTTGAAATACAGCCTGATAAATGTTTTTGTTTTTCTTTGTGGCTGTGAGTTTAATAAATTTACAGCTACAATTTTCGGAAAAATATCATTATTTTGCTTTTTTAAATAATCCAGTAAGACTTCTTCGGAGTAGTTTTCTGTGATTCCTACGACACGGATTCTAGGACTAACAGCACGTACTTCTCTAATTTCGTACGAATCCGTGAGGTTTTCTTGGGCCAGTTTTTTAAGTTTTTCATTGTCTGCTTTGCTCTTGCATCCAATGAGCATACCACCATTTTTCATATTTTTAACTTTGGGCAGCTGTAATTCTGAGTCAGAGGATTGATTTTTTTGTTGATATCAGACCTTGTCTGAGCGTTAGGTTGATCCTGTTTTTTTGGCTGGATGATGACCGCAGATTGAGACTTACTCTTAAGGTAAGAACAAGTATAGAACTAAAATATCACAGGAAACCGGAGCAAAAATGACCTTGCAAAAATCATAATAAATAGCCAATTTTTATCAGAGAAATCAATCAGGGAAATCCGCGTTTATATTTGCTGAATCCGAATTCGCAGCCCAAAAACCGAATGTATTCTTTGTTTTCAAAAATGAGTTCATAGAGAGAAATGAGAAAAATGAGATGTTTCTTTAAACATGAGAAACAAAGAATATATTGTTTGTTTCTCATTTTTAGACATTTGCCTATTTTTACTCGAATGACTCAATTTTTTAATCATTGGGTGGTGAATATCAATTTCTATGGTGTTCTCTATCCGCCATAATGGGACCGCTATTTTGAATTTAAAAATTTCCGAATTAAAACCTTATATTCGAGACACCAAAAACTCGCGGTAACAAAAATATTGAATAGAAAAATGTGTGACTTTAAGGGGTAAGTGGGACCCTGGTCTGTAGGGGTGGTTTTCAACCCTTTGAGGGATAAGTTGTATTAATATTTTTTTGGTATGTTGTCTATCAACCTACATTTATATATTTGGTAGTACAAAATACAAGGTCTTTCACATTGTTTTGCACTAACATTAGTTATTTAACCTTAGGGGTGAAATTAGCACCCTCGTAGGGGTGGGTATGGTTTCAGTTTGCATATATTTCTTTCTATTGTTCAAAATTTTATTTTAAAATCTTTTCTCAAACTATTTACAAATTGTTGCATTTCATTATAAAGCTTTACCTTATCCTCACTATTCCACTCTATTTTATAGGATGTTTATGCGTTTTACTAAAAAATTACCTGGGAAATCGGTTTTGGGGCTGCGGATTTGTATTCAGTGATAAGGAATTAACGCTGTGTTATGTATGGGGATTATCCGAAAAGTTGCGCCGTATCGGTGATAAATTTGATATTAGGACGGTATTTCAAACAAACAACACTTTATGATCTATTAATTCTGACAAATACGAAACCGAATAACCACGAGAAAAAAATGCATTTGTAGTATTCTATGTCAGTACAGAAAACATTATATAGGTGAGTCATACAGACCGTTTAGTGTAAGATTGGGTGAACACAAAAATTATATCAGAAAAATGAAATTCAGAGGTCCAAGATCTGCAAACACGCTTGGGAGAACGGATATAGGATAAACTGGGACCCGACAAAAATTTTAACAAAAGAGGCGGATAGCAAAAAAAGAAAAATTAAAGAATCAGCGATAAATTATTGAATGAGGGTAGATGCGTGTCGAATTATTCCGTAGGTGTCTGTACAACCTGGTTGCCAGTGTTAAAAGAAGAACTTCACAAACTTAACATTGTATAAAAATTAAAAAAACTGTTAACTATATCAACAGTTCTATGTATATAGTAAGCATCTATGGATATTGAATATAACAAACATTCTTAGATGTGCGTGTTTATCATACACAGCAAAAAAGATTTTTCAAAAAAAGCCTTGAAAAAAGAAACAAATTGGATTTCCGAAAAGTCGGCGAAACATTTAATTTCAAGTTTTTATACTTATTTGTGTTATTTGTTAAAAAAGCAACCTCTAACTGATCCTTTGACGTAAAAGTCACAGGCGTAGAGGTTATTGCCCAATAACATACTAGTTAATTGTGATATTTTGTAGATTCTCCAAGCACCGGTTAAAAAGAAAAAATGCATGTGGCAAGAAATCCCAAAGAAAAATTAAGATAATGCCACAAACAACATTTAGACAATACTACTTGGATAATATTATTATGTAACTATTTTAATGCGACTGTACTGAAATTGTTACTGGGTATTCGAAAGATTCTCGACTTAATAAACTTTCTTTCGATTATTGCTTACCTTATATCATATTAGTTTCATCGAGCTGTGTAGAATATAGCTCAACGAAACGAATATGTTATTACTACCGCCGAGCCTTGGCAGTTTGCAAAATAATTCATTCATAACCGCTTAAACCATTCCAGAGGAAACAAATGACCATATATAAAAAACATGCTTGACTTGAGAACTTCATACTTTTTAATAGGTCTTAAATTCGTTTAAAAAAAAAAAAAAAATCGGTGAAGGTATTTACACAGAACTTCCCTCGTTATATGCATAGCACTCACTCGAAAAAATTATTAATTACGAAGTGGCATTGAGAATAATAATCGGAATATAGTTATTGCTATTATTACAAAGAAAACCTGATAACTTTTGGTCAAAAAAATATACAGAGTGCTCATCCAACAGCAAAAGTTCAATACTAAATAACAGGTGCCAAATTTGGAAGGCTTGCGTAAATACGTTTACAAATGTCCACCACGACTGAATTATTTCTTGGATGACCACCCTGTACATTTTTCAATAAAAGTATAATAGGTGCATATGCCAAGAGGTTCGGTTGAGTTTCTCAAAGTGAACAGACGCTTCGAATAAAAGCTCTCAAAAATAGCTCATAAATATAGGTTAAAACACCGCTAATTTATATGAAATTTAGACCATCGATAGGTCAAGAAATTCTGCACGTCGTAAAGTAAATTATTTAAAAAACAAACTTTATACGAAATAAATATTTGATTATTTCTAGTACAGGCCTTTCTGTAATATAAGAAATAAACAAGTAAGTGCGGCGTGTGTAATATATCCCCAGAAAGACTTGAAACGAGGGCTCTCAAGACCAGGGTAATAAATATTCAGTGTCAAGTGATATAAATGTTTGTACCTAGACGTTGGACGTTAGGGCTGAGACCCAATGCTTTCTTGGAAAGTGTAAATAAACAATTCGCATGAAGTGGAGGTTAATGAAACCAACAGACATCACCAGCAAACTACAAGAAAAAGATAAGTGAATGACTGAATGATTGATCCATAATTTGTAACTTATTGTTTCTGTTTGTATGTTTGTATTTTTTAGTATTATTTTTACTTTACTTTTATAATATCCTATTTTATTCCCATTGGAAAACGACAGTTGGAATTAGGCACTACAAAAACCAAAACAATATACAGGGTGTGCGGAGGTTTCTCTCGGGCCACTTTCTCATTCTCAACTCGCCGTAAAAAGTTATTTTACCGCGATACAGATAACATAATAAAAACACTCTCTTACAGCAAGCTAATATCGGTTTTGAAAAACTGGGCAAAAGATGGACACACTAATACAGGACGTTGAAACGAGAACACATCAATTACTGGTACAAAAAATCGACGGCGACGGAAACTGTCTATATGGAGCATTAAGCCACCAACTGGAGGGAGAAAATATAACATCACAGGCACATACCAATGCGACGAAAACCCTACGAAAACAAGTAGCTGATTATATCGAAAATCACTTAGACCATTTCATGCCATTCATGCAGGCATCCATCCATGAACTAGCACCCCGTTACAATAGATACAACTCTAATACGGTAAAAATAAATGCGTTCATTCGAGATCTGAGAAGAGAAGGTTTTTGGGGGGGGCAGGAAACAATTGCAGCAACAGCAAATATGAAAAACAGGACAATAATAGTACATCAAGAAGAAGGAGAACATATAATTTTCCATCCTACTAACCAACAAGGAAGAGAGAACACACCACTAGAGATAGTATATAGGAAGCACGGAAACGAAAGAAATCACTACGATAGCGTGATTACTGCACAAGAAAAACATGAAGCAGAACAACCAGAAGAAACATACGCTCGAACTGGAGCAATAACACCCCGCCCAGAATTAGAGGAAGCAACGCACATAAACATGTACCAAATATCACAAAGAACAGAGGAAGCCAACAGTCAAGAATTACAACACGATGACATCATCCTGGCGACATGGAATGTCAGAGGCTGCATAACGAGAGAGAAAAGAGAAAAAATCGATGAGGCGCTTATGATGGAACACATACACGTTGCATGCATACAAGAGACACACATGATAGACGGAACTGCAGTTACTCAAAACTACAAATGGCATCTAAGTGGAGGGGACAAAGAAAAAACCAGCAGAGGAGTCGCATGGGCAATAAGACGGAACACCCCTATCCAGATAAAGACAAGAAAAGTAAACGAAAACATAACCATGGCAGACTTACAAATTGGAAAGGAAAACATATGCATATTAGGAGTACATGTGCCCTCCGACAAACGGGCAGGACGAGTATTCAGACAGATCACCCAAGAGACTAGAAGAAATAGGAATAGAAAAATGAACATAATAATACTAGGAGACTTCAACGCGCATATAGGAAAGGACGACCAAACACATGAAGACAAGAATATCATAGGAAAAACCTTACTTCACACATGGACAAACGATAATGGAAGCTCGCTAAAAAACTTGGCACATCTGTTCGATCTAACAGTTAGAAACACATGGAGCAAGAACCTAACCTGCCTTAATACCTGGAGTAAAGGAAACATCAACTCTCAAATAGACCATATCCTAGTGGATAGAAAAATAAGGGACAGGGTCAAAAACATTAAGGCAAAACAAGCAACAAACGTCAAAACAGATCACAAAATATTATATGGAACACTAGTAATAAAGAAACAAGAAGCAAAAAAAAGATACAACGAAACATCAAATGACACATGGAACATCTCACTGCTACAGAACGAAGAAATAAAAAAGAAATACCAGGAGGAGATAGAAAAACAGTTAACAGGAAAAGAACTAAATTGGTCAACAATGGGTTTAAAAATGAAAATAGCGGCGAGGAAAACGTTGAAAAGGAACAAATCCCCTATGAGCCCAACAAGAAAAGACATGAAAAGAAACTACGAAAAACTAAAGAAAATAAAGGCCACAGGAAAACAATATACACCGAACATAGACAAAAAGATAATAGAAGCGGGGAAAGAAAAAAGAGACGCAGAGAGGAGGCACGAACAGAAAAAATGCAGGGAATTCTTCGAAAACATAGAATCCACTCCAGCAGGACAGAGATTAAACCAAACTTTTAGACACCTTAAAACATACAGGAGAAACAACAATACGCAGCCAAGAAAATACATACCACTACAGCATTGGGTCAGGAAACTAGAAGAAGGAAACGCGGAGAGAAGTCAAATAGAACCAATACAAGAAATGGACCACTGGCCACTGGGAAAGCCACCGTCAAAAGACGAACTACTAGAAATAATGGCCAGAGCTAAAAGAAACACGGCCCCGGGAATAGATAAAATAAATAACGAACTAGTATACTATGGACCGGACAACATAAAACAGCTAACCCTAGAAATCATCACCAACGCGTGGACGGAAACCACACCCCTGCCTGAGGAGTGGAACACAACCATACAGATACCGCTCCCTAAAACCAAATCACCACAAAACGTGGACGATTACAGAAGAATAACACTCTGCAGTGTAGGGTACAAATACTACGCACAATTCCTCCTCAGAGAAATGGAAAAATACATCGGCGAACTACCAGATTATCAAACGGCATTTATCAAGGGCAGATCAACAGACGACCATATGTACACCACCAGACGGATCCTGGAAGAAAAGTGGAAAGAAGGAACAAAACTATATATAGTCTCAATTGACCTCCAAAAGGCATTTGATACCATCAGGCATGAGGCTATAGTCAACACTTTGCTCAACAGGGGAGTACCGCACTACTTAATAAACAGAATAATAAAAGCATGCCTACACGAAAACACTGCAATACAATGGTTTGGACAGACGACGGAATCAAAAATGAAGAATATAGGAGTCAAACAAGGATGTCCCCTATCCCCCCGACTATTCACCACAGTCCTGGACCAAGTGATAGAAAGCACAATAAAGGAGAATCAGAATTTCAATGGAAACGATGGAACGATAAAGCCCCCCATCGTACTTGCATACGCCGACGATATACTCATCATCACCGAGGAAGAACAAGACATCGTTAAATTTCTAAGAAACATGACACCACATCTGGATTCCTCTGGAATGAAAATAAACTTCAAGAAGAGCCTTATAATGGTCCGAGACCCATTGACAAAAACAAGTCCAACAAGTGGGGAAGAATACAAAATAGGAGACTACACCCTGAGAACCACGAATAGAATGAAATACCTAGGAACATACCTAACGAATCAACTAAAAAGGAGGGAAACAGTAAGGGAAAGAATCAAAACAGCCTACAGAGTCACAAGAGCTCTACTACCCTTCATTGAGGACAACAAACCACCATGGTGCCTAACCAAAAAGATATACACGACCATCATAATGCCTACGATGATATATGGAGTCAAAAACGCAGCAACGACAAAGGCCAACAGAAGAAGCCTGAGAAGAGCTGAAAGGGACATTATCCAACTGCTAGCAAAAACAGGAAAACCACAAAAACGACAGAAAACGTCAACATTACTAGAGGGAAGAACAATAATCAAAAGAATAGAATCATACGCAATGAAATACTGGGGACACGTCCAAAGACGGGACTCGACACACCTACTAAAGAAAGCGCTGCGAATGAACAGCAACAAACTGAAAATAGGGAGGCCATGCTACACATGGATAACAACAATCGAGAGGATTATGAATAAGCTAGGAAAGGATTATACACACTGGGAAAAGCTGGCACAACAAAAAATGGAATACAATAAAGAAATATCAAGGATATACACACTGCCAGACTCAGAAACAGAAGAAACAGAAAACTCAGAAGTAGAATAGGAGAGAAGATGATCACAGACAGAAACTAAGAAGTAGCATATCACAAAAACCTGAAAGTAAAAAGAAGCACGAAAACCTAAAAGAAGCATCTCACAAAGGACTACACTTTCCATCCGATGAAGACAGAAGGAAAACAAGAAGAAATATCTCACAAACACCTACACGCTCCATCCTATACTCCTACCCCATGCGTCATGCGGCTCTCGCTGCTGACAACAAGCATGTCCAATGTCCAATCCAGCGTATGCAGCTGGCCCGGCGGTATATAAAAGCACTGGGGGTTTGTTCTGGCACACGGTGGGATGATCGGTGGGCGATCGGGCTGCGTGGTGGAACAAATCTCCCTGCACCGGAATTGGCAGCAATGCCCACCTTACGCTGGCAAATCAATCAATCAATCAATCAATCAATAGGTGCATATGCCAAATATTATTGCCATCTGTCACATTTTCAATCCCACATTAACGTAATGGAGTGGAAGTATAGTAGTGGTTTTTTTTTTTTTTTTTTTTATGGCTTTGGGTCATAGACCATACAGCCAGTCACACAAGAGCATTTTATAATATAGAATACTAAAATAAAACCTAACACAACATGAGTAGAAAGAAATGAACAAAATGAGGAATTACAGGGACACACGCTTCTCGCCCTGGGGTCTGTCAGGGCATTAAATTATAATAAACATCACAAGAAGGACCACGGGAAGGGGGGTATAAACAAGAGGAAAGACGAGAGGAATACAAAGCTAACCTATAATTTTATTTTACTTTCTACCAAAAAACCGATAATAAATTCATAAATTTGCTTAGTGCCAATAGAAAGGAGATTAACTAAGTTAAATGGAGCCATAGTGTTGCAACATGAGACAATATTTTTGATAAATATATCTGTAGCGTTTTTATTTTTGTATAGTGGTGGTTGAAAAATATATTTTTTTTCTGAAATTTTTCAAAAATGTTGGTGAAAAAAATTTTCAATTTTTTTTCTGAAATAGGTTTAGGATATCATGAAACGTGAAAATTTTAAATTTGAACAAAGAAAAAATTTTTCCATCTATTCTAGTGTTAAATTTTTTTCCAAAATGGTAAAAAAATGTTGCATTTTTTTTCCGAAATACGTTTGGAAAGCAAAAAAAAATTTTCTTCATTATTTATTCCCTTTAGACGATCCACCCTGTATATTTTCCAGTGAAAGTTTAACCATTTCTTCGCTGACAGTAGGGTCAACTACCTACCAAATTTGACTGCTCTTCGTCAAGTAGTTTTTTAGTTAATGCACCAACAGACAGGCAGACAGACTGACGGAATTGAAAAACCTATATTTTCGAAATCTACGTGATCTGAAACATCAGAATCCAAAAAAATCTCGGAGGGTGATTTTTTCTCGAATACAATACTTCCCTTCGGTATGCGAGGGAAGTAATAGTGAGCTACAATCATAAGAAATAGAAAATGACTAGCAACAACTACTACTTGTATGACAGCTGAAATACATAACTTTTTATTAAATTATAGCAGTAAAAGTTCCTTTCAATAGCTTTATTAAGATGACGACGGGAACTTAGTTGACAATTTCTTGTTGTTTCTTTTATGAAAAAATTGCTTAAAGTATGCTAAAAATATTTGTCTTGGCCAAAAGAAGAAACATTTGTAAATAAGTGTATATTTTGTAACGTTAGTGCTCGCAATTAGTGAGAGCAATAATTATTATTCATTTACTAATTACTATCTTATATTTCTTATTAGTTAACTGTTTCTATTTACTTAAGTTTCAGTGCATGTATGTGTATAACATTTATGTAGTAATTTTAAGTTTTCGTAATTTTAATAATAAATTTTGTAATTGGAGCTATTTTGAAGCATTTGAAAGGAAACATTAATGTGGATATCAGCAATAACTGCATTATCTTACCTAATTTTACAACGTAAAGCGCCCAATTTACAATAATTATTGTAAAGCGTATTTAAATTAAGTCCGAAATTTGCACAAGAAACTATTTATGCACACGAATTTTAATGGTTTTGAATTACCTCACGTATCGCGGAAGAAATACAACTGTTTGCATGAGCAACGAGATTTTATGATTAAATAGTACAATCTTACTAAATGAGTCAAGGTCAAAAATAAAGGGATGGTGTTACTTCATGCTGCCTTGCTCACTTTACTCATTATATTTTCAATTTAAAAAAATATTTACCACATACACAGCTGATTTCAAAACCGTCGTTGTTTTCTCTTTAAAAAGATAAAATATATATTATAAATTACGATCTAGAACTAGCTTGTTTGCAGATGGTTTAAGGTGTCGCTCGTATCTGAAAGATGAAAGATCTTTTGCGAATTACCCTACAATTAGTTATTGCCTACGACTCCCAAATTAGTTACAAGTTTTTGTAATTTTATAATTTTCCTATGTCTTCAGGCATTAACTCTACATTTTCTATGCACTCTACCCTAATTCAGATTAACATTCACAATAATCTTTGTTGCAGTATTGCAGTATCTGCATTTATCATTTTCTGCCTCGCCCATATTCTGAAAATGATATGTCATAGGGAACTGACCCGTTAAAACAGCTGACATTATACTTTCTTGAGTTCTAGGAGCCTTCTGGCATTTTTGATGAACAAGATATGCGCATTGTCGCTTATCTTTGGAGTACTCCTCCAGCAGGACTTCTTCTCTTTCTTTTCTTATATTAGGTTATCTCCCGGTATGTATTCCACAAGGCAGTTTGGGACCAAAAAATGGGACTTCAGCATTTTTTTGAAAGACTGTCGGCTAATTCGTTGCCTCGTCGTGCTGTGGCACCCACATCAAAGTAACCTTATCAAAGGTTAAACTTGGAAGCGTTTAACGCCTTCCAAGTTTTAGGGCAAGGTTCCAGACAAATGATGATTTTATAAAGTTTCAAAGTTAACCTTCTGTAACTTTAAATATTTTCTTACCATACATTTTATGATGATCTAATTTCTTTAACTGGAATAGGCTCGATTAAAAATAAAATAGCATGTTAACTAAACATATAATGAATCTATTAGATAAGCATGCTTCAGTAAAAATTAAAAGCCACATGATTAAAAGAATTGGTTAAAGTTTGAATGTAAAATACAGACGAGGCCAAAAATATATTTTTCTACTCCTATTTAATTACATGAAAATTATTAGCATTTTTTGGTGAAAAATCGTACCTATAATTCACTCTAGTGAATTATCGAATCATAATTCACTGCATCCGGCCAATCACATATACAAATTTAAAATGCACTATTTCACTGATCCAATGATATTTTGAATCGACTGCGATCAACTCTTGCTGCAGCTGACAATCGACTCGATGACAGTGACATCCAAGTGTATAGCCAGATTATTTGTTTACGTTTTCCACTTCTTACGAGTAGGTACCCATTAATGCTATATTTCAGTCTAATTTATTTGTTTACTAGGTGTAGAAAAAGCATAGTATTACATTCGCGACCATTATTTAGTTAGAAGATTTGCGCCACTGGCCTACGGCTAGTGGGTTCAAACATCATCTTCGTTAATAATATACTATGAAATTAGCAAGTCAACGAAAAAAATTGAAGACTACAAGCAGTTATCTAACTTCACTTTGAAGGCCATTCATAAAGAGTCATAGTACTCTAGATTTAATTGAACAAACAATTGAGAAACTGAATTTTCTTATCCAACTGAGAGAAATGTTACAACTTAAGAAATCCTGAAACGACATAAATGCAGAAACTATTGTTCGACTTCAGCAGAATGTATCCAGGTTGTGTTAATTACATTTGCTGTTTTGATAATTAATAATCATGGAGGTATCAGACCGCCTCTTCTTAAGGAACTCAACACCATCATATCTGTTATCGGTCTTCACGCTACTGGCGCTGGTGGTCAATATGCAAAGGGCAACCATCTGCTGGGTTCATAACGTGGTGTAAGCTTCGTGGAAATTGCATTTGCAGAGGCATCAACATCACTGTTTCATGTCTCCATTATTTACGATAAGATTGGAAGGCTAAAATACCCCTTCAATTAATGACGATAATTATAATAATAACAAAAGAGAAGCGAGAAGTCAAATAATAGCAGCACTGTTCTAAGCGTAAGACACAAGATACCAGAGGAATGTCTATAAAAATAAGATATATTTTCAATATGATGCCGTATTCATACATGTTCTTTTAATTAGGTGTAAGATGAAGGCTCAAAGTATTTATGATATCAATGCGTAAAATGCATTAAAATGGCGCCATATGTTTCTTAATTCGAATGCAATATACTCTTCGTTTTGTATTTGTATAATAATAGTGGTATACTTCACTCTCTAGTGAGTGCTCATAATTTGTATTTTTGTATCTGTATTTTTACAGCACATTTTGTGAAGACGGGACTCCATCAATCGCCATTAGTCAAATATGATCTACATGTAGAATATCTGCAGTTGCAAATTATGCAAATTAGACGGCTTTCCTCAAATTATTTCGCGACTTTTATAACAATATAAACTGCACTTCGTTCGCACAGACGGAAAATACTGATTTAATCCTTACTTAATGTAACGACATGGTGTCTACATAATGTTTCCGGTGTCTTTCATGAGTGGAAATTTCATACTTTTTCTTATGACCTACATATTTAGGTTCAAGTCAATGTGCATATACTTATCACTCAAATCTATTAAAAACACAAATCTATCATTTTTTTTAAATGAACACTAAATAAATGTACTTGCTAAAAATTAATAAAATTAAATACAATATTATGTTATATGACACGATAACCTTAATAATAAATCAAAGCTGAAACCTAAAACACCAATACATGTTTTATTTCTTACAACAACAATGTTAGTATCACTGCTACTGCCCTATCGAGTTTTCATTAAAAAAAAAGGTATTTTCATAACAATAGTACACATTGCTGGCGAGACCTTTGGATGGAGTCCCTCATTAACATTATCAATTGAACATGCAGATCAGTAGCCATGGGGGAGCCAGGGTGTGTCCGACACCCCTTGGGAAGATTTGAGCACCTCCTGAAGAAATTCGAACATTACCTGTATGGCACTATTTTGCATTTTGCTAAATTATAAAAGTTGGCACCCCCTGAAATCCGATGAGCACCTCCTACAATTTGTTTCTGTTTATAGGCCTGTGAACGTGCTATCTAACAATTAGTTAAAACGTATTTATTAAGAGTGTAGAATATACCATTTTTAATCGTGGGGTGGATGTGGTGCTGGGTGTCACATTACTGGGCCATGTATTAGGGCTCTACAAAAGTGCGGTCCTTGAGGTCCACATGGCCAACTTCCCAGCATGATATGAATATCAATAATAATAATAATAAGCTAACCATTACACTCTTCGCCGATTTAATTGTTGCACATTCTATAGGATACGCAGTTTCTTTTGTAAATAATATAAGTTTTAGACATTTTTTGTTTACAAAACAAAAAGATAGTTTTTTTTCAAAATTTAAATAATTCATAACTTTTTTATTTATTAATCGATTTTATTAAAATATAGGGTTCTTCCTCTAGCTAATTTCAATATAATTGGACTTCTCTTTCTTAAGTTATCGTGCTGACAAGAAACGTGACGACGGACATTTTGAAAGTTGTCTCAGAATTCGATTACCAACACAGTGATATGATTTTTTTTTCTCTGCGAGCGATATTACCAATTTTAGAAATATGCCGATCAAATACAATATACTCTACGTTTTATATTTACGAACAGTATAATGACTCAAAAAAGTAGGCATTTTATTTATTCTTTTTTTAATTTTATTTTATTCTGTTTTATTGATATAAATATTATGAGTGTAATGTCCCAAATAATTATGGAAAGGCTCTATAAATATCAGATGATATTTTAAAGCATCTATTGCCACCAGTACAAATTAGATTGGCTAAATCCTTTTCAAGAAATCCAAAAATCCACTTTTTTGAGGTCTTTTTGTTTAAACAAAGAAAACGGCTGGATCGACCCGACATAGTAATCCTTATATATTTTGACCTGCTGAACACGTTTACTTCCATCACCCACCAATTTTTTGAAAATAGCAGAAATCAGGTCTCTTACGCTATTTTCGAGATTTACAAAAATTGGTGTGTGATGGAGCTAAACAGACATGGATTCGCGTTCAGCACATCGAAATACACAGGGATTATTATGTCCGGTCCCAGATTCAGATCTTTTTTTGTGTGCCGTTGTAAAGGCCCACAAAATAAAAAACTGCTGCCTGAGGAATCACTACTTCCACATCCAGATTTTTCATCCAAGTCACTTTAAAGGAAACATCTTGACTAGATTTGCGCTCTAGTATGTGGAAATTATTGATCATAGAATTTTAATAATATTTGGAGCAGATGTCATAGAAAAGTTTGAGGCGTTTGTTTCTACCATATACATCAAAAATTAAGTTTTTAGTTTACCCTACTTAATTTCCGCTATTCACAACCTATCACGTCCCACCCCTTCAGTGGAATCATCTCAATCAGATGTCATTACAATACATACGTGTACTCACTTTTAAATTAGATTATATTTTGAGATGATTTCGTTGAAGGGTTGGGGGTTAATTTGGGGTAAATAAGTAAAATAAGTTGGTAAGAGTACAGAAACTTGAAATTCGGTGTATGTACTAGAAGCCAAAGCGTCACATTTTTTTATAATATTTTTCAACCCCCACCACCCCCCTACTCCAATATGAAAAGGGTTGATAAAATAAAATTGAAATATTCATTTGAAATTTGGTACACGTATGTATTATAACGATATCTGGAACTAGATTATAATTTGAGATGATTCCGTTGAAGGGATGGGGGTTAAATAGGGGTAAATGGGGGAAAATAAGTAAACCAAGCTGGTAAGACTACAGAAACTTGAAATTCGGTGTATGTACTAGAAGCCAAAGCGTCAGATTTTTTTGTAATATTTTTCAACCCCCACCACCCCTACTCCAATATGAAAAGGGTTGATAAAATAAAATTGAGATATTCATTTGAAATTTGGTACACGTATGTATTATAACGACATCTGGAACCAGATTATATTTTGAGATGATACCGTTGAAGGGTTGGGGATTAAATAGGGGTAAATAGGGGAAAATAAGTAAAGCAAGCTGGTAAGACTACAGAAACTTGAAATTCGGTGTATGTACTAGTAGCCAAGGTCTCAGATTGTTTATAATATTTTTCAACCCCCACCACCCCTACTCCAATATCAAAAGGGTTGATAAAATAAAATTGAGATATTCACATGAAATTTAGTACGCATATGTATTATAACGACATCTGGAAGTAGATTATATTTTGAGATGATTCCGTTGAAGGGTTGGGGGTTAAATAGGTGTAAATAGGGGAAAATAAGTAAAGCAAGCTGGTAAGACTACTTGAAATTCGGTGTATGTACTAGAAGCAAAGGTCTCAGATTATTCGTAATATTTTTCAACCCCCACCACTTCATTATTAAAAGGGTCGATAAAATAAAATTGAGATATTGATTTGAAATTTGGTACACGTATGAATTATAACATCTGGAACTAGATTATACTTTGAGATGATTCCGTTGAAGGGTTTGGGGTTATTTAGGGGTAAATAGGGGGAAATAAGTAAAACAAGCTGGTATGAGTACAGAAACTTGAAATTCGGTGTATGTACTAGAAGCCAAGGCCTCCGATTTTTTAATAATATATTTCAGCACCCCACACCCTTATTCCATTATTCAAGGGGTTGATAAAATAAAATAGAGATATTCACATGAAATTTAGTACTCATATGTATTATAACGACATCTGGAACTAGATTATATTTTGAGATGATTCCGTTGAAGGGTTGGGGGTTAAATATGGGTATATAGGGGAAAATAAGTAAAGCAAGCTGGTAAAAGTACAGAAATTTGGGATTTGGTGTATTTACTGGAAGCGAGGGTCTCAGGTTTTTGTATTAGTATTTTCCATCTCCCCACCACCCCCACTCCCTTATTAAGAGTTGATAAAATTGAATTTAAATTTTCACTTGAAATTTGGGACATTTATGTATTATAACTATATCTGAAACTAGATTATATTTTGACGTGATTGCGTTGAAGGAGTGGGGGTTAAATAGGGGTAAATAGGGAAAATAAGTAAAGCGAGCTGGTAAGACTACAGAAACTTGAAATTCGGTGTATGTACTAAAAGCCAAGGTGTCAGATTTTATAATAATATTTTTCAACCCTTCCACTACCCTTACTACATTATTAAATAGGTTGATAAAATAAAATTGAGATATTCACTTGTAATTTGGTAGACGTATGTATTATAACGACATCTGAAACTAGATTATATTTTGGGATCATTCCGTAGAAGGGTTGGGGTTAATAGGAGTGACAAGGGGAAAATAAGTAAATCAAGCTGATAAGAGTACAGAAATTTGGGATTCTGTGTATATACTAGAAACCAAGGCCTCAGATTTCTTTCTAATATTATTCAAACTCCACCACCTCTGCTTCATTATTAATGGGATTGATAACATCAAATTGAGATATTCACTTGAAAATTAGTACACGTATGCATTGTAGTGACATCTGATTGAGATGACTCCATTGAAGGGGTGGGAGGCGGTAAGTTGTGTATAGTAGAAAATAAGTAGGGTGAACTAGAAATTCAATTTTTAACGTATATGGTAGAAACCAACTCCTCAAACTTTTCTATGACATCTGCCCCAAATAATATTAAAATTCTATGACCAATAATTTCCACATACTAGAGTGCAAATATAGTCAAAATGTTTCCTTTAAAGTGACTTGGATGAAGAATCTGGATGTGGAAGTAGTGATTCCTTAGGCAGCGGTTTTTTAAATGCAGATGTACAAAATCAGTTAACTAGAAAAGCCCGAAAGACACATTTTTATATGTTTCCTATAAAAAAAAATTAATATACATTTTTTTAATGAATATTATTGAATAAATTTCGAATATTCCTAAGATCGCGATATATGTAATTTGTGGAAGAAAGCTTCCATAAGAAGAAGAAGAATGAGTAGGTATTTTGTCTTTTCTATTTTAATCCTAAGAAGATGTAATTACCGAACCAATCATTAATGGCTTTGGGATTTTTACTTACAAGTTGTACTTACAAATAATGCAAAAGTTCGTATAGTAAAAGCTTTTACTCTGTGATCTATGCTATCTATGTCTAGTATCCGCAAAGTTTTGATAATGTGGAATATGGAAATTGTAGACTGTATTATGAGAAATGGCAACACTCTACATCTAGTCTCCATTATTATCCAACTATGTAAACATAAATACACCGCATATTTAGACAACTCCCAAGTTCAAAGCCGAACCCAGTCAGAAGAGGCTTACACATCTAAAAAAACGGAAATTGTCTATTATCTACCAACATTGCTAGTGCCCTAGCTGCAAACTTAGAATTTGTATGGTCGGCCCTGATTACAGAGACCACAGGTGTCACCTGTTATTTTCATATATCTATAGCGTATGTCCTGTGATGTGTGCTAGAGGATTGGCAGGATGAAGTAGCTCCAGACGGAATTAAGATTTCAAAGTTGACATTGAGAGCGAGACCTAATATCACTTTAGTTACAGCAAGTGGAAATTAACTTACACACCTGCTCGAAATGTTAAAAAACAGGTTCCTAGTACGATGTAATTGTATCTACCCTTTTGAAAGATACCAAACCCACTGCACATCTATAGTGTAAGGGGATGTCTGTTGACCTTTCAAAACCGTAATAATACCTTTCACCAAGAAGAGGACGATGGATAACTTAGGGGCATCTTTCTTACTAGGTAATACCATTCAATTTGTGAAGGAAATGAATTATCCAGATAAATCGCTAACTGAAACTCCCACTTGAAAAGGTAGCCAAAGTCTGTGAGGTACAGAGATAAGTATGCCTGGCAATAACTGGTGCAGCAAGTATCATACCTTCAGCTGATCTGAAAATTCTCCTAGATCTACCCCTTCTCTCCATCTACTTGGAGAGAGAGGCCAAAGTACACAGTATCTCGGATGTCAACGAGATTACTTTCCGGCCGACATTTATTTCTTTTTTAATAATTCGAGATGAAGCTTGGTATGTCACATACTACCAAGAGAACACTTGATATATCTCACCAAAAGAAATGCATTTACAAAACTCGATTCCTTGTGCGAACGTTTTGGCAGAATGTCTTCAACCTAACACATTTACTATTGAAATAGTTTGCATGAAAGCCTAAGTTCCAAACACTACACACGACGCGCTTTTCGTCAACCTACTTGGTATCATCATGTGGTGATTAATACTTATAATCTCCCAATGATTCTGTCTAGCGAAACCCATGGAGTGTAATGTTCATTCTTTTGGCAAATGTAAATGACCTGTTTAAATAAACTGTGACAAAATAATATAAACAGAGCTAGACTAATGACAATAACAAAAGGTGCCGTGTTGTTTAGTTTAATATACTTCATTTACATAACAAACTAAATAACGTACCGATAGTTATCTGGGCTACTTTACGCATAGCTGGGTAAAATAATGATACCACTTGAGGCATTTATATCTTCATACAGTGTGACATATGTGACACGAGCAGATAATCTCTACTTTCTTTTATTTATTGTCGTATTTGTTTATTTTTACATGTTATACGCGATATGAACCTGATTAACGGGAGCCTTTCAACTTTCCGGAGTACTACCTATTGTGTAAGACATTGAAATATAAATAATGACATTTATACATTCAACAATGTACCATACATTTCACATTTTACAACGTCAAAGGTGATTTTCAGCAAATCTCGATGATAATGGCTCTTAGATCATTGAACATTTACTATTAAATTAGCTACTATCAATTTATTGGCATTTTCTAGTTATTTATATTGTGTGGGAGAGTCGACCAAATTTCAAGTCATATCGAGGAAGTAATGAGATTATCCTAACGTGGAAATTGTGCTAAGCATCTACTCTGTTATGAGGATAAGAGCCAATCACGTGCTAATGTCGCAAATAGAGAATCTACAATTCTCATCCCTGGTAAATCTGCTGAGCATCTATCTCATCTACATAGTCAGCCTAGATTCGGAAACAGGTTTCCTTAATGGAAATGCTATTGAGCCAGTAAAATAGAGCTACTATTATAATGTAATCCCTGATTCCATTATGGGTTTTTACAAATATTACAACTTCCATACTCAGCAATCCCTTTCACATTCATTGGTTCATAACTTTTAAACGGTGATAGACCACTCAAATCTGATTACATATTTAGATTCTACATAATATTATCCGTCTGTATAAATACTGACATATCATTTGTAACATTAAGTTAAAAATTAAGCAGAGTACACTAAATTTACAAGAAAATACAAGAAGTGTGGTTACTTTATTTGGTTCATCACTTTTAAATAGTAATTAATAGGTCACTCAAACTTTCTTGTAGAGTTGTCTAAACATTTTTTTGACAGAATCACATCTGCCAACTTCAGATTGTATAGTGTTCAGAGAAAACATGAATATGAAACAACACGTCATATTACACCTACCAAAGTTTGAAAACCAACAATTTAAAATTGCGTTATTTCCATTTAGTTATTATTGCAATTTCTTCAGGAAGTACTCAAATGCTCCGAGGGGCTGTCGAGTACCCTTTGGCACCCTCCTGGCTGAAGATTAGACTATATTCCTTTTACAATTATACTATAATGTTGGTTTTGTTGACAATAGTTACCAGCCAGGTCCAATTAGTTCCAGTTTTTGTTTAACTTTGTTAAGTGTAACTGTGGGAGATGTTTGAACATCATTAACTCAAGTAACTGAAAGTTACCTAGCGACGGTATTGAAAAAGTATTTTTGCACTGAGTATTGTCTATAGGTTCATCTGACAATTATTTCATATTTGTATGAAGATTAGTTGAAATCTGCAAGAGTGAAAATTTTCAATGTTTCCATGAGAGCTTACCAGAAACATAATTTCGTCGTGTTCTTAGCACCAAGCGCTAAACAAAACGTAAACAATAATTATTATCATATAAAACGCGCTTTATGATATTTGTCATTCATTATTTCAACTAACACGTCATAAATATTTAATAATGTAAATCACAGTAATCGTTTTTCAACGTGGTTATTAATTATACATTAATTGCTTTGTTTTATAACCGTCTTATGCATAATTTACTCTGCTATATTTAAATGGATATAAATAAATGTTGTGAATCTAAGTTTGATTTTTTTTATTCTTATTAATATGTTTAATATGCTTATGTTAATTAATCCTTGATAGCGATACAATGAAATAATGAAATTTGTAAATCTTCTAGTCTGAATATTTTGCACGGTTAATAATAAATAAATATTTACATTTTTAACATGATGTTTATTATAACATTCACTTAATGACTTCATGTCAAAGTGTCACATATCAATAAATATAAACAGAAATAGGTAATTAAAATATATCTAGGTATATGGTAACACCACGCACAACTGCTGTAATAATCTAAAACAGTGTAGCTTTGAACTTGAACTCAGAAAGAGCACTGATTGAAGTTTAAAAAATACCTGTTTCAAATTGAATATAAAAAATTTATTTCAAGTGGTACCATAACGTGCTAAGACATGACTTCAAAGTATGAATTCATGTCTTAGCACGTTTCTAGCAAAATATGGGCTGTTGTCGAATAAAATCACCAAGGCAGGGGATGCTGACCATTATTTGCTTAAATAGTTTCAATGTTTGTTTTTGAAAAATAATGAAAATAATCTTAAAACATTAGAGATAGTAAAGCATTTCTGAATTTGGTTAATATTGATTGAGGAAGCCGTTACTCTGTGGTAATCCATAACAATAACGAAATTGAGTAAAACACTATTATGTTTTTTACCACTATACTTGCACAAAAACGTGACTGCAGTTTCAACCCTTTTTAGGTCATTTTCAAACATTGAATAGTTGAATCATTGTTTGAGAATGACCTAAAAAGGGTTGAAACTGCAGTCACGTTTTTGTGCAAATATAATGGTAAAAAACATAGTAGTGTTTTACTCAATTTCGTTATTGGTTAATATTTTCATTTCGTAGAAATTGACTTTAAGTACAAGTATTCAATCAACATAAAACTTTAAATCAATCCAAAACTGTATTTATTTATTGTTGAATAAAAATTGAGAAAAATCACCGTTTCCAATTATGTATATAAAAAGTAGAAAGAACTCATAATTATAGATGATGAAATATTGTAGTTACTTGCTTACTTACGACCTCAGTATAGATATAATTCGATTATTCTGCATTTTTCTAAAATTTACCGATGCCGGAACTATGGGTACTTACATTGGTATTATTGATCAGTAAGTAATTAATTAATTCTCAATTAATTTAACAATCAAGAGACAATACTTTTAAGCAATTTGTATAAATAAAACTAGTAGTGCCACTGATAATTTGCATGGTCGTGCTAATGACGCCTGCTTAGAAACCACGCAAATATTAATCAGTGAAAAATGAGAAGATATAAGAATGTAACATATAAATTAGACGATCCTCAAATTCAAAATCTAAGCTGACCAGAAGGGGGTTACATTTTTGAAAAAACAAAGAAAACAGCACTGTCTTCGACATTACCATCCGCCAGAGGTGTAAATAAAAAAATAGTATATTATATTACTAGGAGTAGAGCACACTCTTCTTTCTGTTGAGCCCAGGATTTGCAGCTGAAGCGAAGCCGAAGCTGTAAACTAGGAGAAATACAAAAAAAGCGTTATACTCCGTGTAATATATACTATTTTTTCTTCAAGCGTATTAAAATGCATTTATTTATTTATTTATTATAAATGTACAATTGTTCTAATTGCAGTGTTGCATGTTGAAACCACTGGTCGATGTTTCATTGTCTATATTCATAATTTAATTGTTAGTTTTTTCCAAGTTGTTTGTTATGGTGTATTCTTCATTCGGAACAAGTTCATTAGGGGTGCTCCAATTTGTGTCTTTAGAAGTACTAGGCTTTATTGTATTGATTATAATCGACCGGGGCTAGAATTATTTTGGCTGTCTGCTTTTTATTCGTTATAGATTCCTCTATATAACCCCCAGCTACGGAACTTGACTTCAGCCCTCATGTCTTTTTAAACAAGAAATATCTCCATCATTGTCTACAAGAATTATTGCTGACGTTCGTCGTAGACAGTGACCTGTATATTCGGATGGATTTGACAAATTTAAATACAGAGCAACTTCTCTTGCCGTATTTGAAATTTTATATATGCCCATTACTACTTTGTGACATTTTCCTTTTTGATACTTGATAAAAAAATTGGGAGGGCTGGAAAACTTTCGGGCGAAGTTTGGTGTACTGGCGGCACAAATTCAAGTAAAAGTCACTGACAATAGTAAACGACCGTGGGCTTTTTAGTTTTTGTATTTATAATTTTTACTAAAATGAATGTTCCAGAATCCTCGACATCTTCTACATTTGATTTTTATAGCTCATCACAGCGACAGGCGCCTGTGACTCCGAATATCAACATAATCTACAATCGATCGACAATTACCTATTTGCTCATTAGTAAAGGATGCTAAATTTCTTACCTTTGTAGCAATATAAGTGTCATTGGGTGCATTTTGCAGAAAGTCGTCGAACTCTTGTTTTGTTAACACTTTGGATTTGGGTTGTAACCTTCCTTCCCCTTGACGTTTTGAAAAAGCATGGCATATTTTGCAATATTTACATTGATTTGTAGGTTTAATTCAGCTTTAAACATTGAATACTATGCCTAGAAAGTTGAACTTTTTAATTTATGTCTTTCGGACAAATTCGAGAAATACGCCAACATAACGTTTTCGGAATACCTATTTGCGAACATTTTGCTCTTGAGCCCATTTTATTAGTCGCTCGTATGCAAATTCATAAATCTTGCGAGATTTCGTAGGAATTACATTTTCTACAGCAGAATTAGAAATTTTCACTAATTCTGGTGGTGTACACTGTAATTATTCTTCACACATCTTTTACGTTTTACACGACAACCACATATAACTCGAATGCAATTGCGGATCACGGACTAATGATATGAAATAAGAGAGATGATTTGTAGATAGCGCGCCACCGGCCGCTGTGGTGGCTTTCCGTATTAACATTATGTTACTAGTAAAAGAATATTCACCACGGTGGCATTTTGTACTAACATTTTGTTACTAATAAAACAATATCCTAATTTAAAACATTTTAATTCGCTTGAAGAAAAACATGTTATGTCTCATATTTGAGGTTACTAGGATCAACAGATGGTGTCTAATTCCAAATATGTTGCAAATGGGGAGAAAAATATTGCAATAGTCATCACGTTTGCCTTTGGGTCAGTCCTTCGCAGTTGAATGTAATGGGCCACATTACCTTCGATTCCTTTACGCATAATCTACAGTCTAGGTCTTTGTTGAATTTATTTTTCAATTATGTACAGGTACTTCTTAACGGCAAGGTGTTCTGTTAGACATCCTATTATAATACAGCAGCTGCATCCTGTACCTTCGTGAGCAGTTTTTTGTTTTGGGCATTCTCTTTTAATAAGTACCTTTCTATGCCGGTTTCCTGGAATATTTATCTGCTGGTTTTTGTGTTTGCTCTTGAGTCAGACTTTAATCATTCCTCTAGCTGAGCCTTTAGTAATGCCTAGCACGGGTTCTCGTTCGAACAATGTATTAGCTGCCCCTTGTCTAGGAAGTTCATCAGCATTTTCATTGCCGCCTATCCTGGAATGTATCAACACCCAAAGTAGTTTAACACTGGTCTGCACATCCAAAATTTTGAATGCAATGGAGATCTTCTGATTGATGTATCATCGATTAATATAGCTAGAACTTCTTACTTTAATACAATAGAGTGTTGTCCAAGAGAAAGGCTACTTACTCCTGGTCTTTCACCAAGTATGACTGCTCCAGTTCTTGTATCCATCCTAGAGCAGTAAATGTATCAGGTAGGGTAGGACTTTACGAAATATTTCAGGAGTTTCTGTTGAATGATTTTTTCTACCTCCAATGATGAATTCAAAAGGGTTGTTTGTTAAACGCGACTTTTTTCTCATGTAATCTAACCTTATGTCTAATAGAGGATCTTCCACCCAGTTAACTCTGCTTATGAGTCCCGATCTAACTACGTGGAGATTCAGAATGTTTGAGGTTTGCAGCGTATATGAGTGTTCTTCATTTGGTTGGAAAATAATGGAGAACGGATGTCTGAGTGCTACCCTCTCCAACAATATCGACAGTTATTCCCATTCGACACATTATCAGAATCCTTCGGTAGTTACAAAGCAAAGGCATCTAGGCATGTAACGTGTTCCTTTTCGATAAATCGTTGCAAATTCAGTATATTTTTGAGTATCGCGCCCTAACAAATCCTTCTTCCTCGACTGGTATTTCCGTAGAGAGATACCATTCAACTCGAAGTTATCACAAACATCTGTTATTTCCTTTTTATCTAGTGACATGATACAATTTTTCGTTAATATATACATTTTTCACATCATTGGAATTTTTTTGCCAATTCAATGGGTTCCAGATGTTGATCCAAACTTTCTTGAGAGAACATGTCGATAAATAGTCGCAAATTAGAGGGATAATAGTCCACTTAAAGTTATTACAGACATCTGTTATTTCTTTTTATGTAGTGGCATGATACAATTTTTCGTTAATATAACTGGTGGTCCCTGGGAACGGGAAATTTTGAAAATGTTGTTATTTTTTAACATGTATAGCTGGCCATGGATTTATTTGTCATATTGTCTATAATTATAGGCCATTTGGTAATCATGGAACAGTGGTCCGGTGAGCAGCGTAATCTTGCAATAAAATCGAATTATAAAACTAACGACAGTATAGTTGCTGTGCAGCGGCAATTTCGACTACACTTTGCGATTCCTCGTCACGGGAGAATTCCTTCCGCTCATGCCATAAAATCGTGGATTCGTAAATTTGAAGGAACAGGTACAGCCAATAAATCCAAACTTAAAGGACCCAATAGAAGTGTTAGAACCCCTGAAAACATTGAACGACTCAGAGCATCTGTTGTACACAGTCCAAAACGTTCAGTCCGAAAACGACCCCAGGCGTTGCGCTTAGGTAAATCTTGTTTGCTTAGAATTTTACACAAGGATCTGAATCTTCATCCGTATAAAATCCAAATAGTTCAAGAAATAAAACCAATAGATTTTCCAAGACGTCTACATTTTTCTGAAATTATTTTAGAACGTGGAATTAATCACAACTTGTGATTTTCTGATGAGGCTCATTTTCATTTATGTGGCTATACCAACAAACAAAATTACAGATGTTGGAATTCCAAATATCCACAACAACTTCACCAGAAGCCGTTATATAGCCCGAAGGTAACAGTTTGATGTGCAATTTATTCATTGGGAATTATCAGTCCCTATTTTTTTGAAAACAATTCTGCACGCTATACCGAAATGATAAACCAGGTTTTGACGCCACAATTAAACATGTTTCCAGGGAAGATTAGTGGTTTCCGCAAGATGGAGCTACTCCACATACCACAAGAGAATCAAGAAATGCCTTGCAGAGATTATTTCCTAGTCAGATTATCTCCAGGCATGGAAACATTGAATGGCCCCCAAGGTCGCCAGACCTTACGGCATGCGATTACTTCCTGTGGGGCTACTTGAAGCATAGGGTTTTTGTTGACAAACCAAGAAATATTTTGGAGTTGAAAATAAAAAAAAAGAAATTGACAATATTCCGTTAGATATGTTGCATCGTGTAATAGAAAATTTCACCAATCGTATTCAAGAGTGCGTAGAGATAAGGAGAAGACATTTACCAGGAATTATTTTTAAGAAATAAAAAATGCATATAATTACCTAGCCATTGTTATATCTTATTTTAAGTAAGTAAAGTTACTTTCAAAATTATGATGTTTTCAAAACTTCCCGTTCTCAGCGACCACCCAGTATAAATTTTTCACATCATTGGAGATATTTTTTTGCCAATTCAATGGGTTCCAGATGTTGATCCAAAATTTCATGGAATTAACTATTGATTTCTTCCCAGACATTTCCTTGCATATTCAATTATTTGGGACTATGGATGAACCAATTTCATTAAAATGAATTTAAACGAGTTGTCAGATATTTTTTTTGTTTTACAGTCCTTTTGGTTTTGTGAGTTTTTAGCTTCCCGCTACAGTCCCCACTACCATAAAAACTTCTTGCATGTGTATAGGGCAACTCTGCTTGAGGTAATTTTTTATTTTTACTTGGTGCAAGATATGAAAGAATTCAATTTTAAAAATGGGTCTTATGCCATTTTGCTTTGGATTCCGAAGCTCACACTAAGCCCACTGTGTTTGTCTTTGATAGAACTACAAGTATGTCATAATGCAATACAGTTATCAGATATTATCAACAATACAGCAGCTCTTAGTATATTATTATTGCACATAGTGTTTCAATTAATTCGATATTACACGCTATATTATTTAAATTAATCTATCTAACTGAATCAGAGAGATTATATCACTCTTAATATAATATTTTGCATTCAATATTTGTTTAAGATTACAAACTAAAAGAGTATTTATTTGATAAGGCATCTATTGGTTTCAACATGTAATAATTTCACATCGAATAATTTCATACTTAATTAGGTAGCAATTAAACAGTCGGCAAGTGCATCGATATCTTTTAAGGAGGGGTGGACTATTGTGAATTCAAGTACATTTAAGTTAATCATTAATGTTGACATTAATGTAGTGAAAAGGGCCTCCTTGCAAATAAAAGAGAACATTAATAAAACTTTTAAGAGGTGTGCATTTTGTCTTACATTTTTAAGAATCTCAATATCGAGCGCACGGTGAAGGGGTAAATAGGTTGTTTGCTAATATCCTGTAAACAAGTGTTTTTTCGAAAAATTCCAAGTGATCTCTTTTTAAGTTTCACACGTACCTTTAATATAAAACTAGTTGCGCTCATTTTGGACAATATTTGACTGAGATATAGGGTCTCAAATTAATGATCATTTCATGTTAGATGTGATGGTATTCTTATATACAAGACGGTCTTAATATACGATTCAAATGTATTGACCCCTCACTTTAACCGCGAATATTTCGGAAACGGAGCAGAAAAAATTGAAAATGTTATGTTTTTATTATGAGTCTATTCTAAATCGATCACTGAAATTTCAATAGTGTACATTGAACACTTTTGAAGTTCTGCTAAGTTATATTGAAAAATGTCCTACTTTTTAAGGAAATTTTGATCATGCCAGTTTTAAATCCATTATATCTTGGAAAATATTCCTACTATGTAAACAATACTTTAGACGCCGATAAAGCACGGCATTTTTTGTACGAGAAAATTTTTTCATAATTTTTTGTTCTAATGTTCTGCAGTTATTCTCAAAAACGTGACGTCATGATTATTCGGTAATTAATCAATGTATTTAATTTTTTTTTTGTTAAACCAGTTCATTAAGTATATAAAATGTAAACATTTTCAGAAAAACTAATTAGTATATATTAAATATTAATTTAGTTAAGTATCACGCGTAATAAATAATATTCTTGATAACTAAATTAATATTTGATATATACGAATTATTTTTTCTGAAAATGGTTAAATTTTATATAATTAACTATTTTAACAAACACTTTTTAAATACGTTGATAAATAACCGAATAAACATGACGTCACGTTTTTGAGAATAACTGCAAAATTTTAAAATAAAAAATTATGAAAAATGTTCGCTTACAAAAAATGCCGTGTTTTATCGGTGTCTAAAATTATATTTACACAGCAGGCATATTTTCTTAAAAAGTAGGACATTTTTCAGTATAACTTTCAGAACTTCAAAAGTGCCTATTGTTCAAATTTCAGTGATTGATTTAGAACAGATTCGTAATAAACACATAATGTTTCCAATTTTTTCTACTCCTCAGTTTCTGAGATATTCGCGGTTAAAGTGAGATGTCAAAACATTTGAATCGTATATTAGTATAAAATGCAATGAACTGAAATACGACAGACTTGGTGTTCTTTTAGGAACACCTCAAGGATTCACATTATTCGCGTTATATCGTATATATGGATGAAATTGTGAGAACAGTAACATATAGTTAATCTTGAATAACTGTATGGAGTAAGCTGAATCATTCTAAAATTACCTTATATTAATTAACTTAAGCAAAACTTTCAGGCGCCTACATATTTGCCACTTAACAGATTTATTTAGGGACGATTCTATGTTAGCTGGATTTTTGTTTATACAATTTAGTATTCTCAACCTTGGATCGTCCATCCTTTCAATTTCCATAACGTGAATGTCTGGCGAACTCCGTGTCAGCTATTCACCATTCTCTAAATTTTATAATATTGTTGGTGATATTTTATAGAAGAGAAGTATTGAGATTATTATTATTATTATTTGACAAAGTATTCGGTTAAAATTATGTAAACAATAATGTCCTATTTTTATGTCTAATATATCACGTCCATTTAACCTACGAGGAAGAAAAATATGTAATAAATAAACTTACTTATTTCCATTTTCAATTCGAATCGACATGGATCTCTTAATTAATATCATTTTAGTGAAATTGGTGTAAAACAGATTTTTAGTACAATCGAGCTAGTGGGGTTTAGTAGAATTTATCCAAAAGTTTTAAAATTGTGGTCACACTGGCACACTATTGTTCATATTGCTCCGAGAAACAGGGCAGGTAAGTTATATACATTTGAAATTCGTTTCCAAGGAAACTATAATTTTTTAATTAGAAGCAAGAAATCAGGTAATTAAATGTCATTACATAGATAATATAAGGTAAATAAGAGAATTATTTGCAGCGATATTCGCAAATAGGTCCGTGTATTCTCTCTCTACAGCAGAGGAATTTCCCCGCCCTGACAAAAAAAAACACCTGTCGTTGACGATGACAGAGAAATGCTAGAAATAATGGTTTGTGCTCGGGATTTTGCTACCGTCAGATGTCGGTAGCAGCTTCTATAGTTCACTACATATTTACAAGGCACATAAAAACTCAAAGCTGTCGACCGAGCTAATATAAGGGAAGACCAGGGCATGCTTTATCTTCTAAACTGCATTATATAACGAATATAACCTGTTACTTAATAGATAAGACAGCATTAGTTTATGTAAATTATGTTCTGGTATGATTTAAGATAAGAAATAAATGGAAACACAACTGTGGGGTTTGAAAATATTAGTGTTTCGTTCCGTGGCTACTCCGTGAGGCTGGAGTAGCCACTGCCTTATACGCTTTTCAAACGAACTCAACATGACCGCTCGTATATATACTTAGTGGGTCAAATGATGTGGCAGTGAGATATAATGGAAACGTCATACGCCACACCATTCCCCCACCAGTGACAAAGTCACGAGAAACCTGATGGTAGAAGAAGAACGATGGATAAACTGGACAGGAACGAAGCGTACCCCACTCTTTACTTGACGCACTCTACTCGCATCAGCACAATCCTAGGAGAGGGGCTAAGGAACGCAATGCTCGAGGAGGAAATAACTCATATACTCGAACGTGCTTGTGCGCGTGTCTCCGTAGGGTGTAGAGTAGGTGTAGAGTACGTCGTAAATCACGTTGCGTGTTCAAAGCACGTGGGGGTCACCAATGTGGGGTTAGATAATATTAGTGTTTCGTTCCGTGGCTACTTTGTGAACTCGTCAGTAAGGCTGGAGTAGCCACTGCCTTATACGCTTTTCCAACGAACTCAACAAGGCCGCTCGTATATATACTTAGTAGGCCGAATGATGTGGCGGTGAGATAAGAGAAACGTCATACACCACAACAACTCCTGCCACTAAGATTTCTAATTCCTGTGATAGTTGCGCGGATCACCCCTAACTAGAACGTCATATCCAGCAGAGCCATACTTTGAATTTATCTATAAATGTGGGGCAATGCGTCCACCAATGCACAAGAAATTCCTATCTTGGCGCAAGGCAGAGTAAAATTTTTTAATTTACCAGACGTTTCTACGTCATTAAATTGCTGCAGAAAAAATTTTCAAGTATCATTTTGTTCGTTTTAATACTGCTCTGTAGTACCTAGTTAGAGTAGACGTTGTTGTTTTGATGCCCGATTTTTATGGTCTTTCTTCCTATATGTGCCTATAAATATGTAGTCAATTATACTATAGATTGGAATACAACCCTATTCAAAAAGACATATTTTTGAGTATTTGTTCTATTAGTTTCTATTTAAATTTAATTCTTGACAATAAATTTTATGTTTATATCATTTTTTATATTACTTCCACATCCACGTAGTGGATTGGAAGTAAGTATAGTAATCGCAAAAAAAATTTTCAAAAATTTTTATTCGTGAAATAGGTTTAGAATGTCATGAAACGCCGAGATTTTAAATTTGAGTGAAAAAAAAAATTCTGTCTGTCGGTCTGTCGGTCTGTCTGTCTGTCTGTCTGTCTGCCTGTCTGTCTGTAACTTTTTTTTTGTCCGCACGTTTTCTCCGGAACGGTTTAAGATCTTGACTTGAAATTTTGTACACGTATATATTATAACGAGATCTGGAACTGGATTGTTTTTTGAGGATATCCGGTGAAGGGTTGGGGGTTAAATAGGGGTAAACAAGGGAATATAAGTAAAGCAAGCTTGTAAGAGTACAGAAACTTGAAATTCGGTGTATGTACTGGAAGTTAAGGCCTTAGATTTTTTTTTAATATTTTTCAACCCCCCACCACCCCTACCCCATTAATGAGGTTGATAAAATAAAGTTGATATTTTCATTTGAAATTTCGTACACGTATGTATTATAACGACGTCTGAAATTAGATTATATTTTGAGATGATTCCGTTGAAGGGTTGGGGCTTAATTTGGGGTAAATAGGGGAATATAAGTGAAACAAGTTGGTAAGAGTACAGAAACTTAAAATTCGGTGTATGTACTAGAAGCCAGAGCGTCAGATTTTTTTATATTTTTCAACCCCCACCACCCCTACTCCAATATGAAAAGGGTTGATAAAATAAAATTGAGATATTCATTTGAAATTTGGTACACGTATGTATTATAACGACAACTGGAATTAGATTATAATTTGAGATGATTCCGTTGAAGGCTTGGGGGCTAAATAGGGGTAAATAGGGTAAAATAAGTAAAGCAAGCTGGTAAGACTACAGAAACTTGAAATTCGGTGTATGTACTAGAAGCCAAAGCGTCAGATTTTTTTGTAATATTTTTCAACCCCCACCACCCCTCCCCAATTATTCAAGGGGTTGATAAAATAAAATTGAGATATTCACATGAAATTTAGTACGCATATGTATTATAACGACACCTGGAACTAGATTATATTTTGAGATGATTACGTTGAAGGGTTGGGGGTTAAATAGGGGTAAATAGGGGAAAATAAGTAAAGCAAGCTGGTAAGACTACAGAAACTTGAAATTCGGTGTATGTACTAGAAGCCAAGGTCTCAGATTGTTTATAATATTTTTCAACCCCCCATCACCCCTCCCCCATTATTCAAGGGGTTGATAAAATAAAATTGAGATATTCACATGAAATTTAGTACGCATATGTATTATAACGACACCTGGAACTAGATTATATTTTGAGATGATTACGTTGAAGGGTTGGGGGTTAAATAGGGGTAAATAGGGGAAAATAAGTAAAGCAAGCTGGTAAGACTACAGAAACTTGAAATTCGGTGTATGTACTAGAAGCCAAGGTCTCAAATTATTTATAATATTTTTCAACCACCACCACCCCTACTTCATTATTAAAAGGGTCGATGAAATAAAATTGAGATATTGATTTGAAATTTGGTAGACGATATCTATCGACATCTGGAACTAGATTATACTTTGAGATGATTCCGTTGAAGGGTTTGGGGTTATTTAGGGGTAAATAGGGGGAAATAAGTAAAACAAGCTGGTATGAGTATAGAAACTTGAAATATGGTGTATGTACTAGAAGCCAAGGCCTCAGATTTTTTAATAATACTTTCATCACCCCACACCATTACTCCATTATTCAAGGGGTTGATAAAATAAAATTGAGATATTCACATGAAATTTAGTACGTGTATGTATTATAACGACATCTTGAACTAGATTATATTTTGAGATGATTTCGTTGAAGGGTTGGGGGTTAAATAGGGGTATATAGGGGAAAATAAGTAAAGCAAGCTGGTAAAAGTACAGAAATTTGGGATTTGGTGTATATACTAGAAGCGAGGGTCTCAGGTTTTTTTATTAGTATTTTCCATCTTCCCACCACCCCCACTCCCTTATTAAGAGTTGATAAAATTAAATTTAAATCTTCACTTGAAATTTGGGACATTTATGTATTATAACTATATCTGAAACTAGATTATATTTTGACATGATTGCGTTGAAGGAGTGGGGGTTAAATAGGGGTAAATAGGGAAAATAAGTAAAGCGAGCTGGTAAGACTACAGAAACATGAAATTCGGTGTATGTACTAAAACCCAAGGTCTCAGATTTTATAATAATATTTTTCAACCCTTCCACTACCCTTACTACATTATTGAAGGGGTTTATAAAATAAAATTGAGATATTCACTTGTAATTTGCTAGACGTATGTATTATAACGACATCTGAAACTAGATTATATTTTGGGATCATTCCGTAGAAGGGTTGGGGTTAATAGGAGTGACTAGGGGAAAATAAGTAAATCAAGCTGATAAGAGTACAGAAATTTGGGATTCTGTGTATATACTAGAAACCAAGGCCTCAGATTTCTTTCTAATATTTTTCAAACTCCACCACCTCCGCTTCATTATTAATGGGATTGATAACATCAAATTGAGATATTCACTTGAAAATTAGTACACGTATGCATTGTAGTGACATCTGATTGAGATGACTCCATTGAAGGGGTGGGAGGTGGTAAGTTGTGTATAGTAGAAAATAAGTAGGGTGAACTAGAAATTTAATTTTTAACGTATATGGTAGAAACCAACTCCTCAAACTTTTCTATGACATCTTCCCCAAATAATACTAAAATTCTATGACCAACCATTTCCACATGCTAGAGTGCAAATATAGTCAGGATGTTTCCTTTAAAGTGACTTGGATGAAGAATCTGGATGTGGAAGTAGTGATTCCTTAGGCAGCGGTTTTTTTTTCTTGGTTTCATTTATATTAACGTCGTCCTGGTGGAGTTTAGCTATTGCTATTACACCACTCAACTAGGACACGTACACATAGACATCAACACAACAACCATTCCCTGCGAATTGCTATCCACCGCAGCTGAGACTCGAACTCAGGAGAGATAGCAGCGACATTGTCCCAATTCAAACAATGAATCAATCAAAACTGTTTGCAGAACGCAAATTAAATAACAAATAACTTAGGAATATGTAAAAGTAAACTTAAGATAATTATTAAAAAATGCAAAAAGTGTATAAATAAAATCTCTCGGATATATATGACTGATCTATATGGGAAAGTTGCTGACTAAGAAAAACCGCTCCAAGTAATTGTAAAGAGACAGAGAGCGGCTATGTCAAACCGCACAATTTATTATTTAAAATATTCAGATTTTTCAAAGGTTTCTAGTATTTAAGATAAAATCTTATTAGGAAGAGAACAATATGGAAAAATTGACAAGAAATAACAAACAGAAATGAAGGGGGGAAAGAGTTAAAGATCAGAAATTGTGTTTGGCAGATTTTATAGTTATAAATAAAATGATTTTATATAGGTTGGGCAACGCTTGGTATGGTAATTTGTACTTTATACAGAAAGGTATATTATGGCTCTCTGATTTGAGTAATGTTGCTGGTAAGCGGGTTATTGCTAAGTTTGAACTGGTAGAATTTTTGGGACGTAACTGTTATCATTTGTTCACATATTGGGTGTTCCCTGCATTCGCATTACGTTTAACGGTATTATACAAGCCTATTTTCGAGAAAGTTGTCTGTTTGCGTGTTTACCTATAGTTACAGTTCCAATATTCTGGAGAGAAGTGAAATAAAGCGTTTTTTCTTGTTTGACTTATTTAGCTTAAGGTAAAAGTTTTAAAAACCCAATGAAGTTGTCTTTTGAACTGCTAAATATATCGAAATAATTATTCTTTGGGAAATACCAGAAAGGTCCCAGATATTTAATAGACAGAACCACGCATCAGGGATTTAATATGATAGACAGGAAAGCCTTTCTTCTAGATATATACTCTTGCATGGCATATTATAATAGCTGTCAAATCTTTGAATAGACAATCCAGATATATAAAACGAGTGGAAAGTACTTGAAGAATAAGTAGAAGAAACATCCATCGAATTTGAAATTAGAATACGGGTTCTTATGAAATGAATAACACAATTAGCAAGATTTTTAATCTACATCAAGATAAATGTTATGTCACCTTATATTAAATGATGCGTATGAAATGCTGATTTTGATTTCCTTAGAATGTTAAAATAACGCCTTGAATTTATGTTGTAGATACTTCTACCTAATTAACTCCAAATGACTTTGTCGAAATAGTTTGCAAGGCAGGCAAAAGATAGAAAGTAACAAATAGGTCAGTCAGATTTTTTGCTACATATCTAAATAAGTATTTATCTAAAAACATATCTAAACTGAAAGTAGGATATGTTATTCAGTTATATATAACTTTTAAAATAACTAGTTCTTTGGCAACGCATTAAATAAAATTATTAAATTAATTTTTATTTTTTAATTTGCTACAAACACTTAACAATAAACGTCCTTTATTTAATTTCAAGAAAGGAAGTGTATTAATTAACACAGAAAGATTATTAATTTTTCAAGGACTACCTTTTTTATTTTGCGTAAATAACCCATCAGTAAACAAGTTGTTATTTGGAATTTTAAAGAAATTATTATTATATCACTATTTAAATCGTTTTGCAATTTATTTTAAATTAGAATTTTAATATGTAATACAAACAAACTCAGGTAGCGTAACCTACATAATCCTAGATTAAAAAAATTGAAAAAAATTGAATCTCCTTCAAAAAAAGACGGTCACAAAAAATGTTTAAATAAAATTTTACCGTCTCTCGATTTAGAACCTTATTTAATATCGGTATTGAGGTGTGTTAAAAATACGTAGATTAACCAAAGTTGCTCGGTATACTTAAGGACCCAAATTCATGTGGTGTATTGGTAACATCCTCAAGGCAATATCAGAGATAAATCATCACAGTATTTATTTGTGTTTACAGCGTCTGTTCCGTGATCTATTGTAAAGTATGTCCTATATCCACGTGAAGTGTTGTTAAGATATTCTCAACATAAAGAGAAATCCTCAGGATGTTGTTATGTCTACATGCGGAATCGGTTGCGTGATCTGTTGTATAAAATGTGTCGTGCAAAAGTGCGAAATGACTTAATTTGCAATTACAGTTATTGTTGGTGTGGAATTAAAAATAATATTATTATCGTAAAATTGTTTGTTTTCCATTGCTCATGTTAATGCTCATTGTAGATTTCCCTTTAGTCCATTGAAATGTTACAAAATTTAAGACGAACCTTGCATTTTCGACAGGACAAGATTTTATTTTCTGATGTGTAGAGGGGTCCAGTGTGAGTATAAAACTCGGTTTCCTGGGTTTCCGCGATATCTTGAGAACCGTAGGTCTTACAAAAAATGTTCTAAGACTTTTCGTAGAGAATTGAATTCTTTGCAATTTTGGTCTAAATACTTCTTACCGTAAAATTGAAAATGAAAAAGTTATAGTTAACAATAGACTAATATTTTCAAGAAAAATTTCATTTTAGGGCTATAACTTTCTTTCTATTGATTTTATTGAAATAACACAACAGGTGTCTTTTGTAGATCATTTCATTGTGAACAATTTTTTCTACTCATTTTCAATTTTCTTTTGAGAGGTGTTAGGACGCTGCAAAGGGATCAAAACAATACTCCATTCAAAACGTGAGAAAGGGTGCACGAAAAAGCGCCGGTCTGAAATTACTTTGACTATACGTTCTTTGGGTCGCTTATTATGAAAATCGGGGTCCAGCAATCCTAAATATTGGGGAACACCCTAAAAACGCAGAATACAACTCTTTTATAGGTCTTCTCGCGATAATTTGAATAAAAATCAAAAGGGATCCTATGAAATGGTCTTTTTTTAATATTAATTTGCAAAGGTGGTTGCTTTACACCAAATATAGACAAATTGTATGAT